>OZ029913.1:30371367-31638034 GCA_964023275.1 Norana najaformis | reverse complement strand
CAGTTCTTGTAATGCACGATGATATTGTCTATGCTGTTCGAGATCCGTTTGGCAATCGACCACTCTGCATCGGGCAGTTGTTGCCCATTCGACCGCTGACAAGCAGCCAAGGCAAGTTCTGGCTTACGTTCTGATCTTGCATAATTCTTGTCTCATTCTTGCTTTGTCTTGCTCATCTTGTCTTTGTGTATTAGATTCAAGAGAGGCAGTCTTATTTAAGATGTTCAACCGCTGGCAGGCATCGAAGGTTCTAAGGTGAGATCTGTGCTCTGTTTTGCCTTGTCATGTACTGGATTTAAGAGAGGCAATCTTGCTGCAATATTACAGGTGCGATTGATGAGTGCATGGAATAATGTGTTTTCTTTTTCAGGGAAGGAGATCGAAGGATGGGTCGTTTCCTCTGAGTCTTGTTCTTTCCAATCTGTGGGAGCCAAGTACTTCCGAGAAGTCTTGCCAGGTATATAGAAGCCGCTTGAGAATTTGCTTTCCTCTTTGTGTTGCCTTCCAAATGTTTTATATGTCCTTTAGTCATTTGGGATTTCCATCCATGCAATTTCTATTCAGTGGGTTTTCCACTCTGTGGGATATCCGATACGTAGGTTTTCTGTTTTTCGAATTTTCCCGTCTGCAGGCTTTCCATTCTATGGGATTTCCATTTTGTGGCAATTCATGCATTCTGTGGCATATCTGTTGTTGGGAATTCTTGTTAATTTCTTTAATAGTGGCGCTGTATAAATTCCAGCAATGTAAGCTTTGGTAGCTGTACTTTACATGGAGTTTTTCGTATGTGTGTTTTCCAGGGGAAATTGTGGAGATTAGTCGAAATGGAGTTCGGTCATTGCACATAGAGCCACGTCCAAATGATGCTCCACCCGCTTTCTGTATCTTCGAATATGTCTACTTCTCACGACCAGATAGCATCTTAGAAGTTATGTCTTAGGTTTATTTACTAGTTAAAATAACTGTAAAAGTAACAGATTAGACTGTAGACCATGACTTTCATAATAAAGATGATAACAATAATAATAATAATATTAAATCAAGTTGTGTATTAATGTTGTTAGTAATAAGTTTACTGTAAACTCTCTTGCATCTGGGCTGTTGTATAGCATCTTAAAAAGAGTAACGATTTATTGCTTCTGAAATAATTATTAAAACAATATCTCAGACTGTAGACAATAACTTTAAATTTAATATTAATCAATTTAACATCATAGATTTAGACTGATTGTGCACCTGGGTATTTGTATAGCAGCTTAGAACACAGTTTGTTAAGGATTTCCATTTGAGTTACATGTAGTCATATTTCTCTTGATTCAGTTGATTGAACAGTCCATTTGGTTTTGCTTCATGAGAGTGATCAATCAATCAACAGATTAATTTCGTGTGTTTGTAAAAGTGGGATTGCTTTCCAGAGGACCTCTTATTTCCCAGCACCTTTTGAGAATCAGCTAAACATGCAGCTCACTTGAGATGCTTTTGAAAAGTTCAGCTAAGGTGCGGTATAAACTTCTCTTTACATGTATGGATGCATTAGTAAAATCTAATCTAATCTTAGGACTTCTATAGCACCATTAAAATTTTGCACTAGGGATCAATTGATGGCACTTCAAGCAATCACAATCCAATCAATTCCAAATGCCAGTCCAGTGAGACAGGCAGTCTAAAGAGGACAAGTGTGATGAAACAACATTGTTTTGACGATATGTACGTTTGGTGGTTGTAGGTCAGATGGTCTACAGTGTTCGCGAGAGATGTGGGCGGCAATTGGCACTCGAAGCACAAGTGGATGCTGACATTGTGAGCACCGTCCCTGAGTCGGCGACTCCAGCTGCTCTCGGATATTCGGCTCAGGTACTCAGAGGTCACATAGTTCTGTTGGGTGTTCTGAGTTTTTATGGACTGATTTCGAATTCATTTTTATGCGTTTGAATTTTGGTGTTTGACATTGAAATTGCCAGACTAGCTGTGATCAATGAAACCTGAATGAATTAGTCACAAAATGAGTTTTAGAAAACAGCTTTGATTAGCTATAATATGCAGCTGATATTAGCTTACAACATTAGCTTAAGTTGTTTTTAAGCTGTACAACTTCTGTTTAAGCTGGCTTAAAGTCGATATTCCTGCAATTGACTTCAGTTGTAGAAAACAATGCAACTGCTGTACTGCATTGACACATTCATATAGAGCCTTTTAGTGTAACAGAATGTTACAGAAGCATTGCAATGCTGTTGTGCTGTTTCAGTGTGGTTTGCCTTATGCTGAGGTCCTGTGTAAGAACCGTTACGTGGGTCGGACCTTCATCCAACCAAGCTCCCACCTTCGCCAGCTCGGAGTGGCAATGAAGTTTGGAGTGCTGTACGAGAATGTGATTGGCAAAAGGATTGTTCTGATTGATGATTCAATAGTACGTGGAAACACAATGGGACCAATTGTAAAACTGCTCAAGTCTTCAGGGGCCAAGGAGGTAACGTTAATCGATTTTCTTAAGCAGGAATTTTACTGTTATGCCACATTTAATTGTAATTGATTTACTGATTTTGTAATTAATTTAATTGATTTTAGTAATTTAACTAATTAGGACTTTATTTTATTTATTATTTGGAATAAATTCAGAAATAACTAAATTAAGCAAATCAAAGCATCACAGCATTACATCTCAACTGGTTCTGTCCAAATAATTTTATTTTGGAATTCGGTTTTGCTTAGAAGCAACAGTTGATTGATCCCTCGTGTATTATGATAATGGTGCCATAGAAGCACCATTATATTAGACTAAGATTAGATTAGATGCAGATCAGATTGATCTTAGATTAATTCTTAGTATAGGTTATATTATAGTAATGTTTGGTGAAATTGATTACATATAAATGTAAGACAAGAAATGAATATTGCATAAATGAATGTGGTTAAATTGTAGGAAGCATTTGATGTTTTTGTCATCATCTAACGAGTATAAAGAATACAGGATCTGTATAAATTGTTAAGTAAGTAAGTAAGTGGGTGTGGTATGTGTAATTTGTAGGTGCATATCCGCGTTGCTTCACCTCCTCTCCACTTTCCGTGCTACATGGGAATCAACATTCCGACTCGAGACGAACTCATCGCCAACCGAATGTCACTCCAGCAACTCGCCGAACACATTGGTGAGACTGATTATTTCTGTGTTCGATAGTCTAGTAGTTAGCATATTTCTGTGTTCGATAGTCTAGTAGTTAGCATGCTGGACCATACACCCAGAGGTCAGCGGTTCAGATGCCCCCTGGTAAGAGCTGGATATGGAGGGGCAATGTCTGCTGTTGATCTCTCATATCTGTGTTTATCTCTGCCTTTGTACATTGGACACTGGCTGTTTCTTCTTTGCAATGGCTCTCTAAAAACTGGGAGGAAGACACTGGGACCACCTTTGACACTGTAAAGGTCATTGTCTGATTTTTCATGATCACCTGTCGGATTATCATTTGCAGGAGCTGATAGCGTTGTCTACCTGTCACTAGAGGGCTTGCTTGGTGCCGTCCGATCAAAAATAACGACTGAGGTAAAGACAGGTCAGTGCACAGCATGTCTCAGCGGAAACTATCCCGTCCATTTGGACTCCAAGTTGGACTGGTGATCTCAGCAAATCAGTGACTCCCTCTCATGTAAAATACCTGGAAGAAAGATCATTTTATTTCCTATTGCATTGTCTTTGTTACTGCAGTCAACGTTTGGTCATAACTGAGAGCAATCTGGGTCATTTGCACTTTCAGAATCTCTCCACAAAATTCGGAAATTTAAGATATTTTCTTCACTGATACTCCTAATCGAAATTGTACTTTTTAAAACAAAATAAAAAGGATTTTTTAAAAAGGCTAAGTCACTATTTACTGAATTTTTCATCCAAATTGCGTGAAATGTTTTTATCATCTTACATTTTTAAGGATTTTAGTGCGGGCTGTTTTGTTTGTCATCCTTGGATGCCAAGTGGCACTGTGTGTCGTTGGTATCTTTGTGAATGTAGTTGTCTGTGGTCTGAAACAGTTTGAAGCTGCTCAGTTTTCTTTCTTTGTGATCTTATTTCTTGCATTTGGGTTACAAAACATATTGGCTGTACACTGACTCAGTCAAGTTTTGTGTAATTTAATATTTTCATCTATTTTAGTGTTGCCAGTGAGTTATTTTTAATCTTTCTGTGCAGCTATTGTTAGCATTTTTATACTAAATAAAGGTGTTAGAGATTTTTAAAGGGAAAATGTTGAGCCAGTGACTGATAGGTTAAAATCTGAAGACAGCATATCTAGAACTGTTTAAAAGAATCTGTATTCACATTTTTATGTTTTGTGATTCTTAGATCAATAACAATATATTTATTAGTAGCTGAATACAATCTTTTATCGGCATCTTAATTTTTATTCTAAATTGCATAGCGCATCATAGTGGGTTTTGCCGTTAGCTCCAGAAGTTTTTGATAAAATTTTCTAAATTATAGAATTACTTTCAAAATTCTTAAAATCCCTAAATTTTAGAGTGATTAAGATCAAGCAGTGTCACTGAGCAGTTATACAACTCCATTTGCTGAAGTTAGAGTTGAAGCAACTGTATAAAGATATCGTACAGTCTGATCTCTTTAGCATGGTAGTTTGTACAGAATAGTTTGAAGAGAGTCTTGATGGATGTTCTGCTCCCTTTTCCTACTACTACTCTAAAAGGCGCTAGATAAATTGTGAATTTTTTTACATAATGTGCTGTGGCTGAATTTGTGTTTAGGTTTTGTTAGAATTGCGGTATTGTTAGCAAACATATGTATGTATAAAAAACTATAGTACCTTTTAAATGTCTCGCAGTGGCATTACCTGTGCTAGCCTAAGTGGTGTTGTCATTAAGAACAAAATTTCCGTCATTTAGCAAGCAGTGTTCAGATGCTAAAAAATGTCACCAGTGGCAGAATCATGCACACACACACACTGAGCTCAACCAACAGGTTTCCATCTCGAGTTTTGACAGATGACAATATGTTCAGAGTTCGTGAGCCTAGTAGCGTCAAAGGTGTAGAATGACAATGGGCGATACTGTCCGCATTATGCGAGAGCCCCACTATCCAGCGCCGTATCTCGTAGGTGGTAGGTGTATGTCATGCATGCCGTTCATAGATTTCTTTTGTGAAGATGAAATCTAAGCTCAGGAAAACCGACTAGGATGTTTGTTGTTGAGTTTTTGTTAGTGCAGTTAGGTCATTTACCGTCTTGCAATTGTTCAGACTGTTTGTCTTCATGAATAAGGGTAACAACGTCCACAAAAGATGACCTATTTTTTGGATCCTCCCTCCCTGTGTCCGCATTTGGCATTGCCCTCCCCATTCCCTGTGCAGACGTCTGCACTCCACTGGATTACTATGGTGTATGTTAGGCTATTCATTTGTTCTTGCAGGAATGCGGGCTAACTTTGCTACGAGTGGGGTACTTTGATGCTGCCGCATCCAGCAAATTAGATCCAACGCAATACAGACTGTGTCACCTGTCTGACTAAAGTTGGTGTTTAAGGCACAGGCAGTACAGAGATACCTACGTCTCAAATTATTGGGCATTAACCTCCTCCCTCATCTGCATTTGTTTGATGCTGCCCTCCCCTCATTTCAGACTTCCTTAATGAATGACCCTTTCTTGCTTTACTAATGCTTTCGTTGTTTGTAAGAATCATTTTTTTTAAACTTGTACTCTACTAATGATGCAAAAGATGTTCTCTAAGCTATCCATACTTAGATACTGCCATTTTGAACTATATGTATGTGACTGTGCCTGAGAAAACCCTCACAAAGTCAGAAAAGTAATTTGTGAGAAAGGCACACAGAAGGCGAATAGGCATAAAATGGGTAAAAATGACTTCTTTGCATATTTATATTTCTTGTTCTGTTAGCTATCAAACTAAGTTCTTATGTTGTGTTTCACTGTCTTAAATATTTGTTTTATTCAATTTGTTATAATGTCCTGCAACAAAACACTTAATTCAGCATGTCTCCTTGGTGCCCTACTTTGAAGTTGCATGTATCGATTATCATGCAAATGACCGAATCACGTAAGTAAGTATTCATCCTAATAATTTTTATGGATATTTCATTGATAGCAGCCTCAGAGGCATTTGAATACACTCCAATTTACTATACTTGCAAATAGTCACGACCCCTACACACAGCGACGTATTTATCCATTCATTCTAGTGGTTAGCATGCTGGACTGTCAACCCAGAGGTCATAGTTCGGGTAAACATTAACGTAATTTCTCAAAAGCAGCCACAAAAAGAGACACTCATCTGGACTCACATCTTTTTACTTTTTCTTTTAGAAACATGTAGTTTTCACCTAATTATTCAGCAGTTGCAGCCCTATCCAGTGCATGATCAAACCTAGATTTTAAGAAATTTAGACTTCGTGAGGGTTTTCTCACGTACGGTCACTTATATGCATCTGACTATGAAAGCTTGGCATCCATGCCACGTAAACGAGGCATGGTACAGCTGCCAGATCTTAGGCTGTTCCCAGCGAAGTGCCTTGATTCAATGCATAGCAGTGCTGTCTGACTTAAGTTAGTGTTTAAGTTACAGGCTGTACTAAAATAAGTATATGTACCAAATTTAGATGCAGAAGTCCGCAGTGGAAATGACCGCTCTCATTGGCCGCATTTGAATGACTTCCCTCTCCCAGCAAAAGGTGATGTTTTTATATCTTTTCGGCCGCCAGGTGTGCAGCAGGCCGATTGGTACTTAAACTATTGACAATGACGTGGGCGTACTTGCACTCCGGGAATCGTGGTCTGTTCGAAAGCATTTTTTATTATTAATTGAGGGAGGCAAAAGGAAGACCTGTTGTGCCATTCCTGGTTAAACCTGTCATTGTTTTTTCATCTTATATCTAGGGGGTGGTGACGCTAGGGGTGACCTCACTTAGGAGCTGTTTATATTTTATATACTGTACATACATATACACATAATTTAATGCACAATGTATAGGGGCCGATATATATTGATATATGCATATACATGTAAATACATTAGATAGACACATGCACATATATATATATACTTAGATCTGCTGCAAATATATACATTATATATACATGTATTACTGTGAGAGGTTACTGGTCCAGCACTGGAACCCCTTCTGAAGGGGACTAGTACAGGACTGTCATCCTATTCACTACTGACCTCATTTCTTTACCAACACATTTTCATGACCATCAAGCGCTTGTACGCTGGTGCCTTTCAAGGCACAATTTCAGAGTCGGATACCAAAGAAGACTAGCCATTAAAAATGTAAATGTAGGGCGATAGGTTTTATATAGCGACCGTATGGCCTCGACCCTGCTCATTTTGCAATGAATTCATCGGGTGAGATCCTTCACCACCGCTGCCCGTTTGAATGGGCGCCACGCCATTTAAGGTCCCCGTGCACGGACCGTACTAGCCCGAGATTTAAATCTTTGAAATAAGCCGCGAACCTGGGATCCTCACTCACAGAGGCTCCTTGGCGTACGCACTTACCGATGTAGCTAAGTACATGTAGGCCAGTTACTGAGCAACACAAACTTTTCCAAATTCTGAAATAATTTTACTTAATAATACGATTATATTATTATTTTCATTATCGTTAAAATAAATTCCGTGGATTGTCTTATATTAGACAAAAACAAAAAACCCGGCAACGTAATATCGTTTTATTATTCAAATTAAACATACAACATCCATTGTGCTCATGTGACTTTCAACGTCAATTTTCAACTTGCACTCGTCCAGTGAAGTGCAACACATAAAATCATTGCTTTAAAAGTGCATCATGCTTAGAACAAGTCAAACCGGCTGTAACCGAAGAAGTTTCACATGATTTTGATGTGAATCTTCAGTGTTAGTCACTGAAGTTTAAAACCCTAAAACGTTGACAACGGAAGTAGTCTTAACAGTTTCTGAACAATAATATTAAATGTTAAATAATTTTAGTAACTTAATCGATAAGCCTAGTTTCATTATATAAGTTAAGTTTGTTTAAACGCATGATTTTCCGTTTAAGTGTGTGAAATTTGATAGATTCACGCGTTTAGACATTGTATGTGGACAAAGAGTTGCGCTAATTATATAATATATAAATACACGAAATCAATGACTGTCTTTTCACGAGTTAATGCTATGCGGATAATCGGGCAAGTTGATGCTTTGAAAGATCGTTTGCATATGTATTGCTAGGTCAATTATAAGTCGATTGAATATTAAATTTGTTTTGGATGATAAAGCTATATAAGAATAATAATATGAATATGAATAATAATAATATGAATAATATATAAAATAATAATTATATAAAAATAATACAAAGAATAAGAATGTTAAAAGTAAACTAATGATTAGGCCTAACATCGAACAACCAGTAAAATGTTATGAACTGGTGGAGCCAACGACTGAATATTCATGATGAATTAATAATCATGAGTGATTATTGTTCATGGCTAAATAAATATTCATAAATAAATTAATGTTCACTATGAATTAACATTTATGAGTGAACAATTATTCACGAATTAATAATTATAATAGAAAACAAAGTTCCTCACCAACATACAGGAAACAGATTAAAACATTAAATTACTGTGTGTGCTATATCATCAGCAACATAAACACCATTAATGTACTTAAAGTCACATCTGTATGCTTTGCACGAGTAAAAGTGTTAATTCAGTGCATGTGCTTGCAGATAACGTATTCCAAGATTTACGATACTATGACATCTTGGAAATGCCTGTGCTTACTTGTCCAAGTATGTATAGTATGGCATTTTATGTTATACTGTAATCTCTGCATTGGTATACAGTTGAGTATTTATATAAGGTCTTGCAAGAACCTCTCCTCACAGGCGAAAGTACTTGGCAAGTGATTAAGTATGTGCATACTTGAGAAGTGTCTGGCAAATGGTATAGTATTTTGAAAGTGGCTCAGTCCTACATGCTTGTTGGAAAACAGTTTGCATTGATTTATTAATTAATAGCCAGCATGTCATAAAGTTCTTAGCCAGTGGTTACATATTTGTGAGGAAGTTGACAGAGTATCAAGTGGTGTTACAAAGTACTTAACAAGTATGGGCTAGATGTCATTATGTGCTTGCAGGTATTACGTGAGTTCAACGAATTGAGTCTTTGCAACAACGTTCAAACAACATGGTTGGTTGTGAGGAAAGAAGCAACGTGCAATATAATTAGCCAATTATTGATTAGTCTAGAAGTTAGTCCTAGGATGGGTGGAGCTCTGGCCTAGACATTGCTTGGTTTTGAGTCAGGGCCTGGTCCGAATTCATCGCGGGGGCTCCTGGCCACAGGACGCCTCTCCAGGACCAGGCCCTCGTCGAACTGGGCCGTAGGAGCGGTCAGCTCGAAGGGATCCTCCGTCAGCAACCCGAACTCGTCCATCCCCTGCCGTGGCTGTGGGCGCCTACCTGCGACACTCTGGAACGAATCCCTTTGCGGCCCCGCGCTGGAGATCGCCATACGACGGGGGTCGACTAACTGGAGGTCGTCCCGTCGTGCCAGCGGTGGGCGCGACGTTATCAAACTGGGGTCCGAGCCAGAGGAGTGATCGCTTGGGGCGTAGGACAGTGGCTCCCGTGGCCCGGGTGATGCGCTGCGGTCAAATTCGCTCGGGCTGGCGCCTCGTCCAGCTTCTGGGAGAAGCTTAGTCGCCACGTCGCGTAGATCCGTTTCTAATCGATGCTGCGATTCGGTTGCCATGGCGCTGCGCCCTAGCGACGAAGGATGTTCGTAGTGATCGACAGGTGTTAACCTCGCCGAAGACCCGGTGGTATGCGTTCGGCTATCGCACGGGGTGGACAGCGACTTCGGGTGACTGTCGATCGGAGAAGACAGCGACTTGCGATGGTCTTCCTCTTCGTCAAACTCGATGGACTGGACCGGGGCGTCATCTGATCTAACCTCCATCGACATGTAGACGCTCCTCTGCGGTGCTGCCGCCCACCCGCTGCCAGGGAGGGGCGAAGACCTACGCGAGAACCCGTCGATCCTCGTATCGAACGCTGATGTCTTGGTGTATCCGGTCTGGTTTTCGTCGCCGGATGGGATGTCCACGGTTCGGCTCGCTGTTCCAACACGGTGGTCTGTCGTGAAGGCGGAGTCCTGCGTGTCGATGGACTGGACCAACTTTGTGTCCTTGATGTCTCGCTGCCAGCGTTTCTGGCGCAACAGCTGTCCGATGGAGTTCAACTGCGACTGGTTCGACTGGCTGCTGTTGTCTGCCGCCTGGGCATCCCCGCTTCCAGCATCCGGATGCAGCAGGGCGTTGCGATTCTCCTCTCGCCATCTTAGCTGTTTCTTGCGCTCCTCCTCTCGCTTATTCTTGGCATCCTAAGAACACAAAACACATACACCGTAACCTCAGTGTAACATACATCGGCATATAAATCGTATCGTTGTATAAATCGCATCGTTATACGAGTCTCCTCTTTATAACTCTCATCATCGCATAAATCGCTTCTTTGTAAGTATATAATTGGGCGGATGAAAGAACGACAGAAAGAAAGTGTACTGGATGAAACAATTAATGTGATCGTCTGTCGTCGACAAAAGGAACCGACAACGAACATTATCTTCTATTATCTTGGCGGTGAGCGGTGCTAAAGTTCAGCTGGCTTAATCTTCGGGGACTCAAGCTTCCTGTAATTTGCATGCCGGAATCAATTTTCGTTTCCACCACTGATTTCGAACATTTTAGACAGTATTTTCCAAATCTACGTGACTGCATGAGGAGGTATGGGCTTCTGGGTGTAGACCTACGATCGAGCCTCAAATCTAAAGACTTACGTACGCCATCTTCAGCCGGGTAATGGTCTCGACGGAGGAGGTGCCACTAATGTCTATTGAGTAACCTCGACCGTCAATAACGGGTGGCCCCTTTGACCGGCAGACGGCGAATCCCTGTTCTACTCGGACCCGGTGGTTCGAGGGATATCGGGACGCTGCGAACATCTACTACCCATGAGGGACTGCTGGGCGGTGGTGTTATCGTGTACTGCAGATCCTAACGTCTGTCGTCGCTCTATACCATCGACGCAACTTGGTCCAGAAACTCTGAACATCGTGTCATCTGTCAACTCTGATTAGGAATCCGTTTGTTGGGGTCCACGTGTATGCGTGAGCCGCAACTGGTGATTCTTCTGTAGTTATCTGTGGACTGATTCGCTTGCTGACGTACTTTCTGTTCTTAATGCCATTTAGATTCACTTACGCTGGAGTGGGCAGCGCTTTGGCGAGGTACTAAAAAGGTGCTATATCAAATGTCTAGATTACTAAATAACTAGCTAGCTAACTAACCAACTAATTAACTGTTGCTGTTGGGGCCTAAGTTGTCCAAAAATAACCAGACGTACTTTTGGTATTTCGCATATGACAAATAGGCCTATGTACAACAACGTATCTATAGCAACCTCTGCAAAACGGTTTAAACAGTCCGCGATACGCTTCGGTCAGTGACTATGGATGGTCCACCCGTTTATGAGATGCATGAATTAATTAAACTTTCGGCTGTCTGGATGTTTCCCCATTAGATTATCAGTTTAGCGAATTCCAATCCTCTCGAACTTCCCCACCTTTTGACTTCTTTCCTTCACCTCTCGTCTTTCACATCCAGCTGTAATCAATCATCTCTGCCCCAACCACTCTCCAATCAGTGGACTCCTGTCCCTCTTTCATGTCTCCCTCTCTCCATCTCTTTTATGACCCCATTTATCTAATCTAACCTAATGACTCCTAAAGCACCGTTGTCATGACCGTATTTCAATAGAGATAAAGAAAGGAGAAAAAGAAAAAAGAAAAACAGTGAATCAATAGCCGAGGAGTGAATGGGTTGGTGAGTGTGCTAGAGCGAACGAACGACAAACGCATGAATAAATGAATGTATGCTTGGCTGAATGAACGAGTGGATTAGTAAATGAACGAGGGAGCGAATAAATCAACGGAAGCTTTAAGGATGGTGTGGAAGAAAAGGCAAAATGGTTCATGATCTTGCTTCCATTCACCTCTTCTTTCTGCCGTTCAACCAAAGTGAGCACATATCGCAGTAGGTCGTCAACTTTTGAATCCGTTGAGCCTTCGTCCATTACGCTCAGCGACAGAGCTCGATTCAGCGGAAAGAAATCAAACTTCTCCTGAGCCAACTACAGAATCAACGCAGAAGCAATTCAAAAGGTAAGGCCACATCTTACCTGATCCATTTTGATATTTAGAGGAGGCATGGCCGGAGTAACTCTGTTCAAAAACCGCCCTTACATATGTACCTATTCCAATCTAGTCAATAGTCTAATGTAATCTAGTCTAATAACCTAATATAGTACAGTGGCGTAATTTCAAATGTAGGGCCCACGCAGATAATTAAAACAGGCCCCTGGGGCCTGTTCATAGGCTACATTATCAGGTTCTAAGCAGGCTTCTTCATATGCTTCTGGCCCAAGCCTCTCGTAGTTGCGCGCACTGTGGGTCCATCTTATGATTCTTGTATAATCTAATCTAACCAGACAGCCCCTCTGTAACGATGCACAAGACATTGGTTTGTCGCTTCATTCGAAATCTTTGTTCTTTGCAAATGGCTTTTAAAACTCAAGTAACAAACGGTTGCTTACGATGCCAGTTAACATTTATGAGGGATCATAATGCTAAGGTCAAATGTCTAGAACGATCTGATTAACATAGGCCCTATATTATGAATTAAGACATACAGCAGGTTGGAGTCTAAAGGGCAAGAATCCTTGCTAGGGATTATTTCAGCAGAAAAATTAATTTCGTGCTTTTCATGAACTTTTTCCTTTTTTCCAGCTTTTCCATGATCTATTCGTATATTCCAAGTTTAGTAGGCAACCATAATCATAAGTGCAAATATAAACTCGAGATTTCTACAGCACCCAAAGAAAGCTAAGCCGAGGGAACCAGCTTATTTACAAGTACTCAATCTAGACTAAATCGATAAATAGGAAGGGTCAGATTCGGTTCCCTGTCAAGATACAAGGCTAAGAGCCGAGATCTATATGCTTAACCCTAACCGGATTTGCCCCTCCTGGATCTGCCTTGCAGCAGGCCATAGTGCAGAGGTCGAGTTCACGAACTGCAGGTCAGAGGTTGGGTTCAGGAGGAACTCACCAGCCTGAAGACGTAGAGTTCAAGGGACGTGTAGTCGCACTGCTTGGTGTCGTGAAGATGAATAAAGAAGAAGATGTAGGCCCAGATGTTGTGTTCGCTGTTGATGTGATGTTCAAAACCCTGTTTCAATCGATCAATCAATCAGAAGGAGAAGTGAATCCTGACTTAGACACCCAGAGCATAGGCTAATAAAATTATCCATTTATTTTCTCTAGATAGATATAAACGCCCTGGGTTTCAAAAATCCGGAGAATATAAAAACTCATATTTATTTGCCCCAAGGTATAAATAAATCCTCAGGATTAAAAAATCTGAAGAATGCATAAGTCATATTTATTTAAATATTATATTTGTGGTAAACATAAACCTAGAGGATTAAAAGTATCTACAGAATATGAAACTCCTATTTATTTATTTAGTCTGTCCTTGTTGACTGGTGTAGAAATGTTTACCATTCCGTGATGTTCGAAGTCGTAACTTCCTCGGCTGCAGATGAAACAGGTGTCCCTCATATCTCTCTCAGCCGTCCACTGCAAGCCAAAGTACCAGAATCAGGATTATTTTCACTCTCTCATTTTCTATTATAAGACTGCAAGGTTTGAATTACATTCTATTTCAGACATGCAAACGATTGAATTACTTTCGTCTTCAACTACTTTCGCTTAAATTGATTCCGAAAGTGCAAATGTTTGAATAACTTTAATTTTAAACTATTACTTTAACAAGAGACAAGTACAGTCGGTCTCAATTAGAGCATTAGTTAGGCTGTGTCGGTTGAAAGCAGTTGAAAGGTTTCTTAATAGCGCATTATATTATTCTGTGTTTAACGACGTCTTATGCCTGCACCCTTACCTTGTGTTAAAATTTTTGTTACTGACCTTGAGATCTCGGAGTTCAGAGAATGTGTCAACGATGATGCCGAAGATGATGTTCAGTCCAATCGTCGTGATGAAGATGAAGAACGACAGATGGAAGATGACAAAGAAACCGAACTTCTTAAAGGAACTGTCCATTGGATGACTCACAATCTTCTGCAGAAGATATGCACACCCACAGACCGGAAGGCGCTTAACAGGTGCTATATAAATATCCAGGTGCATGCACACATCCTCCTCATTATCATCATCACCACAGTCACCATCATCATTATCTTCTTTTTAATCCCACTACCCACCACCACCACAGCCACAATAATAATAATAATAATAATAATAATAAAAATATGAAAATATAAAACGAAATACCAACAGTATAACTAGCCTATTCTACGTAGAGGATCTGGAGGCTAGATCGGCATTATGTCCCTTCTTGGGAAAATTCCCTGTTGCTCCCTGTTTCTCTCCTTGCTCCCTACCACTTTCTATCCCCTTCCCCTCCTCCTACCTGTCTTTCTACCCTTCCCTTCCTCTCCCATAATCTGCCCACATCAATCTCCCCCCCCCCCCGTCTCTCGCTTTCCCTCTCTTGTCCCTGTCTCTCTCACAGGCCAAGCAGAAAGAAACTGCTTTGCACGAAGTGGACTACCGACCCACCAATGGAGCCACCACCCACCAACGGAGTCACCACCCACCAACGGAGTCACCACCCACCAACGCAGCCACCACCCACCAACGCAGCCAGCCACCACCCACCAACGCAGCCACCACCCCACCATCCGGTCTAACGGTACTAACTGACCAGAAACCACGGCTACACGCGTCTTAGCCATTTAAACAAATCGTATAGACAATAACCATCGTGATAATCATTGGAATCATCATTATCACCATCATCACGCTCCTCCTCCTCCTTCTGCTTCTGCTTCTCCTCCTCTTCGTCCTCCTCCTCCTCTTCTTCCTCCTGAAAGGCGCTACACAATCCACTGTCCAACCAAGTCCCGTGAATTGATGATACAGTTCGACTACTAACGTCGAAGATGTCTCCGATGAGGCCGTAGTGGATGACGGTGATCGTGCACTGCCACAGAGTGGCACAGTACAGGTGGTTGTCTGGGTTGAAGGAACTGCGCATCATCGCGAAGCTGATCAGAGCGTAGAGGTAGAAGATGATGATGCCCAGCACACCGACCCACAACAACGACTTACCTATGCAAGACCAACTGCCCTTCATCTCCACGTCGTCGTCATCATCGTCAATTATTCTTCCCACCACCACCACCACCATCATCATCATAAATAATTATAATTGACAGTCATCATCGTCGTCGTCGTCATCATCAGCATCATCAATGGCTTATGCATACGATGACAGTTCCCTTTTGGCCTAAACATATGACAACAACTGACTCTTGGTCTCAGCTTGTAAGGACAATTGTCCGTAGCCTCAGCGTATGAGGACAACAACTGACCATGGTCTCAGCGTATGAGGACAACTGTTCCTACCATTTTGCGTAACGGCTTGAATGACTCCTCTTAGAAGCTGGTTGTTGTTGACGATGTTAAGCAGATGGAAGGCGAAGAAGTATCCCTTGAAGACTGTTCCAAGTATTGACAACCCGAGAAACAACTGCAAACAATTCAATAGAAAACAATGCAACGCAGTGCAACACAATGCAACAGAACACATTGGCAACATATATATATATAGTGCCTTTCAGAAATCAAACATATCTCGGGTCTGCTACTCCAAGTAGGCTTACTAATTAGCTATTATTACTTATACTACTACTACTCTACTACTACTGCTTCTACCACTACTAACACTAGTAGTAGTAGTGTTACTAATACTACTAATACTATTATTAGTAGTACTACTACTAATATTACTACTTATTATTACCACTATTATTTCTTTATTATTATTACAATGACTACTACTACTAATATTAATAATAATAACAGGACTAATAATATAATACTTCTAATAATAATAAGCCAATAAATAGTAATAGTTACTAAGTAATAGAAAGTAGTGAAGCTGAAGAAATGAACTTCGAGTTTTGACTCGTTAACTTTCTCCTCTTCCGCCTCTTCATCCGTCTTCCGCGAAAACATTGACCTAAAGAAAATGACAGCTCAATCAGTATGGCCACAGGAGCGAATCAATTTCCCTGCTAGAGTGAATCAGTATGGATGCATGTGTGAATCAGTATTTCAACTCGAGTGAATAATGATGAATGCTCGAGTGAGTCGGTATGTCTGCACGGTGAACCAGTATGGTTAACAGTTAAACAAAATGGCTAATACAGTTGAACAATAAGGCTACTGGATTGCATTAGTATTTCGAGTGAATCAATATGGCTACTAGAGAGAAGCAGATGGGTAAGTGAATTTTCTGGCTTTCTGATGAATAAGTATGGCAGCTAGAGTGAATCAGTATTAATAATGGGGTAAAGCAGTATGGCTGCTGGAGTTAATCAGTATTGCTATTGGTATCAGTATGGCTTTTTGGGTGAGTCATGTGGTTACTGAAGTGGTTCGTTATGCTTCACCTGATCTTGTCGACGAGAACAGAAATCTTGGGCAGAGTGGGGTGATTGGAGAGGAAATAAGTAAGTAAAACAAGTCCGCAGAAGACGTTGTGCGCGCCACCTAGCGCCCAGATGATAGTGTCATACTCCTTCAGTCTTACCATCGGGATCGGACTGAAAATAAAACAAAACAATATGTATATATGTGGCGGATCAGCCACAAGACAAGCCTGCTGGGTAAGAGGCAGGAGTAATTATGACTCGCGTTAGGTAGCCATTAAGTGCTGTGCTTATGTGCACGGTTCGGCCGCGTTACCTGCGTAGGATTTTTAGAAATTAATTTTTTATTAAATTTAAGTTTAATCTAATAATAGCTTAATAATTAGGCCGTGCAAACTTCTTAGTATAATTTTAGTAAAGTAATGGATAAAATTGTTTAAATTATAGGCCCCTAAATGTTTGTTTTAAAGCAAGAAATCGGTAACGGTTAGACACCTTTACGTTTTATCGAGCGTGACACTATATAAGTAAAACGCGTAGAAGGAGTTGACTAAGAGGTGTCGGGCGTTCTGTTGCTATAGCCGTGAAGGATGGATGCGTGCCTTCACATATACGAGTTACAGTGTTTTGATATCGTTCTGTGAGCGAATTCATAGCGTATACAAATACATATATACGGACGAGGGTGATCTCCGAAGAAGCCCGTGTTCGATACGGTCCCGGTTAAGATAAAATATACGGACGAGAGAGTCCGCGAAAAAGACTAATCTGTGCGCTCCCGGCGGGACGACCGAGACAAACACTGTCTGGTTTCTGGCTAACGGCGTCGATCCGGTTAGAGCGAGGGCCCACTCTACCGTAGATCGCGAGGCGGTCTGAGCCACGAAGGTGGACGTTGAGGTTGGACAGAACCCGGGGAAAGACCCCGTTAGTAAGAAATAAATACAGGTCTGTGTAAAACAAGTGGGGAAGTTGCGGAAGCTACCCCTTTGACCGCGTAAGAGAAAAATCGGATCAGTGCGCTCCCGGGAACGTCGCAGCCATTGCGAACCAATCTGTCTGATTTCTGACTGGCTCCGTTGGTCCAGCAGGGCTCGGGCCCACCTTGTTGGAAAGTCGCGAGACGGCCTACGTAAGTCACGATAGTTGGGGAGCAGCCTCTGGGCGAGGCTCGGGGAAAGACGAGTAGACAGGTCTATGGGTAGCATTTGCCGTACGAGAAACCCGTGCCGTTTGGAAAACTGGTCCGTGCGCTACTGAGGAGGTCGCAACCGAAACAAACCAATCTGTCTGATTTCTGACTGGCTCCGTTGGTCCAGCAGGGCTCGGGCCCACCTTTTTGGAACTTCGCGAGACGATCGAGTAAGTCACAAGAGTTGGAAGATAACAGGTTGTGCGAAACTCAAATAAAGTCGCGGCCGCGGTTCTCCCGGTCGAAATTCAGACAGCGGGGATACGGGAAGACCCGCGGATCATAACGCAGACCAAGTAAAGTCCCGGTACGTAAGAGACCGGAAACTAACGCAGACCAAGAAAATACCCGGTACAAAATAGTCCGGGTCGGTTCCCCGATAACACCGGAGTCGACACGGGAAGATACCGACTCCTCTATATGCTTGTCGCCACACACTGATCAGAGGACTGGCTGAAGTACGGGGAAGGGCCCCCTCATGCGTAGGTCGGTACGAAGGTCCGTGTGTCTTACAGAAAGTTAGAGAGGGGGCCTTCTCTTGAGTGTACCATAGGGGTATCCCATACCCTGATGCAGTGTTGGCCGATAATTGCCAATACAGAGACTTGACATGGAAACTTGCTCCGGAAGTCCTCGGAAGTACCCGGAGATGGAGCGAAAGACAGATAGTGATAACTGGAAGATGTCTCGCCCGATATCTATGTGCATAGGGCGGAAAGACAGAGGCTCGTCGTAAGACTTCTCTGTTCTTGGAACCGAGAAAACGACTGGTGTCCGAAAATATTGGCGGCAACGGGAGAGTTACAAGATGTAGAATGGTGATTACGAGAAAGTCCTCACGCAGAAAGGGAACGAGTATTGCCGGTAAAGGAACGAACCCTGTTCTGAGTAAAGGCCATCCTCAGGATGTTGTCCATCCGGCGACCGCGAAAGAGGCAAAGTCGGATTTCGAGACCGAGAGTTACAGTCTTGATTCCCTTAAGGAAGCGACCCATCCTAGGCCTTCCTTGGAGAGAACAGACACTATTGTAAGAGATGATACGGGAAGACCATTGTACAGTGAGAGTGCAAGGGGCAGTGAGGCTAGAGTTACCCCACCCCATGAACAGTTAACCCGACCGAGAACGCCACATATATATATAACTGTATATAGATGTACAACACCTTTGAAGCAAAACTAGAGGCACTATATAAACGTTTTGTGACGTACATGATAGGTAAGAAAGTCCTGAAGCTATATAAATAACTAAATAGGCCAACTTCGGTAAGAAACGAAGTCAACTGGGTTGAGAAACAAGGTCAACTTTGGTCAGAAGAAATCGTAATCATAACTTCAATATTTTTCAGCGCCGAAGAAAACTAACTCACCAAAACCAGCTTATTCACAGGTGCTCAGTCAAAAACAGAGTCGGAATGCAGATAAGGTCAGTTTTGGTTCCAGATCAAGAGCCAAGGGTAAGAAAGATCAGCTTGGTTCAGAAACTGTGTCAGATAGGATCAGAAACTGGGTCAAATAAGGCCAGAGTCGAGGTTAATCAGGTGGCGCCTTTACTTGTAGACTCCTGTTGGAATGGCGGTGGAGTTTTTCGGCATGTCTTCGAGCGACGCATGCGCATTCCACGTCCAGAGCATCAGAATGTTAATGGCCACGCTCAGCAGAATCACCGTCTGATTCCACAGCACCCTACAACCACAACCACGAAAATAAGGCGCCACATAAATGCCCATATATAGGCCTACATCATAGTAATCGTATTTGTAATTAAAATCTTTTTGTAATTGTAGGCTAACTATTTGTTTTTGCATTGTATGATCATCTGTATGCACGTACAATACATAATACATATAAATATGTATGCATACACATGTATTTATAGGCTGTTTACAAGTTATTAGTCTAGAACAGCAGAATACCAGCTATAAAAATTTGTATTTCCTACGCAGTGTGCAAGTGTAAAAAAATTCACATACAGCAACACAACGTCGACCTCAGGCGGTGACAAATTAAAAGGGCTCTCACAGACCCAAAGCAATCATATAATGGAGGTGATAAACAAGACTAGACAAGAGATTGGCACAAAGGTAACACACGACCGACAACCAAAACCCAGTCTGAAAGGTTACACACGTCACCCTTTCAGCAGGTCTACTTTCCCGCCAATTGTACGGACGCAATAATTTCACACTCCACCCATTCGGTCCCGTACTAACAGCCATTTAACAATTTGAAAATTTATGCACATGTATATATACAGTATATGTTTATATACTGTATATATACATGTGTATATGCACAGTTACAAGTACAATAACAAATGTGAGTACTATTACAAACTCAATTACAATTATATATACGATTAGTAGGCTTATAACAAATATACTTACTATTACAGAAACAATTAAAATCACACTTACATTCATAAAATTACAATTAAAACTATGATTACGGTTACATATAAGAAAAATAGAAGGGCTACGACTAAGATTACAATCACATTAACATTTACAAGCACAAAACTGCAATTACAAATACGATTAGCGTACTATTATAAATATGACTACTATTCACTACTACAATTACATTTCCAGCACCAAATTGCAATTACAGTTATAAATTCAAACTGTAAATATCTCATCATCATAATAAGCTGGATCACGGAAGGTAAGATCTTAAAATCAATGCGCTATGTATAGCGCTATATAAAACTGCTCCTTTGAGTTGAACGGCTCTCAGAAGGTGCCAAAAAAGAGCATGTACCACTGTTTGGTAAAAAACGTGGCGACGGGGTTCGAGAGTATCTTCCGTTGGTAGTAGATGTCCTTGAGAATGTCCTTGGACCATTTCATGAGGTCACGTATCTTGTTGCTAGGTGACGATCGATCCACGTTCCAGGTCAGCTTCTCCATCACCTCCTCACGAAGAACATTCTACAAGGCAATGCAAGGCAAACTTACTCAAGATTACGTAAGGCAAGGTTTAAAAAGGCAAGGCAGGTAAGGCAAAGCACGATTAGGCAAGGCAAGGCATTGTTAAGGCAAGGTGAGCTAAGGTATGATAAAGTATATGGGTAATGTAAGTGAAGGAAAGGTAAGATAAGGCAAAGTAAGACAAGGTAATAGTTCATCATTTAATCACAGAGAACAGATTTCGTTGTAGAATTCATGACTTCTGCTGACCTTGTTTTTGACACGGAAGTTGATCTTTTGCAGGCAGTCGTCCTTGAGAACTTCAATCGACATAGTGTTCTTTTTATAATGATTGTATGCCTCCAACTGAAGCAGAGTAATATTCGCTTCTGTAAAACAATTTATTATTATTATTATTATTATTATTATTATTATTATTATTATCATCATCATCATCGTCATTACAGTATGTTTATTACTTTAAATACTGATGTCATAATTATTAATACATTGTTACCACCACTCTTGATCAAATTGCATATTCATTTAAAATAATACAGAAATTTACACTAGGCAACATATAACTGACATTGGCGGTCATTTTACTCAGAAAGCCGGTCGTGAGACTCAACTCGCCAGTCACGTGACTCAAGAACGGAAGTAGCTTACGTTCTTTCTTGCAGAGTTTCGCATCAAGATCATATGTTCGAGCTATGATCAAATAATAGATGAAACCGACTTCATCATACTGTTCCTTAAGATCGTTCGAGATTGGTTCCGGTTTCTAAAAGGTAAAATGGTAAACAGGTAAAGGTAACACAATTGTTTGCACGTCACTGTGAATGAAGTAGCAGCTTCCATCAATTTCGATGTAGTTTTCAAAGACTTTGCAGCTATCGAGGCTAGAAGAGTTTTGTTTTGACTTTTCGGCATCACAGTATTATGTCATCAATTAATGTTCAACACACGATATTTGTCTAAATTGCTTTTTGTTGCTAAAATTCAGAATGTCCATTGGGGCGGGGGCGATGGCCATCACTCGCCCCTGGCGCCAAAATACCTAGCTACGCCACTGCTTAGATTCCCTTATAAACTCATCAGAAGCATAACAGTAATGAAGCGTGGTCCATGAGGGCAACGGTAAAGATAACACGCTTAACTTGAGGCCTCTAAAGAAACTCTTCAAAAGGCAAAGGTAAAAAGCAACTCACCTGTTTACAAATCTCCGTAGAAACTCGAAGGTTGAATGTTATTTCGGCTGAGGTGAAAACAGGTGCACGCGACCAAAGCAATCCAGTAGTAGGACACCTTTTTAATCTCACAACTTGGGTCCAACTTGGACAGATGGAAAGGTAGATGGATTAACTAATAAATGAATGAAGGAATGAATGAATGAGCGAACGAACGAAATAGTTAAGTATTAATAAATGATTAATACACTAATGAATGAATGAACGAACAAATACATAGACGAACTGACTGGTGTGGGTAGTGCCTTGAGTTCGACTAATGCTGGATTCTTTCCCGGCTCTTGCTGTGGCCCAGTCGCGTTCCTTGCATTTGCATTCGCAGTTTTAACTGCCTTCAATCCTTCCAATTTCGATCGCTCCGGCTGAAAACCGAATAATTTGGTAACGGTATATTCCAGAGAAACAGTGGTACTTAGAGATTTCTGCGCGGGTGCCACTGCCATGCCAGACACGTCGCAAACGTTAAAATGGTGTCTGCATGGACTTACTAAAATTACTTTTGAAGTAAGAGGCGGGAAACACGACCTCTAAGCGGACTAACCATGTCTAACCTACATGTAGTCTAGTCTAATGTAATCGAATATGAAAACTTCTATAGCGCCGTTATCGTAATTTATAAGATATTAATCGATGGTTGCTTTATCGTAATGCATAAGATATTAATCGATGGTTGCTTTATCGTAATGCATAAGATATTAATCGATGGCTGCTTTATCGTAATGCATAAGATATAAATCGATGGTTGCTTCTAAGCAAAACTGCATTCTGAAATCACAATCCTTTGAACAGAACCGATGGAGAACCATGAGGCCCATAGACCTCAATGATCTCGACTGGTTAGTCAAACAGTGTCTGTTCTTAGAAGGCATTACTTTCCAGAGTGTAATGTAACGCAGATTACCCTTGTAGCTTCGTAGCAGCTTGTCATGCACCGGTAGAGGGCCTCCTTGTCAAGGGTGTCTTTCGTTTCCTACAGGAAAAAGAACTCAAACGTTAAGAACCTAAATTTTGGGAATTTCATTTTCTAGAAAGAATTTACTAATTTGTTAATTAATTGATGCGGGGTGCATGCTAGCTCAAGGGTGCGGAGTGGAAAGGTCTAGCGACCGTTTCATTTGGCTCGAGTTTCGTCGAGATACTCGATGGTGAAATTAGCTAAAGTCAAGGATGAGATCAGCTAAAGTTCGAATGGCCCTGAGTTTATTGTTATTGATGTAGCAATTGTGAACTAAGTTTTAGGGTTGCGGTTCTGTGTAAATGTGGAAGCTTTAGATGTTTCCGATCGAAGTACCTGTCATGTCTAAGCGCTTTTACTTAATGCATCAAAGAAAACTGGAAGACTACCTTTGTTCGACTCGGTGCTACTTTGCAAATCTGGTTGATCTGGGATTCGAGGCCAGATTACACACTTTGCTGACGAGCACGAATTGTTTATCAAATAAATAGCACTAGTAACTTGTTAACTATTTCTGTTAATTAATTAATCAAATATTTTGATTAACCTTTGCGACGAGTAAGCTCTCAGGCGTATTCTCCTCGATCATCGACATGATCAAATTTCCAATTGTCATCTTCAGCTGCAGAACCTAAAAGGAAAGCATATACTTGGAAAGTCTGATTGATTGGTTGATTGATCGGCTGATTGATTGATTGGTTGATTGAATGTTTGATTGAATAACTGATCGAGTGATTGCATCTCTTCACCTTTTCAAGTTTGCACTTTTTGAACTCAGCCGCTCGGAGAATAAAGTTGACGTAATCAACAACTTTGCTGTTGAGCATCATTGATCTATTCTGCTGGTTCCCCTTCAAAATACATAAGAAAAATGAAAAACAATAATAACCTGAATAACATTAACAACAACACCACCAACAACAATACCAACAACAACAATAATAATCAGTAAGAATGAATTAATAAGTTAATTAATTAACGATTAAATGAAAGAACGAATGCATGCATGAATAAACGATTACCTTTAGAGATGCCTGACTGACTGACTGATGACTGACTGATGACTGGCTGACTGACTGACTAAATGAACAAATGAACGACCCGAAAGAACGATTGAATGAGTGAATAAATCAATGAATGAATGAGGAGATGATCGGTTTTCTAATCCTACCACTGTGAATTCGTTGAGCGTTTCAAAGAGCTGAATGCAGAGGTCGATGTTTTGTGGGGTGATGTTCGAATAGACGAGGTTAACAAACTGCGCCGTTTCAGCGATGATATTAAACGACTTCAGGTTATCCGGCTGCTCTCGCAGGTAATTCTACAAACGCAAAATCATCGCAATTTTAAAGATATAACAGAAATACTTACCACAAATAAATAAATAAATAAACTTGGCAACCTCTAGATGTTGGCTTAGGAAACTGCTTTTCTTGCTCTTCTTCCATCGACTCTGCGGCACGGTGGTCTATCGGGAACGCGTTTGGGCAATGATCATGAGTTGCGGGTTCGACTCCGTGTAGCTACCTTGGACAAGTTGTTTGCGCACAAGTGCCTCTGTCACCAAGCAGTAGAATATGGTACTGGCGTAACCTGGGAAGTAAACGGCAAGTCCTGGGATGCGCTGGCCCCGTGTTCAAGACCATGGGATTCGTGCATTGCCGGCTCAAGGGCTTAAAGAAAAGGAAATGAGCGCCTCCCCTCCATCTCACTTGTGGAATATGGGATACTTTACTACTTTACTTCCAGCTACTCCTGCTTCTGTTCTTCCTCCTCTTCCTCCTCTATGTACTCTTCCTTCTACTCATCCTTCTCCTCCTACTTAATTCTACTCTTCCTCCTTGTTGTCCTTTTTTCTCTTCTTCTTCTTCCTCCTCTGCTTCTTCTCCTCTTCGTCGTCATCTTCCTCTTCTCCTCCTCCTCCTTTATTCTCCTCGTCCTTCTGTCCCTTCTCTTCCCCTTGTCCTCCTCGTCTCACTCTTCTCCTAATTATATACAATAAATGCCAGCAAATGCAGTGGTGCTGTAGAAACGTTTAAAATTACGATTCTGAAGAACTGGCTTTGAGGTTCCATGACAATTCGGCGCAGAGACAAATCATACAAGGAGGTGACACAGCCTAATGATGGCGGTGCCCTGTGCAGAGTACAAGAATTGTTGTATATGTGGTCAATGCTATAACTATTATAGCGTTACTTGCACTTACAGAAAACAAATCTGCACAGAGCGTTTTCGACCTATCTATATTACCTTTCCTGTAGTGAACAATTCAGGTCAGTTTCTTCTCTGAGTGACACTAAGACATTGGAAGGCAACAATCGCAGCTATTTTGCACTATTATATCTTCATACCGTGTAAAATGCCTTTAAAATTCATACAGTCAGAGAAAGGTAAAGATTTGTTAGTACATAATGGATACGTGTATCAATGCGAAAAGAAAACTGCACAGAAAGATATCTGGAGAAATCAGCGATCACTCTTGTGAAAGTCGCCGCCACACGACCAATGGAAATTTCATCAAAGACCCTTCCCCCTCCCAAGAATTCTCACGCAGCATCAGTCAGCCAAGATGAGGTAAGAAAAGTTCGTGCTAGCGTTAAATATCGCGCAATGGTGACGGATGCGTCAACTAGAGTTAAAACCAAATCTTCATTGGAAAATTGGCACACTTCTTCCAAAACCGCTTCCGTTAAAAACCGCTTCAACGTTGTCGATCGAATCCTCGTCCTGTTGATGGCCGTTTGTTTCCCGCAAGCCTAGGAAGTGCATTGCAAGGATTTCCTTTTTCAAGACATGACAAAGGCTTTCTTCAAAGGATTGCCGCTGAAGCCGATCTCAATTTCCTAAAAAGCTCAAACGTTTGGTTTGCGATGGATCATTTACAGCAAGTCCACAAAAATTCCAGTAAATGTAAACGCTTCATGGGTGTTCGTGATGGTATCATTATCCCTTGTGTTCACGCGCTTCGCCAAAAATTAGAATCTACCTAGTAAAATTTTGCTGACTGATCTGAGCATAGTGGAACCGGAATAGTATCCAGACATTGCGATTAACGATTTTGAAAAAGCAGCAGTGAATGCTTTTCATCGAAATTTCAATCTCAGCTTTATGGCTTCCACTTCCACTTTGATCAGTGTATCTGACGTAAAGTACAGGAATTCAGCTATTCTAATTCATATACTACCGATCTGGATTTCGCAATGCACACAAAGATTGCGCTATGCACACAAAGATTTCGCAATGCACACAAAGATTTCGCAATGCACACAAAGACTGCGCAATGCGCACAAAGATTTCGCAATGCACACAAAGACTGCGCAATGCGCACAAAGATTTCGCAATGCACACAAAGATTTCGCAATGCACACAAAGATGCTCGTCGTGTTAGATTTTGTTCCGAATAACGACAAAGCCAGAGTCAACAATGAGCTCATAAACTTGGATTCAATTCCAGAAGTGCAACCGTTGCGTCCCCCTAATTTGGAACTACTTTCATTGGTGAAAAACCTCGACAAAGACGAAGAGCAAAAACAGTACCTTTGTTTCCTTGTGAAATTTTGGATTATTATTCAGCAGTGCGAAACAATGCTTCTTGTACTAACACGTCACGGAAGGATGGCAGAACCTCTTTGCGAATGGCATAACTACTTGGCGCGCTCTGTAGGAATAGTCCACCCCACAGTGGAAAAACTTATTTCAGAATTACGGAAGGAGCAGGTTCTCAGTTGACCGAAGATCGAAAAATGCAAAAGAAGAAAAAATTTCGGGACCTACGTGAACTTTTACGAACTCTGGTCAATAATTGCGAAAATCGTGATATGATCTCATACTTACGCGGATGTAGTTACATTAACTTATAGTGTTATAACTGTTATAAAAGTGAATAGCATTTTGTTGCCAAAAAGTGGAGAATTTTCTTGCAAACTATTGTTGTCCTATATTTATAATTTAATTACAGCAACTTCAAAAATTCTCTACACTTGTGCTCTACTTTGTAATTTCAATCAATCGGTGATTTGCCCCTGATCCTAATTATCTTGCGCCGAATTGTCGGGTCACCGGCTTTGACCTGGAGTCCTTCATGTTGCCCGTCGCACATTCTGGCCAGTAGGCAGAGGACGAGTTTGATGTATCCATCATCCTTCTGATCGAATTCCTCAAGATCCTCCTCCTTGTGCTTCTCTTTTGAATCATCGTCGTCATCATCATCATCATCATCATCACCGCCAGCCTACATCAACAATGTCGGCACAAAACATATATATTAAGTCTACCATCCTAATTAAGACTTAAGCCTAGTCAATTAGTTAAAAATTATGCCTATGATCCTAATTAATTAAGAATCAGTCCTACAATCCCACAAGAAGTTTGGCCTATTCCTTTAATTAAAATTAGGGTTGACACCTTAAAATTAACAAAAAAACAGACCTGCACTGCAAGTTACCAACAAAATAGGCCAAAATATAGTTGATTGAAATTAGGCATCAATTCTTAATTAAAACTCAGGCCTATCGAATTTCGACCGTTCTTCTCCATCGGATTACGATACATGACTATGGTTTCAGCTGAAGCAGCCATCGATCGATGACTTGTGCATTGTGATAACGGCGCTATAGCAGTCATTCTATTAGACTGGATAGGAATAGGAATATACGATGCTTAGATTAAGTTTCGTATTATATTAGATCGAGATTCGATTTGGATTCGATTAGGATAAGATTAAGATTAGATTAGATAAGGGCTACATCAGTGGCATAGCTAGCCTTCCGAGGGCTCTTGGGCAAACTGAACTTTGACTATTTTTCTTTAAGTAATTGAGCAACCGGGCCTTGGCCCCTTGCGGCAAAGGGGGCCCCTGGTCTCGTGGGCCCTTGTGCTTTGCACAACCTGCACAATCTATTGCTACGCCCCTGGCCTACATGGAGAAGATTACTGCCATATACAGAGTTTCTTGCCTTTTCCTTTACGTCTTTTTTCTCGATTGATGGTTTCTTTCCGTTTGGAAATTCCTTGAGGTCGATGTTTTCTTTCAGCATTTTCTTCTTGCTATTCGGTTCCTTGGTGTCATTGACAAGGGCCTTGAACTTCTCCGAGTTGACGTCATTCTCTTCATCTTCCGTGTTCTTTCCCTTCCGCTTTTTTTTGTTGCCTGTTCCATCATTCTGCTCAGCCTTCCGTCGGGCCGACCGGCTCTGCAGCGTTGATAGGCTGGCCTGTCTCTGAAAATGCATAAGCATTGTGAATATTCAGTAGAAATCTACCGTGCAGGACAGCATGAATATGCAAAATACAAAACATGTAAAACGAAAATGAATATGCAATAGGAAATAAATATGCAAAATTACAAATGAATATGCAATAATCACATGAATATGGATGAGGGAAATGAATATGCATGAGCAAAATGTATATGAAAGAGGTAAATGAATATGCAATATTGAAAGTAATAGCATTAGGTAATGAATATGTAGTTGCAAAATGAATATGCAGGTATATGAATATGCAATGTATAAAAGAATATGCAGTGCAAGGTGCAAACATGAAACGAATATGCAAGAGAAAATTTACAAGACTAGAATGAATACATAAAAGGAATTAAAAAATAGTAACAATAATTAGTAACTTTCAATGCGCCGGTGTCTACTGCACAAGGCATCAAACTATGACGCCCAAAGACCAATCCCATGAACATATTATTTACAATACCAATCACAATCCAGAAGGTCAGTCCAAAGAGAGGCAGCCTATGGTGGAAAACGAATACATACATGTTAGTAAGAGTAGAATGAATATGCATTTGGGAAATGAATATTGTATTAGTAAGTTGGCAGAACATACTCCTTGCGCAAACTTCTGTTTCTTCATAGCGCTGTCGACTGCCTGGATCTCCTAAAAGGTAACACAATTCAGTGCTTAGCCAAAGGTACTCCACGGCCTTACAAAGGTTCTTAAAAGACACTATGCAAATACTTACATATAGACACACAGACAGACATGTATACATACATACATACAAACACTTACGTACATACACAAGCATACATACATGTATGTACGTACATATACAATTATATATATAATGTATATCCAGAAAGACACACAGATATCCATGTATACATGCCTAAATACATACCTACATACAGACACACATACATATATATAATCATTAATATTAGTGTAGCCTTTAGCTTTGTCTTTACATGAACATAATTTATAATAGCACATATGACAATGTGTATACCTGCAGTGCTCTCTTCCCAGCTGCCATGCTGCTTTGTAAGCTTTTCGTTTGGGAGAGGGCTTCCTTGGCTCTCGCCCTCTGCTGCGCAGCAAGTGACCTCCTAAAAGTAGCAGATCAAGAAGAACAGTTCCTTAAGAAAAACGTGAGAAACACCATTTTCTAAGCCTTGGCATATGAGAAATTATGCAAAAAAGAGTGTTACCTTCAGCCAACCACAAGAGACAAATATGGGTACGATGCTTTAGTGACATCTGTTTCTTAGCCTCTGTTTATGTGAGGTCCTTTAAACTAACCACAAGAGACATCCAAGGGTTTGAAATGTTAGCGATTTCATTTTCTTAGCCGCGGTATGTGGGTGCAGTGGGACAACCCTCTCTACCTCGACGTGTGTTCTCCCCATATCTACTACATGGAGGTCACTATTAAGAGTTACTATGGTTTCTATGAAATTCGTAGTTACTATGATCTTGAAAAAGGTCACAGTAACTATATGACCATTAAGAAGGTCATAGTAACTATGAAGGAGGGCTTATAGTAGGAAAACTACAAGGAAGGATGCTTACAAAAATCTTTGAGAAAGTCACAGTTCGTCCTGTCTGGTTACATAATAAATCTTGAAATATCTTTCTATCCTGATGGAGACTTCAACTTTAAAGACGGATAGGCCAGCAGATTAATTATTTATAAACTATGGTTTATTAATTTTAACTGAGTTTTTACTAACTTCTCTTTAATCGCAAGAGCTGACAAATGGATTCTAGAACGAATGGCTGCAAAGAAACTTTCCTCTCTCGTGTGCCAAAAGTACCTCAACAGAGACGTCTGCAAACAGGTCATGCAATGTAATGTAAGACAGGAGCAAAGACAAGCAAAGGCAAGACAAGATAAGGCAAGTCATGGATGTATTTATGTACGTATGTGTGTATCAAAATATGTACATATGTATGCATATATGTGCGCGCAAATGTATCAAACTATTTAAATAGCGCCTTTTATGAACCTGTCAATGGTGTTAGTTACAATGGCAAGCGTTACCTGAACTGGTTCGTTGGCGTTGAAGAGCATGATCGAGACAAAGGCGATGACCTCTTTGGCTACGCGGTCACAGGGTCTGGCCAGGTGTGGCAGGGCCTTCGTCACGGCCCCCATCTCATTCAGCTCCACCTGAATACTTCGAATCCACGTGAGGTGCCTAGGAACAGAAAAACAGTGGATAGGTGGGTGGAGTGGGTGAGTGAATGAGAGTTTGAGTGGGTGGGCATGTGTGTGGATGGATGAATGAGGCATTGTGTGGGGGTGAATAAGTGAATGAGATAGTGGTTGGGAGGGTGACTAGGTTGGCGATTCAAGGAGTGATTTGGTGGGTGAGTAGGCTGGCGATTGAAGTAGTTCTGTGGGTGAATAGGTGGGTGGGCGAATGAATATTTGGGCTCAAGTTTTATCATGACCTTTTTACTCCATCTGTTTATTGGGCAATCATCCCCAAACCAGTTTCGGGGAACTCATTGGCTTGCCCATCCCCAAATGAGCCTTTGACTAGATCAGTCTAGACAGACTAGATTAGACTACACTAGATTAGACAAGATTAGCCTCTTTGGCTTAACCTCAGTTAGACTGGACTAGGATTATATTAGATAGGATTTGATTTGATTATATTCGATTAGATTAGATGGGATTGTGCCCACTTTTTGTGGGCAGCAGGGTCTTCCTCCCAGTTCTCCGGAAGTTTCCTCTCCTCATTGTGGATGACAGCACGCAGCAGCTGGAGACTGCGGATGTCCAACTCCTCTTGTTCAATTCTCTGCGCCTCAAGGGACAGCTTTGGATACATCTCCCACGATATCCTACGCACGAAACAAACATATCATCGCCGCCATGATTACGGTTACAATAGGAATCGAAACATTCTGAAAGGAAACCCCAGCTTCTTCGCCTTGAACGCAGTCATTTACTTTACTACTCTGAGTTTTCTTGAAGAGGTGCTGTAGAAATGAACTTAACGATTACGATTACATATGGGGTATTTTCAATTATTTACTTTGAAATCATTGATATAACCGCACTACTTTGATAACCCCACTGTCCAATTAACCACATTTTTCTTTTCTGTCGTATACCTTCTCAGCTCTTTCCCTCACCGACGTACAACCTGTAACCCCAGACATCAATTTTGTAAGGCGTGTCATTGTTTCCCGCCAATGCGGTTCTTACAGGCCTCTCCCAACAATCATTAATGGTACGTTTCATTATTAACCTATTATTAATTTTAACACTACTAGTATTACCATTACGATTACGATTGCCATTACCATTACTACTACTAATAGTTATTACTATTACTACTGTCATCATCATCATCATCATCATCATCATTTCATAAATGCATTATTAGTGCTATTACGAGAGTTGAGTCACGAGTTTTCGAACGAGTTCCAGTCTTTTTTCGACCTTCTTTTCGTTCATTCGCAGAAACCTTCGCAGATGTTCCTGAAATTCCTCACCCAACGGAAGCTCCTCATCTCCTCCAATCTCCGTGTACTCTAGGGGAAAAAACAGTCACACAAATCCTCATACTCTGCACCTTCGGATTCTACGTGTGTGCGTTTTTCTTAAGGAACTGTTCTTCTTGATCTGCTACTTTCAGGAGGCCGCCAGCGATGACCCAGCTATTCGAGCATTGCTTGCTGATGGCATGACTTGCTCTTCTTAATAAACCCTAACATTATTTTTGAAAGCGAGAAGCACCTTCCATGGGTACTTAGGAGGCGTTATAAAAATATTTTATTACACTACATCACTGTAAGCTCTTTATAATGCTGCATATGTATGCATGTACGGATGTATGTATGTATGTAGTCGATGCGTGTATGTATATATGTAATGTAGGCATGGTATGTGTTTATGTAATGAGTTTTTATAATGATCACGTTTTGTAACGTATGTAATATGTGCATGTAATGTATGTATAACGTATGTAAAGTGTGTATGCAACATGTGTATGCAATATATGTATGTCATGCATGTAATGTATGTATGTGTATATGTATGTAGGTATGCATATCTCTGTGCGTATGTGTGTATGTGTGTATGCATGAATAAATGTAATGTGTATGTAATGTATGTCATATGTATGTTTGTATGTGTGTATGCATGAATGTACGTGTGTATGCATGTATATGTATATGTAGGCCTATGTATGTGTATATGTGTAACAGTGCATAAGTAACGTAGTCCTACTTATGATCATGCATCTATGGAGCTAAGAGACTTCCACAAAGCTCTGTCTGATGGACAAAATGGTTGAGGCTAAAGTGTTATACTATCTTCCTTGCACAACCACCACACAGATGAAGGAAGAATCGAGAACCTTTGCAGGTGTCAGAAGGACCAGAAAGACCACGGACCAACGTCAGCATTGACTATGCAACGATCCATAACGGTGATTAACTGCTGTTCGTGTATAACAAATACTCCAGACTTCTGGTGGCCGACAACGTCTCGTCTCTTCCAGCGAGAAATGTCATTCCAGAAAAGATAAGATCTTTTCAAAATTTGGAATAGTAAAGGTTCTCAAGTCTGAAAACGGTCCGCCTTTCGTCACTGATCTGGGCTTCAAACATCGCAAGATGACGCCCCATTGGTTTCGGGCCAATGGAGAAACCGAACGCTCCATGAGAACAGTCAAGAAAGTTATAAAGACTGCCTACACCGACAATAAGAGTTGGAAGCAAGAATTCTACCGCCTCTTCTTTACGATCAACTATAAGACACGGGAGATTTTACATAGTTTAGCCCGGGGCTGAAAGTTTAAGCAAGGTTCTAACCTCGTTTCGATTTAAGTTTCAACTGCGCCTGCACACGATTGTGTCCTCCGTAGAGAAGGCTACAGTTGACAGCAAACACTCTCAGCTTTCCATTTAGCTCCAGTTCAGCTTCATAATACTCCTTGTGACCCTGTTAGCATTATTTACGAAATTACATATAATTATTACACGATTACAGATTTACCAGTGGGTTGCCGCTTATCATGGTAATGTCGATGATGATAATGACAAGTGCAATGAACGTAAAGTAACTCAAGTCCAAATAGGCATTTGTTTCCAAGATCGTCTGAACAAAGATTCCAGTTACAAAGCTATATAAGGTCAACCACTTACCTTGAAACTTTGCAGTTTCGCTTGATTGATTTTGTTGTACGTCATCAGGTGATCAATCAAGCCTTCCATAATCTACAAACAATTCAGGGAACAGCACAGGTGAGACATGAAAGGGAGACGGGTAATCATTTAGGTTCCCCGTTGTATCCAGTAAATGAGCTGGTACCCGAACGAAGGCTTTGTTTAGCGCTGAGAAATCTCGGAGATTTACATTAAATTACATTACAAGCTAATGTATGGTAAATTAAGGTTAAATAATAAGCCTTTGTGAGATTCGCAAAAGGCGCCAAACAAATATACCGATACACACTTACATATATATAAAAAATGAGGTAGTAGCTATACGGGAATACTAATGCTGTTTGATGACAGAATAACAGAATGTGAAACTTATGAAAAAACTGACTGTGTTTGGAATGGTTGAAACTGGAATGACGGCCGTTATGCAGGAGATGATGGCCTTGTTAAAGGCAGGAACGGTCACCATGGGGATGACTGCTTCACAGAAACCCTACAAAACAATACTGCATTGTATTTGTTATTATAATTACTGCAATGTATTTGTCTCTACTATATTGTATTCCTGGTCAGTGTGTCCGTTCTTAATGCATACAATCATTATCAATTTAATTATTTTACTAACAATAATACCAGATTTCTAATATTAATTCTAGATTCGCCTTTGTGAGGTTCTTATCACGCCCTATGCAAGTCTTCAGATACATTCCCAACTACTTCCTTCAACTCTGTTAGGACCTAATCCTACCAATAATAAAACAGTTAAAACGCTGATTACTATTATAAATTATGACACTGATAAAGATAATAACGATGATGATATGATGTTACTGAAAATAATATCGCAATAGTCTAGTAATTGAATATCCTGAAATATGAAACCGATTTGGATAATGACAAATGGTGCGTACAACTAATGCTCTGGCCAACTTATCCGTATTTTCAACTTCTTCTGGATGACTGTCCTTCTCCGGTTGGTAGAACTTGGTGTAAAACGCCTGAAATTAACGACACCGGATAGCGTAAGCCAGAATACCAAACAAATGGCGATAGAGTAAGCCTGCATGCCACTTATCGTAAGCTTTAACTTCTCGCAAAGCTTCAACGGTTGATCCTAGAATTTCTAGCGGGTGAGAACGACACCCATTGATGAACGATATGTTCGTGTACTCCGCAATAAGATTAAAACAAACTGGCGCCTAACTTTTGGTGTTTGACGAAGGGAGACAGTAATTCAGAGACATATACGCAGACAGCAAGCCAGACAGACAGACTGACCGACAGAGAAGAAAATGAGTAACTAAATTAGTTGTTTCAAATTTCTTTCTTAGATAATTATATTGATAAGTAAATTCTTCTAATATTTCGTGTACGCAGGACAGTATCTTTCACCTGAAGAATGGGCATGACGGCATCGAACACGTAGTGGAGGGCACAGTGTGCCACGGAGTCTGGGTCATTGCGGTCGGCAAGATCACTGAAAATTTGCATATTCGGTAATTAATGCGCTTAATAAACAGACAGAAGCAAGCAGTTTTCAATAGCTTACGATTTCTGAAACCTCGAAATAACCGCAGTTCATACAGGTATGGAACAGATGTACAAATACTTTAAATTATCATACCCTACCACACCATATCTTGTCTTAACATACCTTAAAATACCTTACCTTGATCGGACACGTGGACCTTAAATGGCGTGGCACCCGTTCAAATGGGAAGTGGTAGTGAAGGATCTCACCAGATAAATTCATTGAAATATGAGCAGGGTCGAGGACATACAGTCGTACGTTTTACATTTGCCCAATCTTGTCTTACACAACCTTACCATACGCCGCCCTGAACTAGCTTAACTTTTACGTGACATTGCATTGAATTGCTTTGCATTACCATTAACTTATTAACTGATGCAATCGTCCTCATCCTTAGATTATAATTCTCAAATGTTTTGCTTTTGGGCTCCTTAGACCTTGACTGCTTCCGTGTAAAGGATTGTGATTGTGGTATGCGGTTTTGCTTAGAAATGACCATCAAGTGATACCATGTGACTTACGATAACGGGGCTACAAAGGTTTCAAGAGTAGACGAGACTAGTCTAAACTAGACTTGATTTGACTTGACTAAACTAGATTAGACTGACTATTTTCCGGGTAATTTCTTGATGAGGCCAGTAGTCTTTTCCGTATTCCTGGAAATGAATTCTGTCAAATGATGCAGCTCTTTGGAGACATGCTGGAGAAAGTTCCAGAGCGTCCTGCAAAACAACAATATCTTCATCAGCAGCAACAACCATCACCACCACTACCAACATCAGCATCATCATCATCATCATCAACAACAACAACAACAACAGCGTCCTCACCAACATCATCGATCATCATCAGCACCATCATTATCACACACAAAATCATTATAAACAACAACATTATGACATAATGATAATGACAGCAGCTAAAGAGATAACAACAATTATGAATACACTAATGGCATTAGGCCTAATTGATTATGATGAAGGCTACTTTGCATGCAAACAAGGCAGATATGAAGTTAACATGATGGATAATGATGATGTAGGCTATGACAATGACGATGACAGTTACAGGATCTACATTATAGTTGAGCTATATAATGACTATTATTACAATAGTGATGGTAATAATAATAATGAAGATGACGATGAAGATCAAGAAGAAAAAGAAAAAGAGAACAAAGTGAACAAAAGCATGATGATGATGATGATGATGATACCGACGACGATGATGATGGCGACGACATCGGTGATTATGAAGATGACGACGACGACGATGATGACGATGTTAATGATAGCGACAACAAAGACGACGACAATAGCAAGAACGATGATGACGCTGATGCGATTATGACAATGACGACGACGATGACAATGAAAGCCACAAGCGATGCCAGAGATGAAGCTGCTTACGGTTCATGAGGTAAGTCGCCGGCGCCGCTTTCCACGGCGCTGCCAGCGGTCTTGAGGTAGACCCAGAGGAAGTAACGCATGAATGGCTTCTTGAGGTTCGGATCGATTTCCGAATGGTTGACGACCCACAGCAACTCATCGACCGACAAAATCGTCTGACACATCGACTCAATGAAACGGTTCTCTCCCTGAAATTAGCCATCTATAGGCGCTAGATAAATCGCCAGATGTTTGGAACATGCATTACGGCAGCATTTTTAGCTTACTTTACCTTACATTAATTCTTCCCTTAACTTATCTTTCTTTTCGCCATACGATACTTTTACATTTACCTTACCATTACCTTGCCTTTAACTTATCTTACATTAAGTAGTAGCTGGCCTTACGTTTACTTACAGTACCTTACTTTCTATCAGAGTATTCCTGTACTTTTACCTTACCTGACCTTTACCTTTTTACCTTACCTTATCCTTATCTTTCGTTACTTACCTTAATTTTTCATTTAACTTAACTCGCTTATGCTCTACTCTGCTTTTACCTTATCTTACTTTGCCATAAATTTTTCCTGTCACTTACCTTATGCCTTACCTTAAGTTACTCTAGCTTACCTTACCTTACCTTACGAATTGGCGCATCATAAGAGTGGCGCAGTAGAAGTCTTCTCCCGCGAGAAAGAACGACCGCTGACCTCGGCACAGGTGGCGAGTAAGTCGATGAGGCTGATGAGGTACTTGAGGTTATCGAAGCCCATCTTCATCGTCAAAATCTGTTCGCGGTACTCCCTTGGCTGGTCCATCATGTGGGCCAGCTTGTTGTAGTCCTGCATCACGTACTTCATCACGTAGGCCTGGTTCCTTTTCAAGGTCAAACCGAGGCCCTCGACCTTGACGATGGCGTTCAGAAGGTCGATGAAGTCCGAGCCTTTCTCTTGGAGGGTACCGATCAGATCGACGATCGACTGGATTTGCTGGGGCAAGATCTTGAGACACGTGTTCTGGTTCCCAATGAATGCCTGAATAATAATGATGATGATTATGAGATGATGATTATGATGATGATGACCATGATGATGATGATGATCATGATGATCATGATGATGATGATGATCATCATGATCATGACGATGATAATGATTTTTGTTCCTGACGAATCATATCTACCTTGGGTAAAAAATAGCGATTGTGGTGATGATTTTAATAATGATATGAATAAAACTAAGGCAACATGGACGGACCTCCTTGATGGCCATCGCAACCTCGGATTCGACCACTTTAATCTTGAGCAGAATGTCCATTCTTTCGAAGATTCGCATCTGGACGAGGCTGTTTCCTCTGGCCAACGCCTTCAGCAGCTTCAGACATTTCTTCAGGATGACCTCCAGTCCACGGTATTGCTCCTGTTGCAGCAACACCGGCACAAAACGTAAGGCAAGGCAAGGCAGGTTGAAATAAGGTAGGGTAAGGTCAGGCAAGGTAAAGTCAGATAAGGTAGGATAAGGTAAGATAAGACCAAATAAGGTCGGGTAACAAAGTTTAAAGATATTAAGGTCAGGCCAAGTGAGGCAAGTTCAACTCGGGTAAGGTAAGGTAAGGTAGGGTAAGGTAAGGTAAGGTAAGAAAAGGCAAGGTATGCAAGGAAAGAAAGAAAGGAAAAGGTAAGGTAGGGTAGGGTAAGTAAAGGTAAGAAAAAGAAAACGCTCATTATTAGTTGTTTCTATCAAGAATATTCACGGTCTTAGTTGTCTACGTTTAAGATATCTTGTATCATACCATCAGTTTTGCATCAATTTCCGAGGTCAGCATGTCGAATACGAGAGTCATTACCTCTACAAAGACAGTAACAACAGCATTTAACAAGAAGCCGACTGTAAAAGGTTATCCAGTAATTAATGGACCGCCCCCATGCTATTGCAACCGCTGAAGTCGGCCATATTGTCAGCAGAAAGTCGGTCTAAGTAATACGGCTTACACATATCACGCATAAAACTGCTACGAGCATGGGTGACCGCGCGTAGGGGGAAGAGGGGACACTTTTACGCTGGATATTTAATCTGAATATCTAAATTATAAATATATTAAAGTCTAAATAATTAAAATAATTTATGCCAACATCTGGTTTGCTTGCTTACTAATTTATACGAGCAGTGTTTAGTAAAACGCGTAATCGATGGTTATAACTTGCTACTTCGATGTAGCATTCGGCATCATTGGTGACATTTGCCTTCTTCAGCTAAATTGTAAATATGTAGGGGCAGTGGGCACTGAGACCAGATAATAATCAGTTAACAGCATGATGTTGACAAAGTATAGCCATGAGCGTGACAGAGGGTTTGGCAAAACCGATCAGATGCTGGATCAAGTTACGGGTGTCCTGACTGAAAACTTTCAGGAAATTATAGAATTTATCTAATTTAATATGATCTTTCACTAATGCAGATACTGTAAGCCCTCTAATTCTCTTGAAAATCAATTTCATTATTATCGTGTTAAGCCCTTTAGTTCAGTACAAGAAATTGTGATTCGTCAAATGCATCGTGAATCGCTGACCGTGATTAATGAGGATATTCTGATTCATCGGATGCCTTTCGGCTTCTTCTTTAGGTAGGTGGCAAAATCTAACAAAAGATAAACAAGAAATCGACAATAAAGTCTTTATCTTTCTCTGGTTACTAGCAAACTGATTAATTAAATAACACATCTGATTAACTTTCTTATCATTACTTTGACTCCTTCTAAAGAAGGACACTCTTGACTCTGTAAGTCCAAATCTGAGTTAGAGTTTGAGAGTAGAGCAGGTTTCTGACTCTGTGTAGGTGTCGAGTACGGCTCCCATCGTCTTCACTTGATCGTTATTCAGCTTTGCTTTTGAATAGCGTCTCAGGATGGGCATCGTTCGAGCCACCTCACGATGCACGTGACAAGAATCGGTTGTAATCAGAACCTGTAAAGGTAAGGTGGCGTAAAGTAAGACATCTAGTTTGGTACTTCTGTTAGAGTTAGGTAGGATATTCTCATTTATTACATGTCTGTTTAAGGTACTGTTGGGTTACTGCTAATTTATTATATTATTTATATTGCACTTACTACGCGTGCAAGGTAAGTAGATCAGACTCTGAGGCAAGAGACAAGTGCGCGCGAACAACCTGACCACAATCATCCCAATTGACGTGTAATCCTGCAATCGACCTTTACAGTATACGACACCATCTTGTAATCCTTCCTTCCTTTCCTCCTTCCTTCAGTCAATGGGATCAGTGCCCCTGGATGTCAATCGCACGCCTCCTCTTTTTTGACCTTACGGGTGTTTTCCATCCTACATATGCCATCTTCATAATCGCTGCTCGTCCACCACAGTCTTCATCGTTTCCCTTCTCATCTCCGAGCCGCCCTCTGCAACAGCCAAGTCAAGAACAATGGAAAAGAAACATTCCGACCACGAGGAGATAAAGACATCAAGGCATCAATGGATTAAGGAAGTGTTATGCCATCTGTAATGGCTACAAAAATCATTGGTAACCCACCATTGCTCGGATCGCCAGTTTAAAGAGTTTGGTCTTGGCCGAGTAGAATTTGTTGAGTAGCGACAGTGATTTGTTGATCATCTTATCGTACTTGTAATTGGACAGATCCTAACAAAATGAAAGCATCTGATAGAAATTGAACCTCCTTATAACTTATGTATGTATTCATGCTTTTTATAGCGCCTTCAAGGACCCCACAAAGGCACAAAGTATGTAGGTATCTAAACAAGTGCGTCTTAAGATGTATTTAATCTAGTCTCATATAATCATTACTATAGCGCCGTTATCTTAATGCACAGTGCATCATCAATCGATGGTCGTTTCAAGTGAAGCCTTAGTCAAGAATCGTAAAATGTAGATGTACGTGTTTGTCTATAGTGACCGTCAGCTTATTTTTCAATGAATTTGTTGGATGAGATCCTTCACCACCGCAGCCCGTTTGAATTGGTGCCACAAAATCTGTTGGAGAAGTTGGGCCGAAATCCGGTCGATCATGGAACTAGAGGTTGGGCTACCGCGGGTAAACAAGTTGAAACAGATGAGTCTTAAGTCTATACCTGAATGACATTACAGAACCGACTGAAGGTAGATGATGTATGCGTGTATGTACGTATAACGACCTTTAATGTACCAACTTGTAATAATCTGTCAAAAGCGCTGCACACATGGCTGACCGGAACAAATACTTCTGCAAGTACTTTGAAAACGCATGCTAGCTGAACAGAGTAAAATGCAACATTACCATATTTGCAATGTAAGATTGTTCCCGTGGGTTGGCCCAACAGAGGACAGGGCACGATGGGCTCAAGTCGTTGTACCTAAATATTTATATAGCGGCGACGTCCACAAGAAACGCACTTAAAACTGTATTTTGACAAAACTGATGTGAAACGCACCATGAGTATGGAGGTGATCTGTTCCGTGTCGAAGTAAGCCGTTGTGTCGAACATCAGCCGCAACTCTCGAACTGCTCTCTTCTGCAGCGAATTCGACTTCCTACAGGAGGACATGGACTAGGTGAGCAAAGGTAAGGCAGCTTAGGGCAGGGTAATGTAATATAATGCAAGGTAAGCTAAGGAAAGGTAAGGTAGGTAAGGGTAGGATGAGGTCAGGTAGATTAAGGCAAAGCAATGTATAAGGTAAGGTAGGGTAACGTAATGTAAGGTAGGGTAGCTAGGTTAAGGAAAGTATGGTATATTAAGGTAAGGTAAAAATAAGATAGGGTAAGGTAAGATAAGGTAAGATAAGATAGGGTAAGGTTAGTCAAGGTAGGTACGCAGGAGGATAGCTGACCTGATAGCCAAGGTGGATGGCTGATGTAGCTATTGTATCTGATCATTGTGACCTTACCAGACCGAATAGGGAGAAAGTTGATTACAACAAAACGGACGATGTCATCAACTGAATCCCTGCGACCTACAGCAGGTGGCCGTGGGAATTTGGCGCCGAGGTATTCAGCTGGGGCGAAGCCTTAAACTGTCATTCATCGACGCTTCTCCGCAGGTTTGGAGTTAGTGCAAGGGATGAATCCCTGCTCTCATGCCTTCCTCCAGAAGGATCACTCAGTACGATCGCTGAAAGGCGATGATTCGAAGGAAGCCAGTGACCTCGATGACCCCCTGCCCTGGAGGCCGAGGTAGAGCCAGCTGTGGCTCAGGCGGTAACAGCAACCTAGACAGAGCGAATACCGGGTGTACCTATGATTCAAGGTTGCATAGCATCTCAGTATGAGGAAAGCCTGGAAAACTAGGGTAAGGTAAGGTAAGGTAAGGACAGGCTTAAGAGAGGAAGTCTGCTTTATGAGCCAAAAACTCTGATTCGCGTTTGAGCGCTTCTGATTCAAGTCTGACGTCTGGCGCGTTAATCTATTGTTGTTGTTATTGTTATTGTCATTGTTATTGTTATGAAATATGGGAGGATTGGTGCAGGACATTACTTGGACATGTCGAATGGATCGTAGGCTTCGTTGAGCAGAGGGACAAGAAGGCTGTGCGCTCCCTTGAGTCCGTTGGCGGCCAGATCAGCCGTCTTAAACTTGGCAATGAAACTCTCCAGACGAGAGTTGAACTGGAATGTCAACAGCAGATCCAAGACCTCCATAGCCCTACGTTCAAAAACAATGCGACCGTTTTGGTTTCAATTTCGGTTTCGGTTTATAAAATAGCTTTGATATATATATATATATAATATATATATATATATATATATATATATATATATATATATATATATATATATATATATATATATATATATATATATATATATATATATATATATATATATATATATATATATATATATATATATATATATATTGCACTGATACATTTATATCGCATGTCTTTGAGAAAACTTCAAACGATACAAACTCATATAAAATAAAGACAGACAAACATTACAGAGAAAGAAACAGTGAAACACACAGAAACATACACTGATACAGAGACGTAGGAAAGATCTATATGCGTGTATGTACATATATATATATATATATATATATATATATATATATATATATATATATATATATATATATATATAGAATCAGCATCATACAGAGAGACAGAATAAATCGAGAGACAGAGAGATGAAGAAGGTGAATACACAGAGAAAGTGACAGAGACAAAGAGGAAGACTGAGACAGGCATGAAGAGACATGCGCAACACACACACACACACACGCAGAAACACACAGACATTGATCAGTAGTTTGTGCCTACTGATATTTTGAATTGACAACGGCTTCGCATTCTGGACTTGGTTCGAATCTTTCCTTCGTTCGATAGTGTTGAACCAGTTTCATCGCATCCTTTGAAAATCCTATCAGCACAAGATCACAGCTTAAAGCAGAAAACAGCGAAAAGCAACTGATGGTATCTTAATTTTATCCAATCCAATCCAATCCGCCTTAATTTAATCCAATTCAATGCAATCAAACCTAACCTTACGTAAACTAACCTTAAGCTAACCTCATCCAAGTTAATCCAAAATTAACCAATCCATTACAATTTAATCCAGGTTAATCCAGTTAAGCCCAAATCAATCAAAACTAAACTGATTTATCTAATCTAATCTAATCTAGTCATTGATGTACTTGCCGCCTTTGTCGGTATCTGGTGGAAAAGGTTTGTCATGTTTACAGTCGAGTATGTGAAGCAGCGGCTTCAGAAGTTTCTTGATGTCGTCGCTGCCATAGTAACCGAACTTGACGAGAAAGTGGAAGAGGCGTAGGACCTGGAAAACATGAGAAATTTCCAGAATCAGAAGCCACTATTTTGGTTCATCCGAATTTGGAATTCCTAGTGGGAATGACTAGTTGATGAGCATGCCTGTTTTATAAGCATACTTGTTACAGAGACATACTTCTCTGATAAGCATACCTGTCAAAGAATATCTTAGCCTACCTGCTCGATGAGCATGTTGCGCCCAATCTGCGATGCTGTCATATCCTTTATCTCCAGAAGAAACTCAGCGATCCAGTCACGAATAACGGGGAAAAGTGTCACAAGATCCTTGATTATCTGCAGGTAACACAGGTAATCGATCAAAGCAAGCGTTGTTGATTATATACAGGCAACAAAGGATCTCGATCAAGCTAGATATCCTTGATTATCTGCATGCAACGCAGGTGATCTATTAAGGTGAGTGGATAATGAATGAGCTTACCTGTGATTAATTTAATTAAGGTTTATTTACTCACTCCTTCAGGTGCGAGCCAGTTTTCGATCGCAGGAATTGACTTCTTCACCTGTCAAAACAAAAAAGAAAATGTATTTGTATGTATTTGGTATTTGATTTATGTACCATTTTTCTCATAGGTAAATGTAAGATTTAGAGAACGGACAAACGAACGAACCAATGAAAGAACAAGCGAACAAATGAATAAAGGAATGAACGAAAGAACGAACAAATGAACGAATGAATCATTGAAGGAAACGAAGTTAGCTGAAGCTTCAACACTCACAAATTCTCCATCAGCGCTCGGTCCGGGGGAGAGGACGTCCTCGTAGATGAAGGACAAGTTGGTGTGATCGAGGACAGAGTAGTTCGTGCCAACATCAATAAACAGCCCTAGAAAACAAACAGATCAACAACGTTGTTAGATTCGTGAGTTTCGAAGCTGCGAGATTCGTGTAGCCTACTGTTGTGATTGAACTGTTCGTTTAATTATTAGGCAATCGAAAATAAAAGTCTTTTCTCGAGTTAATGCTACGCTACCAATCGGGCGAGTCGACGGTTCAAAGCCCAATCGTTGGCAACTTCGAAAGATCGTCAACAGTTACATTGTATTATATTGTATTATTTTATTATATTATGCTGTATTATATTTGGCCCTTATTATATGTTGTATTGTATTTTATTATCTTAGATTAGATTTAGACAATTTGCCTATGAAAACGAAATCCTACCAATGATCAGTTCGCAGTACTTGGCTCTCAGAGCCTCAGGCAGCAAAGTAGAACGCAGCGATAGAAAGGCTTCGTCCCAAGTAAGAATTCCGAGTTCACGGGTTATAACGAATATCGCAAAATCATTACGACCCTGTAGACAAAGGATTAAACATCTGGCATGATTTATTTATCTGCTGTTTAAACCAGAATGGTAATATTCCAACAAAGGTAAGATGTTAAATAGGCCTATGTAATTATGTATTCATTCATGATAACTTTTTCCTAAAGGCCCCTATTTATGTATTGTATCTTTTCATATGCCAAAAAAATCTGAAAGAATTCTTGCAAAATAATTAAGATCTAAAATTTATACAGCGCCTGTATGTCTAAATTAGCATAAAGCCCCTTGGCTTTTCGACCGGACTCACCTGGAATTTTGCTTTGGACAACAATTTTGCTTAGCAGCGAAGGTCGCACTGATGCCTTGAGCATTATTACAGTGGCGCTTTAGAAGTTCTTAGATTAGATTAGATAATATAAAGTTACTAGGTTAAGGTTGATTAGGATGGCCATAGATCAGGATTAGGATTACTCATAGGACTGTGTTAAAGAGTGGATTAAGAACTGGTTAAGAATTAAGATTAGGTTAATTTAAGCATAGTATTGGGAAAAGATTATCTAAAGAATTATGGTCACGTTTAGGATTAAGATTGGGACTAGAATTTAGCTTAGGCTTATTGCAGAGATTAGGGTAAAGATTTGTATTAGAATGACTAGACTACATTAGATTAGATTATGATTTATGAAAGCCTCACATATGAAAGCCTTCCGTAGAGATCAAGCTGATGTTCGAAGAAGATAACATCTTCTTCACAATAAGCTATGTTCGTCTCCTTCTGATCAAAACAGAACAACACTCCTTGACTGATACCAGAGACAATGCAGCCGAATCAACTAATTAAAATTCTTGATTAGAAATTCACACAAAAGGCAACAGTTGAAATCTTTCACCCGATGGTAATGGCTGTGGTGGAGGAGGTGGTGGTGCTATGGATGGTAGTGGTATGGGTGATGGTGGAAGTAGTTGTGGTTTACTGTAGATGGTGCTGGTGGAATTGCTGGACGTGGTAGGGATGGGAGTGGTAATGATGGTGGAGGTAGGGGTAGAGGTGGAAGTGGCTGTAGTAGTAATGTGGTTGTGGAGATGTTAGTGGAGGTGATGGTGGTGGAGATGGTCATAGTGATGGCAGAGGTAGTGGTAGTTGTGATAATGGTATTGATGATAACTACGACGATAAATCCTATAATGATATCTGAAACAGTGGAAAAGGACAGACATGTCCGGGCGGCTCTTAGGAGGCGCTTCACAGATGTTCTGTACCAATCATAATTACTTTACGATTACATTTCCAGTTGGCTGGAACTCACATCGACGAATTCGTGCAGTGGCGTCCAGACAGCTCCGTTGTCCGAGGACAAGTAGATGATGTTCGGTTGGCCATTCACGTTCTGTCCTCGCTCCGTCAAGAACCTCATTCCAACCTAAAAGAACATCCACAGGCACCTAGGTCACTCAACGGTCGTTTAGTCATTAAATCTGAGACGTTTGTTCATTCGTTCGTTCATTTTCAGTTGTTCGTTTGTTCTTTCTTTCAATTATTCTTTCTATTGTTCGTTCATTCAGTCATTCTTTCGTTAGTTAATTCTTTTATTCTTTTGATTAGTTCATTCGTTCAATCATTCGTTGGTTTATTCATTCAACCGTTCATTTGTTGATTCATTCAATCGTTCATTTGTTCATTTATTCATTCATTTATTCTTTCGATCTTTCATTAATTCGTTCGTTCGTTCTACGAACCGTGTCTCTTCGAAGCCAGTGTTCCGTTATGTAGGTCTGATTGTTTGGAATGGCAACTCCGTTACAGACGCACAACACGTTCAGCAAGTCCAGGTAACGATAATTCTACAGAAGAAATTCAAATACAACTTGGTCCAGAATCTGAATCCCTAGAAGCGCTTGATTCTAGAGCAAAAATATATCATTTAAGTACAACTTAGACCAAAAAGCTGATCCCCAAATAGCGATAATTCTATAGCAAATGGAAATATTTAGCGATTTCACTATTTGTACACGCTGAGAGGAACGGAAGTTGGATTAGGCCCGATTTAAAGAGACATCTGACACACAAAACTCATGTCGATTTCGTAACAAAACTTCAGAATATAGATAGAGAAAGGAGGCATTTTCAAGATGCTTAAGGAACTAACCATGCAGCCGTTTAATAGCCTAACTACTAAACATGCAAGAAATCAACCTCGATTGTGTATACGCTCACTGGCCATCGCACAAATACAAGTTGAACTTTTCCTTAGTCTTTTTCTTTTTAGATGATGCGATTGTATGGCCTTGAGTTTAGACCTAACAGATGTTCATTCTTCCACGGACCTAGCGCAGGTTCCAAATGTTATTGCCCACAGTATGGCAGTGCGCCCACGGCAAACAATAAAGGGTACATTGGTGAAGAGGCGATAAATAAATTAAATATAACACTTCTTTGTTACAGATCAGCCAATGCCTACCTTGTTCAACTTCAAAAGTCCGACAAAGAGTTCGATCTGTTCCTGACTAATACGGTCGACGATTTTTCGATTATCGCGTATTAGTTCGGCTATCATTTTTGCCACATTAAGTCCAATGTCACCCTAGAACAATCATTTTTAGTATACTAATATACTATTATTATTATTAGTAGTAGTAGTTGTTGTTGTAGTAGTAGTAGTAGTGGTGGTGGTGGTGGTGGTGGTAGTAGTAGTAGTGGTGGTGGTGGTGGTAGTAGTAGTGGTAGTGGTAGTAGTAGTATTTTACCAGACATAGGCACAATCCCTAAAGAACGAAATATTACGTTAAGGGTTATTGGGAGGCAGGTATCTGGAAAGTCAGGCCTCGTCCCAACTTGGGGTCTAATCAATAATAAATACATAATAATTATCTCTCCTTTCCTTTTGTCTTTTCTTACCGTATCTCACCTCACCTAACCTCCTGTCACCTCATCTCACCTCATTTTCAACACTCTTGAGGGGTACTCAAAAGGCGCTAGATAAACATTCAGAAATATACATATATACCTACGCACATATACATACATGCGTGCAAACATACCTTACCTTACCTCAGCTGACCCTATCTAACTTGTACAGACGAGAACTGACCACTTTGACGGTTATCTGCGTCTGGAAGAAGTCGATGTATTTGGCGAAGTAAAGGGCGTTCTTCCGACTGTTTCCTATCATGTAGGTGTAGAGAACGTCGTAGGCTCCCTTGAAGATCCGGGTCAGGTGAGTCTGGTCTGGAGCCCCCTGCAGGGGAAACTGCAGCACTCTCACGAGCAGATCGATCAACTAGCGGAAATCGATCAGAGATCGAATCAACGATCGGACGAATCGATCGGCAGGTGGGTCGATTGGTTGATTAATTGAATGATTGATCAATCGATTGATTAATTGATTGCTTAACTGATCGATTGACCGATCGATTGATTGATAAATTGACCGAGTAATCGATATGTATGTGGATGGGTGGATGGATGAATGAATGAATGAGCGAATGAATGAGCGAATGAATGAATGAATTGTAGGCCTATTATTATTTATTATAATTACAACTTATATGTGTTTCTTTATATATTTATCCACGGTAGAAATAATTCGCCAGGACTTAAAAGACTCTGGAAAATAAAGACAACATTCTAGAACTTCTGTATTTGTTTATTGAATGCAGCATGATTCTGAACATATTCAACTGGTCTACCCGTAAGTTTCTCATCAGTTTCTGACGCTTTTTCGAAGCGTTGCCTTTGACGATCATAAAACCCTTCAGTTCTTCCAAAGCCTGGAAAAACAAACGAATGTCATTCACTTATTAACTCATGTGACACAGAAATCACTTCACAGTCAGATACGGACACAATGATGCAGTGCAAAGGACTAGATAATAGCTTGAGTCTAAGCTGGGTCTCTTTTGTCCATGGCTGAACCTCTAAAATAAGTTTTCATATCCCGAGGAACCACAGGGTTCTGCGGAACCTGGTTGGGAAAAATGCGTTAGATAAAAGCTTAAGCCTAGATGTTAGATAAAAGTCTAAGCCCATAGAAAAGCTAGATAACTGCCTAAGTGTCTGAACTTACCAAAGTGATCTTGAAGGCTTTCTTGGCATTCAGAATCTTCCCCTGGTTTCTCTAAAAACATCAGACATAAAATTAGCCATTTTTATTAATAATAAATTTTATAAATATTAAAATTATCACCTATTACGGTGGTTTATTCTAATGTCAGCGTTAGCTATGGTTAGAGTTAGGATAAGGATTTAGGGTTAGGAGTTAGAATTATGGGTAAGGTTACGGTCATAGTTAGAGTTAGGGCTAGATATAGGCCTAGGTTTAGAGTCAGATTAAAGAGTTATTTATGCATATGGTGACATTGACGGTTAGAACTATGGTTAGGGTTATAGTTAGGTTCAGATTTATAATTAACAGTCAGAGTTAATGGTGACAATGGCGGTTATAGTTGGAGCAAGGGTTAAGAGTTAGGGTTAAGTTTGGGTTTATGATTGGGGTTATAGACATAGTTAGGTCTAGGTTTAAGGCTGTTTAAGGGCTTTTGTGTTTATTTGGCAATTAGGCCCTTCATTTGCAGTTGGGCCCTTAACAACTGCATATAGAATCTTCGGAGTGAACGTGTGGTTGTAACTTGTTCATTTTCATGTAAATTATAAGATTACTTTACATGACTGACCGATGTACGATGCACACCGGTTAGGGGCGGTACTCCTGGGGTATAAATGTAAATTAGCTGAGCGGTGCCCGTGGCCGACCAAAGAGTTAGGCTATACTATGGCGCACGTAAAAGGAATTAGACTTGTATCGGCACCAGTCGGTGTTTAGCTCTTGAGGCAAAAGGGGTTCTCAGTCTTTCTAAACGGACGGGGAAGGCCACTGACTACTTAGACTTTCTCGACGGACCGAGAAGAGCGCTACAGCTGTATTTGTGTATAGCTGGCAGTGAACAGACATGGTTCTCCTCTGGGCCAACTTTATTATTATTATTGCTATTTTGTTATTCGGGTAAAAACACGAATAATGATGATGACGACAGTAATAATATTGATATTAATACTAAATAATACTAATATCAATGATGGTCGATAATCCTGTTTTCCTGTTTTTTGCACATAAATGTTCTGGTTTGTGTCTTAAAACATAAAACGGCAAAGTCTAGTCTCGTAAAAGCTTGGAACAAGACAAAAATCCTCAAAGTGGTTAGGTTTATGGTTGTTTTTAGGGCTAGGAAAAAATTCTGGCATATTTACTTATCCTTACTTATTTACAGTGTAACAGAGACAGCGTAGATGTGGAACCAGATAGACCTACATCAAGGATGTGATTCAATAGGAACGGAACCATTCCAGCGGCGTAGTTGAACGCCGTGAGGTTCGTCTTTTCAACCACCTGGAGAGTGTAGGCGTCGTGGTAGACCTTCTCACCACTGGCTGAAATCTACGAGCAAAAACCATGCGCCGTCGAGGCGGTAGCATGGAGTAGTGTGGTGAGATGAGATGCGATTAGATTAGATGAGGTGAGATTAGACTAGACCAGAGTAGAATAGACTAGTCTAGACTGGACTAGGCTTGACTAGGCTAAACTTGCAATAAACTACACAAACTACAGTGGACCTGAATAGACTAGAATAGAATTGTTCGGATCATATCATAATATAATATTGAAATGAATATAAATATAAATAATATCAGATGAGATCAGATGCGATTAGATTACTTTTCTTAGACTGGCCGCATCCCAGCGTAGGCTTTTCAGTGATTCTCCACTCTCTCCCTCCGTTTGTCTGAGTTGCCTTCTCACATATTCCTCCTCTGCAACCAAGTACATTTACAGTGAAACCTTTTTATGGCAAGCACAGTACGTTATGTCGAGGACTCTGCTACAGCGCAGGTTTTTGCGGCGCCCAATTTGTCATCGCTCCTTAGGCTTTCATTTTTTTAAACTGAAGTCCAAACTTTTTCAAGTTTTCTAACTCTAATTCAAGGCCTCCATTCGTTCATTTGTTCTTTCGTTTATTTATTCATTCAGAGCGTTGAACTAGCATTCTTTCAAGATACTTACTCAAAAGTGTTCACAGCCTAGCCCCGGCAAAAGTGGGCGCTTTCAACGGTGGTTTTGTAGGTGGCCGCAGCGACTCTTTCACTCCGTCGTTAATCGATACGTCTGTCACAGTTTTAATAAGCTTGTTGTTGTCCATGGGTTTAACGACATCTTATGGCAACTAAGGCCGTTGACGTCTTCTACATGAAAATGTTGTTGACATTGTCCATAAGTTCATTTCTTTCTTCTTATCGTTTCCTTTAAGATTTTTGTTTCCGTAGGTAATGTATGTATTTTTTTAAAACTGATTGCAGCACGACATGGAAGAGAGACCAAGTGCAGGCGAAGGGGGGTTTTGTTGACTGGTTGATGGCACCTTTGTCGACTTCTTGTTGGTTTTCTTCTTGTTGGAAGACTGTCCACTGTCCATTTCGGCTCTTGTGTGTCCATTAAGGGTCTTCTCAGTTTTTATAAAGCCTTTTTTTCAATATCTGATTTATATATTTTCTGTAATTTTTTCTTTTCACTGGCCATTTCGGCTCTTTTGTAGCCGTCAGGCTCTTTTGTGGCCATTTAAGGCTCTTTTGTGGCCATCAGGCTCTTTTGTATGTGGCCATCAGGCTCTTTTATATTTTAATAAGCATGTAGTTGAAAAATGTGAGCAGCGCAATAGAAAAAAATGAGTTGACATTTTATTTAGCCTTGCGCTTAGCGTTTAAATAGCGCTTAAGAAATTTGTTTCATGATGACGATTACGAGTTTCAGTTTGACAGAGCTGACCTCGTAAAGCGTGAAGCCAGTAGCCAGTAATAACGTGTTCGATGCGGGTATAACTGTCGAATATTATCTCATCCACTTCCTAAACAAAAGCAGAGTTATCCATATTGTAAAAAATGAAAAATATGAACTAAATTATGAACAAAAATGTAGGCTTTTTGCAACTTCTAAGGATAATGCCACGAATTTAAACTCTATTAATAATATGTAGAAAAGCTACAGTATATATATTATTCGTAATATATTTGTTACCCGAAGCATGGAAATTATATTTTTAAATGAAGGAAATATATTTTTACCCGAAACATGGAAATGATAATTTAGGATAAAGAAAAAACTGTTTCGTAATCAACATCTAAAGATGCTGCTAAAAATGATGACATTTTGATGCTTTTCGTTAACATTTCTTACAGTATAAACGATTAATAATAATTTTAAATATTAAATTTGTATTAAATTTATACTTCTAAGATCAGGACTTTCAGGAAATTTACTTCAAAAAATAAAATCGCTTGACCCTCCTTTAAGTAGGCCTACCATATATCGTTGCGAGCCTTATAACAAGGTTGTACTATGATGAGATTATATTACAGCTGAGCCATGGTAAAGCTGAATTAAATTTGAGATCCATTTCCTTCCCTGCAATATGACAGAATACGCTTTATAATTTTTCAGCGTATCCTCTCAGCCCAACACAACCAGCTGCAGCAGCTCCTCTGTCTCCTTTCTTTTCTAGTCTCACGGCGACTGAATCTTGTTCCCTATACAATATCTCAGGACAAACTCTCTGATTTGACGTAGCGCTCGTGAATAAGCTGGTGCCCTGCGCTTAGCTTTCAAGCAGCGCTTGAAATTTTTTTTGAGTTTACGCGGTTACTATAAGAAGGTTTTGACATAGTTCAACAGGAGAACTAGGCCTACAATGATCACAATATATCTGTAAACTAGGGAAAAATTATTCTAAGCTTCCGAATTTTGGCAACACGGATGCAAACAAAGTTGCAATGGCGTCGGCAAGGTTTTAAGAGTGCCTGTGGGACATTGGCGGATCCAGAAGTTTTGAAGGGCATAGTAAAGAAAATTGTGCTTTCATCTCGCCAACACTTCGAACAACCCTTTAAGTCTTCGAGACAATAAGATCAATGTTTTCATGACTCCGACATTTCTTATTAATTGTTTACTCGTCGCGGTTGTTGTAATGTATTTAATCACCCTCTTACGCCTTCTAATGAAAAATTTTACTTATCATGCACTCGGGTTAATGTCTTACCTTTCCCTTTATATTCTCAGCAGATCTCCCAGGCTTTTAGCGCATCCCGTAAAATTAGCACAAAACGTTTGCATATAGGTTTAAAAGGGGGGTAAAAACATCCATAGGACACCAATTTTTTCCTTCTGGTCTCCTATGCCGACACCCTTGCAAACATACAAAAACACTAGATGGCGGAATAGTAGAACACTATGCTCAAACACTAAACTATTGTTATGCAAGAAAAATTGTCAGTATGAAAAAGAATGACAGCAGGAAAAGATACTACATAGCAGATAAGGAAAGCATAACAATCCTCAAGGACATCGACAATACAGAAGCAAAAGTTTATAAAAAGCAAGAGGAAATCGGAACAAGAAATGTAGGGAAATCAGACAATTTACGTGATATGTACAATAACGTCAGAAACAAGCTCTAGAAATTCCAGAAGACGAAAACAGAACATGCTCAAAGTAGACGAGAAGTCTGAATACGGCACGTAAAATAAAACACTTAATTACCTTGGCCTATTACCGGAATGTATGAACATGACACAAAGCAAAATATTTCATTACCTTGGCCTATTTAGCAAAAAGTTTGAATACCACACAAAACCACGCAACAAATATTCCATTTAGTTCAAATGCATAAGCAATATTGAATACATATGCATGAGGGAAATTAATATTTAGGACGAAACGAATATTCTTATGACAATGAATGTGTAATAAGGAAATGAATGTGCACGACTAAATGAAGTGTAGTAAGGTAATGAATTTGCAAGCGGAAAATGAATATTTAAGAAGGAAATGAATATGCAATATGAAAATGAATATGTACGAGTAAATTGATAAGTTGGATGTAATTAATATTCGAGATAGATGAAGACAGATGCTTTGACAGTTAATGAGTTACCTTGATAGATAAAAAGTTATCTTGATAGGTAACTTGCCTTGATAGTTAGAGTTATCTCAGTAGGTAACGAATTACCTTGATAGCTAAAGAGTTGCCTTGACAGTCAATGAGTTACCTTGATATGTAATGAATTACCCTGACAGGTAATGTTACCTTGATGACTGGGTGGAGACGGAAGACAGTCCTAGGGTCCTTGGAATCCGGGGTCAAGGTCACTCTTCGATCCGTCGTGATGCACAGATACTGGCGAGTGGTCATATGTCGAAAACGCAGCTGCTGCTCCCAACGAATCACGTCCCCTGCATCGACAGAAATAGATCAATCAATCGATTAAATAACTCGGTCAGTAGAGCTATCAAAAGATCAACGAACAATTAAATCCATCGATCGATCAATCAATAATTAGATGAATCCATCGTGTAGTTAATTTATCAAAACTTGAATTAACTACTTAATCGTCCAATTCAATCGACCGTTCGATTCGTTCAGCATATGCGCTGAGTATGCTCAGAATTACTTAAAGACAAGAGACAATTCTTGAATAAATTGCTGAAAATGAATATAAAAAATAAAAACTCAAATATATGAAAAAGCACACAGATTAGGTAAGAAACTCTTGTTTCTTTCTGCTCACCATTCAGCAAACTGGCTTCAGTTTCCACTTGCCAGTAAGTGTTTCCCGAGGACGTTGGATACAGCGACTTTGGCACCAACTGATCCACCTCTCGTATACGCAGATGAACTGTTCAAGTAATTATTGGTAATTTACCATCAATCGACACATCGGGTTTAGCTCAATTATGCGCCTTTAATGCATCAATCAACGCAAATGGTCTAACTCAGGTAAGCACAGATAATGTAGCAAACAAAACATCTAGTCTAACTCAGGTTAAGTACATTCAATATATCTTTCATTTTTGCAATTAACTCCATCTCATTCGTTCATTCATTCATTAAATTTATTTAGCGCCTCTTTAAGACATCTATTCAGAAAAGCTTGTAGCTCAGCCTCGGCGAAACTGGAGAACTGCTTCAAACATTACCCTCTTCGCCTGAAGCGATCACCGCCTTGAACGTTATGATGAGGATGCTCGCAAGTCATTAGCTTGGATTGCATTGGATTATATCGGATCGGAGGATCAGATTGGATCAAAATGAACTGCATCACATTAGATCAGGATAGCTCAGACTAGAAGATCGGATTGGATTGAATTGTATGGATCAGATTAGGCCAGATTAAGTAAGATTAGATCTGATTAGAACGGATTAAATGGGATCGGATAGGTTGAGATCAGATTAAATGAAATAAGATTTTACTAGGCAAGACTAGGCCAGACCTGGTAAGATCAGGTCAAGTAGGATTGTATGAGATTAGATCAGATCAGATCAGATGTCTTTGATGCCTACCGTCCTCAGTAACCTCGTCATCGAACAATCCCTCAGCGACAACAAAAGCCTCCAACTCCTTGTGAAAAAGACGTATAACACTTCCACCCTATGAGCCCAGCAAACAACAACAGTATTAGCAAACCCAAATAATAATAGCAAAATATTAATTTTATTATTATTATTTCTATAATAATATAGTACTGTTGTGAAACAGAATTATTGGAATGATAAATAGGCCTAACTAATGTTCCTGAAAATACTCGTGTTAATAAATATTATGATAATGCTATTACTACTACTACCATTAGTACTACTAGGCCTACTATTACTACTATTAAGTATTAACGAATATGATTAGCATCGCCCTCCTCCTTTATGCATGCTTGGGACTGGCACCACCGGAGTAGGGCAGTGGCGGAGATTGCGTGCCTAGCAGTCCGACCGAGCCCAAAGCTATATGACAAGCCGTACGAGCCGTGTTGTTGGACCGTTACTGCACATGGGCATTCGTGGGGAGCACAAAGTTGGCCCCAAGGTGCAGGATTGCCTCATCATCGAGCCTCACACCGCAAGCGCTTATAGGGAGCGCGCAGACTCCATCACATACATGCGGTAAGTCGACTGCCTTCAGCCTGGCTTGGGGTAATCAGTTGTTCTGGACACGGTTCCTTGCACGATGTTTATAGATTTCTCCCGGGAAAAGCATCCGATTCAGTTAGTCATCATAACATTCCGGGGCACATCGCAATTGGGCAGGATGGAGGCTTGCGAAGATGCCGTGTTTGCGGCGGAAGCAATAAAGGCGGGCAATGCCAGCAAGGACACGTGACATACGCCAAGACCCCCATTCCTGATCTATAGGATTAAGGCTGTTAACTAAACCCAGGCGCATTAACTCGCCACACCTGAGTCGGATTGGGTTTCCCATACATGGAAAGCAGCGAAGGGTATGAAGGAGAGTCTGCCTAACTAAGTAAGAGAACTGCGAAATAATATGAGGACATCATGCCTTGATACGGAGAGGTGCCGTGAAATTCAAACTGAAAGTTATGTAAAACTCACTTATCTCGAAAGCAGTATTATTGTTATTGTTGTTGTTGTTGTTATTATTATTATTATTATCATCATTATCATATCATTATCATTATTATTATTATTATTAGTAGTAGTAGTAGTAGTAGCAGAAGTAGTAGTAATAGTAATAATATTAATAATAATAATAATAATAAGCAGACGAGAAGTGGCCGTTCCAGATGTCATCAATAGTCTCCACACGATTTTCCACTGCCGAGGCATTCGTTACGAATAGCAGAACTAGAGGCCCTCGTGGCCGCAACTGCGGAGGGTTCGGACTCGAATCTGAAAAAGAGGGAGCCCGGTCAGTCTGTTAATGTACAAAGAGGGTCCTGAAAGGCCATATGATTGATCTCCAGGGGGGCCCGAAATTCAAGTTAGGCCAATGGGGATTACACTCACCTCTGTTAAAAATATAAAAATAATAAATTTATTATTACAGTTATTATTACTATTATTTGGGTTATTACCCGCAAGTAGTCTTTATATTCCTCTGTGGCCCTGAAACTCTTAACGACCGTAAACCCAGCTGCTTGGACGCCAAGATTCAACTCAGACCTACAACACAACTCTCAGTAAGTTTTCTGTAACATAGTCGAGTACTTATAAGGTACTGTTAATATCCAGTACCTCACACATTTCTATCAAGAGAATTAAGTCACGGACGATGATGACGATGATGCTGCTAATGATGAAAATGATTATACTGATGACGACGACTATGACGATGGTGATAATAATGATGGTATTGATGATGACTACAGTAATGATGTTGGTTATTATTTTTACAATGATGATGATGATGATGATGACGATGATAACGACGACGACCATGATGATGAAGAAGAAGACTACGATTACGATGACGATGATGATGATGAAGAAGAAGACTACAATGACGATGACGATGATGATGATCGTGTATAAATGGAAGCGGTTTCATGATGGGTAAAAATGAGCTGGGAAGAGCTTTACCCGGTGGAGAAATTGTCGATTTTCCACGGCGAGCTGGAGTGGAAGAATTGTCCGGGAGATTTAACGCTTTCAAAAATTATCTGATCAAAGATCTGCACCTAATCACAATTCAAACAATAACATCATATCAACATGAATCAATCAATAATTCAGTAAGTCAATGAGTATCAACATGAATCAATCAATAATTCAGTAAGTCAATGAGTCATTAAGCAAATCAACCACTCCTTCACTCACTCAGTCGATTAATCAATTTAGTATTCGCAGACATAAACTGTGTGATGTCAAAGCACATTCACTGTAGTCTGCTACCAGACAGTTTTGTCTAATTACTTCAAGAGGCCACAATAACGTCTGGCCATGGACCAACTGCCTGTGCTTTATTATCAGACAATTTATGTAGGTCAATATGTACCTTCTGTGAAGTCTACATCAGAGTCTAATGATTCTATACACACTAAGAAAACCTCATTCTGATACGGGACACCACCAGCAGCAACAGCAGCAGCAGCAGTTCCAGCGTTTACGTCGCCCTGTGGCATCAAAGGCCGTTGGCGACAATTGAAAGCCTGTGTTTGGTATTGCATAGTCTGATGTTTTTCATCAGTGTTCGTTCGTGTTCGATCTTTCTCCTGCCAGATGTTCTTTTCTATACATCGCCAAAGTTCTTGATGGTAGGCCTACTTCGGCAGCGAGGCAACAGATGGTTACGTTTGGTGTTCTTTCTAGTACTGGACTTTATTTAGTCAGGCATATAAATTATAAGATCGAGCAACGTTGGATAAGTGTTTAAAATATCAGCAGACAATTCCAAGCGTTCTTCCTACATAAGTGTCTGCTGTTTCCAGACATGACTTAACAGAGTCCAGTTCATTAATTGTCCGTTAATGGTCAAGACTCCAGGGAATTCTCCACCTGCGAAGTCCGTGGAAAAATTGGGAATCGCGGCGTATACAATGATATACAATGGCGTGAAATTAAATATCTCTGGTTCCCTGGGCTTTTCGCCGGCGTTTGCACGGCAGAACGATTGCTGCTATGGAAACGAAACGCTGCCTTGACAACTCCGATGAACAAGATGCCATAGAAAACTTGGCGATAAATCACTATGGATGCCCAAGATAAAAGATGACCAGTTCTGGATGTGCATATTAATTGGGTGGCTAAAATTGGAGAACACTATCTGTCAGATCCTACAGCAATTCGTTTTCCTTCACAGCAGATGAGAAATCGCAAAAGTCGGATTTATTAAGGATCTGTTTTCAATGTAAAATGGGAAATAAATATTCTGCTAGCAAAAACTGATAAATTCAAAAATATTTATTCTTGACCAGCGATTCCTTTAATGTGGTGACAACTAGTCGAGGAGGGGATAGAAGCTGCGTACAAATGATTGTGATGACGACAATGACGATAACAGTAACGACGAAGTTAAATATGATCATAACAGTAACAAAAAACAAAAACCATAACACGGCAAATACGAAAACAAAAGAAAACAGAAAAATAACAGCAGTAGGCCTTTTAATTACAACGATAACAATAACGATAAGGCTGCTGACAACCAAAACTATAACAATGAAAAACAGAGTAGGTTAGAGAAAAAATTATGTAACTACCTACTGATAAAAAGACCCAAGTAGTAGGCCCTACGGTAAGAATTGTTTTAAATCACCGATCACAAATCACCGGTCATAAATCAACACAGATCAACCACCGCTTTGAAATCACCCCTTTCAAATCATTGTTATGTGACTGCGGCTTTTAAATCGCGAGTGACTGCCGAAACATGTTTATGTGCAACCTCCGGATAATGACATTATTAATGACATTATAAAACAATAATATCGATAACGACTTAGCATAACACAACATAACTAGGCTTTTAAGTGGCTCAGGAGACATGAAGAACTGCTGCAAATTAACCGAGAATGCTTAAATGCCAATACTTCAGAACTTCTTCTGAAGTAAGTAAGTAAGTAAGCAAGCACGCAAGCAAGTACTGCATTTGTTTACAACTCCTACAGCATCATTTATTCGGTTACACAAGAAGATAAGTGCATCGTCAATTCACATCATTCTGCTCTTCTGCCAGTCATGAGCCTCTGCATGCCATCATCTTTTCTAGTCAACTGAGTAGCCTATTGTTTTGTTTGTTGACGAACTCACCACTGTTTAGACTAACGCACAGCACGCCTCTGATTACTTTCTCTAGTAGCTGCGGTATATAAATTGTCAATCGAAAGGTCGTGGGTTCACATTCCCGCCAAAGCAGAAATTTGTTTTGAGCTTTTGGCGAGCAGAGGGCTGGCCCTCGTCCTCAGATGCCGATGCTAAGGAAATTAAGTCGCCTACACTTCTGGCCCATGGCGGCCTCTCGGTGCTATAGCTTAGCGGTCTGGTCGTCTTCTTCTTCTACTACTTGTGCTTTTATTAGTGTTCAGTGGTATCTCACGTTCATGATCCTATGTTTGAACATTTGTTTGATGCTGAAGCGGTACATTGGCACATGATGTTGTAGTACAAATCTTTATTCCTATTTTTACTATTGTTATTGTTAAAATTTATACATGCGGTACATATAAACCCTCAGGATTGAATAAAATTAAAGGAAACATTTTCTGGAGGGCTGTTCTTCGCTGTTGGGTTTTTTGTGGAAAAGGTGCTGCAAATAGCGACTGCATTGAAGCGCTTGATGGTCATAGATAAGCACTAATGGACGAAAGTAGTTTCCTTATTATCTCCCATCTTCATCATCACCATCATCATCATCATCATCATCATCATCATCATCATCATCATCATTATTATTTAAAGATTAAATATACATTTTAAAAGCGGGAGTCACGTAAGTGATTTATAGCGGTGATTTAAATGCGATAGTTTAAGAGCGGTGGTTTAAAAGCGGTATGTTTAAAAGAGATGAATTACGTGCGGTGATTTACGTGCGGTGATTTATGCGCGGTGATTTGTAAGCGATGGTCTATGAGCGATGGTTTTAAACCATTACATAGCTTACTTCTTATGTAAGTACTTAGTATGCAAATACTTACTGATTCTCCTTCTGTTTTCACTTTATACCTTGGCAGAATCTTAAACTGAGCGTGCTTAGCGTTGTAGTCGAGAAGATGAACCTAGGGATATAAGTGAATAAATAGATAAACAAATTCAGTTTTTCTCACAATTTGCCTTCACATACTTTGCCTCAGCTCTCATTACCTTGTCTTACCTTACCTTATCTTATCACGCATTGCATTGCATTTCCTCACCCTCCATGCTGCCCCATTTTCCAGCCAATGCGATCCTGTAGCACAGAAATAACTCGACCCATAATGTCTCAAACCCCTCCTCAAACTACCACCTCCTCCCTTTCACGAATGAACTCACACCACAGTTTACACACACAAACACACATGAGGGGAATCGGATGTTCTTGAAATTGGGTTTAAGCGAGTGGGACATGTCTTGTCGGTCATCTTCTCAGTTCCCACGGAAACTGTTAGTCGGGTGAATTATTGACACCCCTGAGGTCTCGAATATAACCATAAAAATTTTTTATTGGCTCTCATTTTGAAAATATTTCATATAGTTCATTTTTTATGTTTCACCATGTAAATTTATGCAGTAGGACTGCGACAATATCCTAAATAAGTCTAGAATGATGTAATATTCCACCTCATTGCATAATCCCATCATGGACACATCATGCACAGTTGATTACGTCATTTTCTGATGCAATGTAAAACTACAGCCAGTCGGCTGCTGACGTAAGATGACGTCAGCAGTGTACTATATAAAGCGAGTCGGAACGGTTGAGCATTTACAATATTACAGACTTTGTGCGAGACAGTTTAAGTTACTGTTTTATAAAACTATTATTACTTTATTCATTTAGATACAATACAGAACAGTAGTGCCTCGGAAGTGCGTAAATACTGTGGACAACTTTTGTTACATTTGTGGGGAAGTGACATTTGCCAACCAGAAGAAAAGTATCACTTATCAAGTCAAGAAGCCATATCATGCTTACTTCGAATGCAAGGTTGGTGACCAAGACAAGCCATGGGCCCCGCATATATGCTGTGCTACATGTACAACACAGCTTTCACAGTGGATGAATGGCAAAAGACCATCAATGCCGTTTGCAGTTCCCATGGTGTGGAGAGAGCAAAGCAACCACGTAGATGACTGTTACTTCTGCTTGGTTCCTCCTCTTTCCGGTGGAATAACGAAGCAAAAGAAGTCGACAATAGTCTACCCAAACATTCCGTCAGCATTGAGACCAGTTCCACATGGTGATGGACTTCCTATTCCAGAACCTCCAGCAGAATATATTTTCCTTGATTCATCTGATGAGGACAAGGGTGAGCCGACATGTTCTTCTCCTGGTCCGTCAGCGTACAGTGATCCCGATTTTCACTGTGGTGCATCATCAACCCCACACAGAATAACACAGGTAGAACTAAATGACCTTGTTCGTGATTTGGACTTATCCAAAAACAAGGCAGAATTGCTAGGATCAAGACTCCAACAATGGAATCTTCTAGAAGAAGATGTCACAATTACTTCATATAGAAAGCGCCATCAGCAGTTGGAACCTTTCTTTATGAAGGAAGGTAATCTGGTATTCTGTTCCAATATTGACGACCTCATGAATGCCTTACAGATCACTCATGACCCACAAGAATGGAGACTCTTTGTAGACTCTTCAACACTGAGTCTTAAGGCTGTGCTTTTGCACAATGGAAACCGTCTTCCATCTATTCCATTAGCGCATGCTGTCCACATGAAAGAGACATACGATAACCTAAAACAGCTACTGCATTCCATTGACTATAACGGGTACAAATGGCATCTGTGTGGTGATTTGAAGGTAGTTGCCATTTTAATGGGACTGCAGCAAGGATATACAAAATATATGTGTTTCTTGTGTGAGTGGGATAGCCGAGCAAGGGAGTTGCACTACGTGCGGAAGGAATGGACTCCCAGACAAAACATGGCAGTTGGACAGAAGAATATCCAGCACCCAGCTCTGGTCGAGGCTCACAAAATCCTACTACCACCCCTTCACATCAAACTAGGTTTGGTGAAGAACTTCGTGAAAGCCATGGACCGCACTTCGCCAGCTTTCCGATACCTGCATGAAAAATTCCCTCGACTCAGCGAAGCAAAGATTAAAGAGGGAGTTTTGTGGGTCCTCAGATTAGAGAACTCTTCAAAGATGACCGCTTCAACAACTTGCTGGAGGGTGATGCGAAACAAGCATGGAATGCTTTTCGTCTAGTGTCTACAGACTTTCTGGGGAATATTAGGGCAGAAAACTACAAGGAACTAGTAGAAGACATGTTCAAGCAGTACCAGAAATTTCGCTGCAATATGTCTCTGAAGATGCATTTCCTTCATTCCCATCTGGATTTCTTCCCTGACAACTGTGGTATGGTTAGTGACGAACATGGCGAACGTTTTCATCAAGATATCGCAACAATGGAGCAAAGGTACCAGGGAAAATGGTCCACTACAATGTTGGCTGACTACTGCTGGACACTCCGCAGAGATGCTCCCGAACAGCTGTACAAGAGACAGGCAAAAAATCTAAGAACTAGTCTATGACCTGGTTTTTACAAAATATTAACTGTAAGTGTATCACTATTGGCATGCATTGTGCGATATAAAATTACTTCATTTCAGATTACAAAAAAACTAGAGCCAATTCGGCATTTTCACTGTCATATTCGTGTTCAGCACATACAAATTGATAAGAACTGACTAATTTCATTTCAGTAACATGACTTTTGTAAAAATTTGTTGTCCAGTGTTATTGACACCCCTGAGGTCTCGTAAAATCAGTCGCAAAAGAGAAATCAATCTTACGAAGAGGACAACATAAAGACAATCTGGCTGTTCTACAGGCTGTCAACTGTTGTCGTAGTTGCATGATATCAGCAATTGCCTATCAACTTAATATACACTGTGTCCAGAAAGGTGAGATTAGGTCAACGTCGACCGCCCTCGCAGTCATCCATAAGACGTCGTTAAACACTGGATGATAAAGACTAATATCTGGAATCAGCAGAACGCTCTTAGAGACATCAACTGCCTAGAAATAAGGCCCAGTAACCGTGGCCTTCAGCCGGACATAATTGTGGGCTTTTAAAGCAATGAGACGAAAATTGTCTGGGAGTAGACTACAATGCATGTGCTTTAATTGGCACAGGATATTTTGTCTGCGAGCGTTCTAGTCACATTAGTGTCTACTTCTAGCAGAAATCACTTTTAAGAGTGCGCATAAAAGTTTTGTTCTCTTTTAGTGAACCTGATCCGTATTTAAAAAGGTATAATAGAATCATCAGAATTTAGAAGCATGACCTCTACCGGTGTAGCCATCCCAGTGTTTACTCTTAGCAGGCAGGGAAGAGAGAAGGGGGAAGAAATGGAAAGAAGACTGTTGAGGGAGGGTGACAGGACGGTCGAAGAGGCTCCTATGGTCTTCCGTCATCTGGAATTCTTCACTTACGAGCATATTATTCTTGTCTCGACGGCTCGTCTGTGTTGTACTGACGTGAATGAATTTCTCTGTGAAGACGTGGCGCAACTGTGCAACAAAGATGCAACAATAAATGTCACTTGCAATGAACCAGCTATCACACCTGGCGTGTTCCACCACTTAACGGAGTACGCCTGCAGAACGCTTCGCTCAGTGACTGGAGCAGCTTCGAGTAAGCCCCCTACACAAAGCAAGGCGAGTCTACTCCGGGTATGCTCGAAGCATGCTGGAGTTAACCAAGTGAATGGAACTACCTCCTGCTATCCGCCATCCTTCTTACCCTTCAACCAAACCCTGTGCATTCTATACTAGCTCTAATCATCCGCGTTCCAGGCGCAAACTCGGCGTATACCCCGCGCATACTCTGTTAACTCATGCAAAAGCGAGCGTGCGTGCGATGTTTCCACTATTCGGACAATGTTGGACCACGTGGTGGCCATCGGCTCTCCTCTTTTGCCGATTCGAACGAACGAAAAGGCGTTATCATATTCCCACCGCTGTAAAAGTTTCTCGACTTAACGAGATGACCACTGTATGGAAGTTTTTAGCGCTTTTATAGGGACGGTATCTGATCTCTATAACGTGCTGAGAGCTAGCCAGCTGGTTCCAAAATCTCCTTCGAATGTAAGTATCTAACATTTACATAGCGCTTTTCGTCAAGGTCTCCAAGTTGCCTTGGCTTCGTTCAGATTTATGTGTATCTGTCTGAGCATTTCATAGCGCCTTTTTACAGCACCTGTCAAAATTAAAACTGTTACCACCAGCGCACGAAATAATTATTTGAACCTTTATCTGGGACAAAGCCATCAGGGTCAGCGTGGTGTAGATTGCTCTTGATTCTCATAGACTCTGATGCAGTGTTCTGAACAGGCGCCACATAAATGTTTTTCTTTCCAATTACGATTAGGATGTGATCGAACTTAGTGTTCTTATAAATACAACTACAACTACATTATGAATGAATGAATGAATGAATGAATGGTTATAGTCGCTCAAGAACTTGTTATTTACTTGTTTTAAAGTCATTTCTACCTCAGTCAAAGATAACTAAATAATTATATAATACAATAAAAAAAACAAATACTGTACTTCTAACCGCTTAGAAACGTTTCCTTTATTTTTTCTGCTTAGGTTTTCAAATCTTGATTATCAATAAATAAATAAGTAAATAATTAAATACTTGAATAGTTTCTCCATAGCGAACTCGTTTGCCGTGCTGTCTCTTCTGTTCAGCGACGTTATCTTCATTCTCTGCATCAGCAGCAAACTGCAACAGACGCATCATAATCGTGATTCTGTGTAACATTTATTTTGTAACGCTTAAGAGACACTGGAGGATAAGAATGCAATCATATTGTCATCTCTGTGTGTCTATTTTGTGTCATTCAGTCAGTCAGTGTGTATGTCTGTCTGATTGCTATCTACCTCTCTTCCCATCTGTCTGGCTGGCTGGGTGTCTACCTACCATGTATGTCTTTCAGTGTGCCTCTACGCCTGTCTGCCTGTGTAGACTGACTTTCTTAGCACACCTCACAGAATTATTGACAATATCGTATTGACTGGAAAGAGAGAGAGACCAGAGAGAGAAAGAGAGACAGACAGACAGAGACAGACAGACAGAGACAGACAGACAGAGACAGACAGACGAGAAAAGAGACAGCGATACAGATAGGGAAAGGGACAGACTTTCTGCCAAAACACGAATATGACTGTTGCACTCGGTGAACCCAAAGCAGCGCTTAAGCGATTTTCCATTAAATCAATTTCTCTACAAAATAATTTATGTACCGCCGTGCTTCCACGACTATTCGCCCGTTAAAAATTCAGATTACTTTACGTTACAGTTGATTATGTTCGACTCGACGTTGGACTACGTGTTGTTCTGGCTTTAAATTCTGCTGGTTAAGCTAGGTAGTAAACGTTTCACAGCTAGCTTAAAGTTTAACATTTACTTTCCGGTTTAATCCGGTTTGAATTCTGTTTAACAGTTCATTAGGTAATGCATTTAAATCATCTGCAATCAGACGCTTTACCAGTTGTGCCTCGCACTAGGAATATGGTGAGTTTTCGGACATTTTTCGTGGATGGTGCGAGGCTTTGGAATTCAATGTCCAGTTTTATGGGTTTTGTCAGTTCTTCGTTACCATTCAGGACTGAACTTAAGACCCATCTGTTTCAACTTGCTGACCCACCATAGGTTGGCGTCTGGTTTCCTCAACTATCAGATTTCGACTGGACTTCTCTAACGAATTACGATGTTTGACTAGGGTTTCACATAAAGAGACCATAGATAGATTGATGCCTTGTGCGTTATAACGACGGCGTCAAAGAAGTCATTAGATTAGATTAGTCAGTAGATTATGCATACATAATATGTATGTATTGATGTACGTACGTGTGTGTGTATGTATGCATGCATATGTATACCTGAACATTTGTATAGCGCCTTTATTAACCTATGCAACCTCCTTGAGTTACTAGCCAGTTCGTGACAAGACGGAACTGAAGGCGAGAAACACGGTTCCTGTTTCGTGGCAACGCCTGAATCAGAGCTTCATTTAAGGAGATCCTGGCCAGTGTCTGCATGAGTCTGCGTCCCAGCTGTTGTGCAAACCCACCAGAGACGCTTTGCTCCGCTAGCTGTTTAAATATTACATGAGCCGAACGATGCCAAAATTGAAGCAAAACTCATCGAATCTGAACTTATGCAGTTGCCATCAATACAGTCGCATGAACCTCAACCTGTTTCTTGTATGTATGTATGTATGTATGCATGTATGCATGTATGTGTATGTATGTACGTAAATGGCAATTTTAATTAGCGGCTTTAGATAACCTCACAGAAGCACTAAAAAGTGGCTAGCTAGTTGCTTCTAATGCGTTGTAAGAGAACTTAATTTGGCATTTATGTAGGTCAAAAAGATCCCCCTTCCTCTCCCTGTCTCCACGTTCGAAGCCTTATGCCTCTCCTGCGCCACGACTCGTGGTCCAGTCATCGTTCGTGCCCTCTACCGGCCGGGCTCCTCCCGGTTACGTCGATCTTCTACACCGGGTTCTCCTCGCTTCTGGAAGCCTTCGCCACCTTCAACTGTCAGCTAATCATAACCGGGTACCTGAACATTCACCTCGAGAACCCAGATCTTCCGGAGTCTGTCCGCTTCAACGATCTGCTTTTCCAATTTGGCTTCATTCAGCATGTCGCTGAATCTGCTCATTTGCTGGGCGGATGGCTTGATGTCATTATCACCCGGGACGACTGTAACATCTCAGATGTTATAGTCGAACCTCCAGCTCTCTCAGATCATGGTCTTCTTCTATACAAGGTTCCTTTTCTGTGTACTCAGCCAACACACGCGCTTCGGCTTGTACGTGGTTGAAACAACTTAGACCGTGAGGCGTTCCGTGCTAGTCTGAACAATAGTCCTCTCTGCGGGGACCTCTCCTCCACGCTGGTCGCTCGTCTGAAGAGCTCCTTGCTCTCTTTGACTCCTCAGTTCGCCTCCTCATCGATGACCTCTTTCCGCTTCGTCCGCAGCGGGCCAGTCGGAGACCTTAGCACTTTGGTTTGACCGATCCTGCCGCGCTTTACGTCGTGAAGTCAGGCGACATGAGCGAAGATATCGACGAACGCGTTAGTCACCTGCTAAGTCTTGTGAATTTGAATTATTACCACCATTTTTAATCAAGGATTATATAGATGACTTAATTCCGTTCTTATACTTGCTACGTAATACCTCCCTGGGTCAGGGTTCACTCCCGGCTTCTCATAAACGTGATGTAGTCTTTCCCTCTCTCAAGCGCCAGGGTCTTGACCCCAATGATATCTCTAACTACCGACCTATCTCTAACCTTTCCTTCCTCTCTAAGCTTCTTGAAAGATGTGTGTCCGTCCAACTGGTCGACTACCTTGACTCTAACTCCCTCATGCCTCCTCTTCAATCCGGATTTAGGAAGTTCCACTCTACTGAATCACTTATTACACGTCTCCTGGCCGACGTCTTTGGAGCTTTTGACCGTGGAAGGTTACTCTTCTTGCCCTCTGGGGTGTTATTGCTGCTTTTGACACTGTGGATCACTCTATCCTTTTGGAGCGTCTAGAAGAATCTTTTGGCATTACTGATACTGCCCTTCTTTGGTTTCAGTCATTCCTCTCAGACCGCTCTCATTCTGTTATCTTTGGTTCTACACGTTCCGCCTGGTCCCTTATACCTTTTGGCCTTCCTCAGGGTTCTGTCCTGGCCCCTCTCCTTTACATTCTGTACACTGCCGACCTGGCACGGGTTCTCCTTCCTATGGGTGTTGCTGTCCATCAGTATGCAGACGACACTCAGGCCTTCGCTCATGGCCCAGCGGAAGCCGCTTCCTCTCTAGTTGAGAGGATTCTTGACGCAACATCTGCCCTTGGTCTCTGGATGACCTCTAATCGCCTCCGACTGAACTCTGCTAAGACCCAGTTCATCTGGCTTGGTGGTCGTGCTCAGCTTGCTAAGATTGATTCATCATCCTTACGCCAGAGGTTTCCGGACATTCTATTATGTTCCAAAGTCCGTGATCTTGGGGTTGTTCTGGACCGGGAACTCTCCTTGACCGATCATGTTAACAGTGTCTCCCGCTCATGCTTTTACCACCTCCGTCAGCTTCGTACCATCCGCCGCTCCCTCTCTTTTCATGCCGTTGCTACTCTAATTCATGCCCTTATCTTCACCAGGGTGGACTTTGGTAACGCTATCTTTGCTGGACTCTCACTTGCCAATATTTCCAAGCTTCAGTCTGTTCTCAATGCTGCTGCCTGTCTTATTGGAGGAGTCCCCAGGTATGGCCATATAACTTCTTTTATGCGGGACACTCTGCACTGGCTTCCCATTCAGCAACATATCCAGTTCAAGATCCTAACGCTTATTCGTAATTGTCTCGTTGGCTCTGCTCCATCATATCTTAGGGACTTCTGCATTTCGATCTCCTTGGTTCCAGGCCGTAGCACTCTCCGGTCGGCCTCCCTTGGACTTCTGACTGTCCCTCGTATGCGCACTGCTACAGCGCAGTCTAGAAGCTTTGCCTATGTTGGACCTATTAGCTGGAATCGCCTTTCCCGAGAGCTCCGACTTGAATTCCTCAGTTTGTCCCTTCCGCAGTTTAGCAAGCGCCTGAAGTCTGTATTATTTGACAGTGGTCTCACTGGTTCGGGTCGGGAGTGCCTCTGATGAGTCTATTCTTGAAATGGCGCTTTATAAATGTCAGATTACAATTACAATTACAATTACAACCTTTTATCTTACCTCAAGATGCGTCTTTTATGATCAGTTTGCTGTGCTTGTGGGGTGCTTTAAAGGTCCTATATCAATTATCTTGATAAATGCATGCATACACACACACACACATATATATATATATATACCATTTAAGAAACTCGTAGTATCACTGATTGGTTGATGTCGCATTTTACCTGACAGCAGCTTTAAGACTGCGACTTATTCACGAGAGCGACTTATATAAATTCTACATCGCGGGGTTCCTAACCTGCGCCTGAGCCTTTATGGTTTTCACTTCCAGCGTCTCGCTCGCTTCATCGCCTGTCGTCAGCGAGTTCAGCTTCCGGAATTTCTTGTTCAACTTGTAGCGATTCTGGATGCAAATCTGGAACTGAACAGCTGAACAGAAAACCAAAGGATGTCACTGATGTTAGTCACAGCCAGCATGGGATCTGTGGTTGAATGCAATGGAGAAAGCGACCTATGGCTACGAGCGAAGTGTTTTGGGAATGTAGTCTTGGGTAAAGCTTGCGGGTAGGAGTACAATGTGCTGGAAAATGTTTCTTCAGAGGAATACAGTCTGGGGTAAATAACTATGTGCATTAAGTAATGTATGGGGAAATGTAGCGAAATGTTTTGGAAAATGTACTTTCATTGGGGGATTGTGGCCTTCTGAAGCAACTAAATAAAGCAACCTTGAAGCTGTCTACAATGAACACGCTTTGATATCAAGCGGTTTTTGTCGTAGGGCGTTCTAGTCGTATACTAGTATCTGTTCATAAGTATGCGCACATTAGCGGTATTAAGAAGTAAGTATGTTGGCCCGACGCGTGGCGTTATGAGGGCCAAGCGTGACATGGTCGTATCTGGCTCCAAAGCAATATTTTCGATTAGCTTATAAGGCAATCAAATTGATGATGAACATCTTTATTAATGACTGACGCCGCTGCGCACTTCGACAAAGACCACTTCCTCACGCAACACTAATTCCATTAAGAACTATCTATATTTATTAACAGATATCTATACACATAAGCATACATGTGGACCATATATTGATATATATATATATGCATGTAGCCCATACATATATTTATATACTTATAAGCACATCTGCTCCATATATCATATACATATACATGCATATACATAGCCCATACATGTTTGATGCATGCTACAGTATATATTTGATTTTGTACATATATTATGTATGTGTGTTTATATGGGCCATTTGGGGTCAGTGGTGCCTGACACATAAAATTTGCTCTGCTGCTGTTACTGATATTATATCCTCTATATATATGCATTTCCTTGTTAACCTCTGTCTGTAGTTCTGCCTCTTCGTCTCTGTCTACCCTTGTATCTCTGCATCTCTGTCTCTGAGCACATTCTGACTCTGTCTGTCCGTCTGTCTGTCTGTCTGTCTGTCTGCCTGTCTGTCGTCTGTCTGTCTGTCTGTCTGTCTGTCTGTATGTATGTCTGTCTGTCTGTCTGTCTGTCTGTCTGTCTGTCTGTCTGTCTGTCTGTCTGTCTGTCTGTCTGTCTGTCTGTCTGCATCTATGCCCTTTGAGAAGTTCATCTCTAAGCAAATAATGTATTGGAGAATTTATGCACCTAACGCCTGAGATCAACACAGCAGAATTTCCGAGAGAACTGCGATAAGAATAATGAAACAAGGAGACCAATCACAGACCGGCGTCTGGATGTAATGTAACGTACATATAGGTCTTAATCATAGCGCTGCATAAATGCTATCAATGTGCGATGTCTGTGTGAGAAAAGAAGAAAGTGAGAGAGAGAGCGAGGGAGGAAAAGATTGAAAAAGGAAGAGAGCGTGGGAAGGGTGGATGGAGGGAACAGAGACAAACAGACAGACAGACAAACAGAAAGACAGACAGACAAACAGAAAGACAGACAGACAGACATACAAACAGAAAAACAGACAAACAGAAAGACAGATAAACAGAAAGACAGACAGACAGACAGACATACAAACAGAAAGACAGACAAACAGAAAGACAGATAAACAGAAAGACAGACAGACAGACAGACATACAAACAGAAAGACAGACAAACAGAAAGACAGATAAACAGAAAGACAGACAAACAGAAAGACAGACATACAGAAAGACAAACAGGAAGACAGACAAACAGACAAACAGAAAGACAGACAAACAGACAAACAGAAAGACAGACAAACAGAAAGACAGACAAACAGACAAACAGAAAGACAGACATACAGAAAGACAGATAAACAGGAAGACAGACAAACAGACAAACAGAAAGACACACAGAATAAGGGCCTTAAGCATAAAACTCAATCAAGTCAGATTAGCAAATTAACTTGGGGCATTACATTGGATTTTGGCTCGCTTATTAAGACTAATTAAATTGAATTATCGATTATTGTGTAATTAGCATAATGATCGTCTAAATCACTTCCAGATGGATTAGAAGAATGCCGACGAAATCGATCGTTATCTGATTGATTAACAGTTCAGTCAGTGCCTTAGGACTATTTGCCCGTCGTCGTCGTCGTCATCATCATCATCATCATAGTCTTTTTTGTCATGCATCAATGATTACGAGAAAGACGGAAGAAGACGATGAAAAGTATGTAATGTTGGCGCCAAAATTGAAAGTAAGCAAATGATAACCCAAGCATGCAAATGAATTCATAAATAAGTAAGTACAGAGCTTGGATCTTAGCATTTATATAGAGCCGTTTTTGAACCTTGTGGACAAGGCACATTTTTTGGTTTCTCTCTGTCCTGCCACTGATAGACGTAGAGACTGCTGAAGGCCGAACTACAAAGACAACACAAATAGACATACATGATATGTATATAATATGCACAAACTATACATGTACTATACATGCATACGTACAGATAGTCAGACAGCGACACACAAACAGATATGCAGGCACGCACACACATAGACAGACCAAAGGACGAATGGACGGATGAATGGACGGACGGACGGACGGACGGACAAGTGGATGGAAGGATGGATGGATGGATCGATCGATATATATATATATATATATATAGAGAGAGAGAGACAGACAGACAGAGAGATAGAAAGACAGACACGCTGAAACATACCTGGATTGGTTGCAGTAGACATATCCTTCGTTCTCTTCGCAGTAGAGACTGATGTAGTCTCCGAAACAGAGAAAGTCACTCATGTCTCTGCTCGTCTTCTCTGATGGTCCTCTGCCCAGAAACACAGAAATAACCGGAAGCTCCTCACACGTACACTCCAACAGCCATCCCACCCACCACAGACCCTTGTCGAAGACTTGTCCAACCCACACCACTACCCACCGTAACTTCTGGTTTATCGAACTTATTGGATTTCGAGCGGGTGTCTCCAACCTACGGCTTTCATTGTGATTTCATTTGAAGTGATCATCGATTGATGCCTTGGGCGGTATGGTAATGGCGCTGTAGAAGTCAATCAATTACATCAGATTAGCCTACTCCTAAATTCAAATCTCAGTGGGACTTCAGCAGGAATGGCCCTCACCTGGATCCGCCCTTGAAGAATTTCTATAAGGCCAATGCTATGGGCCGCAATCGCAGTAACCCCAAATCTTTAAAATATTTTTTTAAAATTAGCACATAGGCGGTTTATATGTTTGGTATACACATACTTCATAAATTCCCAATTGCGTTACAATCTCGTGCCTTCTGAGTTGTTGGACCACATGTACATGTAATGGTTTCCCTCTGAACCTGCATGACCTTCTGTCCAGGGAGACTTAGGCCTACTCATACCTTTTATCTTAAATTGAAAACCGTTCTTCTACGCCGAAGCTGGACTGTGAGTGCTTCTAGGTAGACATATTGAAGGGGCGCTGTATAAATGCTCTGAATGAATGAATTCATTTTCTGGGTTTGGTTTGAAAGCGCCAACTAAGGAGGCATCTTGAAGTGTGAGGAGACGATCGTAGAGGAAAGAGGAACTAACCCCCACTAATTCAGAATACCTCCCAATGAAGATACATTTTCCCAAACCTTCCAATGAGGATACATTTTCCCAAACATTTCGCTTCTGCTCGGAGGTCTTGCTCCCCCATGCACTGGTTATTCAGACCACCTCTCCTTGAAGATACATTTTCCCCGTTCATTTTGCTACTCCATGTAGGTATTTCCTCATGGTTAAGACTATCACCCTTGAAACATCCATTTCTCCATGCATTTCGATCCTGTCCAATGTCCATAGGTCTTTCCTATCCCACTGGTCCAGGCTACCTCTCCTTGAACATACATTTTCTCCATACATTTCGCTCCTGCCCATGGGTCGTCCCCACTTGCTGCCAACCCCAAATCGCAAACTTCTACTTGACGCTATGTAAATTCCGATGCATTAAATTACATTACATCGCACACGTTACCTTGCTGGAGTGATACAGTAATCGTCCAAACGCTTTCCGTCTAGGTGGACTCCATCGTCAAGCGCTTAATCCACGAGTAAATATTCCTTCAGAACTTGCGTGGTCATCAGATCTGTGCCTCATCCACGCACGCATAGAAGAACAAGCAGTCGATAGATGGCCTGTTCGTGTGTGGCAGCGGCCTCAACCCCGTATTTGTAATTACAGTGCGTGGAACGCGACACGCGGTCGAGCGATCTGCCCGTCCAAACAATCGCCCATACACACAGCCTTATTTATCAGACGGCGGCAATCAACTGAGGGCTCTTGAATAATTCAGACTCGGCGCTCTGTCGAACATTTGTTAGATTAGATTTAATTAAGCCATAATGGCAGCGAGCGATGACTCCTGGGGATTGGAACGACGATTCGATTGGCGTTGCGCTAAAAAATAGCACCGGTGGCGCCCCCTTTGGCCGGCGAGGCGTAAGAAGAAGGGAAGAGAAGGGGATGAGAGGGGAGTTGGGTGAATGCCGGACCGACTAATCGAATTAACAGGCTCCATGCATCATGCACACTTCTTTCTACAACGAGCTGCCTGTCTGTCTGTGTGTCTGTCTGTCTGTCTCGGTGAGAGACAGTCTGTTTGTCTCTATTTGTCTGTACGTCCGCTTTGGCTGTCTACTGTCCTTGTCTTAACATACGAGCTTCCTTCTGTCTGTTCGGTTTCATGGTCATAGATCATGAAGATGAAATCCTATATAGTAGCCAACACACACGTACATATACCTTGTACATATAGTACACATAATAATATATATTATGTCATATATGTATAGGTTAGATATAATATTTATTATATATGATAGGCCTATACTATATATATATATATTAATTATTTGATGGACGTGTTTTATAATATGCATAATGTGTGTGTGTGTGTGTGTGTGTGTGTGTGTGTGTGTGTGTGTGTGTGTGTGTGTGTGTGTGTGTGTGTTGCATTCAAATACAAAAGCCTGCAGGCGCTGGTTTAGGATGTGTTTTGATGTTAGACAGGCCACATAAGTCGTATATATCGAACCTGTGCACCTGCCCCATAAATACCGCTACAACTATTACATCAGTATAACTATATGTATGTCAATCAATCTATATATAATATATTATATTTATATATTAGGCTTATATCTATGTATATCCGAATCTAATCTCGAAGTTTCGAGGAGATTGTTTATTTTTATTTTTGCCATCTCACATCCAATCATTCTCCCTTACTGTTTACGCAGCAGCAGCAGCAGCAGCAGCAGCAGCAGCAGCAGCAGCAGCAGCAGCAGCAGCAGCAGCAGCAGCAGCAGCAGCAGCAGCAGCAGCAGCAGCAGCAGCAGCAGCAGCCAGTACACTCAGATCTAGAGCTATTTATGAAGCAGAAATCCGGAGTGGCATTGTCTATTAATAGCTTCTATAGCGCATTATCATGTTACATAGGCGCGCAGATTGAAGTAGCATTGCTTCCTAATGTGTTTATTCGTCCGGAAAGTAGTAACTTTTGTTTTGACGGTTAATAACGTGTGCAATAATAAATAAACGATAACTTTCCCTTTACTTACAGTAATATTATTACATCTCGTTTTCTCTGCCGCTTTGAATGATTAACTTCGAGTCAACAATGTGGCTCGTTGCTAGACCATGAAGCACCCTGTGTTCAGGAGAACAACTTTAACCAGGACCCGAGCTGGAAAGATAACCGCTGTAATTTCCGTTCACGGTGACCTTAAATGGAGTGGCGCCCATTCAAACGGGCAGCGATGGTGAAGGATCTCAACCCGATAAATTCATTGAAAATGAGCAGAGTTGAGGCCATGCGGTCGCTATATAAAACCTATCGCCCTACGTTTACATTTTTAATTTTGAAGGCATTTTGTCTCTGTAACTGGAGACCTTGGAGGAAGCTGAAGAACGAGACGATTAGACATAATTGAAGACTGTTCAGTACAGCCGAGTGAAATAGACAATGATTAAATGAGATGAGGGAGAGCAAAGAAGCTGAATATAGGAGAAATAGAGTAGGGTAGTAAGGGACCAAGAACAGAACCCTGAGGAGGAACACCACATAAGAATGGAGCAAGAGACGACCGATAGGCCCCAAAGTGTTTAACACTGTAACCCCAACAGCAACGTAATATGTTGAAGATATGGTGACAATATGACAGTATTCTCATATTGGCTTCATATGTCCTAGAAGTGAGCCCATATGGGACATATGAAGCCCATATTGCAGTACAGTCATATTCTCACCATATCTTCAATATATTACGTTGCTGTTAGGTAATTACAGGATTAGTGCTAATTAATTTATTATTAATTAAACGTTCACAACGTGTCGCCTAGTCGATACTTCGACCGGAAGAGGTGAAGCTGATGCCAGCGCAGCTTCGGCAAAATGGATTAAGTACGCCCCCCTCCCCATCACTCGCACGGACGCCTTTGTGGCGGTAAAACTGTAGGCAGGCACGACGCTGGAGCAGCAAAGGGCTGGAGTTTGTCAGAGTTGTGAAATGTATAATAGTGTAGTGAAAATTTGGAAAACAATGAGGGTTTTAGGTTTTTGCATATTGTAGACTGTATTATATCAGATAATTTAGCCTTATGTGTTTGTGTAATTAATATGTACGGGACTCTGGGGAACAGCGAGGCGGATAGGACGCCCGTGATTGGCAGCTGGTGGTAAACTAGAGAGAGAGAAAGAGAGAGAGAGAGAGAAGGATAGATAGATAGATAGATAGGCAGGCAGGCAGGCAGGCAGGCAGGCAGGCAGGCAGGCAGGCAGGCAGGCAGGCAGGCAGGCAGGCAGGCAGGCAGGCAGGCAGGTAGGTAGGTAGGTAGGTAGGTAGGTAGGTAGGTAGGTAGGTAGGTAGGTAGGTAGGTAGGTAGGTAGGTAGGTAGAGATAGAGATAGAGATAGAGAGAGAGGCGGAACAGAGGGATGCCGATCGGAGGGCGAAAGGGAGAAGTTGGATGATTAACAGACGGACGGGAAAGTTAAACAAGTGTGCCAAGCGAATAGGCATTCGTTGGATAATGGTCGAGCAGGCGTTAGGTCCGGATAGCAGAAATAAAATAATACTGCATCTCATAAAGCGCGGACGCGCGAAGTTTGGCAGACCGATGCGAATCAACCGACTCTGATTTTGCTGATGTTACTATAAATACGGTGTACATACTTGTAATATACGTGTGAAAGAAATAATCATCGTTACGTCTCTTTACGGTCGGACAGATCCATTTAAGAACCCGCGTGCTGTGAAAGTCCTAAGACCCCCGAAGATTAAGCCGCTAATCAATAGCACCGTTCTCCACCAAGATATTGAGACGAGATTTGTGTCACCGGCGACCCTCTGGCGGGACAGGACTCACAACAAACAATCTTTCTTTCAGTACAGTATATAAGGATACATGTTTTTCTAAGGCGACCGTTTGATCTCAACCCTGCTTATTTTTCAATGAATTGATCGGGTGAGATCCTTCACAACCGCTGCCCGCTTGATGGGCGCAACGCCATTTAAGGTCCCCGTGTACGGAACGTGGTAGACCGAGATTCAAAACTCTTCGGTATTCGAACCAGCATTCTCACGCACAGAGGCGCCTCGAGGCACGCTCTAACCAACAATTGGCCTTTTAATAATGCAAGAACAAACGCTCGCATTTTAAAAAATAGAGAGTTGTAGTTAAGGTACTGTCAGTGGATCATGAAGGCTAAGGGGACCAATCAGCTACTACGAGCGCTGCTCGCTTCACGATGATAAATTGTTTGCAGAATAGTGAATTTATCGATAACCGATTGATGTCGCAGTGACGACATATTCGAAGTAGGCCTAGGCCTATAGTATCCGATAATATAAGAAGAATCTTGACACGTGATTCTTGGCTACAGATGGGGTGTTGCTTAATCTTGATTGTCATAATGTGAAGGTCGCGGGTGAAGTGCAGGTCTTTCACGGTATGCATAACAGAAGCGGCTCACTAAAAACTTTAAACACCCCTCTTCCACAAATCCTAGCCCGATTCCTCCTCTTCCCCATTTGTTTCTTGTCGCTCCAATTCTAGACAACATCCACCTTAACGGTCTTACTTTCTACCTGCAAGGCCCTTAGATCTTCACCTGGAACAGATTCTGGCTCTTCCTGCCTGTCGATTTTGTTTTGACTGAGCGCCTGTGAACAAGTTGGTTCCCTCTACTTGGCTTTCTTTAGGCGATGTAGAAACCTCTAGTTAACGATTATGATAACGAAGCACATGGAAATCCCAAGCTTCTATTTGTTACAAGAAGCATGATGGCGGTTACTCGGTGATGATCGTAGGCTTTAATGAAATCACCCCAAAACGAGCAAATTTTGCGCGGTTGAAGAGGCTTGGGCGTAATATATCTCTGAATACATGAGACCTTTGTGAACAAATGGCATAAACCTAAAAAATGTAAGTAAGTAAGTAAGTAAGTAAGCAAGTAAGTATATTCTTTTTAACCAATAGCTAATCGCACATCGGTTTATAAGTATTTAAGAACGAAAATTGAGAACGAAAATTGATTGCGGCAGGTTATGCCGCCAGCAAGATCCCGAATGCAGCTATCAGGCCAAGCAGAATAAGAGACGCAACCCATGATTTGTTAGAGACCTGTAACCTGTTACCTATTTCAGTTAGGACTACTAGCAGAATTTCGGCGGCTGTCCAAAAGGGAAACATCATTTTGTTTCCCAGTGATGCCCTAAAAATTTATTGACTAATTATTAAGGTCTACGGTCTAAACTTTGATGTCAGTGTGCCATCGGTTAATGCTTCTTGCATTATAAATAAGCGCTACAAGTTAATAAATATGTAATAATTTAAAATAATGATTCCTGTATTTTGATATAGACAAATGCTATAACGCATGATTCGCTTAATGACGCCATTCGCAATGATATCTTCTTACATAGTATATAATCAGTGTTTTACGAACAACAACTTCAAGTTTTTAAGTCGCGAAAATTTGAATCTCGGTTCTTAAGTGATATCGTAAAACGTTCCGCTCAGTTCAATTTTAAAGGGATCCAGAATCAGTTAATAGTTTTCTGTACAGTCAAAGGTAATTTGGATATTCTTTCTTTCTTAAAATCGTCCTCGGTCATTGGAACCAGAACATTAAGAGCTAACAATAAAAATCCGAGAACTTCTATATCACTAATGTACTAGTGCTCAGGCACCAGTCGATAGTCGGTACTAAGAAGAATTGTTGTGTAAGGTGTAAGCGATATATTCCGGCTGAGTACGGTGAAAAGCCAAGCACGGAATCTGAGAAGACACGGAAACAGCCTACAGAGTAAATGAGTCTAGGAATAGATGAGTGTTTAGTCGAGATGTGAAAGCCAACGCGGACTTTGCAGAACGAAAGTTTGTCAGAGGAAAGTTCCAGAGTCTATAACTGGCAACATAAAATGCACGCTTGCCGAGAGCTGTCATTGTCTACGAAATAGTCAGATTAAAACATTCAAAAGACCTCGTCGAGTAAAGACAAGTCTTGGGAGTCGGTACAGAGTGAAGATAGTGAGGTTGACTAAAATGCAAAATGTGAGACCAACAGGACAACAAGTTCCACTAACAGAGTCACCTAATAAAAATCCGGGCTTATTCAAGACGGCATATTTACATGTTTCATCAGTTTTTTAGCCATATAAGTGCAGTGTCATGTGAAATATTTTTTCATAACAAAAACATTGTCGCGATGTGGTCAGCACGTAACACTTTAAAGTTAATTACATTGTACAACAGCATAATTATAATATCTTCTGCCTGCTTGGCATGTGGAACTTTAGATCAGTCATGTTCATGTATGCAGGGGTAGTGGTTGATTTCAACAGAGTAGAAGACTGCGGTACTAAGTTGCTAACTACTAAAAGATAGTACTACATGTCAGCCTAGGACACCAGTTGAAATCAGTGACACTGACATTTTGACTGCAAGGTTATAGTCACTTTCATGTTGAACTGCAGCTTTAAAGATTTACTGTAATTTTTAAAACAGATTTGTAGGAAAATGGCAGACTACTCTCCAACATGGAAGAAGCCGTCTGATGTGATGCTTATCCATCGCAAAAAGAGTCTTCTCTCAGCCAGAGCTGCTGCCACCAAAGGCCCAAAGGAAAAAGAAACAAGATGCTTGTCAGCAACTGCAGGTGGTGGCACATCTCAGAATTTGTTGAAAAGGAAGAATCCTTTCAGTTGCACATTGGCGCCGATAAAACGTCTGAGTATGGATGAGATGAGCCTCCGGTCAGACTCAAATGGAAATTCCTGTACGGACAAGTTGCAGGGAATTCCCCTTTCAGAAAACTTGCAAGGGTTTTCCCTCTTCAGGTGTCTGACAGAGTCAGATGCTGGGGTAAGCTGTTGGCCTAATTTTGTGATGTTGATGTAAGGTGTCACATAGTTGTTTCTCAGAGTTGGATAAACAACTACTTAAGTGCAATTAACAGCTGTTTGAAAATTTGGAAAACGGCTTCTGAATTAATTAGCTGTTAAAATTTGCCGAACAACTGCAAAAGTTTAATAAACATCCATCTAGTTTGGAAAAACTATTTCAAAACTAATTATCTTTTACAGTTAAATGAACAAGTGCGCTAAGTTGAATAAACAACTGGGAATATCAGCTACTACTAGTAGGCTGATTTATAAATGCTTAAGAGAATGCTTGGGTATTTTCAGGATACCAAAATTTCCTCCACTGAGCCTGTTGTTGAAGTATCGTTAGTTGCAGAATTCAGTTCCAAAGTGGGCAACAATTCTACTGCAACCGATCACACAAATGATAAGCTCACTGAAATCAGCAACAGCCCTACAGTAAGTCCATTTTCTTTTCATGTTTTATTTTTGGTCCGTGATGATGTATGGTATGCACAAGCACAATACATTAAAATGGAAATTTAAAATAAAGATAAAATCATAAAAGTCTAATGGTGCAAAGACTCTGCATTAAAGTTTTAATGTAATGTGTTATAACTGGGGATTTGTATAGGGCCTTCTAAGTACCTCTTGAAGGTGGTGGCATGAAGATGAGGTAAGGTAATTGCTAGTTTATTAAATATTTCTGTTGGCAGTAGTCTTGTTAATGGTACATTGCAGAAGTTGAATAATATTTTGGCCAACCACAAGTGGATGTTATAGGAAATTTGATGATATTAAATGAACTTTTCAGATAATCTGGTATTATCAAATTATTAAATATTATTAAAATATATTTTACATTATCGTTTATTATTACTTATAATTAATTCATCTTAAATCAAACTGACCTATTACTTTTCAGAACAATAGAATTGATGAAAGAACTAAAACTATTCCAAGTGACTGGAGCCTGAGAACGAAAGCAAGATTTATATCATCGACTCCATTTACTTGCACCTCGCTTTTGCGTGGTGTTGATGAGGCACAGGGAACCATAGCTTTCGTTCAAAATATACCAGTACTTTTGTCAGAAGAACAGGTACAAGCAAGAAATTGTTCAAGCTAAATGTGTAGGTTTCGGTTACTGGATGGATGTTTGATTTACAGGTCAATGGAAATTCAATATCAAGACATGATATTCAGACAGATACTTAGATATTTGAATAGATATTTAGATATTTGAGGATGTACTTAATTAGACATTTGAAGAGGTAGTTAGGTATTTATGTCTATACATAGATATTTGAAGCTCTAGGTAATATGCGTTCGATGTTTTCATAGTGACACAGACATTTCAATTTGTACATACCCTGTAGATATTTCTGTAAGTACATAGATATTTCAGTTGATTTCTGCTTTTGAGAGGTTGTTAAAAGCACTGTATGAACGTTGAGATACATATATGAATACATACTAATGAAGATTTTGGTCTTATTTTTAAAGGCTGGTGATGAAAGCATTGCTAAGCAACTGTTCCAGCGTCATCTGATGATCTGGCTCCATCCGAATATTCCGTGGATGCAGACGTTTCCAAGAATTGTCAAGGGCAACAAGCAGCTGTGAGTCTATTGTGTCATCCTACCATTCATTAGTCTGTCTATCCATCCATCCATCAATTCACCAGTTGTCATTTGGATGAGACTGGCTGAAATTATTATTAGAATGAACTCTGTTGGTTAAACTTTTTCTTTAGCTGAACTTTTTTCTTGGCTGAACTTTTTCAATTACTTGTTTTTTCCAACCTATAGGCAGAATGGTTCTGGAATGACAGAAGATGTTCGAAAAGCTCTTCAGGCAAACTGGTCAGTGCGATTGTCTGTGCAAAAGTCCATTTAATAATAAGATATATATATATATATCTGTAACATTACATTATATTCACATTACTTTTGTACACAGTACCATGCATGAGATATCGGAGCTACATCGGAAATTAATATGAGATACGTTGCATTAAGTTCTTGAGTGCTACATTCTAAAGCACAGCTCGATTATGTCACATTTTTATTGCTCCATTCTTCTATTATATCTGTAGTTCAGTATCCTGTTACATTTATATAGTGCCAGTATCTTGCTACAAACACTTTGCTCTATTATCCTGTAAAATTTCTATAGTTCCAATACCCTGTCACATTTATGCAGCTCTATTATTCTGCTAGAATTGTATAGCACCAATATATAATGCAGATACCTATTTTAGAACAAATAAAACATTGTTGGAGCTATATAAATGTAACGGAATATGGAGCTATGTAAGTATAAATAATTCTGGAGCTTTATAAATGTAAGAGAACTGTGCATTTGATAGTGGAACCACATAAATACCTGGATGAATTACTGACAGGTCCGAAAGCATGAACGCAGCCTATCAGAACATCCGGACTGGTCTGTGTCCTTACATGTTTGTGTGCTGCCACCATTTGACGATTCTTTTCCGTGCACCTGGTACTTGTCGAAGTCACGTGACGGCACTTGTGACTCCAACGACGCGTGGTCTCAGGGAATCGCTAAGGACGGAAGGTCAGCAGTCGTTTTGTAGCATAGTTGGAGTCGTAATTTTGATAGGTGCAAGAAACATTCTCAGATTACCAGCTGGTCTCATCATTTTGGACTGCTTGTCCTCTATAGCCCATCTTCCTGTCTATGAGGTTTCACAGATCTTGACTGGTTCAGTCCAATGGATTGTGCTTTTGGAATGTGGTGTTTCTTAGAATTGACCATTGATGCCTTGTGCATTGTTATAACGGCACTAAACTTACCTTACCTTGCTACTCTGGTTTACCTTGCCTAATATTCTCCTTTTATTACCTTTCCTTGCCCAATCTAACCTTACCTTATTTTTCCCTACCTACCCTTAATTTACCTACCTGTAAGCGTTCCAAATCTTTTCTTACCTGTCATTATGTAACCTTACCTTACCTAAGCTTTCTTTAGATTATTTTTTGTTCCCTTAATATTGTATTTGAAGGGATTGAATTTCGTTTGCCACTTCACAGAGAAGCCAAGATGAATCAAAATCTTTCAGAAGAATCTAGCCAGCCAAACAGGTATAATATAATGAATCTACGCTGTTCGATCTGATCAATTCTAATCAGTCTAAAGTACATATATATCCAGACTGGTAATACAGCTCCTTTTAAGCACCTCACAAAAGTGCTACCCATGCTAGCCTAATGTAATCGATCTAATCTACCTGGTAGTCAATATAATTTAATAAATCTAATGTCATCAGTCTAATTTGATAAGTGTAATCTAATCAGTCTGATCTACTTGATGTGATCAAATTGATCTAGCTTGATCATTTGAGTCTCTTAATTTAACATATCATTGAATGATTTGCATAAGCAATGATGAGACAACAATACTCATGATGATAGTAAACTTGTGTCTTTCTGTTCAGACTCGGTGATGAAGCACTTGGGGTAGGAGTTGCAGAGAAAGAAGAGCATGATGAGGATGAGACCTTTGCGGATGACTCAGCTGTCACTTGGCTCGAGGACCTTGGCCTCGACAGAAAGAGATATCGCTCTGTAGAGCCTTCCAAAGTTAAAGAGTATCCTTGACATAGGTGGCGCAATGTTCTCAGAAGTGGGGGGAGTTTGGTTGTTTGAATCCAGGTTGTATTTGTCAGAGGATAATCTAATCTGATCTAGTGACTTCTATAGTGCTGTTATTATAATGGACAAAGGCATCAATTGATGATCATTTCAAGTGAAGCCAGGGTCAGAATCATAATCTGTTGGAAAATTACAGCTGAATTCCAGTAGAATTCCAGGGAAACCAGAAGTCAGGGTACAGGGGTGTTAATGATAATAATAATACAGTAATATCTAACTGAATGAATGCTTTTCCACCATTATCATAATTGTAGTAGTAGAACCAAACGTTTAACGACATCTTATGGCAGCATTGGCTGTTGACGTCCTTACAAATGTTCTAGATGAAAAACAGTTCTTATCATAATTGTAATTGTAACTGGATGTTTATATAGCTTGGTTTCAAGACAAACTACACTAATAAGAAGCATTCTGTATGTTAGCCGAAATAATGTTAAATGTTGAGAACCAGATGTTCATCAGTTAGCAAGCATTGTTCAGACAACTAGAAATTTCACCAGTAGCAGGTTTGTGCGCACATGCACACACTGAGCCCAACCACCAGGTTTCCATCTAGAGTTGACATAACACCATGTTTCGAGTTCCTGGACTGAGCAGCATCGAAGATATTGAACAACGACAGGTACAGTGCCTGCGGTACACGATAGCACCCCCCTCCAGTGCATTCCCTCGTAGGTGGTGGACATTACTCAAGCCACCAGGTCAATCTGTGACAGATAGCTATTTGATTGATGGTAAAACCTCTTTCTGGAAGATGTCAGTGCATTTCCAAAGCCTCTCCTCACCTTACAGAGGCACAGATAGGTTCATAGGTGTAAGTGACAAGTGTCTGTCTGGAACTTCTCATTCCCTTGAGTACAGATGGACTATTCCAAGGTCAAAAAGGCATTACTCGCAAGCAGAAAAAACGTCCTAATACTCAAAATCCACAGCAAACTCATGTTGGCAAATCGGTCACAGCAACAATCTGAAAGAATCGTCAAACAAATTCCACATTGAGATGATCCTTAAGAACAAATGACAAGCCGTGAAAACACTGCTACGTCATGGCCACCGAACATGCGTAGATAATCTGTGCACAAGGCATCAATCAAGGGACGCCTGAAGTGAAATTGCAGACAATATCATAATCCGTTGGATACGTCCAGGCAAAATCCATTAGGTTATGGAAACTAGGTCAGGCTATGGTGGATAATAACAATATTTAATCTAATTAACTCTTAAGCACTGTTATCATAGCACATAATGAATCAATCAACGATTGCAGCAAATAAAGCCTTAGACCAAACTTGTAACCTGTTAAGTCAAATCGAAATCCATTAGATCAGGAAAACCAGAAGTCTGGCTATGGTACATGGTAAAGCTGCTTGTACAGCAGCTTTACCATGGTAAAAATTGTAGGGGCTGAGTTATTTGATCCTTGACAAGTTTTGCTCAGCCAGAGAGATCAATTTCGTGAGATTGACCATCGGCCTGAGTCCACCGTGCTTGTTGAAGGTGGAGCAGACGTACAGGCCTTCTTCAACTATCTGCTCAATTGCTCGGCACTTACTTTGAGCACAGGAGTCCAGGCCGGGCTTCCACCAACCATCTTGTCTCCTGTGGCCTTCAAGGGAGCTAGTCTACAGTCTTTAAAGGCAAGAACTTAATATGGGCAACATTTCTTAAAAGGTGTAACACACTTGTTTGCATGTCTTTTAGAAACTTTTCAAGTGTGGTACAGAGCTTGAAGGATTGTTCGGCCAAGGTGCAGATGCAACAGCAACAATCCACCAACAGGACATCTTTCCTCAACCTCCCAACTTATTATTTCTGTACTCGGTCACCTCGTTCTGCAAGTCATAATAGCAATATATGAATTATCTGTTTTTGCAGGTTAGGCAGGGAAGCATAATGCGACCAGACAGCCGTGGTCGGCAACATCCAGCACACAGCATCGAGATCACTGGACCTCTGATGCCGCAGTCGCTATTTGGCCTTGTTCAGCTGTTTAGTCGGACCCAACCGGAGTTTGCTGCTATGTTCAGTGTTCATGAACCAACTGTTCCATTCAACTGTGACCTTGGTAACGACAATGAATTGGGTGATGGTCTCATACCAGACCGTGAATCGGTCTTTGGTCCTGGAGTGCATTTGGCTTCACTGGGACGGACTGCAGTTCGAGAGTTGATGTGTGAAAAGGGTATGTTTGAGTGTGTGGTGTACTAAGTGTTTTTGTGAAGTAGTTTTGGGGGTGTTTTTGGGAAGGGTTTTGAGAAAATGTTCTCTGAGAAAGGGATATGGAGAAAAGGTTTTTGGGGAAAGGATTTCTGGGTAAGGGGTTTAAGTGTAACATGTTTGTAGTAGGTTTCTGTATTATTTTTTTATGGAAGAGACTGGCGACTGTCACTTTGACCCTACAGCCTGAAAGAAATGTGTTGGCTCATGCCATCGTTTCATGTGTGTAAAAAATAGGTAAAGATAAACTATTAGTAGATTGGTTGACTAAATGCTGGTATCTATCTTTATTTGCAGAAGCGATGCATTGCATTCCAGAACATATGAACACTGGTTTTTGTTTAGGAAGTAAATGGTTTCTTATGAATCAAGAAAATACACCATCTTATGTTTGTTGTTATTTAAGATGGAATTGTTTAATGAAATCATTCACACTTTAAAGGAGTCTTTTTGAGTTGTTGGAATATTTGCTTCCTGTTCTTTGCCTGACCGAGTAGTGTCATGAAACGACAAATGTATAGGGGATCGACCATGAAGGACGTCCGCAAAAATTACAGTATAAATCAAAGATATACTTGTAAAACAAGTAAAGATGCTAGCAGATGCTAGCCCTAGGCCTGCTATAAAAATCATAGTCAAAGTCAATAACAGCTCAGCTACCACAAAGATAGCATCACCATGTTTCAAAAGATGAGTCATTACAAAGTTTTGTAAGATTATAGTTAAACGTGATGCTCAGCGCCGCACAAAAGCCATGTTAGGGGGACCTGCTTATTCATCAGCATTGTATCAAATCAGTCAGGTTGTTTTGTCAGTTTTGGCGCCACGTCAGAATTGGGGGAGGGCCCAGCTGAGGAAAGCAGTGTTATGGTGGAAATCGTTGATAACAGTGGTCATGGGATGATGCAGGATCAGAAGCTTGATAGGTTAGCTTGAAGTTTCAGTGGAGTGGTGTTTGGTGTATGCAGATTGGTGAGGAATTAGGGGGTTGTTTAGAGGTAAATAGCCAGTAAGTCAAGAAAGGACAAACTGTTCTAATAGATGTGCAATCTTCCAGAGACTAGAGTGGCAGTCCTAGATGTTATTAACCATGTGGCAGGCCAGCATGCACTGCAAAAAATTACAGGGAACGTTGTTAGTATGCATAATGTGACATAATACTCTGTTCAACATTAAAAGTATTTCTCCATTGTTGAGAGCTGATTGTCCAAGCAAGGAGCACCTTGAATCGAATCCATTCCTCCATAGGAAGCCAGTGCAGTCTTTCTTGCATATATCTGGATATGTGGGAGTGCTGCGGCTGGATGGCTACTAATCAGGCGCCACGGTCGAGGACCAACTGGAGCTGACGTAATATGAGCTTTGGCAGTCCTTCACACGAGTCTTAGTCTAGATATTTAATGAAGTGAACAATTGATTCAGATTAGTTTGCTACATTGGGCCACTGGCTAATAACTCCTGTAGTAGGATCACAGACATATAATACAGTAGTTCACCAGACGGGGTCCACTGACCCACAAATCCATTCACTAGATGGTACCATAGACTGAGAATCAGGTCACTAAATGCGACTGCAGACAACGAATGTTCACTAGATGAGACCAAAGATGCTGAGAGTAAGTTTGCTAGATGGGTTGATAGACTCCACAAAGCTGTTCTCTAGAATGGATCATAGTTTTGAAGAAAGATGAGTCGAGATGCTGTGAACTTTTCCCTGCACAATGGACACTCAGCCTGAAAATAACCAAAGAAATTCACTTTATAGTGTATATTTTATTATTACAATGGAAAACACGTAACACGAAAAGGTTTAACATGATATATTGGTTAACATGAAAATGATGCTTAGTATGTTCAGCATCAATGGTTTTAAATGTAAATTAGTTCCTTATGCCACAAAGCTGATAACACAAAAATATCACTTTACACAAAAAAACGTGTTGGTCTGTAAGAAAATGTGATGCAAAACTCTGGATCACGTGAAATGTTCAGTTAGGGCCCATCCATATATTACGTATGCAATGAGGGGGAGGAGGTTTAGGCGATTTTGCGTACGAGTGCTTATGGCGAGGGGGTGGGTCTCAACAAAATGTGTAAGTACGCAAAATAAATTACTAATTAAGACGTCCACATTAGCCTATTTATAACACTGTATTATCCTATAGTTGTCCGATGGCATTTATTACATTATATTAAAACCGTTTAAAATGTAATTGTTAGTGTTGTTAGTAGTTTTTTCTTCATAACAGTTAACAAATTTAAGCTAGCAAATATCATGATTAACAAAAAATAAATAGTAGCCTATGGTAAAATAAATGTCTTATAGGTGCCTAGCTAATTAACTTTGTAAAGGGGGGGGTTAGAGAAGCTTGGTTGTACGTATGCATGGGAGAGGGGGTCCACAAAATGTATGAGGTGCAACAGGGGGAGAATGAAAGTATGAAAATATAATTTGTTTTGTGTACGTAATATATGGATGGGTCCTTATTTACAAAATTCAATTCTGCTCAACCAACATGAATGGTCCTATTTTGTTCCATTTTTGGGCTATGGTTGGTGTGCACTGGTTGAGAAAAGGACAAACTGTTCTAATATATGTGCAATCTTCCAGAGACTAGAGTGGCAGTCCCACTGTAACATTTTTGGCCTACTGTATGTGTCATTCATAACACCACCAGCTTGCAACATCACTGATGACTGACCTTTGCATTCATGGGAAAATACTTTTAATGTGTAGCAGAATATAATATGTAACATTATAAATTCTAATCTATGTACATAGGCTGCAGTAGATATTTGCCACCTGTTGGCAGCAGATGTCAATGAAATCTGGACTAATTCAGCAGCATAGTGACTCAATATTAGTAATAAAGTATTAAGATGTTGTCAAATAGGTGAAATATGGCTTAGCGGCTAATGTCTTCGTTTTCACCTCTGCGACCTGGGCTAGACATAGATCGTATAGTCAAAAGGTGTGTAAATATATATATGTGTAGACGTTTTCTAGAGAGACAATAATTAAACGCTAAATAATTGTGCTATAACACGCATGCTAGCTGCTGTTAACTACAATCTTACTCAGTGTTATGATTCACCTGTCAAAACATGGCAATACTAGATGCACTTTTATTAACTTTGACTTTTAACTATCACCTTCAAATTTTTTACAGTTTCATACTTTATCTTTTAAATTATGTCACAGTGCAGGATTAAATGAATTCGTGTAGTTCTGTGTATTTTGTTCAAATGTGTGTAATCTATTATGGGTGCTATACTCGGTGAACCTAAAGTTTATGCAAAAATGCATATATTAGAAATTTTAAAAACTTGAATTAGCACAAAATTTGGTTAACATGAATTGTTCATGCCATTCCTTTACATTTCTTGTTAAACAGTTTGCACTGTGTATATATATATATAATTATAATATATATATATATATATATAATTATAAAATATATATATTTTTATGATGCCAAATATAAGCTTGCATTATGATGAGATTAAATTGTATTTCAAAGAGGTAGAGAGAGAGGAAGTTATGCAAACGATGAGATTAGATTAGAAGACCTTGAGGATTAGGTACAAAGGCCTTGATTAGATTAGAGGCTGACCTTGTTGCTGCACCACTCTAAGATGCATTCCCAGCAGAACAGATGGCCGCAAGGAGTTGCAGTTGAGCGCTTTCTCATCTCCAGGCAAAGAGAACACTTCCTGCTAGCATCCACCATTCCACTTCCCTCCTCCACACCAGCTGCAGCCCTTCTCATGCACACAAATACCATTGTAATTTATTATTCAACTACTTATTTATTCAATTATATATTTAACAAACTAATTTATATAATTATCTATCTAGTTATTTGTTTAATTAACTATTAATAAATTACTTAAATATTTAAATATATTATAATTCTTCCCCTTGAAATTAGAACTTTACCGCCATTAATAATTCATCAAACATTTTCGGCTCTCTTAAGATGCACCTTTCTAGATTTGTTAGATAGCCATGTTTCAACACCTTTGTGAGGCTCTTAAAAGGTGTTCGGTTAATGTGCAAATACATATGTAACTGTTCATTTAAGCTTTTATATCCAGCTATTTGCATATTAATTTCTTTAACTATTTCTTTAATTTCATTTTTTAAGTACCAGTAATTACTAATTTAACTGTTCATATTTTAACTTGTTTATTGTCAATATCCACTTAAAAGAATATCAATCCAACATAAAATAGACAACTATTCAAGTCACACAGTTTGACAACAAATTCACAAAACATGCCAGGACTTAAACCCTGGACGTGTCTATAACTGCCAACACTTTACCTAATCTAATCTGAATAATTTTATAGCACCATTATCATAAGGCACATAAGACATCAACTGATGGTAACTTGAGGTGAAACCATAGTCAAGAATCATAACCCATGGGAGCCGTCTGGTTGAAATCCAAATGGTCTGGGAAACCAAAAGTCAGACTAACCACTGTGGGTAAGCAACTTTAAAGAGATGAGTCTAAAGTTTAGACTCGAATGACATTACAGAACTGACATAATGTACATAATTGGGCAGGGAAACCTGAAATCAGGCTATCATCACTCCAATTCTTACTTCTTCTCTGGAACTTGAAGGCCTGATAAGAGCTTGAGAGGTCCTTCTGCTGATGGAGTCGTTAGACGCCGGTAGAGATGCAGGGCAAACGTCAGAGTCAGTTGGACCACAGACAGCCACCCAAGGAGGCGGTAGTTAGATTGAGCCACGTCTACAGCACCCAGGTCATGCCGAACACGAATCTGACATCAGCAAAAGTGAAACCACTACGTACTAAATAAAATTAAACAAAATATTTGACTGCTGATTTATCTAGCTATTCACTTAACTACTTATTTGCTTAGCTCTTAGTTTATCTGTGAGTTATTTATTTATTCAACTAATTACTTAAGTGAATAAATAGTTAAACAGATTGTTAAAGCAACAGTAAAATAGTTAAGTAACTACAGCAGTTAAAGAAATCAATGCTAAAATAGCTCAATAAATAGTTAAATCAACAGTAAAACAATTAAGTAGTTAAACAAATACAGTGCAAATTGTTTAACACGCAATGCAGCGAACTAGTGCGAACAGCTTGTGTTAACTGAATTTATCGTTAAATGTCTGATCATCTAAGCCAAGCATAACTTGCTAGAGTGGATTTAAGGCATTAGCTGGTTGGCTAGATTTCACCTATCTGATCATGCTGTACACCTTTTACTACTATGTGTCACCCTGCCATTGTATTAGTCCAGATTTTGTAGACATCTGCCACAACAAGTGGCTAACATCTACCGCAGTGTACATATCCTAGTACGCTACAAATTATATTCTGTTCTCTGTTAAAAGTATTTTCCTAAACATGCAAAGGTCATCACTAATGTTGAGAGGTGGCAAGGTTATAAACAATGTAGGCCAGATATGTCACAGCATGGCTCAACTGCCACCAGTGCACACCAAGCCTAGGCCTGAAAGTTAAACAAAATAGCCATTCATGTTAGATGAGAAAAGCCTGATGGTGAAAACAGTGCCCTGAAAGGGTCTAACAAGGTGCTATATAAATGTTCAGATATGTGCATATTTTAGATACTGGTGCTATATAAGTCAGATTAGAAAGATAACTTCTGAAAAGTTCTAAGCTGGCTCTGTATAAATTCTCCATTACGAATTACAATTACATTAACATGATACTTTACATAGTGGATGCCTGCAATTCGTTTTGCGATGTCGTAGAAAATTCCGTTGATGTAAAATATTGCCAGATGGCAACGGTGTAACAGAGACACAACATGACGTGTCATAGAAATCATTGATAGCACCATGTCACGTGTCATCTGCGACACTGGCAGAGTCGTGTTCGACTCTAGTTGCCGTTGCAAGTAGATGAGGACTTGATCAAGAATGTAAGGTGCTGCTACCTGAAGAAGGATCATGGCTCCACGATTCTGCAACAGCAGTAAACAAACTTTTTATAAATAGCACTGTCTAAATGTTCCATTATTGTAACTAATTAATTTTTTTAAATTTAACTAAATTTCATTAACAAAATTTTATATTTAATTAAATTTAAACAAATTTTCAGTGTAATTAAATTTAAACAAATTTTAAAGAGCAATATACTTAAACAAAAACACATTCTAAAATTAAAATTAATTAACAAACTTTAATTTTAATAAAAGCAAGAATGATCTACCAGAAATCATTTAATTTTAAAATTAACTAAACTGAAAAAATTAATTTTAAATTACTTAATCTTTCTTGCTCCTGCACTAATTTCAGTTCCTTTGAGGGATTGTATGTACTTCAGGGAAAAAATTAATAAAACAAAACTTTAAATGTAATTAAATTTAAGTAAATATCTTCTGAGAGATTAAAAGCAGCCACCATATAAACGTTCTGGCACATATGGAGAAAGGTCTCTTCAATAGCAGCACCTTCAATCTGTAACAGCAGAGGGAGAGTAAGCCCTCTTCCTCTAAAAATTGCACCCTGCCTAATAAAATTGACTAGCTATCAAAAAATATTATTAAACATATTTCATATTTAAATTTTAAAAACTCAAAATAATTAATTAAATTTCAAATTTAAATTTACAAAAAAAAATATTTCAAAAGAAGTCAGCTTACAAAGCGCGATGGAATTTTCCGATGAGTTGGGTCTACCTGGAGTATGTTAACATACTCTTCACCCAAAGTCTGGAAACCTGGAAGAAGAATTTGGCTACTTATTCAGTTACTTACCATGAAATTCAAGCAACTGTAATGTAATGTAAATGCAAAGTAATGCAAATGGAGCACAAGTGGAACACAATGTAAATTCAACAAAATGTGCATGTAACATAATGTAAATGTAACATAAATTAAATCACACAATTTCTATGCAGAAGTTGTACTGCAGAATAAGTTTATTTTCAAGAATGCAATGCAATTAATTTAAATCACACAATTTCTATGCAGAAGCTGTACTGCAGAATAAGTTTATTTTCAAGAATGCAATGCAATCAAGTTCCAAATGTAAGCTATTGTAATGATTTCTACAGCACCATTATCATAATACACAAAGCATAAATTCATGGTTGCTTCAAGCAAAACCATACTTACGTCTACAATTCCTCGCTCAGTCGATGGACACATGGCATGTTAACAAATGCATTACTTACTTACTTACACTCTGAAATAAAAATCTTTTACATATAACCAGTCCATATTCATGGGGATGACAATTACAGTTTCAAACCGATTTGCCAAAACAGGTAAAAGTGTACAATTAAGTTATTCAACTAAATTACAGTGCCTTAAAGCACAGTGTATAAACTCCGACATAATGAGGTAATTAGGTCAGGTTAACATCAGTAGGTGTGTAGTTCATAGAAAAACCATGTGATCAACAACCTGCAAATGTTGTGAGACCAAAGTAGAGCATATCTGCAGCCAGGTCAAGTTCCTTCCTCCACTGTAGCCATGACCTTGGCCCTAAGCAGAAAGCAAAAATTAATGTTCTAAATTTATATTCAAGTAAATCAATAAGAAAATTAATATGGACAAGGAGAAGTGGCAATGCAGTTAGATGGCCAATTATAAATATCGCTATTAAATTATAATATTTAATAATAATAATAAGCCTTCATAGGCACCATTATGGATAGCCCCTAAATACTACTAAATAGAATAATATTTTATAAGAATAAATTAATAAATTTTCTTCTCTCCAGACTGAATTTACATCAACTTCAAATGTTAACACCTTGGGGTAAAATAATAACAATAATTCTAGAAGTTATGCTGTCCCTAATTTTTGTAATGCTGACAGATCATACATACCTCGGGTTAAAAAAATAACGAACAAGAATAACCCCACCTTCAAAAGTAACACTGGTTACATCTCGAAGCGCATTGGGGCAAAATATGCAAATAAATACGAAGTCAGTAAACTGTCATCATTTTTTTGCCATGCTTCAGGTTAGAATTCCTACCCCACTGGTTGTGAGGCAGCAGTACATGCAACATGACGATTTATCAGCTCTATGCCACAACATCATATCTTTGTTAAGCTCGATTTATTCATTAATGCTTTCAATAGCTTGCGACAAGATGTCATGCTTAAGGTTGTGTTTGAAACCATGCCTGAGCTCTACCGCTTTGTTCGCCAGGCCTATGCGTCTGCCTCCATTCTTATGTTTGGCCAGTTTTCCATATCATCATAAATGCGACCTCAGCAGGGATACCCTCTGGGCCCATTACTTTTTTGCCTGCCTCTCTTGGCCATTCTTCACTCTACGCAACTGACATTTTGCAAAAGATATCTTGATGACCTAACTTTAGGAGGTCACCAGGAGACAGCCGTTCACAGTCGATTTAATTTCTGATCCTGGATCTACTCTGTGCCTCCATCTGAATCAAAGTAAGTGCAAATTGCTTTCTCTAGAAGTGGCCTTGAGGATCCTTCCTACTGGTCTGATTTCCAAAACATCAACTGCGACGTACTGACACTGTTTGGGACACTTTGGGTCACTTCAAAAGGCAGGCATTAGATGAAGCTCTTGAGCATGCTGCAGGCTTCTGAGCAATGCCATTTGGAACCTCAACCATCTGTCTTCATTTTGTTAAAACATCATTTGGTGCTATTAGGATCAGCCACCTGCTTCACTGATCTCCAGTACAGCTTGATTACATCATGCAAGAAGACCTCAAATCCATCACTATTAAACTTGACAAAACGCAGAGGCTGCAGGTCACACTACCCACACGACATGGCAGACTTGGTACGATGAGATCAGGTCACTGGCTTCTTCCTATTTAGCTTCAGCTGCAACCACTCCTGAACTCCAGTCCACCATCATTAGCTATTGCCCTGCAGATGCTGATATACATCTGGGTGATTTGCTGGGACTATGGCAGACGGGTTAAAAAATAATAATAAATAGAATAATAATATTATTACCTCAGGCAAAAATAATAATAATAACAACAATAACATGATGAGGACTACTTGCCAAAAATTGATTGTGAAACATCCCCCAGGGAACGCTTGATAAACATCACGTAAAATTCATCCTTCTGATTGCACCGCACAATTTCCGCCTGACCCGCTGCTCGGAACATTTCTAAACACAAAAAAACGTCAACATTTGTGACCGTACCTGAGAAAATCCTCACAAAGTCGGAAAAATTCGAAGAGGTTTAATATATAATTGGATTGGTGGCTAAAAGTGCTAAGCATGCTGGCGATAACGCAAGTTTTTAATCACAAATATTAAACAACGTTATTGCTATTTAATATACACATCTCCGCTCCAAATGTTTTGAATTGAGTTAAATCTCACCTAAAATTTTGATGTCTGGAGAAAACGACATAAATTTTTACATGCAAAATTGGTCAAGTAGCTTGAAGTTTAACACAAGACCTATTGAGTTACATATGACGCATTGTGTTAAAATTTTGCACAGAACTATTTTTGAACCTGTTATAAAAGTAACGCTTTGGAAGAGGATTTCTCGCTTGATTTTTTCGACTGAGCACGGTCACATTTCTTTTTAAAGTAACACACCAAAAGTAAAACAACTTGTAAACATTAACACTAATAAATTGTCATCAAGAAGCAGTTTGGTGTGGATAGGTGCTCGTAATGCGCAAGAATGTCAAATTCTAAATAAATTTATAATAACACAATAATGTCACGTAGTTTCGTGGGACTTGTACAAAAAACGTTTAACTTTAAGGTTCAGCGTTTGAACTCCATAGGCCATAGGTCGAGCGACAGCTAGCTATAGCGCCTGCACTTTAGTAAAGCAGTAGCTCGTCAGGTAATCGTAATCTCGAGATTTCTACAGCGCTCAACGAAAGCTAAGTCGCGGGAACCAGCTTATTCACAGGCGCTCAGTCAAAACAAAATCGATAGGCAAAAGGGTTCGGTTCCAGGTCAAGATCCAGGAGTCAGGCACTCAGACAGTCGGACGGCTACGGTGGATGATGTTTGAAATTGAAGCGAGAAGAGAGATAAGGGGAATCGTAATCGTAATCTCGAGATTTCTACAGCGCTCAACGAAAGCTAAGTCGCGGGAACCAGCTTATTCACAGGCGCTCAGTCAAAACAAAATCGATAGGCAAAGGGTCAAGATCCAGGAGTCAGGCACTCAGACAGTCGGACGGCTACGGTGGATGCTGTTTGAAATTGAAGCGAGAAGAGAGATAAGGGGAAGAGGAAGAATCAGGATAAGATTTCTGGAAAAGAAATGTTTTCAGTCTTGAGTGAAAGACCTGCGGAGAAACTGAAAGAGGTGAAGTGTTGGTGAGTTCGTGTGATTGACCAGACAACTGTCGCAATTCTGGCGGGAGTTTATTCCAAAAGGGTGGGGCCTGATTAATGAATCGAAAAATGAACAGGGTCAAGGCAATACAATCGCTACAGAAAAACCTGTACATTTACATTAGTTATTGATTCTCCCAATAATAGGCCGCTCTAGTTTACCCAATCTCTATGACAATAGCCCAGATCTATATGCTTAACGACGTACATCAACATCTGATTCATTAGCACCTAGATGCGTGTTGTTTTTTATGCAAAAAAAACATCGACGAGTATCGCTAAGACAAGTTCACGAATGTTTAAGTAGTCCTTTGAAAATTATCTGACCTGTTATACGAACTCACCAACACTTCACCCCTTACAATTTCTGAGCAGGTCTTCAACTCAAAACTGAAAACACTTCTCTTCCGCATATCCTATCCTAATTCCCCTTCTTTTTATCTGTCCTGCGAATCCCGTTTCAAAACACCACCCATCACCACCATCTGTCTGTCTGCATGCCACACTTGGGTCTTGACCTGGAACCAAACCCTTTTGCCTACCGATTTTGTTTTGACCGAGCGCCTGTGAATAAGCTGGTTCCTGCGATTTAACTTTCGTCGGGCGCTGTAGAATTCTTGAGAATACGATTACGATAAAGACCGAGTTCCGGAAAAGTTACGTCATTGAAGTAATGTATTACTCTATAAAATATTTTATCTATGTCTATCGATTCTCGAGCGAAAATAGTCAACAATATTTATTAAAATAGCTCCGACAGCACATTTTCTGTAGTAAAATATAATATTTGGTTTTTGAGGTAAATTTGCTTATTAGTTTAGACCGATGAATGTTAGGAGTGCTTGAGGGTATAAAATATGTGCAGCAAATGCGAGTATCGATGTGACGGTCCTGTTACTCAGAGTAGCTCCGCGCGCTATAAACCTTATTTGCATAGAATATTTAATAACTTTTAAGAGTCTCCGTTTTCACTTAAATAAAGCTTAGGAAAGCATCGTACAGCTGCTTCGTGACCATTTTGACAGTGATGTTAATGGTTGACCTCAGGTGAAAATAAGGGTGCAGAATTCAAGATGGCAGAAAATGTCTTGAGGCGCCATGGTGAATATGCTAATTGAATGTAAACAAATGCACGTGGATCAGGCTTTGTTTTGATCAAAGTATGTAAGTAAGCAAGCCAAATAATGGTACTCGTTACCTACTTTAGAAACGCGCACAGATCAAGCTAGCTATATGACTTACTTTTTTCAGAGGTTGTTTTCTGCAGAAAGCCAGAAATACGTGTCCAATCTCTCTCCCCTCGCTCTGTCTGTCTGTCTGTCGGTCTCTCTGTTTCTCTTTCTCCACATACATATGTACATTATACCATAAAAATGATCAGATAAGCTGTTTATGTTATTACTGTTATTATTGTTATTATTTTATTGTTATTATATGCCACAAAGAGCTTATATGGAACCGGGTCAGAATGAAGGTGTGTTTGCACTGGTGCTTAACTCAGTCCGCTTGGATGAGATGAGAACTTCAGATGAGCTGCTCGAACAAGTGACTCCACCGGGTGACCCAATGGGGATTCTCAGCAATGATCTGCTTCTGCAACCAGTGACGACCGATCAAGTCCAGTATATCCAGGTATGCTCTTTAGCTGTCCACTCCTTTCCAATCTATTTATGTGACTCGATGAACTGTAATAATACATGCACTAAGTACCGGGTATACATTTCTGCTTAAATTCAGTGATGGGAACTAACTAGTTAATTTAACTACAATTACTTTTTAACTATGTTTGAAGTAGTTTAATTACTACATAGTAGTTAATAATAGTGTTAGAAAAAGTAATTAACTACTGTTTGTCGGTCCCACCTGCTGGAACCATCTCTCTCAAGATCTGCAACTCGAGCTCCTCTCTGTTCTCCTTTCAGGGTTTCGCAGGCGCCTGAAGACTGTACTGTTTAACTGTGATTTTATTTGTTGGGGGTCGGGAGCACCCCTGTTGAGTTTATTCTCTAAGAGGCGCTTTATAAATCTTAAATTACAATTACAACTGCTTTTGAGTCAACCTTTGTTCATGATGTAAGATGGGAATTGAATTGTTGGATAGGAAGTGTAACTGATTATTAATCTTTACCATAAAATAAAATGGCATGCAACATTTTTAAGGAAACGTTAAGTAGTTTATGTATTCATCTATGCCATAGACCCGTTATAGCACACTCCAAATGCAAATTCAGTTATAACATGGTTGCAGTCATGGCTGTCGAATTTTTTCTGTGAGAAACGTTAATGTTTAGCAGCTAGCATTCAGTTGTTCTCTCTGTAATAATGCACAATTGTATAATGACCTTGTTGGCATTTTCAGATGCTATTACCAAATAATTTCATGTCCTCTGCCATTTATGAATTTTAATGCATGTGCTAATATATTCCGCATTTGATAACAGGAGCTATGACACAATGGTAGCTCGTAGGCAAGGTCATATAGACTTAACACTAACTCTGATAATACTTGTATGTGTAAAACTGCTCAGTATGGATATAACTTACTTGTTTATGTCTGTTGCATAGCTTTTGTGAGGTACTTGAAAGTTGCTGTGTTAAGTGCGTGAATGCATACATATATGCATTCGTGTATGCATACATGGAAGAATTACATAATTTTTGTTATAATTGTCATTTTCTTATTTTCTCTTAATATGAGAAAAGCAGTAGGTTTGGCAAACAATCATAAAGAATGGAGGTCATCTATTAGCACCCGTCACTGCCAAATGGCTGACATTTGGCTGACCCTTCCCCTAAGTAAGTAAAGTATCCCATATCCCACAAGTGGGACGTAGGGGAGGCGCTCATTTCCTTTTCTAGGCCCTTGAGCAGGCAATGGACGAATCCCAAGGTCCTGGACACGGGGCCAGTGCATCGCAGGACTTGCCGTTTACTTCCCAGCTTACGCCGGTACCAAATCCTACTGTTTGGTGACAGAGACACGGTGTGCGCAAACAACTTGCCCAGGGTCGTTACACGGAGTCGAACCCGCAACCGCATGATCATTGACCAAACGCGTTACCGATAGACCACCGTGCCGCACTACCCTTCCCCTAGGAGGGATTAATTCCAGCCAGGAGAGAGAGATTGCCAAATGGCTGACATTAGGAACTGTTATTGGCATTATTATGTTACCTTTAGTTTCTTTTTTGCCCTGAAGTTTCTTGAAAGGTACAGTGTATTTCTAACTGTCATTGTCAGCACCTATTGTTACCTTTAATTTCTCTTTTTTATCTATTTGGCAGGTAGTTGACGAACACAACCAGGTCCAGTACATTCAGCTTACCTGTGATGGAAGTGATGCAGGCAGTCTGGTCCATCTGATCGATGCTAATCTTGTAGACCCAGTGGTTTCTTCAAAAGGACACAAGGATACCAGCTACCCCTTGGACCAGAACGAGGTACTGTACTTTTAGCATAAGTATTTGATTCCAAAAATTACTATTGTAATTATTGTTGTCACAATTATATTTTGTTGATTGTCACCGATGTGTTTGGGGATCGAAACCTGATGCGTCATTTGAACTTGTAAACTAGTTAAATAAACAAATAGTGGAATAAATAAATAATTAATTGTCCTGGTCAATTATTGCTGTTGTCACATTTGTGCTTCAGCCGAAAGATCCTTCAGTTTCTTGAGTGCAGTATGAAACACGATCACCCTTCTTCATTTTCAGGCAGGAATCCTGTTGCCAGACAATGCTGATCATGTGACCTCAGATGCCAAACACCAGAGGGCCAGCAAGAAGGCTTTGGATGATCAAGAGTCAGTTGCTGTGGGGCTCGATCTTAACCGCCCAATCACGTTGACTGAAGACACTGTTGTGATCATAGATGACGAGAAATGCGTGCTGCGGTTGGAGCCAGGCACTAAGAGTCTGGTTGCTTATCCGATCAAGGATGAGTCGGATGAAACTAGTCAGTGTCTAATCAAATATCTCACGAAGTTCTTTTAAGTCCTGCAAAGGTGCTATATAAATGTTCGGATACTAGATCATATATATGTTCATACGTAGACATTTTTGTTTCAGAACGTATTTTCTGCTTAGACTGCCTTTCTGATGTATTGAATTGACTCTTGTATTTGATTGGATTGCGAATCTGTTTTGGAGTACCAGTGAATGATGCCTGATGCATTATTATAGTGGCATTGATGGTTTCTAAGATTAGACTGGATTAAATTTATATGCACAATCTAATCAAAGGATTCTTTAGCACATTTATCATAATGCCCAAGGCATCAGTTGGTGGTTGCTTCAAATGAAATTGTAATCAAAATCATAACCCATTAAAGAAGCCAGGTTGAATTCCGGTAAGTCAGAGAAGTTAGGCCATGGTGGGTAAGAAAGTTGAAAAGAGATGAGTCTTAAGTTTAGACCTGGATGACATCAAAGAACTGACAGAATGAATAGAACTTGGCAGCAAATTCCAAAGCCGTGGACCATCGTTAAGGATGCTTGAGCACACAACAATGTCCTGGTGCAAGGCACAAAACGAGTCATAGTGTTCACTGATTGAGTGCAATATTTACTGGTATCATGGTTGAGCATGGCTTATCTGCTGGTAACATCCATAAATATCTAAATGTTCTGAGTGATACTGCATTCAGAAATCACTATGCTTTGGGCAGAACCAGCCAAGATTCGTGAGACCCCAGAGACTGGAAGAAAGCTATGGATCGAATGACTTCTATATTGTAAAGCGCAAAACATCAATCAGTGGTCAATTCTGAGCAAAATCTAACAAGTCAGTTGAGCCAGAAGGCAGGTTGGTAAACTAATTTAATTGATCTTTTATAATGTTACTTGGTGAAAACGCCTGTTCATTAATTGATGTATGTTAATGTTTCAGAAAACGATTTAACAACAAAACGCAAGAGAGGTCGGCCACCAAAGTCTGCAAAGAATTCATCATCTGACAACTCGATTATCGATTGCTCAAAGAACTTACCAGATGTTAAGCTTGAAAACAGCGATGAAGACGAGAAGTCGGGTATTTTATCAGAGCAGGAAAACAGTGCGGCCGAATGTCTCCTGGGTTTGGCCGATGGGCGACGAAAAAGTTCACGAGTTAAGAAGAAACCAAGTCAGTTGACGGACTATGAAATTGAGCGACAGAAAGAGGACAGTTCAAGAACCATGAGTCTGTCGAATGGAGTTATGGTTTCAATTTCTGGAGTGTTAAATGCAGGAGTCGAAAAATCAGCTGATGATGTGATGGTTCCGCAACTGACAACACCAAACCAGATGCAGAACTTCCTTGCTAACTTAGGACTACCGGGTTAGAGGTTTTTAAAGCTGTGCCAAGAGTATTAGAACTATTTGGATCTGTGCAAAGCTCTAAAGCTCATTGGACCTGTGCTGAACCTGGTAGAGCTTACTGGATCTATGCCAAAATTTACTATAGCTTATTGGACGCAGTGCTGTAGTGGTATGGTCTGTGGCTCATAATGGGAGGGTTGCAGTTTTGAATCTGCCTCAAGCCATAGCGTAGTGACCTTGGACAAGTTGCTCACCCACAGTTGTCTGTAAGGAAGGCAACAGGAAACCACCTCACTCATCTCATCCTCAGGTGGCATAAAGCCAATAGACCCGTCTTCGAACAGAGAACCCATCATCATCATCATCATTGGACTTATTCCAATATATTCACTAGAGCTTATTGAACCTATGCCAAATTTTACTAGTTGTTTTTGGATCTGTTCCAAAATTTACTGTTGCCTTTGTTATTAAATATTGGTGCTATATAAACATAAGTATTTTAAAGAAATAAGTATTTGCATCGAATGTTTTGTTTTCAGTGAAACGAGGTCGTGGTCGCCCACGTCGAAGACCACTCCCTGTAAATCCCGTCATCTACAGTCAGGTAAATTCTGTATAGGTCACGGTGGCTCTCGTAGCAGATGTATATAAATTTTAAAAGATTTAAATCCTGGTTTTCCATTTTCATGTACAATGGAGTCTTCTCATTACATGAATTCTGCTGTGACTTGGTCAGAGGACATGAGTCCCAAATGTTGTTCCGCTTTGTTTTCTCAGTGAATTCATTTTGTTTTCCACTGAATTTATCTATTTTTTGGTGATTCAGTTCTAATTGTTTTTCAACTAATTTGTTTTAATTGTTTTCCAGTAAAATTATTTTGATTGTTTTCCAGTGAACTTATTTTTATTGTTTTTGCATTTTATTTAATTATTTACTATGAATTTATTTCTAAAACTTGATAGAATTTGTCTCTTTGTACTGTACTTATTTTCATTATTCTTACAATCAGTTTAAAGGTTTTTCAAATTTATTTTCTGTGTCTTCAATTAGTGTAATTGTTTTCCTGTGCATTGATTTAATAGGTTTGTACAATGAATTCATTTAAATAATTTATCAAATAATTTATTTTAGATTTTTTCCTTCTTTCCAGAATTTGCTGCCAGCACTGATGCCAAAATCCAACTTGGTCACCACTCCTCCGGATTCAATGCCTGTTTTGAAAGAAACAGCAATTATCATCCAGCAAGAGGATGGAACAGAAAAACACATCCTTGTCTCATCAGCTGCTGAACCATCACTCGACTTTGCATCACTTGTGCCAGGTATATGCAAAATATTGAAAATCTTGATTGAAAATCAAATAAGATGAATTCATTGAACAACAGTTTAAATGAATTCAATGAAAAACTGTTATAATAAATTAAACGAAACAGCTATTAAATTAAATTCAATGAAACGTAATTAAAATAAATTCAACGAAAAGCAATTAAATTATATTCATTGGAAAACAGTTTAAACTATTCCTTCTGAAAAAATTAAAAGAAATTAATTGAAAACAAAACCTTGTTATTGAAATGTGTTATGAAAATGGTGCTATACAGCCTTCTGATTAAATTTGATTAGTGATACCTTCTTATTACCTCTTCATTCCAGAGACGAAGTTGGACTTGAATGCAACCAGTTTTCCTCAAACCTCTCAACAACCGATAGATGGGGTCATGACTTCTCAACCACTAGAAGGGATCATGACCTCTCAACCCCTAGAAGGGGTTGCGACCCTGGAGGGTGAGATGCATGGGACACCAACTGTCTACCAGATGACTAATCTCTTGCCTTTAAAATCGGAGCCAGTCCGCATTGGTGAGGACGTTGTCATGTTTTATCGAAACGAGCTATCATTTAGTGGTATTGGAGTGGTGATGTGACATAACCTACCAACCTATCTTCCTACATACAGATACCTGCTTACTTACCTACATATTCATGTCCTTACCAATTTACTTATTTGCTAACTTGCTTACCTACCTACTTACCTTCCTATTGGTGTACATATCTACGTACATGATTACTGACTTATCTGCTTCCTTGCTTACCTTCCTGCTTATTTGCTTATTTACCTGCCTACTTATTTGCCTGCTCACATTCCTATGTACCTGCCTGCTTACTAACTTACATCCCTACCTACTTTAAATTGTCAGTTGTGACTCATGTAGTTATCTGAGCACTGTTTGCTTACTGATTTATATATATACAGACATACCTGCTTATTTCCTTGCTTGCCTACCTATCTACAAACTTACATTCTCACCTACTTGCCCATTTACTAAAATGTTTACTGGATACTTACTAACTTGCTTATGTACATACCTACCTACCTTCATACCTACTCTTGTGCTTAGCTACTTACTTTCCTACCTTCTTGCCTAACTACTTTAAACTGCTGACTTTCTTCTTTACTTACTTCCTTCCCTACCTTCTAAGGCTCCTACATTTGCCTACCTACTTTAAACTGCCTACTTGTCATACTCAGGTCCGAAGATGAAGGAAGAGGAGCTGGCGAATCTGCGCTGTTCCAAGTGCAATTTCCAGGCACTTTATTCACACCAGTTTCAGCAGCACATTGCAGAACAACACTCGGATGAAAATTCAGAACTTTTCCGCTGCAAGTGCTGCAACTTTCTGTCATTCAGCAAAGACGTCCTCCAGTCACACTTCAGGGTCAGGACTATGCACAATCTAATCTAATCTAATCCAGTCTATTATAATCTAATCTGATCTAATCTATTCTGGTATGATCTAGTGTATGTAGGGTATTTAGTTGAACATTTGTATAGTGCCTTTAAGGACCTCTCAAAGACATTGAGAGGTTCTTGAGAGATGCCTAATCTGGCCTATCTGACTTAATCTAATCTGGTCTGGCCTATCTGATCTAATCTAATCTAATCTGGCCTTGTCTGATCTAATATATTCTGCATCTAATATAATCTTGGGTTATTTGATCTAATCTATTCTAATCCAGTGCAATATTCTGATCTGATCTAATACAGTCCTGTTTACTAATTTATCTAATTGAATATATCAGATCTTAACTCATTGGTCTAATCTAATGTAATCTAGCCATACTGAATCCACTCTGAATGTATATATATATAGGAACTTTTTAGAACTTAAATGAGATCGACCATACACAAGACGTACAGGAGCTGCCTGAGAACTGAGCCCTTTGGGACATCAAATATAACTGGTGCTCGTACTGAGATGTCAGAGTCAACGGATACCAGCATTGTCCACCCAGTTAATGGCTGCCATCACGGTCTACCAATGTACTTGCGTCCGTGATCGATCTACACAATTAAAGAATCTACACTAATGAGAATTTACTGTATAGATTAGGCATAATTGTTGTAGGATTGTCATCCGAAGTGCATCTGTTACGTCTGTGGATTTACGGCCGAACATAGTTACATCGTAAAGCGTCACATGCAACGACACGATACCTCTGGCTGTGAATGCTCCGTCTGTGGAAAGAAGTACAAAGTATAAATAATAATAAGTACCGAAGTACAAATTATATTTTATTAATGTTAATAATAATAATAATTTTAAAATAAATTTTTTGGTAGCGTCAGTGTTTAATGGAAAAAATTATATTAGTGATTATTTATTATGTTTTTATTTATTATATTTACTAAGAGCATATTATGAAATTTATCTGTTATTATTATAGTTATTGTTATGTTTATGTTTATTATTATACTAGTATATTTATTATTAAATTTATTAAATACAGGTATTTATTATTTTAGTTAGGTTATTATATTTATCATTTATTTGTTAGTATTGTAAGTCGTAAATGCTTTACAGAACATGCTGCAAGTCATATAAAGGCGCTACATAAATTTTTTGGTGCATTCTTCTAGGACCAGTACATTCTGAAGATGCATTTCAAGATGGTTCACATGCCAGCTGAGGTTCTCTTCCAATGTACGATCTGTTCGAAGGAGTTCACGCGCAAGGCTCACCTCAAACGCCATCTGAGAATCCACAATCCAGACAAACCATTCAAATGTCCACACTGCGAGTACAGGTAGAAGACTTTCTTAATCTAATCTAATCCAATCTGTTGCCTTTCCATTTTTCTTTTTATTATTAATTAGCAACTTTTATAGTGCTGGTGTTTAATGTACAAGGTCTCAACTGATGGTACACCAAAACCAAGCCCTAAACAGGTCAATACCTAGGTCAGTCCACTGAAACAAACAACCTGCGATGAGTAAGCCAGCTGAAAGAGGCAGGTCTTAAGTTCAGACTGAAATGACATAAGAGAATGAGCAGAATTGAGATGCAAGGAGAATGTTCCAAAATCTAGGTCCAGCAGCCAAAAAAACTCATTTACCAAGAACAGTTCTAGTTTTTGGTAAAACCAGAAGAAGTTTTTGGTCTAACCACAGAAGGTGTTTGAATAGCAAGAGAACCTTCCCGATTTTCTGAACCTTTACAGAACCCATATTAACAACTCCTCTGTCTTTTTCTCTGTGGTCTCACTGCAACTGGATCTGGTTCTTCACATGGCGTCTCTAGACAACGCAGTGATCTGAGACAACACTTCTGACTTGATGCAGAACTCATGAATAAGCTGGTATCCTGCGCTTACCATTTACTTAGTGCTTTATAAATTGTAACATTTATGACTACAAGTTATATGATCTAATGACTTTTGCTGTGTCCACACTGTGGAAAGAGGTAGAAGGCTTTCTTAAGCTGATCTGATATGATCTAATGATGTGTTTCGATGCGTCATTTTAGAGGTTGTGAACGGTCAGATATTAACAAGCATCTCTTGATACACAATGAACCAAAATATACATGCGAGATTTGCTTGAAGACATTTCGTCACGTGAAAAACAAAGAACTTCATGTCCGACGGTTCGTATTTAACTCCTCAATTACAAAATTCCATGAAGTTTTATGGGCCCTAGAGTAGTGTCTTCTGACTGGTGCTGTATAAATTTAATGGTAGAATTATGGAATTTCCAGCATTTTACTTGTGAACTACTTAGCTGTCAATTACAGAACTCTGAACTGAAAGAGGTGTGACTACATTATGCCACAAGCATTTGCTTGAGCACATAATACATATTTTCATGTCTAGCTTCTTCTCGAAAGTGATCATATGATTAATATCAGTTTACCACTATTACTAATTTATTATTATTATTGCTGATTATTACCGACTTTTGTGTGACAGGCATCAGGGTCAGCGTGATTACACTTGTGGTGTCTGTGGGTTCCTTGGTTACACTTTTACAGACATTCGTAAACACATTGAGCGAAAACACATGGAAGCACGACATGTCTGTAAGCAGTGTGGCGTCGTGTTTAAGTCGGAGGCATTACTACGGGTGAGTCGAGGAGCTGTATCTTCCAGTCTCTACATCATAAGAGCATCTAATCAATTGATTTCTATAGTGCCGTTATAATACACAATGCATCAGTTGATGGTCATGTGAAACCAGTCAAAAATCATAATCCGTCGAGGCATCCCGTCAAAATCCAGTAGGTCAGGGAAACTGGAAGTTAGGCTATGGCATGTAAGCAAGTTGGAACAGGCAAATCTTAAGTTTAGACCTGAGTGACATTAACGACTGCACAGAATTGAGCATGTTAATTCCAAAGCTTTGGACCAGCCACTGAGAACGCCCGAGAGCCCAACACTGCCAAGTGTCTGTTGATTGAGTGTGATATTTGTTGGTATGGGGATGAGCAAGTAGCAGAGCTAGGTCAGCTGATTTAAATACAACGCCTTGTGAAATAAACAGACAAGTCTTGAATAAACAGTTGTTAAATCTTGGACTGTAGGAGCATCGGTGTGAGTTAATTCTGCTCGAGGAAGCGCTAGGAGCTAGTGGAGGTGAGGAGACTGAAGAGGCCTACACAAACGACATGATCCAACTGGTTTCAGAAGAGAACCAGTTTCTGCTGACAGATCCACAACAAATCATCGTCTCATCCAGTCCAGCCAACCTTGCGCTTGAAACACTCACTTTGCCAGGTAATATTTATCTCTCTTCTCTCCAGATTGATTTTACATAGCCCTTGGGTCTGTAACTCATGAGTAAAATAATAACAATAGTAATAATAATAATGATAATAATAGTATAGTAATAATAATAATAACAATAGTTAAGCTCATCCCCAAGACAAGATGGAAATAAAATCTCTAACTTAGCTTAATTTTTTCATTTCTACCTTGGGTAAACATAATAGTGCAATGTAATAAAAATATATTAGGGATAGTAATAATAAAAATAGTATTACTCTGTAAATAATAATTATAGTGCTAGTGATACTAGTAATAAGAGTAATTATAGTAGTAATAATAGTAGTAATAATAATAGTTTTGTCATTAATATCCTAAATATCCCTTTAAAATCCAGGACCAATAAATGAGCAATTACCTACACTTAACCTTTGGAAAATTAGAGATTAGGTTAAAAGTTGAAGTCTTTATCATTTGTAGATGAAAGTCTGCCATTGATGGAAACTCCAGTGGATCAAGACCAGGTGATCGTAGAAGTTTGATCAACTGAGCTGCACGACTCAACAACATACTCTTGATCAAAGAAGAGACTTTCTTTTGATCAGAAATCAGATTCTGTTTTTCTCTCGACCAAGGGACGGAGACTTCTGGTTTCAACTCTGTCAGAGAACACAGAATATTTTTCTGTCAGCCAAGGAATTACTTCTAGATCCAGATGATCAATTTTGTGACTGATTCTAGAACAGTTGATGAACTGAAAACTGTTTCGAATGAAGCACTTTACTCATTTGATATTTTGATTTACACAGTTAGTGTACATAAAAAAGCATAATCCTGCTTCTCTAAGATTTTCTTGCTGTTCAAAATAATAACATAATAAATACAGTGTAAATCGCTTAACAAGAAATGCAGGAGACTACTGTGAAAAAATTCGTGTTAACCAAATTTTGTCTTAACCATTTTTTCAAATCCAGTTGTAACATTTTCTCAAGTAAGCAGGTATTCTAGTATAAAAACAACAATCTTTTCGTAAAGTACTCATTTGGTAAAGCAATCATAATGGAGTGCATGCATTTAGACAAGACTTCCTATGCAGTTATCAGTCAAAAGATAATAAAAAATAATGTACAAAATGTAAGGATACTACTTTAGAAATCAAATTTAATTAAAGAGCAAATATACATTGGTAAAATGCTATGTTTCATAATATGAGTCAAAACGGGGAGCATTATCTTTGAGCCCCCTATTTAGTTGACAATGGACACAACAGGTGGCAAATATCTGCTATGGTCTATGTAGTACGTATAAATTATAAGTGATACGTCTTATATTACATTCTAGATTAAAAGTATTTTCCCATGAACACAAAGGTCCTCACAGATGCTGTTAGATGGCGATGTTACAAATGGTGTAGGTGAAAATGTTGCATCACTGTCACCACCAGCACCGAAAGTGCAAATTGAATGAAATATGACTGTTTCAATTGGATGAGCGGAGCCTGATGTTGAAAATAAAGCAACGTTTCATGTTTTCCAGGGTTTTGTTTTGCATTTTCTTCTGCGGAAGCAATGAACGTTTTCGTGTTAAACAGTATTTTTATGTTATTAGTTTTCTTACTTTTGTGATAAAGGAGTTACATGTAATTTACATTAAAAATCCACTGATGCTGGAATGGACTAAGCCTCTTTTTCGTGTTAACCACTATTTCATGTTAAACGTTTTCACGTTAAATATCTTCGACTGTGTGATGTAGTATTTTCAACAGCACTGGTTTCTAATGCACAAAGCATCAGTCGAGTCAGAGGATGAATTTGGTGGCTGGACCACGTATTTAATGTTACTGGCAGAAATGTTTCAATATTTATATAGCGACCACACTAAATGCCTGGCTCTAAAATGCACAGCTCGTAGAAATGTGACCCGCATGAGAAAACCTGGCCTCAAGTCGGAAAAATTCGAAAATGGGTTTAATATTGCATTGGATTAGGCTGGAAGTGCCGAATAATTTGGTGAAAATCGCATATTTTTATCACATATATTACGTTAAAAACGTTTAAATTGTACACCTCTACATGAATTCTTTCGATAAAATTACATGTTAAATTTTCATATAATTTAGCTCTCTGGAATAAATTAAAGATTTTTATATGCAAAATTACATGTTAAATTTTAATATAATTTAGCTCTCTGGAGTAAATTAAAGATTTTTATAAGAAAAATTATAGTCCTATAGCCTGAAGTTTAACGTGGGATTTACTAAGCGACACGCTTGGCACACTGTGACCTTGATCCTATATCCAAAGATCTTAGAGTCTTAGACTAAGATATGACACTTCCTATCTCCGCTGTGTATTCGGCCTGGTGGTGGTCAAATGTACGCAAACCGTGGCGCCACGTAGTGATTGGATTGATAGCTTCTTAGCAAAAATAGACTCGGTATGTCACTAATCGTAATTCCAAGATTTCTACAGCGCCGAACGAAAGCCGCGCCGTGGGGACCAGCTTATTCACAGGCGCTCAGTCAAAACAAAATCGATAGGCAAAAGGGTTCGGTTCCGGGCCAAGATCCAAGAGTCAGGCAGAGAGACAGCGTGGAGTCAGGCAGACAAATAATGTAGCCGATTGGTAAGCTCTCTCGGCCTGAAATTTGGATAAACAAGTAAAGTTAATTTTTTTATTGCAAATAAAATTCACTCATAGTTTATAAAATTCAAATATACATAATTAACAACATTAACACTGAACTACATGTATGCAGCTAAGCAGTATTACACAAAGATCTTTGGTTTCACATTCATCTTCAGTAAAGAAATAATGTCAACAATAAAGCCTCAGAAGTCTATATCCATGACCAAACCAACAGAAGGCAGACAAATCAAAAATATAAATTGAAAATGCAAAATTTTCTTTGCTTTACGACTGCACTTAATCTTAAGTTTGCATGAGTTTTGAAGTTGCTGGTTAAGAATTTTGATCTTACTGTGGATTCGAACTGTCGTGTACAATTTCATCATGTACAGCCGGGCACCACATGTTGCTGATCCACATGCAGCAATATCTAAATTCTTTTGGGCAAATAAGCATAGTCGTTTTAATATACCAGAACTATGCTGCAATTTGTCAAATGAATTCTGAAACAGTTTTTCCAAGTCCCTGGTGAAAGCCAAAAACGACATGGATGGGTAAACTAAACAACCAGTGTCTTTAAATGCCTTTAGCTGTAAGAAAGGAAACTGAGGATAATACAAGTGTACAGTTGTGTACAAATCACTGCATGTTTGGCACATGCCAGATCCATCATTAAAGGCACACTTTCTTAAGATATAGCCATTCATATATGCCAAGACATTGTCAACCTCCAGTGGCAAATCAGGAATATCTGATATATCTTGTAAGTCAAAGTCATCTTCACATGTCATTTCACAAGTGATCACATGATCAATATGTGAAGCAGAAGCATAGAGTTCATCATCATGTAATCTGGACTTCAAAAGATTCGACAATGACGATATATCTATAAGCACATCATCTATATCATTTTCACAGTTTCATTCAGGATTATCAATAAACAATTTATCAACAGCGATATATCTAAAACTGGAACAAAATTCTGTGACATCAGGATTGTCCAGGTGTCCTCCACAACCACGGATCGTTGAAAAAAATTCTCAATGCAGTCCTGGTTTAACCGAGATGTCAACAAGAACTTATATTTGTTCTCTGCATATAGATTTTTCCACAGTTCAATAATGGACTTTAATGTAGGCTAATCTGCCAGCTTAAAGTGCAGGGCAGTACCTTCTTTGATCTGGCAGGTTTTAAGTCTTGCAAGTAAGCCTTGGAAGAACACATCATGATTCATGACCGCTGCCATTAGAAACCGCAAGTCCCATGGGGAACTCTTTATTGTTCGGCTATAACAAGCTTATAAGATTTTCTGCTTTGATAAAATACAGACATTGCAAACATTTTTTCATTAACTGTCCAACATCTACCTTGTTTGGAAACAAGACCCATAATGATCTGTGTCTTCAATTTAAATTATCGTATGACTGTAGTTAATTTTCTATTGTCGCCTGAACTTATGTACAGTGCCCTTTCCTTCGGCCTCGACCGTATTACGGTGCTATAGAAATTGTCTTATTATTATTATTATTATTCAGAAAAGAGACAGTAGATGGTGGAAGATGGTTGCAAAGTTCTGCTATCAAAAGGTCACAGGAAGCAGCTTCTTGCTTCCATGTCAAGACACTGTTGCATTTTGATGTACTTTGATCCTTTCCTGTCTGTCTCCTCAGTTGAGTTCGTAGTCTGACAATTTCATTCTTAAGTTTCTTCTTGTCTGAACAGTTACATGACGACCTCGTGGAGCAACCTTCAGACTGGTCACTTAGAAGTTCAAGGTTAGCAGATGATGAAATAGGCAAAACACTATTGACAGCCACAGCTGCAGTAAGAGACTCTTCCACAGCAAGAACTTCATCACTGTCCTCGTGTTTGTTAGGAACGTTTTTGAGCAGCCGTAATTTGCTGCTTTTGACAGAAACATTCAACTTTGGTGTATGCCTGATAATGTGTCGTCGTTTTTGTGTGATCGATGATGGCTTGTTTGAAATATCAAACAGTGTTGGAACTGCATTCCATATAAGCTTGCCATGTTTGGTGTTCATGAACTGTGAATCTTTGAAATGCCTACTGCACAGTCGGAAGGTTTTGTTCAGCACTTCATCACTTTTGCAGTCCAGGTCCGAACACCGCATGTTGACTCTCCACTTCTTCCACCTGTTCTCATGTAATAAAACAGTAACAGCAGATAACTATTAATTTTCTAGAATAAAATGTTGCCGGGCAAGTTACAGCATAAGCAAAATTTACATATTGATACGACATGGAAACAACCTATGGAGGAAATAAGTCCAGAAGAGATGCGTTCTTAGACAAGATCTGAAAGCCCGAACAGACTTTGGATAAAGAACGTTTGCCGGTCGCCAACATCTCAAGTGATATATTTGGTTGAGAAACCGACAAAGAAACCTTTTCCAATGTTTCTAAATAGCATTTGTTTGTGGGCCCCTGATCACCTATAACAGCTATATGAGTGAAAAGCCTGAGCGGTGACTGATATAGAAGCGTGATGTATTCGGGATTTTCTATACCGATAGTATGGCCACGACCCTGTCCATCTTTCAATGGATCTATCGGGTGTGATGTGATGTATGTTGTGTGTATCACCGACAGCAGTCATCGAACATTTTGTAATATAGTTTATACGTTACTTTGTACATACCTTTCGGCATCTTTCGGAAATCTAAATAGCGAAATCTTTTGCGCATTGTACGTCGTTACGCTGCAATTAATCGCAGCACAACAGATCCCTCCTGGCTTCGAAGCCATGTTTACAAACTCTATCAATCCGTTCGTATTAATTTTCTAGAATAAAATGTTGCCGGGCAAGTTACAGCATAAGCAAAATTTACATATTTACACATCCCAAGGTAGGTGGTGTGTACATTCAGATACATTGAGTGTCATATCTTAGTCTAAGACTCTAAGATCTTTGCTATATCCGCATCCTTATTGAAAGACTGTGCATCTATCCTTGCCCCAATCGGTATAGATGGCTCTGGATACAGTCTTATCGCGCCCCGTGCTCTTTCTCCGTTAAAACTTCGGAAGCCTCTTCCCAATCATGCCCTCTCACTTGCATAGTTCCACAAGGCTGCGTTCTTGGACCTCTTCTGTTTATCCTCTTCACTACCCCACTCAGTTCATTCATTAAAGCATCCTCGGTTGGCCATCATGACGACACCCAGTTATTCATTTCTTTTTCTCAGAATTGTTTCAACACTGTATAAATCATCTTCTTCGTGTGGTTAAACAAATCTCTTGGATGACATTTAATCTCTTTTGCCTGAATCCATCTCAAACTGAATTCATAGGCCTACTTATTGGCCTACGCAACCAGTTCAAGAAAATTCCTGACCCCTCTATCTATGTCAGCTTAACTCTGCCTCCACCCACACCTTTAATACTAACTGTTCTATCGGCAATTTAGGTATAATGTTCGACCAAAACCTCACCTCTTGCTTTATGCATATCCGTGACCTTCGCAGAATCCGCCCTATGCTACTGCATCTACCATTGCCACATTCATAGTGCATGCAAAACTAGACTACTGCAATTCACTTTTCCTCAATACAGATACCACTCAAATAAACCGTCTTCAATCTATCCAGAATGCTCTTGCTCGTGCTGTTACCAGAACCCCCAAACGCTATCACATAGTGACATTACTCCTGTTCTCGAGTCACTTCGCTGGCTTAAAATAGGCCTACCTGAACGCAGAGTATAAAATCCTTTCGCTTACCTATTCAATCCTCCCAATCCTCTTATCTTCTCAGTTATTTAGGCTACAATCAAACCACTCTATTCAACCCAATCCTCTTCTGTCCTAACACTTTACTTCACCCTCCCATCACCTCATCCTTAAAATTTGGAAATCGCTCCATAGCCATAGCTGCTCCACCTCTCGGGAATAGACTCCCGCCAGAATTACGACAATTATATGACCCATCATACGAACGCACCAACACTTCGCCTCTTGCAACTTCTGCTCAGGTCTTTCATTCAAAACTGAAAACACTACTTTTCCAAAAATCCTATTCTGATTCTTCCTCTTCCCCTTATCTCACTTTCCGGTTCAATTCCAAACACCATCCACCGACGCCCTCCGACTTTGCCTGCCCGACTTCTGGATCTTGACCTGGAATCCAACATTTTCTGCCTGTTGATTTTGTTTTGACTGAGCGCTTGTGAATAAGCTGGTTCCTGCGAAATGGCTTTCGATGGGTGCTGTAGAAATCTCGAGATTACGATTACTGTGTGAAAATTATGCACATTAGGCCTACTAGCTTGGATCTCTGTTATGCCTCCTCGCCTTTGGAGAGGTTGTCTCGCACAGGCTTATTGATTTTTACGACTTAACTGGGTTTTTCGTCCACGATCTCATATAGGCCTACGATTCTTAAGCGATAGACCCTCGGAAACGGCCTTCACCGGCGAAAACTCACAGAACCCGAATATTCTGAAACCCGTCTTTGGGTACGCCTAATAACCTGGAATCCGCATCTGTTTTGTACCGAACTTTAACAGGTCGGATTTGACCCTTGCCAATCAACTTTCGCTAGTATGTTTCGCCAAATTCTCAAGAGCGTTGACACTTTACAGATTCCGTAAGTCCGTTTTGTTAGGCATTTGTGCTCTGGCAAGACTCGCAATGCAGTGGTTCGTAATACTGTACTAAGCAACTCAACACATTTTTAGCTTTCTTCTTAACTCAGCAATTTAAAGGCTCGTGCCTGATACGGTTGTCTCCCAGCCGACTGCTTAACGGCTGACGAAGCAGACTTGAGTCATGGCCGCCGAACACGGCGACCGAACACGACGGAGCGTAGTCATAAGGTAACTGGCATGACTTTATGTTCTGTTACTAATTTAGTACTCGCTTGGCAAAGAATCAACTAATTACTTCTCGCGTTTTCGCTCTTCGACCGACGGTATCGTTTACTATGAGCGATTTCGGCCAATTCGATGGGCTTGTTGCGATGCGTGCAACCCCCTCCGTACGACCGCAAAATGACTCATTCGTGCAAGTCATCGGCGCCACACGTGTCTTCGTTTTTATAAAAGACTGCTTCTCATCCCTCTGCTCGAACGTAAGTCGTAAACCCGTATTCGACGAAGTCTGATGAAATCCGTACCTAAGAATCCGTGCCTTTCGCCGGTCCTGCCGGATCGATATGATGCCCGTTGCGTATGTTATGTCCACGGTGAGTTTCAAGAACGTACCGAGCGCCATAAGTTCAGCCAGTTCATGGAATTTTATAGCGCCCAGTGGGATAACTTCGCAATTGCTAACGAATGCACCAAGGTAACGGGTTAAACATTAAACTTATGCCGTGGATTGCATGGTAATTTGAAATCGTGCAGAAGTTGAGTGGTGTGCATGAATGTATATCTCAGAGGATGCAATATAATGTAAATTATGTGATGCAGTTTGACATACCTAAGTACATGCATTAATTAAAAAAACACCTTTGCACACTAGCCCTTCCTGTGAAGGTCTGTTTCTACATCTCAACTTTCTTGTTCTTTTTTCTGTACATAATTAGAATTTAGATACATAAGTAAATACCTACATACATATACAGTTAGATACTTGCCTATCTACATATATACATGTATATGTATATATGCACATATATATGTATATACATATACACATCTTTGAGGGGTGCTACATAAATGTGATGAGGGAATGAATGACTACATTCACACCTGCTTAGTTGTGGCCAAAAGTTTGCAACCAGTATCTTAATGAACAATTTCACTGATACAGCAAGTAATCTTTAATGAATAGACATTATCTACACTGTCTGAAGCGTATGTGCAACGTTTAAAGTCGCCAGACAGCATCGGCACCAACACTAGAACCAACAGTCAATATTTGCAGTTATATCCTTTTCTTAATGACAGTTTGTTTGGGGTATGGTGTTGATTGGACAAGTTTCGTGCACCCCACAGCTTTCATCCAGTTGATCAAGTCTTCCTCAGAAGCGGGATTGTGGACAGGCCATGGCTGCAGTATAGAATGCGCTTCTGCATCAGCCTGGAATTGACAACCCTTGTACGATGACATGGTGCACCATTTCTTGTTGGCAGCAGCTGATGTTGTGGATGTTGATAAAGTTTGACAGATTCACTTTCAGGATGTTCAGATACACAGTTCCATTTATTGTGGTATTCTTCTGCATTTTCTGCAACCAGCACCCAACACCGATCCCCTCACCATGATCTTTGGCGCCTGATCTACTGTCTGTATGACATAAATGGGATTGTGTCGTAGGTTTGGCAGTCTCCTCACATGCCTGCAGAAACTGTATAATTGTGTGAAAGTGCTCTAACCCAAAAGCATTACATGCTGCATTACATTACATTTAGCCGTCCACTGTTTGTATTTGTGATAAAAGTTTTGCCAATCTTTAACGTTTTTCAGCGACAGCTTTGGTTGTCATGCAGGATGATATAACTGCAGACCAACATCGAACATTCTTCTTCGTATTGTTCTGTTGCTGGATTTCTTGTCTGGGGAGCCAGGTGATCTGGATCTGATAATACTGAAAATGCCTTTGGTGAGAACTTCACAGTCGTGTTGTCAACCCGCTTTGGTGGTCACCTTTGCCAATACCATGATTTGAAGTTCCACAGTTCAGTTGCCCTTTTGACTGTAGCAAAAGCAGCAGATGAGTTACCTTCAGCTACTTTCCAATTTCTGCTCTTCTGCAGATCTTGTCCTGATTCATCTTATTCCCCTTATCTATCCTGCAAATCCAGTTCAAAACACCACCCACTGTAGATGTCTGAATGCCTGCCTGCCTAACTCTTGGATCTTGACCTGTAACCGAACCCATCTTGCGTATCGATTTTGTTTTGACTGAGCGGCTGTGAATAAGCTGGTTCCCGTGACTTAGCTGTAGAAGTCTCGAGATTTCGATTACGATGGGTATTTGCTGCTGGTAATACGATGAATATTTGTGCACGCTTTTCCATAAACCATGACAAACTCTGAAATGCTGACAAAATGCAGTTGAAATCTGAGGTTCTATCACAAAGTGAGGGCTAATACATTACTAACATTATATTTCTCCTATTATCACTCACCTAGCACATATGCAAATACTTGAAAATGAAATAAAACCAGCGCATGGGTTTGTAATACTTGAATATCAACCTTTATAGCTTCTTGCCAAAAATGAAATTAAAGTAACATAAAATAAACAAAATAGAACTTCCAAACTGTGTAACACAAAACAATATGTTATCACTGCATTGATGGCAAAACCAGCGCAATAACTCCCATAAATAGCTCAATAATAGCCCAAACATCAGAAAATTGGAAAATGTGTCAAAAAGTGTGTGATCGCAAACTTTTGGCCATGACTGTACATATGTGCATGCACATATCTTTGAGGGGTGCTATATAAATGCTTCTTGATTTCAGCTGTCAGTACATAAGCTGTTAACGTCTTTCCACCAGCTGCCTTGATTCTCAACTCCAGAAATTTGTGGCGGTTTCGCAGCTGAGGGGTAGGTTAATCCATGGGCTTTACTTACATGGTGTGATTTTGGAAGTGGGAGGGCAGAATGAGCCATTATGTTAGTTCCCTTTATCCCTACAAGTTGCAAGGTGCAATTTTGTATTTGGAAGCAGTGGAGGGAACCAGTGAGGTTTCAAATGCATCCCTAGGAGGATGGTCCCCTTGCCCCTATGAATTGCATCTTTCTTGGTTAGAGTTTTACTGGACCTGTGTGTTACATTGCATTACTTTGGAATATTGGCACTGTGCAAGTTCACTTTGAAGTGATGACTTGTGCATTTTGATTTAGGCATTGTAGAAATCAATAGATTATACTGGATTAGATTAGTGGTTCTAAAAGGTGCTGATTTGATTAGATTAAGTATTTTCAAAAGTGTCAATTAGATTAGATTAAATTAGGCACATTTCAAATGTATGTTAGATTAGGTTAAATATGATTAGATTAAATTAGATATATTTCAAAGATATATGTGAGATTGTGTTAAATACGATTAGATCGGGTGTCTGTAAGAGGTGTCAACTAGATTAGGTTTTATGTTAGGTATCTTTTAAAGGTGTCGATGACGCATATGACCCGTTTATGCTAGTGCAACGTTAGTGTGTGCAGCTTGCCCCAGGAGCTTCTCACGTGAATACGTCGTGGACTAATTGAGGGAGGTTGTTACGAGGCGGCGAGTACAGCTTCACCGAGGAAAATGGATTTGATTGTCTTCAATTTCCTTCATTAGTCAAGCAGCTGCGACTGTTGTTGTTAGTCATTTGTGGACCGGAGTTCGTACTCGTTGCGCTGGGACCTCCTGGAAGCCAGTGACCGATTTCCCTTGGAGCAGTCGGGATTAAAGGTTCTTCCTCCACTAATAGACGGACAGACAGACATACAGCCGGACATCCGGAAAGAAAGACAGACATAAAGACAGACAGCTGGAAAGAAACACAAATATACAGAGGGACATGTTGACGGATACAGAAAGACAGAGACAGTCACAGGCATACAAACACAGCTAGGCAGGCGGACAGACTAACATCGTGTCGCCCGGCTTGGCCGCCTGGTGGCTGGTAGCGTCGATGATTCATCGCCATCGGTCTATCAGTAACGCTGGCCTTGGTTGGTTCGTTGTGTTTGCATGGACCGGTTGCCTTCGCAGATCTGCGGCCGATCGTATGAGTCATAGTCATAGTTGCTACTCTGGTCCCGTTGGGAGGGGGGAGGAGGGAGGGAATGTTAGACCTTGAGAAACGGGGTATTAATCATTGAGGTCGACTACGAGATAGGGTATTGTTACTTTTATGTGGCTCAGAGGGGGTTGTACTCCTCTCCGGCCCTCGTCTCTCCTTCGGCCTTGGAATATTTGGTGACTCAGTTGCGGTTTTGGTGGCTCTATTTTACTCGTTGATTGATTGATTGAGTCATTGATCGTGAGGAATTCATGGAGCAGTTTATTGAGAGAATCATTTCTATCGAGTCATTGGTTCATCGCATGATTGATGTATTGATTCATTGATAGTATGGATTTAGTTGTTGACGGAATGACGGACTGACTGAATGGATCAGTTAACGAATGAATGGATGGATGCATGCATGCACGGATGAATGAACGAACGAGATGAAATGCTATCCCTCCAAACCGTGGCTAACTGGGGTGCGATGACCTTTCGCTTTCTCCATCCCTCCTCTATCTGTCTGTGTTTTTCAGCCTCTCTTCCTCCCTTGTCTGCCTCTCTTCCTTTTTATGTCTCCTTCTGTCTCTGCCCTTCCAGTCACTGTTTCTGTCTCCGGCTCTTTCCATCTGCTTCAGTCTGCCAGTCTCTCTCTCTCTCTCTCTCTCTCTCTCTCTCTCTCTCTCTCTCTCTCTCTCTCTCTCTCTCTCTCTCTCTCTCTCTCTCTCTCTCTCTCTCTCTCTCCCCAACAGGCACCGAACAAAACGCAGAATGGACCGTGCGATGATGATCGGGGCACTGTCCTGGACTTATCGATCTGCAACCATCCGTTGTGTCCCTCGCTCGTTCGTTTGCCGAAGCATCTCTCTGCAGAGACGGCAGTGTTGTTGCTGCTGCTGCTGCTGTGTGCATCGATCGGTCGCCTGCGTTGCCATGACTAAGCTATCAGAGAAAACGGACTGCTTTTTATTGGCAACTGAACCCAAAACGCGGACTGCGCTACGTGTTTACCGATTTCGAGTGGATATCTCCAACGGATTGCGATCCTTAATTACGGTTTTCCTTCAGTGACCATCGATTGGCGCCTCGTGAATTATGACGGCCGGGCTGTGGAGTCAGTAGATTAGATTAGAGTTTAACAAGGGGTTACCTGAAGCGAACATCGATTGGTGGTGCCTTGTGAATTATGGTAGCGGGCTATAGAAGTCAGATTAGAAAGCCAAACTACGAAGGCGCTATATAAATATCTAGACACCTTGCTTTGTCTTGCCTTTACATGTGGCTGAAATGCTTCCGTTGAGTGAACTAGTTGTAATACTTCCAAAATTGTCTTCCCGTCGATATACCATCGAGAAGCGGTCCATCGTCGTGTACGGATCGCTTAAGAGGCGGCGTGTTGTTGCTTGAGCTTGTACAGAGAGCACACCTGGTTTTCGGAAGCTGACAATTCTGTTGTTTTGTCGCTGTCATCTTTATCTTCTCGTCTTCGTATCAGACGCAGCTTGCCTGGATTGTGGAGATCGAAATACCTGAATGCGAACGATCTACATCGCTCAGAGTCCTCCGTGGTAGTGTCCGAGGTTTCAGTTGCAAGGGCGACGTAGTGTTCTGTGATGCGATGGAATTACTGAAAGAGTCGGCACTATAGAAGTCGAACTTCTGCGAATTACGTGTGATAAGGCCTTTGATGGTGATGATGAGCTTTCGGAATTCCCGTGATAAGTCGTCAATAACGAACGGTTTTGTTTATTTTTCAAGGATGGAGCACTAATAATTGGGCCATTTGGAATTTCAAAGACTAAGTGATAAGTCGGTGATAATGGCCTAGGATTTCAGGGCCAGAGTGATAATTTGATGAAAACGACGACCTTCAGGATTTTCAAAGACAACGTCACGCTCGAGCGCCTCCTAGAACTTGGAATTTCAAATCTCATTAGTGAGGCTTCGTGGCTGGTATGTATGTATGAAGTGTAGGAAGGAATTGGACGCTGCAGAAGCTATCATGTTTCATTAGCATTCACGACTTTGATGATTTATTGAGGGATTCTGTGATTAGGATCAATAGTGGGTTTTGCCAAATATAAGAGATAGAGTGGGGTAGACACCTACCTTTACCACGTGTTACCTTATATTTACCTAATTTACCTTAACTTATATTACCTTCCCTTACGTTGCATGACCTTACCTTGGCCTACTTTTCCTTCCTTTACCTTATCATGGTTCTTTACCCTATATTACCTTTATCTTGGCGTAATTTACTTTACCCTCCCTTTTGTTGATACGCTTGCTGTCGCATTCAGACCCTTGTCAGTTTGTCGTTTGCAGTAATCGGCGCAAAGTGGATATAGGCCGATGTCGTCACGGACAGTCGGCATGGCAACGGACCATGGAAAATTCGTTATTTCGGAGCACGGTGGCGTTGCGGGGAGCCGTTGGAGGGGGAAAATTGGGTTGATGACTGTTGTGAGTGAGGTTGGGGGCTGACTGGGATGAGATGGGGAGTCTGAGGGTGTGATTCTGTCCACATTATTGGGAATTCACCCCTAGCGAAATTTCCTCCGCGCCTCAGATTCAGATTCACAGACTGTGCAAGTAGATCCCTATCAAGTGGCTTAAATGAGTGAATGAACAAGTGACATTCTTTCTGAGCTCAGGATGATGATGTTGATGCTGATGACGACGACGACGAAGATTAATACGATAATTAACGACGATGACAGCGACGAATATGATGTCGATGATTTCTTTGTCGTTGTTGATGGTGACTACGAGAATGGTGACAATTAGGCTTATCATAATTTCGTTGATGTTCATCATGATCATCGTTGTCGTCATCGTCATAAGCATGGGCAGTTTGGTATTAGCAATAATTTACTGAAGATTTTCGTGAGTCATTAGCTGCGAGATAATTGCAGCTATTCGGCTACCGTGACTTAAGTGAGTGATAGAGGCTAGTGCGCGATGTATTCGAGGCATGGAGAGACAGAGAAATAGACAGACTGACAGACAGACAAGTGGAACGGGAGAGAAGGACTGCTGTAGGAAGGGGGGAGAGAGAGATTTAAGGAAAGAGGGGTGAAAGTAGGACCGAGAGGAGGGAGAGAGGGAGAGAAAGAATTATGGAGACAGGCGGGGACGGAGAGAAGGAAAGAGGGTGAAAGATGCAGACAGTGAGAGACCTAGAGATAGAGGGAGAGCCAGAGACAGACGGCGATATGCGGGGCTGATTGCTGAGACCAGGGTGGTGGAGGGTGGCCCGGAGCGATGCCAATCATTCACAGCGCTCTAGGCCGGATTTCTAGCCTAGCCAGATCAGGCCCTGGTCAAATATGATCCGAATTGTATGACGAATTTTGAAGTAGGGCCAATCCTGTCATGTTCATATATCAAAACTAGATACGAAACAATATTTCAGTAAGTGACGAAATAGAATCACAACCGGTCTCTACTTATGCGGTTATGTATGCAATTAGTTATGTACACTGTAGTTAGGACAAGCATGATTTTGACGAACGAAACGACGGTAACGATATCGGCGAAGTTCAGTTTCAAGAAAGTTTCCATCTCGTGGGTATAGGGATAATATCGCGTCTTTGTAAGCAAAACTGTCAATTTTAGGAAAGTCTTAATCTTAAAATTTGGAGTGTTGGATCAATTAGGGCCTAGTTCTAAAACTGATAAGCTGGAAACTACATGTGTACCTTGATTTAAGACGTTTAAATTTGATTATATTAATATTATAGGCCTTGAGTCTCCTTCAGATAGCCATGTCGACAACATTTTAATGGTCTCTCCATGCCCTGCTTATAAACCTGTCATTAAGCAAAATAGTTAACATTTCCTTGTCTACTGGGAATTTTCCCTTCTTTTCAAACACTAGTTATTCCTTTTCTCAAGACACCACTTCTCTCCAAATTCTCTGAACGCAGGCTATTGTCCCTCCGCGGATTAATGGCTATCTGACTTCCAACTCACTGGATGCGGCAACAGATGGACGGTGGGCATTAGAGGCTGGGGTTCAGAAGACATGCAATCTGTTAGAACCCCTGCAAATTAACCGGGAATGTTTAATAGCCAATCCGTATTAGCTACTTCTTAAAAGCTGTGATAGTGTCACCTGAGACAGTACTGTCGTCCAAACTATTCCACAAGCTGCAACTCTAGCACTAAAGAATTTCTGCCCAAATATTACTTTCGGTTTCTTAAATAATTTATCTGTGGTCTTGAGTTGCTTTGGGTGCTAATTCAAAGAACCTCTCCCACTGCACTGCCTCCATTCCTGTAATGATCGTTAGCATTGCTTTACTTTACATTGTAATGTACAGGTCTCATACACAGCACCTTTTAGGAACCTCTCAGATCTAATGTCATTTAATCAAATGACTTTTGTAGCATTTTTATCGTGATGTACAAGGCATGAGTTGATGGCTGATTTAAGTGAAACTGTGGTCAAAAATCGTAATCCATTGGAGAAGTGCAGTCGAAATCCGATAGGCTCAGGGAAATCAGAAGTCGGACACAATGGTTATGCTAGTTAAAACAGGTGAATCTCAAGTTTAAAGTACTAGGCAGTGCATTCTCAGCAAAATGTTTTACTTTAATACATACATGTATTTCTTTTGCAGTTGGGTTCACCTGCCCGTGGACCATGCATCCTTCACTCTGTGTCCTCGGCAACCACAGTGGAACTCTCTGTCCATCAACATCCGCAATGCCTCACAGTCATTCCCTCCATCCTTCGTCACATTACGTCTCGCTGTCACAGCCTTGTCTGCCTGTAGCGAATGTTGGACCCACTAAAATTCTGCCGTACCTGTTCCTTGGATCTCAGGGCGATGCTCATTGCGAGGAAACCATGATGGTATGTACGTATCTGTGTGTGTGTGTGTGCGTCTATGTATTGTTGCATAAGGCCTATAGGATAGGACCGAATTGGTTGAGTTGTACGCCTTCTGCGCATTTTGGCAGGAAAGTCGAACGTATTCAAAGGTGTTGTTTTGAATGTTGGCTGAGACTGGATAGTATGAATATGATAGTAATCTGAATGTGATGGTAATTTGAAAAAAGAAGTGAATGTGATGATGGTAGTGTGACTTTTTTGGTGATGTGAACATGATGGTAATGTTAAATGCTGGTAACCTGATGATAATGTGAATATAACATTTCAGCAAAATGGGATAACATATGTGCTCAATGTGAGCATTTCTGGTCCTCGTCCAACCTTTATCCAAGATGGTCATTTTCTCCGAATTCCAATCAACGACAGTTACTGTGACAAACTTTCTCCATTCTTCAGTGATGCCTTTCACTTCCTTGGTAAGTGGAAATTTCTTTCATTCATCCAACCGTCAATCCACTCACTAACCAACTAACACTCACATCCCTTTATGCAGTCATCCATTTGTTCATCCCATCATCCAGTCAGGAGTGACTGTTTGATTCATTCATTGTTCCCAACAAAAATGTCATAAGACACCATGAAATCGTGCCACATGCATCTGGGATACAAAGGACAGGCCCGGAAGGGACTGAGGTCCTGCTTAATAGAGTTGTCTTTGTATGTATCATACATATCAAGACACTTAATAAAGCCCCTTTTAAGTACCTTTTCAAAGATGCTGCGTATCCCCTCAAATCAGTTCCATTTTTGAAGTTGTCTGGAAGGTGTGCAATAGTCTAGTGGTTAGCATGCTGGACTATACAGCACTTTTCTCAGACGTTCTTAAAAGACACTATATAAATGCCATGAAACATACATATTGTAATTGTAATCTGACATTTATAAAGCGCCACTTCAAGAATAGACTCATCAGAAGCGCTTCCGACCTGAACCAGTGAGACCACCGTCAAATAATACAGACTTCAGGCGCTTGCGAAACTGCGGAAGAGACAAACTGAGGAATACTAGCCGGAGCTCTCGGGAAAGGCGATTCCAGCTATTAGGTCCAACATAGGCAAAGCTTCTAGACTGCGCTGTAGCAGTGCGCATACGAGGGACAGTCAGGAGTCCAAGGGAGGCCGACCGGAGAGTGCTACGGCCTGGAACCAAGGAGACCGAAATGCAGAAGTCCCAAAGATATGATGGAGCAGAGCCAATGAGACAATTACGCATAAGCGTTAGGATCGTGAACTGGATACGCTGCTGAATGGGAAGCCGGTGCAGAGTGTCCCGCATAAAGGAAGTTATATGGCCATACCTGGGGACGCCTCCAATAAGACGGGCAGCTGCATTGAGAACAGACTGAAGCTTGGAAATATTGGCAAGTGAGAGTCCAGCAAAGATAGTGTTACCAAAGTCCACCCTGGTACAGATAAGGGCATGAATTAGAGTAGTAACGGCATGAAAGGAGAGGGAGCGGCGGATGGTACGAAGCTGACGAAGGTGGTAAAACATGAGCGGGAGACACTGTTAACATGATCGGTCAAGGAGAGTTCCCAGTCCAGAACAACCCCAAGATCACGGACTTTGGAACAGAATAGAATGTCCGGAAACCTCTGGCGTAAGGATGACGAATCAATCTTTGCCAGCTGAGCACGACCACCAAGCCAGATGAACTGGGTCTTAGCAGAGTTCAGTCGGAGGCGATTAGAGGACATCCAGAGACCAAGGGCAGATGTTGCGTCAAAAATACTCTCAACCAGAGAGGAAGTCGCTTCCACTGGGCCATGAGCGAAGGCCTGCGTGTCATCTGCATACTGATGGACAGCAACACCCATGGGAAGGAGAACCCGTGCCAGGTCGGCAGTGTACAGAATGTAAAGGAGAGGGGCCAGAACAGAACCCTGAGGAAGGCCAAAAGGTATAAGGGACCAGGCGGAACTTGTAGGCCCAAAGATAACAGATGCATGCATACAAACACCTACACAGGCCTTGATATATGAGTTATATACACACACACATATATATATACTATATATATATGTTGCAACTTTTCACATATCTTGGTCTGTGTTATCTGTATGTATTTGGCAAGAGGTTATGTCTTGCATGCCTTATTTGATTAGAAGGCATTCTTGGTAATTTTATGATCGATATCGAGTGTTATAGCACACGCTCAGTATTAGTTCAGCTGCTGGCACAAGGTGGCACTTTTTGTGTTCGGTTTCAGATAAAGTACGTGAGGCGAATGGGTGCGTACTGGTGCACTGCTTGGCCGGAGTTTCGCGATCGCCAACTCTTGCCATTGCCTATATTATGCACTCGTTTGGAGTGTCGATGGATGAAGCCTACAGGTTGGTATTGGCATCTGGTTCCAGGTCTTTATTTGCAAGAGACAGACTAGTTCCAGGTTGTTGAGTAAGTATGCAAGTTTGTCTGGTTTCAGGCTGGTTCAAGGTCACTAAGTATGTAAATTCATCTAGTTTCATCCTTGTCTGCATAGCAGCAACTTAGCAAGCTGGTTGCATGTTGTGAAATAAGTAAGCAAATTGACTCTAATCCATGTGCATTATTGCAGTGGTGTCGGAATAGATTTCAGATAGATAAGATTAGACAAACTGACTGTTTTTCATGACTTGGTTTTTCATCAGGTATGTGAAAGACAAAAGACCAACCATATCGCCAAACTTCAACTTCCTCGGCCAGCTGCTTGAATATGAGAGGCAGCTTTGCTCCAATGAACCAGTGGAAACAAGAATTATCCATGGAGCATCAGTCTCCAAGAAACAGCGCATGGAAAATGTCTATGATCCAGCGACAAATGAATCAAGTCAATGGGCAACTCTAGGTTTTGCTCTTGCAACTACAACAAGTCACCCTTCAACTCTGACTTCACCAACCACAGCACTTTCAAGACTCAACTTCAACCAGCTCAGTCCACTCCAAGAACAGCCGTCACCACGTGTGACTGAACCGCCTTCAGACATTCCAGTTAACCGCCATACTCCATTGATGACGACCTCTGGTCTGACCCTGAGGTTAGGGCCAAAGCACTCTGCGACAAAACGCCCCTTGAGTGACCCCAGTGGCACAGGTGGCCATGGGATCGATGAGGCGGGACATGGGGGATCAAGCATGAAACGCCCCCTGATGAGGCCGAATAGTATCTGCTTTGCTTCGGGAGCGAGGTCTGGAGTAAGTGGGAAGGTGGCATTAGGGGCAGTGGTGCCAGATGAAAGTCAGTCGTTTGTTGTTCCATCTCCAGTTGGAGAGGAAAGCTCATTGCACCTCGAGGAACCATCACAATCAACTGAAGGAAGGGGCCGTGAAGATGAGTTGCGATGTCGAGGGTCGAAATCTCAAGTGCACAGGTAATGCACCACAGATTCTGTTTTAGTCAAAATGATTAATTTATGTATGCATTTATCTGAACATTTTTAAAAGTGCCCTTTAAGAGCTTTTTAAAGGAATTGATTAATATCAGCAAAGGTTCTGATTAGTAACAAGGGCTGTTTCATCTTCTTCACAGATCAAGTTGTTTGCACCTATAAGGAGTTTCCTTTTATAAAAGTCCAATTACATATAGGATGATTTTCTTGGTAGCCTAGTTTTTGAGTTGCTATGGTGATGGTGATGATTTGACTGGTTTAGATTGGCTGTATTGAATTCTTTATTGAATAGCATAGAATAGTCAAATTAGTGTTCTTTCAGCATGCCGATAAGTAGCAAAAGTTGAACCTGGAGGTCATGAAATCTTCCTTGTTTCTAAGGTTTTACAATTTTAAACTACAAAAAGGTAGCATGCAACTTACCATTAATGCATACCATTGTGTTGAATATATTATTTTTTTTGGTGTTTCAGAGAAAACTTGTCACCTACGAAAGAAGAGCGAATCTTAAAGCCCCTAAGGCATGACACAAGCAAAACTTTGACCAATCACCCAGTCAACATCATTAAGTCCTGTGAGACTTTGACGTCAAGGCCCAACAAGTTATTCCTACCAGGTTGGAATTTTACACCACAAATCCAGCCATGTGGAACTTTGACACCTGTTGATTCAGTGCTGCCAATTTCAGCGTTGACAATGCCTGAATCAAGCAAACCATTTGGAACTTTAACACCAGTCGAATCGAAGCAACTAAGTGGAACTTTAACGCCACGGCCGGCCAATCTGCCAATAGTTCTCCACAGGGAAACTGGTTACAATGAACATCTGCAAGTTGCAGTGGCAAGAAAATCGCGAAGTTTAGAGGACATTCTGAACGGTCCGGTTCCATGTGAAGCAAAATATTCCGGTGAGCAGAGCTTTCTTTCCAACTGCAGATGTCATCCGTCATACCTGATCAGTGTTTTAGCAAGTCCTGTGACTCTTGGACTCGACAAACACCTTCTTCGTTGCCAAACTACGAATCCTGACTCATTTCAGAGTCCTTCTTCGGCCGACAGTCTTGAAATGATTCCAGTCTCATGACTGATGCTTGTGATGTTGGTTTGTACACAAGTCACTTGTGCATGGTTTCATGAATGCACAGTTAACCAGTGTGATTCAGCTCCAGTTTACCATTTTAAATTGGCAAATCACAGGAGTGAAGATCAATCACTCCTTGAATTTTTTTAGTTGTGGCTGAACGCTCCTACAAGCTCAGGACTTACACAATGATTGATTAAAAATGCAGTTTTCTGAGATGGATATTTGGTCTAACATTGAAACAGTTTGCTTTTCATCGAGGGTCATAGTAGTATGAAAATCTCGATACTGGAAATGCAGCAGTTACTGCACTTGGAAAGGCAATGATGCTGAAGCTCTAAAGCATAGGTGAAAAGATTGACGTTCAGTAATAACTGTTTACCAGAATACCTCAGATGGATGTCTGCATTTGCCAGGGATTTTAGACAACAGTTTAGGACTTAGGTATTGTTTTATTGTTATTTAACTGAAGCACTTCTAGTGACAGGAGGACAAACTAACAAGTTGGCCAGGCTTCTAAATTGTTTGGTAAATGTTTCTTGGTCGTGTTATGTAGTCCTATTTATTTTAGTTTGAAATTATCATGAGCTTGTGAGTAAAGACTAGAGAGCACAATTTTTATATAGAAATACACCGGACTCTCCTTGAACTGTATCTGTGAGAACCATATCAAGCATTGCATTACAGCAGAATTAAAATTTGGGATTTAGTGGATTTAGCGTTCAGGCTGTAATTAAATCAGAATTCACATAATGAATCACTTTATAAGGAGGGTTTGATGTACTGTGGAGAGAAACAATTTCTACAGAGAAATGTATATGTTTCTAACATGACATGTTCTCTGCAACAGCATTTTGGGACTGGTACACTAGAACCCCCTCACGACACTACTTTTGGGAGACATATGAAGCACCCGGTATAACAAAGTTGCATTACACGAGTAGTGTGGTAAAGCTGAATTAAATTCGAGATCCATATCTGCAGACCTTTTTATATCTGAATTTTTGTTATAATAATGCATGCAATAAGGTGATTCTGGTATAAATGAATAGCAGCCAAATGCCAGAGGTAATAAACAAGCTGTTGTTCCCCATTGGAAGTCTTTAAATTGAACCGTTAGTTTGTTTCACATACAGCTTTTCAGCTTCAGTGCTTTCAAATTGTCAGTCTTGAACATATGGTCTAAATATTTGTCAGCATACAATTAAAACTGTGAATCGCTGATGAATTCTCTTCAATTGCTAGGTCAAGTTTTTATGCAGAAAGTCAATTTCCATGCACCAGCTGTTTCATTTAATTTTTAACATTCCTTTTTGTAAATCAATAAAATAACTTATGTTTGAAGCATATGCTTCAGCTAATGTTTTGCTTCTCTGAATCTTTCTGTTGCTTTGCTAAAGTTTACTTAATTAATAGCAGTCAAGTTTTGAATAAATATATGTAAATTGCCAATTTTAAATATGCTCAACAACTGAAGCTTCAGGTTTCAGAAAATGTACACATTCGTAATAAATACTCTAGGAATTTGGACATGAAAATAATCTGTCTTTGCTTGCAACTTTATAGGATTTTTAAGACTTCTCTCTGTGAAATGACAAGAATGTTGAAAATGTTGTTAACAACAGACAACACAACTTAACAACCACTGCTTCTTGAAAATTGTAGACTCTGTACATGGATTTAGCCCAATTTAAAACTAAGCACAAACCAATTGCTCCACTAATACAAACTTGGTTGGGTTTTAATCTTCTGGACCAAACCCAAAGACAGAATCGGAGTCGAACCAGGCAATGGACTCCACTGGTTTCTGACCTCTTGTCTTTGACTTCCTCTGCAGCTTGCTATCCTTCACTGGTGCTATCTTGTAGACAGGTTTGCTAGAATTCTTCTCGATTACCTTCTTGTTGTTGCCGTCACTTCGGTAGCAAGGACTCTTAACCTGCTCCAAAATGCACATAATTAACCACAGTTTTGTCAATTAACCTGAATTATTACAGGCACTCGTTCCAACTAGCATTTATTTATTTAGTTATTTTTTTAGTTATTTATTTATTTAGTTGAAGCATTTTATATATTGCCATATCCTTCTGTTATTCAAAGCATGTATATATTGCCCCTCATAAGCTATCTACATGTACTCTATTACTCCAAGCCACGAAAAGACCAATGAACTGCATTACAGACCAAGTGCAATATTGCACAAACTACGGGGCAGTAGGACTATATCAATAGCATTATGACTTTGGCCACTAGATGAAAAAGCTCAATCACTTACAGGAGGAATGAAGACGAGTTCGCAGGACGAGGAATCATCGCTTTGCTGAGATGCGGCAAACATCACGGTTCTCTTTCGTGCAACCGAATTTGACCGGCGTAAAATGCTGCGCTGAGGTGTAAACAGCTCATTCTGCAAAACAGGTTTCCAAACAACATAAAATTCAGATCAGATGTATTTGTAATTTGTAATTAATGAAGCCTTGGCTGATTACCACAGTAGTTTTGCAAGGAAATTAATTAATGAAGGAACAACTGATTGTATCATGAAAAATTTGCTTAACTGGTCTCTTATCCATTAGTGTGTGTTATCTGGGTGCGAACTTGGACCAGGAATTGACCATCTCAAATGTGCTTTTACCACCTACATCTGATCCAGACAGTGTGCTGTTCACTTACAACTGAAGCCACCATAACCTTGATGCATGCACTTACATGTACCAAGGTTGATTATGGCAATGCTATCCATACAGGCCTAATGGTTTCCCACGTTAATCAACTGGAATCTATATTAATTGTGGCAGCTCAGTTGAGTGGTGTTATGTCTAGGTTTTGGGCATATATCCAGCTTCATGAGGTAAGAATAGCATTGGTTACCTAAACAAAAATGCATCACATTTAAGACCTGAAAGCTTAATTTGCAAAATTGTCTGGCAGGCTGGGTTCCATCTTATCTTAATCATCTGTGTGTTTAGTCTCGTCCATAAATGGCCGTAGATAACTTTGCTCAGCTGTGCAAGGTAACCTAGTCGTCCCGCCTGTCCAAGCTTATACATTCCAGCACCAAAGCTTCGTTGTGGTTGATCCATCTTTCTGAAATAGGATGCCTTGTAACCTATGATATGCACTACTTCGTCTTTCTCTGTACTATTACACTGGCCAACACATAATTTGTTGCCTCAAATGTTAGAACTGTTTCGGGGTATATTTGACCTGCTGATTCCAGAAAAGGCACCAGTTTTCTCCCAGCAGGTCTAGTTTTCGAGATATAGAACATTATGCCATATACCAGTCCTTGCCTCTGCTCGCCCATAAAACATAAGGCTATAGCTATAATTATGTAGTGCTCAATTTATTATGTGATACACTAAATAAACATAATAATACAAATACTTAAAAGAAAATGGTAGTACCTGAAACTGTACTTATATGATACCAAACAGAACAAGTTTGTTATAAAAATTTCAAGTCATTCGACACCGAAGAAGCTCCTTTTGTACGATTTCCGAGTGTGGCATCTGCCGGAACAATCGCGCATAATATTCCAGCAATAGTCTGCCATCATGTGTGCATCCCATCTTCCTTGATATCGATTTTCCATTGTTTTGATGTCTTGGTGAAATCTTTCACCTTGCTCTTCGCTGAAGTCACCAAGATTCTCTGGGAAGCGATCTAAGTGACTGTGGAGATAATGGACTTTAATGCTCATGTTGCAGCCAAGCTTGTTGAAATGAAGAAGCATATCCTCTACTAGTTGTGCATAATTGTCTGCCTTCTTGTTGCCAAGAAAATTTTTAGTTACAAGAACAAAGGAAGACCAGGCACAAGATTCGATTTCATTCATTGATGGTATGAAAAGTGGGTCATTCATAAGTTGCCTGATCTGTGGACCATCGAAGATTCCAGCCTTCAATTTTTCCATTGTAATTCCTGGTAACTTGTGTACTATGTATTCGAAGCATGAACCTTCTTTATTCAAAGCCCTGACAAATTGTTTCATCAGGCCTAGCTTTATATGTAGTGGTGGCAGTATGATCCTATCTCGTGCCACCAAAGATTCCTTGATTACATTTTGAGCTCCAACCACCATGTCTTTCCTCGAAGGCCAATCTTTTCTTGTCCAATGTTCATGCTTGGCTCTACTGTCCCAAAGACACAAAAAGCAGGGATACTTTGTGTAGCCACTTTGTTGACCAAGGAGGAAATTTACCATCTTCAAGTCTACACAAATTACCCATTGATGTTCTTTGTATTTTATCTTTTCCAGTACTAAAGAGATGGCATTGTACTCTTCTTTCATCCTGGTCGAGTGACCGATTGGAATAGAACCAAATTTGTTGCCGTTATTTAAAAGCACACATTTCAGACTACGTTTTGAACTGTCGATAAAAAGACGCCACTCATCTGGGCTGTAATCCGACAGACCAATTTTCTTCAATAAGTTGCTGATGTCATTACAGAATACTAGGTTGTTGTCTTCGGTAAAGAATGGCAGCAAATCCTTTTCTCTGTTTCTATAAATTGTAATTTTCGTCGTTCCAGGCTGAAGTGCATTCTTTTCCTTTAGTCTGGACGCAAGCAATTCAGAGGACTCTTTGGAAAGATTTAAGTCCCTGATCAGATCACTCAACTCTTTTTGGTCAAAACGTTCACTGTGTGAAGTTGATTGGAAATCACTGTCACTGCCCCCACTTTCTTCACTTTCGTCATCTTGTCCGATATTGGACATGCAAGTCTCATCGTCTGAGAGCTGAGGTAGTTCGCGAAAAGGTGGAACTGGTACAATATCCGAATGCGGAACAGGTCTCCTGGCTGAAGGTATATCAGGGTAAGACAACTTGTGACGATTATTTCGATTGATGCCTATGATATTAACCATACAAAAGTAACAGTTGTCGAAGTGGTTTATCTGTTCCCTCCAAACCATCGGTACACCAAATTTCAGGCAGCTTCTCTTTCCAATTGTCCAGTGGCGCAATTGTTCATTACAAGTTTTGCATACTGTATGAGGAGCCCATTGCTTATCATGATCTCCAAGTTTGACACCAAAATAACCTACATATGCTCTTTTTACAAACTCAGAAATCGGTTTCCTGTTTGCTTTTAGTGTGTATTCCCCACAAATGTAGCAGAATATGTCTGGATGGTTAATGCAGCTCCGTCTGGAAGTAGCCATAACCTTAAGGATGTTCGCATCTGAGGAATTAAATGACTAACCTAAAAAATAGTAAGAACATGTAGTTATTTAATGCTCACATTCACAGATTGTTCTTGCGACCAACTCTTAATATGCCCTAAGACGACTGCGGCTGCTCTAGCTTTCAGGAGGCGGTTTATATAGGCTATAAATGCTGACTTCAGCATAATCTATTTACATAGTTCGAAACCATGAAACGCTGTATAAGCACAAATAAATTCTAAATGAGGCCATGAATTTAGTGCTGAGTAAGCTGTAGGCTACGGAATAGTTATTTCGTTGAATCAGCAATATCTCAGCACGCGGCAAGATATGCTGATTTTACATTATAAGGATGTAGGCATTATATGAATCAGCAAGAATTATAATTAGCCATAAATAAAGCTTATTATGACATTTTAGTTTTGCCAAAGACATCGTTTAAAGAGTGGACTGGGTTTTCTTTACAAAATCGACGATATCTGAGAAACTAGACCTGATGCACTCAATCCAATGACATTTTCTGAATCAGCGCCCAAAATTACCCCAAGAACAGGTCTAAAACCGAAGGCAACAAGAAAAAAAAATTTTTCTGTTGGCCAGTGTTATCATAACTGAAACTGTTTTGTGTGACTGTGGTCTTACGTTGCCACGTCGGGAGCATCTCTGAGGAGTTTCTCTAGAAGCAGAACCATACAAATTCGTGATTACAGTTATGAATACGATTATGAAAGAATAAATGAGTGAATAAATAAGTGAATAAAGGAACAAATGGCCCTATGAAAAAATGCATTATAGAGTGACTGATGAATGCATGAATAAATGACTGACTGAACAAATGACCACAAAATAAATCTACAAATGAAAGCATAAATGAATACATGAAGATATCAATGAATAAACGAGTAAATGATTGCATAAATAATTAATAATTGAAGCAGACTAATTACTAGCTAATACAGACCGTGAACACATCCGCTGATGGCAGTTCGGTTTCATCTTCAAAAAGCTTCATCTTTTTATCTGTGCCACAAAAATAAATGCAGTTTAGCAGTATCTTGCTCCCATGTCTTTATGCTTTAGAGAAGTTCCTAAAAGGCTCTATATAAATATCCAATGACAGATAAGTTGCTGTAAGTAACGTGGTTAACCTAAAATTTATTCAATGCCATTAAATGTATTTATTGTAATTTTTTTAATTTTTCTTTTTGCTTTCTTCTCTTGTTTTTTGCATTTATCCTACCAATGTTTGGTGAAATAAAATATTGATACATGTATGTGTGTATATATATATATATATATATATATATATATATATATATATATATATATATATATATATATATATATATATATATATATATATATATATATATATATATATATATATATATATATATATATATATATATATATATATATATATATATATATATATATATATATATATATATATATATATATTACGGCCTCTCAAGCTGTGGTTAAATTAGCCATTTAACAAGAGAGTGATAACCGTATCCAAAACTGATTTTCTTAAATTGGATAAAATCCATTGCAATCCACAAGGCTCCAGAGACAGACGAAGATAGACTATGGAGAATAAGCAATCTTGAAAAGATGGGTTTAGTCCAGACCTGAATGACATCAGCAAACCACCCTAGCAGAAACAGGCAGCAGAGGCCCTGAAGACAAGGAGGCCCTGAAGACTGGCTATGATGGATGTCTATATTTACGTTACTGTTTTGGTAGCCTTAGATTTTGTTCAAATACCTTTATATTCTACTGAAATACCTTTACTATGGGCAACTAATTTCTTGTTGACGGTTGGAGTGACATTGGCAATAACTGAAGTTGGCTTCGGAGCTGGTGTTGGTGTAGGTTTTGGTGTTGGCTTTCCAGATACATGAAGCAGCAGCAGATAAAAGAAGCAATTTGAATGAACAATTTATAAAGTAAAAAATTTAAACCATTATTTTAAATACTTATATTTAAATGCTATAAACACAATGTTATAAAAATTTATTATAAATGTTATAAATGTATTTAAACTAACTTCTGAGTACCATTATTATCATGATTATTATCATCATTATCATTATCACTATCATAATCATTATCATTATTATTATATCTTGCAGCCAATATCATCACTCCTGAGATCTGTATAGATTAGATGAGACATTTTAGGTGTACACTCCCCAGATCAGAGACTCTTGACTTTACTCCGTCTGTAGAAATAATTGTTATACAATAGAGTATCTTTCTGACTCATTTCACGTAATCAATTCCTGCACAAACATGTGACCCAAATGTGCTCATTTCATACTGCTGGTAAATGCTTCAGATTGTGATAGCTTTCGAGGTACCGCCCTGCACCCCGTTGCGGAAGCTTACAAACTTCTAGTCATCAGAGGCTTCCTGTCCCAGATACCCCAATTTTTATCGAGGTACTGGATCCATAGCTAAAAAGTCACCACCACCGCTGCTATGGATTTAGAAAATTAAAAGGGAGCGCACGAATCGGCGTAGACGCGGAAAATGAGGCTTCGTCTTCAGAAGTGCTTAACTGCATTCGCTAGGTGGCAGCACATTTTTAAAGCTCTCTAACCGTGGGAATCATTTGTAATCGTAATCCCGAGATTTCTACAGTGCCCAACGAAGGCCATGTCATGGGACCACCTTATTCACAGGCTCCCAGTCAAAACAAAATCGATAGGAAAAAAGGTTCGGGTTCATGTCAAGATCCAAGTCAGGCAGAGAGACAGCGTGGCAGCTACGGTGGGTGATGTCTGGGATTAAGCGGAAAGGGAGATAAGAGGAAGAAGGGGAATCAGGATAGGATCTGTGAAAGAGGAATGTTTTCAGTTTTGCCAGTGCAGAAATTGGAAGCGGTAGAGCATAGATGAGTTTGTATGATGGGTCGTTCGTTACAATACGTGTAAAAACATTGTAATCGTAATGTCGAAAATTTCTAAAGTGCTACTTTAAAGCTAAGCGCAGGGTATCCGCTTATTCATGAGCGCTGCATCAAGTCAGAGGGGTTTGTCCACAGTTATCGTGTGAAGAACAGGCCTGTTACTAGAAGACCAGAAAGAAAAGGGGACAGAGGAGCTTTTATGGTGGGTTATGTTCAAGTAAAATAAGAAGGCGGTGGATTGGATGGATCGGGATAAGATTTCTTGAAAAGGTGGAACATTCATTTTGACTGGAAAGCCTGAGAAGTAATAGACAGAGAGACTTGAGACAGATTATGGTGAGTGAATGACGGCAGGGATAGAGGAACATAGAATATGCAAATTCAACATGATTAACATTTTTTATCATTATTAATAGTACTATTACAAGTTATTATTATTACTATTATTTATATAATTATTATTGTCCTCGCATTACTAATTTATTTATTTGATGATTCATAATTTTGTTGCAATCCTCTAACACCCAACTTCAGAGTTTCACCTCTTTTCTGTTCAGGTGCAATGGAGTGGCAACACTGTACGGTTTACGGTTGTTTGCCAGTGAATCCTTTTCCTTTCTTCTGGCTCCATCCTTCTCATCCTTTCCTTTAGGAGTAGCAGCAGCAACAGCTAAGTTAGCTACTGTTCTTGCTTCCAATGCTAGTGCCTCATTCTCCATCTTACAGGCCTTCAGCTCAGTCTGGAGGTCAGTCAACTAAGGAAAAATCAATCGGGTATCCTGTTCTAGTTATCAGTAATGATCACAGTGATAATAATAATAATAATGGCAGTAATAATAGCAATAGTAAAAACAACAACAATAATAACAGTAATAATAATAATTTAAAAAAATAATAATAATATTACTTGTAACAACAATAACACAAAAGAATGAAGAAGAGGAGGAGGAGGCAGAGGCGCAGAAGTAGAATCGCAATTGTAATTGTAATCTCAAGATTTCTACTGCATCCACAGAAAGCTAAGTTATGGGACTAGCTTACTCACAGGTACTCAGTGAAAAAGAAGACAATGAAGAAGGGGCACTGAGGGAACATAAATATAGGTACATGTATATCTTACTTTCTGGGTGGGGGTTTGAACCCCAATCTCTGGGTTGACAATCCATTACAACGAATACGGTACCTTTCTGCTAAGGCTTTCAATCTCCATAGCAGCCTTCTTCCTTTCTTCGTCGATCTCTCGCTCCTTCCTTGCAACAATATCATCACATCCTTTTTTGTAGCTCGTCAGAGAGTTTGACAGCTGAGCAGCTAAGGATGTTATCTGATTCTCAGCTGCTTCTTTTCCAGCTCTCAGCTGGTCTCCAAGCTTCTTCAAATCATCAACCTTCAAAAACAAGTGCAGTTCTAAATTAAATGAAAATAAATTTATAAATATACAAAATTAAGTAATTATAAAATATCTGTGCCTATAACAAAATACTTATAAATAAAATCAAATACATGATAAACATCTATGCTTGTAATAAATTAAGTTATAAATAAATTGTAATAAAGACAAAAATCTACAATTCCATGACTATAGTAACATACATTTCTAAATAAATAAAATCAAATAAATACCAGAAATTGACACAGTTGAGATGCTACACAAATGCCCAGATAATTATTATTTATTTATTTAGATCTTCCTGTGTTTCAAAACTGTGGGTACTTCAGTTACCTCTCTGTAGAAAACAGTACCTTATTATGCACTGCATCTTTGTGTAAATCATACCAATAGTATGATACCTCTGTGTGAAAAAGTACCATTAGCATGAAATACCTCTGTGCTAGAGTACCATTAATACGAGATAACTCTTTGTTCATTTACTTTTTAAGCTGAATCTGAGGCGCCAGTGTATGTTTGCTAGAGTGAAAGACAGAGTCATACAAATACCAGAGTAAATAGCGGGTCTTGAGAAGTGATGTAAATGATGATAGTGAGTTGGTAAGCAGAGGGTTTCCTGGTAGATGATTTCAAAGATGAGGGGCGTAGCACTGGATAGCACGATTCCACAATTGTCCGAACCTAGGTTCTAGTACCAAGCCACTATGAGAAGAAACAGTAAAATGAATAGAATAAGTTACCTCTTTCTGAGCATCAGCCAGCCGGCAGCTGAGGCTGTTCTGCAGGTGATTTTTCTCCTGAACTTCCTTCTCCACTTTCAATTTTTCAAGCCAGATATGCAAAACAAAAATCTTGTAAGAGAAATTACCACCAGCAAAATTCTAACATCTGACAACCATATCACCACATAATGCATGTACCTGGATATTTGTACAGTGCCTTTTAAAGAGTTGCTAATTGATGCAAAATAATATGAAAACATCTTTTTGTACTCCACTTTACCTTACATTACATTACATTAACTTACATGACCTTACCTTGCCAAAATCTATTACCATCTCTTCTTACCCTGGCAAGTAAGTTTCTTTGTGGTTTCTTCTGCCAAAGCCTTAACTTGTTCCAACTCGATTTGCAATTTCTGAAAAAATTAGAAGTAATCAATTTTTTTACCCAAGGTAGGAATGATCCTTCAAGAATGAAAAATCAGGTTAGGTGTACCGGTATGTGGGAAGCAGATCTCTGGAGAATCAGGCCTCATCCCAGTTTTGGAACAAGGTCTGCTTCTCTTTGATTGACTGATTGCTTGCTTAATTAATTAATTATTGAGAATTACAAAATTGTATTATATAGCTAGCACTGATAACTTAGTTACATACTTCTTTACTTACTTAATACTTAATGTTCACTTAGTTACATACTTAATTCTTTACTTCTTTTGTTCCTTACTTACCTTCCTACTCAATTAAATGACACTATCATTTATCCAGAGCTAAGACATAGGTTGTAGAGGAGTTATATCAATCAATTCACTCTTCAATCAATTACACAATTTTTAAAAAGAGAAACTACAGCATTGATTCTATATAAATGTAGTCTAATTTAATGACTTCTGTAGTGCTATTATCGTAATGCACAAGGCATCACTAGATAGCTGCTTCAAAGCAATCTCACATTTCAAAGTCACAAAGTTTTGGGCAGCACCAGTTGAGATCCAAGAGGCACCAGACGCACTTGACATCTGTTGGTGTGGTTAAAAAACATAATTTTAAATTCATATATTTTTATTGATGGCTAAAGATGGACTTTTACTGAATTCAGACCTCAATTTTAGTCGTCAAACTTGCACTCTCTTCTAGGCGGTCTTCCAGTTTGGTCTTCAAAGTCTGATTCTCTGCAACCAGCTTTTCCACCTCATCCTTAAAGATGCCAAGCTTGTCCTCTGCTTGAGTGATGAGTTCTCTGTAGTGAACCAAAGCCTCATCACTAGAACCCTTCTTGCTAAGAAGCTGCTCAATCTGCACAAAGAATGCACAGTGCCAACTTAATTGCAACACAATAAGGTCACTGTAATTACAAGATTACAGAAATTGTAAGGTTACAGAAGTTGTAAGATTACATAAATTTTAAGGCTACTGCAACTGTAAAATTACAGAAATTGTAAGTTTACAGGAATTTTAGTTACTGAAAATACAAGATTACAGAAATTTTAAAATTACTGAAATTTTAAGGCAGCAGAATTTATAAGGTTACAGAAATTGTAAGGTACCAGAAATTCTAAGTTTATAGAAAAAGGTTACAGAAATTCTAAGTTCACAAAAATTATCATCTTTCAGTGCCTTTGAATGGTTTCTAAAAACTCTGTATAGTCCAGATTGACACATACCTCAGCCTCTGATCTTTGCAACTGTCCACTGTATTCTTCCTGTAAGTCTCTTCTTTCCTTTAGCTCATCTACCACTAAAACAAGCAGATCACCAAGTTAGGCAATTACTGTGCAATATAGTAAAAATACACTGCAACTCCTAATAAAGCCACCTTTAAGTACTATGTCATAACAGGGACTTTAAAATTGTAAAAGAACAGATTATTTATATGGCATCACTTAAGAGCCTATAATGAGTTACGAGTTCATGTTTAAAGATGAATGGAAATCAGGATCCCTAGTGCGACTGCGTTACCATCAGAACCACATTATAAGTTTACAAGGTGCAATGTGCCTGAACTATCATGCTATTTATATAGCACCTTTTAAAAACACCTTGGAAACAAAGGTGCAATGCAGGTTTAGGCACATAACTGGTAGAATCAAACACAACTCACATTTCCTGTTGACATCCTTCAGCTCTTCAAGAAGCACGCCACTAAGCTCACGATGGATACTAGACAATCTCTGAAATAACCACACCACAGACGTAATTTAAAGTAAATAATTCCATTAAATAAATGTATGGATACAAGCATACACCCACACATGCACACACACACACATACACACATACATACATACATACATATTCATATATACATACATATACACATGTAATGGGTTTGACCAACCTCAATTTCTTGTTTTGTGTTCACTGCCTTATAATCTCTGGCTTGGTCTTCTACCGAGGAGGATGCGGTACTAGTCAGAAGAGCTACCATATGGTTCCGCAACTGATCCAGTCTGTCCTTGAACTGTTCAGGATCTGCCCGTGTCATGCTCCGATGGTCCTTGGAGTAAATTTTCAACAGGTACAAATATAGCACATAGAATCAAATCAGAACAGGAAAGGGAAGGTAAGGTACTGTAAGGTAAAGTGAGAGGAGTTGAAAGGAGGAGGAAGGGTAGGGCAGTAGACAGAAGGGAAGAGGTGGGAGGGAGATGCAAGGCAAAGGAAGGCAAGGCAAAGGAAGGCAAGGCAAAGGAACCACTCATTGAATCATCGATTACATGCTTCAAAAAGAAAGTCTTCAGCAGTAGGGTCAAACAAGAATTGAAAGAGAAAGAATAGAAAAGGAACTAAATAAATTAATTTTCAGCAAAATACATGACCTTAACAACAGGGAAAACTCCTGCTCACCTGAACCTCCATATTTTCATCGACCAGTGTTGGTCCCTCAAGCTCCTTCAGACAATTGTTCACTGAAAACCAGGCAGAGGAGAATTTTTCATTTCAACTACAATTACTTTCAAATTCAGCTCAGTGTAACTTAATCATTTATGTGACTATGTTTTTTTGGATCTTCTAATATCGAAAGTTTCCAGTTTCAAAAGATAACATATCATACATAACTAGGGTTTTAAGTAGTTCAGAAGACAGTCAGTTAGAACCATTGCAAATTAACCAGGAATGCTTAGTAGCTAATCCTTTGTAGCTTCTCCTCAAAGGCTCTGATAGTGTCCACAGAGACAGTACTACCATCCAAACCATGCAACAAGTCTACAACTCTTGCTCTAAAAATCTCTGCCCTAATGTTCCTTTTGGTTTCTTAAATAATTTATACACGTGTCTAGGAGTTGTATTGTTTGGTGCTAATTCAAAGAACCTCTCCCACTCCACTGCCTCCTTTCCAGTGATAATCTTATAAGCTTCAACTAGATCTCCTCTGCTCCTCCTTCTCTTCCATGTTGTTAACTCAAATCCTTGTACCCCCAAATCATTTTGGTAGATCTCTCTTGCACTTTCTCCAGTTGTTCAATGTCATGCTTCAGGTATTGATTCCATGCCTGGATGCCATTTGGATTCCAACTGCAACCTCATCAGTGATGATCTGTGCAACCTAACTATTGCTTCATGTCTCTGCTGACTATTGTTCTTTTGATTATACCTAAGGTCTAGTTAGCCTTTTTGTTGCTTCAGCACACTGCAATGACGGTTTTGCACTCCTCACATGCATAATCACTTTCAATTCCCTTTCTTCCTCACTCACTTTCAATATCTCATCCCCATTTAATAAGAAAATTCTGTTTCTCTTCCTCACATTCATCACCAACTATTTTTCCAAATAAACAGCATCTGCCAGTCCTGTCACCATTTGAACATTCTTCTTAGATCTTCTTGCAGTATCTCCGCTTCTTCATCCACCATTGCTCTGCATAGTTTTGTATCATCCACAAACATAATAGTTTAGATAAGGTCCTATTATCTTTGTCGTTAATAAAATTTATTTGCAGCAGCAGCCAAATACTGATCCTTTTGGCCTTCTGCTTTGCACATTTGTCCATCTAGAATGTTTGACTTTGATGCCCACCTTTTGCCTTCTGTCTTATAACAAGCTTTAAATACATATTAGTACCTGGCCTCTAATCCCACATGCTTGTAACTTTTTGATCAGCTTCATATGAGGTACTTGTCAAGTGTCAAAATCTATGTAAACTACATCCACAAATTCACCCTCATCCATCTTTTCATGAACCTCCTCATAGAACTCCAACAGATTTGTAAAACTTTATAAACGACCTCCACCTTTTGCTGATTCTCAGATACGGCTCATTCAAACAAAGTGATAAATACTTACACAATTCAGCAATCCTGATTTTATCCTCTGCACAGAATGCATCAATTTCAATGCATACATCAATGAGCCCCTACAAAATTAAGTGCAAAATTCTAAACCTTATGAAAATATCTTAATCGTAATCAAAAACTCGAGATTTCTACAGTGCCCAACGAAAGCTAAGTTGTGGGAAACAGCTTATTCACATGCGCTCAGTCAAAACAAAATTGATAGGCATGAGGGTCAAAATCAGTTCCTGATCAAGATCCAAGAGTCAGGCGGGCAAACAGTCAGACGGCTTCGACTGATGGTGTTTGTAATTGAAGCAGCAAGATAGATAAGGGGAAGAAGAATCAGGATGGGATCTGTAGAAGCAGAGTGTTTTCAGTAAAACACTGGTGCAGAGATTGCAAGGGGTGAAGTGTTGGCGAGTTCGTCTGATGTGTCAGTAATTGTCGAAATTCTGGTGGCATATTAATCCAGAGGAGTGGAGCAGCTACAGATAAAAAGCGATTTCCAAATTTTAAGGATGAGCTGATGGGAGGGTGGAGAATTGGGCAAAATACGAGTGGGTTGAATGGAGTGGTTGAATTGTAAATAACAGACAAAGAGAGGAGGGTTGGAAGGACTGAAGCGTGTTGTAGGCAAGTATATAGACTTCAAAGCAGCAGTACTCACTCACTTCAAAAACTGAGCACCTACCAAATAAACTGACTAATTTATGCCTATTAAGATCAGATGGCCTGTTTCAGAACCTTTAATAGGTGCCTAAAAGGCATAAATGTCCAGCTACATACATACACACGTCCGTCTGCATGTCCATACATACATACATATATACATTGTAAATGTGCAATTTGGAATAAAATGCATGAACCTGAAGTTGTGCTACAGTTCTCGAGTATTCATCTTCACGACAATCAAGCTTAACCTCGAGAAACCTGTGTTGCTCAGAAAAAGCCTCAAACTCTTGCTCAAATATGAGTAGTTCATGGCTGAAAATACACAACAGCACCTTTATTTCAGGAGGTTATTCCTCAGGCAATTAAAATATAATAATGATAATAATGACAATGATAATAATAATTCTTAATCGATCATTCTACCTTTGGTAAAATGAGGCACCTGTGAATAAGTTGGTTCCAAAGACTTAGCTTTCTCTGGGCGTTTTAGAAATCTTGCATTTACACATGCAATGCAATTAATGCAGTCGATATGCCACCACATCACAAAGTTGGTGACGAGTTCTAAAAAGGCACTACATAACTTTTTGCTCTTGAAATAAATGCAAAATCTGTGTATAAACGATTAACAGGCCTCTTTTTATCAAGCTCCATCTTCATTTTATCGACAATCCTTGTCATTTCCTCATCGGTGGCTTCTTTCAGTGCAGTAAGTTGCTGCTCTCCCTGCATCTAAATCAAAACATAGCTGATTATTAACAATAAACAAATATTAACAAATTATTAACAATAAACTAGTTAGCATATAATTTAATTTAATTTATAAATTATGGTAGTAAGCATTAACAAGTTATTAAAAATAAACTAGTAAATCAATAAATAAATATAATTATTTAAGAAATTAGAGTAACAATTTTAACTTCCGTTATCAGTAATCACCTTGGTATCAGCCAATTCTTTTGTGATCACCTCCACAGTTTCATCTGGCAAAAACAAACAGTCTAGTTAAAAAGTAAAAATCCAGAAAAAGAATCACTAAATTGCATAATAAGCAACTTCAGGAATGAATTAATGAAAGAATGCAATTAACCAAACAACCAATCAAACTAATCAATCATTCAGCTAAGCAACCAACCCACCCACCAAGCAACTAAATGTGTACCCAAACAGCCAATCCCCACCAGCCAGTCTGTCAATCAATCATGCTATTCACTAGAGAATGTTATTGAATGGCAATAGTCATTGGCAAAACTTATTTACCAAATTTCCTCTGAAGTACTTGAAGCCTAAGCTGAAGTTCCTCAATTGTAGCCTGGAGATCAGCAATTAAAGCTTTCCCTTCAGAACAATCCTTTTCCAGTGACTTTATCGCTTTTTCTTTGTTATCCAGTTCCACTCTCATGGATTCAACAGCATTCCTAAGCTCTTCATTTTCTTTCATAACCGATTCATTTTGCCTTTCACTCTCATCAAATCTCGAGTTCAGGGATGCAATACAGCTCTCCTTCTCACTGCAGGCTTTGGAAAGTTTAAGAAACTCTTCATTTTTCTCCACATACTCTCCTCGAAGAGACAAGACTTCTTTTTCTTTCATCTCGCATTCCATCTGCAGTGTGATTAGGCGCTGTTCCATGTTAGCACATTCTTCTTTGCGTTGGCACAACTACACAAAGAAAATGCAGTAATTGCACAGAAATATGAGGGCATTATGTTTATATGTATCAGAATAAATACCTAGCATCTTTTAAGTACCCGTTAAAAGCACAAGAACATGGCTATTTAACAGTTCAAAAACGGTGCATCTCAAAATTAGCATTGCTTACTTATTTTACCTATATACTTGTTTACTTAATTGGAAATATAGGAGTTTTTATTTTTAAACATTTATACACTGACAAATTTACTACAAAACATCAGTATTCAATACTTCACTTAACTTTATTTTAACTTTAAGGGTGGATCCATAGGACCAATCAGGCCATAACACCTTCGTCTGAGATTGGCCTTGGGTTATTGCTCCCCAATACCTTAACTTAGTTCTATTCCCCATAACATCTGTCAACACTTGGCTCCTCTGTACACTTCTGAATCTGCAACTGTTGATGATCTTATCTAGTGACCGGCATTTTAAAGATAAATTCATTAATTAGTATGACATACCGGTAAATATCTGATTAACAATTATAGGATTTGCCTCAAATTCTACTCAGCCAAGAGGTACGTTCAAATGTGAGTCTTGTGAGAAGGGAATGACTTTAATAAAAACATATATATCTTTAAAACATCACAGTTCAATTTTCTCTAAGACTAACATACATCAAACTCTAAACTCAAAACACAGACCTTATATCCGACGAATAACTTGAAATAATCTGACCAATATAGTCTGTCACATGATCATAACCTATGCTCTCACCAGTGACTATATATATATATATATATATATATATATATATATATATATATATATATATATATATATATATATATTACACAGAAAATCAAAAAAAAACAACAATGAAACATCACAAATTAAATAAATTTCTATATGATACAAATGTCTGAATAATAATTAATGGTAAAATGTGATAAATTAAATAAACTAAATAAATTTATACATGATATCAAAATGTCTAATTAATAATAAATCATAAATTGTGATAAATTAAGTAAATTGCAAAAGACCTCAGCCTGCAGTTGAGAGAGGAGGCAGGTAAACTCCTTCTCCTGCTCAGTCCTACCAGTTTGTTCAACGGCCACTGAAATCAAACCAAAACAACTGGCGTTAATTTTAGCATTGAGTATTACTAGTTTCATTTAGACTTCTATAGCATGAGTTTTAAAAAATGTAGGCACTCCCCAACCAGGGTTGGTGCTCATTTAGAATACAGGATGGAGGGCTGAGCGGTCGCTAGATGGCATGGTATTTCACACTAACCCAGTCTGATTGGTCTTAACTCCATTGTGCCTGTCACTATTGTATCAACAAAACCAAACAGCTACCTCTTTAAACAAAGGGGCAATTCATACACAAGTTACTCACGTTTTTGTGCAAGTTCTGCATGACTATCATCGGCCTTCAGACTAAGCTGAGAAAACTGCTCAGAGAGTTCCTACACAAAAAGATAAACTGATACTTAGCCAATTAATATTAAGACAAGAGTAGCGTGTCTTCTCGTCTGCGTGGCCTCATGGCCACATAGACAAGAAGACAGGCTACTTTTGTTCTTAATAATTTAATATTTTTCAGTTTTGCTTAGAAGCAACAATTGACTGAAGCCTTGTGCATTACAATAAGGCCCTATAGAAGTCATCAGATTACATCAGACATCTGATCCTCCGTAGCCTGTCTGTTCCAGTCTCTAAGGCCTTGTTGATCTAAACTAGTTCTGCAAAAAGTACTGTGATTACAGATTATGGTAAATTGCTTGAAAGTGACCATCGGCTGATGCAATGCGCATTATGGTAATGGCACTACAGAGGCTTTCAAGTTCGATTACACCAGTTGTCATTTTTGTTATTCTCATTTGTTCTAAGCTGTCTTTGTATAATGTTTTCAAACGAAAACTGAGACCAAGTCTTACTCTGAACTGTTGGATATTGTCCTGAACAGCAGTTGACAGCTGCACCTTTTCCGCCTCGCCTGTTGAGAAAACATCAACCATCGTCGTCAGTACTATGCCGCCGCCGCCGCCTGCGCCACCACCACCACCACCACCACCACCACCACCACCACCACCACCACCACCATAATCATCAGTATGATCAACTGTATCATCATTCTAATTATAACCTTACTCTCATAATAATAATAATAATTATCATCATCATCATCATCATCATCATTATAATCATGATCATAATCATAATCATCATCATCATAAGATGTATACATTATTCACTGTAATGTTTCACATTCGATAGTGGCTCTGCAGAATATCTCTCTAGAATAACATAGCAGAGAAGAGCAGACAAAATAAGTGGTTTACTTACACTGATTCAGGTGCATCTCAACATGACTTGCAAAATTCTTCAAACCACTGCACAGTTCCCTTGTGGTTAAAAGCCTTGTAGACAAAAAACAGACAGTTGAAAGATTTCAGCTGGAAGGTATTCTGTAAATATTCTGCTACACACAGAGAAAAATTTTACAGCTGCCTAAACAACTGAAAGATTCAAACGACACTCCTATGAACATTTCCATAGGACCGATTTAATATCAAGTTGAAGACTCTCCTCGCCAACTTAAATGCTGTTGGAGTTAAATGATTGTGATAAATTTCATTCTTAAGTAACTAGTGCTCAAAGAGTTTAGAAAAGTGACCATTTGGTAGGCTCCCCCTCACATTTTAAATTATTATGACACAAAAAGAAAAATGAGTTTATTCAGGTCACACAAGGTGACGTAGAAGCAGCACTCTTGGAAGATTCAAAGAGGCGTTGCATAAATATTCTCCAACATCTCCAACAGACTTGTGACTATGAATTCACCTAATGCAACATCATTTGAAGCCTTGTGCATCTGATACTCAACAAAGAAGAGTTACCTCTGTGCAATGTCATCTCTGTTGCCGAGTTCTTCGTGTAGCTTGCGACTCAAGGTCTCATTTTCTGCCTGTAAAACAAAAATATTTGTATAAAATTTAATAAATATATAACATACTGTGCAAAAAAGTCTTTACTGGTGACTTCTTCGATGACTTCTAATGCTAGTAGGAATACCTCCAACATCTCTGCCATTAAGGTGACGTCATCCACATAGTCTAAGTCGTTGAAAGATCTCTCCAGGGACACTATCGAGCATGCCACGACGGACTATAGGTTCCATAAGTTGGTCCATCGGTGACGTAAACAAGTCCGGAGCTATTGGATCGCCTAGTTTTACTGCCAAATGGCCTTTCTATCCACTGAGTCGAAGGCCGCCTTCAGATCAACATACGTGATCCACAGTGGTTAGTTTTATTCTCTCCTGATCTGCACGAGGGAGTTTAGGGTGAAAATCCTATCAATGGTGGATCTGCTTGGTGTGAAGCCGCTTTGTTCCCTCCTACGGTGCTTTAGGAAAATATTCTTCACTCTACCGAGTATTGTTCTTGTGAAGACCTTGCCTGGAACAGACAGAAGGGTGATGACCTGGTACTTTTTGCAGTCCCTTCTGCCGCCTCTGCCCATGTAGGAAGGAAGGATAATCCTCTTTTTTAGGATGAAGATGATTGTCAGCACATAGTATGATCAATGGCTTTATTAGATGATGGGAAGAAATTTGAGTGTTCGAACAACTCAGGCATTCATGGACATGGACAGTGTAGTAAATATTTACCTCATAGGCGCCTAGACATGTTCAGACAAGCAGAAATGTATTGGTTTGAGTGAGATATACAAACATGTTTAAGCCATGGAATTCATGACAGTTAATATGTAGTCGAAATTTTACTTTGGAGAAACTGTACAAATTTATGTGATAAATGACATTCTTGACAAGAAAATATTCAACACAAATCAAAAGAAAAGCAAACTTTGTGAATATATGTAGAAATAAGCCACATTGTACTTCAGCCACATTATACTTCATATCAAATATTATAACTAGCATTGATGACAGTGCACAACAGTCTAGGTAATAGGGAAGTTACAGTGATGACAGGTGATGATGATGACAATGATGATGATTGTGGTGATGATAACAATGATGATGGCCATTTCCAAAAGATTTGTCTTGCTATTCCAGAAAAGATGTGTTCATAATTTTTCTACCCTAAGAGATCATATGTTCATAGTGTACCTTTGGTTAAAAATATATAATTATGCCTTTATTACTTTTAAAATAAAAGCATCAGCAACTACTAGCCTTTCCTGATAAAAGTCTCATTAGTTAAAGTTTTTACCTTAAATACCTCACAAACTAACAAAACTAATAATAAACTTCCAAATCTTGAAGGATCCTTTCAACCTCGAGTAAAAAATGAAAATAATAACAATAATAATTTAGATGTAAAACTGACTTGTAGTTCTAAAACAGTGGTTCTCAACTTCTCAGTAGTTTGTAGCGCTTCTCCCAGTTTTCTGTCCTGCAAGAAAAAACAACAGAACGGCAAAATCATACAAATTATGGTCAAAATTATGCAATTAGAAATAAAAAAATCCACACACTCATTTTGTCTTAAGTCTAACCTTTTTAGATGGCTCAAATGAGCATATTTCAGGATGTATGCATTTGAATTTGAATGTAGCACCTTTAAAGAACCTCACAGTGGTAACAAGAAGCCTAAAAAGGGGCAATATAAATATCAGGATACATATATACCGTCTGTCTCCTAACCTGGCAAATATCTGTAATTACCACACTACTTTAAAGAAAATTTTCTGGTTAAATTTTCTGGTTAAATTTGATTAGTTTTGATACTTTGAGTTTACTGTCCAGTTCCATCTGGGTTTTCCATTTACGTATTTTGTCAGATGCCTGTGACAGTCTTTGGAAAAGTGAAGTGTCCGTTTTCCAAGCAGAAGTTTCTGTTTCAGCCGGTGGCATAGTAGTTCTCAGCTCGACTGGCTGCGACTTTTGCACCTCTGAGTTACAGAAATGATAAGTTACATGGAAAGTTATTCCAGAACCTGAACAGAATTAGTTATAACATTGAAAATTGGTTAAATATATAAACATTTAAGACAGATCTGCAAATTGTACAGATAAAAAGAAACAAAAAAGACAGATTGTTCTTCCATTCTTAGTATTTCTTGGGGTCAAAATAGAAAAACAGAAATATTTAAAAGCAGAATATTTTCCATTAAGACAATACCCTACCATTGAACTTCACAGAACTTTTCGCAGAGGCATGAAGAGAATTCATCATCATTAGTCGCCTGCAACATTAAATGACATATAACTATAATCCACATATAGCCTACTCGTATAATAAATTTATTATTTGTTACTTCTTTTTTCCTGTTTTCAGCTACATGCTAGAAGCTGTACAGTGAATATACTAAATTCGGCGATTTATAATTTTTTTCGCATTGTAAGGCTTCACTTTAATCTTCAGCACATAGAACTTCATTCAATGTTAAAGGCGACAATAATAAAGTCTTACTTTTGCGTGAACTTTCTAAATAACAAGATTTCATACAATTTTTCGACTAATTCGTAAACTTATTAACAAAATGGCGTGCACCCTTGTCGTCTGCAGAGCGGGTCAAAGGCCAATGGAACGAAACGACACTAAACACAGGATTCTCAGTTCCCATCAGCAGTCTATACTGATCGATAAATGTATATTGGTTAGATAGCTACGTCCATTTTATTAAAATTCTATCAGATGATAGCAAGTTGGTACAGTGCCTATGGTTTAAATCCTCTAACGCCAGAAATTGTTATTGCTACCCAAACGCATCCAAATTAAATACAATGGCTAACCAAACCCAACAGTAACGTCATAAATGTAGGACATACGAAATTCATGTAACAGGATTTCCATATAGGATTCATATGTCTTCTGGTCACGCTGGGAGCCAACAGATGCGAGGCGCTCTTTACCAATCTCTATCTTATTAATTTTTGGCGTCTTTACTGACATTGTAATAACAGTTTATTACCTGAATTTATCAATACACTTGGCGTGGTTCCTATTCTTGTAACTCTTCTAATATTTGTGGTCTTAATGCCTAATATTTGCGTACAGTCTACACCCTTTCTTTTAACGCCAAGTCTCCGCCGCTATAAGACATATTAAGCAGCATCCTCAGCTATTCTATTTCAACTCGCTAGCTGCAGACCTGACGGCCTCCTCTCCTCCTCCCCCCGGCGATATCTTTTGCCGCGTACAATTCCACTATGTCAAAAACCCTCAACAACGATGCTACAATTATCACTACATCTGAAACTTGTGCGAAATCCTTGTTTTAATTCTTTTCGTCAAGCCTTTAAAATCATCTCGCCGTCGCCCGGACCGTATAAACCTATACAGACGTTTTGGTGACCTTGCCGTCGTCGGTAGACTAAAACTTTGACCAATACATAGGCCTATTGCGGCCATTTTCTGTCTGCCAAGAAACCATATCTGTTTTCTCATGTTTACCCAGATTTATCCAATCCTCGAAATCTTTGAAAAACCCTGAACAGTCTTCTTCACTGAGGCTTCTCTCATTCTGTCCAAAACGCTATCACATCTCCATCATTGTTGACTCCTTCGCATCCTTCTTCACCGACAAAGTCTCCTCCCGCCGTATCTCATAATAGATTCTCTTATCACCTCAACTTCGCGTAAACCGACTATCGCGGGCCTACCCTCAGATGATCAAGCTTACATAATTTCGTCGCCTAACGTTCTTGAACTTGCTCTTGAAGCTGAAATCGCTGCTTTCTTTCAGTCCTGTCAAAACAAACAATGTGAACTCGATCCAATCTCAGCCTCCGTACTCGAAGACTGTTGAATCCTTTTCGTTCTTATCATAACCAAGACCATCAACTTGTCTCTATCCACCCCGGCACTTTTTCCTCTGCTCTTCAAAAACTTGTCGTTAAATCACTTCTCAAAAACTTCCATAGGCAAGGAAGTCCTCTCTAACTACCGTCCAATTTCAAATCTCTCATTACTATTTAAATTCTCAGAACGGTTCATCTTCTCTCGCCTAACTGGTTAAACCGTTTCGACCCTTTTGCCTATCGATTTTGTTTTGACTGAGCGCCTGTGAATAAGCTGGTTCCCGCGATTTAGCTTTTCGTCGGGCGCTGTAGAAATCTCGAGATTACGATTACGATATCTGGTTCTCTTACCTCTAACAATCGCTTAAATCTCAACCACGACCACTCTGCCTACACCAAGCATCACTCCATCGAAACAGTGTCCTCTTCTTGCTGTGCATGGGAATTGATCTTCACGACCCTTATAGTCTAGGCTGTCACGAGATCTCAACACTAGTACTCGACAGAGCACTGATGGCGCTGAGCATTTGTTAGTGAAGGATATGCTCGAGGTATCTACAGAGTATCCGTTTCAGAGGAGACTTGAACCTGTAGGTCTACTCTCCGTGTTACAAGTCAAGCGCTCTAACCAATCGGCTACCAATCGAATGTAATCTGAGAACTTCTATAACGCCGATATAATAATGCTCAAGGCATTAGTCGACAGTCGCTTCTAAGCAAAATCTCTTTGCACGACAAATTCCAGGGTGAGTCCGGTCGAAAGCTAAAGAAGGAAATCCGAGAAGACACGGAAACAAAGTGGTGTATATATCGAATATGAATTATCTATGGATAGTTTAAATCAATGCCATAATATCTTTGCTTTGAACACCAGAACGTAAAAGGCTTTTGTGTAGCGCTGAGATATTTCGATATTAATTTTGCATCTACACTATTCTGGCATAAAGTCAATCACATGACGGCGCTAGTGTATATCGTTTAAAGCGTCATAACATGTAGTTGCAGTATGTAATCGTTGAATAAACATTGGACGTGATGGCGATTTTATAGCATTTACCCAAATGTTTCTGAAATCTGCGGAATTATTTAAAGATTTTCTCCAAATTTTTCACTTGTTCATTTAATCGCTAGTCTTGAGAAAACTGCTACGTGATGGTTACACAAGCGGGGTGTGATATGAGACACCTAGAACGGTTCTCGAAACACCTCCGCAAGTCGGTCTCTTCCACTGAAATGCAATAAAACACGACAGGGTTTAAAATAACGCCAATATTAAAGAGTTTAAGTCTTAACGTGAATATAGCTTGAAAAAATCATACGATGGTTGAAGGAGTTTGCGTTGCAGACGCGATTCTCAGCGTGTCGATCTCAAAATGCACGTATTAGTTAGGCTCAATCAAAAACTTTTGCTTTTCTCAGTGATTTATTTCTGCAAGAAGATGCTTGTTGCTGATCAGCTCCAAACGTGGCTGTCAATTCCTGACTCCTCACTGACCAATAAATCCGGTAATCCAGTTAACTAGAGGTGTTACATAATGGAGGCCTTGTTGGGTGAAGCAAATGGTGACAGACCGGCCCAGTACACTGCACCCGAGACTGGTGAAGACCTGCTACTTCTTTCGAAATCTGTAACTTCTTTGCCACGTGAAACCAAGTCACAGGATCGAGGTTCAGGTGGCAAAAGTGATGGTACTGCCCCGCTGACCAAAGTCGGATCAGAGAAGTCGATTTTTTCCAGCATTCGGGAGCGGTTGGACCCTCTTACTAGCATGCTTCAGGAGCGAATCGAAGGCACAAAGGAGATTTTTGACCGGAAGCTGCGGAAATCGGAATCTGTTGCTGAGGCCTCCGAGATCTCGATTGACCCACAGACAACTGATGTCGTGACATCAAAAGATGTCACAACATTGGTCGCAGCTGGTGATGACTGCAATGCAGACCTTGTCATCTTCGGTCGAAGTAGCTCTGTAGACATTAAGGATGGTGCCGATGAAATGGCGTCAAGTAAGTTCCATAAATCGACAAGCGCCCACTCATTCGCAAACCGCAAGTGTCAGTTCTTCAGTGAAAGTGACATGGCATTGCTGTCATCAACTGATGAAGACCCAATGTCGGATGATGCAAGTTACGAGTCAACAAACTTTGATGACAATGAGCAGTGCTCTGTGACACAAGACAACCTTCAGATCTCAGCACACCCGATTTCCACGCGACGGTTCTCATTTGACGGTTGCGACTATACTGGCAAAAATCTTGCTGCAACTTCGACGCCACTCTTGCAGTCACTGACACACCATCTGTGGACCAAGACCCAGTCCTTCATGATGTCGCACAAAGTGAAGCTGCTTGTTGGAGTTGTTTTTTCAGCCTTGTGGTTGCTGCTACCGTTTCCATCCTTCATTTCAGGACTGATCCTTGGGGCACTGCTTGCATCTGGGGTGGCGTGGTTGCTTCAGTGGTTGTGGATCTCGACCGTGCCACTTGTGCGCAAACCGCCATCTACTGTTCAAGACATGTCCTTCACTTTTGCACTCGAACCAACAATACAACCGAAAGGACTGCCTATTTTGGAAATATTCGAGGTTGGTTTTCAGTCTAAAAACCATTCAAGATTTTTAAAACCACTAATGGTGGAAAATAGGTCAGTTAGATAGCGTGCAGCACTTTGGGTTTATAACGGTGCTGTATTAAGTATTCTGATGCATACGTCCACACATGCATTCAGATTCAGAATTTGAACTGCACCACAGTAGTGTTTTCCTTGGTTTTGCGTATGTACCTATCTAAAATTTTACAGATTGCCTTTTAAGAACCTCATACGTGCTATACATGTAGCTGTTCATACACCCCAGTTTTATGAGCTGCCCTGAATTAGAATTTACCTAGGGTTAATGTATGTATGTATGCATCTGGACATTTATGTAGGGCCTTTCAGTAACCTCTGGACGATCCTGAGAACATCTCAGGCCTACTTCTCTTTCCTGCCAAGGGTGGCTTCCATCAGAATTTTTCTGGTGATATAAACAAAGACATAACAAGATTTCTACAACATATGAGCAAAGCATAAGAGGTGACAAAAGCCCGAACAAATATAGCTTATTTATTCGCTCTATAACCCTTTTCAGTAGAAACCTAGTTTCTGATATCCTGTTCATGTATTAATCCAACTGGGCTTTGTATCTGATCTAATCTAGTGACTTCTGTAGTGCCATCATCATACTGCACAAGGCGTCAAATGATGGTCACTTCAAGTGAAACTAGTCAAAATTTGTGATCTTGTGGAGAAACTTTATTGAAATCTGATAGGTCTGGAAACCAGAAGTTAGGCTACAGTGGGTAAGTAAGTTGAAACAGATGGGTCTTCAGAATTGACCAGAATGATGCTAAAAAACAACAGAATTTGCAGAACTGGGTAGTGAGAAGGTTCTAGCATAGTTCCTTTTTCCAGGGATGGATGAATGAGATGTCGTCGTATGAACCGAGCAACTTCCACATCAGCAAGACACGTTCAGTCCATGTAACCATAGCCAATTCTGTTCTGCGGCTTGAGACCCCGAAGTACAACATCCACCGCCGGGCGATGTGGCAGGAGCGCTTTCCGAATCCTGACTTCATCCTGCGAAGGGAGTTTTCACTGATCGACTCCAAGGTTCTTCTAGTTCCTCATGGTCTTGTGCGCAAGCGTCTCTGGTGCAAAAAATATCCGATCTGTGTGGTTGCCTATCCGATTGAAACCGACGAAGTTTCTGACGAAATCGATCGTGGTGTTGATGTCCTGAAGGCTTTTGACAGTGTTTGTATTGCAACTTCATCTAGGATCGACAACGACAGCGTCAAGGACTCGAGCGTTGATCCCGATGTTGAGTCCGTTTTTGCTGATGAGGAAACATTAAACGAGTGTAAATCAAAAATGGTGGAGCTGTTTTTGTTTGCGAGGGCAAATCGTGAAAAAGAAGAATGGTATCGCCATTTAGTTGCAGCCACTAGAGTCAGACCACTGTCGGATGAAATCGAAGGACTTCCTGTGATGACCGATGTCAAGTCACTTGACACCAGATCGCTTGACTCCAAGTCACACATCTCTAAGTCATCGGATGAAGTTGAAAAACGACAGAGAACCGCTTCATCTGATTCAAATTCGGATGTGCAAGATGTTGTCGTAGGATCTTCAAAATCTTTCGACGAGACACCATCAAATTATTTGCATTACATGTTAAGGGTCATTCCACAACAGGATGTGCTTTCTGAAACCAAAACAGAATGTGGAACACCATCTTCCGGAAGTCCGGTGCATGGAAAGGCAACTCTAAAGTCTGATCTGGACACAGTTACGCCTTCACCAGTCATCTGCAAACCAGAGGTGCTGTGGATAAATGCACTTCTATCGCGATTCTTCTTTGATTTCTTCCACGAGCAAAGCTGGGCCGAGAAAATGAAGGGGAAACTGCAGGCAATGCTGAGCAAGACTCATGTATGATCGGATCATAAATCTAATCTGTAATCTTTTCTGTAATCCTACCTTTATCTATGATATATAATTTATTATCTGATGTATGATCTAATTCGTAATCTCATCTATGATCCACAATCTGATCTGTGATCTAAACCATAGTCTGGTATATGATCTAACCCTTAATTTGATCTATTATATAATCCAACCCTCTGAGAGTTAGTAGTTAATGGATCATGATCTTAATTTGCCTTACCTTACCCTATCATACTTTACTGCACCTCTGAGTGGTTCTTAAACGGTGCTGTATATATTGATCAGATACATACATACATACCTCATCTTGCATTACCTTAACCTTAGTTTATTTTACCATAATATACCTTATCGTACTCTATCTTACCGTATCATATGTTACCTTGCCATTTCAGGTACCTCAGTTTATGGACCAGTTGAGTATTACCGAGATTGATCTGGGTGACAAAATACCCTCAATCAATCATGCCTCAGCGCCATACCTTGATGATCGAGGGCTCTGGATCAATCTCGACATCTCCTACGAGGGCGGCTTCTCAATCACCATGGAAACGAAGTGTAATCTGATCAAGGCAACACAGACTAAATCGGAGGCTGTGTCTGAGTCACAAATCCATGAGAAGAGGTTGGAAATTGAATGGATTAGTGGGATGATTTAGAAACTAATTAGCGAATTGATTGAGGAAATGATTAGGGAAATGATCAATGAAATTATGAAGGAAGTGATAACTTGAATTAAAAAGTGAAATAAATAAGGAAATGATTGATAGAATTATTGAGGGACTAATTAGTGAAACGTTTACAGGACTTAAAAAATTATTAAGGAAACAATCAGTGAAATTATTAAGTAAATGATCAGTGTAATGATTAATGAAAAGGTTATTGAATTGATGGGAAACTGATTAATGAAATGATTGATAAAAAGATCAGCTATTATATAGCACCATTATTAGTTAATTAGTGGGCAGCATGATTAATGGACAATGGCATTTCATGAATGAAGTAGACGTTAGTGTTTTCCGTGTTGACTTGTTCTTCTTTAGATCTCCCATAACCCATTCAGATGAGGAGGACAGTGCAGAGTCATCGACTGATGAGGAACTCCAGGATGATTCCAACGACCCAGTTGACGAAAGGTCACCAATTATGCTTATTACTTCATATTTTCTTATTATTAATTTTTTTAACCCAAGGTACATATGATTCTTTTAGGATTCAAAAAATGGAGGAATGTTATTCTGGAATGGCCAGTCTTTGCTGATGTTTTGCTTGGTGTAACAAAATTATTAAATAATAATAAATAACAATAATAAATTATTGTATACTTTGCTGGAAAAAGCAACATTATAAATAAGGGATCGTGAATTTTACGCAGTTCGCTTCATGAGTTTACACGGTGTCAACCAAGGCTGATCCGTGTTGATCAATCTGCCAGACATGTAGTGTAATTTTTCGACAAGAGCACTGTTTGGTTGCTTGATAATCCCGATTGGCCAATAGCTGTGAAGACCCTAGAAGTGCTTGTGTACAGCTTCCTTTTTCCCGGCCTCAGTCTCTAAACAGAGCAGTATAAAATATCTTATTATTGTTGTTGTCTGTTGACTACAGATGATAAGTTTACTGCTGTTGCCAGAGCTAAGCAATGGAGGATATAACTGGTCAAGGCTTATTAAGAGGCAGGCCGTCTCAAGGTGTTGATATTCTTGTTGACAACAGGGTAGTGTGCAACCTGACAATGAACTAGATTGATCAATATTTATTTCCCTGTATGTAATAATTCCTGTTGTAACATACTGTCTAAACTGATAGGAGTTATTGAAACTATATTAATTGATAACCCTGACTGCAATGTCATTGTGGGAGGAGTCTTTAATCTAGAGTTTATCAACTGTTTGACCCATCCTGTGAGCTAGCCAACACTTCCCCTTTGCAATCTCTGTTCAGTTCTGTCACTCAAACCTGAAAACACTCCTTGTCTGCAGATCCTATATTGATTCCTCCTGTTCTCCTTATCTAAAGGCTTCATTTCCAAGCACTATCTACCATAGCCATCTGTCTGCCTGCCTGACCCTTGGATCTTGATCTGGAACTGATTCTGACCCGTCCTACTCTTCGATTTTGTTTTGACTGAGCGCCTGAGAATAAACTGGTTCCCGCTACTTAGCAGCTTTCTTTGGGCACTATAGAAATCTTGAGTTTACAGTTACGATTACATTTACAGTGTGCAGATGATTAATCATGTTGTGCAGTTTTGATGAATGTTAACTGTGCTAGGCTCATGTTGTGCAAGTGCAAAGTTGTCAGGTCCACAACGTTTGCATATTTATCTGGGACTAACAACTCAGTCATTTATTGATCATTTTTTCACTGACATAGCATTGTTTGATAAATTTCAGTCTACTGAGAAAATTGACAGTGGTTTGTTTCTTTCTGACCATTTACCAATATTTGTTATCATTTTGATTTCCAATTAGTTGTTTTCACTGTGCAGATTTTGGCAGTTGTGGCTGCAGTCAGCAAATACCTTAACAGAACCCTAGAAATACTCATATATAGTGATGTATATTTTTTGGCTGTGACCATGCTATGGCACTATATCATCATTATTGAACATTATTATTATTATTAGTAGTAGTAGTAGTAATTGTAATTGTAATCTGACATTTATAAAGCGCCACTTAAAGAATAGACTCATCAGAGGCGCTCCCGACCCAAACCAGTGAGACCGCTGTCAAATAATACAGACTTCAGGCGCTTGCGAAACTGCAGAAGGGACAAACTGAGGAATTCAAGCCGGAGCCCTCGGGAAAGGCGATTCCAGCTATTAGGTCCAACTTAGGCAAAGCTTCTAGACTGCGCTGTAGCAGTGCGCATACGAGGGACAGTCAGGAGTCCAAGGGAGGCCAACCGGAGAGTGCTACAGCCTGGAACCAAGTAGACTGGAATGCAGAAGTCCCTAAGATATGATGGAGCAGAGCCAATGAGACAATTACGAATAAGCGTTAGGATCTTGAACTGGATACGCTGCTGGATACGCTGCTAGTAGTAGTAGTATTAGTATTAGTGTTAGTATTTATATTTTTTAACCCTAGGTATATATTATCTCTCAGGAATTATTAAAAAATTCTACAGCAAATAAAAATATTCTGGAATGGCTAAAATGGTTATTAATATTATTATTAATAGTATGGCACAGTGGCAGATCCTAATGTGCTCAACTTTCACCTACATTGTAAATCTTGCCATTACATAATGCAAAGTCATTTTGTTATGCAAAGCCATTATGTTATACTAGTTGCTGCTGTAGGAGGAACACGAGTTCAGCGACAAGCAAGCGACTTCTGCGCCTTGTTGACAAGATCACGCAGTCGCGCTACTTCCAGCACGCAGCCGACTACAAATATATAAAGAAAGCAATCCACGAGGTCTCCAACACTCCGCTTGTCCTTATCGTTGAACTTAACCATTTGAGTGGAATGCTAGCCCTCAACATTCCACCACCACCGACCGACCGACTCTGGTAGGCTGAGGGAGCATAATGTTATATTAAGGCCATGTTATTTTATGTGTTAATGTTATGTTACCTGTCCAATGCACTGTGGTTTTATATGCAGTTTTTCTTAGAATCAACCATCGTTTGATGGCTTGTACATTATGATAACGTTGTGCTGTATAACGTTATGTTAATGTTATGTTATCAGTCTCTCTCTCTCTCAAACTCGGCTGTGCAGAGCTATGCCAGCGATGCAGTGCCAATCTGTTCTGTCCTGCATCTTCTCCTTGCTGTACGAAAGCTGAAATTTAGAGTTCAGACCTTTCACCACTAATCTAGTCCATGTGGTCCACGTTTTTCTCTGATCATTGCGGTCCACAGGCTCTCCAGTGGTCCTTGTCTTCAGGAGCTTGTGTGGTATGCCCAAAAAAGTGCAACTGCAAGTGATATACTGGAGTTAGTGGTGCATTCACATACCTATGCAGCCAAACAACAGATCCAGCGAACAGCACTGTTTCGCTAACCACAAGATCCTGCATTGTTTCCCTGGAAAAGAGCATGTGACTGGTACTGTCACTGTTCTCCTGATTACCAAGTTGTTGCATGGTTCATGTACAGAATCTGCAGGATCCTCCTGAGGCATCACATGTTGAAGGTGTCAAGCTTTTTATTTAGTGCTTCTGTCGTCATCCAAGTCTCATAATTGTAGAGGAGTACGGGCAACATGTGCATATTGTATAGCTGCAGCTTGGTGTTCAGTTCAGTTGTCCAGTGCCAAATGCTGTTTTCCAGGGAAACCATGCAGGATCCTGGAGGTAGCAACACAGTGCAGTTGGCTGAATATGCTCTGTACTGTTTGGTTGCTTAATATGAATGCACCACTAACCTCCACCATATCACCTGCAGCTGTTTGACAGTAGCTGGCCAAGGGGATGGTCCTTGGTGTTCTGGATCTTGGTCTTGCCCAGTTGATCTCCAGACTTTGGCCCCTGCCCATAATTTCTAGCACTATAGGAGTAATACTTCTGCCGTCTGTGCCGGTAAAGAAATATCATCCACATATTGTAGGTCGGTAAAGACCTCCTCCCTGATAGTGGTGTCCGTCGTGCCACAATGGACCATGGGCTTCGTAATTTCATCCGCTGGTGCTGGAAAAAAATTTGGAATCGTCAGGTCACCCTGTCTTGCTCCACCAACTCTAAACCATTCTGAAGTTTCCTGTTCAACTTGCACACAGCTGAGGGTGTTGGTCTTTACCCACCGTTGCCTAACTTCTGAAGTTTGGAATTGTCTGGTTTCTCTGAATTTTACCTGGCATCTCCAGTGGATTCATTTTGATTATGATTTCACTTGAAATGACCATCGATTGATGCCTTTGGCATTATAATAACGGTGCTATAGAATTCATTAAATTAGATTGGATTAGTGTATATGTCACACACGAGATCAACAGTCTTGGTTGAGAGACCCAAGTTTCGGAGTATGCCAGAGCGCCTTCCCATCCACTGAGTCAAATGCAGCCTTCAAGTCAACGTATGCTACCCACAATGGTTGGTGATATTCCTGCCTGGTCTGGATAAGAGTATTCAAGGTTAAGATCCTGTTGGGTGTGGACTTGACTGGAGTAAATTCAATTTGCTCCCATCTTCTGTGCTCCAGGAGAAGATCCTTTAACCAGCCAAAACAATACATGCAAAGACCTTCCCAGGAGCTGGCAGAAGGGTAATTTCAGGGTTGGTTTTAAATTCCCTCCTGCTGCCCTTGCCTTTGTAGAATGGGAATGTAATCTCTATCCTCCAGTCTTGGACTATTCCTGTCTTTCAGGCCCTTTGTATCATCTGTGTAAGCCAGCTAATCCTACACTCACCATCCTCCTTGAGCATCTCTGGGCATGATTCTACAAATGCCCAGAACCCTACCATTCTTCAAAGTATGAATACTCAGCCACCTCTGTCCCAAAGTTGTGTTATTTTAATGTTTTGCTACCTAATGTTATGCTATCTGTTATTTGGAATTTAAAGTGCCAATGTTATGTTTGTGTACATTATTTAATGTTTTTTATTTTTAAATGTTATTTTATTTGATACATTATTTAACGTAATGTTATTAATCCATTAATTAAGGGTATTTATACCTAGCGCCTCTCTACAAAATTCATAATCAGAAGTTATGTTACACTGAGGCTGTGATATTTGTTGATAATTTAATCTGTGGCAATGTATTGCGACTGCTTACAGATACAACATCACATTTCTAATGTGCCATTTACAGTGACTTATAGTCGGTGTAGTATGTGGTATAATTCAGGTTGTTTGCTATAGGTACGGTTTCCAAGGCAACCCAACCATGCAGCTTTCTGTGAAGCCGAGGGTGGGAGAGCGCATCGTTAACGTCACCCACATTACAGAATGGATCGAAAAGAAACTAGAACTTGAATTTCAGGTAAGTTTTATTATTATTTTTTACCCAGGGTAGAAATGATTTTGTAAAGTCTAGAGAACATAAAATTTCTGTATCTCATAAAGTTCTTGCAGAGCAGTTAGTGTCGATCATTGTCTGTTATATGTTACATTCTTTATTATTCATAATAAATTTTCGCCCAAGGTAGAGGATCCCTTAAGGCTTCAGAAATTCTCCAGAGAATGAACACATTCTGCACAGCTATTGTATTAATTGTCCATAATACGTTTGATGTTATTATTATAATTGTTAAAAATGGTCCATTTCTGCATGATTACACAGCGAATCTACGTGATTCCAAACATGGATGATCTAGTCATACCACTCATGTGTGACCACTTCGCTAGCGACACCTAGCAGAGACCAAAGACAAGACACAGCTGACAGAGGAACCATGGCAAATGACTGATTACTACACCGATGATTACGACGACCCCATATGGTTGACATAGATATGTATTTTATATTGTGATGTGAGTTTCGTGCTAGTCTGTCACATTGCAGTGTTATGGTATGTTGCACAATTTTGTGATGTTAATGCAGTGTTATGGTCCATTACATGATTTTGTGATATTACATTTTATGTGACACTGTGATGTTATTGAGTCATGTGTTCAAAATGTGAAGCTTATATCTGGTAGTTAAAATCTGAAGCTAATCTAACAAGTCAACAAAGTTATTAAACAGCCTGATTATCTGAAGGGCTGATTGGAGTTTAGTTAAAATCTGTAAATCTGATCAAATCAAATGTCTTCTAAACACTTCTCTAATCTGAAAGGCTTTCTTCACAGGTGATTTAGTGGTCGAGTGTGCCATTGGTAATGGTTGTTTTATAACTGCCTGAACACCAGTCAACATCTACAAGCATTGTAGCAACAGTATTGTCCACTGTTAACAGAGACTTTAATCACTGTGTTGTCCACTGCCTTTAAGTAATTTAAATTGAAGTTCTTAAATTCTGTTACACTCTGTTAATTCTGTTACATTTGTTATGAAAATTTTGGTCTTGAGAAAGAGTATTGAGTACCTGCAGATCTCTTTTGAGTTTTTAAGTTACTGGTAAGGTAATTACCCATTCCACTGTATAAGCCGGGGTTCAGCTGCCTGCCAGGACAGAGATACTTCAATATTTCTATTCCACTAGCACCCCATAGGAAACTTTGTTATGAAATGAGAACATATACCAGACAGTGTCAATAGAATGATCAGGTGGCAAGGCAGGCTGGCTACACACCCTGAGAGAAAGAAAAATCAAGTTGTTAACATTTCTTATCTCTCAGGGTCAGCTTAAGGGATGACAATTGTACATTTATGGAATATCAACTGCCCTTGTCACAATTTCAAGATGTATGAAGTGTTTTCTACATGGTTGTACCTTCTAACTGCATGTCTTATTCAATCAGATCTCAATGTCTGTTTTTTTACATTTAGGTCAATTCATATTTTATGCATAAATTAGCATATTTTTTATCTTGGATCGTTTTTGTAGTGGTACAGAATCTCTCAGTTTTTATGCTTTCTGTTCAGTTTTGGATTTTATTGCATTTTTAAAAAAATCAAAACTAGCGAAAGTTGTTTTTATGTTGTATACCACCTTTGTTTCTTTGTTAAAAACTCGCACCTCTGCATTTTGCTATTACCGGACCCTCCTTTTAACATGGATTCTTATGTCAAGCATTGGGCATGGACTCCAAATTTAATAGTAAAACCTGGTAATAATTACAATTCCTGAATTTATGCTGACCAGATGTCAGCTTTTCTACTGTCAGGTCCGCAGCAGTGATATCCTTTAAATGCAAGTCATTGCTTAGATATTAGGCAAAATGCAGATTTGTTTTTCTTAAACATGCTGTATATACAGATATATATATATATAACTGCATACTGTAAGTAGCTATTAGTGTCAAGCATGTTCCTTGTGAAGTAAAATATATTTGTGCAAAACTTCAACTTGTGGTTTTGAGGTTGATGTTCAATATGACAATGATGATGATGTGATGACAACAACATGAATTTGTTTTAATTGATGTAACTGGACAGGAACACAATTGATTTCAAAACCAGTCACAAATTATTCATGAGCAGCAACAAATACATTATCAATTTTGTATTATGACCAGAAATTATGGGGTGATTGCCCCTCAACATTTTTGTTTTGCTTGTGAGTCAATTTGCTAGAGTTCGTCCTTTTGTACATGGTTGGTATCATCCTTGTATCCTTGTTCTTCCATCATCACTTCAAATCGATCCATCTGCCGCTGGACCCTCTTCCAATCCTAAGACCAACAATTCATAAATTTAATTTCAGTTTGTCTGCATATGCTTTAATTGTAAGATTGGCATCACTTTTTCTCCTAATTTCCTAACTTGCATGCCTAAACCAAGCATCCCTGCATTCTGTTTCCAAAACAAGCCTTGCCATATGATGTCGCCATTCCAATCTTAGCCATATTCTCCCCAGTCACAGGCTTCTCACACTCTGTCTCCAATCCTTGCTTAGCCATTCTATGCCAATTCAAACCTCCCATACTGTCCCAAATCTGCCCTCCCTTCACCTGTCTTGTATTACTGGTCATCTATTTTTGTCCTGCTGTACCTGTCCACTTTGTCCTTTATTTTGTGTCCTCCTCCTGGAGTATTTTCCTATTTTTGCTCTTTCCTGCTGTATTTTGTCTTGCTGTATTTTATTCTCTTGTCTTGCATGCACTTTGTCTGCAGTGGGGTTATGTTCCCAGGTATGGATTAACCAACCCTCCAGTTGGATAGCCTATGCCCCCTTAAATTTCTGCATTTCCCTCTTCTTAAACCAACCTTTTCAGACAATTGAGTCAGTTCTTCTGGTGAAATCTTCCAATCTCGATCCTTGTCAATCAGAAGAAATATCTGAAACACACCAAAAACATACACTATTGAGAGCTTCCCACCAGGCCCTATAAAAATGATATGTAAAATACATGCACATTAAAGATGATTAAATATCTAAAACAAGGTGTAAGCATTTTTGAGGTTCTTAAAAGGCACTATACAAATCCCAGATAAATACATACATAATGATGATCTATTTTCATTAAGTGAAATTCCGTGTGCTCATGTAACGTGAATGCAAAGTCGGAAGCTATAAAACCATGATCGTACTTGCTTGCAGCCTGACCGCTCTAGTACATATTTATATCTATGGAATAAACTAAACATCTGGTGACATGGTTTTCTTTCTCAAACACTGAATTAAAATATAGAATTAAAACATAAAAATATTTTAAAATTTTATGTTCAAAAGTTAACCTACTAAATGCATGTAAAATTAATTAAACTAATAAAATATAAGATAACTCAGTCAATGTACACTTTTTCTGTTGCCTTTGGTTAGTGCAACAGCGGTCATCATGCAAGATCGGTGTTTGCCTAAAACATCTAAGAAGTTTTTTCCTATGTATAATGCACACACAAACTTTGAGCCGATTTTATTTGGAAAAGTGTGCATTATATCTGAGATAATAAGGTAATAATAAAGCTATAATATTATTATAACTAATGTAAATAAAGCCATTATGTTGGTACAGTGCAAAAACACTGTACTGACAATAATTATAATGATAATAATATTATTATTAATGAGATGATGATAGATTTATAACTGCTTTTGCCATGCAGTTAGTATATGCTTAAATTTCTCCAAGGAAACTACAAAGCCCCAACTGGTGTTGTGCAAGGACTGCAATGTGGGAATGTGGTCTTGCTTTGGAGCAACCACAAATTGGTGCCTTGCACATTACGATAACAACGACATAGAAGCCATTAGATTAAATTAGACCCTCTACCTTCTGTAACCTGTCATTTCCAGTCTCTGAGATCTCGTGGATCTTGACTGGATCTGCTCAAGTATTGTGACTGAAGAATGTGGTTTTGCTTAGAAGCGACTGTCGATTGATGACTTGTAGATTATGGTAACGCCGCTATAGAAGTCATTATATTAAGTTAGATTAAATAGTGCCTTCTACCTGTGTTCTCAGTGTGGACACTACAGAAGATTGGGGAAAAAATAGGCTTGAAAAATTGAGAGAAATGCTGACCCAGGGGTGCACAAGATCTTTGGCATTAAAGAATGAACACCTGCCAGGTAGCACTAATAGACTCACCTGTTTCAACGGCAGAATGTAACTTTCATCTCCAATGTGTGACTCCTGCACAAAAGCAATGAACGAAAAACTTCACCAAACTAGTGAAATAAAGTATTTATACAGAGCTTTTTCAAAAGGTGTTGCAGCGTGGCCCTCTAACATACATGTATCTACAGAGATGCAATGTAAGATAACTGGAGTGTTTCTTGAGCTAAGACTCTGTCAGCAAGCAAGTGAAAATTCCAGTCCTAATGACAACAAATTATAAAGCATGTATTCCAAACCTCCTAAACCCACATCACGTAACTGTGACTAGCATTGTATAAGATTAATAGATATAATGTAATGTAAATTAATGTAACATAAGGCAGCGGCTAATTGCTTACCCCCGCAAAAATGGCAATAAACCGGTCGAGATCAGTTTCTCTTCTTATAAAGTCTGTAAAATGATCCCTAAATAAAAGCACTAACCATTATTACTACAACATTATTATTACTATCATATATTATTACTTACTACTATTACATTGTACTACTCATCTAATCTAATGACTTCTGTAGCACCATTACCATAATGCCCAAGGCATCAATTGATGGTCACTTCAACCAAAACTGTAATCAACATCGTAATCCATTGGATGTCATGATTCAGCCTAAGACATCAAGGCATTCTTTCAGAATAAGGTCTGAGGCACACTGTTTATCAGAAGATGAGAAAATGAGATTATGAATCCCAATCAGAGTTGTTGGTTGGAGTAGGGTAAGAACTGGTGGATGAGATGTGGGATATGATAGACTACGATCGGCGACATACGGTCATCTTACTGTACCGCACTCTCGCACTACGGCACAGGTCTCGCATTATATTCATGACACACCTCATTGCTGCCCATTTCACAGCGCACTAAATGTAGGATTTCAATGTGGGTCTGGCAGTGTCAGTTGAAGAATGCCCTGCCTACTTACCAGAGTTTGTTGTCTGATTTCAGGTTTGGCTGGCTGCAGAAATCTTCATTCCAAGACTCGAGGTGAACTTGTTCCTTTAGCAAGCACTCTGAAAATGCACCTGGAATAGCCTTCCTCTAGATCTGGGACGATTACCACAAACACTTGAGAACTGTTCTCTTTTTGCTGCAGCTAAGCTGGGAGCACCTCTGAGTAGGTATCATGGATGGTGCAATATAAATGCTCTGAATGAATAAATGAATGAACGAATGAGTAAATGACTCACTGAGTAAATGACCCACTGAATAAATGACCGACCGAACAACCAAATGCCTCACTTTAACATTTCCACGTCGTCCGTAATTGGAGCAAAACCGAAGAACATGACTTTATCGAGGGTCAACTCAGGGTCAAAGTCATTGATGCATTGGTCAACGTCAAGGCGTTCGACTTTCTGGTGTGACCACCAGATGTTCACGGCTATGTTGCTTCCAAAAGAACGCACATGGTGAATCCTAACAACAGAAAGAAAACCACCATCCATGAACAATTATATATTTAATCTGGAAACTTCTGCAGCACAGTTATCATAATGCACAAGGTACCAATTGCTTCAAGCAAAAGCACAACCAGAAATCAGAATCCCTTGGACAGAACCAGTTGAAATCCTTGAGGCCCCTGAGACCAGATACATGTCATGTCATGTAATCATCTCTGGACTGGATCCAGTCGTTGATTTCTCTATGACATCCCTCCACAAATCTCGTTTCCCGGCCATCTCCTCAAGGGTCATTCTCCGTCTGCCCTCCGTTTTCCCATAGATAGTAACTCCGGCACCTTTCAGATCCTCTTCAAGGCAGAGACCAGATACAGGCTAAGAAAAAGCAATCCAAAAAAGATGGGACTTTAGTTCTGATCTAAACGACATCACAGAATTTGCAGACATAATTTTAGACCATTACAACATGTACACAATATACATAATATGTTTTCAAATTCTTAAAAGGATCAAATATATTTTGAGTAATTAACAGTACTAGGTCATAAATAAGATGCAAATCATAAGTTGCAAACAGTAAGTTGCAAATAATAAATAATTAAGAACATGGCATGATTCTGTGTGAATGTAATGTAGTAGCAAAATATGTCAATCTGTTTGTGACGTCACATCTCTCTTCAGCACCTGCACCCTTTCAATCTGTTTGTGATGTAATTGCTCTCGATATCAGCTGGTATACTCCATGACCTGCCTTAGGCACTCTTTCTTACCCTTTCTTCCCTTAGCTACCCTTTGCTACCAGTCTTGCCTACCTGGCCAGTGGGTGTAAAAGGAGGAAGACAACGAGAGAAGGGAGTCAGTCTGACAGACAGTCAACGAGAGAACACTGAGAGGGAATATAGTTATCCATCAGTTTAGCAACTGACCACTCATGTACTGTTGTGCTTGAACTGTTCGTTCATTTCTTTAATATATATCAACAATCAATGACTCTGTATCTTTTCTCGAATTAATACTATGCTAAAAATCACGTGAGTCGATTGTTCAAAGCCCAAAAGACTGACACTTCGAAACATCGTCAACCCATCATATAAATAAATAAACAGATTTACATACTCTATTTTCATGATATAGAATAATTATATTTTAAAAAGTTTAGCTTAGATATAAACAATTCCTCAGGAGTGAATAAATTAGGTAAAATTATGGCTACATAAGTTAATAATATAAAATATTTGTTAGTAAAGGTAAGCCAATAGTGTGTGCTAATTTCTTAAGCACCTCCATCACAAATCTGACTAATCTGAGGTAGAAAAGAAAGTACATGTATGTTACAAAAGGTGCTACTTATGTTACATCCAAGAGAATGGTCAAGAGAAAATGGTCTTACCACTTAAATGGAATGTAGAGACAGTCGCCTGAGGAAATCTTAATCACGTGGTAAGAAACGGATGCCATTCCTGGATACCGAATGTAGTCAACACTGAAATGTAATGTAATACTTTATAGAGTGCCATTTCAAGATGTCAACTGGCAGAATCAAGTTGTATGTATCTAGAAATTTATATAATGCCTTTTAAAGAAAACCCAAATGAAATACAAAACAGAATCAAGTTGTATGAATGTATGTATCTGAACATTTATATAGAGCCTTTCAAAGATATCTAAGGTGAAGTAACTGAGTATTATAATACCAAACTAAAATAAGCATATTAAACATTAGAATTGGCAAATGTTAATGTTATGCTAATAAAGCAAATGTTCAAGAAATTTGCCCCAGTATGTTATCTTTACTTTATTCATTTGTAAAACTGTAATGTTTATATAACATGTGCCTTTGAAAATGAATTCAGCATGTATATGGAGTAAACTATAGACACAGGATGTATGCTAAAAAATTTGTGTACAATTTCTGTGAAAAATGGCTAAATCTGGCTAAACCAGGTTCATGACTTTGTCTGGCATATTGCCTTGTATGGATATATATACACATATAGCACCTGTTAGAACCTCCCAATGCACCACAGATTTACAGCAGAAGACTCACCAATCAACATCAATATCCGAATATGCTCCTTCAGGATGATCAAGGTCCACCTGGAACAGAAAAATTAATTAACTAATCATTTAATTAATTAATTCCTATGGAATAGAAAAAAATTAATTAATTAAACTATTTAACTACTCTGGAACCTCTTCCCAACATTGGAACCATATAATGTGTGGTGTTACAACAAGCTTGTGTCATCAGGTTATAGCAAATGTTATACTTTAGTGTCATAGGCCAATGTCATAATCAAGCATGTTATCTTAGAATAATGCTATAATTTATAACGATGTTACAGTGCAGTTCAGAATTAAACTTGTTTTTCCAACCACTTTATATCAGATTATCATGCTGTTATGATGCATGTTACAAGGAAATTGTGAAGCAGTACTTTAATTAATGAAAAATGTTTAATGGTTTAATTATCTGAGGTATACATTAAGTTAGCTTCATGGTGGATCATCAACAATCAGCCACTGTGGCAAAAGGATCAACAAAAATATGGACGATAATCAATCACATCATACATGATCTCGATGGATCTTCGGATCAATCATGATGAACTGTTTCTCTCCACGGTAGACGCAGATGATGTTGTCAACTGAGTCAGTGTGCACCACAGATGCAGTTCCTCCGCTACTCATCCAAAAGATCTACAACAAAGAGGCACACCGTAACGCTACCAGAAATTTATGTAGCATATAGCAGCTTTACACCATTTGGTAAGCATGGGTAGATAAAAGATTTGCAATTAGAGAGCAAGGCAATTATTGTATTCATTTGTAATTATTTATTTAAAGCACTTTTTACGAGTGTAAAGTCAGTAAATCTGAATTTGATGCATGGTTGTTATGGGCCAAGACAGAGGAATTTGGAATACATGTTGCCAATATGTTGTCAACTGAGTCGGTGCGAACCACAGATGTGGTTCTTCCACTCCTCATCCAAAAGATCAACAACAAAGACACACAATGTAACATAACCGAAAATTCATAGTGCCTTTACACCGTTTGGTAAGCATGGACAGATCTCAGATTTGAAATTAGAGGGGTAAGGCACTTATAGACAGGAATTTGGAGTATATTGCTTTATTTATTTAAAGTACTTATTATTATTACCATATTTATTTACTTAAGGAACTTATTCTTTTTTATGCATCTATCATGCGAAGTGCACAGAAAATCTTAATCTCTTCAGATTGATTATAATTATCCTTTGTTGCCTGTCTTTTCTGGTCTCTGGGGTTTCACAAATATCTTGGTTCTGTCCAAAGGACTGTGACTTCAGAGTGTGGTTTTCTCATAAGTGACCACTGATTGATGCCTTGTGTGTGTTTATGGCGCTAAAGAAGTTTCTAAAAAGGATAAGATCAACAACTCATTGCACATATACTGACATTTTCAATGAGCATGTCTTTGTAGATCTGATGGCACTGAAGTGGCCCAGGCAGCGACACATCTTTCCTAATAATTGCAAAATTTTGCTGGAATGTAACATAATGGAACATTACATATTTCCAATTCAAGAAAATTTCTTTTTTAACCCAGAAATTAACAATGGTGAAAAGTGCTAACATAAAAACAGAATAATAATAATATTAATAACAATAACTAGTGACAAGACAGAAACTTTGTTTCTCTTTATAAACACTTCCATAACAATCCAGCACGACAGCACATTTGCCTGTTAACGAACGTTCAGAGTCAAACAGCAGCAACCATTTTGCAACAACATGTCACAAATGTTTTTCAAATCCTTAGGGATGCTTTTCCGCCTTTGAATTAAAATAATAATAATAATAATAATGAAAATAACAATAACAATAATAATAATATCAGCCATTTTACCCACATTCTGCTTTGTGCCCTTGGCCTTCGAAACCCTCGTCCCACTAAACCAAAGCATTAACAATTTTCACTTCTCAAAACACCATTTATTCCCCAGGCAAAAAAACAATAAACTGAAAAATTAATTTTAGTTTTCATTTTTCGTTGTTTTTCACAAAAATGCATCAGAACTTTTAACTGAATTTGCCAACCTAATGAAATCCGGTACACTGTCAACAAAGTAGTGATCGGTCGAATTGTACGTCTTCATAAACTCCCGAAAGCTCATATCCACCACCGGATTGCTTCGATTTTCCTTCTTCCCAGACTCAACCGATACGCCGTAGTCCGCATCCGGGTCCAGCGACATCAAATAATCGTCAGTCCACTTCAAGTAACCCTTGGACAGTTTACCCGCCCCGACCATCTTCAACGGCCGCAAAGGTTTGACGTACTGCCGGAAAAATACCTCCGTGTTTGGAAACCCTTCGATTTCGTCCGTAGGAAGGTAGGGACCGACGGACCCCAACGGCTTCTGGTGACCATCGTGAATAGCACCATTGTCGTCTGCTCCTTGGATGGACAGCGTCGCCAAAATCGTTACGGACGCTAAAGCTGTTGCACAGGAACTGATCCGCCGCTTTATAAACATTTGCTGTGGTCGTCTTCTTTGTTTAGCATTTCTTGTAAAATTCGGCGAGTGCCGAATTGCGTGCAAATAAACCGTTTCTCACGCATACGTGACAGAGATCAGTCACCTTACCCGACGCCATTTTCATAGAATGCATTGCTATTAATATGAACCTAGAATAATAAACTAGAAACTTTGGTAATGTAACGAAACGGTTACAGTTACAGTTAATAGGCTAAGTAAGCTATGTTGGATTTTAGTGCCTCCATATCTCTCCATCCAACTGTCAAGTTTATTTTTTTAAACTGTTCAAGCTTAGTGCAGATATTACTGCTTCTGGTAACCGGTTCCAGTGCTCTATAATCCTCTGGCTGAAGAAGAATTTTCTAATGTCCAAATCCTCTAACGATAAAGTCTCAGACTGTGTCATCTTTAATGTCCCATTGCTACCATCTGGAAGAGGGTTTGCTCGTCTATATTAGATAGTATGGACATCAAAGAGCGCTGTCAAAGCCATCTTATAGGAAGCATACAGAGCTAAATGAGTCGCATAAAGCTTGTCATGCAATGCGATGCCTTAGTTGTGAACGCCGTTGCTGCGTTCACATGTAGGCCTACGAGACAATGAAATGTTGGCCTCGCTTGGCTAGCGATATTCTATGCGTTCTTTATTGTGCAAACACATAACATATACCAAAGTCACCGCCTGTTTCGAGGCAAGGTGCAATATTAATTAATTAATTAAACAGAGACACAAACAAAAGTAGGGAGGCAAACAAAAAACTATCACAAAAGAAATGACAAAAAATGACAGAGGCACCTATGTTGAAACATAGAGACTGACAATGGCACTGACACAGAGGCAGAGACAAAGGCAGATACAAAGGCAGAAACATGCACAGAGACAGAAGCACAGAGACAAAGACGAGGCACAGAGATAAAGAAAGACAGAGGCAAAACACAATCGGAGGCGGAGGTAGAGACAGAAACACAGAAGGAGAGACAGCTACAGAAAGAGGCCATAGAAACAGTCACAGAAACACAGACAAAGGCAATCAGCCAGTTCATTTGTACGTTTTCGCCGCCATAGTTGACGGTTTTCTCCAAAGTTGGGAGAAATTACTTGGGGACGTTCCTTTCCATCCAGTTCCTTCGTCGTGATTCTGCCGTAGTCGCAATGAAGGCCACCTGGCGTTCAAAGGATCAATTACAATCTTTAATTTGATTTCGCCTTGGGTATCTTTTCGCCTTGGGTATCTTTTCGACGCCTCATCTGGATCTCCCACTCCAATCCAATCCAATCTAATCTAATCTAAATCTAATCTAATCAGATCTATGTCATTCCGATCTATTCTATTCTATTCTGCTCTAATTCAATTCAGTTTGATGTGGTTTAATACAACTAGATCTAACCTATCGTAATGCAATGTCAATTAAATCTCAATGAAATGCAAGCTAATCTAATCACACCTATACTTTTGCCCACACACTAAACAAATCTTTTAAAATATCGCCATCATTCAACCACCAAATCTCATCCAAAAATGTCAACCCTTTTCATCACCAACGAAGCCAGACTGTCACCTATATTCACACAAGGCTCACACAACCGCTGAACATAGACAACCTACATAGATATCCAGACGGGTCAATTTAAGGACGGCCATAGACAAGCTCAGTAGAGTGTTAGTAAATCACGTGACTTTCGGACAATCTACATACCTTTACACAATCAGCAAGAGTCAAAACCATATAACTTAAGATCCTCGTACATTCGACACTTGTCTACATTGTTTGTCCAGCAGACCTGACCATATGTCTGTCTTTGTCTCTCTCCTCTATCTCTCTGTCAATCAATCAATCAATCAATCAATCAATCAATCAATCAATCAATCATTAAATAAATAAATAAATCAGACTGTCTGTCTGTCAAATACCAGAAGCACAGCAGCTGAAAGCATATGATCATACATTTGTCTTGAACCCTTGGTTCAAGCAATAAGCCAGTATCAGAAGAATGCCACAGTCTAGGAGGGCGATTTGGTGTTAGCAATGTATAAATATATGATGGAAAGCTGGTATCCTTGGCTTATAAGGTCAGTCATACAATTTAGTAGTAGTTCCAATGTTTATCGACATCTTATGGCATCGAAGGCCGTTGACATCGCCCTCCTCCTTTATCCAGGCTTGGGACTGGCATTACCTGACTAAGGGCAGTGGCGGAGTTAGTCATACAATTTTAAACCTAATAAGGCATTTAACGAGAAGCCAGAGAAGCTCACGAAGGCGATCTAATGCATTTGATGGCAAGGAAGAAAAGAACATGTAACAACCTTAGAGAATTTTGAACGACCTGGAGCTTTTTAGGTTATTAGATGATATACCATATAACACCGTATTTGCATAGTCTAATCGAGAAACAAGTGCACAGGCCATTGTTTTAGCCATCAGTCATCAGTCAGAGAATGCCTGAAGTGACGAAATGTGATAGAAACGAGATGCGCAAGTCGAAGATAAATGTGAAGTCATAGTGACTACATCTAGAGTTTTAATTTTGTAAGGTAACGGGATTTTGGTTCCTGCTAGCTCAATACATGGTTGTGAAGAGAAAGACCGCATACGCTGACGATTTGTAAAAAATTAATAATAGCCTCTGACTTATTAGGGTTGACTACAAGATTACTATTTAGCAGAATCAAACGTGAAGAGAGAACAAACAGAATTCGAGTTCAGTGTTCTGCAGGACAGAGAGCGACTTTGAGTATCATCAGCATATTGCTGGACAATTCTGCATGCGTGCAATTTGACAAAATAGGCGAAATAAGACTGAATAAAGGAGAGGCTGGAGAACAGAACCCTGAGGTACATCTGAATGACAGGCAACAGGATGAGAGCGATACGAATTTATTGCGGCTTCTTGAGAACGATCGTTGAGATAAGAAGATAAACAGAAAAGAGCAGAACCTGAAATTCCAAACTATGTGCAGAGTCGAGACAACAAGTTCGGTAGGTTCGCAGATGTAGTAAAATCTAGAAACATCTTTCTACTTCGGCGGGGATTTGAACCCACAGTCCAGAAAACTAACCACTAGACGGTAACATTAACGCATATCTAACACAACCATGGTTATTACATGAAGCAACCGAATACAAGAAACACTTTTAAAATAAACCTAACTAGTTTCTAAAAGGTGTTAATTTGTAAGAATTTCCTTCTAACGTAATACCCAGGAAACACGACCATATCAGTGACTGCTGCATCCAAGCACGATTCTTGAGACTTTGAGACGCTTGGCCCGATCAATTCACAGGGCCTGGAGTTCATAACCAATCAGGATCGACATTTAATCAGAGTTTCCGAATTTCTGGACACCCAAGGGAGACCGTCTTCCTTTTTCAAAGTGTTGCCTCCACAATTCATAGCTTCAACTCGATAGCCTTCCGGGGCACTTTTGAGGACTAGGCATCAGCGAGGACTAGCCATTTCATTTCTTTTTTTCTTTCAGGATGATTGTTTTACTTCCTGGGAGATTATAAGTACCTCGGAGCAAAAATGAAATAACAACAGCAATAATAATATTAACATCAATATTAATATTACTACTACTACTACTACTATCACTACCACCACTACTACCACTACCACTACCACTACCAATAATAATAATAATAATAATAATAATAATAATAATAATAATAATAATAATAATAATAATAATAATAATAATAACAGTAATAGTAACAATAATAATAGTAGTAGTAATAGATCTATCACGCGACCCTCAGTGCCTTAATCTGACTCATTCGGGCAGGTTTCCCGGGAGTGAAGGAACCGCCTGGACTCAAAAGAACAGACGGGAAAAGGCTTAACGGTCTAATCCTCATTCTATGGCGGACGGTGCCCGCCGTGATATAGGATACCACTTGTAACAAAGACTCTGGCCGCACGTTATCTCCCATCTATAACGACCTCAGCTGCCGGCGCAGTCGAATTGGAAGCAGACAGGAAGTGCGCAAAATATAGCACTCTGGCACTGAACTACCATTTTATTCTTCTCGCCTCAAGGGTTTATTAATATTACAACGTCATGCTATAAGAATTGTTGCTAAACAACATTGTGGAAAAGGTACTAATAGTCTATTTTCAATATTTTAATATTTTAACGATAGATGACATAAATAAATTTGAAATCGTAGAATTCATGTATCGCTATGAACGAAGATTATTACCTTGTGTATTTGACAACTATTTCGTACATCTCTCTCAACTTCCTAGCTATTCCACTAGATTTCAGGATAATTTTTGTGGTACTTTTGCAAGAACTAACACTAGATACTTCAACATTAAATGTATTGGTCCGTCAATTTGGAATAAATTACCTTTAGAAATCCGTAACCTACCTAGTCTGTATTTGTTTAAAAAAACAACTGCGTAATTTCCTAACAATGTCACTAGACTGTTGATTATAACGCTCATCCCTGTTTAGTCTATAAGTTTTTATTTATTTTTCTGGAAGTCACAGTTATGACTCATTTTAGGTTTCATAGAGATCACAATGGTGATCCACTTTCTTAGTTTCTTTTTAGTTAAGTTTTAGTTAAGACTTACTTTATAGTTCAATTGTACCTAATATCGGTTAAACATTTTTGTTGCCATGTGCATCGTTCTGTAATAGGCCCTAATTTAGCGGGACTTAGGTCCCTTTTGGGTCTACCATTTGTATCCCAACAATCTATACAATTGTAATTGTAATTTGAGATTTATAAAGCGCCTCTTAGAGGATAAACTCAACAGAGGTGCTTCAGACCCTAAAAATAAAATCACTGTTAAACAGTACAGTCTTCAGGCGCCTACGGAACTCTGAGAGGGGGAGAGAAAGGAGCTCAAGTCGTAATTCTTGAGGGAGGTGATTCCAGCAAGTGGGACCAACGTAGGCGAAGCTTATGGACTGGGCAGTAGCGGTGCGCATTCGAGGGACAAACAGGAGATCCTGAGTGGCCGAGCGAAGAGTGCTATGGCCCGGCAACGAGGAGACCAAAGTGCAGAAGTCAATGAGGTAAAGCGGAGCAGAGTCAACAAAACAATTGCGCATGAGGGAGAGGATCTTAAAGTGAACATGCTGCTGGACGGGGAGCCAGTGAAGAGTGTCACGAATATAAGACGAGATGTGGCCATATTTTGGAATGCACCCAATGAGACGAGCAGCAGAGTTAAGCACAGATTGCAGCTTAGCAGTGTTGGCTAGCGATAGGCCGGTAAAGATGGCATTACCAAAGTCAACCCTAGTGCAAATGAGGGCATGGACCAGAGCCGAGATAGCGTGGAAGGAAAGAGTACGGCGAATGGTGCGGAGCTGACGAAGATGGTCAATGCATTTGTTCTTTTCTTTGTTCTTTTGGAATCAATAAAGTTTCATTCATTCATTCATTCATTCATTCATTCATTTATTCATTCATTCATTCATTCTGTTGGCGTTTGAGAGTCTCGGCCCAATTAACAGCAGTGGCCTACTTTTCATCACAGAGTAAGGGCACTATCTCTTTTGTATAACCGGTGACACGAGAGAAACCAGTTATCTATGTACCTTCCAAGGTACTATTGCTGCCCGAGATCTTGACGATTTCTAGCTGTTCCAGAATGTTTTCATTCTCTGGAGAATTTTAAATTCCTGACGGATCATATGTACCTCGGGCAAAATTTTTTAAAAATGTTATTAGGCTAATAACACAAGACCAGACAAGGCCGGATGTCTGAAAGGATCCGGATGAGACATAGCCGTTCCAGATGCTATTAACAGGTTCTGGACAATTTTTTCTCTCCTCGAGAATTATGTTTGAGTTAAATACTACTACTACTGCTACTGCTACTACTACAAGTACTGCCACTACTTTTAAACCGCAACTCTGACAAATGCTGAGTATACGTAGGTAAAATAATGATCACTCACGAGTGTTTAGTATTTGTTTTTGTTGTGATTTTCGTTATGTATTTTCGTTATTAATAGTACAGCCAGTTTTTTTATTTGTTGTAGTTACAGTTTGCTTCTTGAGTTGTAGTTTTTATTTCGTTATTATTATTGTCAGAGTTTTCGTTACAGTTATAGTTATCGTTAACGGAAACTTTACTAATGGACGCAGTCCATAAATCGACTGCTGCAGATGCCCCCCCCCCCAGTCAGGTGAAGGCCGCAAGCGCCATTCCAGTCTAGTGCGCACGACGTTTAGTGAGCCTTGACACGGGCTAACACCAGCGCTATATAAATCACTGACTGAGACTCATGTCCGTATTGACTAAGTGGTGAGACGCTTTCGCTTTCAGACTGGATTCGAATCCAATATGCTTCTGCATAATAACATAATTGCAAAATTTATTTTAAAATAATAATAAAATTACTATACATTTTATTGAAATAATATTAATATATCAAAATAGTATTATTTCATAGAATTATATTATATGGTGATAATAATTTGACTTATTGACATATTAGAATGATATAATCATTTTGTAGCTTCATATTTATGTAACGATATTTCTATATTGAAATAATATTGTTCTTTTAGAAATCATATTTTTCTGATAATGTTAATATTTATTAATATAATTAAATAATATTATTTCATAATATTGTTATAATTTTATACGATCTCTTCAATGGGAAAAGTCTAAACCATTTTGGGGATGGAGTTCAACCGTCCCCTTAGTATTTTGCAAAGCACTTAAGGTTTTTTGCCAAAATACCCTCGCTCTCGTTAATTCTTTTCAACCTTCAAGGCGCAGCATAAATGTCGGAGGATGACCTCACGAGAAATAACTAAAGGGAAAGTTTCTGGATATGTTTATAAGCAACTGTTTTTCTCATCAAATCTCTATATTTCATTTCAAGATAATCTCAGGGTGAAAGAAAGCAACGCAAATGAATGTGACGCAGTAATACCTTAAGCCACGGGCCCATCTGTTCCCGCAGCGCAAAACAACCATTGTCTTTAAAGATATTTTTTATTATTGTTTTACGTCTTCTGTTACGGGAAGTGCATGCCCACGTTCACCGCCAGTTCCGAGTGACGTACGTAGGCCTATCTATGTTCGCACGACGAATCGAAAACGCAGCCAACTACAATGAAACAGGAAGCACAACGCTATATTATGATACAATTTATATTGGTTGATGATGATGATGACGACGACGATGATGATGATGACATTGATTAAAATAATACTGTTGGCGATGACGATGATAAGGAAGATAAACTATATTTGATGAGCGATCGTTTTGACGATGATGAAGAGGAGGAAGAAGATGATGACTGCTGTACATAAATAATTATTGATGATGATGGTGGTGGTGGTGGTGGTGCTGATGATAATGATGATGCTGATGATGATGATGATAGCAGATCATAATGATAACGATGACAACGTCTACAATCTACCATGACTGCAACAGATATTCCTCGCCACGCAGCGACTTCTACTGACAGTGCCCTCGACATTGCTACTGACGATGCCCTGACACTGTCGACTGTGGACGTGACAGAGTGTCGGATTCTGGTCTTCGAACTGGCATGGTTTCGTTTCGACACTGCCTATGTAGCAACCGAGTGTCGGTCCACAGCAGATGTCCTTCGACATGCACTGACCAAGGCCACGCGGTCCACACGAGGGACACTGACAAACGACATCATCATTATCATCATCATCATCATCATCACATCGTCATTATCATCATCAAATATCATCAGCATCATCGTCATCATCAATTACAATTTTATTCGTCGTCATGGACATTAGCATCATCGTCAGTTATCATAACCTTAGCCGTCGTCGTTGTCATCATCATCATCATCATCGCTGTACCCTCCTGCTCATCATCATCACCCTCATTATTAGACACACCTTTCAGCACCTTAGTAAGGTTCTTAAAATACGCTATATAAATGTTCAGATGCATACATGCATCATCAATAAATTTATAATCATCAGTCAACAGCCACTACCATCATCGCCAATCATCATCGTCGTTGTCGTCATCCCTCTCCAACTGACCCTCTGAGCAGTAGGCGGTGTAGGTAACACCCCAGTCTCACCTGTCTCAAGGGTTCTCCACCGAACTCCTCCATTTGTCCAGCTCTCTTTCCTCCCACAATGCAAGGTGTGATGTAACACGCCCCGCAAAACGACACTATACCCGTTACCATGACGATGACTGCAGACATCTTGCGATCTATTGCCATGGCTATGACAGAAAAGATGCGATTGCTATCGTGACGTCATTTTTACAGAAATTTTACAGCGCCAGGCATCAGTCGCTCGAGAAATAGGCAAGTCGTAAATGTAGCGTTATAGTTTAAATTAATAGTTTAATATTTTTAGTTATACCACAGGATTGAAGCTAGAATCGTAGTTTAACATAATATTTATAATTATTTAAAATGGATTCAAAAATTCAGATGATTATGAACACGTAGGCTATTTTTTATTTTACTTTACTTCCCTGAGGTAGACATCCCGTCAGATTGAAGCTAAAGTAGTAGGTTTGTAATAATATGTTTCATTATTTAAAATTTATTAGACACTGCTGATTAAGTTGAGCATGCACGGTTTAAAATGTAAAGCAGGATGCGATTAATTGCAGCAGTTGGAGGAGGAAGACCTATGGACAAGAGCAAAATTAACAGGAAACTTGTCTTCATTGGGAGATACGTTGTACATTGAGATGTCTACATTGTCTGAACCAATGGGAGGGAAAAGACCTGTCGACAGGAGCAAATGTTTGGGGAAATTGCATCTTTATTGGAATATATTATTTCTGCATTTATTAAGCGCCACTACTAATGACTAAGCATCAATCGATGGCGCTGAGCAATTGTGAGCGAAAGACTTTCTCTAAGTCTCTAAACAGTAGCAGTCTCAGAGGAGGCTCGAACCTGTAGGCCTACTTTCCGCGTTACAAGCCAAGCGTTCGGACCAATCGGCTACGGTGTCCCTACAATCGGCTGTCTGAACCACTGAGAGAGAAAAATCTATGGACAAAAGTGGAATGCATGGAGAAAATAAATCTGCAGAGGGAGGAATGGAAGGGAAAGACCTAAGAAAGGAGAGAAATGTATTTGAAGAGTCTGAAATACATTTGGAGGGGGCGGAATTCCCCTTTCCTCTTACAAATCGCTCGCTGGTGTAAAGTGTAAGCAAAATACGAGAAAAGTCACCACGCAAAATATAAGCCTACCTCAACAACGTAGGAGGAGCCTATCTGAATACAGAGACTCCAAGACAGAACCTTTATGAATCCTGTTGCTAAAGAAAGAAACTGATTTCGTATAGCTACCTTTGGTCTAAATGAAGAAATTCGACAGCTAACACGTGCAAAAGATTAAGCAATAACGATAAAACAATATTCGATTCCTGCGTTCAGTGCGTGCGCTGACGAAAATTACGTCGAGCACCTGCTTCAACCTACCGTATATTTCAAACACCCACTCGTATATTGAAGCCAGCTGTGATCCAGTGAGGAGTTACAGAAGTTATCTGATCCAGCCAACTGCTGTTGTATATGTTAAAACGTCGTCGCTCATTTTTATCGCTATGCAGTAGCATTGACCCGAGTTCGAGCTGACACTTTGGCTACCAGAAATCAGCGTAGAAGGCTCTCCTAGGCACAGATAATGATTAAGGGGTTCGGAATGTAAGCAATCTAAGGTTATGAAATGTAATGTAAGACAAAGTAAAGTAAGATAAGGTATACTGCGTAATGTATATTTGCAATGTATGATAAGGTAAGGTATATTACGTTACGTAGGCCTACCGTAGGCTACGTGAGGTAAGGTATAGTACACGAGGTAAGGTCAGTCAAAAAATATCCGAGAAACTGAGAGCTCATAAATCCTCGAAAACTAAAGAAAATGTCATCAAAAGATACGGCCCCTTGCCTAACTTGCCCACTCCCATGTAACCTTCAGCTGGGATTGACAGGAAACACTTCTGAAGCAACAAAATGCCGCTCTCGCAAATCTATCATTACATTACAAGAGACAGAAATAGATTTTTATGATAAAACAGAATATGAGGAAAAGAGAATAAAATCTAATCTCGGCGCATTTATTTTATTAACAACACAGAAAACAGAATTTCTCCGAAATCGGACTTAACTCAGGAACTGCAATAAGAGCACACGAACAGAACATTTTACTTTTCACTAGAAAAAACCAAGATTTAACTCTCTCGTCTAAAAAACCTACAGGACATTCATATAGAGCTGTGGTACTCTATTCTAATCTGATGACTTCTACTGTCATGACTATGACGACTTCTGTTAAAGTAATGCACAATGGTCGCTTCAGATCAAACTGAAGTCAAGAACTGCAGTCTGTTGGAGAAGTCCGGTCGAAATCCAAAAGGTCAAGGAAACAGGGTCAGGCTAAGATGGGTAGTCCTAAAAGCATGTGGAAACAGACGAGTCTTGAGTTTAGACCTTGTTGAAATTAATCAACTGACAGAACGCACAGAACGCTGTGATAAGTATTAATTAATTCATGGACAGTGAATTCAAAGCTTTGGACCATTGACTGAGAACGCTCGAGTAACACTTCTGAAAAGAACTGATAACTGTATATGCGCTATATGTCAAGCTACATTCAATAATACAAGATAATTAAAGAATACATAACAAGCTTGCTTATATCAATATGAACTAATTGTATCGTAAAGCGACTATTAATTATAAATAAATAAATTATTATAAATTAATCATAAATAGCGACAGATTACAGTGTTATTTCTCAGCGAAACTGGAGAGAGAGACATCAGAAAGGCGGTCCGAAACTTGATTCATATACAAGCTCATAACATTGTGCAAGAAAAATACGTTTTATCACATTTTTCTGATAGCTTGGAATGATAAGCTCCACATTCAAAATACCTTCCGCTGTGATAAGTATTAATTAATTTATGAATTAATTTTTATGTTGCCCAAATAAATATTTATAGAATTTACGGGGAAAAGGTTATAAAGCAAGACAGAGCATTCACACAAATATGGCTGGGTCAGAAGGAAAATGGGTCATGTAGACAGCGTTGACTGTGCTTCGTTGGCTTATAGTGGTACTGTACCTCGATTGGTTGGTTTTAAATAAGTAGTTGGTTGTTATGGTTTTCAGTCCTACTTTGGGACCAGACTGCAATGCGTTAGCTGTGACTCAGTTTCCTGTTTCGTTAATTTAGGTCACAAATACATCGATTCGTCAAGCAATTAAATTCATTTTATAACATATACGCGAAATAAATTAACGAATTAATACGCAAATAAATAAATAAGTAAATATGTAAAGTAGATGTAGTCGGTCCCATAAAGCCACTGTCATTCAGTGAACACTGTGCAACAAGGCAGGTAAATACGTCAGCAGTTTTAAAAGCGCCTGTGAATAAGCTGGTTCCCGCGACTTAGCTTTCGTTGGGCGCTGTAGAAATCTCGAGAGTACGATTACGATTAAAAATGATAGATAACTTTTCCACTATTTTCAAGAAAGTAAATACATGACTTCTCATACGGTCGAAACAGTGGCGTAGCTAAGGTGGAGGGGGATGACTGGTACCGCCGCCTGGGCAAGAGGCTGCAAAGAGGGCGGCAAAATGAATTTTGAAAAGACGTTTTATCATCTGCACCCAAAGTTTCAATGATGATCACATAAAAGACAATGAGAGCCTATGATCCACCAACGATCCAAAGATTGCGCTGAAGAAACACTTCAAACTCGATAGGCCTACTGTACACATTGTGGAAAGTAGGCCTATCAAGTTTCAACTCTGGAGTTGAACTGATCCTCTCTCTGTCTCGCTTTGTCTCTCTCTCTCTCTCGTTTTCCTAAATTGCTGCTTTTTAAAATTCAAAATTTCTATTGGGGAGGGAAGACCGCCATCCATCACTCGCCCCGGGTGCCAAAAAGACCTAGCTCCGCCACTGGGTCGAAAGCAGTTCCTACTATCTTACTTACGTGTTAAACAAACAGAGTCACACTACATTTCATCTACAATGTTCATCTCAATTTTACAACTTCTATACTTTGCTGGCAAAGAGCTTCAGGTACAGTTTTGTTTTATTAACAAGCACGTATTAGAGTCTTCTATATACAACGTTTTAGCAATGACAGATGCGAGACTCAGACAGTAACAAGTGTCCGCGTAGAATTGTAACATAACTGTAATTGTAATTTATGACAAGGCAAGCTATGTAGGCCAGCATTGGTATATTTGACTACTCTGAAACCGGACAGTTTTGGCTGAAATTCAGGCGTTACAAGCTATGTTCTGAGCATATGGATATCGATACAGCTTGTAATACCCTAATAATGACGGTTAAATAATGACAGGAAAATCTATTTAATGACACCGTTAAGTTTGCAACAGACGAAGGGAAAATCAATCAATGAATTCTTAAGTAATGCTTTTATGCAAGATTGCCTACTTGCTATTTGGGTTGTGTATACCTTGCTGCAACAGAATTTGATGAACTTGTAGTTTCATCTTGCTGCGGGCTCTGTACAAACTGCTCTTTTAAAATAACCAGAAACGAATGAAAATATCACACAGACCAGGAACATATGAAAATATCACATACGAATTTTGATATTCTTTCAGTATCCGCTGTCGCAGCACAGCCGTCAAATACAATGGGCTATAGTCGAGGAAATACAAGACGGCGTGCATTTAATACCTGCTCCAACCAAAGTAGCGCCAAGAAACACATCATTTTTGCCAATTAGTCCTTCGCCATAACCAGAAACTTAGCAGGAGTGGACCATAGTATCGAGCGACAAAAGTGATCTCTTTCGAAAAATATGAGAGCTAATAAAACATCAAAGAAGTTGGCAAACATATCGCAATCTATCCTCTTAGCTCACAGCCAATTCCAGAGTATTAGACAACTCCTCGGTTATATTCAGTTTATAGGCCCCAAGTGCTCAAGTTACCTGCATGTAGTCGAGCAGAAGTACCTTCTGCTCGCGTACGTTGGTAGGCCTAAATTGCTTTGATGCAGGCCTGCACCTTTCATGCGAACTTACAAACTAAGTATATCTACCTACATGCTGAAAAAGAGAAATAGTACAAGCTTGACTTGGCTGTCATCATTCCTCATGCTCAGTGCAACACGGACCGGAATTTCTAATTGGCTTCAACTGTCACCTCTGGGTGGGATTACAGTGGTTGGAGCCCTATCCGGGGTCTAACTTTATTTCGTCATACGAAGAAGCACTGTATAACGCAGTCGGAACAATTAACCAAACGACAAAGTGCAGCTGCGACGTAACTGTCTCTGCAGCCACGTCGATACAAGTTTCAATTTCATAGATATCTACAGAAGATATCCATGGTACTCGAGGTACCTAAGGCATCTGGGTATATGAGGTACAGTGTCTAAGACAACTAAGGCGCCTAAGGAATTTGATATACTTAAGGCATTCAAGGTAACTAAGATTCTCAAGGTACCTATGGTGTCTTAGTGTACCTATATTGTATAACACTTCCATAGTATCTGTTAGCACCTAAGACATCGTAGAGTACCTAAGGTATCTATCTACCTAAGATCCAAAGGTTTCTAAGAGTAGGTATCTATGGTTCTAAGAATACCTAAGGTACCAGAATCATGTAAAGCATCCAAGAGCACCTAAGATATCTAAGGTACTCAAGGTGCTTAAGGTATCTAAGAATACATAAGATACCCAGGTTTCCAAGGAGCCCAAGGCACATAAGTCATTCAGGAGACCGTGAACGTCGTGGGTCAATCAATCTCGCAAATGTCGAACCAGATGTTATACCACGGAGACAATTTCTTGACCTTTACCACCGGTCCAGTCGTCAGAACCTCGTAGACCATCTCGCCCTTGAAAATGTACGTCGTATGGACGCTGTAGGCGTAATATATTGAGCTGATGTGACCAGTTAGCGGTTCAATGTCAATGGTTCCGGATCGCTGGTTCAGCGTCGCTGGTTCCGGGTCAGTGGAGGGGTCCTGGACAGTGGGGAAGAGGTCAGTGAAGCGATGCTTTGCTTGGCAACATCCGTTGCGACCGATCTCCAGTGGATCGTAAATCCAGACCTGTTGAGAGTTATGTAAAGACTGTTATTTAAGCAGCGCACCTAGGGAAGTTGGTAAGGTAGCGAACCATATTTAGGTGTTGTATTGCATTTCGTTGTAATGTACTGTGTTCCATTTTACCGTGTTGACTTATGTTGCATTTATTATGTTATATACTATTATATCGTATTGCAACGTATCATGTTGCATTGCATCGTATTTTATTGTGTCATATTGTATTGTATTGCATTATATGCTATTATATTGTTGCCTTTTGACAGGTTCCACAAAGAGGCTATACAAATGTCCAAATAGATACATGTACATATACACAGTATCGTATTGTGATAAAAAGCGAGCAAATACCTTATCTGACCTTTATTTACATCATATTACCTTACCTGAACTTTTTAGACAGAATTTAATCTAAAGAAATTTAATCCAGTATCATATTTGATATGATCTGATCTAAATTAATCTAACAGGCGTTCTTTCCCTACTAGCAGTTAACCGACCCATGCAGATTTGAAGAAGTAAAGCATGTTGTCACTGTTGTTGAAGAACACGGCGTCGATGTGATTAGGGATGGACTCGCTGGAGTTCGGAGCCGGGCCAAAATCTTGCGAAATCAGTCGAGGGTAGCCAGGTATGACGCTGTCTGTCTCCGAACTGTATTTGTAGTAGGAGTTGCCTGCATCCATAAAAAGGCACAAACAATACAGAACTTTACTAATTAATCGCTTAGAAAAATGAGCTATAGAACTGAGATTAACTGCCCAGATCTAATCCAATCCAAAATCATATCTAATCCATTCTAATGTATTCTGATCTGATATAATCTAACTTATTCTATTCAAATCTAACCCAATACTTAATCTACTCATTTAGTTTACACTAATCCAATGTAATCTAACAACTGCTGTTACTGACTAGCAGTTAATCCCCAAAAGAGTTTAATCCTTTGCGATCTGATCTAATCTGATCTTGGCTTGGGCCAAGCTAGAAGTCTCAGATTTCACAAACACCTTTGAAGATGTACCTAACAGATATGTAAATATTCAGATACATATATATTTATATATATACGCATACATACATATATTTACATATATACACGTGTACATCCATACATGCATAATGCATGTGTAGTGTCGCTTGGGTTGCAGTACTGTAAGGTCGGAGCTGCCTGGCCGGCATGTCGCTTGCGTCGGCCCAGCCCTGGCCGACATGTCATCTGCGTCGGCCCAGCCCTGGCCGACATGTCGGCCGGCAGTAGAAACAAAACTCTTCGGATGTAGTTATAGACGTTTATTCGACACCAGATGCACAGCCAGACACGAACTATGCATGCTTAAAGCTGGCCTTTATTTAGGGCCTCCTGGATGGGAGACACAACAATTTTTGGTCAGGTTATTCCACTTGCCTTTTTTTGGTAATGATAGCGGTTTGGCTGGAGATTCGTCACTCAGGCGTTGGAGCCCGTGGCCCGACGCCTGCAAAACATTCTATTTGCCTCACTGTCTTCCATTCTCTATCTCTCTTTCCCTCTCTTTCTAACTCTCTTCTTTCTACTTCTCTCTCTCTCTCTTTCTCCCTCTCTCTCTAGTCTCTCTTTCTCTCTCTATTCTCTCTCTCTCTCACCCACACACCACACACATTCTCTCCAATCTGTTCCTTCGAAGTTCCACGCTATACATGCGTGCTTACATACACATGTCATAATGCATACATGAATACATGCATACACACATACGTACGTACATATATTCATACATAGGCCTACGTATATACGTACATACATACATATATATATATATATATAGATACATACCTTTGAAGAAGTACGTGTCGATGCTGAACTCGTATCCGATTCCAAGAACCACCTGCGTAAATCCATCGAGGTGCGACGGAAGCCCAGTCCACTGCTGTTCAATGAGCAGCGGATCTCCGTACCTCGTCCGGTTAAATCCATTCTCGTACATCCAGTAGCGTTTGTTTCGAAAGAAGTACGTATTGAAGATGTACTTTGGTCGGTTGGACAAGGGCTCCTGGATCCTCCGTACCCAGTCGAATATAACGTCGAAGACACCTTTGCAGACGCCATAGATCTGCTGGACTGCCTCTCGGTCCTCTCTGACCAGCTCGAAGTCCTCGTTTGCCTGAGGGCTGACGTAGATCGGAAACATGATCGAGGTCTGACGTCCGTTGTGCATGAGCCCGAGCACGTGGCCAACCTCGTGGACCGCGACCTTGAGAAGGTCAATGCCAGTTCCGTCCTTCTTGTAGTTTTCGTCTTCGTCGAAGTGGATGTCGCCAGCTGACCAGGAGTGCGCCAGTTCGCCGCCGCTGCCGTCGAAGGGCTTCTCGCAGTTCCAGTGGTTCTCTGGGCAGAAAATATGCCACGCCTGACTGCGTCGTAACATAGAGTATCAGAAATATGTCTAAACTATGACACTCAGCAGTAGGCCGTAAGATAAGGTATAAGAAAAGTCTAAAATACGCCATTCCCAACAACCGTTTAATCATCGAGTGATGCCTTGTGCATTATACAACTCAACTAAAGAACAGAACAGAATCAGTGGCGGAAATCACGGAGGACTGTCCTCCCAAAGTTTTAACTGCGGGAATTATTCCCAAAGTTAACACTTCTAATGGGGGGAACAGCAAAAGGGGACAGTGCTAAACCAAGCACTGTCCCCATGCTTTCTTCAACTTTTTTTGCACTGTCCCAGTTTCTTTGCCATGTTCAACAACCACTTTTGAGTTTAAATAATTCATGTCGGTTGGAATCGTTAAAGCATCAACAGATACAGCAAATTAAACCACACGATGGCTTGTGTGCGTTAAAGGGCTTCTTTCACTTGTGACTCAATACTCTTAAGTTTTGGAATATCTGGATGAAATGTCACATGATAAAGTATAATCATCCTCCAACTTGGCAGCTCGCGCATCTGGTTTATGTGTAAGTTTGCAGAAAGGAAATGTGATGTTTGGATTAAAGATGGCCCTAACGATTCTTGCACCGCTGGAAAGCCTCAATCGTTCATTGCAGTCAACGTATCAGCCGGTATCTGGAATGCACGCAGCTGTTGATGATATCACTGAAGACCTGCTCTCTTTTCGCAACGATGCTGTATTTGATGGTCTGATGCAAGAATGCAAAAGCATTATAAAGAAGCTTGACTTGGAACCCATTGCTGTACCGCGACAACGTGAACTTCCGAAGAAGTACGCCACGAATGCAGAAACATTTGCAGCTCAGACATATACAGAACATTACCGATCTGCCTACTTGATGTTAATTGATACTGCTATCTTGAATTTGAGGCACCGTTTTGGAGACAGTTGGGCTTTGTGCCTTGAAAACGTTTCTAGCATTATTGACGAGCATGTGTTATCCCCATACACAGAGTTGTGTATAAGTGATCTTCAGCTACAGATGCCATTATTTCTTAGAAAATTTCCAGTGAAAACTATCAACGAGGCAACCTCAATAAAGCGGGAAATGGTCCCGGAAGTCTGAGGCGAATTTTCTGAGATAAAGAAGCTTGTCCGATTACTATTGGTATGTCCTTTCTCTTTTACAGAAGCCAAAAGAAGTTTTAAATAGTGCTCTTAGAAGACTCAAGACAAGGCTAAGAAGCACTATGACAGAAACAAGTTTGAATTCAATGGTTGTCTGCAATACCCATCAAGACCTGATTTATTCACTTGACACATGTCCACCATAAGACCTAATTTGTTTGGAGCCAAACTAAAAAACGAATGATTGCATACCTCCCCATTTATGTTCACTGGTACTTACCCTATTCACCAACTGTGAATAAAAAGTGTCCACAAATTTTAACCAAGTTGCAACAATATGCACAGAATTTTGTACAAAAACATTCAGTAAACCTCTGTTTGTTGTCTGTAACTAAAAAGCCGTTAGCAGTTTCGGCTCATTTAGCCTTTACCTAAAATCTAGATATTTAGGCTACTCCGTCATATGAACTTCGTAATAACATAACATAACATTCTTTTTATTGATCCAAAAAGAGAAATATAACAGCGAAAAGCATAATATTCACAATTGTTTTAGGAAACAAAAGGAGAACCCAGAAGGGACCAAAGTCCCGCTTATCAGGGTCCCCCCTGTACCAACAGCTATTGCTAAATGACGAATGATTGACAGCATCATTAACTGAAAAAAACATAGTAGAATCTGAACTAGTTGTAATACAAAAAAATGAACCTGCTTGCAATTGACGAATTATGAATACGTGTGTAGTCTCTGTCCCCTCCCATTTATGTTTATTGTCCCCTTCTATCTTAGCAAACAAAAAATGCAAAACTTCGGCGCTATGGCTTTGGCGCCGTCCCCAAAATTATGTAGATTTTCGTCTCTGAATAAAATAGAATGGAACAGAATAGAACAGTACAAAACAGATTAGATTAAATTTGATCTGGTCAGATTAGATTAGACTAACGACATCGTAAGATCCAGTAAGATACAGAAATATGTAATGTACCACGTAGGGTAAAGTTAAGTGGGTTAGTTAAAGCCCGGTATACAAATGCTAAGTGTTACAAAAGAAGGTATCATATGATCCTATATATACACACAGAAATAAATCACAAGGTATGGCATATTATAAAAGGCAAATAAAGATAAAGGTAACAGCAAGCCTCTACAGAAACTACTCAAAAGCGTGGTCTATAAAAGTAAAGGTAAATGTTACATATTTGTTAAGACGCTTCTACAGAAACTCCTCAGAAGCATAAAGGTAGAGGTTACACACTTGTCTAGAAGCCCCTATAGAAGCTCCTCAGAATCATAAAGATAAAGGTTATACACTTGTTAAGAAGCCTCTATAGAAGCTCTTCAGAAACATGATCCCGAGGTCTAAGAGCGAATTTCTGGCTAGATTAGCAGTGTCTGCTGTTTTCCATACATTACATTCGAAGGTGCTGTTGGAATGAAAAACAGTCTTATAATCGTCGAAATTCCTCTAATTCCGGTCGAATTCCTGCGATTCCTAACTGCAAGACTGACGTCTTCCTCCCTGCTGCTGTCGACCGCATGCTGCGGCAGAACCCATCCTTAGACCCCTCCCAATTGACTCCCCTGCCGGCTGGTGACTTCAGTGTCGATTGGCGAAAGTGCGCCGACCATCAATGAAATCATAATCTACTTCAGCGAAAGCTAACATCTCAGCCTTGTTGTCGGTGTTGATGTTTTCTTGCGAGGCATCTCAAACACGAATATACCAAAGCCTCCTTTAGCGTACTTTATTGCTTCGAATTAGTCAACTTATACAGCTACTTGTTATAAATACGCATCATATGTTTCTAATATTTCATTCGGAAGGACGATTATGCAGTAACCGAAAATGTAATAATGTAAGTTATTTCTAAATACATAGCATACCTATATATTATAACATTAGTTTTTAAAAAGCACAACATTTCCATTATTGCATCATCTTTCTTTTGTGTAAAATTTTCTGCATACATTTATGTTATGTATTTATAAATAACTTTTACATAACTTTTCAATTATTACAAAATCTTCCTTTTGCATTAAATAATATATATGCATACGGATGTAATAGGTATGCACCTGATTAAGATCAACAGGAATAGCAAAGGCCTATTATGACTGTAAGAAATGCTGAATAGGTTCGTCTGGTTTTTCAGGACGCATGTGCGCGCACTGGGTGGGAGGGGGAGGAGAGGGCGGAGTGGGCGTCTGAACGACGTAGTGGTTTTGATAATGTGGGAGCGTTGGGTGTGGGGTGAATTTTTGCACGAATAGGCCCTAACAGGCCGTTGATTGACGCTATGAGAATCGCATCTGTGCAAGTAAAAGGTTACAGCTGGCAAGGTGGCAAGAAAGTGCTTCCGGGTAGGGTGGGGTACTTTTAAGGCAGCGTAGGGTAACGTCAGACATACAGGGCATCAGAGAGTTAGGGGTTGGGTCGGAGAATAGAGTTCGGTAATGCAGGTAAGGTGAAGTAGGATGGGAAAGGACAAGGTAAACTAAGGTATACAAAGTTAAGATTAGGTTAAGGTAGGTTTAGGCTGAGAGGGCATGGATAGGGTTATGGTTTGGGTTAGAGTAGGATAGGGGTATGTGGTAGGGTATGGTAAAAGTAGGGCAGGATTAGAGTAGAGAAAGAAGGAATGATAGGGTTAGTTCATGTGGATAGGGTATAACGGGAAAAGAGGATGAGGTGGTGGCAGTTACGCATGAGTGATTGGTAGCCGACGCGTAGGTCAGCCTGACCAGGAAGTTGGAAGCTTAGGAAAATTAGCAAAGCCTGCTGCCGTCTTTCGTTCATCCCTTAATTCATTGATTCGCTGAGCCTTGGATTCATTCATTTCCGGGCTCGTTCGTTTATTCATTCATTCGTTCTTTTTTGTTTCTTTCAAAGGACTCGTCTGTTGGTTTCTTTCTCCCTTCTTTCCTTCCTTCATCCATCCATCCATCATTAAATCATTCATTTATTTCATAATTCCAGCTTGTTGGTCAAGAAAAGATCCCTTTATACTTACTGACTACCCAGTACTGACTAAGATGATGACAACGACGATGATAATAAGTGAAAGTGATAATAAGTGAAAGTGACGATGATGTTAATGATACTGATGCTGCTGTTGATGGTGATGATGATGGTGATGATGATGATGATGATGACCAGCCATGAGCAGAATTGCAGGAATGTGACGCTGTTTTGACAAGAAGTAAGTGAAAGAAAGATACTGGCGAATGACTGACTGGTATCAACATCTAGTGCAGCGATCAGTAGGTCCATTCGTCTGCTACAATCATCAAGAAAGAGGCCAAATGAGATGTGCGCGCCTGTGTGTGTACGCGCGCATAAAAGTAATGTCTGTTAAGAGCAGATGCTAATGTGGCTAGAAAGTTCGCAAACGTAAACTGTCTGTGTCAAAGAATATTCACTGTCGCCTGCCACCAGACACTTTTATCTAATATTTTAAAAAGCCACAGTGAGCTATAGGCCATTATGTTTATCACTGAACAATTGACGTCTAAAAGCGTTCTGACAGCATTAGTGGCTGCTGTTCCTAAGCATTAGTTCACAATTTTATCAGTAAATATGATGTCAATATTTACAACTAGAACACAGACTTCTTAATTAAAATCACGTTACTTAAGAATCCAATGCCAAGACTCTACTGGTCGATAACTAGGTCATCTTATCATATACGTCAAACGACATTAAACTAAATTATTCAGTAGCCGCTGGTTCCCCGCTCTATTACGTCAGAAAAGTAAACTTCCAGTAATCAATGGAATCCGTCGTAATCACGTCATTAATTCATTACTGATGAAACTGCTTTGATCAAACACTTCAAAGTAGTACTACTTTGAACCAAATCTTTCCAAGAGCTGACATGCTTGTTACGTATAAGCCTAATTATTTCAAAACTGAATACATTTAGATGTAATTATCTACAATTACGCCATATTCCAAATTCCGGTTTTCGCTATGTGTCAATCAAACGCCCACGCAGCTGCGTATGCATAACACGTTATACATGTAGGCTTTGTTATATATATATACATATATATGTCTATATATAATGCGTTATATATATATATTTATACACAGTTATATATACATTAATATATATAGCTTGGAATTTCATTTTCAGTTATATATTAACATAAACATATATATTCATATATTTAGGTGTAAGTATATAAATGCTATAACTATGTCTACATTGATATGATGCATACAGACATGCACTGTATATAAGTATAACTGTACTATGTGTAAATATAATTATATAGGAGAGAGAGAGAGAGATCCAATGAGGAGGGTATGCAACTGTGTAGGAATTCATTCAGAAATATTTGGCCATCTAGCGGTCGGAGGAAGGAATGTATGCTTCAGACATGCGCATCATCAGACTTCGGAATATTCCCGTTTATAAGTAACTGCGCGATTCTCTTCCTCCCAACCCCACTTCCCCCTCTTCCATTTCTCCTTCCCTAATCATCCCCCAAAACCCTCCCTGCGAGTGAAAGACCATAATATAGGGGCCTATAGCAGACAGAGACAGAGGCCGAGATAAAGAGAGCCAGAGAGAGAGACAGACAGAGACAGAGAGAGACAGAGAGAGATGTACAGACAGAGTTACCGAAGGTCAGACAGAGATACAGAGAGACAGAGATAAAGAGATACAGACTGCCAGATAAACAGACAAGCAGAGGCATCCAGATGCAAAAGTCACATAGATGGACAGGCAACTTGTAGTATAGGCCTACACAATGACAGTGACAGAGAAAGATACAGAAAGACGACATACACACCGACAGGCATATACACACAAACAGACAGAACCGCAAGCAAGACAGGACCGAGGTGCATTGCTCTATAGCTAAAGCATCCATGATGCACCAGTGAAGAAGAAGAAGAAGAAGAAGAAGAAGAAGAAGAAGAAGAAGAAGAAGAAGAAGAAGAAGAAGAAGAAGAAAACCGCAGCAGCTGAAGAGAAATTTGAACTGTCCATGGACTTTCTACAACATTCCTGACATGCTAAACATTTTCCACATATCCCGAAAAACACTATCACACAAAAAGGTAGCATTAATACCTGAACGATTAATGTCCTGTCTGTCCAGGGATAAGTTGCTTAAATAACAAATAATAAAACAATAACAAATAAAAATAAAATAAGAACAAATATGTTACTAATTTTACTAATAATGATAATGATAATAATCAGAACAGATCAGAACCGATCAGGTCAGATTAGAACAGACGATAACATACTAGGACAGACTAGAACTGATTAAATTAGTTTAGATAAGAATAGATTAGTCAAGATTAGATTATGAGATGATTCTTACCTCTTCCGAATGCGATGATGATGTCGATGACAGCAAGGTCAAGGGCATCATTCTCTGTGAACTTGAGCGGAATTACTTCACTCCACATTCTAAAAGAAAGTTCAAGGACGGCCTTCTGCTCAATCAACGGAATCTTTCCGCTAATTCCATTCGCCAAGAGGCGCCATCTGACGGGCCTATTTTCGTCCCTGACGAGCCGTGACCTTGACCCGTGACCTGGAACTCCTTCGGGGTCCTGGTCTATCGAACTTGCCAGGACAGACCTTCTTTTCCGGCGGACCCTGGACCTTGAGGCGCGACTGGTCATCCAGCGGTTCGATCGACGTTCCGGTTGAAAGACGTTCTTCTGCTGCTCTGCTTGAGCGGAATTCCTCTGTCGACCCGCTTGAGTGGCGTTCCGCTCACGTTCTGCTTCAGTGGAGTTACTCTGAGGGTCTACTTGTGTAGCCTTCCGTTGTTCACCCAACCGTGACCTAATGTCTCTGAGCATGCGCAGTCGTCGGTCTACAGCACTGACGCTGGCGCCCTCTTCCGCTTCGATCGGCGACCTCGCGATTCTCCTTCGACGCGGACTGATTTCCCCCAGCTTGTCCCTTTCGCCTCTTTCCTGCACACTGCCTTCAACAACTGCGCGATCGATGTGTCTTGCTGAGGCCCTGGCAACCCTTCCCGCCTTCGATCCCGTAATCTTCGCCTGTCGTTTTGATCCCAACTTCCGGTGTCGCCCAATGCGGATGCGGGTTCTCGGTTCACTTCCGCTTGGTTCGTCTTCGAGGGGACTGATCAGAGTAGGCAATAGTGGTTCCTTGTCGCTGTTACCGCAGCGTCCACGACTCATTGTCCTCTTCGTGTCTTCATCCAGTCGACCGGTTGGCCTCAGCTTGAAGGTCTCTTGGAGGGTCCGCAGAGCTTCCTCGATGTCCAGGTCGGTGCACGACGCTTTGGCTGAAGCGCCGGAGTCCGCTATTGGTGGAATTGGAACGCTCTGGAACGCCTGACGCGGCGATGATGAACTGGCGCAGTTGAGGTAGCCGTACTTGTAGAGATATTTCTGGAATTAATTATTTAACTGGTTAATTAATTAATGGATGAGCGGAATAATTTCTTTTAATTGGGTATTAAAGAAATGGTAAACAAGCATATAATTATAAATAAATAAATAATATAAGAAAATAATTAAAGAAAAATACTAGGATGAACGAACGAACGAATTAGTAAATTAATAATTTTACAAATGAATTACATAGTTACTGACTATCTGACTGACACACTGAATGAATGAATGAACGAATTAATTCATTAATTAATTAACCATTCAATGAATCAGTGAATGAATCTATCAATGAATGAATGAATCAATCAATCAATCAACGAAAAAGAAAAAGATTTGATGAACATAAGAATGAATGAACGAAGGAATGATTAAAGATATATACATATACCCATTACTCACTCACACAACCCTATCCACACACGAGCGGTGGGCAAACATACATCTGGCCAATGTCGCCTAGAACGCACTGAAAGCCAAGCGGTCGGTTTCGAACCCTGATCAGTGTTGTCTTACCGTTGCGTCCTCGTAGGTCTGTACGCTGTAGATGTTGGTCCTTGGTCCGTAGCTGCCCTGATCCTTATGGTCCCTTCGGTGGAAAACCATCTCCGTCGAACACACCTGGAATAGCGTGGCCAGCAGCAGAATTAGACACTTTCGAACCGCCGTCGGCAACTTCAAAGATATCGTCGGCAACTTCAAAGTTGTCGTCTGTACCTTATTATAGCTCCTCCAGCACATCTTCAGAGGTAAGTCCGCGGATCAAAACTCCCCTCCTCCTTCTAGGTGTCCTCCTCTCGCTGCCCGTTCACCCTTAGTTTTACTTCTCTCGCGTTATCGCTAAATATTAATGTCTGTAAATTGAGTACTGACGTGATTAATATTAATGGTATTCAAAAACCGTTCCCTTCAATACTTTTACCGACAGTCACGCAGGCCAATGTTCTCCAACAGCTGCATTGTCGTCAGAACTTTGTCTCACACCGGTCGTATGTAATATCCGTCAATATTAGACGTTATCCTTATTAATCTTCCCGTTTATTTTTATTCAGAAAATCGATCAAATCCAGCTCATCCATTTTGGACTTTGCTTGACTTAACGATACAAACTCGACATTAAGTTTCGTCAGTCTTGAGTTGAGTCATCGTTGGCTATACACGCGCGGCGCCCACGCCTCTTTTTACTCAGACCCATCAGGCGTCTGCAGTCATCCCTCACTTGCCCAAAGAACAGGTAACAGATTTGCTTATAGCGCAGAATCAAACAAGGGAGCACAAAATGACTTGTCCCCGTGCGGTTTTCTCTAAAATTACCAGACGCGGTGCGATTTTTTGTCAGGATTATATCAGGATTATATTTGACATTATGTAGAATGTCATAAAATCAAAATAAAATTAGGATAATATAATAATAATATCAGGATTATAGGATACCAGGATTAAATGAGGATAAATTCACGATAATATGGATGAATAAGGATAAAATTTTGATAATATCATAATTATCGGATATCAGGATTATATCATGGTAATATCAGGATAATATCAGAATAATATCAAGATTAAAGAATATCAGGATGAAATCAGAATAATATGGAGATTATATGAGGATATTTATGTATTCGAGTTTTGTAAGATTTAATTCGAAGTAGGTAGGCCTATGGTGTTTTGCAACGTCTGCGAGATTCATAGTTCACGAGTTCATTGGATGGGTTCAGACGGAACTAAGCGGAGATTGGCACAGCACGAGGGCATTCTCAGATGCTTACTAATCCGGATTTGCTTCTATCTCTTCCTCTGTCTGTCTGTCTGTCTGTCTGTCTGTCTGTCTTCAGTCCTCTGTCTCTATCTCTTTCGATCCCTCCCCCGCTCTCTCTCCTCTGTATATATCTGCCTGTCTGTCTGTCTGTCTGTCTGTCTGTCTGTCTGCCTGTCTGCCTGCCTGCCTGCCTGCCTGCCTGCCTGCCCAGCTGTCTGTCTGTATGTCTGCCTAAGGTCGTCGTGCCTCTTGCTCAGTCTCTCCTCTCTCTCTCTCTCTCTCTCTCTCTCTCTCTCTCTCTCTCTCTCTCTCTCTCTCTCTCTCTCTCTCTCTGGCCAGGTTCGGTCTGGAATGCCTCTCGCGTCTCTGTATTTCTCCTTGTCTCTCCAATTGTCTCTTCTCCTCTGTCTGTTTCTCAAGCCTGTCTTTCGGTTTGTTCAGCTGTATGTTTGTCCGTATGTTTTTTCCTGTTGTGGCTCTGTCCCTCAGCTTGTCTGCCTGTCTTTGTGTCTATCTGTCTGTCTGTCTGCCTGTCTGTGTGTCCGTGTATTCTGTGTTTGGTTGTCTATTTATTAACTTGTCTCTACCTCTATTTAAGGTTGCTCTGCTCTGTACTATCAATAACTGTCGCTCTGCATAGACAAACAGAGACACAAGCAAAAAAACAGAGACATATGGAAAGCTGGAGAGAGAGACAGACAGACAAACTGACAGTCAGTCAGACAGACAGACAGACAGACATAGAGAAAATTGATGTAGAAAAACCATTTCGGATGTACAACAAGGAAAATCGAGTTAGTCTCGTCGACTTATAGGAATGAACAAAGACGAAGAAAACGAAGAAAAAGGCGACAAAACAGTAACAAAAAGAAAGACTTAGTGATGACGTAATAGTGACGTCATTTTCCAAATAATAATTATAATGATGATTTGGAAGAGACTTCTGAAGCGTCTAAAGAGATTTAGTCGGAAGCTGACTTCGAGATTTCGAAAGGAGTTTACTCGCCTTCGTCGATGGTAAAGGTAGGGAAATTCGCTGCTTTTATTTTCGCTAGAGAACGCGTTGTATCTTTTACATAACGACTTGCAGGCCTCATTTCTGTCTGTCACTCTCTCCTCTCTTTCCTCTGTATTCTGTCTATCTGCTTGTTTGTTTGTCTCCGTCTGTCTGCCCTGTCTCTGCTCTGTTTGTCTGTCTCTTTAAACCAGTTACTTTTTAGTAGCTTTGACTTCCTTTCATTATCGATTTCCTGACCTTCTTGACCTTTATGGCATCCATAACAGCCATGACTTCAATGATCTTCATGACCCCATGATCTTCATGACGATCTTAGGACCTCAGTGACCTTCCCTACATATTTAACATCCGCGACCTCCATGACCTTCACGGGGTGACCTCCATGACCTCTGTTGACTTTATGACCTCTCTTAATTTTATCAGTAAATATGACATCAGTCTTGACATCTAGAATAAGTAACTTATTACGTCACAAAACCCAAACCTTCTGGATAACAACGATTACTCAGTGAAGTAATGACGCCATCCATGATCCCTGACCTGCATGAAGGGAAAATCCATAGCATCCATAACTCAAATAGCATTCATACCTACACGACTTCATGACATCCATTCCATCTACACCTCCATGACTTTCATGGTGACCTCCATGACCTCTCTTGTCTGTTTATAGACTCCTTAGACTGTCTTTCTGACTACTTCCTCAGCTCTTGCCTCTTAACGTCGAAACTTTTATCCGTGACCTTCCAGCGATCAGCCTAACAGATCTCCTTTGGTTCTTTTCCCCAGCCAATCACAGATCTCCGCGTTTTGTGACGTTATCATGGCAGGCGTAATCGCCGACGATGACGTCATGCAGACGATAAAACAGGAAATGCTAGAGCCGAACGATCCAATCGTCACGGACGCCAGCAACCTCGGCGAAGGCCAGCCAATGGGACTCGGCGTCCAGCCGGTCGGGACACGCCCCTCCCCTGTCAACGAGCTGACAGACGACCAATCGCGGACGACGGGGGCGGAATCGAAGGCGGGCACTACGACGCCCCAGCAGAAGGAGGTCCGATTTGCTCCGGACACGAAGTCGAATAAGTCACGCCTATGTCGGTTGCTATGACGTCGGTTGCTATGACGACTTGCTGCTATGACGAATTGTTGCTATGACGACTTGTTGCTATGATGCTCTTAGATCTACAGTGAAATCTGAATGTAGTACAGTTCGGCCTTTATAATACGATACCGTTGAACATCGGATTAAACCCGGACCTACTGTCAATCTTGTTTATAATGAATTTTTAATTGGAGGTGGATTTTTGTTGTATTTCAAAAGAAAATATTGAACCAATGATTATGATATATATCATTCACCGCTGCCTTTCCTTAACTTACCTTACTATCCCATACCTTACTATACCTTTCCTTGCTTTCTCTTATACTTCTGACGTATTTCCCCAACTTTAACCTTATATTACCTCTCATTGCCTTGCTTGCATTGCCTTGCCTTACTGTGGAGTGGCGCTATAATTACGTTACTATTTTGTTAGTTTACATTAGTAACAATACATTAGCCTACATTACATTTCGTTATATGGGACTGATTGAGGTTTGTAGGAACTCTAGGTAACTCACAGGTAAGCATAGGTAACGATAGATAATTAGGCTACAGGTGGTTATATGTACTGACAGGTAAGTATAGGTAACGATCGATAATTAAGCTACAAGTGGTTATAGGTAACTATAAGTAAGCATAGGTAACGATAGGTGACGATAGATTACTGACTACAGGTAATGTGGGGCACGGTAGCATATTGGATAGAGCGCTTGACTTGTAACGCGGAGTGTACGGGTTCGAGCCTCCTCCGAGACGGTTACTGTGTAGGGGCCTCGAGCAAGTCCTTCACTCACAATTGCTTGGCGCCATCGAGTGATGCTAAGCTATTAGATATTGGCGCTTAATAAATGCAGGAATAAAAAAAATAATCATAGGTAAACATGGGTAATTATAAGTTACTATAAATAACCACGAACAACTAATAACTTCACAATCGACCTTCCCTCCAACAGACTGCAGAATGTGGCAATAGGAGCTGATCTCCTGATCTCCATTGAAGACTTGCGCCAGTTGCTGTCGTCGCCACATAAGTCGTGTGATCCCCATCCTCTGCCAGCGTTTCTAATTAAAAACATCGCGATCTTTTGTCATTTTTACTGTTGTTATGTAATACTGCTTTGAGGAGGAGGGATCGCTTCCCGCTTCTCAAAAAGGGTCATTGTTTCATATCAATAACAGGGTCAATTACCGACCCCTTTCAACCTATCTTCCTTATTAAAGACTGTTGAGAAATATGTGTCGTTGTAGTTTAAAGGCCTAAATTTATCTTGGGGCAGACTCTCTTCTACCGAAGCAACAGTCGGGGTTCAGAAAGTTTCAATCCACAGAGTCTGTTCTGATACCAGTTCTTGTTGACGTTTTTGGGGCTGTTGGCAAAGGGCATGTAACCATCCTCGCCCTGCACTTTTCCTATGAGAACGGCATTCGACACTAGACAATGGCATTGGTTTAGATCGCCTCGAAACGTCGTTCGGATTCGTGGGTTGCACGCTCCTGTTTGTCTGTGCTTATCATTCTCTCTGGGGCACTCAGGCAGTGGTTTTTGGTTCTATACGGTCTGACTGGTCTTTGACCTGACTTGGTCTTCCACATGGTTCCATCTTAGGATTTCCAACGCTATCTCCACACCGCTCATCTAAACTTAATCCTTTTTTCTTTAGGAGTTGAGGTTCATCAGCATGCTGATGACACTCAGGCATATGTCCATGACCCAGCTGCAGAGGCAGTCTTCTTAGTGCAGGTAATGCTCCAGATATCGGAGATACTACGCTCCTGGATGTTGTTCAACCGCCTCCGGCTGAACCGGAAAACCCAGTTCATTTGACTTAGCAGCTGTGTTCAGAGATCAAAATTCGTAAATGCTCTTGGGATCATACATATCTTGTATGCAGCTCATTGCTATCCTGATGTCTCCTTTCCCACTGTTGTTCGTCATCAGGATGTGACTTGACCTTCTCAAAGAACGTGAAGAATGCATGTCGAATGTACTTCTACCATCTGCGTCGGATTTGCAAAACGACTCCGATACACGCATTCATATGCACCAGGGTTGACTGTGGGAATGCCATTTATGCAGGTCTAAGTCTTTCCTGCAGTAATCAGCTAATACCTAGGTTTAGGCATGTAGCGACTCCCCTCCCACCGTGTCCTCAGCTCTGTGCTCTTACTCGCTCACTTCAATTTGTTCAGTGGAGAGGACGTCACGGCGCCTAGCAGGGATCTACTGCTAGGACTTGCGTAAATCAAACATGTATATATCTATACATCAAGCAAGAGTTCAATTGTCTCTAATTAACAGTTTTAATGTGTGTTAAAAGTAAAAGAAAACAAATGATAACAAATGAAAATACTATGCATATATGTATTAAAACGATAATCAAAGTTCACCTTAACTAACCTACCTAGGCCAGCATTGTCCTACTAATTGCAAAACGGTTATTGACATTACTAATTCAAAGGATAATAATAATAATAGATAAAATGAACCTCCCACGATGGCCGGCAGGTGTTTGATTCGAGTGATCGCTCAGTACAGAGACATTCGCGCGCCACCAGATAGTAATCTCTCCTCGCATTGGTTGTTCCAATTGCAGCTCAATTTTCACCCGGCCAAGCGGGTGATTTCAATTGGTCTGAAGAGATCGTGTCACGACAGAATCGATAAAACAGAACAGCGTTTATATTATATCTCGGCCGCTCAGAGAGTTGCTCATCGAGCCGACTCCTTCGCAATTTCCTTTCTTTAACGAGTCGGAGGCAAAACAACTTCAGAAGCCCTCACGGTTTCTTCCAAGACTCGGAGTTTGCCTCGAGCGGGGACGCGAACGCTCGCACGATCCACGTCCTCGGCAGAACTGCTCTTTCGGGCGCGAAGAGTAGCGTCCTCAGAAATTCTTCCGCCTGTAGGGTAGATCAGTCCTGCCCTACCCTGGCTCAGTACGGCCCCATCACACAGCCCGCGCCAGTTTAGCGTTCCCCTTTCCCACATTTACATACATATATATATATATATATACACATTGCAATGCTGGCCGTGGCTAGACAAATATATATCTACAATGCTGGCCACTCAGTACATCTATACCACTATCTATACACATATCTGTACCCACTCAGTGAGTCACTCACTTCTGCAAGACGGGATGTGTGCCTACAGGGGAATCGCTACAAGGCATATATCCGGTTTAATGTGGAACGGCAATGGTTACCTATGTAACATGCACTAAGTTTCAGATCTTAAAGATTAAGCTTAATTGTCTTGCAAGCTGTTCTCTCTCATATCTGAAGGATGTGTCTAAGTCTCATGCATCCATGACCGCAGATTTCTTCGCTCTGTTGCGCAGGGTGACCCGCATGGTTGCCCCACTAGCCCGAGCTTCCACAGTCCAGCATAGAAGCTTCGATTGGTTGTTTCACCCTTCTGAAGAAGTTGCCTAGCAACCTACGACTTGAACTCCTTTACCTTTTTCGGCCTGTTTATGTAAGCGCTTAGAAACCATTCTCTTCGTTCATCGTTTTGTGCTGTCAGGTGAGGAGCCTTTGATGAGGGATTGTCAACTGAATTGTAAAGTCATGAAGTGGCAGCAATCTTTTCGTCCTCTTAAGTATTTTTTTGCATTCGACAGGTGGCAGCACGTTTTGCGAAGTGGTGTATAGGGAGAAAAAGCAAAGAACCAAGAACAGAGCTATGAGGAACGCCTCATATGAGTGGTGCATGAGCCGACATTAATCCAGTGAAGACAGATGGAGTGCTTGGGAAGGGGGTAAGATCTGACTGGAACCAGTTTAGGGTCAGATCCGATACGCCAAAGCAGTGCTTAAGCTGCTTAAGGTGATGGAGCAAGACTACATGGTCAACAGTGTCGAAAGCAACAGACAGGTAAAGAAGAGCAAGTTCAGTTGCTTTACCATTGTCCACAGAGCAGATCAAGTCATTTGGACAGAAAGAAGAGCCGTTTCAGTGGAGTGCAAATTGCGATAGCTGACTGGGAAGGGAGAAGTAAAGAATCTGAAGATAGTTGTGCCTCCAGTTGCTGTTTAATGAAACGTTCGAGAAGTCTACAAAAAAAAATCAAGTTTGAAATTGGCGGATAGTTTGGCATATTGTCAGCATACAAAAAGGGCCTTTTCAACAAAGGATAGACGGACTCATGGGTGAAACATGAAGGCAGAGACCCTTCAGCCAGCGACAGATTGGTTAATATCAAGATGACGGGACCGACCACATCAAAACAGCTTTTGAGAAGGTAGGTTGGAAATGTATTGAAGAGACATTGTTTGTCAGGAGAAGAGAAAATAAGTGATCGAATTTCATCCATGGCTGCAGGGGCCAGGGAATCTAGAGCGGGTGGCGGAAGATGGAAAGCCATTTGGTAGTGGAATGTCAGATATTTTAAAATAATTTTTACCTGATAGTGGTTATCAAGTCACCAAAGACGTTAATGAAAGCGTCAGCTAGAGCAGCCAGAGAGATGGTGAGAAAGTCTTAGGTAGTGAGCACGGACAGCGTGTTCCTATGGAGTACCTGAATGAGGGTCTTCCAAAGAGATCTAGGGAAAGACGAGTTTTTAAAGATCACGTTTGCCAGATAAAGAGGATTTCACCTTGGAAATCAAAATTTAAACGATTTTGCATTATTCCTTAAAAATACGCATGACAGAAGGGAAGTCGAGAGCGACGTCATTCGAGTTCAAATTGGCTCCGACGACGTCGAGAATCGACAATTTCAGAATTATACCAAAGCTTCCGGTCACGAATGATAACCTTTTGGATTTAAGTGGAGTGTTTCGTATCAAGCAATTCAGTTAGAGTAGATTGGAGTCTCAAGAGAGAGCATCCTACGATAAATTTGAGTCTGAAGAAAATGATGAGCATCTGTCATTTATAAAACTCTGTAGGCCTACGTCTAATTTATGCCAAAACCAGGTAGTGATAACAGGGTACTTCGTGGTGTTTGTTAGGAAGGGAAATGGAATGGCGACAGCAAGAAAAATTCCTCAATTAAGATGTTTCGAATAAGGTTACAATCAGCAGTCTGAATTGTTTGAAGACGTTTTATGTGAGATAAATCGATGATATAGAAAAGGGAGTTGCAGTAGTCAAGTTTGGAGGGAAAAATTGATGTGACTAATGAGCAGGCAGTTTTATATTCAAGTATGGGGCAAAGGTCACTAAAGGGCATGTAACAAGTGCAATATAACTGAGTGATGTAGTCGACAAAAGAAAGGTTTTTGTCGAAGATGATTTCGAGATTGCGAACTGGAGAAGAGTAAGGCGCAGGTGAAGTTAGATCCTTTTTGAACAGCGTAGACAGCTCAGAGCTGTAATAAACTGTATTAATTTACTATATTAATTTATTTCTAATAGGCCTTCGTAATAGTAACGAGTGCAGGCCTATTATGACGTCATTCCTGAAATCGTCCAACCATTGTTTGGCATCGGACGGGAGGTGAAAGCCTCCTGAAATAAATCGCCTCCTTTGAGCGCTGATCGACTAGCCTACTGATTCGATATTTTCATGTTTGGTAGAATATTTCGAAAATCGATCAGCGATCGAACCGAGAAGGAAGCTCTAAGGACGACCACCGCTTTATTGAAGCCAGGTTCGCTGTAAGCGTTGATTACACTGAACTAAGGTTGTATAGATCGCCATATCAGCATCTTTTAAATCATTATTATGCTGTTTGAAACATTTATTACTCGAGGTAGATGTCATTCCTCAGGACTTAAATATACTTGGAGTAGGAACAGTTGCTGTTATTATTATTATTATTATTATTATTATTATTATTATTATTATTATTATTATTATTGTTATTGTTATTATTATTATTATTATTATTATTATTATTTCTGTTATTATTATTATTATTATTATTATTATTATTATTATTATTATTATTATTATTATTATTGTTATTGTTATTATTATTATTATTATTATTATTATTATTATTTCATTATTTTTATTTTTTATTTTTTAATCCCTCAAGATTTCAAAAATTAGGGATTGCATTGTTCTCGGATGACTAGTCTTCGGTGATGTTCTGCACTGTGTTAAAAGTGAAAAGCGATTGCGTTGAAACGCTGGATGTAATAGATAAGCGTTGGTGAAGAAAATGGTTTCCCTCTTATCATCAGTTATCTGAGCGAGGCGATGGCCAAGACTGTTGAGGAAAACCAGGCCTTCTTGGTTTATTGGGACGAGGGTTTCGAAAGCCAAGGGCACAAAGCAGAATGCGGGTAAAATGACCGATATTATTATTATTATTATTATTATTATTATTATTTATTATTATTATTATTATTATTATTATTATTATCATCATTTCAAAAATTAGGGATTGCATTATTCTCGGATGACTAGTCTCCGGTGATGTTCTGCACTGTGTTAAAAGTGAAAAGCGATTGCGTTGAAACGCTGGATGTAATAGATAAGCGTTGGTGAAGAAAATGGTTTCCCTCTTATCATCAGTTATCTGAGCGAGGCGATGGCCAAGACTGTTGAGGAAAACCAGGCCTTCTTGGTTTATTGGGACGAGGGTTTCGAAAGCCAAGGGCACAAAGCAGAATGCGGGTAAAATGACCGATATTATTATTATTATTATTATTATTTATTATTATTATTATTATTATTATTATTATTATTATTATTATTATTGTTATTGTTATTATTATTAATATTATTATTATTATTATTTCATTATTTTTATTTTTTATTTTTTAATCCCTCAAGATTTCAAAAATTAGGGATTGCATTATTCTCGGATGACTAGTCTCCGGTGATGTTCTGCACTGTGTTAAAAGTGAAAAGCGATTGCGTTGAAACGCTGGATGTAATAGATAAGCGTTGGTGAAGAAAATGGTTTCCCTCTTATCATCAGTTATCTGAGCGAGGCGATGGCCAAGACTGTTGAGGAAAACCAGGCCTTCTTGGTTTATTGGGACGAGGGTTTCGAAAGCCAAGGGCACAAAGCAGAATGCGGGTAAAATGACCGATATTATTATTATTATTATTATTATTATTATTTATTATTATTATTATTATTATTATTATTATTATCATCATCATCATCGTCGTCATCGTCGTCATAATCATCATCATCATCATCATCAACAACAACGGTAATTTCTCTTTCATACTGCAATACATGTGCTATTTTTCTTATTTAGCTACTACGTATGCCACTAAAATTCAAACTTGTAACATTCTGACGGTCTTGATCACTACGCCAATCGCCATAATGAAATCCAGACTGTCATCGAAGTCATTCAATCATCCCTCAATCAGCTGTCAGTCAGCTGTCTATTAATCATAAGTGGGAAACTTGTTGATCATTGGCCGGATACATGTCAATAATTAATCTAAAAATTGTCATCGTCGAAACTGGTCTCCTGATTAAATTCACCAAGATACTTGTCAAAAATTAACAGTAGGCCTATCCAGTGCAAAAATAAATTGGATACCTGTAGAAAATCACCGAAGAATCTGTCTAAAAATCACCGAAGTACCTGTTAAAATATCACTAAGGCACCGGTCGAGATATCACCGAAGTATCTGTCAACAAAATCACCAGGATACTTTAAAGAAAATCGCCGAGAGACTTGTAAAAAATCATCTGATCATCACCTTAGCACCTCAGAAATCACCCTCACCTGTCGGTCATCACCCAGACCGGGTCAATCATGTCCTCATCGTCGGTCAGCCGTGTCTGGGAAGACGAGAGCGTCCAGGCGGTGATTTTTGCCGTCGGTTTAGTCGTCGGTTCTGGGCTGACCGTCTGCATCATGCGACGCAACGTACGACGACTCGAGGATTACGTAGAGCTGCTGAGGAGGGAGGTACGGAGGCTGCGGATAGTCGTAGATGACCACTTGGCACTCTTCGAAGGAGCACAAGACGGTTTCAGCAGCGGCCAGGTTCTGTCGCCTCCTCCTCCTGCTCTTTCTCCTCCTTCTCCGCCTGCTTATCCGTCTGCTCCTTCTCCTCCAGTTCCTCCTCCTGAAACGCATTGTGGCTCTACGCTTTCTCAGACTGCGGGTTCGGTTCCTCATCCCCATAAAATTCATCATCGTCAAAGTCCTCGTAGTCAAATTCTGCAGTCTACTCCTCATCGTCCCTGTTCTCCTTCTCATTCTCCTGCTTCGGACTTCGATGGAGAGGATTACTTTCCGGCTCCGAACAGGTAGGACAGCGATGAAGTTTAATTAGTCAGTAATTAAGTCTGATTTATTGGTATATAAGCATGGTTAATTAATAAATTGATGATGATGATGATGATGATGAATATTATTATTATTATTATTATTATTATTATTATTATTATTATTATTATTATTATTATTATTATTATTATTATTATTATTATTATTATTATTATTATTATTATTATTATTATTATTATTATTATTATTATTATTATTATTATTATAGCGCAGAGAGAAAGGATGAGACACAGAGAGAGAGACATAAAATAGAGCGGGAGACAGACTGCAGATGGGAGAGAGAGACAGAGAGATAGGGCGAGACAGAAATTGGCAGAGAGAAAAGCAGAGAAAGAGAAATAAAAAAGACAGAGAAAGACAGAATGAGACAGAGACAGAGAGTGCAGACAGGAGACAGACAGACCAAGACGTAGAGCGATATACGTTGAGAGACAGACAGAGTGAGACAGAGAAAGACACAGAGGAGTCACATTCAATCTCTTCAAATCTTCGGCTCGGATAATCCATCAGTCAGATTACAATCCACAAATAGAACAGAAAATCGTGCGCCACATAATCTCACTTGTCGACGCAAAACACAGAATACATTCAAGATCACCTACACGAAAACTCTTTGTTAATTTTCCCAAACAATCGTACGGATTTTCTGAGCTAATTCCCTGCGGATCTGACCACCCCCTTTTTACTGGCCACCCCTCTCATTTCTCCCCGGCTCAACAAACCCCTGCTGGGTCCTATTCGCTCACTTGCTTCTGACTTCGCAGAAATCCAAATTGTATGAGTTTTCTGCGGCCCATATTTACCCCTACGCTAGCCAGCCCACCCATGGGGTATACGTGTATATGTATGTATACATCAAGACACTTAATATAGCGCCTTTTAAGTACCTCTCCAAAGCGCTGCACAGTTTCAGGACTGCACGGATGCTAGGCTTTGGCAGTGTAATAGATTTGCAAAGGTCTTGAAAGACTGAAGCAGAGAAGCCGATGTTCTTTCAGTATGTTGACAAATAAGGCAGAATTGCTCAGGAAAACATTTCAAGGTTTCTTTTCCAAAGCGCAGGATCATTCCCAGGATAAAGATTTAAACATTCGACGATTTTCTTCTGGAGTTTAATATCTTTATTTAAAGGTACTCGGGTACCAAGGAAAGAGTAAAAGCACTCAATTTTGGAGTTAAAATACGGACTGTTGAAAAGAAAACTCGTAGGCTACATATTTGAATTGAAACTTACCCAGGTACTGAGGACAAGTACCCAGGTACCAAGTCAAGGAACAAGTATACTCGGGTACCAAGTTAAAGTACGAATATTATCACGCTTGAGTAGAAAACTCGCGCGTATCCGAATTGGAACGGAAGTCGTGCCTAGGTACCAAAATATCAAGGACAAGTATCTCATATGCTAAGCTGAAGTACATGCATACTATCAAGTTTAAAAAGAAAACTTGTATGCATTTGAATTTTAACGTAATTCCTTCCGATTCGAGCTTGAAGTAAAAAAAGTCTCCTTAAGAAGATCCTGGAGTCGATCTTGGAGCCTTGCGAATAACCATCCCTCACCTCTTTCAATTTTAACTGAGCATTTACGAAATATGCTGCTGCGCGGTTTCTACGGAGTCTGTCACAACGCCTACCTTTGCATGCAATTCAGGTCGGATGACGTTCAGTCGGTGAACCTAGATGACAAAAAGGAACTCCGAGGACCGGCTGCCGCCACGTCCTCAGCGTCAAACAGGGACCAGGATCTGACTCAGGTGTTTTGTCACGTCGATAGACTGATGGATGGAAGTGACTACGAGAAACATCAAGCTTATAATATTCTCATCAACAAGAGTAAAGACCGACAGGTATTCTCGTAATCTGTCATTGTCGTATTTTTGTCATCGATATCATCATAGTCGTCACGCGATGTTATCGTTCACATAGATCGTGTGACAGCCACCCACCCATCCATCTGCTTATCCACCCATCCATCTGCTTATCCACCCATCCATCTGCTTATCCACCCATCCATCTGCTTATCCACCCATCCATCTGCTTATCCACCCATCCATCTGCTTATCCACCCATCCATCTGCTTATCCACCCATCCATCCGCTTATCCACCCATCCGTCGACCTATCGATCCATCCATTCATCCGTCATCAATCAATCCATCAATCAATCAATCCATCCATCCATCAGTCCGTCCGTCCGTTCGTCCACCGACCCAAAACCCACTCATCCATCCATTCATCCACCCACCCACCCGTCCATCCATCCATCCCATCCATCCCATCCATCCATCCGTCCCATCCCATCCATCCATCCCATCCATCCATCCATCCCATCCATCCATCCATCCATCCATCCATTTAACCATCCTGCATGCTTCAGATGCTGCGCAATGCCAACTTCCTGTGGCGCTTGGCCAAGGCAACGTACTTCGTCTCACAACTCGAAGGCAGCAGCAACAACAAAATCAAGCAGAAGAACTTGGTTTATAAGTCGAAAGACTTCGCTGGAGCTGCGCTACAGATTGACAACAACAACCCAGATGCACACAAATGGTAGGATTTTTATTTTTATTATTATTATTATTATTATTATTATTATTAGGATGTTGTTTAGGATTAGTATGATAATAATAATAAGATTTCGGTGGTTGTTCAACGAGGAAATGCCATCTGCCTCTCCGGAACATTACCATCACGCTTTGAGCCCCTGGAGATGGCGCTTCCGACATTATTTAAATAAACTTTTAAAATATTAATATTATTAATATCATCATCATCATCATCATCATCATCATCATCATCATCATCATCATCATCATCATCATCATTTTTTTTAATAGTAGCAGTAGTAGTAGTAGTAGCAGCAGCAGCATCCGCCGCAGTAGTGGTACTAACAATATAAGATAATAACGTGACGTAAAGGCCGGCTAGTCTCACTGACAACTTCAGTCAGGGTGACCCCAACCAGCGCCGACTCAGAGCTACTGTCCGTACTTGCAAGGTTCCCGTGGTCTACCAGGAAGCTACGTCAACGAGACTCGTAAAGTTTAAACTTTTAATAGGCCTACTTCAAAGGAACGATTGACCCTAACTCTACATAGTCTTTGATTTGTCTGCTTCCGTCTTCTGCGTCATCGTCAAGGGTCGAGTCTTCTCCTTCGACGCAGTTCTTTCGCTGAAAGTCTGCTTCTTCTCATACGATCTTCGCAGCAAGTCGTCTCTCTTCACTTTTGTAGTTGCTGTTTGACGACGCTGTGTCATAACACAGATTATTAGCGTCGCCCTCCTCCATTATCCAAGCTTGGGACTGGCACCACCCGAGTACGGCAGTGGCGGAGTTTCTCTTTTCACTGCCAGGGTAGCTGCTTTTGTAAGCGACTAGAGACCGGTTGCTACGGGTTAGAGGTCGACCCAATTCTTGTGGAAATGAGGCTAAAGGCTAGAGGCTGCCAGGCTGGTTGCTAGGGGCTAGAGGCTGACACAGTTTTCGTGAAAAAGAAGCAAAAGGTTAGTGGCTGGTTGCTATGGATTAAATGGGCTAAAGTTGAAACGCGTCAAGAGCCGGGGCATACCGTCACGATAGCGATGACGACGACAATAATTATGATGAAAAGGATAATAATCAGTCGTAATAACCGCGATTATAGTTAGGATCAAGATAATATGATGAAAATAAGGATGACGACGAGGACAACGACGACGATGATGATGAGAAGGAGGAAGACGATGACGACGATGAAGATGATGACGACGGCAGTGATGACAACGACGATGACGACTACTGTTGATAAAGGTATATAAGTAACTTTCGGAATCACCTTCCAAAGCAACTACGCCGCTGCCTTGTTTGGGGATAGTGCCAGTCCCAAGCCTGGATAAAGGAGGAGGGCGACGGCAACGGCCTTTGATGCCATAAGCTGTCGTTAAACTGGTGAACTACTACTACTACTACTACTACTACTACTACTACTACTACTACTACTACTACTACTACTACTACTACTACTACTACTACTACTACCTTCCAAAGCATTGGCGAGTACGAGGCACGACGACAAAATCCGGATTTGGAAGTGACCTTGGCTTTAGCTGTCTCTCTGTCTTTGTCTGCTCAACAGGTGGGCCATCACTCTCGGAAGCATCGGCGAGTACGAGGGCACGACCGCCAAAATCCAGAACGGGTATCAGTTCAAGGTCAGCAAAGCCAGTGGTAACTTTTCCAGTTATCCGAGCATTATAATTATGTGTACAGATGAACTTCCTCTGCTTAACAAACTTTAGCATCATTTAGGCTAGTGCTGGTGTCAGATATGCAGCAGGTGCTGGATAAATGGTTAAAAATATACAAGCCAAAGGTCAAAGTCAGCGTCAAAATAGATCAAGGTCAGTGTATGAAATAGGTCAAGGTCAGTGTATGGAATAGATCAAGGTCGGTATGTGAGTGTACAAAATAGGCCAAGGTTAAAATAAATTAACGACCATAATAAAAAGGTTAAGAACGGTGAAAAATAGGTCAATGTCAGTGTTTAGGAATAGATTAAGGTCAGTTTAAAATGGTCATTGACAATTTTAAACTTGATAGTATGCATGTATTTCAACTTAGCATATGAGATACTTGTCCAGCATAAATTCAACGTCAAGTCCAAAATCTGTAGAGGATATTGGTTCATGGTAAGCGCAAACTAAATGTCAAGGTCACTGTCAAAATTAGACCACAGTCATTGTGAAAAATATTGAATGTCAAATTCAAAGTCTGGTTTTATCATTGTTCATAGTTTCAGATTTTTATTTTACTTAATTTTATTCGTTCCGTTTCCTCCATGATTTAGTAAAGTCACAGGTGAATCTAATCTCACGGCTTTCACTTTCATGTCTGTCCGCGTGGATGTCTTTGTCGGTGAATCGTTAAGTTTCGAATTTTTTAGAAGCACATTGAAAAATCGATTGAATTGAATCCGCAAGATGCTGCCTCGCATCATCTTCTCGGTCGCTGGTGCTACGGGGTACGAACTACCACGAACACCACCACGAACACCACCACTACCTCGATCATCATCATCATCATCATCATCATTATCATCATCATCATCATCATCATCCATGCGATAAGATGGTTAATATGTCTGTTAATAGAATTAATTAGAATAGAATTATAGATTCATGTGTTACATAAAAGTGCTTCTTGCATTATATAAATTGCTTAGCGCCATCGATTGATGCTTAGTCATTAGATAGTGGCATTTAATAAATACAGAAATAATAATAATAATAATAATAATAATAATAATAATAATAATAATAATAATAATAATAATAATAATAATAATAATAATAATAATAATAATAATAATAATAATAATAATAATAATAATAATAATAATAATAATAATAATAATAATAATAATAATAAAGACGCTTCTATAATAATAGATCAACCCGTGTCCATAAATTTTAATAAGCAAGATTTTATCGATTAATAGATAAGCGTTACGTCTATATAGTTAAACTAGGTAGATCAGCGTGTCTCTACAAATGGATTAACATATGTCTATAAATAGATTAGCGCTTCCATAAATAAAATGGTTTATTCGAATGACAATGGTCAACGTTATGTCTATTTATAGGTCTATATGTTGCCGTGGATGGAGCGGAAGGTGGCCGCTGCTCTCTTCGCCACTCCGCCATCAGCCACTATAGACGATGCGCTCAGACACTTTCTCGACGTCAGTCCCATACCTCTGTTTGCCTATCTGTCTCTCCGTCAATCTGTCTGCCTGTGCGTCTGTCTGAATGTCTGCCTGTGCTATCTGTGTATATAGGCCTCTCTGTATGTGTCTGTCTAAGTGTGTCTGTCTGCTTGTCTGCCTTTCAGTCTCTTTCCGTGTCTTTTTAGCTGTCTCTGTGTCCGTCTAGGTGTCTGGGTGGATCTGTCTATCTGTTTGTGTCTATGTAGGTCTATATATGTGTATGCCTGTCTACAGTATAATGTGATGTAAATCTCCGAAATTTCTCAGCGCCACATAAAAGTGGCATCTTGGAGACCAGCTTGTCCACCGGTGCTATATCAAACCAAGTTCGCACTCCACAAGAGCTTGGTTGTTGCGCCAGCTTCGATGCCAGGTTAGAAGAACTCGGGGTCAGGCCGGAGGCGACATGTTGTTAAAATGGAAATCGAATGTGATGGCAACAGTGGTCGTAGAATGGTCCAGGATAGTTTAGTTTGAAAAGTTTAGGATAGTTTGAAAAGCTGGGTTTCAGTCTAACGTTAAACTCGCCAGGATAATGGGCAGGTGGAAGAGAGCTCACATTTACAGGTGACAGTGGAGGATTAGCGAACTAACGGAGGTCTTTCGGGGGTTCGTTCCAAAGACTTGGCGCAGCCTAGGTCATGCATGTGTGTCGCTCTCTGTCTGTGTCTCTAGCCCTTTCTTTGTCTCTTTCTGTTTCTGTGGATCGGTCTCTTCTTTCAAAGTTGATGGAAAATTTTTGAAAATTGATCCATTCTAATCTAGTTTAGATTAAATTAGACTTAAATTTAGATTAGATTGAAATTGTTCTATGGTGGACTTTGCGATTCTATTCTTTTATATCTGTAGGCCGAAAGAATTAATCCCGGTAGATGGAAAGAAAATCAACTTTATATTGCCAAGGCAAGTTTACTATCTAATGATTCTATTAGATTATCTATTCTGAGCTGATCTAATTATAATGTATGTATGTATGTATGTAGGCCTATGTATGTATGTATCTATGTATGTAGAGTATGTAGGTGTGTATTAGGGATTACTTTATAGCGCCTTCAAGAGCTGCACAAAAGTGCATACCTGACGTCACCATACTCTACCGTTAGCTGTTGTTTACGCATTTTCAGTGTTACGTGGAAAAGAAAGATTACCGGAAGGCAGTCGTCTGGCTGGAGAAAGCCAGTCACATCGCCGTCAAGAACCGTATTGTACGTTCATCATCGTCATCGTTGTTGACGTAAAGTCGTCATTATTATATTGTCGTCATTAGCTTCATTTTTATGATGTTTATCATTATCTTTGGCATAATTGCATTCGACAAGATTCTTCGTCAAATCATCATTTTAATTGTAATCGTTTTCATAATCATCTTCGTCGGTATCATTATCTTCGTCATCATCATATCACTGATAAAGGGACTTTCACTCGGTGAAAATACAGGTTCCCCATACACTTCGCTCCTGCCCATGGGTCTTTTCCATACAGCTGCCAACGAGGAATTCAAACTTGTTTGCAATGTAATGTAATATTTCGCACTGTCCACGTTTTTCTGTTTCCTCTTCCACCAAAAACGAACTGTTTTTTTATTTTTAGGACGAACAAAGTCAGAAAGAAGTCGACAGCCTACTAACTCAATATCGAGGTTATCGCATGTAGGACTCTTAGAAAGTCTGTTACGTCAGACTTTCCCAGTACTTACTGTGCTAAAATTGGATTCAAATTAGCTTTAGAATAAGTTCAGAATTGAACTTGCCCGTTACAGTTATCTAAAATCGAGCTAACATTAAGTCTGGTATGCCAGAATCTGACCAAGGGCTGCCTAAAATAAGCCTGCGTTCACGGCGGACTATAATAAGAATCATGGGGCGTCACAAAAGACACGCTTATCTGAAACTACACTTACGGTTTTCTAAAAATAGACTCCTCTCTAAAATTAGATTCGCGTTGTCCAGATCGAATTGAATTATTGCGATTAATGGTTGGATCATCTGATGCAAATTTCAATCGATTTAATCGACTCTTCATTTATAGGCTTGTATGGCGGTCAGGCGTGTATCAGCAGTGGCGGAACTGCGGGCCTCAACGGCAGGGACCCTGGCCCGAATCTGAAAAAGAGGGAGCGTGCTCAAAGCCTCAACTGATTCTGGGGAGTCCAAAATTCGAAGTTACGCCACTCCGTATCTATACGAGGAAAATTCGTATTACACAAGTAACATTCATTTACCGCCCGTTTTAGTAGGCTCCTATTTGGAAAAAGCTGCTCAAGCGACGTATGATATTTTTGCGAATTTCTAGAAAAAGTTAGTAAATTTCTAGCGCATACTTTTTTGTTATTTTCAAATATTAATCTGTTTATTTGGAAATATATACAGCATCGTTGCAGACCCTTCAAAAGTGCTGCATCCTGATCGCAAGCTGGACAAATTGGAAATCTGCTGAATTTAAAAAAAAAAAACGACAAACATAGCTCTTGTAATAAAATACTTGATAAAACATTCTCTTAGAAATATGTAGAAAGTAGATATTTTCAGAATGCAACTTCGTAAACTCACACGGGAAGTACATATGCACTGACAAGTCAGTATGATTAAGTTATACATAGATTCTGAGTCACATTCGAATGTTGTCTCGCTCTGGTTACTAATCAGACGATACGATGCAAAGCACAAAAAAGCTTGGAAATGCAACAAAATCTGCAACATATTACAGAAACATTAATTTTCGGAACTCAAGAACTATTTTTTCCACAATCTGGTATATAATAATAATCATAAAGTTAATAACAGTAATGAGTTGTATTAAAATGACTGCACTCAAATTTGATAACTGATAATAACAACAATCACGCTTTTCAAAGCCAAAGAGCAGCAACAAAAAGACTTCAATATCATTATCATCATTGCAAAACATCGTGTTAATCAGAAAAATGCCATCATCATATGCACAATTTGGGAACATTTTATATTAATATCACATTCACACATACATGTACTTAGGCACATCACACTGACTCAGACATGCAACACAGTCATCCCAAGAAACATTTTTTGTAACATAGAAAAATAGTATGCACGAAATGAAAGCAAGATAAATTGAATAAAACTCCATAAGTATCATTATGTAACGCCTTTGAGCTATTCTTTAAAGGTGCTATATAAATGCTCACATAAATAATCATCTCTGTCCAAAACACTGCTTCACTGCAGTAACTTGCAAACACACATCTCTCCAAAGCAACTCCATCATCATCTATGCCATCAATGTTACCAATAATTGTCACACTTTGTACCATAATGTATTTCCAACATAACAGAACATCTTTATTTTATTATTTTATAATGCACTACAATGCAACAATATACACTTCATCATTTCTGAAGACTTGTTCACAGATGTGATAAAAGAACAGTTACCTTACCTTACCTCACCAGGGCTACTTTACTGTCATCATAAGTTGGTCACCAATCAAGATGTGAAACTCAAGCATGATCCAGAAATAAGAAAAACTGTAATTTCTTTCTGTTATTATGATGGTTGTTATCTTGTTACCCAAACCTGGTTTGTTTTTAACAAATAATTGCAAACGGCAGTTTTTACAATACTCGGCAAATCGTTTAACTCATTTTTTCAATTCTGAATTTTCATAGCTTCATACAATTATTTCCTGATTTGCAAAGATGCCAAGCAACTCCTCACTAATGTAACTTCCTGTCCAACTTTCCATTTCTTGTGTGTCTGACTAACAAACTCTCAGATGACTGGGTGTCCAAGTTGTATGAATTTCAGTGACTATATGGCATTTTTCAGTTCCTTTCCCATTTTCATATGACTATCCCCAATCTATAGGCATTTTATCAAATTCTTGGAATCTGACCAAGATTTACCAGGAATTTTCCACTCCAAGGGATTTTCCCAGTTCTTTTAGAACTCCCCTTCCTCAAGAGATTATTCCAGTTCTTCAAGGGATTATCCCAATTATTGGGAATTTCCAGTTCCTTGATGATTTATCCCAGTTCTCTGGCAATTTCCCACCCCTTGAGGAATTATTCCACATCTTTGGGCATTTCCACTTCTCGACGGATTATCCAAGTCTTGAGACAGTTCTCCAATTTCCTACAATGCTTTTCAATGTCACTTCTGTCTCCATGCAACAGTTCCAGACCTGAGCTCATCTGTCAAGAACAGAGGTCATGACCCAGCATGCAGGTCATGGCCTTGCCCAGTTTATAAGCAGTCACGATTAAATAGTGCTCTCATGACCCGCTAAGACAAAGAGGTTGCTGTTCATCGATGCAGCTCCAACAACACGGCTCTCCAGCACAATAAGCCTGAAATATAACATCATGTAATTACACATTTATATAGCACCACCTTCTAAATACCAGTTGATGGCGTTCCCTGCACATCCTCATGATTCTAGAGTTTATGAAGAATGACAAGAAACAAATATGTGAAGGGCTTTGACAAAATGAGACTTTATTTTTCACATTTTGATCAGAGGAATCAAAATTTGGTAAATACAGCCCAGGTACTTGAGTGCATTCTCAGTGGGCATTCGACCATCCATCACTCCATCTTCGGATAATAAAATAATCATCCAATGGGCCACATATGAGTCATTATATGCACTCAGGCCTAATTCAGAGTTAGTAAAGCAGTCCCCATCTCAGGCATAATTCAGAGTTAGTAAAGCATCAGCCTACCCACAATGCCATGATACCTTTCAGCCTACTAATGCAGCACATTAATTTCTTTGAACTACTGGAAATTTGTTATTCTATTTGATTCTTTAACTGGTAACAGTCGACTGCAACCTGATACCTCCCATCTCATGGCTTCACAGGCGCCAGACAGCAGCACCTTATTAAGCTGTAAGCCCATGACTAATAAAGCCATCAGCTTAAAATAATCATTAAGCTTCTTTGGCCGGATTTGGAGTATATGCATTCATGACCCAATAGTCACCCTTTGGGCGGGTGCTCAGTTCTATGGGTGCCCTCTGACAGGACTAATTTTGCAATTTGCATTTAATGAACTAGTGCATTGAATACTATTTAAAGTGATGTATCATTTGTACAAAGACTTCACATAGTTACAGAGATATTGTCAGTCGAACATCATGACTGTCAAACTTATAATTCTGAGAAAAATGATGTTAACGACTGGATGTGTTCTCTTCTTAGCAATCACCACTTATAATGCATCTACTGAAAAGAAAATGGGCAAATATCTTGATAACAGCATGATAAACATGCCAGCAACATGTACCAACATTCAAAAAATTACATTAAGATTGAAGCACGTGTAGTGCACACTTGGGAAAGACGACAATGATATTAGTGTTAAAATAATGTAGACTGTTTAGTTTCTTTTAGCTATATATGTTTGTTAAATTTGCAAGAATTACACCATTGATTTGTTAGGCCAAGCTATCATTAGCAGCTAATTTGCACAGAAACAAGACTGATAGGGAGCGGAAGACGGAGGATTAATGATAGGTGGAATTAGATAGCAGGGTTGGGGCAGACGGACACTGATGGGAGCGATAATGGGGCAAAAGATGGATGATTGACAGGTGGAAGGGGAGAAGTTACAAGGAGACAGAAGTAAGAAAGAAGGGATTGCCCAAGTTTTCACTACAGTATGGTATAAATTTTATAAAATTGCTAACAACATAGGCAACAATAATATATTTTGCATTAACTCTCACTTTAATTGGTTGACCAACATCGATCTGCCCAATAGAATAACTCTTTTTACGTCATGTGATGCATTACTAAGCTGACATGGGAGTCTGATAGTCATAACTATATTCATAACCCTTAAAGAAAGTCTTCTCATTCAATAGCGCCTGTGAAAATAATTGCATCTGCTAAATATTTAAAATGGACAACGACCTTTAAAATGATATATAATGCGCCTATGTTATTCGGCATAGACCAACAAAATGATTGTTTAAATTTTACTGAAAAATAGGAATTTAAATATCCATTTGTCTCAATTAATGCACTAAAGTAATTAAATGACAGCAATTATAAGTGTAAAACGTATTAGATTATAGTTAAAATGTATAGATTAAGACAATTCAATAGAAAAGTCAATATTTTTAACTAAAATATGTGAAAACGTCAATATGCGTGATCTCAACCTAAAATGCCTTCAAGACCCGTTTCTAAAAAACAGCATGATACGATTTCAGATATAACTGATCAGAGGAGGTCATATACATAAATAAGTAAATCAACCAGAACATAATAAATAAACAATTAAACATCAGCAATAATTTCTATCAGTAGAACGAGCTATGTTACACAACTGAATGACAAGATGATTTTTGAGCGCTAATTGATTGATCAATCGAAGGATCATTACACATACCTGTCAGAGCCGAGGACACGATAGACAGCATCCTTATCCTGGTTCCATATTTCCTGTGTCACCTACAAACAAATCAACCACCGTATTGTATCGTATCTTATTAGTAAATTTATACAGTGCCTCTGAACCATCTACTCAGAAGTGTTCCCAGCCCAGCCTAAGACAAGAACAGCTGTGAACTTTTACTGTGAGCAACAGGTAAAACGTATGGTGACCATTACTTTCTGATGAGGTTAAGGTAATTACCTCAGCTGAAAGCCTTTTGGTGTAAAAGGGTCAGATGAAGGGAGACGACATACCTCATTCGTACGGAGGCTTCGTCCCTGCATTCCATGGTCGTGAAAGGCAAGAACACTCTGGCTCTCCAGTAGATGAACTGCAAAATCAATCAAATCAATCACAAACCAACCAACTAACCAAGATTTAAATAAACTGACTGAAGAATCAACCAAACAACCAATCAATCAACCAACTAAAAAAAACTAAATGATTGATCAATCAATCATTCAAACTCAGCTCTAGAACCCATCATACCTTCACACTCATTTTATAGCTGAGTTTGCTAAGGGGTATAAGAGGCACAGTAATCTTGGAACATTTTTTGATTCTAGTGGGGGTCTGAATCCCTGACCTCCTAGATTGACAGTCCAGCATGATACCACTAGACTCTCACAACCCTGCACTGTATTATGCGTTGATGATAATGCAATGTTACTAAATGTTTAGAACTGACCAAGTGACTTGATCTTGAAGGAAAACCGATAGTCGACTGTGTGACGTCGCATGCTTTTTATTCGTCCATTCACTGAATGCAACCGGATTACATCTACAATGAAAGTCATTATCTAGTGTAACCCACAATTCATTAACAAATGAAAATTTCTGAGTGGATGGCTTTGGAAAGATGTTATATATAAATTTACTGAATGAATGAATCAATGAATAAATGTGATACCAAAATCCAGCATTCACTTGCAATTATATGTACGATTTATATAGGACAAATGAGGGCAAAAGAACAGATGAGGAAGACACAGGACAGATCTGTGCTAATCTGGAACTTCTAGTGCTGTTATCATTGATTATGATTTTACTTAAAGTGACCATAGATTGATGCCCTGGGCATTATAATGGCGCTAAAGAAGTCATTAGATTTCCAAATTGCACTCCTTTGGACAGAGCCATGAAGCTGACATATTCTGAATTTCGGCAGGCCTAAGAGGATGGAATCCCAATAGCTCAGGCACATCAGACCAAAGGCATGGAGTATGGTCGCTGCAGCGCTGAACGATAAATTATTTGGTCAGCAATAATTAAGTGTTAGTTTATCTAGCATAAAACGAATCTGTGGCAGTGCAAATAGAATGGCGATTGAAGAATAGCTGTTTCAAATGAAACCACTATTCAGGTGACACATGATGTAATGCTAATCATGATTTCATAATTTTCAAATTATTAAATCAGTTCTGGAATCATAATACTCTTGAAATCGCCACAAAGGCAACATCTTTGTCGACCTAATCACTTGCCATTCTTCTGTTATAACAAGTCCACATACAATAGTCCATGCAATCTATGACAGATTATAGATAAGGACAACAGAGACAACTTACTATCATAGCAGATGAGGACAGTATCTTTTTCAAACTGAGAGACATGGACGATGTCAAGATAACTCTTGCCTAGAAGAATAAACCATAATGATACAGATTATCATAATAATAAATGTATTAGTAATAATCACCATCTTAATCATTATCAATAACATCACCATCATCAGTGATAATGATCACTAAATGACCATAATCATTATATATAGTCATCATTAACCTGAGTTGATGTCACAGGACCAGCCAACTGCAGAATTTAGGTTGACCAGGTCAAACTCAACATTTCTCTCCTTCCTACAAAATTATCACACAATTAATAATAGTGAGCTGATCAATTTCTCAATCACATAACAAGTTTTAAACCTTATGACAATCAATAAATGTTTTAATCAATGACTAAAGTAAGCAAATAACTATCTATCTATCTATCTTATATATACATATATATATATAAGTAAGTAAGTATATTCTTTATTAACCAATAGCTAATCGCACATCGGTTTACAAGTATTTAAGAACACAAGAAAACTTAATATTCATACAACATCCTAACAATATATATATATATATATATATATATATATATATATATATATATATATATATATATATATATATATATATATATATATATATATATATATATATGACTACACTCTTGCTCACTACTTTTCTCTTGTGACTGTAAAAAAGAGGTCTTGTCAAAATGCTGTGGTTGTAAAAGTGTCTCGTCGAAATGCTGTGGTTGTAAAGGTGTCTTGTCAAAATGCTGTGGTTGTAAAGGTGTCTTGTCAAAATGCTGTGGTTGTAAAGGTGTCTTGTCAAAATGCTGTGGTTGTAAAGGTGTCTTGTCAAAATGCTGTGGTTGTAAAAGTGTCTCGTCGAAATGCTGTGGTTGTAAAGGTGTCTTGTCAAAATGCTGTGGTTGTAAAGGTGTCTTGTCAAAATGCTGTGGTTGTAAAGGTGTCTTGTCAAAATGCTGTGGTTGTAAAGGTGTCTTGTCAAAATGCTGTGGTTGTAAAGGTGTCTCGTCGAAATGCTGTGGTTGTAAAGGTGTCTTGTCAAAATGCTGTGGTTGTAACGGTGTCTTGTCAAAATGCTGTGGTTGTAAAAGTGTCTCGTCGAAATGCTGTGGTTGTAAAGGTGTCTTGTCAAAATGCTGTGGTTGTAAAGGTGTCTCGTCGAAATGCTGTGGTTGTATTGGTGCCTCAGCTAAAACGATCCTTCAAACAACGACCCATGTTCCGAGGAGTTGCTGCAGAGGCATGCAACATGGTAATCCATTAGTGAAGCCTGGTTTAAATCTTATTGGTCACGGAAACCAGAAGTCGGGTTTGTGGGTAAGCAAACTGAAACACGAGTATATATTTTAGATTCGAATGACATGAAAGAACTGGCAGAATGAAAGAAAGTGGCCCTCAGTTCATCGGCTGAGAACACTTGGCAGCGTAAGGTTCTCCTGGTGTGAGGCACGATGAGAGTCAAAGTGGTAGAAACAAGCCCAGACTCATCTGTTTCAACTTGCTCATCCACCGGAGTCTAACTAATGGTTCCCTTGATCTGTCAGACTTTGACTGAGCTTCTCCAAAGGATTACAATTTTTTACTACAGTCACTTGAACATTGTGCAATTACGATAATGCACAATGTTACATTAACTATAAAAACTATAAATTAACGATGAAAGTCATTAGATTAGATTAGAAAGAGGCCAGTGATTAAATGCAACATTTATTACATTACATACAACCACATACAAACTGCAGAAGATGGCAAAATTTCCGTACCCTTCTACTACCCCAACGCATATCTGAGGGTACTCAAGCTCTGGAGTAATGAACATCTCAAACACGTTAAGTGGTTGGCTGAGCGTAACATCAAAATACTGCAACAAATAAATGTCAAAATAATAGAAGCATTAAATGTGTAACGTTAAACATGCAGACACAGTAAACATGTCAAATAAATCAAGATGTTAAAGTCATCAAACAATTAAAAACTATGTAAATAAACATTTCTTCTGGGTCAACAGTTCAGCATGCTAAACACTACCCTTCCCAACCTCATCCAAAGCTATATTATCCTACCCTACTATACCGCACCTTCTTACCTTACCCTACCCTACCCCACCATTATATACTATATATATATATGTATATATATATATGTGTGTATATATATATACATATGTATGCCTGGACATTACGTCTTCTACCATCTGTGAGGGACTGCCGAATGGTGAGGCAGTTGTGTGCTATGAGCTTTGTTGCCTGTTATTCATTCCTCTTCTTTGATGCTACATGGTTCAGTAACTCTGAAGAGGCTATAAAAGTCTGTCAACTCTGGATGGAAATCAGTCGGTTGGGCTCTGTGTGTCTGCAAGAGCCCATCGGTTGTGACTCTTCTATTTATCTGAGCACTGTTTGCTTATCAAAGAACCTTTTGTTCTTCATAACTCAACATCATTAGGCCAGTCCAGGCAGTGTGTTTGTGAGGTAAATATTGTGTATATTAGGTGTCCACATACATACATGTGTACTTCTGAACTTTGTATGGAGGGCATTACCAAATCACAGCTGTATCGTATACATACATACATATATTTAATATATATATATATATATATTTAATAAATATTTAATTTTAATATATGTATATTTAATATACACATGAGTAGGAAAGTAACTGCTATAATGAAGTCCATTAGTTCTAACTTGAAAGGCTGATTAATACCTTGTAAAGTAAGTAAACAAGTACGCAAGGTTCTACCTTGAGCAACATGAACTTGTTGAGTGGTTCGTACCACTGCATCAGGAAGATCTGGTTTGGCAAAGCTCCACAGAGATATTTGTAGCCGTTGTACGGGTTACGACCAACGCAGCATTTCGTACAGCCTTTTGTATCAGGCACCCTGGCATTGATCACGTATTTCCTAAAGGAACCATTCAATCAACCAATGAGTCATCGATCAATGCATCACTTAATCATTCACAATTTTACCTATCCAAATATAATTAACAATAATATCCCTAAATAACTAACTAATAGCAATAATAACCTTGGGACCAGTTTCTCAGGAATTCTGTCGACAGTCAGTGAAAGTCGATGGCTCTGCCGGCTGTGCAACATCAGAAGGTCGTGCCGAAATAATGAAGGACCTCGACCTGGACAAGCAAAGCAACCATACAACTCAGGGTAACATAACTCATGGTAACATAAGATATGGTAAGGAAAGGTAAGATTTGGTGGAAACCCCACAAGGGTTGCTTATATTTAGGATTTACATTTTACAAATAACGATACCTTAATCAAAATACTATAAGAATTATATAATAATCTGATATTTAAGTTGTTTGGTTTGCTTTAGATTGTTTAAAGATTTTAATATTTTAACTAATTATTTTTAAAATTTTTAAATATAATTTAATATAATTAAGTTCTTGATTATTTTCAAGCCTTGCTGTCTAACTGTATAATTGGCCTTTAACGACGCTTGACCAAAAAGACGCCGGCACTCGCAGTATGCCAATAAAAGTGTGAGTTTTTTATAGCAATTCGACATCTGGATCAGAAAAGGGATATTGCGGCAGTTTCCTTCTCTGAGTGTTACATAACTTCTTATCTTCCCACTATGTGGATTTAGGTGTCTTACAACCTCCCTGGGAGTGCACTTACAGTGATCGGTTTAGTTTTGTTTCTTTGGTACTTCCAAAGTTATGACATATAGAATGGTGGTAAGCAGAAAGTCTGTAGTAAGGAAGGCACACAAAAAGGAAACAACTATTGCCGTAGAAGAATGAACTCTGTTCTGAGAAAAGGCCATCTTCCAGACATTGCTAGTCTGGCGACCATAGAAGAGGCAGAGCCAGATCATGAGACAGAGCTTTATAGCGGTGTCTCTTGATAGAAAGCGGCCCATGCTGAACCTTTCCTGGAGAGCCAGATAATGTGGGCGAAGCTGATACGGAATGGCCATTCTATGTTGAGAAAAGAAAGTGCACTGGTGTAGGTGGCTTTGGGTGTAGAACTGGACTGAAGTCACTCCCACCCGTCCAAGTCATGTATAGACCGCAACCTCCAAATAGAAAAGTTAAAGGTGAAGTAAAGTAAGACAAGACAAGTTAAAAAAGTAAGATAAAGAAAGACAAGCTTAAATAGTATGATAAGATAAGGTAACATGAGACAAGGTAAAAAAGGTAAGGAAAATGGATGGAAAAGGTAAAGTATGATAAGACAAGGTAAGATAAGGTTAGGTAAGGTAGGACAAAATAAGGTAAAGTTCAGACAAGGCAAGGCAAAGTAAACAAGGACAAGGTAAGGTAAGACTGGACAGGAATTACCTGATAGAGACATGAGGACATCTTTGACTACGTATAACCAGATGCACCGCCTCGCAAAGAGCTGCCAAAAAGAATCAATTAACAAAGAATATAATTCATCAACAACAGAATCAGCCAAAGTATGAATGAACCAGTGAATGAATTACTAAATGATAGTATCCAACCAAATCAGATAAACGACTTCATTAAAAAAAATGGCAAATAACTGAAAACAATTATAAAGGCATCAGTTAATAATTAAATTAATTCATCAAAGATATACCAACTGCAACTATTCAAGGACTGAAAGAGGAAGTGAGTAACTGAGTGGGTGCATGAATTGCTAAAGGCACATATAAATGACTTAGTGAATGACTGTGACTGACTGCATTTATGAATGGCTGAATGCATGACTGACTGACTGAATTATTGACAACATGAATGTAAGCATGAATAACTGATTGTATGAATTACTGAAAGAATGAAAAAATGAAATTCGGACAACTTACAAGTTCCATTAAATTCTCATGGATTTCATTTAAATTGAATGTGTAGATTCCTTCTTCAGCACCTATAAGAATGTGTTGGTCTGTAAAGTAACACACAAAACAATTTTAACATGTTAAAATCAATCAATGTTTCTTGCTCTGCAAATATGTTGAATAATATTGAAAGGTGTGGCTTCCAGAGCAAAAGGGACACAACCAAGTAAATACCTTTAATTTGTGCATTGAGGGGCACACAAAAGCGATACATGCCACCAAGTACTTACCTTTAGTTTCTAGGGCAAAGTTTACAAAGCAAAGGACACAATCAAGTACTTACCCTTAATTTCAGAGAGGCACACTTAGCAAAACAAATGACAAAACAATGTACCCGGTATCTATCTATCTGTAGTTTCTGAGGGGTGACACTTAGAAAAGCAAAAGGCACAATCAAATACTTGCCTTAATTTAGAAAAGATGCGGGTTTGAAAAGTGATGGACAGAATGGAGAACCTACCTTTAGTTTCTAACAGGCAAGGCTTCAAAAGCAGTGAACACAACCAAGTAATTATTTAGTTTATGAGAGGCAGGGCTTAGCAATGGGTTGGACACAACGGACTACATACCTACTGCTCATGAAGAGTGAGGCTTAGAAAACTGATGGACATAACATAACATCTACCTTGAGTTTATGAGAGGTGGGCCTTCCAAAGCAGAACAAGCAACCAAATACTTACCTTTAGTTTCTGGATGGACCCAACTGGCAGTGCAGTTGATATGCAGAGGACAACCGTTAAAGATTTTGGAAAAACAGGCACCCATCTACAAAGACAACACACACCTGTATAGTTTATATAGTGTCACAATATAAAGCTTAAGATGTTAGTCTGTGCTTCATCCAAAAGATCCACACTATATTTAACTTACCTTACTCTTCCACACCTCATCTCACCCTACCTTGCCATACACTAACTGACCATATCTGGCCTTACCATACCCTACCCTAGCTTACCCTAAGCTGCCTTACTTCATCTTACCCCAACCTACCCGATTTTATCTCAAGCTGTAACGACCCTGGACAAGTTGTTTGCGCACACTACGCCTCTGTTACCAAGCAGTATAATTTGGTACCACCATAAGCTGGGAAGTAAATGGCAAGTCTTGCAATGCACTGACCCCATGTCCAGGAACTTGGGATTTGTCAATTGCCGGTTCAATGGTCTAAAGAAAAGGAAATGAGCACCTCCCCTATGTCTCACCTGAGGGTTATAGTATACTTTACTTACTTCAACCTACCCTAGTGTACTACAAGCTAGGGTAGAGTAGCTTACCCTAACCTTGCCCACCCAAAATAAGGTAGGATACCTAACCTTATCCTTACCTACTCAACCTTACCTATCTTACCCTAGCTTACCATAGGCCAGAGAAGGATAACTTACCTTAACATTACTTACTAAAATGGGGTAGGTTCTTACTTAACCCTTACCTATCCATCCATACTTACCTTACCCTAAATTGACATAACCTAATACTACCCCACCTAACCTACCCTGAGACATATCACCTAACCTTGCCCTACTTAGCCAACAGTTACCTGAACTTACTTACCCGTACTTCTGGTGTTGGTGGAAGGCCATGACTAACAGGTCTCTGAAAATGAACACAGCATCTTATTATTATTTACAAGAGGATTTTAAAAAATAATGCTTATTAAGAGATTTATCATAATTGCTTTGTTCGTTTTATTCAAAGTAGAAATGATCAGAGTAGGCTTAAGGAAATTATATTTATATTATTATTATTAATTATTATAAATTATTATTATTATTTGTGATTTTTACAACTGTGATTTAAAACATTGTTACTGATAGTAACAATAATATTGCTATTGTTATTGTTGATTTCATTATTATTATTATTATTATTTTGTGAAATGAAGTAAACATGATCCCTCAGAATTTAAAAATTATTGGAGAAGAGGCAAAGCATCTGGAACAGCCGCTACTTGTCAAGTTCTGGCACAGCGAACGAGTCCCAGAAAGCAACTGCATTGAAGTGTTGAATTGTCAATGCCAAGCGTTGAAAAAGATATAATTATTATTGAAATTTTATTATTATTAATATTATTATTATTTACAGGAAGCAAAGCCTCTCAACAAACATGAAGCTAAGCAGAAGTAGAACACAGGCCAAAAGCTAAGCACCATTAACCCTTACAGCTTTAACCCTTTCACCTTATTCACAACTTTAACCCCTTGAACTCATTCACAGCTTTAAATTGTTCATCTCATTTTTACATGTTGGAATTCACACTTCTTGCTTTTCTTCCATGCAAAACTTAACCCTTAAAAAATAGAGCCCCTTCTAGACATCACCTCTTAAAGTGAACATTTCAAAGAAACCAGCAACAGAGAAATGTTAGAACTGGAGAAAAGTTAAAGAAACAGGCAGAAATTGTTAGTCAATTAAAGAAAAAATTAATTCTGATTGGAACATGATCAAATTGCTGAGTTGGCAAGAAAATGCTTTGATTAAAGATCAACAAGCGGAACGAAGAAGACAAAATTTTAAGAAACTTTTCAAAATATACTTTAAAGTTTTATAAACATTAAATTAAATTTCAGAAAAAATTCTAAATAAACTACTACGTTTTTTTAAAAAAAAGATCCGATTCCTTTAAATTAAATTTTTTAAAATAAATTTTCAACAATTTTAATAAAATATGTTTGTAAAAATTAAAATTAAAACAAATTCAACTTTTCATCAAAACACTTCTTCCTCAGTTGTTGATTGTCCCGTGGCCACTCCCCCATCCAACTCACATTTGGAACCGGTTTTCTGTTACGCTTTGCCTCTGAGTTTGATCCAGGCGATGGAGAACCAACATTGCTTGGACCATGCTGCAACTGGAGATCGTCTGGAACCTGTATGGATGACTGACTGTCTGGAACCAGTGCGTCAGGACTTCCTGCGAGATCAGAGACACTTCGACTGTGTCCGTTGCTTTCGTTCACTAAACTGGCTTCAACACTGGATTTGAAGGCAGGCGGACAATTGCTGTTGTAGTCGGTTCCACCTACGCGGCACTGAAGGAGCAAGCTGGATCATTCATGATCGGGTGTATGATTGCAACTGTATTATTTGATCATTAGTAGACACTTGCTCATGATCAGACATTCGATTAAAAGATCACAACTGATCAAGATCATAAACCTGATCAAGCTTAGACACCTTATCAAAAGACCACACTTGATTAAGAAAGACTCGAGATATTACTTTTTACTATTTATTATTACTGAAGACATGACAAAACTCTGCAAATTGGCACTACTGAAGTTAAGATATTTGATTAGAATAGACCACAGAACTCTTCAAGGTTATACAACATGATCATGATTTCAAATCAGATAGAAATTAAGTATGTTTACGACTGAATTATAAATCTGAGAATGAAGCACTCGATTCTAGCAAAAAAAAGATCCAGCAAAAGACTGTGCAATAATCATGGACACAATCGTAATATATTTGCTCCTCAGCTCCAATCCAAAATCTGTGCAGATATTCAACCAGCTTATGAAACACAATCCAGACTGAACATGTAATTGATTGAGATCATGAATATGATCAGAATCGAGATCAAGCATTTTCTTGATTAGAAAGTAAATCAGAAGCAGAAGTGATAAAAGCACAGACATTACAAACTGAAATGGCTATCATGATTACATTTACAAATGGCAATGGTAAAAAGTCAAAGCCAAACAGAATGTAACTGCCAACCAAAAGCTACATAGCGGCTTTATAAGTTACACTACCAGCCAACTGCTAGCAGTTTTCTAAACAGCCGTCAGCAGTAAATGTCACATTGCAGTTGTAATCAGCTACATGTCACAGCTAACTATTAATATTATATAGAAATATTAAATAGCTCACTAAACTATTAATGCTGTTAACTGTTCTCTTAACACACAATAAAATAAAATAAAATGTTCAATTTTAGTTAATCAATCAATCGATCAAACTAGTCAGCCAGACAGCCAGCCAAGCCACCAATCAATCAAATAAATCAACCAACTTACATCTGATCTTCCTTCCTGCCATGATGTATTTGCTAATGGTAGTGTTGCTCTGAAAACAAAAGAGATAACTGAGTAAGTAAATCAGTGCTTCAGTCAAATCTTCCTAGTCCTGGAGAGTCATAGGAAATCAAGCAAAATAAGCATGTACAGAGTTTTGTAGCAAACAGGAATGCAAGTCATACAACATCAATAATTCACACAAGACATAATTACATCTATGTCATGATCATGTACTTATGGCATTCTAATGTCAAATAACATCCATAACATAAGTCATACGATATACATTAATTAATTCACATGACATCTGTCACAAAAATCATTCAACATCTACTAACTAATGACACAAGAGTTTTACCTCCTGATGGCATCCTAAAGTCAAATGATATATGACATATGTCACACGACATGCAGAAAACAGTCACATGACTCCAAAGATGTCAGATTTAAAGAAAGTGAAATGAAAATGTCAAGGGTCAAATTTATCAAAAGCTTAGTTAGATAGCCTTGTTAAAATAGAACATGACAGACTATGAAGTAACTTCCAAATAGTTCTCTTCACTGATGTCAAAATGCAATGTTCAGCACACAAAGAAATTCTCATAAAAACTGAGAAATGCAGACAAGAAATGGAAAAGAATAGAAACAATGAATAATATTGATGACGATGACGACGATGATGGTAATAGTAAAATTAGCAATAATTATAAGGTCGCTTTCCCTTTTCAGCACCTTTTATCTGTATCGAGCATTATAGCATCATTGCTTTTTGTGGCAAGTTTATCGATGTAGATGAGGATGAGATCTAATTTTTCAGATACCCGTTAACAGCTTATAGCATAATTTTGTCTTCCTGAGTGATTACACTTACCTCTGGGCAAAATAATAATAATAATAAATAATAGTAAATAATTATAATAATACTCATAAAAATAATATGATTACTGTAAGATGACTAAGATGATAACAAGATGATTAAGAGAATGACAACAATTATAAAGTAATGGTTATGAAAAAGGCAATAAAGATAAAAACAATGATGATAATACTGTTAACAAACTAATGTTAACTACTATTATTATTACTAGAAAATTTAACTAAAGACGTACCATGCAATTGTGAGCCAGCACTAAAATTATTAGGACCACAAGATTAAAGGAGCTACTGACTGAAAGAAAACATTATTTAACTTTCCTGACAATAAGGCAAACGTTTTATTAGTTAATCTCCAGCAATCATCTACTCATCCATTTGTCTGTCCATCGCTCCAAACCTCCTTCCCTTCATCCACATACCCATCCATCGACACATCCATCCCATCATTCAGCTGTCCATCCATCAATCCATCTTTCCCTATATTTCTCCCTTTATCTATCAACCCATCCATCCATCAATTCATCCATCTATCCCTCCATCCCTTTATCCCTCCATCAGTCCATCCATCAGTTCATCCCTCCATCCCATCTCTTTATGCCTCCATCAGTCCATACACTGACCCCACCCTGAATCTATCTAGCTATCCTTCGCTCCCTCTTATCTCCCTCCCTCCATCCATCCTCTCACCCTCCTTCCAGCCACCTTCCCTCGCTCTCCTTCTCTACCACCATCCATCTATCCATCCCCCTCTGTGCACCTACCCATCCATCCACCCATTCTTTCATGTGTTCTGATAATTCGAGTGCTGGTCTCTTTCTAACGGCATTCAGACATTTATTTGCAGCCAGCATTCAATGATAACAACATCATTGCATTCAAGCTCAGAAGGACAAAAAGCTCACTCGTTGCAGTAGCCAAGGTCGCTAAAAGGGTGACCATGAACGCCCCTGGAAACACATGAGACCACTCTGTTACCCCACAGCCATAGCATCAAGTACAGCAGCCCCACCCCTTAACAGAAACCTAGTCCATTCTAACCTAATCACTTCTACTGCACTATTATAATAACAAACAAGGCAGCAATCAATTGGTTGAAGCTTCAAGTGGAACTCTAGTTAAAAATTTTAATACACTGGAGAAATTCAGCCAAAATACAATAGGCCAAAGAAACCAGAAGTCGGCTAAGGCGGGTAATAACAATAGCAATAATAAAAATAAAAATAATAATAATAATAATATCTAATACAATGACTCGTATAGCACCGTTATCTTAATGCATCTGCATCAGCCAATGGTAGCTTCAAGTGAAACCACAATCAAAAATCGTAAACTGTTGGACAGGTTCAGTCGAAATCCGACATGGAGGAAAACCAGAACTCAGGCTGCCGTTGATAAGCAAGTTGAAACAGACGAGTCTTAGGTTTAGACCAAAATAATGTTAAAGAACTGACAGAATGCACAAATTGGGCAGCACATTCCAAACTCAGCTATAAAAGAGCTAAGTCTGATTTGAAAAGGTCCAAAAAATCAGATTAAGATCCTGACAGCATCGTACTTTTACTTTCACACAGATTTACTGATGTTGCAAGCATAATAAGTGCTTGAATAAATGAATAAGTAAATAAATCAATAAGTAAATAAACAAATAAACAGATAAAATAAGCACATAAATAAATGAACATTAAATAAACAAAAATTTAAAAGCTAAAAAACCCCAAAAAAACTAAACAAATAAAAAAAGGAAATTAAGAAAAAAATAAAAACAAAGCTGTAATAGTTCACATCAAGCAAGCAAGTTATTCAAGCAATCAAATACTAATACTGCAAATATTATTTCTATTACTGACATTATTCATTTTATTAATATTATATATTTACCACCTAAGGTACATATAATTCCTCAGGAAATAAAAATTGCAAAGGAGCAAGAAATGCTTCTGGAACTAACAGTCCTCATCCCCACCGAGTCTCCAACCGTGTCTCTGAAAGCACGACGTCCTCTTGGGTCAGCTATCTCGGCACATTGGCATTGGTGTGGCCCAAATAAGTTCAGGCCAAGCCAAAGGTTCACTATGACATGGAAAGCGTCATTATTGTAAATCTCGCTCTTGTATATGTCTGACTACTCTTCACACCCCCGAATATAGCTTACCCTAATGTCTGGTCGGAAGTAACTTATGCCAAATAGGTAGAAGCAGCCAACATGAACACCCATCTTACATATATACCACCATCTTTAACTGGAAGAATGGCTTGCTTCCACTGAATGTCACTGATGCATTTGATTGTTCATTTTCTCCAGTAATGGATGACCATAGTACGGAGCAAAGTGCAGCACACAGGACAGCTTTACAGCATCAAAGCATCATCATAACAGGCTCAATGCATTTTGTGCCTGAAGACCTGTCTGATCTTGTATTGTCTCTTGAATTATGTCTCCACGTTTCTGGAGGGTTCTATCCACAGTCACACCCTTGAATATTGGGGCCCAGAACAGGAGCAAAGACACTGGAAATCCTTGGTCATCCTCTGTCTGATCCAAAACTTTATTCACACTCATGGCGATGAATCGAAGGCCGAGTGCCGACACAAGGTCAGCTGTTTGGGCCAGGTCATGTATATCTTCCTGCTTCCCACCCTAATTAGACTGTCCAAATAAGCCACAAGAAAATGCAAGTTTACTGGCTGGAGAGGAAGGTAGAAGAGGAGAGGGCCCATAGGGTCTCCTTGCAAAGTCCCATTTGTGACAGAATAATGAATGAACCAAACTGAAGCATCTGCACAAGCCAGACAGACGAAGGCATAAAGCTCAAGTATGGTGTCATAAACTGCTTTAACCATTATATCCCTGTGTAGAGTGTTAAATGAGTTCACAAAATTTAACTTGACAAAGACGTGACATGATCCTAGGGCACGTTTGTTAAGAACCCTCTGGCTTCATGAACTGCTGGCTAATAATAATATTATTATTATTTATTATTATTAATCTTTTCATTACCATTGTGTTTATTTTTTGTACCCCAAAGTGTCATACACATAGGGGCCGGGTAAAATCACTCTGGACAATAGATAACATATCTGGAAATGCTACAGTAATATTATTATTATTACTAGCAATGTTACAATATTTTTTCTCCAAGGTACATATAGTCCCTCAGGTTTACAAAAATTAGGGTGAGCGTTATTCTGGGAAGGCTATTATTATTATTATGATTATTATTATGATTATCATCATTATTACTATTATTATGACAAACAAGCTGGTTAATGGCTACTGAACCTCAGCGATGAATCTTCGAATAATCACTTTCACTTGCACATGATTTGTCAAGTATAAAAACTTTACGAGTTAGTAAGAAAAGTGAAGTTAACAGCAAACAAATTCAAGTGCCCACAATGCAAGTATATGTTAAAGGGCAGGATAGCCAGTTAGTGCAAAAATTCTATCTTAATTTTTCATGATGTTTGTACAACACAAGGGGACTGAAGTTATCGTCGTGCAAATTTGGAAATTTGTGACGTCTGTACCTCTTCAGAAGTTCTTCGGTAACATTTTCGAGCAGCGTTCTAAAAACGCAGACATTTGTAAGCAACCCACAAATAACATCTACTATTTTTTCACCCATTGGCTTGGATTAAAAACACCTTTAACTGCATTACCATGTAAACATTATAAGCCCAAGGGTGAGATATAAATACATCCTCATGAAACTGCCACTCTGAACCCAAGGTGTCCAGGACATTTACCCCAGGGTAGATTACTATTTTGCTATCAAATAATCATAAGCAGCATTAACTCCCTGGCTACTGAACAGCTACAGCCAGTGTTAACAGCCTGGCTATCAACTAGCCATAACCAGAACGTGTACCATGGCTTCGATTAGCCATAGTACATCCAAACTGCTTGGCTACCTAATGGCCACAGTAAAACTCAAATACTTGGCTATCAAATAAGCACTGTAAGTGTAAACTAGTCGGCTACTGATTAGCCATAGTAAGCATACAGAATACCCACAAAAAGTTTAAATTGACAATAGCAATAGCCTGAAAAAAGCACCTTGCTATCATATAGCCAAAGCAAGAAGTTTAAAGCAAAAAAGAAAAGCTAGGTAAAAAGCAGACAAATTAGCAAACTAATAGCTACATGACAAAAGTACAGTACTTGGCAATTCCAACAAACACACCAACACACATCGGCAAACACAATACCACCTCGGTTACCAGATTGCCCCAATTCATTCCCTTTCATTTACCACTCTCTTGGCCAACTGTCAACCTAGCTTTCCCCTATCTTCTGCTCAAGTCTTAATCATCCTTCAACTCCTAAGTCTGATCCAAAATTTTATTCAGCTTAAGATTCAACCACATATAAACAAAACCCTGTTGCAACAAGGTACTTGACAATGCTCCCAAAGGGAGGTTTCTTTGTAAACTGAAGCTAAAAACAATGATAAAACTCTGTGTACAAGGAACTATAACTACTAAGAACTAAAGCAACTAACAGTGAAAGCTACTAACAACCCAAATCTACTAACAACCAAAAACAACTGAAATTAAGCTACCACATAAACTAAACCAAATTGTAAGATAAAAGAAAATGAAAATTTATGTAAAAGCACAACCGGAATTTCCAATTAAATACATAACCTAAAATAATCTGGAGACTTCTACAGCGCCTTTTCATAACAAACCATATATCACTTGACGGTCAAATGCACCAAAATTTGCACTTCTACATTAATATGTGATCGAAGAAGTCAATATAAAATAAGTTGACAGGAAACAATTAGTGATACAGGTTTAACTAGCAGCATGTTACAGTGGATTAACCTTTGACCTTTGGCTCACGACCCCGAGGCATTTTCGAAAAACTTACTTGCTTCCATCAGATCTGAGTGACCAATCCTGTGCCAGCTCATATTCACTGGGGTTAATCTGGAAAAAGTAGATATTTTAAAACCAATTGAACAGTAATTGTAGATTAAATGATATAGAAATCCTGGTTAAAATTATAAAGACAAATATTACATTGAAATTCTTACAAAAACTACACATAAATTCAGATAAAAATTGCCTTTATTTACATTTTCTCATCTTACCTCAGTTATAAAGTTATAATGGACTTATCTTACCATACCTACCTTATTTAATCTCATCTTACCATATTGATTGGAAGTTACCCACCTATCTTGATCTCAATCTCTTACCATATCAATAGGAAGTTGCTCATCTTACCTAATCTTACCTTATCTAATAATCTCAATTGGAAGTTACCTATCTCACCTCATTTTACCTTATCTTACCACATCAATTGTAAGTTACCAACCTTACCTGATCTTACCACTCAGTCATGAATAACTCAAAGAAAAAAGAGCTTGATATTTCAAAGTATTCTTTTAAAACCGATTCTTGTAAATACAAATTTACTGTGTTAAAGGAATTCACCATTAGTGATTTATGTACAGAATTGTTACCTTGACAACACTTGGAGGCACTTTAGAGGAGTGTTGGGATTCATTAGCTGTTTCCATGACAACAAAACACAAAATCAAATTATAATTATAATGATCAAACCAATCTGTTAAAATTAAGTGTTAATAAATTAACCATCAGAATGATTATACCAACGTAAATAATTTAATATCATTATTACAAGCTAACAAGCCATCTGATGATTATAATAAAACCTAGATTTATTATTATTACTATTATCACTAAAAATATAATAATGTGTTATTATAATCACAATTACCATTAGTTACCATTATGAGGGATCATAAATACCTTGGGGCTAAAAAATACCATTATTATTTTATTATTATTATTATTAATCATCATCATCATTATCATCATCAATCATCATCATCATCAGTATCAGTTTATAAAGTGAACAATTTGTCATCAGTCCTTGGGTGCCTTGAGGTCTGCAAACATGCCCCTGAAAGTGACAGCATTATAATGCTGAGTGCAAATTGAAATTATTATAAAGCATTAAAAAAATATACCATCAGAGTGATTCAATCCGGATTCATAGACAGCTGAGGAAATCCTGTGCGGTGCTTTTTCAGTAACCTACAACAACAAAGATTATTTTGTACAATTATCTTTGCTTATTGTTTGTCTCTTATTAATTAATTTGATTTAAACCAAAAACAACTGAAATTAAGCTACCACATAAACTAAACCAAATTGTAAGATAAAAGAAAATGAAAATTTATGTAAAAGCACAACTAGAATTTCCAATTAAACACAGAACCTAAAATAATCTGGAGACTTCTACAATCAAATCTAATTTCATCTAACCAAATCTAATGTAATCTTGTGTAATCTAATCTATAATAATAATAATAATAAGACAATTTATAGAGCGCCGTAGCACAGACGAGGCCAAAGAAAAGGGCGCTGTACATGGGTTTAAAAACAAAATCAACTACAGTCATAAGATATCCTAAAAAGATATGTCTTGAGTCGTGACTTGAATGTGTCCAGGGATGGGGCATTCATCACATTCTCAGGAAGACTGTTCCAAGCAGTGGGTCTGGCGACAGTGAAGGAATGTTCGCCAAACTTCGTGGAAGACAGCAGGACATGCAGTTGATTCCTCGATGAGGACCATAGCCGATGTGTTCTCGTTGTCGGCTGTTCGAATACAGAAGTCGGATATACAGTCTGGCAGAAGACCATTAAGAGCCTTGTATGTAATTAGGCACAGCTTGTAGGTGATCTGCTGAGGAACGTGCAACCAGTGCAGGTTGTCGCACAGCAGATCAGTGACGTGATTGAATGGTGTCCGACCATAGATGAGGCGGGCAGCATAGTTTAGCACTGACTGTATCCTCTCTAGCTGACAAGTCGGCAGACCTGCCAGCAGGCTATTGCAGTAGTAAACCCAAAAGATGCTATTCAAATCTAACCCAATTCAATTATCTACTCAAATCAAGTCAGACTTAATGTAATCCATGTAAACTAATCCAATACAACCCAGCACAATCTGATCTAATCCAATCCAATCTATTCTACTCTAGGGTAACCTAATCCAATCCAATATAACCTAATTTAATCCAATCTAAATTTAAACAACAATTTAAACAACACTATTAGCAGGTAAAAAAAACCGATCTGGTAGAACTGATAAGAAGGCTGAAGAGAGAGAGCGAGAAAGCAGGACTATACTTCAATATAAAGAAAACGAAGATCATGACAACAGCTGAGGAGGGCAGTTTTATGGTGGATGGAGAGGAATTAGAGACGGTAACCAGCTTTACATTCTTGGGAACAGTAGTAGAAAGAGAAGGAAAGTGCGATATGGAAATAAATCGAAGAGTGGCGATTGGAAAAGCCGCAATGAATGGATTAGAAAAATTATGGAAAGACAAACATATGAGCACAGACACGAAAAAAAGATTGGTGAGGGCCTTGATTATACCAACAGTAACATACGGCAGTAAGATGTGGACAATGACCAAGAAAATGGAGAAAAAAATCAATGCTTGTGAAATGTGGATATGGAGGAAGATGCTGAGAACATCATGGACGGAGAAAAGGACTAATGAATGGGTACGCATGGCGATTGGAATTGACCAAGATGAGACGTTACAACAAACAGTGCTAAAATCAAAGCTGAGGTTCTTTGGACATGTTATGAGATCAGACGGATTAGAAAAAGAAATGATGCTGGCTTGCGGAGAGGGAAAGAGGAAACAAGGGAGACCAAGGAAAAAATGGATGGACAAGATACACGAAGCAACTGGAATGAACTTGGCACAACTAAGGGACGCGACATTGGAAGGAAAGAAATGGAGAAGATTGATCATGACGGTCGCTAGAGCTCAAAGAGCTGACAGCACAAGGTAACAAGGTAATCCAATCTAACTTAATCTAATCCAAGTAATAAAATCCAATAAAATCCAATCAATATAATCCAATAAAATCTTACCTAATCCAATAAAATCTAATGAATCTAATATAATCCAATCCCACATTAATCAAATCCAATCTAACATAACTTTATCCAATCAAACAAGATCCAATTCAATCCACTCTAACAATATAATCCACTCTAATCCAAATTAATAAAATCATATCAAATCTTAACATATCCAATTCAATTTAAGTGCATCTAATCCAATCATCTAACCCAGTTCAATCAAATCAATCCAATTTAATCTAATCCAAGTAATCCAATCCAATCAAACTGAAGTTAATCTGGTAAAATATAACCTTATCTCAAATAATCTAATCTAATCCTTTCCAACCTAATCTGATCCAATCCTATCTAATCCAAAACTACCTAATCTGATCTAAGCAATCTTAATTCAAATAAATCAAATCTAACCTAATCAAATCTTACCTAACGGAATCCAATCTAATCTAACCAATCCCATCAAACGTACTCTAATCCAAGTAATCTTATTCAACTCAACATAATCTAATCTAATTCAATCTATTTAAATTCAATTAGATGAAATCCCAAACTAAAAACACAGATACATTCCACTTGCAATTTGTAACCGTAGAGAATTGATTAAGACATGTAACTCACGCCATCTGGTGGCTGCAAGTCAAAGCATGGCGATGAGGTTCCGTATGCTTTCCTCAGCAACTCCTGTGCTATGCGTCGACTGAGGTCACCTTGTAAGAATTGGTGCTACAAAAAAAGAACAACTTGAGATCAACGAATTCTATAAAATTATCATCTTTCATTAAATAAAATAAAAATGAATCAAAATCTTTGATCAAGCTTTTGTTTCAGAAGCAGTGCTACAAAAAAGAATTTGAGATTGTTAAATTACATGAAATTTATTGTTTAAATTTAAAACAGCTAATCTCAGTTGAGGTCACCTTGTAAAAAAGGGTGCTAAGACAAAAACAATCTGAGATTGTTAACTGACATGAAATTATAGACATTAAAAATAGCATAAAAGCCACCTACTAAGAAAAGGTGCCATGAAAAAAGACAAAGAATTTGAGAATGTGAAATTATAAGAAATTGTTATTTAAATCAAATAAAATAGCAGCAAAATCATACTTGCTACAACATTATTGTTAGCTTAAACGAAATATAAATTAAACTGCAGTAAAATAGAACTGAAATCCTACTAACATCAGATAACTGCTGAATAATATGAAAAAGTAAAAAACCATCAAAATTTTACATAAATTTACAAAATTATAAATCAGTTTAATTTTTCAAAATCCTGAGGGATCATATCTATTTTGGGTATAAAATTACAAAATAAATTTCAAATATAAATCAAAGAATTAAATTCAATAAATATATTTTAAAAATACATTTCAGAAATAAATTTAATACCAAAATTTAATAAATAAGTTTAATAAATAAAGTAAGAAATAAATTTAACAAAATAAATACCTCAAGAAGTTTGTCACTTGTCGGCCGTCGCTTTGGATGTTTAGTTAGAGCAGATTTGACAAAACTATGAAAATTTGCAGACCTAATACATAGAAATCACAGGTCATGAATACTCATCATATGCTAATTATGACAATTAGCAATTAATATTTAATAAGCAAAGTAAACTGCCAGGGTCATGAACATTTAGATAATAAGTATCATAACTTTTATCAACTAAAAAATTTAATGAATATTCATTATATTCATAAAAATAAACAACTGTAAGGCCACAGCATTGGCCAGCATTTAGGCCATGCCCCAATACAAGACACTCACATAAGGCCACACCCTTAGTTTATATACAGAACGTCATTGCGTGTTTTAATAATCTCAGTCTGGTAACATACACGGAGTAGCAAACACATGCTCTCTTATTATAGCATAGGCCAACCTGATATATATAACAATAGGTTTGTGAATATCAAGCTAACAAGGTAAATGTATATTCAACTAAAAAGGTTCACAAATATTCAACAGGAATTCATTTCATAAATTTATAAACAAGGCTTTGAACATTCAACTGATAACATTCATGAACATTCAACTAATAGGAGTGTTTCTTAAATTTATATAAGCTTTGTGAATATTCTAAAAGATTCAAGGATATTCAACTAAAAAGGTTCAAGATAATTCAGTATATAAAACTACAATTCATGAATGTTTGAACAAAAAAATTCATGAGACTTAATTTAATGTCCAGAATTAGAAATCTCACAAATGGATTGCTTAAACTGTTTGCACAACGCCTGTCCAAAACTGACTACCATGTTTTTATTATCATAAACTAGGAATAGTTTACAATGGTAATAAAACAACAGAAAGTTGGTTTAGTATAATTGCAAACATATAACATAATCAATTTAAGCTAATCTGAGAATTTTAATAAATCCTGGTGCCCCATTCCATTTAACTGAACTGATTTATGCTATGTAACTACAACCATGTTGTTGGCAAAAAAAGTTTTATTCAACAGTGTCAAAGCATTAGGCGACTTGGGGACATACAGTAAATCAGACAAATCAGGAAGAGTTAAAGGTCTTTAAAGTTGCTTGTCAAATACTTCAAACTGACTCAATTAACAGAAAGGTAAACAACAATATTCAATAAAGTAAACACATTGTGTAAACTGCTGAAATAAATCATGTATTTAGGTATATATTTATGCAAGTATGTATATACAAAGACACTTAGCATACCACCTTTTAAGTATCGTACCTTTCAAAATAATCTAAGGGATTGTCCATTAATGAAGAAAGCAAAAATGCTTTGATATAAAATGCTATTTTGGAACCTTCCCTCCTCCATTGTAAGCATTTGTTTGCAACTGGCATCACCCTTCTCATCCCCCTCATGCAGACGTCTGCACTTCATTGGAGTACGAAGTTCAGAATTATGCTATCCTCTTGATCTTACAGGGTTAACTGTGCTCCGGTATGGGGTGACTTTGATACTGCCACACTCAGCAAAGGCACTCTAATTAGATCCACTGCAGTACAGACTGTTTGCTCTTTGACTGAAGTTGGTGTTTAAGGTACAGGTTGTACTGAACGTACCAAATTTAGACGTGGACGTCCATATTGGGCGTAACACCCTCCTCATGCCTGCATTTGCTTATGTGGCCCTCACTTCCCCTCTTTGCAGACGTCCTTATTGATTGACCCTTAACTGATCTAAACAGTTGTGTCTTTTAAGGCAATTTTAAAATGTATGCTGAATGGAGACAAATGTAACAGTACGTATATGCATCGGAAGACTGTTCTTAAAGGAAGGTCCAACACAGAAGGCATGATGCGCTCAAGCTCACGTTCAGAAGTACGACGCCTGCATATCTCCATGAGCAGCACAGTGCAACGATTGCAACTGCCTTGTGTTACATTACATTCTGCAGATGAGAAAATGACTTGAGATCTGAGACTTGCCATTTCTTCTGATCTTTTAGCTGTGGAGGTTTGAACCCACTTTTTGACATAATGAAGAGGGCCCTGAACAACAACAGCAAGAACTAAGCGCCAGGCAGAATGGACATTTCTATGATGCATTTCAGAATCTCTCAAAATTGCTAACCAATCCATCTCACATTTTCCACTTTAATCAAATAAAAACCAAATCTGCTATAAATCAATCCCGTTCACTTTAGTCTAACCCACTCAAATCCAATCAAATCCAATTCTATTCAATCCAATATTAAATCTAATCTTACTAAATCTGAGTAAATTAAATCTAACTCAAATCAGTTCAATCCAATTGTGTTAAATCTAACCCTTTAAATCCAATCCAATCAAATTCAATTACAACAATTCAAAACCTATCAGATTATCCTAACTGAGCTAATATGGTAATTAATTACCTTTATGATTTAAGGTCATATATCCAATGCTGAAGTTAACCTCTGACTATAGTTACTTAAGCAAACTTCATCAGTAATTAGCCAAGTCAGCCCAGACCTCATCGGGTGAAGGTCAAACATCGGAGGCTGAAGTTCTGCAAATTCAATGGCTGTTATTCCAACGGCCCAGACGTCACATTGCTGATTGTATCCACCTTTTCGCTCCACTGCAGCAACTTCCGGTGCCATCCTAGATTAAACAAAAAACAATTCCTCATTAGATTTTAGACCCAGTAATTACCAATAGTTGTTGCTTCCACCACAACTGAGGAAACTGGTTCTAGATATTATACAGAATCTAACCTACTTAACAAATTAATCCAAAAAACCAATCTCCTAATTAAATTACAGTAAATCAGATAAATCAGGAACACTCAAAGGCTCAATGTTGCTTGTCAAATACACTTCAACTTGACTCAATTAACAGAAAGGCAAACAAAGCAATAATCGATAATGTAAAAGAACATTATGTAAAAACATTAGGCAAATTGCTGAAATAAATCATGTATATATGTATTTATGTACGTACGAATGTATACATAAAAACACTTGGCATACCACCTTTTAAGTACCACACTTTTAAAGACAATCAAAGGGATTGTCCATAAAGGAAGTCAGCAAAAATGTCAGTGAATTACTGTCCAATTAAATTACAGTACCGAGGAAATAGGAAGCAAGTACTAAAGCACAAACCAGTACGGTGATCCAATAAATGACTTCCTCTTCGAGATCGTAGCAGTGATCTGTGCAGAAACTCCAAAATCAGCTATAAAATCATAAAAAACTTGATTAGTAAAATCTCAGAGATAAACAAACACAAAGTAAAGAATAAGGAAAGGTAAGGCAAAGGAATGTAAGAATAGGTAATGTAAAAAAGGTGAGGTAAAAAGGTAAAGTAAGGTAAAAAAACAAAGGTACAGAAAGGTAAGGGAAGGTAAAGAATGAGGCAAGGAAAGGTCAGGCAAACAAATGTAAAGAAACATAAGTTATATACAAATGCTTCTGAGCTCTTCTTCAAAGTGCTATATAAATGCTCACATGCATACTACATTAAAAAAATTCCAGAAAGGTTCTGTGAGACTCACCAAGTTTGACATCTCCTTCATCTGTCAGAAGAATGTTGGCACCCTGAAAAAACAAAGTCAAACATTTTAACTCAAGCATATCCCATTAAGACAAATCAAACTGGTCCCATGGATCAAAACTTTTAACCAGATCAAATCAAGACAAATCAAGTCGACCATAGGTCAAAGTTTCAACTCACAGAGATCCAGTTAAGATAAACCTTATGCATTTGACCACAAATCTGCAGGTACATCAATCAAATTAACTTCATAGCAATTCCAAATGACCTACCGAGACAAGGTGGTGCATCAGAACATGAACTTACAGGTAAATCAATAAAGCTTAACTAGTAACAACCTGAAATGATTTACCTTGATGTCACGGTGCATTCGATCTTTGCTGTGTAGATAATACAGTCCATGCAACGTTTCTCGGCAAATGTAAGCTATCTGGAGTTCATTCAGCGGGCCAGTAACTAAGCAAAGCAAACTGTCAATTACATATACAGTAAAAGTCCAATAAAATGCATCCCAGTTAAGCACGCATTTCCTTAACGCATGACATAGACATGCATCCAAAGGCTACCAACTTAACAAGCAGAAATCACAAACGCATGGTACATGGACTAGCTAGTAAGCAATCTTTATTAACGATGTCTCGCATGCTAATCTCTCGAATTTACATGTGAATTCATTGGCAGTACATAAGAATTTCCTGTACAGCCAATCCTTTTCCATTTCCTCTTTCTATTGATTCTCGCCATGATGAGACACATCACACACATTTATACTTTCATGCTATCATTATTTTCTAAAAATATATATTTGGATATTCTGTGATCTTAGCACAAGCCTAATAATAGTAATGGCAGAGAGCAAGCATCAATGTTCCCACTCTGAGCAAGAAAAACTAGATGTTTCACATTGCATATGTGATGGAGAAACCCAGGTAAAAGTTTCTAAAGATCTTGGGATTAACAAATCTACACTCCAAGGTGGGCTGAAAAACAAAGCCAAACTACTTAATTTTGTAAAAGATATTGATACCAGAATTGGGCTCGAGTGAAAATGTGTGCGCTACTCTAAAAAACTGGAAATAAATAAAGCCATGCATTCAGTGAACAACAAGAAAAGAAAGATTAGTGTTTTCATCAGAACAAGGTTTACTACTTTGTGCTATATGAGTTTTTCTTCCAAAGATTACATGTTTACACATAGGTAAATCACACATTTGTGATCCTTGGTTGCGAATGTTGTATACCCCAATTTGCACTGTATTAATGCGTCTTCTAGCAAGGGTGCAGTGTATTAAAATTATTGTAGGAGCACAATTGTCATTATCATTTTTATTTCTTAAAACAAGGAATAAGATTGTCATATTTAACAATAACCCTAGTTTTATTCAAGAACTTACTGTGGTAAATGTCTTGCATTGACCCTCCTCCACAATACTCCATGCAAATCCACAATTTGTCTCTCCTAGATAATATGAAGCAGATAACATAAAGTAAGGTATGGCAAGGCAAGGTAAGGTAAGGTCAGTTAAGACAAAGTAATGTAAGATGAGTCAAGGTAAGCCTACTGGGAAAGGTGCACTAAGGTAAGGTAAAATAATGACTTCTACAGTGCCATTATCATAATGCAAAAGGCATCTACTGATGGTCACATCAAGTGAAACTGTGCTAACAAATCATAAATCCATTGGAAAGTCCAGTCAAAATCTAATAGGTCTGGTATACCAGAAGTTAGGCTACAGTAGGCAAGTAAGTTAAAACAGATACGTCTTTAGCTTGGACCTGAATGATTGCCTTACATTACCTCACATTACGGTTCGAGAAAATGGTAGTTATATGCCACACCTTAGGTAGCTGCCAAAGTAAGCCACAATATTCGGATGCTGGCACTCCTTCATCATCGATATCTCCTGATGTACAATTGCAAAGTCATCACCTGAAAGAAATGGTCCATAAAGTTTAGAATAGTAAAACACTTAAAAAATAGTAAAAAGCCTTGCCATATTTAATAACTTCTGAAAAGTCACTTAGAGTGTCACTACAGAAGTCATTATATCTGACATAGCTTCATTTCAGTCGTTAGATCTGATCTGATTGAGACTAATTCACTTTGCCTAGCCACTGTAGCCTGACTTCTGGTTTCTCTGACCCTATCAGTTTTCAAAAGGCCTTCTCCAACGATTACGATTTTTGACTACAGTTCACTTGAAGCAAACTTAAATCAATGTCTAGTGCACTATGGCATAATGGCACTACAGAAGTCATTAGACTAGATTATGATAACTGTGCTTTAGAACACTCCAGATGAAATTAGATTTATATTAAATTACGATAACCGTGCTACAGAAGTCATATAGAATATATTAGATTATGATCGCTGTGCCATAGATCACTCCAGATGAGATTAGATTAAATTACAGTGGCGCTATAGAAGTCGTCAGATTAGATCAGATCAGAGTTAATCTAACCTGGCTCAACTTTAATGATCTTAATAGCTGCAAATTCTTTTGAAGCCAGATTCCTTGCCTAAAAAAGAATTTTTAAAACTCAGAAAATATATAAATTGCAAAAAATAAGATAAATCCTCAAGGTACTGAGTCCTCAAAATATGCGTGATCATCTGCCATGATAATGCCAACAAAGTCTTTGTAGGTATCTCAGATCTTGAACACAACAGGCTTCTGGGTTGTCTATTTAGGACATCCGCAAGGACGATGAAGGGAGGGATCACCCAAAGGCAGACAAATGTGCACAAGAAGAGGTATAGAGGGGTTATGTCCAAAAGACATCTGCAACCAAATTTAGTGCATGTAGTTATTTCAGTGCAGCCCAAGCCTTAAACACCAACTTCACTCAGGCAGCAGACAGTCTGTACTGCTTTCGATCTAATTAGGATCTGTTTGCTGGATGCATTAGCGTCAAAGTACCCCACCCTGTAGCACAGTTAGCCCTGTAAGATAAACAAAGTAGTCTAAAACAGGCATTAGCACTCTGTTGGAGTTTGGAGGTCCACAAAGGGTGATGGGGCATGGTAATGTCAAATGAAGACAATGGGGAGGAAGGTGTCCAAAGTATGCTATTTCTTGTCCATCCTTTATGGATGCATTCAAAATTCCCTGTCTTGCATGGTGCTGCATGCACCTCCTTGAACAAACTTCTTTACCCTCAACTGTCAGCTGCACTGGCTTCATGTAGAATTCGTGGATAAATTTAAACTGGCACGTCTGACCTAAACTATCCTTAACATGAGCATTCCTACCTACCTTCAACCACTAATCTGTCCTTATATCCCTCTCCACAGCCTGCAATCTTCAGGTATGGGTCTGTGGAGCTGAGCCACAATGCAGAATCAATTGCTCAGCACCATCTCTTGATACTTCAGTGTTAGATAATAGCACTATATAGATGTGTAATCTAACAATTTATCACATGATGTTGCTGCAACCCTCGTTCATTCCTTCATCATGATGCACTTCCAGTCCACATGGTATTAGCTCATATCCATGTTTGGGCCCTTTTTGAGGTCCGATTACACAACAGATGGAAGCAGTTTGAGATTTTCTGGTGATTGTCACAGTGGATAACTCATGACAGAAAGCTTAAAAACCTTATATGGAAAAGTTACCTCACACTCACTGTTATAAAATGCGTGAAATAGCAACTTCTTTGTGGGTAGGCCCTCTTGGAGTTCCATATTACAATAGCTAAGCAGTTTCAGATTTTTTGGCGATTTCCTGGGTGAATAACTCGTGGTTGTTGGTGTTTTGCTAACAAAATTTTGTGGAGAAATATGACAATATGAAAATTTCAAATAATTATTTGACCTGCGGCTTTCCATTTCCAATAACTCGACTTGACGAATGTACACTATCCTGCTAGGTGGCACAAGTCATACTGTCCATTGATCGAGTGCAATATCTGTAGGTGTGACGGTTGAGAGTGGCTGATTTAAAAGTACGTCTTTGTGAAGTATAACACAGGTTTTAAACTGAATTCTTTGTTCGATAGGCACCAGTTTAACGAATGCAATAGTGGTGTAATAAACCAACTGGACGGGAAAACCGCTTCCTCAATCATGCACGTCGAACATTAATTTGCCAACTTATCACGAATTACCTTGAAAACATCGCCATAGGTACCACTGCCAACGCGTTGCAACAGCTCGAAATCTTCTTGCGGATTTCTTCGCGAGATTTCTGCAGGCGGCAAAGGTGAAGACATATCCAATATTAACAGACGATTACGAAGATTTTAATCTACTTTGTAAATTACTATTTTAAAGTCCTAATTCATGGTCACGAAAGAGAAACTTAATACATCCTTAACGCCAAAAAACGAGAACACGTTTGTTCATCACGTCTGCGCTCAGAGTACTCCGAGCATATCGAGTACTTTGCGAAGCGCTTAAAAACACACAATAACATGTTCCGGATATGAGCGAAGAATGGCTGAGAGGGTACTGGGGGTTTTTATGTCGTGCGAACACGATATACGGCCATTATTTACTTCCGATCTTGCGCAAAACATATAATACTTTTATATAGCGCAAGCTTTCTTATATAATCTAGTATAAACTTCTATATCGCCATTATCGTAATACCCAAGGCATCAGTCGATGGTCACTTCAAGTCATAATCGATCCCAGTCAAAAATCATTAAACGTTTAAAATACTAGATCAAAGGATAATTATCACAGAAGTTATGCCCGTACAAACACTCGTTTATTTTCTATTAAATGCGCTGGTCCTTCTTTATGGAACAATTTATCTCATGGCATTCGTACTCTGCCCAATATAAAATCATTTAAACATTATGTACGCGCATATTTGAATGAACTCGATAAGTGAATTCATGTGAATTATTTCATTCTGTTAGTTAAGTTCTTTGGTTCTTGTTACAAAGGTTCTGTCTACTCAAGTGAAATTGGAGTATAAGCCTGTTAAGTTGATATTTGTCACTTCAAATAGCATTTCATGTGACAGGCGTCCCTAATTAGCGGAACATGGTTCTTTCTGGGACTGCCTGTTGTATCCCACGTGAATTTTTTAAAATGTAATATGTTACATGATGTTGTCTTTTTTGTGGAGCAATAAAAATGAAATGAAAAAAAAGTTAGAGAAGTCGGATCGAATTCCAATAGGTCAGAGAAACCAGAAGTCAGGCTATGGTGGGTAAGCAAGTTGGACGAGATGTGTCTTAAGTTTAAACCTGAATGGCATCTCTTTTAGAGTATAATAAATAAGCAAGGGCGTTGGCATGATTTTGAAAGTAGAACCAAGGTAAGGAGGGATCAATTAGAAACACTATCCACCGTAGCATTCTCACTGTCTGACTCTTGGATCTTGACCTGAAACCAGTCTTCATGCTTATCGATTCTGCATTGATTAAGCGCCTAGAAATAAGCTGATCCCCGCGACTTAGCTTTTGTTTGGCGCTGTAGAAATCTGGAGCTTACGTAATCGTAGACTAGAAATTTCTACAATGCCCAAAGAAAGCTAATTCGACTCCCAGGCATTCTATTGATTGCTACTGTGCCTGCCATAGGCCAAGTCGACTACTCAGATATTCCATCACATGCTAGCAGGCATGCTAGCAATTGATGGCAAAATTAAAATTATAAGAGAAAGAACGAGGATGTAGAGAATTTATTTTTTATTTATTTTTTTATTTATTTATACAGAACACTTATATAGCGCCCCTTCAAGAAAACTACTCAGAAGCGCTCCCAAACCAACCTCGGCGAAAGAGAACAGTCTTAACAGAAGAATAGAAGATAGAAGTAAAATCCCGGGGCAGAAGACATAGAGTAACAGGAAGTCCATTCCAGAGGGTTGGGCCAGCAACAGAGAAAGCACGACGCTGTATGGTCGAGGTGCGAGCGCGAGGCACTAGTAGATTACCACTAGCAGCGGAGCGAAGAGAAGCACGTCCCAAATTGGACCGGACAGGTAGGCAAAGCTCCCTCAAGTAAGAGGGGGCAATACCCAACAAGGAGTTCCAAACAAAGACGATGACCCTATAGTGGATGCGCTGACTCATAGGAAGCCAGTGCAACTCATCTCGCATGAAATCAGGGAGATATGACCAAACCTAGAGATGCCACCAGTAAGCCGTGCAGCCGCCCGCAACACACGTTCCAGGCACAAAAGCCGTACATCAGGGAGCCCAACATATAAAGAAGAGCAGTAATCCAACCGACTAGTGACAAATGCATGAACCAGAGTCTTAGATGAGGTGACTGAGAGAGAACGTGAGACAACAAGAAGTTGCCGTAGCTGGTAGTAGCAACTACGACAAAGACGATGTACCTGAGCCTTAAAAGAGAGCTCTTGATCCAACTCATTGCCAAGGTCATAAAGAGTGACTGAGAAGGTGATGCGAGGAAACTCTAAATGTAGTACACTTAGATTGATTTTAGCCAGTTGCTGCCTAGTGCCCAACCAAATATATTGAGTCTTGGAAGGATTCAATCTCAATCGATTTGAAGACATCCAAGCCACAAGGGAGTCAGAAGCACAACACATAGCTCGAACAGCGGCATCAGAAGCAGAACAATGAACATAGGCCTGCGCATCGTCGGCATAGGACTGGCTTGAAGCCGAGCACGAGGCTAGCAAAGAGCTAAGGGCAGCAGTAAACAGTATATAAAGCAAGGGACCCAACACTGACCCCTGAGGCAATCCAAACAAGGAAGGAACCCAAGGTGAGCGGGATGGGCTATAAACCACACAGAGCATGCGCTCAGATAGAAAAGAGGCCAACCAATCGAGAAAGTTGCCAGATAAACCAAAAGAAATAGCCAGACGTTCCAAACGTATAGCATGATCGACCGAATCAAATGCAGCACTAACAGCAAATAATGCAAGTAAAGTAACTTGAGAACGATCTATGGCACCATATATATCAGACAGAAGTCGAGTTAAGAGTGTCTCAGTAGAGTGAAATCTACGAAAGCCAGATTGAGAAACAGGTAGTAGCCTAGATCATTAGTTTCGAGATAGGTAACTAACTGACTAGATACAATTCTCTCAATGACCTTGGACAAAAAGGTAACATTAGATATTGGTCGAAAGTTAGACATGTCCGAGACGTCGAGGCCATCACGCTTGAGAACCGGAATGACGATGGACTTCTTCTGAGACGGAGGTAGAAGACCCTCTCCCAATGAGCGATTGCAGAGGAGGGTCAGGAAGGGAAGAAGAACGTCGATATAATGCTGAATGAGGAACGGCGGTAGAGAGTCTAGTTCATTGGATTTTGGTCCAGAGGCAAGGATGAGTCGACGCAACTCATCTGAAGAGACTTGATGAAGGACCGTGAGCCGCTTAGCCGTCGGTAGCAGGACAGGCGGAGGACTCCCAGCAGTAGCATCACGACCAGAGCGAATCTTGGCCGCACAGAACTCAACGAAGTCAGCAGCAGTGAAGGACGGTAGTACGCACCAGCGGAGGAATGTCGACGACCCAATAGGTCGTTAAGAGTAGACCAGAGCCGCTTGTGATCACCAGTGTGGTGGACAATCTTGTATTCCCAGTACGCTTTTTCCTTCTCTCTACAGCGTCTATGTAACTCTCGGACGTGGTGCACCCAGGCCGATCGATCAGAGAGCAGTCCGGAACGCTTGTAGATTCTTTCGAGGCGCCGAGCACCGCGACGCAGGGAGCGGCACTCAGCGTCGAACCACGGAGACAGGGAGGAGCTGCGGATGGTAACGGTGCGAAGAGGAAGAAAACGATCAATAAGGTCTTTCATGGCCATATCATACTCAGCAAAGAAATCACCCAACCGTAGTTCAGCCACAGTCGAAGGGTCAGCGATGGCAGGTATTTCGAGCAAAGCAGCACGGAAGGCATCATAGTCTAAGTTGCGCCACCGGCGGACCCACCGGGCAGTACGGAGCGGCACCTCATGGAGGAACGGAACAGTAACGACTACCTGACCATGATCGGAGAGAGTAGGTGGATGAACTCGAAGATCAGTTACAATACAATCATCTCTTGTCAGAATGATATCAAGCCAGCCACCACCACGATGTGTTGACGATGTCACATGCTGTGCGAGGCCAAACTGATCAAGGATGGCCTGAAACTGAAGAGTGGCAGGTTCAGAAGAATTTTCCAGATGTTGATTGAGGTCTCCGGCGAGCACCAGTTGGGTGTTGTAGAGAGCGAACTGTTCCACGAGGGTGGAAAATCATCAGAAAGAGAGAACTGAAATGGATGGGACATGTAATTTGTATGGACAGAGGTAGGCGAACCAATCAAGCAATGAATTGGATTCCTGAAGGGAAACGGAGGAGGGGAAGACCAAGAAAGAACTAGCCCGAACGCGTTTTTCCGATTCCCACTCTAGTACGAGGATGTCCAGTATAAGGATGTCAATGGTTAGGGTTAGTGTTAGGGTTAGTCTTAGGGTTAGGATAGATACAGTAGGAATGGGAAATACGCCGCTAAACCCTATTCCTAACTCTCACGTTTGCCATTGACATCTTCCTACAAGCGTTGGAAAAGGAAAGACGCACCTCGGACATCATCAGAGACGACTTTGGGTGTTTGGAGATGTCGCGGGATGAGGCAGGAAGACTGGCGGTCGACAGAGATGAAAGGAGAAGCTGCGTTGCCCGATGTACAGACCTGCACAGGAAGGACTAAGTGCTAAATACTAATTAAGCCTTCCAGTAGCCAAGCTGAATCTGCAGGCCTTCCATTAGGCCTACCGTTTGCTTTTTTGTATCTTTGGGCACCTTACACTGGCCTAGTTAGCTACATTGTTTAAAAAAACGTACGTCAAGGCGCCTCTGTGCGTGAGGATGTCAGTTCGCAACCCGATCGTGCCTTATTTCAGAGATTTAAATCTCGGGCTAGCACTGTCGGTAAACGGGGACCTTAAATGGCGTGGGCGCCCATTCAAACGGGCAGCGGTGCTGAAAAATCTCACCCGATCAATGCATTGAAAAAATGTGCAGGGTCGAGGCCATACGGTCGCAATAGAAAACCGTGTACATTTACAGTTACGTCAATGAATATCTATAATAGCGCTAAATAAATGAATACAATTCCATTAAGCGGTTCTGTAAAATGAGATTGTTTTCATTTCCACGGTTACAAGCGTCAAAATGGCCGACGATGGTACGTGTGTTATGTAAAATAAAAAAATTAATATTTCATTTGCACTTTAGCAACAAGTATCATCGTATATTATTTTTAATTTACGACCACTGTCAAGAAAATTGTTGCTTACGAGATAAATTTGCTGAATAACAGAAGTTTAAACTAGTTATTTTCTTAACTCACCTATCACCTATTTTCCTCCTTTGCTAATCTAATCTAATATAAGAACTTCTATAGCGCTACTGTAATGATGCTCAAGGCAACAGTCGATGGTCGCTGCTAAACAAAATCATTGTCCAAGCCAAATTCCATGGTGAGTCCGGGTCGTAAAGCCAAAGAGAAGTCCAGAAGACACAGAGACCGCCTAAAGAGGAAATGAGTCCAGGAAGAGGTGAGTTTTTAGTCGAGATCTGAAGGCCGAAACAGACTTTGCCGAGCGAATATTTGCCAGAAGAGAGTTCCAGAGTCTAGGGCCAGCGACAGGAAAGGCACGTCTGCCAAGAGCTGTTGTTGTCCACGGGATAGTCAGATTTAGACATTTAGAAGACCTGGCTGTACCACGGATTCAATTTTCTTTTTGATGCTTGGCACGTTAATCTCTTAATATTTGTAATATTCAACGGGAAGCTCATACCTACCGCCCTTGGCTCGAGCGTCCCTGATAATTTAACGAGGGAAGCTTTAACCTCATAATAATTTCTTTAAATAAATACAGTAAATAACTATCATTTTTATATATAATGATTTTTAGATGTTCCTCCACTCGAAGATATGACCCAGGTCTTGGAAAAATTCATAAAACACGTCAAAGCAAGGCCAGTTGAATCCAACAAGTCGTATAACAGTGACTTAATGGAAAAGGAGGATAATTGCATTTCGGTTTGGAACTGGTGGTCTTCATAAATAAAAAAATTATAAATGAATCATAAATATTAAAACATTCTAGAGTATGACCTATGGAAATCTACAGATTTGATTACTTCATAACATAGGTTAGCATTCGGAGAATGAAACCCCCACCACAACACCTGTAATCACCATTATCATAAGCATCATCATCTTCACCATCGCTGTCATTGTTATCATTACAGGGTAATTCCATGCAAAAAGAATGATGTGTCATCATCATCATCATCATCATTATTGTCATTATAGTCGTCATCATCATTAGTAAAAAGTTATTATTATGACTAAGGTCTTAATTGTTTGCTTTATTTTAAGAGTTCGACTTCTAAACCAGTTATTAAAGAAGTTGCAAAACCTGAAAAATCATCTGGTAGCTTTGGCGGTATGAAGAAAGGATTTCTTTTTGGCGGCCAGCCAAAGAACTCAAAATCTGTGTCAGAGAAACCTAATGAAATTCCATTCATCACAAAAAAGAAAGATTATGCGAAAGACTCACAGCTTCAATTTGCAGAGGTCCAGTTGGCCATGAAAGTGAACGAAGCACTTAAGCAAAATCAAGGTTGGTTGGGTTTTTGGTTGTTGTACATACAATGCTGTGCGATGCGGTACAATAAATACTGTTCAGTATATTATAATGATTTATAACAATAGTGTCAGATGTCAAATTCGGATGGGACTACGTTGATTGTGTGTGTACTAAAGCCCGCCAGTAGTGACTTTCCAGCTGTAACTTGATGTGAACTAGTTCTTAATGAACTATAATATAATTTAGGCTAGAAGGGAGTGCCTTTGGCAGACACTGAGAAGGTGCTGTAAGAATGTTCAGTTACATTATGGACAAAATCTTTCAGAACCATAAAATCCATGTGGTTGACTTACTAAGCACAACAGAAGTGGACTTGGATGCAAAATATCTTCATATTTATCAGATTACTGTCTGAACAAATGGCTTAAATCCCAACAAAAATACACATTTATTCAGAACTAAAATTGGTGGCATTCGGATGTGCCACCAGCAAGATCCCAGTGTGTGTGTGTGTGTGTGTGTGTATGTGTTTATGTAGCAAGACACTTAATATAGTGCATCTTACGTACCATACCTCACAAAGGTGATGAATGCATGACTGTCTAAATGATTTAAGCGAGCGCTTTTTAAGACATTTTGAAAATGTTTGCTGAACAGAGTCAAATGCATCAATATGTACATGCACAGGAGACTGTCCCGAGAGCAAGGTCCAAGACTTGAGAAGGCATGATGGGTTCGAGTCGATGTGTGGATTCATGGTGCCTGATATCTCCTTGAGAAGCAGAGCACAATTGCTGCTGGTTGCTCGAGATAGGGACACATACTAACCTTATGAATGCCGATGTGATGCCAGCCAACGAAGTCCACCAAAGGAGAATCTTGAACTGTATTCTCACCTCAGCAGGGAGGCAGTAGAGCATGACCCTCAATAATTCAATATATGAGGGAACTTTGGCAGACTGACCGGTAGTCGGGTGGCACAGTTGAGGACTAACTGAAGGTGAGGCATTCTGAACCTTGGCATGCCTACAAGCAAGGAATTACAGTAATCAAGGTACATAAGAATAAACCATTGTACATGTGTTTATGTGGCACTAAACAACAAACTCTGCATAGTGACCTGTAAATGAATCAGCTGGCAATAGCAGGACTTACAGAGAGAGTTCATGTTGTCGGCCATGGATAGTTCTCCACCCAGGAGCACACCAAGATTGTTGATTCCAGGGAATCACAACTTTGTTGCTTCTTTGTCACCCTGAGCATGCCCAGTGTGTGTCTAGCCAGATACACTGTGTCTTTGACTGGTTCAACCGGAGGCCAAATGGAAGATATCCAAGACTGTACATCTGCCAAAACAGCCTGCATAAATGACAAAAGGGCAAGAGCTTTTGATGGATAACAAGCTCTGCACAGTTGAAGGTTGTCAGCATCTGGTATGCCTGTGCTCCCAGAGCAGTGATGATCTTAGGTTGGCTGTGTACAGCATGTAGTAGTGGCCCCAGTACTGAGCCCTGTGGTACACTGATTGGAACTGGTGTCCAGGCCATAACTCTGAGCCCATGATCACCATCATCATTTGCTTATCCAGGAAGAGCTTCTGCCAGTTCAGAGGTCTGTATGAGGTGCTGAGACACATGATTAGTATATAGTGTTGACTGTTTCAAACACCACACTTTAAATCAAGGAGAACAGACACCATGGGATGTTCAGAATTAGTGGTGTCACAGATGTCTGAGATTAGCTTGATCAGGACCATCTGATAGATTGTCCCTTCCTGAAGAGACATGGTTATTTAAATGATAAATTATATGTACAATTACATAATTTATTATTTAATTGTTTATTTCTGTTATTTGTTAATTTAGATGAATTACTGAAAAATATTGAGAAAAAGGAGAAGCTCTCTAAGCAAATTTTAGACCCGAGTTTCATGCAGGTGATCAGCGAGTTTCAGACCAATCCAGAGGCCGCTGTCAAGCAGTACAATGACAACGTGGAAATTCAGAGCTTCTTCAGTGACTTCTGCTCCGTCATTGGTAAGGCTAAAAATAGATGGGAAACCTGTTTTTTAGGCAAAAAATTATGTTGGGGAAGTTGCTTTTATGCTCAAAATAGAGGATGGGAAAGCTATTGTTCAAAGTAAAAATAGATGTTGGGAAAACCTGAATTTCAGATAATTCCATACCAAACCTGATCCATTTATCTCAGTAATACAAAAAAAAAACCCAGTGAATAACGACTTAACATTAACGTAACTTCATTAACCTAATTTAACTTAATTAACAAAATTAGTTAATTGTCGTTAATTGTATCAGTATTTGAGTCATGTCATCTTGTGACTTCAGGGGACCACTTCACAACGCTTGGAGACCAACAGCCTACAAGTGCACCTCTGGCCGGAGGCAACGAGGTCAAATGCCATTGTGATATCGACACAGACATTACGGAAGTTTCTACGAGAAAGTTCAAGGAACTCCCAGACAGTGAAGAAGATGCAAGAGTTAAGGAGATCTTAGAGAATCCGGAAATTAAATCCATCTTGCTCGATCCAAGAATTCGTCAACTTATGGATATGCTTAGAAATGATCCTCAAAGTGCTGAAAGGTAGAGTACTATTCCTTTCATCTTGAACTTTGAATTTAACGTATCTGTTATATAAATAAAATTTGTGAAGTCATGAATTTTCTGTAGCATAATTCTGTACTGACCTTTACATGCATAAGTGTTTCTTAAATAAATAAATAAGTAAATAAATCAATAATAACAGTGGGAATGTTAATATCTTGATAAATAGCTACATTTCTAGATTGAGTTTCTAATCTCAAGATGTTTTTTGGTTTACAATTATAAGTACGTTGGGAAAAAATTATAATTCATGTTTCTGAATATTTTTGTAGTTCCTTTTGTGAACTTCCCAATTGATAATAATAATAATAATAAATATGTAAATGATTATAAATGTTTATTTTGTTTATTTTTTAGGTTATTACGGACTTCAGATCCTGAGTTACACAGTTACATACGCAAACTAGTTCAAGCTTCATTACTGCAGATTCATTACTAACACTTTCCCCATGTCTTACTTGCTTGCTGTTGGGGGAAGACATGTGGGCGGGAGCAATATGTACACTTGGGGAAAATGTGTAAATATTTCCACTACACGTAAATGCGCTATTTAACTTGAGTCTGCTCAGCTTACATGTTCAACCTAGCTTAAGTCGTTTCTGTTTAAATTGATCATTTAGTGCATGCAGAACTTTTTAAAGCATCTTCATTCTTGTATGTAAACATACCTACATGCATACATAAATATCTACATACATCTTAGAGGTATTTTGTGGCTCTTTGGTTTTGTTGATATGACACTGGCAGTCTGATAATTTTACATATAGTCTTTGAAAGACCCTCAACGTTGAGTTGAAGAATTGTCACGACCAGTTCAGTGGCTGAGAATCTAGAGAAACTTGGTCGTTAAAATGTCAGAGTGTCTAATGGTGCACATGTTTCTGCGCAAACACATTTCGTTGGCAGATTATCTGCTCTTAATTTCACTACAATAAGCTTGTTTCTGCCATCTGTCTTGTAAACAAGCTTTTTGCCTCTGCCTCCTTGACGTTTCAGCGGACTTTGATACCACTGATCGCAACGTCTTACTCCAGAGACTTTCAGTTTGGTTTGGTTTTCTGAAACTGCTCTCATCTGGATACAATCCTGTATCTCCTTCTCAAAAGCATCGGAACCCTCACTTCAGTCATGTCTTCTCACTTTGCAGAGTTCCACAAGATGTTTCTTGGACCTCTTCTGTTTATCCTTTACAGTACCCTACTCAGTTCACTCATTTAAAGGAAGCTTAATGGACCTTCACCTCTATGCTGATGACAGCCAGCTATCATCTCTTTCTCTCTGAACTATTTAAACAATTTTGTCAATCATATTTGTATGGTTACACAAATCCCCTCGATGACATCTAATCTCCTGTGCCTGGAGCCATCTAAAACCGAATTCATACTTTAGGCTTATGTGGCTAGCTCAATTAAGAAAATTCTTGAGCCCACTATCTCCCTTGACCTGGACGCTGACTCCATCCATTCCTTTAATACTGATTTTCCTGTTGGCAACTTAGGTGTGATATTCAACCAAAACCTCAGCATTTCTGGTCATGTCACCCGTCTTTTCCTCTCTTGCTTCGTGCGTATCCGTGACCTTAACAGAATCCGCCCTATGCTTGACTTCAAAACTGCACCTACCATTGCCACATCCATAGTTCATGCTAGACTACTGCAATTCATTTTCCTTAATATAGACACCACCCAAATAAACTGCCTTCGAGCTCTCCAGAATGCTATCGCTCGTGCTGTCACCCAAACCCCCAAACACCATCACATCACTCCTGTCCTCAAATCTTCACTGGCTTAAAATTTCAGGATAAATAGAGTAAAAAGTCCTACTATTTACCTACATGCTTCAATCCTCTTATCATCGTCAGTTATTTACAATCCAACCAATCCGTTCAACCCACTCCTCTTCGGGCCTAGCACTTCAATGTCCTCCCGTCACCTCATCCTTAAAATTTGGAAATCACTGATTAGCCATAACTGTTCCACCCCTCAAGAATAAACTCTGCCAGAATTGCAACAATTATCTGATCCATCATACGAAGTCACCAACACTTCACCTCTTGCAATCTCTGTGCAGATCTTTCACTCAAAATCGAAAAACCCCGTCTTCCACTAACCCTGTACTGATCCTCTACCTCAGATTTATCATGCCACTCCAATTCCAAACACCATCCTCCGTAGACGTCAGACTGCCTGCCTCTTGGATCTTGACCTGAAATCGAATCTGACCTTCCTGTCTGTCGAATTTGTTTTGACTGAGCGCCTGTAAATAAGCTGGTTCCCGCGACTTAGCTTTCGTAGGGCGCTGTAGACTCTCGAGTTCATGATTACGATTTGCATATACCATGAAGCCTTGGGAAACTTCCACACGAAATTTGCCGTCTCTGTTCCTTCACCCCACATCAAGCCTATCAATTGTCAGACTTTAAATAGTGCACTTGAATAAGTGGTTGCTCCACGACTAACTATCGGCTAGCGCGATAATATTGCGTGTTTGGTAGTTGTTGACTGGCTTACTTATTTACTTTTTTTAGTATACTTATGGCTATCGATTTCTGAAATGTGCCTACAGCATTGCGGGTTTAAATCCGCGGATCGTAAAATGGAAGATATTGATTTTTAAAATGTCAGAATTAGCAAAAAAGCGCTGGAAGCTTTTGGCCAGAGTAAGTAGGTGTTTTAATGATTGTTTAACATAAGCTGCTTCGTAAATCATGTGTGTAAAACGCTAGTGATAGACGGCACAAGCATCGTTGCTAATGGTAACGATGGCTTCGTGCTAAAGAATTTCGTCAATTGATTTTCTCTAATTTTAAGTGATTTTATTAGTTGTAATTTTGTGTTGGACTGCAATTTTACAGTGATAGAAATTACCCAATATGCAATTACTGAAAATATCACCAGTTACTGGAAACTGTCGATAAAATAAAAGTAGGCCTACATGCACTTCCAAATCTTGAAAACGCTTTCGTATAACTGATCGATTGTTGTAATTGTTGCGAACGAATTCTAGTAAGTAATTAGTTATACGTAATTCTACGTAATTAGTTCCATTGGACCATTGAGATATTTCCCAGTCAACACCAAAAATAAGCCAGCCAGATGATTAATAGACATTGTTGTAGCTCCAACAGGAATTTGTTAAGGTTGTTATATATATAAATATAAAGTTTATGATACATTACCGAGTAATTTTCAGATGCTGTATTTATTCAAGATTTTATCGAACAGACGTTGCCAAGTGAGTGATGGTCTTTTGTGTGCTTCTGTGAGAAGATTTTCCTCCTTCAATCTCCTAAAGACTGAAAAACTCGCTGTTGTCGATTTAATTGCAGGTAGCAAAGAAACACTCGTGGAAAATTTGCAATGTTTATGGCTAGTCTATTTCAATATTTCATGTTTATTAGATTTATTACATCATGCTAGATATGTCATATTAATTATGTAATTTTACATTACATTATTTCCTCCCTCCCACTCACCTCCCTTCCTCCCACCATCCACCCACCCACCTACTACTGCATTCTAAATACTGGCAGGCCATAATACTGATTGTGTGATGTCGCTTGCTAAGTCCCTCGCATATTTGTATTGTGTATTAACAGGTACAGAAATTAGTACAATTTTAAAACTTTATGCTTTTAAAATTCCGATCAAGTGAATGATATTGACAAATCCGATCAAGTGAATGATATTGTCAAAGGGAAAAAGGAACAACATAAAAGGACAAATTTTATTATATGTAATCATAATGTATACATTTCGCAACTGTATATCTTAAACTCCAACTGTCGCATTCGTGTTGCCCTTAGTTGACAATTTATGAGGACTTCAGCGTTTTGCTTTTTTGTAGCCATTATTAGCATTATTCAAATTTTTTACAGTAGTTAAGCAAGATGTTGGACATTTTGCAAACAATGCTGTGAACAGAGTCTAAAAACAAGTTTCCTACTGTTGTCACTAGAGCGACCTATAAATGGCTGCATCACACCACCACTCAGTGACTGAAGCATGTTGCAATCAACCAGGTTGTTATCAAAAATCAAACAAACAATCCTGAAACCTGCCTTTTGAACCATTTTTATCGGTGCACAGAAAAGGTGCTGTTAATTCTTAAGAGGCGCAAAGGCAGCTATATATTTTCTATGTGACAATGTCGAGTAAATCATAAATGCTTGAACAGTGGTTTCGGGGGTCATGTCACAGTTTGCAGCAAAGCCTTTCTCTGTTCCACCTTTGTATGAAACTCTAGGTTCAATGTAGATCTCATCAAGCACAGTGTCACACAATGCTCATGAAGCTGAAGCAACTGAGCTTTCTTGTTAGATGGGCTATGTGAGCGTTGCATTCAGTGCCAGGTTTTGCGGGAAAGCAGGATGCAGGTTTACACAGATAAACAGGATTTGGCAACATCAGTGATCTATGAAACCATACCCAGAAGGTGACAGTGAACATACATGAATTGCCCATTGTAAGTAGTTGCCACAAAGCTACATCTTGCATTGCCATAGTAAGTCCAACTGTTGAATAACATGCCTGATAACATGAATACATTTTAATTTACTTATCGCATTGCTAACAGGAACATTTTCGTCATTGTGATCATTATCAGCAGCGCCACCACCTCCCTGTACATCTTTGCTGCTGACAACTGAACATTGTTGTTCACATGCATCACACAGCAGTACTTTTGAATCCAACCTTTTACTTTCTCATCAATGAATATGGCTCAGAAGACTTGAAAATTTGGAACATGAATCAAATTTTTCATTACTGCCAACTGCCCACTCCAACTTTCTGTCATCAACCCATAGCAAATGATAACAGACAGCGTGGGTAATGCGAATGCCTACTCTAATGCTTGGCATATCAGATATCAAGAATGTAGCACAACAAATAGCTGTGACGAGCATTACAGCCTGTCAGTATTTAAGACGCATTGCACCTTCCCACCAACCCACCCATCCATCCATCCATCAATCCATTATTTTCTGCATATATTCTCTGCAGGAGACCGGTTTGCATTTGGTGAAGTTGGATACAATAATTACCAACACACTTGGTACAGATACAACTGTGACTTGTTTCCAGAATATTCCACATTAATCAGGTTATTCTCATGTTTATGTACATATCTAGTAATTTGTATAGTGTCCTTTAGGAACTTGCCATCTTACAGACAGCCACGTTTCAGTGTTTATTCTTTATATGGACTTTTCAAACAGACAGCCAAAAAGACCATGCATATGAGCTAACCTAATCTAATCTAGTGACTTCTTTAGGATCATTATAATAATACACAGGCAACATTAGATGGTCACCTCTGTGCAAAACCATATTCTAAAATCACAATCCATTAAGCGGTATTATTTGTAGCTGAACATTTATGTAGTGCAGTTTTGAAACCTCACAGTGGTGCTTTCAAAAAAATTGCAACTTTGTGTTAAAATTGTGGTCGAAAACAGTAGGTTAGACTGTTAGGGTACCGAAGACTTGTGGTTGACAGTGGTGGATATCATGGGACATAATGGATATACGTCCTGTAATTTGGACAGACCGATGTTTTCAGTTATTTGCCCCACATCTCACTATTACATTGCTCCCTCCCAACTTCAAATCCTGCGTCCACCCATGTCAGGGAATTATTAGATTCAGTATGGGTTATAATCTGAACCATTTAGGAAAGTTTCCCGTTCCCATTTACAAATTGCACCATGGTCAAGCAGCCATGAAACAGAATTTTCTGTTGTGTTTTCTTAGACATTTGGATAATGCTGTCAAGTTGCCAGACCTGCTGGGATTCAACCAGACTGGGAACGTTTGTGAGCTAACTCTTTGAACTTATAAATTACACAGTCAAATTTTCAATATTCAGCACTCTTTGTCTACATGTGCATCTAGTCATTTACGTGTCGCATTTTAGGAAGCTTAAAGTGAAAAATTGCTCCTAAAATGATGCAGAATAAAAGTGACTTGAACATTTTTAAAGGTTTATAGGTAAAACAAAAGTTAGACTTATAAGGTGGATTATTGTATAGATAATTATAATTTAATGAATTATGATTAATTTATAAATAATTGTATAGTTCTTAAATTAGGAACCTCTTCAGTGGCATTTTTTGATCCTTGGAACATAGAAGGATAGATAATTTGGCCGCTCCAGATCTTGGTTAGCCAGATCTTTTTTATTCTCTGGAGGGATCATTTCTACCTCAAATAGAAAAATTATTTATCGGTACTTTATTTTATTTATTATATTATTTTATTCATTATTTAATTTAGGTGTTTGGCCTTCGGAAGAGATCTTAACATATTTTTGTCTGCAGCATCGATATCTTTTCAAGTGAGTTCAAGCTTCTAACCAAATGTTTGAAATAGCTCTGTCAAAATGATTTACTAGAGCCGGATTATCATTTCTACATAGGAAATTAGTGTTGTGTATTGTTAATTTATATAGCGACTCATAAAAATCTATGCTGTTATTTGTAGTGTATTATTTTTAATGGATAAATAAATTGCTTTTATTTAAGATTGTTTTATAAATTTGTCAGTGCAGTTGAGAAATATGTATATTAGGGTTTTAATTGTTTAATTAAATACTGTTTTATTTATTTTATTCAAGGCTGATAGCTTAGATTGATGTGATTCTTAATTATTTTTATGCTTTTCTGTGTCTAAGTTAAAACCTTTGTAAAATATTCTTTACTTAGGGGAAATTCAGTTTGCGAGCTGGGCGGTGGCATGACCTGTCTGGCTGGAGTCAGTGTAAGTCTTTACCCAATTAGGCTCACTAACTTTTGATAATAATAAGCTAAAGTGAGCTAATCAGTGTTTCATAACTTATTTCCATTTAGATGTTTGCATGATAATAAGTGTGATGAGTGTCTGCTGATCAGTTTTTTTAAAAGTTATCTTGAGTTTAAATCTGCATAATCTAGGCTATGAATAATATTTAGTTATAATTTAGTCAGTCATTTCGATCTTGACTTGAGCCCTACCTGTTACCCACAGTGACTTTCTCTGTCTCTCTCTTTCTCTTCTCTCTCTCTCTCTGCCAACTGATCTGGAAATAGGCATGATTTGTGGCTTGATTTTGGTGGCCCTTGTGCATTAGACACCTGCGGTATGGAAGCTAATTAAATACTGTTTTATTTATTTTATTCTAAGCTGTAACAGGTTGCATAGTGACATGCAATATGAGCTTCTTGTCCACTCCCTGCCTGTTTTTGCCAGCAGTTGAAGACCATGCTGTTCAATCATGGTCTTGTGTTGTGAGGCTGGCAGCACCCATGAGTTTTTGAGTGGCGCTATAAAAATGGGCAGTTACAATTATGATTCTGAATGTTAATAATAATGATTTTAATGACTTGATGAATAGCGGTCATTTCAGATGTTGTTCAGTTGCTGTTCAGTTAGTTTTTAAACCCTGAAGGATCATATATACCACGGGGCACAAAAATAATTATAATAATAATAATAATTGCTTGACCCAGAATATTTGGCATTAGATTTTTGTTGACAGGTTGCTGTTTGTTCTGAAGTGAGTCGTGTTTTACTGACGGATGGTAACGAACAATCTATCTGGAGTGAGTGAAGCCAAATAACGATGTGAAAAATAGAAAAAATCGTAAGACCTAATGACTTCTATAATGCCATTTTCCTAATGCACAAAGCATTATTTGTGGGTTGCTTCAAGTGAAGTCATAGTCAAAAATCATAATCTGTTCCTGAAGCCATTTACATGTCCATAAATATCAGAAAAATATTTTATAGATGTTTTCTCTTTCACAGATTTTTTGCAGATGTCTTGCCAATATATTACAGAAATTTTCTATTTTACAGATATATTGGAAATAATTGACCATAACAGAGGACAGTTGAAAACAAGTCTCACTGAAGCCAGGTATCAATGTCAATGCAGAGTTCCAGTTGAACTTGTGCAGTTGTAGTTTTATTGCGTATAATATGTTCTTCCACATAAGTTTTTCCACTTAGCTTTCAGTAGAAAGTTTTTAAATGGGCATAGAATATTAATAGCTATTCTTGCCACTGGTTTGTATAATTCTGTTGATTTTATTATCAAAGGCGCTATAGTTTAGAAACCTTAGAAGGTGAACTGTGGTTAAGTTAATTTATTCAATTGTTCAGTAAATTTGTATAGTGCCTGTTCAAGATATCTAGTACTTTCAAATTATCTTAGCTCTGTTTGCTTACTGATGATTTTTTGTTCCTAACAAACTTCAACATCATTTAAGCTAGCAGAGAGAATACTTCTAATTAGTTTCTTTTGAAGGGACACTATACAAATTCACAAATACAGTTACAGAATAGCTACCCAGAAGTGCTAATCTTGTAGAAAAAGTGTGCTGGTGTGACTGTGCTTGGGACAGTCGCAGTTTGTCGGTATTCTTGAGTAGTTCTCGTTTTGATCTTTAAGGTTGCTAAGGTGGCATGAAGAGAATGATGATCTTACTGATCAGTTCGATTGGGTTCTGTGTGCCGATTGGTAAGTCTTCAAATCGGGATACTGTTACCATTAGGATACTGTTGCAACAGAAGGTTTTAGGTTGCATTAAGATCTAGATTTATGAACTCATTAGTGGCATGTTCTGAATTGATAACTAAATATCCACCACTGACTGCCTATGTCCTTTAAAATGATTTCTTGCCAGTTTTGGTCTACTTTATCCATTTCGGGCTGTTGAGCTAAAAGGTTAGGCAATTTAACCTAAGATTTATCTTGCTTTAGGCTTTTAAACATAAAATTCAACCTATTTTGGTCTTTTTAACCTAAAAGTTATTCAGTCTAGGGTGTTGAACCTAAACTTTGTCTATTCAGAGCCTTTGAGCTAAATAATCACCATATTCGGCTTTTGAATAACAACCAAACAATACTAGTAATTCTGTTGAGATGCATTGCCTGTTGCTTTTGGTTTTCCAGCCTCTTCTTCGACGAGTTTCATTCCGATCTACTGAAAACAATGATTCAGCTTCTAAAACCTGGGGTCAGTTCTCTCAGTGTCCACCCTGTGTTTTGTTAGCGACACAATAGAAGTTACTACATTAGATTAGGTTAGATTATATGCATATCTGGTCATTTATATTGCACCTTTTAAGAACATCTCAAAGGTGGTGAAACATGGTTATCTGATCTAATCTAATCTGATGACTTCTCTAGCACCATTACCATAATGCACATGGCATAAGTTGATGGTTGCTTATTGATGGTAGTCATAATCCATTGGAGAAGCTCAGAAGCCCAGTGGATTTCAACTAGGCTTCTAACAGATCTAAAAAGATACAAGTTGACTATATAACAGATAGAAAAATATGAAACTATCTTAAGGCTATCTAAGAGTTCGAATAGATGCAACTTAAGATTCTGGTGGTATATTTGATTAGATTATGGTAGATACTTGGCTACATTTTTGAGGAGGTAATACATGCTTATAACTAATGTGTGAAAAGAGGCCACAATACTGTAGCCAGAACACTCTGAGATATCCATGGTTTTGTAATAAATTCACAGTAACTGTGGCCTTCATATTTTTCATTTTTTCAATTGCTGTGCCCCTTGTATATGGAATCATTTTCCAAAATAGGATCGACTTGCCAATTTGCTGTCATCATTTGGAACTGCTTGTCTAGACCCACTATTTAATGTGACCGTTACAGGATTCTATCTCGGCTCCTTTAGTGAACATATATCTACATCTCAGATTAAGATTCACTGACTTTGCATGCGTGATAAGTGCTTTAAATAAATTATTGTATGTATCAGAGAATTTATATAGCTCCTTGTAAAAACCTCTCAAACATGCTGCGCTTGTGTAAAATTGTGGCTGTCAATTTTGTTTCCCCAGGGTCAGGCCTTGATTTTTGCGCCCAGTCGAGGGGACACTTTTGACCGATTTGTGAGTCTCGTCATTGCTTCAGAGAATTTAACAGTTTTACAGAATTCCACAAAATACGACGACCTTGTTTGGGACCTCCATATGAAGGTAACCTCAGGAAATCAGGGTTGTAGTTCATTGTTTCATTGACTAGTTGATTGATTTAGTGATTGGTTGATTGACTTTATTGATTTGATTTTGTTTGATTGATTGATTGGACTTTGAACACAATTGTTTATCTATACATCTATTCATGCTTTGTCATTAGATAGTGGCATTATGCAAATACAGAAATAACGACAATAAAATTTTGAAATCCTGAGGTATGATATCTACCTTGAGACAAAAAATAGCAGTAATATATTAGCAATAATAATAGTAGTACTAATAATAACCCAGTGCCCATCGGTTATGATCCCAGTGATTTAATGTTATCTTCTGCGGCACTTTGCCTTAGCCAGAACTTGACGAGGCTTAGCCAATCCAGGTGCTATATTTCTTCTGAGGTATCACATGTACCACAGGAAAAGTAACAAGAATAATAATAATTATGCAGTAATAACAGTAAAGAAAAACATATATAATAACAATAATAATAATAATGATAGTAATAGTGTTTCCTGGTAAAAGTAATAATAATAATGCTGTCGCCTTCACAACACTCAGCCTGCCATATCTTGACGAGGATTAGCCATTCCAGATACAGTTTTTTAATCTGCAGACATTTTTTTAACCCCCAAGGGATTATAGCTACCTTTGGTAAAAACCTAAATGATGATTGTGAATCGGAGTTTTTTTTTTGTAAACAGAACATCAGCAGAGGTGTCGAGAGCTATGATGAATCCCTTCACTATCCCCGACTTCTATGGCTGCAAAAAGAAAAACCAAACAGCTGACATAAATAGCTTGACCCACTCAACTCTAACCTTTGACCTATGTGGAGCAGTGGCTGGGATGTTGGTCTGCAGCCTTCAGAAGTACCTTGAATGCGCTATGTAAATGATCAGATATGTACATACATAGTCAAAAAGCTTGGAGAAGTTTGTGTGACCTTAATCACATTTATCAAACATTTTTGTGAAGATGTGTCATGTGAACAACTTAGAAAGGGAAAAAGAAGTTGCTTTTTAATACATTAACGTTATTTTTTTAACCATTCTGAAAAATGACAAATTTAACATGAACGACTATTGGTACTTCCAAAAATTGCAGAACACTAACGTCATCAAATGTTACTTAATCCAACTGAAGAGTTAGCATGACTTGATGAACACTTCATAAAGCCATTTTGCTTTTAATGCTCTAAGTTTCATTCTGCAAAGTCTGCACCAATTGCTGATATTAACTAACATGTATCGTATAACATCAGAAATTCAGCTATACATAAATCCTTAGTGCTTGTTACAAATATAAATATATATAAATTAATGTATAAATATATACATTTAAGACAACAGTGTAAAAACAGACCCTGAATTATCAATATTTATATGTGAATTATGACATCGCTGATTAACATACAAATACATTGATGACATAAATTTTTCTTGTAAGTGAGTAAGTAAATGAAAGTGATTAATTCCAAATTGATTAAATCTGGTTAGTTTTCAAATAATGCATTTTTTTAAACAGTTCACTTGAGTCAAGTTTTCAATACACATGTTTACATACTGACAAATATTGATGTTAACGATTTCAATTAGCTAACTTTAGGATACTGTTTAGCAGTAAAATAAAAGAAATTGAAATGCTCATCATGCAAGTATACTAATGGGGAATGTTGCCTCAAACAGCTGGTGCTGGAGTGAAAGGGCCTACAATTCCAGTTCCAGGTAGTTTGTTTACCGGTAGTCACAAACAGCAACAATATTGCTTAATTATTTTCATATGAATCTACCGCTTTTTACTTGCCACAAAGCAGGCTGGATGTCGTATCAGTGCCCCCCTTCACTCATATACCGCATGGCAAATTAATGTACGACGTTCCCTCATTAATTAATCAATTCATTAGTAATAAAACTGTTAGGTTGTGAAGTCGTTATGAGAAGCATTGTTGAACATTTTATTAAATGTCACATGACGGGAGATCAAGAAGTCGCAAACTACCAAAGCTGGGACAATAGTCTGCTGGGCCTAATTGCTTCAAGATGCCTTGTGCTCGTCAACACTGAGATTTGACTGATTATCAAATGTACATTATACAACAAGATTCAAACCCTGAGCAACACGAAGTTTCTGCTTTACCACCAATTTTTTTCTATGCATAACTGGACTGTACATACATATCTAGACATTTATATTGCGCCTTTTACAAAATTCTCAAGGGTGCTGAACTGGTTAACGGATCATTGTAAGTTGCTTGCCTTTGCATCCATCATTATAAAGCATTCTGTTCTTGCAAAATCTGGTAAATGCATAAAATCACAGAGACTGAGTACATATTATAAAAGTAAGAACACTGGAATCTCCTATAATGCTACCCCTGGGAGCCACAGCAGGTCTTGGCTGAAGCATAGACCTGACAACAGCAACCCAACAATGGTTAACAATTTGACGGCGAATTATCAATTCACATGACGCACCAGGATTTGAACTCGGGATGCAGATGTGAAAGGCAAACATATTTTGCAATCTGCCACTGCGCCCCGAAGAGATGGAGGAAGATCATAAGTTGAGGAGGGTTGGCGATATTCCGTCATTGTAGGAGTTGTGGATGATGGTTGTGGACGAGGAGGAATGAACACCAGTAACCGGAGTCGGTCCCATTTGTGCATCCAGGATGGTGTCAAGGCCAAAGTCAATGGAATTTAGCATTTCAAGGGTCGTTGGTGACATCAGAGGCTCGGAGTAACAGGTTGTTGGCAAAGTCAGAGTCACGGATGGCACTGATGATATTGAGTTCACAGACGACGCCTTAGCTGATGAAGTCATTGATGACGTCTGGTTGGCAGAAATGATCGATGTCACCTGGTTGGCAGAAGCTATAGGTGTCATCTGGTTGGCAGAAGCTATAGGTGTCGTCTGGTTTGGTACGGGCCTTGTCAGCCAAGGCAGGTAGTTGGGACAGACTTGCTTTGAACCAGGCACTTGGCTGGAAGGGGACTTGGATGGCGGTCCGATGAAGCTGGTGTTCGGACTTTCCTGTTTGACGGGTGGTTGAACGGATCCGGGTGGAAAGGTGGGTGGAGGTACCATGCAGCACTGAGTTGCATGAGCCTGGAGGATGAACTCTAGTTGGTTCTTCTGACGCATGAGGTTTTCCACTTCCTTCTGGAGGTCAGCTCTCATTGTGTCCAAGACCTCCGTCTCCTAAAAAAGTTTCAGTGCTAATGTCACTATCGATGTCGTCATATAGTCATCTTCATATTTTCTGTTAGTTAGTTATTAAAAGCACTTATGTGTACAAAGTCAGCAAGTCTGAATCTGAAGCGTGGATTTATGCTTGCTGGAGTCCAAGACTGGAGTCATGCGCGGGCCAGAGTAAAATAGTGGGTCTTGACGAGAGATTTTTAAAGATGTTACTGAGTTGGAAGTTGAGCTAGTTATGGTAGACGATTCCAAATGCGAGGGACAGCAGCCAGCTAAAGCACATTATCCCGTAATTGTACTGAACATAGGCTCCAGCAACAAGTCAGCATCTGTAGAACGCGACAGTCTAGGAGGGCAATGAAGTTATCAATGTATGTAGATATGATGGAAGACAGTGTACAAGGCCTTAGAGGTCCTGCATGCAATTCTTAATGCGCTATTCAACCGAATGCCCTCGAAGCAGATGAAGGTGATTTAATGCGAAGAAGGACACGTAACAACCGTAGCAAGAGAGGGGTGAACCACCTGGAGCTTATTTAGATTGAAAGAGAATAGGCCATGCATACTGCATTTGCGTTGACCCCGGCATCTGACCTGACCCGAAAACTGACTAAACAGCCCAAGCTTTTGCGGACTTGGTTTGAAAAAGAGCCTGTGAAGAAGCTGGTCTGCCCGACGTGGCTTTTATGTGGCAATGAGAAATTTCGCGGACTTATAGGCTAGTTACATTTAGTCGAGTAGGAAACCAACAAGTGCACATGCAATTGTTTTAGCCATGTCATCAGTCATAGAATGCCTGATGTGACGAAATGCTCTATGTCATAGAAAAACGACCTGCAAATGGAAGGTATATGTGACGTCACACTGAGTGAGTCATCATGCAATCGTGACCAGAAGAGTTTCAATTTGCGCTTGGTTCCTGCAAGGTCAACAGATGAATGTTTGAATGTGAAGAGAAAGATTGTAGGCCCTATACCTGGTAGATTCTAAATAATTGCCTCTAACTTATCCGGAGGGATTGCAAGATTGTTATCGTCATTACAGTTGTCGTCATCATCATTACTGTTATCGTCGTCGTGATCGTAATGTCGAGAGTTCTACAGCGCCCCACGAAAGCTAAGTCACGGGAACCAGCTTATTCACAGGCGCTCAGTCAAAACAAAATCGCTAGGCAAAAGGGTTCGGTTCCAGGTCAAGATCCAGGAGTCAGGCAGTCAGACAGTCGGACGGCTACGGTGGATGGTGTTTGAAACTGAAGCGAGAAGAGAGATAAGGGGAAGAGGAAGAATCAGGATAAGATTTTTGGAAAAGAAGTGTTTTCAGTCTTGAGTGAAAGACCTGCGCAGAAACTGAAAGAGCTGAAGTGTTGGCGAGTTCTTAGTGAATGTTTGAATGTGAAGAGAAAGATTTTAGGCCCTATAGCTGGTAGGTTCTAAATAATTGCCTCTAACTTATCCGCATTTAACTTAAATTTGGTTTAAAGGCATAGGGCATTTCGTCACATCAGGCATTCTGTGACTGATGACATGGCTAAATTTAGTGAATAGCAAATTTAACAAATTTAAAGGTCGTTTTTCTATGACAGGGCATTTCGTCACATCAGGTATTCTGACTGATGGCATGGCTAAATTTAGTGAATTGAGTGTCGTCGTCGTCATCATCATCATCATCGTTCTCATTGTGGTCAGTTTCATGGTCATTATTATCGTTGTCGTTGTAATTACAATATTGATGATCAACAACATGATTTTTTAAACTTCATTCTCGTCATCATCTTTATAACCCTTATAAGTATTCCTTTGCCACTTCCTTTTCAAAGGAACAATATAGTTTCTTTAATATGTTGTTATATTTCAATACAATAAGAATTTACCTATATTTACATTTGCAGGTCGTGTTTCTGTCACATATATTTACTATATTTACAGTAGGCCTAACTACTTTAGTAACTACAAAAGTCACGGAAACAGCCGACAGGAAGTGTCTTTGAATGTTCTTAAATTTTTTAACAAATTCGTCGTTTTAATAAATAAATTATCGAATTTAGGCTTCTTGCATTGAGGAGGCCTTACCATACTGTCTAATTTTTGACGCTTGCTAATTTTACAGTTTCGTTCTCTGGCAGATAAGTTTTTGTCTCAGTTATAGGCCTACTAAGATTTATGCACTTTGGCCCTAACATTGATGTATACGGTTGACACTATTAGTTGGCGGAGTCACCCGGTAAACCATCCTCCATTCTATGGCGTTGTAATTCATAATTTTGAGGGTTTTCTTGTACTATTGAGTTGTCCACAAGCTGATGTCCTTGCCTTCTCCTGAATATACATTGTCTTCACTTTAAAACTCAATGCACTGTGTTTTCCGTTTTTCCGTTTTTCTGGTCAGCTATGGCTTCATTGGCAACCTCCCCGAGAGCTGTCCTTTGTCCGATAATTTCATTGACTATTCTTTCCTGCCGTTTATGCATTGTCTCCGTACCTCTTGTTAGTCAACCACAGGTAGTATCTTTTCATTCTTGTCAACTTTTCAGACATACTAATTAAAGTTTTTCATTCTATTGTTTTCCATCTTCTCTTCCAAGAGCAAAAAGTTGCGGTTATCGTCTAAAAATATCATCATAATCGTAATTCAGAGATTTCTACAGCGCCCAACTAAAGCCACGTCGGAGGGGACCAGCTTATTCGCAGGCGCTCAGTTAAAACCAAATCGATAGGCAGAGTTCGATTCAAGATCAAAATTCAAAACTCAGACGGAGAGACAGCGTGGCAGCTATGGGGGATGGTGGTGTTTGGAATGGAGAGGAGAGAGAGAGACAGAGACAGAGAGAGAGAGAGAGTGAGAGAGAGAGTGAGAGAGAGAGAGAGAGAGAAGAGGAAGAAGGGGTGATATAGTCCCAAAGCTTGGTCTAGCTATGAAACTGCTGAAGCTTGACGTCGACGTAGCCAACTACCTGACAACTTCCCTTCTACCATGTGCGTTTCAAAGAACAGTGTAAAATTATTTGTAACCTAGTTTCCTAGGACCTAGGCGAAATCCTCATATCTCACAAATAAAATTTTCAGAAAAGTCCTCTTGCCCTTTTTGAAGGCCCTCAATAAGTTACTCAAAAGGAAAATACCACGCACGCTACCCAAGACCTACTCGCCATCTGCTCTGCTGCCAACAATAAATTTTTTGGTGACAAGGTATCCAAATGAGGCTGAAATTCTCTGGTATTTCTCTGTCAAACGGCTTTTCGTCTCCCCCAACCTACTCTTCATTGTTTTACTACCACAACTTTTCGTGAAATTCGGTCACTCGTTTTTACATCTCTAAACAAACAGTGCCTCCTACATGCGATACCAATTCAACTGCTCAAAATCTGCTTTGATGTGGTTGCACCACCATCTCGACACTAATCAATCGGTCGCTTGCTGACAGCTTCTGCTCATAATGTTCCTCTCATGTCTACCCATTGCTGGAGAAACCATCTCTGGATGCTGTCTCACCTTTTGGAACTTCACAGCAACTGAATAAATTTAACTGTTTGAATTCAGTCCACATGAGCATCTTTTTAATACAACGTAGCAGTTCAGCCCGCAATTTGGGTGCTGTGTTTGACTTCATCCTGTCATTCAGTGTCAGGGAACACAATAATTCTAAATGTGGGCCTACGTCTGCCCGCTACCACATCCCTGATATATTCCTTAAGAGAGTACTAGTCACTCCAGGCCGTTGCCCTTGCACTTTTTGAATTTCTTCAATTTGACATGTCCAATCTGCGACATAGGTATGACTCCTCCCTCTCGGGAGTGGCCCGGAGGCGGACTCGTGCAAGCACTCGTCCATCAAGTGTATCGATATAGTTTCCGTCACCAGTTCAAAGAATGCTGTAGTGCCCTCTCCCTCTGCCCCTGGGATCGGGGTTCCAGGATTTCACTCTGCACGCAACAGGGCGACCCACTCCGAGCCGATCATTTGCTTTACTGGCGGCCGCTTGTCACTCTCCAGTTCGAGCCGGGATATCAGCACCTGTCCCCTCAGGTGCTCCATCGAGGTCCTCGACAATGGTGTGTGACAGCCCTCCGCCCCGGATTACATACTCTGTCCCGATGACGGCCAGTGATAAGGGTGCAGGTCACTATGGCACCAATCGGTTGGCACTCGACCCGACTCTTTTAATATTTCCGCATTAAGTGGGCAGCGGTGGGCCCGTTCTCCCTCCGTCCTGTACGGAAATCAGTCCTGCACAGAGCATGACCCTTTCGGAACAAGCTCATTTACTGGAACTCGGTCGACAGGCAAGGCCAGTGAGCAGCCTGTTAGTTGCCTGACAGAACGGACAGAGCAGACGGGCGTTGCGGCACCTTGCTCAGGGAGTCGAAGTTGACCTCACCACTCGGTTCCATGCTTTTCGCTTCCGCCTCGACGAGGTCACGCAGCAGAGACTACTAAGCACTTTCTCTCATGGTATCCAACCAATCAACTTCTGGTGAGTCTGGATGCCCCATTTGCCATCTAACATTGGCCGACCGCTCCAAGCCGCAAAGCGTACGAAGAGCTCATCGGCTGGAACCCTAGGGTAGCCACTATGCATTTGAGTGGCACCGTTAAAGCCCGTGAAGCTGCCGCCAGATTTTACTGCAGCGACCTTAGCCACCATAGGTCACCACTCGTCCAGCTAAGCATTGCTCTGCAGGGTAGACTCACCGGGAACAGACCAACAAGAACTCACAACGCTAGTTTTCCAGACGTATCTCAGACTAGGTTAGCAAAACCCGTCATCATCTGCGGGCCGGTATTCGCTCTGTTAAGGTTGCTGTTTGGAACTGCCAGAGCCAGAGCTGGCTCAATGCCCGTGCCTCCGGAGCAACGAGGTTAAGAGAGTAGGCAGACAGTCATAGTTACTCCCGCCGTTTACCGGCGCGAAATGCCAACGGACTAATAAAGAGAGTCATAGTTACTTCCACCGTTTACCCGCGCAACACATTAATTCTAAATGTGGGCCTACGTCTGCCGCTACCACATTCCTGATACCTGTAGGATTAGGCACCAAGTTCTCTCTTCTGCCCTGGTCTGTTTGGCTAATGCCCTGGTCTCCAACAGTCTTTCTGAATTTCTGACCTAAAACTCGCTTCTTATTGGCATTTCAAAAGCGAACTTGAAGCTTCAGAGTCCAAAATATATTGGCAAGACCTATCATTAAAATTACAAAATATGAACATATATCACAGAGAGAAGTTAAATTTATCGTATGGTGTGTTCTGTGCTAAACAAGAGCTAGACAGTAAATTGTTTACCTTTTTGCTGATAAGATTTCTGGTATAAGGCTGAAATTTGTTGGTTATTCGGTATGCGATAAATTTATTCTTCCTAGTTCTTCACCTCCAATCTTAGACTACTTTCAGCCGACAACTCCTGCAGAGGTTCGTAGACTCATATTTTCTTCAACTGACAAGAGCTCTCTCCTAGACACCATTCCCACTTCTTACCTAAAAGAATGTTTTGATGTCCTTGGTCCAACCATTACATCAATTATCAATTTCTCATTGCTTGAGGGATCCTTTCCTTCAGGTTTTGCTCATGCCATAGTTCATCCTCTGCTAAAGAAACCTTCTCTCGATCCAGGTGATCTGTCTAAATACAGACCCAACTCAACTGTAAATTTTGTGTCTAAAATTCTTGAACGGGTAGTTTTGAATCGTATGCAAGCTCACCTGTCTTCCAACCCACTAATCTCTCCATTTCAGTCTGCATAGTTTCATTCAACTGCTTGCTGTTCATAACGACATCACGTGCTCTATGGATAAAGGTAAGGTGACAGCACTTGTTCGCCTTGATTTGTCTGCTGCCTTTGATACTGTTGACCATTCTTTTGCATCGTCTCCAGCACTGGTTTGGGGTTTCTGGTCGCGGCCTTTGGTTTGCTACATTGGTTTGCTACTTATCTCAGCCCTCGCACTCAGTCCATATATATAAATGGACATTATTCAGCTAGTGCTTTGTTGACTTGTTGTGTTCCACAGGGTTCTGTACTTGGTCCTCTTTTGTTCCATTATACACCACACTTCTAGGTACATTGCCAGACAACATTCACTGGGATATCATTTCAATGCGGATGATACAAAATTCTACATTTCATTTGACAGTATGTCTTGTCACTCGTCTGTGCAGCTGTTGTATGATGCCTTTGTGGAGCTGTGGTCTTGGAAGGCGGCTAATAAACTCCTGCTTATCTATCTTGCAGATCCGATTGCAAACACCACCCACCTTAGCCTGCCTGCCTGCCTGCCTGCCTGCCTGCCTGCCTGCCTGCCTGCCTGCCTGCCTGCCTGCCTGCCTGCCTGCCTGCCTGCCTGCCTGCCTGCCTGCCTGCCTGCCTGCCTGCCTGCCTCTTGGATCTTGACCTGGAACCGAACCCTTTAGACTATCGATTTTGTTTTGACTGAGCGCCTATGAATAAGCTGGTTTCCGCGACTTAGCTTTCGTTGGGCGCTGTAAAAATCTTCAGATTACGATTACGATCCTTAACCCGTCGAATAATTTTGCCGTGTTAACAGAAACGAATAATCTGGGGTGGTCCTACCTCCATGAGATGGTTTGTAAGATCAACACGCCGCTGTCGACATCTAGCGGCTGCCTGTTTGTTTCGCTCACGACGAATTCTCTTCCGATCCTCGTCTTCCGTGTTTATCTATTCGGGGTTCAGAAACAGACGACGAAATATTAGTAGAATGCTCTCTGTATAAATAAGGCTATAATAATACATACACAATCTGATTGTATATATATATATATATATATATATATATATATATATATATATATATATATATATATATATATATATATATATATATATATATATATATATATATGCCATGTGTGAACAATTACGTATAAATCCATCACAATCTTGTGACAGCAATTAGGCCTATTTATCTTCCGTGTGGTTAGTTGCACATGCTCTGCATATAATGTACATATGCATAATTACAATAAACTAATATATGTACAAATATATTATATGCAAATCATCTTTGTCTGCTGCTTGTGCTGTCTGTCTGTCTGTCTGTATGTCTGTCTATATGTCTGTCTGTCTGTCTGTCTGTCTGTCTGTCTGTCTGTCTGTCTGTCTGTCTGTCTGTCTGTCGAAGGGGCGGCAACAGGGCGGTAAAAAGGAAATGTTAAAGACATTTTATTCATCTATGCCCGAAATTCAGCGATGCTCACATAAAAGACAATGAGATCCTATGTCCCAAAGATCTAAAGATCCTATAGAGTGAACGTGTGAACCTGCGGGGTTGAACCGACCCAGTCACTCTCTCTTCCTTTATTTCTCTCTTTCTCAAGGTCTTTCTCTATCTGAAAGCCTTTCGCCCAGTATTATACACTTAAGCTATAGGTCACGGCAGATGAAAACTTCATCCCTAGCTGCTTAGAGTAATTACGGCAACAATCTATCGGTCAACGACCAAATTAACGCCAATTAACCAAATTAAGTCTTTGCGAACTGCTTTCCTTTATCCATCGTCATCGTTTTCAGGGTCAAGGTATCAGGTTGCGGACCGTCGTGCCATCACTCGGCCCCGGCAGCAAAATACCTAGAAACACCACTGTATCTGTCTGCCTGCTGTCACTCCATCAACAGGCAGGCAGGCAGGCAGGCAGGCAGGCAGGCAGGCAGGCAGGCAGGCAGGCAGGCAGGCAGGCAGGCAGGCAGGCAGGCAGGCAGGCAGGCAGGCAGGCAGGCAGGCAGGCAGGCAGGCAGGCAGGCAGGCAGGCAGGCAGGCAGGCAGGCAGGCAGGCAGGCAGGCAGGCAGAGGCAAAGAGAAAACAAACTGTCTGCCTGCACGTCCTCTTGAACCCACTCATCCATGCTTCCGTAAGTCCGTTCGTCTGTCCGGCAGTCCATCCGTCTGTCTGTCTGTGCATCCGTTCTTCGTTTGTCTGTGTGTCTGCCTGTCTGTCTGTCTATCTGTTTGTGTTAGTCTGTTCCAATTAGCAGAGAAATCCTATTGTTTCGTTTGACAAAGGGTTTTGTCTCTCTGGCGTTTTTGCGAATCGTGATGTAGGTCAACATCCGGAGGACAGTGCGTGCGTGCGTGCGTGCGTGTGCAGCTGTCAGCCGACTGCAAGACATTCCTTCCGGGCCTCAATTAATCTTCTGTTGTTCAGAAGAGTCGCCATTATGGACATCATCGACTGCATTACAAATATGAGCTCTGAGCTCTTCAACTTAAGCATTTATTCACTAGAACCTTTCTACTGTTCTTTACACAAACATTCTGTTTTATATTCACATTAACTTGACTCTAATTGTCATTTATTGTCTATCTTTTCATAAAATCTCACTCTCCTGTCTCGCTGTTGTGTCTGTCTCTTTTTAGTCTCTCTCTAGTCTCTTCCTTTCACTCAGTTTCCCTCATTCCCTCTAATACCTGTTTACAGCCTTCTACCTTAATCGCACCTTCCTTCCAAAACCTTCTTTCTTAAACCGTATTCACACTATCAAAAAGTATACGTGACTTGAAGACACCAATTTGTGACATGCATTGTACAATATATAAAAATATTTATAATAATTATATATGTGTATACGGATGTCACTGTATGTCCTCAGTTGTACTAGGCTACAATTTATATATGCATAGGCTGTTTATATAAACATGTGTACAGTTACATATAGACCACACATATGTAATATATATATACAGTTCTTTATAATACACACTCTATATATATACAAAATATACAGTTGTCATTATATACACTGCTAAAGTTTGTCTAGAGACATGGAATAATGGAATAATGTACAGTATCAGCTAGGTTGAAATGTTTCATTCCTTAGCTATTTACAAGCGTAACATGATTCACATAGGGACAAGACTTCGACCCCAGACGGCGACGAAACCGGCGAACAGCCTCTCACGAAGAGAAAACACAAAGTTCATCAGCAGACAGAGACGAAAACGGATCAAAAAGAACCAAGATGGCAAAAGGATTCAAAAGAACCAAACAAGTCATCCACGCAGAAAACACGACTATCCGATAGAGACTGGGAGAAAAAACCTGGTCACTCAGGACCAAAATCAAAATTCAGTCCGAGCCAAAGTAGTAGTTTCTGTTTAACGACACAGTGTCATAACAAAGATAATTAGCGCCGCCCTCCTCCTTTATCCAGGCTTGGGACTGGCACCACCCGAACACGTCAGTTAGTCTGAGCCAAACTGAAACACAACACCTTTTATAAGGTCGGCTATCCCGCTAAAATGTACAACAGGCGTACAATGTACAACTTCCCAACCTACTCAGTCCTATCCTATACGCCGTATGTACACCTTCGACTATTACATTTTATATTTACAATATGTGTACAAGTATACATGTATAGCCTAAATGTATCAATAATATACAGTTGTCATTATATATACACTTAAGACTGTATTACATTATGGATATTTATACAATATACATAGTAAACGGGAGTAGAACGCACTCAAAATTATAGTTCAATTAACTAAATATTTCAATAAATATTGAAATATAAAATCGTGACTTGAAATCCACGCAACATGGTTGGTGCGTAATTACGGTACTGGAATTCCCAATGACAACACGGGAAGGTTACTGAAGTTCTGTACTACTGCCAGACTACGTATATGCGGCTCGTGGTTTCAGAGCCGAGATATCCATCGGTATATGTGGTTCTCAAACGATGGCAGCACAAAGAAGGAGATCGATCATATCCTAGTTAATATCAGATGGAGGGCAGTTACCAACTGTAGAGTCTCACACAGATTGGAATGAGACAAAGATCCCCGAGCGATTGTTGCTACTCTTTCGGCCAGCTGAAGGCTAACACGACCCGTGCAAAGGCACCCAGTAGATACAACATGGGGCTCCTACAGGATCCATTGTAGACATAATTAAAGGAGTGCTTTAATGCAACAAAGTCTGGAGAATTGCGCTATCTGGGATACCTTAAGAGATGCTGTTCAAGAGGCAGCCGGTGCAGTCCTTGGTTATAGTAGCCTGTGAAAGAAATTGTGGATTAGTAACGAGACGCGGGATCTCGTGTTAAGGAAAAGAGAGGCGAGTCTGGCTGGAACCTGCACCAAGATGAATTCACGATCCAGATTGGAAGCACAGATATTAACCTGGAGTTGCCTTCGGAGGCAGACAGCTGATGTCCCGGCTCTGAAGAATGACAAGCCGCCGGGAAGTTGTACAGTCACGCCAGAGATGCTAAGGAGAGTGGAAAGGGTGGGATTAGATGATACAGAACTAGTCTCGAATTCGATTCTCCAACGTAGGAATAAGGCCGGGCCTTGTGACAGTATTAAAATATAGGCCTATATTATATACTAACCAAAAAAACTTGTTTACACGATTCCGTAGTAGAAACTTCTCACTTATGTATTTTGAATATTTTTATAGCGCCTTTTCGGAACCTCTTAGTCACTAATCCTATACGATGAATAACATAGCGGCTAAATGTTACACAAAGACATAGACTTTATTCGTATGCTTTTTACGCGTATTGTATTTCTAACATATTCCATCAGTTCGGCTTATTTTTGGCTGTATGCGCCGATCGACATAACGACGTCGTTGGTTTCCGGTCTAGCCGGAGGGCATCGTTCCAAAGACAATGGACTTTTTAACCACCGCCAGTGGGCGACAGATACCACGAACCAGAACGGTTTCCGCATAGCCTGCAACATCGCTCGCTTGACTGGCCACGGGTGCAGCAGCTGGTGGTAATTCTGTCGATGGTGGTTGGGCTATATGGGGGAAGGGAGAAATGGGGTCTGTATCCGCTGTTACGTCGATGAGATCGGCCCCTATATAGCCTACTCCAGCCCCCAGGGGTTAAGTGGCAGTAGCCTATATATATATATATATATCCTATATATATACTGTTGTTCAATATATAATTAAGAGTGTAGGCCGAATTTCTAGTCAAATCCGAGCTTATGCTTAATGTTTCAATTAATTAGGAATTTTGGGGTAACGTGACTTAATTTTTTAATTAAGCGTGTAGGCCTAAGTTGAGCTCAGGTAGGATATGGTATGGTAAGGCAAGGTGGATAAAGATAAGGTGTGGAAATGGTAAGGTATTGTAAGGTGAAGTAAGTTAAAGTGGATAAAATATAAGTAAGGTAAAGTAACCGTAATCATAATCGTCAATTCCAGATTTCTACAGCGCCCAACGAAAGCTAAGTCACGGGTACCAGCTTATTCACAGGCACACAGTCAAAACAAACTCGATAGGCAAGAAGGGTTCGGTTCCAGGTCGTCATCCAAGAGTCAGGCATGCAGGCAGTCGAACGGCTGTGGTGAGTAGTGTTTGGAAGTGGATCTGCGGGACAGATAATGGGAAGAAGTAGGGTGCATTAAGATTTAGTTCACTTTCAAATTAAACATATAGCGCTATATGACATGCAGATTAACTGTTGAATGTAGTTTGCACCCTACCTTCGTTTCTTCAGTCGTCGGATGGTGTCGCTGATTGAACAGAGGTGCTTCGTCGTTGCCCATGGTAACATCAGCTGCGCTGTGGCGTTGCTTAGCCATGGGTGAGTCGTTCTCTGCGCTTTGTCGCTGCAGCGTAGCTCTTAGTCTATGCGGCGCAGAGTAGTAATGGCTGTCTGAGGCAGAGGAAGAGGAAGAGGAGACGGAAGAGGAGCTGTTCTCTTCCTTCAGGTCACCTTTTGAGGAAGAGGAAGGAAAGAAGTGGCACGAGGAAGAGGAGGAAATCACAGGGAGAGAAAGCCTCGAAGGGCCTACTCCGAGATGGGGTGTAGTGCCTGCTGGTCGAGGAAGAGTTGGGTGGAATTTGGTGGGGTGATTGCTTGGGTGGATGGGATTTGTGGAAGGGCGATTTCGAGGGAGGCGGAGAGTCAAGGATGAGCAGGTTGTGGCAACAATACATGTGAGGGTCACGAGCGATGAAGACTCTGTAAGAAATATATATATATATATATATATATATATATATATATATATATATATATATATATATATATATATATATATATATATATATATATATATATATATATATATATATATATATATATATATATATATATATATATATATATATATATATATATATATATATATATATATGAATTGATGAATGGACTGATGAATGGACTGATGGATGGAACGATGAATATACAGATGCATACATGCATGCATACATACATACATACATACATGCATGCATGCATGCATACAGACATACACGCATACATACATACATACAAGCATAGATACATACATAGGCCTACTGGTAGACTGACGGACAGACTGAATTGTCTACCAAACTAAAACAACTGCGTAATAATTAATTAGATAATTAACGATACATGCCTTCGTATTGCCACTGAAATTTAATTCCTCTCGTTTCGTTAGACGATTGTTATCAGTTAAGCTTGTCTCAAAATAAATCCCGATTCTTAAAAAGTTCCTTTTAACTTCGCACTTCGTTTCTCAGATAATGGTAGCTTCTGCTTTCTCCTTTGCTAGCAGCTGACAGCTCCTAAAATGATTCGGTCAGCTATTCGTCCAGCCAGAAGCAGCTGGGTCCTGAGTCAAGGCGTAACATTATTCACGAAGATATAGGATGAATCACACACAGGCCGCTAGGCAGCGCGCCCCCGCACGTGCTCGGTGCTAAATTTAGCAGTTTTTGCGTCGCTGGGAAATTCCATACGTTGAAAATGGGTCAACGATTTCTGTTACGCAGAGCTAAACTAATAATGTAAAAATTAACAAGAAACTAGCTTTGTTAGGCAGCCGGAAAATTGTATTCAACGCTAAACAAGGTAGCTCGTTGCTATGTAAGAGGCGGAAGATTTTCTTAGACGTTTGAAAACCCGATGAGTCATGTGAAATTGACGGTACTGATTTGTCGAGTCCTTTCCTTTTGTCTGTTGGCCTAATCACAAGCGGTGCAGAATTTTAATTGTAACTGTTAATTTTAATTGTAATTCTTGAGCTAACTCCAAGATGCAGCATCGTGTATGATGGGTTAGCCACTTCATTTTTTGCCTCGGCTTATGAGAGTACCCTTAACCTTACCTAAAAGACGGCCTATGGAGTGTTAACAGGTTTATGTTCCCTACCATCGGCACACAAGGGCAGGCGAACAGTCCTCACTCGCCGTCTGATCACCCCAACAATAGTGTACGCTCATGTACTCATCTTATAGCTGAGTTCGCTGGAGGGCGTAAATGGAACAGAAATCTCGAAATATCTTTTTGTCCTGGGTTTGAAATCAGGCCTCTTAGTTGTCAGAAAAGCATGCAAACCGCTGGTCTATTGCGCACTCGTAATCGTAGCGTTTGTAAACTCGACATTTTTCATCGCCCAAAGAGCTTAGTTTTGGGGATCGTGCAGCTGTTCAAAAGGTGCTTAGTCAGAAACAGAATCGGCGAGATAGGTATTTTCTCAGGTTCGGTTCCGTTGTCAAAAGCGATAGGTCATTGAGACAGCTACGGTAAGTGGCGCACGCGACTTTAGCCAGAGGGGTCCGGTACTTGACGAAAGTTGAGGGGGTCTGGGACGGCAAGCCCCATAACGACCTGAGAGTTTTGAGAAACGCCGCAAGCTCTCCATGGGGTCCGCGGCCAAGCCACGGAAGCCAACGCATTTTGAAGCATTTAGTAGAAGAATGAGCACGCTTCGGCTACATGTTTGAACGACTTTTTTAGCCAAGGGGTCCAGTACCTGGATTAAAATTGAGGGGATCTGAGATAGCGAGTGTCGATGACGTGAAGCTGCTAAGGAATAGGGGATCCAAGGAACGTCGTAAACTCCCTCAGTGGGGTGAGAGGCAGAGTTTCGGAAGCCAAATGAATTTTTGGCGAAATAAAGCAGGCCAGGAATCGAATACGTGAAATTGACCTGGAAAATATTCTTTACTGTGTAACAGTCTTATCCGTAGACAGAACAAGTCAAGCATCACAGATCTGGGGAGTGCAGAAGAGGATGTTTTAACAATGTCTTACGCGACCATAAACATGTTCCAAAAATACAACAACTCAGTAGAAGAATGGCATCGCGGGTGTTGTAAACTTCGTGATGCGCTGAAGAAGGAACAGAGCTTAAACGAAATGAAAATAGAACAGTATCTAGCTGGACAACAACCGTCTGTAGGAAAGAAGTATAAGGACATCGCTCAACGGATTGAATAAAAGATTATAAAAGGAGTTCAAATTTTGACTAAGTAAGTAAGTAAGTAAGTAATGCATTGTTAACACACTGTATGTCCATCGACTGCGCGATTTAAGAGGAAGAAAACACAACATTTTGATTTGCAAGAGTAAACGTCTTTCTTGAGTTACAAACATGAAAGATGTAATCAAAGCGGTTTTTAAATAGGCCCAAAGGATTTTAAATGGCATCAGACTTTTTTAATTGAACGATTTGTAGATTATTTTTTTATATTTCCACGGTTATTTTTCACGTAATTCGCTCGTTTCATTGTTCGCCCGAATTACAATGATAGTGAACCTTGTTTTTTTAGCCATTTCGACATGAAATTTCCTGAAAGATATTTTATGAAGTATTTTGGTGAACATCCTGCTTGTGATTCGGAACTCAATGCGGTTTCTACAACTGTATTCAGACTTTGTTGACAATCTTTACGAACAGTTTTTCGCGGTTTATACTCCTAACTTTGTTTGTGGCAGTCTGTGTCTTCACAGCACTCTGTGTTTGTTATACTGTTACAATATGTGTTAATCCTCTGCCTTCGGGTATAATTAAGTGCTCATAAGTGCGTTGAAAATAATACTTGATTTATTATAATGTTATTTTTACTGTGTAATCTGCCTTTTGCATTTAATCTTTGCACAGTTGACATATGTCAGACTTATCATGTTTGTATAATCACCACATATTAACACTGTAAATGGGACAACTGAGTTTTAAGACCCTTTTGGTTGACCCCTTGCACTGCACCGGCAAAGTGCGTATTCTATGGCTTGCTTGTATTTGAAGTTACACCTTCTTGCATGTTGGTGCTCTAATGTTAATAAATTTTTCAATCAATCAATCAAGCAATCAATCAATCAATAATTAATGTTCCTGCATCTTGTTTAAATCACAACAGAATAAAAACTATTGAAAACCATAAAAACTACTGTGAAAGCAGCTGCAAGTCAGTTTGTATCTTGTTTATATCAGAACAGAATGAAACAAAAACATTAGACACAGTGGCTGAAAATCTTGTGCACCTTGTTAAATTCTGACATGTTAATAAACCTATATTAGAGCAGCAAATTTTTGTTCACATTATTTATAACAACATAATAAATATTTGAATACGACAGATGAAGTATTTTTTCACACTGGTTAGATCATTTCACTTACAAGCATGACTGATAGATTTTCGTTTCCGTAAAGAAGCGAAATCTCACTATTAAGCCTAACTCAACACGAATTCATTCGGCGCCTTTCACCCGTGCGCGGGTGGAGGCCATATGGCCGCTATAGAAAAACGTGTACAATTTACAATTTTCAGACTCTGCTTCAGCAGTACTAGAGTCATTAAAAATGAAATCCCTAACTATATATATTTTCTTTAGGTGTGGGGATGGCGTCGTTGGTTTATTTCGTTGGGGGTCTTCTGGGTGGAGGGGTCATACGTTGAGTAGCGACAGAGATGGGGGACGGCTTCTTTGAGGTTTTCGTACTTCGTGTCGGAGGCGTTGGTGTAACGCGACCCTTACCAGCTGAAATTCAAAGAGTTTTCGTTGACGATCTAGTATAGTTAAATCTGTTCTATTCTGACCTAAACTATTTTAATCTGAACTATTCTAAAATATGATCTAATCTAACTTAATCTAACCTAACCTAATGAGATCTATTCTGTTCATGGTGAACGGGCTTTTCGGATGCTGGACCTAGATGTTTTCATCTATCTTTTTGTGTCTGTTCGTTCTGCTCAGTCGCTTGTGTCATTATCTTCTTAACTCAAGACTTACCTTTTCAAATTGCTTATCCACCAAAGGCTGCCTCTATGTCTTAGTGGACTGATCTACTGGATATTGGCCTGATTGCGGCTTCATTGCGATGCACCACACAGGTTGATGCCTTGTGCATTAGACACTAGTAATGGGATAGAAGTTAGTAGTAATTAACAATTAGCAATTTAGCGCATGCAAGTATGCTTACTGCAGCACTCTGGACATTCGGTGCAGGCGGAATTCTGGCCCAGAGTCTGAGGAGCTCCGTATAACATCGTGCGTCCAGCGGCTGAAACAAGCGTCGCACAACAAGCACGATACAGTCATCATCATCAGCAGCAGCAGCATCACCGCCGCCACCACCACCACCACCATTACACAGCTTTTGCACTAGTGGGGGAAGTTCCTAGGCATAGGCAGGTCAGGCAGTTGCCTAAGGGCGGCACTTGTCGGAGGCTGCAAAATGAACTAGAAGATATTTTTAAACCAAATAATTAGGCTACCCTATAATTTTATTTTGTCTCTTTTCGCGACTTTGTTTATTTTATTTTAGTTCTTCGTTTAATAACTCGTAACATTAGAGTCATATAAATTGCAGTGAGCATTAGTGGCGGGTACCAATGATGTTCTTGACTTACATGTTCTGCCTAATAAAGTTCAAAGGTTATTCCCTTTGAACTTTATTAGGCAGAATATGGGCCACGTAAGACAGCTCTACATGCATGCAGCACAACGTCTGTATATTAAAGCAGCTACCAACGTCAAAGTTGATGTATGTCTTATAGTACAATATGTATATGTATGTATATATAAATGGGTCTAGGAAGATCGCTTATGTGACAAATTCCAAATAATCGCCCAAGCTTGAAATCCTGTGCAAAGCCTACAAGCAAACCCAGAGTGAAATCTTTGAACTCGAGGTAAAATGATTATCCTATACTAATGAACGCTTGCACTCTTTGAAACATGCTTCAAAATAGGCTCCAGCATGCTATAAAATACAGTAAGCTATCAGCTTCCAATGACTCAGTCCTACCCTTATTTCCAGCAGCATGCAGGTAAGCAAGGACTGGATGAACTTATTGCGTACTTCATCCTACCAATACAATACCTGCTGGGAGAGTTGCAACGACGCGCCTGTGTTTATCAGAGTCGTAAATCTAAACGGGTGTCATGGTCTCAAGACCAGGGCTGACGCTACTTTTTAGCAGAAGGTAAATATTCATATGCTCCGTTACAGTTTAGCATGACATCACAAGTACAATAAATCCAATAAGCAAGATGCTCTGTAGACCATAAGCTTCAACATTGATCTTGCTCTGAAATCACCTACAGTCTGTTGAATCAGTTTGACCTAAGAATAAACTGATTAACTTTAATGACCCATATTATTAATTATTTCATACATTTTTCGAAACATGCTTCAAAACAGGCTCTAAGACATGCTCGAAAGAAACTAACAATTTTAGTTCTTATATGACATCAAATCCTTGTTAGCCTCGACGCCAGAGACGAAGTCACAACATTGCAAGGAATTGGAAATGAAACCCGCGGCCTGTAACACCCCTGGCATCGATGCAGTTGAGTTTTCTGAAGAATTAGGATTGCTTTGCAGGCTTGCTCAACAACATATAGCGGGCACAAGAAGTGCTAACGTTTATTTATTGTCGCCATGAGTAAAAGTATATCCTAATAATATTATTGCCATTTTGTTACTGATTACATTATCGGTGACTAGCTATAGCGCTGAGATAAGCTTTCAAAGCTAAGACCGATTTTGAAAAATCATCTGAGGTCACCATGACAGAAGAAGGATAAGTCGATCTTTCACTTTTGCCATTAAAAGCTGATATGGCTCAAAGTGAAAGCCTTAATCTAGAAGACATCGTGCAAGACTTTACGACCAACAAGGCGGTGAAAAAATTGACTTTTAAGATTGACCGACATCGTGAGATGCACGGCAGGCCTTAGTAATCTAATCTAATGTAATTATTTTATAATGTATTTAGCGCTTTAAGGGCGGCATTAAAATTCTTGCCTAAAGGCGAGATGCAGTCTGTGAACGGACCTGGCACTAGTTTTAATTCGCTATTTAAGTTGGAGATGTTACGTATTCTGTCGGTCTACTTGCTGTGCCTGTACACGGGGATGGGTTCGAACAGCGTAGGCTATCACATATAAAGAGCGATACGACTGATGGGAGGAGACTGGACGTTTGAGACCACGTAATAATCATTATCGTTATTGTCGTCATCACGATCATCATCATCAGCTGCAAAATCATCATCACTATCGTTATTGTAATTGTCGTTATCGGCATCATCATCGTCATTATCATCATTAGCAGAAAGCAGCAGCAGCAACGGCTCAAATTTCTCAACAGTTCCTCATATGGATTCAGAGTGATGCGACATTCACGTCGTAACCAAGTTACAACACAGGTATTGATCAACTAATCATGTCGTGACCTAGTTACATACACGGATCGTAGTAAGGATAGACTTTGACTGGAGCATCCTTTACATTGCTCACTGGAAAGACCTTGACTGCTGTGACGTCAACACAAGTCTCGTTCGACGTCAGCTATAAAGACAAAGAAAGAAGAATGAAAGTCACTTAGGGTAACTGAACATATCCATCGCGTCAACGGATACTGAGCACCGATTGGTTAGACCTAATTTAGTATGATACATACTGCTTTGTTCCATCATTGGTTCATGGAGTCATTGTATTTAGCGAAGAGTCAAGATTTTGCTCTCTGTCTTGTTTTTCTCTCTCCCTTCACAATTTCTCCACTCACAGTACTCACACGGCTACTTTTCGTCTCTACTCAATCCGCAATCCATAATCTCCTCTTACTGTCACTCTGTAATCAATCTTTTTTCTCTACTCTTTCTTTATCTCCTCTCTCTTTTTTATCCCCTTCTAATATTTCTATGATCTCTTTCTAATCGCTTTCTAATCTAATCTAATTTAATTTAATCCGACGACTTTTGCAGTAACTTTATCTTAATGCACAAAGCATCAGTCTATGGTCGTTTCAAGTAAAACCGTAGTAAAAAATCTAAAACCGTTGGAGAAGTCCAGTCAAAACCCAGTAGGATAGCGGAACAAGAAATCAAGCTTCGGTGGGTAAAAACGTTGAAACAGGTGAATCTTAACTTTAGATCTGATCTCTCTCACTCTGTCTTTCTGTCTGTCAGTCTCTCTGTCTCTGTCTCTTTTTGTCTCTGTCTCTGTCTCTTTCTTTCCACTTCAACATACATCGTTTTCTCATACAGAATTGTTACCTACCTCATCGAAGTAAAGAACAGTTTTCTCATCACTGTTCTCCGTGCGCTGTATGACTTTGTTTGCATCGACATTCGAGGCCTTGAATCCAGTCAAGTGGTTGATCTCCATTATCACCATGCCACTCCCTCCAGTCTTGTTCCAGCTTAAATTAGAATAAAGTAAAGTAGGTTATGATTTAACATTGTAAAACTATACAATGTAAGTTAAGGCTACAAAGCGCAGAAAGGCAAGGTAAGGCAAACAGAAAGCAAGCCAAGAATATGCAATGAAAGATCTAATCTAATCTAATCTTAGAACTTTTATATCGCCATTATAATAATGCATTATAATAATAGGCATCAAACGATGGCACTCCAAGGCAGAATCGCATTCTGGCCAATTCCGAGGGTCAGTCCTGTGAACCAGGACGGCAGACTAATGAGGGCAAACATGCTGAAACAAAAACGTCTTAAGTCGAGAACGGAAAGACAACAAGGAGACAGCAGAACGAACAGATTGTGGAAGTGTATTCCAGAACAGTGAACCATACACAGAAAAGCCTATGATAACACTGGCCAACAGAAAAATTTTTTTTTCTTGTTGCCTTCGGTTTTAGACCTGTTCTTGGGGTAATTTTGGGCGCTGATTCAGAAAATGTCATTGGATTGAGTGCATCAGGTCTAGTTTCTGAGATATCGTCGATTTTGTAAAGAAAACCCAGTCCACTCTTTAAACGATGTCTTTGGCAAAACTAAAATGTCATAATAAGCTTTATTTATGGCTAATTATAATTCTTGCTGATTCATATAATGCCTACATCCTTATAATGTAAAATCAGCATATCTTGCCGCGTGCTGAGATATTGCTGATTCAACGAAATAACTATTCCGTAGCCTACAGCTTACTCAGCACTAAATTCATGGCCTCATTTAGAATTTATTTGTGCTTATACAGCGTTTCATGGTTTCGAACTATGTAAATAGTTTATGCTGAAGTCAGCATTTATAGCCTATATAAACCGCCTCCTGAAAGCTAGAGCAGCCGCAGTCGTCTTAGGGCATATTAAGAGTTGGTCGCAAGAACAATCTGTGAATGTGAGCATTAAATAACTACATGTTCTTACTATTCTTTAGGTTAGTCATTTAATTCCTCAGATGCGAACATCCTTAAGGTTATGGCTACTTCCAGACGGAGCTGCATTAACCATCCAGACATATTCTGCTACATTTGTGGGGAATACACACTAAAAGCAAACAGGAAACCGATTTCTGAGTTTGTAAAAGAGCATATGTAGGTTATTTTGGTGTCAAACTTGGAGATCAAGATAAGCAATGGGCTCCTCATACAGTATGCAAAACTTGTATTGAACAATTGCGCCACTGGACAATTGGAAAGAGAAGCTGCCTGAAATTTGGTGTACCGATGGTTTGGAGAGAACAGATAAACCACTTCGACGACTGTTACTTTTGTATGGTTAATATCATAGGCATCAATCGAAATAATCGTCACAAGTTGTCTTACCCTGATATACCTTCAGCCAGGAGACCTGTTCCGCATTCGGATATTGTACCAGTTCCACCTTTTCGCGAACTACCTCAGCTCTCAGACGATGAGACTTGCATGTCCAATATCGGACAAGATGACGAAAGTGAAGAAAGTGGGGGCAGTGACAGTGATTTCCAATCAACTTCACACAGTGAACGTTTTGACCAAAAAGAGTTGAGTGATCTGATCAGGGACTTAAATCTTTCCAAAGAGTCCTCTGAATTGCTTGCGTCCAGACTAAAGGAAAAGAATGCACTTCAGCCTAGAACGAAAATTACAATTTATAGAAACAGAGAAAAGGATTTGCTGCCATTCTTTACCGAAGACAACAACCTAGTATTCTGTAATGACATCAGCAACTTATTGAAGAAAATTGGTCTGTCGGATTACAGCCCAGATGAGTGGCGTCTTTTTAACGACAGTTCAAAACGTAGTCTGAAATGTGTGCTTTTAAATAACGGCAACAAATTTGGTTCTATTCCAATCGGTCACTCCACCAGGATGAAAGAAGAGTACAATGCCATCTCTTTAGTACTGGAAAAGATAAAATACAAAGAACATCAATGGGTAATTTGTGTAGACTTGAAGATGGTAAATTTCCTCCTTGGTCAACAAAGTGGCTACACAAAGTATCCCTGCTTTTTGTGTCTTTGGGACAGTAGAGCCAAGCATGAACATTGGACAAGAAAAGATTGGCCTTCGAGGAAAGACATGGTGGTTGGAGCTCAAAATGTAATCAAGGAATCTTTGGTGGCACGAGATAGGATCATACTGCCACCACTACATATAAAGCTAGGCCTGATGAAACAATTTGTCAGGGCTTTGAATAAACAAGGTTCATGCTTCGAATACATAGTACACAAGTTACCAGGAATTACAATGGAAAAATTGAAGGCTGGAATCTTCGATGGTCCACAGATCAGGCAACTTATGAATGACCCACTTTTCATACCATCAATGAATGAAATCGAATCTTGTGCCTGGTCTTCCTTTGTTCTTGTAACTAAAAATTTTCTTGCCAACAAGAAGGCAGACAATTATGCACAACTAGTAGAGGATATGCTTCTTCATTTCAACAAGCTTGGCTGCAACATGAGCATTAAAGTCCATTATCTCCACAGTAACTTAGATCGCTTTCCAGAGAATCTTGGTGACTTCAGCGAAGAGCAAGGTGAAAGATTTCACCAAGACATCAAAACAATGGAAAATCGATATCAAGGAAGATGGGATGCACACATGATGGCAGATTATTGCTGGAATATTATGCGCGATTGTTCCGGCAGATGCCACACTCGGAAATCGTACAAAAGGAGCTTCTTCGGTGTCGAATGACTTGAAATTTTTATAACAAACTTGTTCTGTTTGGTATCATATAAGTACAGTTTCAGGTACTACCATTTTCTTTTAAGTATTTGTATTATTATGTTTATTTAGTGTATCACATAATAAACTGAGCACTACATAATTATAGCTATAGCCTTATGTTTTATGGGCGAGCAGAGGCAAGGACTGGTATATGGCATAATGTTCTATATCTCGAAAACTAGACCTGCTGGGAGAAAACTGGTGCCTTTTCTGGAATCAGCAGGTCAAATATACCCAGAAACAGTTCTAACATTTGAGGCAACAAATTATGTGTTGGCCAGTGTAAGTCTGAGAGTGGTAAGTATATGTTGCTTTTACTGCGGTTGACCCGATTGCAGTGTCTTATGGGTAATACACATCAATGTAAAATTAACTCTCTGCTCTACAAGGGCCAGTGTAATGATTTAAGAACTGGAGTAATGTGATCATATTTAGTATTAGCGGCAATAGCCGTAGGTAATGAGTTCTGAACTCTTCGCATGTGTGACAGAGTCGCTTTTGAGACAAAAACTAAGACAGTTACAATAATCACTCGTGTAGCTATGGGAATATAACATCTAATTCCACGAATGTAGAAATGAGACGATTTAGAAATGGTATTTTCATTTTCAGTTAAGCACATATTGCAGTCAGTTGTACTTGTTGCACCTAAACAACGTGTATTTATAATTTATAAGGCAAATTACGTGTATAATTTTATATATAAAGTTTAACCCAAATCAATAGAAGGTAAAGGGTAGGTAAGGTAGGTAATGAAAGGATGTAAAAGGCAACGACACAAAAGATAAGGATAGAAAAAGGTAAGATAGAAGTTAAAGCACTCAAATAAGACAAATTGATACAAAGCAGTCTACCGTTTACAATATGCAACTCTGTAAATTATATTGCTCAATGCTACAATATGAATTTTTTAATCATTAAACACTAATTTATTTATTTATTATTATTTATTTAATTAACCTGCTGCATGACTTTATCTTAATCTTGTTTCCATTCTGTGTCGTGTTGATGTGAAGGTTTATTCCAGAATTGTCGTCTGTTCTATAAACGTTGTATTTCACGATCAGCTGTCAACAGAAACAAATGAGAAGGTGCTTCTACTTGCTTCTAAATTGTACTATATAACGCATTTGGATGATGCTGGAATTTTACGCCTAGGACTGATTTGGAAAATAACAGGTTTAAACGCTTAGCAGCTATAAAGTCTAACGACAGGACCACAGAAGTTGATAATCTATTCCAAGTTATAGCTGAATGTAAGCTACAAATAATTTGGAGCATTCTCTTACTTGAACGAGGGCAGAACCTCTTCCTGTTGCCGAAACTGATACTTTTTTAGTTTCTGAAGGAAGCTGCAGAAATATAAGTCGTACAAATGGCAGAAATATAAAACCCATATCAATAAATGATCAACAGACTGTGAAATTGTAATACCTAATGTGTCTTAAATTAAATTAAACTAAAACTTGAAAAAATTCTGTATAGGCATTAAGTACTTGCATGATATTATTTTAAATAGTTAAATATTAATTTAAATAGATTTACTATCCTGCATGTACAAGTTATGAAGTGTAGATACCTAGAGATAAGCAGGTACGACTGAGTTAGGTATTTATGTGCTGAGCTACTTAGGTGATTTGTAGAAGGTACTTAGGCATACCTCGTATGACTGTAACAGAATAGAAGTTTCGGCAGCAATTGGTAGAAAACTGTGTTGTACGGAGTCAGTGGCTATGGAGACCTGGAGGTTTCGTTCACCTGATGGTCCGGGAAGCAAAGATGCAAACTCGGCCAATGCCTCCAACGCTATAACCGTATCCTTGGACATCAGACAGACAATAAAAAGCTGTTTCACTGGCGCCAACATTCTCTTTCTTCTTTAGTCTGATGATTTTGAGATAAACCTTGGACCAGTTAGACAACAGAGTCTGGATATTAAGCAATTAAACTACTGTTCTCTACGAAACAAGGATGCAGCTCTACATACTTTCGTTATAGCAGTCCTTACATGTACTCGCTCTTAACGAGAAGTAGCTTCAATCCACTGATACATCAGCATTCATTTCTGATCTCACTTCCCAACTGTTTCTATCCTGAATGAGTTTTGGTGCAAACGAAAATTTAGGAGACCAGTCAAAATCTAAATCTTTTCTACTGGATACTCCAGAGCAGCTCAAGAAGTTTGAGTGGCTTAAATCTTTAAAACTGGATGAATCACTTGTTGAGTTGGCTGATGCTGCTCGTGGCTTGGGCGTTGTTTTTAATTCTACTATGTTTCTCACCAGCTATGAAAATGGTATTTGTAAGTTGTTATAAATGTATTTTTGTGTCGTACGCAGAATTAGGATTTATGTCCTCATATTTTCAAACGCATTGGTCTCTAGTCGCCTTGATTACTGTAACTCGTGTTTACTGGTATCACAAAGTCACACATGCGGAAAATCGAGAGCTCTGAACTCTTTGGCTAGAGCTACAGCTAACACATCAAAATATGAGCATACATCCACTCTATTTAAACCTCTGCACTGGCTTCCTGTTCAGGAAAGGATTTGTTTCAAATTGGGACTTACAGTATATAAAACACTGAACTCTGGCCAACCACAATACTTAACATCAGTTTCCACTCCCAGACATACCATTAATCAACCAGATCATCTGATTGCCTTTCTCTGAAGATACCTAAGACTATAAATGTTCTTCGAGCTGTTCGGTGGCTGAACCTAACGTTTAGAACTCTCTACCTGTAACTGTTCGTTCCACGCAGTTTCTTGTGTCATATCGGTCTCAGAGTAAGAATCACCCTTTTCAGTTGGCTAATCCACCATAGGCTGTCTCGATGTTTCAGTTACTGACTTTCTGGGTATCGACCTGATACGGCTTGGTTTGGTGCGCCATCGGTTCATGCCTTGTGCATTACACATTACACAGCGGCACCACAGAAGATGACAAGTAATTAAAAATACCTGAGTTGATGAGAATCCGCCGTTGGCGTTGCGCTGTGCTATGATCCACTTTGCAATCGGAAGACCCATCGAGATGTTTTTAAGCTGGCAGTAAGTAAGCAGGACGTAGGAAGTCATCTCTATGTTGACTGATCGAGCCTGGAAGTAAGGAGGATGCCAACCAGTTTGTGTAGCATTGGAACTGTCTGGTTTCTTCTCCCAGTGCCTGGTTCCAGCTGAAGAATTCACAATTAAAGGCTTTACACGTATATTCTATTGTTTACTCGCTCTAACTCTCAGAAATAAATATAAAATGCCAGTTTGGGGTCAGCTCATAATCCATAGCCCTCATCCTGCCCCACAGCAGTATGGGAACTACTAGGGTTGGTGCACCGTTGGCCAGGCCCTTCCACCCCCTTGCTGAACTCCACCCACGAGGCCGGGAATTGGAATGTGATAAATCAAACGTAGGTTTTAAACGTGAATTTAAGTTTAAACTTTGAAGTTTTGTCAAAGCAGAATTTATTTTGTTGGATCTTAAAACTTAAAAAGTAGTTCGCTTATTGTTATTACCTTCTACTTTGGCAAGTGCCTCCAACATCTGCAGGACATCGCTGACCTTTGAACTCTGAGCGCGGACAAGCGCATAACAGACGATGCTCAGAGCATAGGGGTCAGACGCTGCGCTGTACAATTTGTCTTCCAGGTATTTCCTGGCTAACGCAATGCTCGTGTTAACATAAGAAGAATCAATCTGCAAAGAATATACAGATAAGAGCAAAATCCTTTTATTATAATCACTTCTCAAATTTGCAAACCATGAATGACTTATTGGATTAACCCAATCTTTCTTTATTATATTTTTTGTACAATTTTTACGTAATAATAACGGTTTTTGGGGTTTAAAAGGGTGGACATTATAGTCTTGATAAATTTACCTGTGAATTGTTTCGGTTTTCAAGAAGCGCGATCAAAACGTAGGCCGTCAATGGAAGACCAGCAGATGAACCTCCCTAAATTAAATGATACAGTAAAAACCATACATATGCAATTCTACCTACTATCGAATAAAGTTGCTAAGAAAAGTATTTACTTGTTAATTTTTCTTGAATTAAATAAATAAAATAGAAAATTACAATAGATGGGCAGTATAACTTACTCTACCACTCTAGTGATGGCACAGGTAATATTAAGTATCAGACATATTCGCATTAAAACTCTAAGATGACTGTATTTAAAGATGTTATCTTTATTTAATCTGAAGAAAACTAAACGGTCAGTCATATAACTTTTTCAAAAAAGAAATTAAAGTATTTATGGATTTCTTTTAATTTACCGCAAGAGAAACATTTCAATGAAAATTCCATTGTTCCTTATTTATTTGTCTACAAAGCGAAATAAATGCTTTTAGTTTTGAAAATTTTCTATTATTTCGAAAATTTATAGTAATATTGATTTTCTGTTGACATTGTATATCAACATTTATCGAATTTCGCTTTTAGCCATTGAATTACACTGGCAATTAAGAGAAACCGATGAAATTGGAATGTGAAAAGACGGATACCTGCATTGCCGTGTTATATACTTTGCCCTTCGGAGGCTCCGCAAAAGATCCGTTAACGGCCTGGTTGCCTATTATCCATCTCATTGTTAGAGCAATCTTCGCATTCTCCACAGGAATGTAGTCTTTGGCCTGATGGAAGCACTTAATCACGAATGAACTCAGCCTAAGATAAGATAAAAAGAAATAATGTTATCGTTTTATAGATCGATTAAGTGCTTGATACCTGTGAAATTTGAAATTCTCAATAAATAAACAATTTTGAGACAATGGAAACTTTTAGAATGTGAAACGAAACTATCCTGCAAGATACCGTATCAGTGAACATACCAGATACTGCCAAACGCACTGATAAAAGCGCTGAAGGAACCATCCGATTGCTGGTAAATCAGTTCATTCTGGTAACCTTAACAAATAATCAATCAATCAATCAATCAATCAGTCAGTCAGTCAGTCAGTGATAAGAATTAAAGGCAGATGCGTTCTCTTAGAAATTTCATAATAACAACCAAAGGAGCCTAAGGAATTAGCAAAAGGCAGAAGGTAGGACTGACTGAAAAAGTAATATTGACCTGCGTTCATGAAGCCGAGAGCTTTGCTCTTTAGTTCCGCCGTGAGTTGACCGGAGATGTTGAGGTACTTGACGATGTAGACATTTGGGGCAAAGTTGAGCATGTTCTGTTCTCCGCATCCGTATGGCATCTGCAGCAGGTTGTCCAAGCCCTTGATAGACGGACCCATCAGATCACCTGCACAGACAAGCAAAGAGAACAATAAGATCATATGAATAGGTAATAAGTATTATCAGTCGGATAATTTTAACAGGAAAGCAAGCATGTAGACCATACAGATTACCTGCAGTGTTAAGCAAATAGACATAACTAACAAGTCATCTGCATAGGTAGCTAAACCAATCAGATCACAGGCACAAGTAACAAATAGACAGACCTAAAGAAACACCTGTAAGCCCCCTATTTGCAGACAAACATACAGAGCTCTCAGTTAGGAGCAGGCATATTCAGGAAGTATGTCACTGCATCGTTACAGTTATGTCACCACCTCTGAAGGAAGAGCCACGGCTCAAAGATGCTTACCTACAACAGTCACCTCGATGTATTCCGACCCTGGTACCAGTTTGCCTACCGGCGGCAGAGAAACGTCCAGAGAATTGTTGTAGGTTGGTTCAGAGGCAGACAGTTGTATAAAAAGTGATGTACTGTACTGTTGCTTGACACCCTCCGGCTACAGGTAATGACACAGATAAAAGTACAGAGATATTTAGGCCTATAACACGTACAAGAGACTCTTACAGGCACAAATGCATTTTCAAATGAATTGCACTTAAATTTAACCAAATAAAGCAATGCTTAATTGTGTGAGGCACAAAAAGAAGAAGACCTTGCAGAGAATGACCTGCGGATACATTAAACTGGCGACAGACAAACGGTGACAGCTTGACTCTGGCAACGCAAGACAGAATTGCGGAATGAAACGACAAAAAATCGCAGAGGACACCTACAAACTTTCAGCCCAGAACGACGACGATGCAACTGCTGGAGCTCAAGAGCAGCACTGAAGTGACCTGTATTTATCGATGTCGAATAGCAGAAGAGTTCATTAATTCGACGATTAAGTGGTTGATAAGCGGTACTCCAGACTCGCTGGACATGTCCCGAGGCTTAATGTTTTGTGACAGATTGAACAACTTACCATACCGACTTTGGAACTATCACGTGTACTTGAATAATATGCCCAGGCGGAAATAAGTTTCCACGGTGGTATAAAAATAGTTTATTCGTCAGCGCTTAACTTCAGTCAGCTGTTGTGCATTTCAAATTAGCGTCTCATTTCAATACATCATAATTTCCTGTTTCGTAACAGTATTCGGCCTACGTTACATAATAGCCATGCAGCAGCTATCTTCAGCGCGTTTATCATCATCATCATCATCATCATCATCATCATCATCATCATTATATTATGATTATGAACATACGAAGCAAGCTATATAAAATTATTGGAAATCAATGCAAAACCTCGTAAAACGGAAGTCAGCGGAAGCCTACATTAAAACAGCAAACAAACTGACAATAAAATGCAGTTTCAGGGCACCTCTGGCTAAGTCTCGTCTCGGTCTCGTCTCGGAATCCCTACGTCTTGGTCTCGGTCTCGTCTCAGAATCCCTACGTCTTGGTCTCGGTCTCATCTCGGAGACCCAAGATCTCGATCTCGGTCTTGTCTCAGACTGCTATGTAAATATCTCGGATCTCGTCTCGGTCTCGACTCCTAAGGTTTCGTGGGCATCCCTGCTTTTACCTTGACGAGAAGCAACACTCTCATGGAATCCCCTGCAACAGGTGATTGAGCCGTAATGTCGATTGGTATCTGACCAAGAGATCTAGGCACGATCCACGAGTAGACGGAAACAGCATCGTTACTATCCACCTGTCAACCAAGCGAAAGCCAACTTTTGCTAACGAACACTTAACTCAGGTCGGAGTATTCGATAGCCAGTGACTTGAAAGAACAATCTGATATCGTTACATGCAATCATTTTTAAAAATAAGTACATGACATATCATCGTTGATTAGAGTCTCTTAAAAGACGATGTATATCACCATAATGACCATATTTAGTTGCAGACTCACATTCATGCTAAAGGTTTCATATTGAGCAGCAACTCTAATGCAATAATTCCAAGTCTGATCTAAACATTCGATTCTATACTCTAGCCTACTCTGCTCTACTCTTACTTTACCTAGGCTTACCTAGCTATTCTAATCTATCGATTTATATAGCGCCGGAATCGTAATGCCTAATGCATAAAGTACACCCATAATCAAGAATCATTTTCCGTCGCGGGTGTCCAGTCGAAATCTAATAAGTCAGAGAAATCAGAAGTAATTGACTTAATCGGTAGGTAAGCAACTTGAAACAGATGAGACTTAGAGTCAACAGATTACTCCTAAAATAATCTAGCCTGCCAGATGTGCTCACCATTGCCAGTTTTGAAGTACTTCCTTGAACTTTGTAATCATTTGATGGCAGCAAGCTGACCAAGACCTAATTAAACAACCATAAGAACTAAAATGACTGCAGTATAAATACAATACATTAGTTCTTTTTATCTTTGCAGTATAAATACAATACATTAGTTCTTTTTATCTTGTTTCAGCTGCCTCTTGGTTTCAAATATCCGAAAATATGTAGATACTGTATATGTGTAGTTGCTGTTTAAAGACGCTGTGTTATAACGCAGATGATTAGCGTCCCCCCCCCCGGGGTCTGGCACCAATCTAATACGCAGTGGTAGAGACTGTACAAAAACACAGTTAAAATTCAGAGTGCTTTCCTCTGCAGTAAGACACGCAAATCGTCTTCTACTTGACAGTTTTATTCATTTTCTGGAAATTGAAAGTTTTAGTCCAAGCTGTCATTTTCCGAAACTGATCAATGAGTTCGATAGGTTTCATAGAGATCAGTGAAGCATGGATCTTACGTTAAGCCTAGTGGGCATATAGTTGAAGACGTTGACTTCGAGAGCAATCTGTTCTCCACGGATGACTGAATACGGAAGATTCGGAGAGAGGAAGAACTGCTTGAAGACTGTCAGCTAACGGAACAAAAGACAACTTATTGTGGTCAACCAACTGTAACTACTGATAAATTATTCAACTGAAGATAGCTGCTTGAAGGAAACTACAGAATATTTGGAGACAAGAAGTTTTGTTTGTCTACTGCCATAAAGCAGACCTGTGTTTCGCATAGGCTGGGTGGAAGCGCCTCTGATTAGATATCTCGGAAGAGTGCTATTAATTATACATTACAACGGATTACATTACATCGTATCACATTACGCAATAGGCATTCCGGAACGCATGGACTGCTCAGTATATAAAGCAAGTTTATCATATCATTTGTATTTTAAAAATCAACGTCGCTTATTTCATTCGTTAGGTCATTTTTCTGATTCAGTCGGGTCCATCGCAATGTTGCCATTTAAGCAACTTTTACTCTAACATATAAGAGGCAGGTAAGATAATCGAAGCCTGAACAAAACGGATAAAGGTAATTGTAGTCGTAGACTCGACAATTTCCAAATCGCTGCTTAAAAGCTAAGCGCTGAGTGCCGAGCGCTCGATAATGTCAGAGGTGATGTCCAGAGATACCGTACGAAGAACAAGATCAGGTTCCCGGGAAACCAGAGACGAAGGAGACCGAGAAGCTGTTACTCTGGGTTGAAAGAAGTGGAAAGGCGGCGTATTGGGTCAAATAACGTTTATTTTTGTAATTTCTTTGTCCGTTGACAGAAATTAGAAGGCGACTGCATTTAAGTTCACACATATTGCCAGACCAATGAACGAACGATTGCAACGGAGGCAAAAGCTCACCGTGGCTTTGTTCGCTGCTACTCCCAGACCGGCGACTTGGCTAACAGCAAAGGCGCTGGCAACCCAAGAAGTTATGGTGTCCGGAACAGACGCATTGATTGTGACTCGACCATCAGGACTACAAGCAAGAGAAATGGCAACCAAAACTCGTTTTCACAACTATTTGTCAAAACAGCTTAGGCAGGGTAGGAATAATTAAGGTAAGGTAAGGTAATATAAGCTAAGGTCAGGTAAGGTATTATATGGTAGGATAAGCTATGGTAAGAATGAATGAATGAACGAATAGCCAATGAGCAAAGAACGAATTTAACTAATTCATTAATTGCTTGATTCATTAGTTAACTAATACACCAACTCATTAATTCACTAATTAATTAATTTGTTTATTAATTCATTCATTATTCAATAATTTATTCATAAATAAATTAATTCACAGTATTAATTAATTTATGAATAAATACACTTAATTTAATTATTTATTATTTAATTGATTAATTGATTGATTGACTCATTGATTAATTGATTGATTAGTCGATTCGTTCGCTCTTTTGTTCGTTCTTTGGTTAATTAATTAATTCATTCATGGGTGAATCTAAGTTCTAACCCTGTAATGGCTTCCGTCCATAGCCACGTTTCTGGAAAGTCGACCCGTGGCTGAGAGTTATCAACATAATTCGTACCCCCAACTGGAGGCGGCACTTGAGTCTGCATCGGCTGAGTAACTGGAGGAGCTCCGATCGGTCCCTCTGGCCCCATCTGAGGTCCTCCCGGGTTTCCATCGGGTCCGGGCATACCAGGCGGCCCAATAGGTCCAATTGGGCCCCCTGGTGGATAACCTGGACCAGGAGGTCCGATTGGGCCCCATGGTGGATAATATGGACCTGAAATAACGGCGATGCTTTACAGAGAAGCCAACGATGTTTACAGTAAAGGTAAAAGGTAAGGTAGAAAGGTTAAGGCATACAGGTAAATGTAAAAATGTTGTAAACTCTCTTCTATAGCGACCGTATGGCCTCGACCCTATCGGGTGAGATCCTTCACCACCGCTTCACGCCATTTAAGGTCCCCGTGCACGGACCGTACTAGCCGGAGATTCAAATCTTTGAAATAAGCCACGACCGGGACGCGAACCGGAGATCTTCATGCACAGAGGCTTCCTTGGCGTACGCGCTTACCGATATAGCTAACTAGGCCAATATTGAACAGGAAAGATAAAAGTTAGCAGTTTAAAGAGAAGGGGTAAAAAGGCACCGGTAAAGTAAAAGGTAGTGAAAGGTAAAGTGAAAGGTAAACAGGCAATGTTAAAAGATGAAGATAGAAAGGTAAAGGTAGAAAGGTAAATGCATAAAGGTATAGATGAAAAGGTAAAGTTTAAAAGGTAACGGATACGACTTTGTCTACTTTATACTGGGTACATTACTATAAAAATGCTCTTACTGTAAGAGTAACAAGGCACCGGAAAGTGTAGAAAGTTTAAGTTTAAAAATGCAAGGTAAAAAGATAAAAGTAGAAAGGCAAAGGTAAAAAGGTAAAGGTGTAAAGGTAATGATGAAAGGTAAAGTTTAAAAGGTTACGGGTACGATTTTGCCTACTTTATACTGGGTACAATATTATTAAATTCTCTTCAAGATGAAAGCCTATTTGATGCATACCAGTTGGAGGAATTTCGTACTTGTAGAGATATCCGTTCGTAATAAACACAAGACCAGCATTCTAAAAAAAATTACCCACAGAATTTAAACGAAACATTCTAAGGGAAAGCTGTGTATTAACATGCAGGTGGTCTGTTTAGAGACTCTGGCTTCGTATTATTATTATTATTAGTAGTAGTAGTAGTAGTAGTGGTAGTAGTGGTGGTAGTAGTAGTGGTAGTAGTGGTAGTGGTAGTAGTAGTTGTAGTAGTAATATTAATATTATTATCATTATTATTATTATTATTATTATTATTGATTATTTTTGAGTAATAATTATTATTGAGCAATAAATATTGTGTGTTTTTACATGAGTGATGTTTATTGGTAATTCGTTATTGGTTATAGGCTGACGATTACTTATTACTTGCTACTTAATCCTTTTTATTTACTACTAATATTTGATATAATCTTCGCTATTTTTCATAATCAGTATCATCATCACCACCATTATTATTACCATCATAGGCCTCAGCATCATAACCATAATCACCCATCACCACCATCAGCACCTCCATCACCACCACCACCATCATTATCATCACACTGTACTACATTACAGTATTAACTGAAGATTGATGGATTTCCGGTATACTTACGCTGACTAAGTCCCTGGAGTCAGTTCCATCAACGCCGATAGGCCACCAGGAATTGTACCTGAAGTAGGGGTCATCGACGTTCCCCGGGGCACGTGGACTGAGCCGCTTTCGGCGTCTGAGGGTCCCGCCGCTCAAGATGTCGTATCCAGTCAGTTCCGCAGAGATCTACAAAGGTATGTATTGTGAGGAAACAATATTCAATGCTTAATAATAATTATTTCTCGAGTATAATCAATAATATTAGGTGTAACATTTAATTAATTTCTGGACTTGACGACAACCTATATAGGCAGTGATGTTATATTCTGGACATCGGGGTTTCATTTGGTACTTGTGGGGTGTCAGTTCTAGTTCTGGTTAGTAACACCAGCGCTAAAGATCTGACACTAGACGAATGTGTATGAAAATAATGGAAATCCATCTGCCAAGGGAGATTAACTAGGATAGGCTGGGTGGACAGAGGAGTCTTGCTGGAACCTGTGTAGGCCGGCCTGTGGACCTATACAGTGAGGTAAGCCTGCCTTCAGCTCTCAGTGTCGTGAAGGTCAATGAGGACCAGCCAAGGGGGCCAGTAATGGGCGCCAAAGCCGACTTGCAGAGTATAGGGCCGAATTCCTGGACCCAGACCGGCAGACCATGAGTTGTCGCATTTCCCTGGGACGTGGAGGTCTTCAGCATCATCCTGGCATGAGAGCTATGTTCTACACTGTATACCCAGGTGTAGTTGGAACCTGGCACCAAAAGTAAGAATAAAGGGAGTTCGTCCCAATGTATATTTATATACGTATATATTGATGCATAGATGGATGGATGTAAAATGTAAAATGGATGTACATATGTAGGTATGTAATTATATATATATACGTATGCGTGTAAGTACTATGTATGTATGTATGCACATACATAGGATATGCATACCTTCTGGTATAGTGGCGAATTCGGATGTTTAAAAGGGGACCAGATAAGCACAGCCGTAGTTATTGTGGCAGATTTCATTTTTGCATAGGGTTTATTAGGGCAAAAAATTCGTTTTTACGATCTTTTCTTCAGTTTACTACTGCCTTTTTCAGCTTTTTCAGTTTTCCTTTAACTTTTTACCGTTGCTCTGTTTACTACCGGGACCTATATAGTTGCTTCTGAGTTCCCCTTCTTCAATTTTTGACACCTTTTGCTGTAGACTCGAGTATCTGTAAACTTTGTAAACAGCTGTTGGACAATAAAGTGCTTGCAACTAAAAACTATGGAAAGATTTTATTTAATCTAACGATTACAAAATCTAACCATATCCTGAGTGATATCGTTGCCTCCTTTAAGCAGAAGAACGCTCTTGTCAACGACCAGAAGACCAACGTAAGACCCTTGGTATGCACTGACGGTCAGATTCACATTATGCGATGGAGTTGTTGACTCTTCATCAAACGACAACGATACCTATTGTCAAAAACCATTATTTCTTCTACTACAGGTTACAGTAATACTATTATTATCTGCAGTAATGTCATTATCAGCAACAGCATTAGCATATTATCATAATAATAATAATAATAATAATAATAATCAACATCGACACTTAATAAATGAAAATTTATTTGTTTTAAAGGCGTCAAGCCCGTTGTTTAAGAAATTAGAGCTTTTGTGCTGACATAGCAAATAACATTTTCAGATGAACGGATCTCATTTAGGGATATAATGACCTCATTAGGAGATTGACCTCGCTAACACATCAGCTGAACTCGTCACTAATTACAGTGACTGATCTGACCTCGTTAGTAGATGCACTTACGTTGTTAGCAAAGTAGTCGCTGACAGAAAGCTGTGTGCTGTCAGTAATGATCTCTCCAGACTTAGTTATGAACCAGACGAAGACACGAACATTAGGAGCCAACTTAATCGCCAACTCTTTGCTGATCCAGATGGAAAACGAATGTTCCGTGGACGCATCGTCAACCACATTGTCACTGAACAGAATATTGCCTTTGCTCAATATCTGAATAAAATTAAAATATAGAATAGTTCTTAAAAGGCAAGAAGTGAAAGCAGTTGATTAGATGAGAGGCCGGTAGTAAGAACAGTTCATCCACAATCGCATAATTTTATGGCAGAGATGACAAGACAACGCCTCAGATATATCAGTCTATTACATCCACCTATCCGCCTGATTCCACCCATTCACCCATATGTTAATTTTATTTCATAACATGAAGCTGCCAACTTACTTCATATTGGAACGTTGTAATTGATTCCGTTGTAGTAACGTTAAATCTGACTTCTTGTGGTGCCTACAGGAAGAAAACCAAACCACAGGACTGAGTAAAATACCGAGTGATACATATGTGCACTGCAGTCAGTCACCTCATCATTAGCTGTTCATTTATTTATTTATTTATTCATTCGTCAGTCAGTCAGTCAGTCAGTCAGTCAGTCAGTCAGTCAGTCAGTCAGTCAGTCAGTCAGTCAGTCAGTTAGTTAGCCATGCCTCCCTTCATCGGAATTTTGACAGCCAGTGCAAAGCACAAAGAACAGGCGTGCAAGCGTGGATCCGGGGACCTCTCCGACCAAGTCCTTGCTGTCTCACTAAGCTCAGGTTGGAGAGGCCAAGCGTGGCCCCACTTGATCCGCCAGTGTTCAAAGTAAAGTTTATGACGAAAAATACTGTACAGGGCAGTTAAAGGCCTAATAATTAGGTAATTAATTACTGGTGAACGATTACCGTAGCTATCGAGACCAGCTTATACTTCTACCTTGATCAGTCCGTCCTGGCTGTCGAAGGTGACCTGTATACTTTGATTGTCTCTCGACTTGAAAGCATTGATCGACTTGTAGCCAGAGACGGTGGAGTTGGTTACATTGACGTAGAATGTAGGCTGTGATGAGACAGGAAAATATTCATATTAAGCAAAAATAGTTCTGTGATTGATCAGATTCATAACTGATTAACAGGTTCAAGATAAGATTTTATGATTGATCAACTATTAAATAATAGATTTTATGAGTAATTTAAGTTTGTGAAGATTAGATGCTATGATTAATTAGCATTTATGATTCAGTGACACTTATCTGTTGATTGATAATATTGTGATTAATTGAAAAAGTAGGTGATTGATGAAATGAAACAACACGGGGCCCAACTTCCGATCTTACTATACCGGAAGTTGCGCTGCGTGCTATTTTGATTTTAAATTCTAGGTATCAAACTTGCTATTAAATGTTTTTAAATTAGCTTAAATCTATAAACTGATAGATTTTCATTGTTTTAGGTTTTTCTGAAAAATAAGTGTCACAGTTTTCTCCTATATGGATAGCTTCATTGTCTGTCTCCTTTATTTTCGCCCATTTATGTAAACTGCTTTATATTTCATTTTAGCATTATAAATATTGTCTAAAAGACATAAAAAGTGCTATATATTCTCTTCAATTGCGTTTTTGTTAAATTTGGGGGTTATTGACAGGAAGTTTTAAACTGAGGACTTTTTTATTGGTTGTTATTGGCTGGGAGGTTTTGGCCAGGGATATATTACTTTACAAACGTGAAGTAGAGGCAGCGGAGAATCGAAGAGTTTGACATCCCCTTGTTTTGTCTTTGTTTTCGTAAGAGTAGATATGAATTAACATACATTATGTATGTATAAACATCGATTTGGTAACCTCAGAGGTCATGTATAAATGTATTAGCTTAATACTCAAAGTTTCAAGCGTGTGCAGTTTGGTGGAGGGTTCAACCCATTTAAGATAGAGTTCGATACATCCATTGAAAATAGAAACTGGTTTTGGAAACGAATTCGCGACAAAAACTAATAGCAATAACTGGACTGATTCACTGATTCCATGATTCAATGATTCATTCATTCACTGAATTATCCGTCCGTTCATCTAATCTGTCAGTCCATCAAACTTTCATCACACCATCAATAAACTAACCAATCAACAATCAGTGATTCACTACGATGATAGATTCTTCATTTGTTCGCTCCTCCATTCGTTCTTTCATTCCTTCATTCATGCGACCGATTGACTGCTTGCCAATTAATCAATAATCAATTATCAATAATTAATAATCAATCAGCGTCAGTCAGTTAGTCACTCCTTCAATCAGTGAATGAGTCATTCATTCAATCAATCAATCAATCAGACAATCAGTCCACCCATCAGAATTCACCTGCAGAGTGATGCTGCTGACGTTGGTGTGCTTCACCGCGAGTGAGATGACCATGTAACCAGACGGATCAACTGGCACATCAAAGTATTGGTAAGTGGGTGGATAGCTATACCAGTACCAATTGCCATGATAGGTAGGCATGTACGTCGAAGGATAGTTCATCGTAGCCTTGATGCTGATAGATCGATAGGCACCACCTGGCTGCATAATGTCAGCTACATCCGGAGGCGAACCGTCAGACTGGGCCAAGTGAATCTAAAGATTTCAATACAAGCACAGGTAAAGGTAACGCACTTGCTTACACGCCAACTACAGAGACTCCTCGGAAGCTTAGTCTAAAAAGGTAAAGGTAACACACTCAGTGCAATTACCATGAGCATCGTTTTTCGCTCTCAGTTTTCTCTCCTCTTAGATTTATTTTACTGATATTGCAAATAAATAAATAAACTCACGACGGCCCTGTAGACAAGTCCCGGCTTGAAGTTGTTCGGCGAGATGTTCAGAAACGTCAGCGAGTATTTCTGAGACTGGCAGGAGACGGTTGCATTAGCGGAAAGAATGTCTCCAGTGAGAGTCTCGTTAACACTGGCGACCACGAGGATCGACCGAGAAGACAGGGAACTCCAGTAATCCGTGGTATACGAGTATCTTGGTGGCAAAGACACAAGGTCGTCGATCGTCAGCGATATATCTCCCTTTCCTTCGACTAACTGTAAACATAACATCCAATCAGTCTATTGTGCTGCATTGTATTGTATCGTATTGTATCGTGTTGTACCGTGTTGCATATTACTGTATTGCATTGTGTTGTTTTGTGTATGTTGTTCTCATAATGTATTGTGTGGTATTGTATTACGTTGTATTTGTATTGATTTTTGCATTGAATTCACTTTATAGTACTGATAATAATAATAATAATAATAATAATAATAATAATAATAATAATAATAATAATAATAATAATAATAATAATAATAATAATAACAGATTATTAGTGTAGATGTCATACTTGTCCCAGTTCTCTGCTGCACGCTATGCTATGTTTTACTGTGTTGGAGTGTAGTCATAATATTGCATGGGGTATCGTATAGCATTGTAATGCTCTGAAAATGTGTACACGGAACATCGACTCGGAGGCTTTGAGAAAATTTCTAAATCTAACACATCTGGAGCTCTTCTATAAGTTCTGTATATCTCAATATTTATATAGCGGCACAGTGATTTATTCAATAGCGCGCTTTATCTATAACCCTATGATAGTAGGTTCGCGCCTTGAACGGATTCAGTTCGTGTAACGACCCTGACAAGTTTTACTCACACTTGTCTCACGCCTCAGCTTTAGATTTACTGATGCGCGCATTAAGTGCATTAATTAATTATCTCCCTTCGAGAACTTCTATGAGCTCAGTTACCTGAACGTTCCTCAGAATCCTCGTGTAGTTCGTGTTGTCATAATATTCGAATGGCTTCAGCTGAATCGTAACATTTGCTCTTCCCTTCACAGGTTGACCGTAAGTATATCTGAATCACAGATAACAGCCAAACATGACTGATCTTACCATCACCAAGGTCGTCATATTCACAGGCACTATGTTTCTAACTTGTTCTAATTGCTTCTATCGCACCGTGGCTTCAAAGTAAAACGTAGAATCGTGATTCATTCGAGAATCTCGGTCGAAATCCAGTAGCTCAAGAAACAAGAAGTCAGGCTACGGTGAGCAAGCAGGTAGGAATCAAATTTTTGTCAAGAAATACTAGATATAAATCTCTTAACTCGTTTGGTATGCAATTTCTAATTTCGAATGATTAAAGATTTTAAAGATTGCTTAAAGACTGCTGTTTAGTCCAGAAACGTATAATTATGGCGCCCTGGTTGTAATGCACAAGGCATCAGTCGAGATGGTCAATGCTAAGCAAAACCGCTTTCTGAATCGCAATCCTTTGGACAGAACAGAGATTATGGTACAAGAGTGTAACTATTTTTGATTATACTCATTTGGTACACAAATTGTACATTCTGGTAATGTTGACAGAAATTCGTATTTACGAAGATGTAGCTAAATTCCCTTTTGGCATAAAATATAAAGATGTTTATTCCTACGCAGGCTTACACATCTATGACAGTGATTACGAAAACCACTAGTAGGCTACTTTGCCTTAACTGTGATTTTGAGTGTAAAGTTAAATTCACAAATCTTTCCCATTCTGACATGTTTCTTAAAGAAAACTGCTCTTACCTTGCAATAACTGTGATCTTGAGATCCTCTTGCAGTTCTCTGCGATTCAGGTTCACCAGGTAGTAGGGCGGAAGAATAATGCTTACTTCAAACTTTGACAGAACTTAAAAATATAAATTCCTTAGATCAGTTTCAACTAAAGAGTAACACAATTCCATTCCAACAAAACCGTTTTATACTTGAAACATTGACCTATTGATCAATTACAGAAAATTTCAGTTGAAGATCACCGAATCGTGTTCAATTATAATATAATGTGATGTGAAAGTATGTAATTTAATGCATAATTTATATATCGCTGATTCAAGGCATTCATCAATTTGATTTGTTTTACCATATTCAGCAACCTCGAAGGTCTTCGTGTAGGTGTTTCCCTGTATGCAATAGATAAACAATAGAAGATTAAAGACGTGATGCAAAGTAGTTCATGGTGGCTCAATGGAAAACACAGATTTTCACAAAATTACCACGATTTTCACAGAAATGAATATAACGCGTTTTGCAATATATTAAATTATGTACTGTGTATCAAGACATTATAGCACCCTTCAAGTTCATTTCAGCATCACTGCAGACCTAGCTATCAAACCGATCTAAGCAATTACGCTTTAAGGAAGTTTGAAAATACATGGTGAATAGTCTCTTGCAACTTTGATTATTTATAGGCTCTATTACATTGCATCGTTTGTCCAAATATAGCCAATTGCGCAGGAATAATGATTCTACTCGTATGCAGATTCGAGATCAATTATGCTGCTATTTTGCACTTGGTTTAGTACTACTGGAATAGATAATATATCTGATAAGATCTTTTAAAAACCGGAGGAATTTGGTACTCACCGCAGCAGTGACTGTGATCTTCCAAACGCCCAACGGGGTTTCTTTGGAGAGAGGTAGCTGTTGCCCTACAACGCCTACCAACACAAAGAACTAGGCTACAGTGCACTGTATTGAAGAATAGAATAGAATAGAATGAAGAGCAGATTAGAATAGAATAGATGTATCACAGAGCTAATGTCAGTAAGTAACTAAGTATACAAGTTAAGTATGAATGGAGGTTGAATAGATTAGAATAGACAATACTAGACTAAACCAGGCCAGGTTAGATTATATTAGATAATGTAGATAATAAAGATTAGATTATTATTATTTCTCCTGATTCTACATCATTTCAATTGCTACAGCATTTGGTTAGATGACTTTGAATCACCTGAATCATTTTGCTGCCTCAGCCACTGCATGATCTTGTTACCTTTGGGATCCTATACAAAAAACACAACCCATTAATTACAATTAGGAAAAGCACAGCTATCTCATTTTATATGATATGCAATTTTAGTTATTTTGGTAATCTTGATTCGTTGTAATAATAATTGGCATTCACAACTTTCTCAAAATTCTTCTTCCGAGAGATTTTCAAAATGCGCTTTACAAATGTTTGTTACAATTAAAACAGTTCGATTATGGCATTAGTAAATGCGAGCATATTAATCCGCCTTAACAGAAATCAGTGAGTAAAGATGCTCGTCGATATCAGTTCGATAACGTACTGAACTATAAACTTAGGCTTATGTCCTCAGCCTCGTTCAACTTACTTACCCACCTTAGATTGCTTCTACTTTCCCTGACCTATCGGATTTTGACCTCCCAATAAATTACGATTTTAGAGTACGCTTTCATCTGAAATGACCCATCGATTGATGCTTAGTGCGTAATCACAGCGTCGCTGTAAAGGACATTAGATTAGATATTGGCAAACTTACGTAGATCGCAATGTCCATGTATCGCTGGTATGGTTTCAGATCAGGATTCACCGCTATGACTCGGAACAACACTAGGCAAAAAGTCAAAGACTCTCGTTTCAGAAACTTATACATGTAATGATATTAAAATTGTAAAAATGACGCTTCTGAAACTAATCAGGGTTTATTCTTTACCTGCCAGGACCGACTTCTGTGTTACTTATATTGTTTATTTTGCTTAAAGCGCTTATTTCGCGTGCAAAGTCAGCAAATATGAACCTGAGGTGCAGAAGTACAGTATGTTCACTACAAGGACCATGATGGAGTGATGCAAAAGCCAGAGTAAAATAGTGGGTCTTGACAAGTAATTTATATGCTAATAGCGTGTTGAAAATTCGGCCAATTGTGGCATACAATTCCAAATATGAGGGGCACAGCAATTGAAAGCACGTGATTTAACAATTTTCTGAAACCTACAGTAGGCTCTTGCAACAATCAGTATAAGAAAAACGCAACGGTCTAGGAGGTCCATACAACTGTGATACATCAGTCAAGGTTAGGCCTTACCTGTTTGTCCTGGCTTGTACATGGCCTTGTCTGTCTGAACAAACAATGAGAAAGTCTTGCGTTTGACAAGGACACTACGAGACTCCGAGAAATTGAGACCACCTGTTCCAGTCGCCACCAAATTGTAAGATGTGGCAGGCACGTCATCTGGAACCTATACCAATAACCAACACATCAGTTTAACCAAATGCACAGGTTTCTCAAAATATACTACTTATATGTGGACTTCATTGGTTGGGTTCTAAGTGTGTGTGTGCGAGAGTGGGCTGACAGCTCTGGTTATCTGAGTTGCTTACAGATTAACTTTTTCCTAAGCAACTAACACTACTTATCTAGCGTAGTCTACGCTCTTGTCAGGTACTTAAGAGGCGCTGTATTATGTCAATATACACTAATACATACATAAATACATTCATTGATTCATTCGTATATGTACATAACATCAGCTTCTGTTTGTTCTGCTAGAGTACGCTAGCATGTCGGATATAAGTGAGTAAAATTAAACGTTCACAAGAGACAGTACGGTAATAGGTACATACCACGAGCGACATAGTTTGAGTGACACCTGCATAACAGACACACACATTATAAATGCATTAAAGCTTTAATAGGTCTGTGCGGATCTGAACATTTCACCTTATGATGTTGTGATTTACATATAAATATATATTTATATGAGAACTCATGAATGTTACATGAACATACGTGAACATTTAAAGTCCGTTTCTTTGATTCTGCTACGCTAGTCGGAAAGCGATGTTACTAATTATTACATCGTACCCTGACACTCTTTCTTCCTCTTATCTCTCTCCTCTCCAACCCAAAACACCACCCCCGTAGCTGCCACGCTCTCTCTCCGCCTGACTTTGGTTCTAGACCTGGAACCGAACCCTTTTGCCTATCGATTTTGTTTTGACTGAGCGCCTGTGAATAAGCTGATCCCCGCAGCGCGGCTTTCGTTGGGCGCTGTAGAAATCTCGGAATTACGATTACGATATTGTAGCAGTTGCGAACAAAAGCATTGTGATCGGAAAATGATATACGGATAGCAATACATTACATTCTCAACACATTAGGGCACCATACCGTTTTTCAGAACAGCTACTTTCTCAGCCAGTAGGCTGTTGTCCGATGCCTGAAGACGAAGTGTCAACTGGACATCTGCGGATACGTTGTAGCAGGTGGCCGTCACGTTATACACTGACGAAGGTCGAAAAGCCTTGGCCCCGATGATTGAGTAGTGCCTGTTACAACAGCGCCAAAGTTTTTAGTTTATTTCCATATACTAATGTAGTGCCTACCAGTCATGATTAAGCTTGGGTCAGAATCCGAACTAATTCGATCTGATCTTATATAATCCGATCCAGTCAAATCTAATTAGATACAGTAATATAACCTGATCTAATAAGATCAGACCAGGTCAGCTTATTTGAATTGATTAGATTAAGTATAATCTAATCAAATCTACAGGTTCAGAAATACGGTGTATCTGATTTAATCTAATATATCCTAATCTAATCTAAAGCAAGGATCAGAATCGTGAGTGAAAGTTTAGCAGTACATGGTCTAACTCTAAATTTTGTGCCATTTCTCATGTACGTACTCACGTATGTATGATTGCTTAATATATATGATGGTAGAGTATATACGAATGTTTATATGCATGTATGCACATAGTTAAATATCTATATAGCATAGTTAAATATCTATATAGCGCCTTAAATGAAAACCTCTCAGATGCTTATGATGACTCAGGTAGGTCCTTCTTGCTGCATTTCAAGATGAATCAGATTCAGAGTTGGTTTTTTCTTTGAAGTGTATGGTCCGATGCTTAGTCTGTTCTGTCCATAATGGGACGTGCTTGCCATCGATATATTATTGTGTCATAGGCCTAAATTAGCGGTACACCTTTGCATCCAAATAAGTGTTTTTGTTATTTACATTTACAATGTTTTTAAATCTGTTTTGGAGCAATAAACAACTTATATATATATATATATATACACACATACATAAACGAACACACACAGTGACGGTCTTAGAAGTCTAGAAGGCAGTTAGATAAACAAGGCCGTACTACTTAACTTAGCTGATTTTTTTTCCTTTTGGGGTTCATTAAGGTAAAGAGTTCGTCTTTTTTATGCAGTTTTTAAAGTTTCTCAGGGTTGTGAAGACGTTTCTTTTCTACATTTTTTCAGATTTTTTTATTTCTCAAGGTTTCGATGAACTTCTTTAAGTTTTCCATTTTTACGATCTTTTACTTTATACGTGTAGTAGCTCTGCTCAACTATAAACGACAATAAATTAGAGTTCCTACGAAATATAATGCGAAGTAGTAACAGGTGTACCAACTGGCTGGGGTGCAAAACGAGCTGCTGGGTCCCATTAAGGCCCGAAAGTTGCGTTATTTCGGGCACGTCATAAGACATCCTCAGGACACCATCGAGAGTAGTGTTATGATCGGTCTTGTTGAGGGGAACCGAGGCCGCGGAAGGTCAAAGATAAGTTGGATTGACAACATCTCGGCATGGACTGGCTTGTCGGGAACCAGGTTGTTGGATGCTGCGCGCAATATATGGCTTTGGTCGAAGACGATCCTATCATGTAGTCAACCGTCGCGACGCGACGATGACGAATTGACATGACATGACAGTAACTATTTTCCCCATGAGTTTGATCTGATGACTGGTTACGATAAAAGGAGTCATAATATTATATCGATACACGAAAGCACTTGTCACGGTACTTACACAATGTTTGACTGTGCCAGACTGGTTCCCGAGAGGATCAGGACAAGAAATGAGCCGAAGAAAACTATCAGTGGCATCTTCGTGCTTCTTTGTCTTTGATATTTACTTCTCACTTGCTGCGAAATAAAACAGAACACTGCTTCATGAAGTACAGTCCTCTCATTGCAATCCCATTGCCATCAGTGTCTTCATCCACGCCTTCCCCTTGCCGTTCTTTTTGTCATTCTCTCTGCCTTACTCATTTCTTCTCCTCTTTCCATCTCTTTGCTCTTCGACTTGTCCTCTAACTTGTCCCTCCACTTTGCATCTCCATCTTGCCTTCTCAATGCCGTTCTTGCCTTCATCCTTGTCTTCTTCTTGCCTCCTGCTATCCTCCTTCTTGTCCTCCTTGTTGTCAATAATGTATAACATATTACTGTACATTACTGGTGATCGATAAAGCATCTATACTTAAGATAGGTCTAACTGTAAGATAGTTCTTACGATAGTTTGTCTGACATTAGGATCTACCTGCGTTAAAGGTTAACCGGAAAAGGAACTAGCTCGAGGGATCGTAGAACGGCTCGTTGTAAATATAAAACATATGTTAAAACGAATAACACGAGAATGATAATAGCGCGAACTGAAAAGCACAAGAGAATACAGCTTCTAGAACCCAAAGTAAACGGCGAATCCTACGAAACCTACAGAAAACATGCCTGAGAATTATCGTCGTCGCTCAGCAACCGAGCGGTTCTGGTCTCGAACCCCAAGACAGCATGAATCAGAATGGATCGTCACAAACTATCCAACTATTTAATACTCAGCTAAATCGGATCTCTATCGTTATGTGGGTGTAGACAATATGACAGTAGCCTAGAGACTTAAGCTTACACCAATAATCCATTACTTTACCAATCCAATCATTAGAGGAGTGCCTCAGAGCGAACCTTTGGCTAAATGTATTGTGTGGGTTGACTGAGTGCAGTCGTAGCTAGGTAATTTTTTCCGAAAACCCTTATCCTCAACTAACTCTCAGTCACAGCAGTGGCTGAGATTGTCTTAGCCAACAGTAGGCCTAATTAACTAACTAATTACTGTACAGCTGTCTTTAATCTTCAACAATCAGACCAGATCAGTTATAATTAGGCCTACTTAACCCCAAAGTTCTATTTGTGCAGAGGCTTCCCGGATCTGTTGACGACAACTACATCCTATCTAATCATAATACGCCTAAAACTTATTTATATAGCGCTTAATAAAACAGCTTCTATGATGTCTGTTACATTTCTAACCACACTAGTAGTGCGCATACTCACAACGTTAGTGTCGCGAAGTATGGCTGACGTACATGAACATAATTACATAGTATATTCTTCACGACCTAAAACGACGTCTGACCTTACCGTCGTTCACTTGTTCGCCTTTTAAAGCAGGTGGGTCGATTGATCTCGTGACAAGGTCTTCTGTGGAACACGGGATTTCCACGTCACGCTTTAGTTCACTCTAAGACGCCTACTGTGTCAGACCGCTGCGCATCAGTGAAAAGCTTTCAAGTAGACAATCGCCTGTAGAAAAATCGACGAGGAGAAAAAGAAGGGCTCCACATTCTTTACTGTAGTGTAACCAATGTGCTTGCTTGTAAACATGAATTGTCTGATCACGGAACGCAGTTGCGCATTCATGCATTCGGCAATTTTTAGCGCAGCATCGAGAGAAGTGATATAAATTTACCGATAAATACGTTTGCGGCAAAAGATCTGGTGAAATATGATAAAAAATTCTAAATGACGTAATGCCAAGGTTTTGTTCCATATACCTTTGTAGCAATTTACAGGTTATATTAAAATACTGTTAGTGAAAGTAACACTGGCCTAGTATTGACTTGCTAACTAGAGTTTGTCTCACATTATAAATTCTTATTACAAAGTCCATTGTTACAGTTGTAGGCCTAAGGAATGTTTTATTCTAAGCCATTCACTAAGCTCATCTTTGGACTTAATGAAATAACTGTAAATGCTAATGAAATAACTGTAAATGCTAATGAAATAACTGTAAATGCTAATGAAATAACTGTAAATGCATTACAGTAAACTGAACCAACAATTGTTTTAGCTAGAAATGGTGCAAAATCACTTTAAATGGACAAAATTAGGCCAACGACTATAGAATGAATAACGGTACTGTCGACGATCTTTTGAAGTTCTCAGCGATCGGGCTTCGAACCGTCGACCGACCCAATTTGTAGCGTAGCGTTAACTCGAGGAAGGACACACTTTTGATTTTCGATTGTAAATTACTTGATAAAACGAACAGTTCAATCACAACAGTGCTTGAATCGTCAGAGTTTCTGTCAGCAAAAATCTATCAACAAAATTTCTAACTCAAACTTTCAACTTAGCAAAAAAATTTCAATATGTACCTAGTAATTTGCCCTAAGGTAGACGAATTGTTATTTTTGTTGTAATTGCTACGATTATTTTATTAGTTTTGTGAGTACGTGTGCGTGAATTTGTTAATAATGTCGACATTATTCTTCAGCCCCCCCCCCCCCGAGCCCCCGGAGAAATGGCAATGTGACCCTACGACCAAAACCGTTGAACAATTCTGGATTAAAGCATGGGCGTAGCAAGAAAGAAAGCAACTTTCAGCAAGGAGAGGCTGACAATTGAAATAATGGCTTGATCTTACATATCAAAGCATTTTTAAGAAGAGAAATTGGAATCAGGTCGAGAGCACATAATGAGGCTGTAAATTTCAGGCAGAGCTACTGATTTCAAGAAGCTGAAGACAGGTGGAGGAGGATGTTACTGACGGTAACAATTGTCATTCTAAATATTAAGTGCAATAAGTGTAATAATAAGTGCAAATAATAATAAGTCTAAATAATAGGTGTAAAGAAAGATAACCTGAAGCATATAAACATTTCTATCAATTTTTGCAATATTTTGCAATGGTTAAATACAAAGGTTTTTACCACTAAGAATTCATTTCACATCACTAGTATGAGTGGTAGTTATGTCACTAAGTAATGTGATGGATGTAAATGTAATTTAATGTAAATACCCGGAAATTTTTACCGCCGTACAAGAAGTTCTGTAATAACCATGCTAACACATCCATAATCCGATGAAATCTAACTTCAAGCGCTTTTGAGAGGTATTTAAAGGCGCTATATTAGGTATCTTTATGCAAATAAACAAACATACATACATACACACATAGATACATACATACATACATACATACGTACATACATACACACCTGCCTCAGACTGCTGTTTGTCATAGCAGACTAATGCAGTCGCAGTCGCTTATTGGGCCGATTGTCCTTGCTCGAGAACTGTGAAGCTTTTCGCCGAAATTCGGAAAGTAGGCCTACAGATGAGAATTTCTGTTTACAACATGCAGTACCAAGCAGCTACAGTCACTGATTGTATGGCACAAGACCAAGGTCCCGCATGCGGTAATTCAGCCGTGGCCTTTCTATGTTGTATTTTAGCATGAGTAAGGGCACATTCGAGTTTGTGTGGGCCTTACTAAAGGCGGCCAGTTCTGAGATTTTTAGCACAGAAAAACCCCAATAGGGGAAATACGCCTAAAATGACATACCTAAGCGTGTTTTCCAAGTTTAGCAAAATATTAATGGCACAAGTAGGATTTATTAATACTGTTCGGTAGACAACTAATGCACTTAACATAATGAAGTGGTCCGAATGCTAGTAAAGATACGACAAAAAGGGTAAAACTGCAGTTTTCTATAAATTCTAGGTGTATGTCATTTTGGACCACGCAGTGGGCAAAATTTGCCCACTTCTTCTTCTTCCAGGAGGAGGAAGAAGAAGAAGTGGGGAAAATGACATGGGGGTGTAAAATTTGACATGCACATTTATGATCCAATGTAAGCACACAAGGCTTAAATTGAAATGTTAGGCCTACCAGTTATTTGTTATAGTAAAATCAAAATTATTACATATTTTACCTTCGGGTATAGGCTTAAAAGTTCTGAGATGTTCTGTGACTAAACAGCTGCTGCAGCCACGACATAAATTAGGAAAAACATTGTTAAGAATTTTACATTTTACATTTTTACAATGACAACTCAGGGACAAGCAGAACTGTGGCATTTATTTGGAACAGCTTAGAAACACGTCCGCTTATTGTTTGACTTCAACATGCTATTAGTCTGTGAGATGAACTTTGAAGGTTTCATATGACGCATAGCTTGACATGTTGGTTGAGTTTTCATGCAGTATGCCCTGCTACTGACTTTGATGTTTTGCTACGATGGTGAGTCACTTCGGTTGATTCCGTCTCCAAATGGTCTTACTTCAAAGTTTTATCGCAACGAGGAACAACACGCAATGGTTCAGACTGCAGGTGATCGGTGCCTGAATTCGAAGCCTTGACATTGCAAGAAGCCTGCTGCGGAGGTACAGCTGGTATTGCACTCAACGTTGATGGCTTGCCAGAGCACTGCCTACCTGACTGTGGATTGTCAGTGACATCAACAGGTGCAAACATCCAATCTGAAAATATGTCCGCGTTATACGGAACAATTCCTGTTTGCTGAAAACCATTGAGGGCATAGGCTGCTGTAGCAGTCCTTCCTAAGTGCGGGCAAGAAGTCCACTTATCTGAAACTGAGCCACGGCTCGGCCAGGGTGATTTTTCACCCATTTAGTTGTTTGTTGGCTAAAGTAGGTTTTAAGCGATGAGTACAGTGTGGAGGAAAAAGCATAAGTACAACTCCATTATCACGTGCGTACATAAGTGCATCATAGCGCTTATGGCTTGAGTGTCCGTCAAGCAACAGCAGCTCTTTGTTGTCATGAGCTGAGGCAACATATTTAACTAAATGCTCCTGCCAAAGTTTGAACAATTCCCTAGTCATCCATCCATTTTCTTAACACAAGTTTGAGGACTCTGGGCCATAGTCACCAAGCTCTGGTCAACACCGCTTTCGTGGAAATACATGTATAACACAAGGTGGAGTGTAAGATTCTGTTGCTCTCAAACAGCATACAGTGGTACAATGTACACCTCTCTCCGCACTGGTCACTGCTCCAACCAGGTTCTTCCATCTCGATGCTCGTATTTTCTGAGTCTTTTGCGCCATATTCAATCCAGACTCATCCATATTGTAGACTCGCTGTGGTTTTATACTGTGCTTTCTCATGGTTTCATCCAGGGCTGAAAAAATCTGGACACTTGCGGCTTGCTAAAAGCTCTTTCCCGATCAAGTGAAGTTGCTTCAGGTTTTCTCATACTTATTTCTGGATGTCTTGCCTTGGACCCCTTCGAAAAGTTTTTCCCAGCCATTTTAGTCCCACGATTGAAGTTATGCTGAATACCATTTGCCTCTACATTGTTGTATGCAAGCTTTCTGACTTCTGTACAGGTAAGTTCAAACAGGCGGGACTCGAGTTCTAGAATATGATTTACAAGGTCATTTTCCACGCCTCTATCAAGTAACGGACAAAAGCGACCAAGACCTTTTTATGTGTTATTGACGTATTTGTTTTTTCTTCACTCTTTGTCTTAATGTGGCCGGTAGCACGATGAACTCTCGATAGCTCGTAGCCAGCACATTTCAATATTTTCAATTGCTGTAATCGCTGTAATCGCTCGCCTCATATCTTCTGGATGCCCACTCTGACGATCTGTTTTTCTCTTGCATTTGTTCAACATCGTGCATACAACATGTCACAGATAATTAACTGATATGGGGCAAAGATTTGTAGGAGATAAGATCAACAATATGCAGGGTTTCAAGGACAGTGCCGACAAACAACTTGGCGTATGCCAGTAATTTGGCCTACTGCAGTAAAAGAAATGACACATCCTATGTCATTTTACCCGGTATGTCGGGGCAAAATGACATGTATGTCTTATTACCCGGTGATTTGTATGATCATTTCGCCCTCTCTATTGGTGTTGGGCCGAGACCTACTGCTGTAGCCGCGGCGAAATGCTCCATGTTAAAAGCTATACACGACTTGATCGCCATAATATGTTTACACTTTACAAATCACTACATTACTCAAAATCTGCAGGTACCTTTGAAGCAGCCTTGACTGTCGTAAAGTATGAAATTGTATCAAAATGTCACAAATAGGAGAGACATCAACCAAATACTTTTATGCACTCCTCCAAATTTGTTCACTAGAAATAGCAACAGCGCTTGCCGCGCTGGAGGAAAGTAAGTAAGTAAGTTGACTGTATATACTGCGGTCCAGTCCACAAGCCATCTGTGTCATTTTGCCCGAGTGTGTCATTTTGGGCTACTTTCTCCTACATCAGTTATGCCCTACCGGCTTATGCTGCATTTCTTCATCTCACGATGCTGTCCTCATTAATGCACCTCTTAAGAAGGCTCGCAGATGGCAAATGTATGGGAAGAAACTATAGTGAAGAAGAGCTGACTGCTCGAGCAGACATGAAGCGCTTCTAGAAATCGCAGTTTCCCGTACACTGCCTTCATCAGCTCTTGCACATCTATGTGAGGGCATGTACTCGCTTCGCAAGAAAGGAACCCCTTTCACGTTAGCTATTGTTTAATCTAAACTGCCTAAACGTAGTTTCGTGAATCGATAGATCTGTAGTTGTAGTTATAGTTAGTTGTGCATGTCTGTCTATATGCGCGAGATATTATCGAGTTCAAATATGTGCGTAACAGATCTATGCAATTTAATGCACGTGCGCTTGTCAGATGCTAATGAAGGTCACTTACTTGCTTGATTACTTACTTATACTGTAAAACGTAAGAACGCAATGGTAATTGTACTTGTTTGGCACTGTGGCCTATTCGGTAGCGCGCTCGACTTGTAATCTTTTACGGGTTCGAATCTGCCGAGCGGCCTGCGTGTAACGATCCTGGGCAAGTTGCTTGCGCTCACTTGTCTCTGTCAACAAGCAGTAGGCCTATAATTTGGTACCGACGATACGTACAAAGTAGGCGGCAAGTTCTGCCACGCCCTGGCACATTCGGAATAATGCAGCACTAAACACATACCTGTGACCGAGACATTCGCTAGGCGGCAACACTATTTCTATGCCGAAACATTCGCCAGAGAGCAACATTTGGAGACTCGACTGGTCCGTCCTAACATAACATAGCATAACATGGGTTTAAAGTGGCTCAGAAGACATGTAATCTGCGTCAGAAGAACTGCAAATTAACAGGGAATGTTTAATATACACAATCTCACAATCTTCACTTGCTTCTCAAAAGTTGTGGTAGTATCCACTGAGACGGTACCATCCTCTAAATCACTCTATAAATCTACAACTGTTGTACTAAAGAATTTCTCCCTGACTGTTTCTTTCGGATTCTTAAATAGTTTATATCTGTGACCTGTTCCGGGATAGCTCCGCTAATCCGACAGCGGAATTCGTGGAAGTCCAGATCATGTTAAATAAATAAATAACAGGTCTGTGTAAAACGAGTGGTAAAGCTACGGGAAGCTTGCCCCATCAGTCCCGTGTGAGAAACAAGTTTGTCTAATCGCTGGTAAAAGACAGACTGGTCAGCGAGCTCCCGGAAAAGTGACAACCGTAGCGTTCGCTGTTCGATTCAGGAAACGGCTCAAAAGGATCCCATTCAAGAATTTTAGATACAAAATTTAAAGTTGAGATGGGTCTGTAATTGGACAGGCCGCTCGGGTCAAGAGAAGGTTTCTTTAGCAGAGGGTGAACTATGGAATAAGCAAAAGCTGATGGGAAGGATCCCTCAAGCAATGAGGAATTGATAATTGATATAATGGTTGAACCTAGGACATCAAAGCATTCTTTCAGAAAAGTATCAAGATGTCTAGGAGGTGAAGAAAATATGAGTCTGCGAACCTCTGCAAATTTTTTTGTCTGAAAGTAGTCTAAGATGGGAGGTGAAAAACCAAGATGAAGAAATTCATTACATACCGAATAACTAACAAATTTCAGCCTTATACCAGAAATGTTATTAGCAAACAAGGTCTAAATTTTACTGACTAGCTCTTGGATAGGAGGTAACACAACAGATAACTTCTCTCTGTGTAATAACATTCAAAGCCATCCACAAAGTTTTTGGTGTTGCAGAACTTTCAGTAATGAAATTTGTTATATATTCAGATTTGGCAGATGACACAAGTTTACGTGTTTAAACTTACTGTGGTCGGAGGGAAGGCGAGATGGCGCCACCAACGCCCTAACTGACTTCTGCGACGCCTAGCTTCAGAAATGGCAGAGTTGAACGAAGGCTGTAGTGTCCGCTTTACTAGTCTCTTAGTTCTAAAGTTCTAAAAGGAATTTGCCTGTCAAGAAATTCAGTTAAATTGGACTGGAACTGCTTAGCTAGCTCATTAGCAGTTTGTGCAGTAGCTAACCGCAACCTAGATGCTAAGATGTCATGTTTAGATTGGATTAAATGATTAAATTAGATTAAATTGCATTGGATTTGGATTGGATAGGAATAAATCAGGTCGGATTAGATCATTATATTGGATCAGATCGGATCGGATTAGATTATTGTATTGGGCTGAAGTGGATTAGACTAGATTAGACTAGACATTGCATACAATCACGAGATGTTTGCATCATGTAAGTCTCTGACATTGGGAGATACACCACGACACTTCTTAAAGCTTATCTGGTCTGACCTCATATAATCTTACATAATCTAATCTAGTTTAATCTGATGTAATCTAGTTTCTAAATTTTTGAAGCGCCACTATCGTAGAGCACAAGCATTATTCGATGTCCGCGTCTAAGCAAACCAGCTAGAAAGACATAAGACCAGGGCACTGTTTAAAACCCCTAAACGCCTGGGAAAGACGCCCTTCCCGCCACCGACGATGACACAACTACTCACTCTGATAAATGCCCTCGACACAAAAACTGGCCTTCTCGATAGGCCACTAATTACATACCACGGCACGGGAACAGGCCGTGTCGTGTGAAATGGTTATTCACGATCGCTCCTTCAGATTTGATCAGCTACCGACCGAGACGCAAGCTAGGCGAAAATCCTGCGAGCTAAGCATGTTGGCTGTCGTGAGAAACACCTATCATACACGCGTATGTACGCTTATTATGCGCATAGATGTACGTACACATATATTGGTTTCAAATGCTGACTAGCAAGAAATTTCTCTACCAAAATGGAGAAGAATAAACTAGGCCGAAGAGCAGAATTATAGCTTAGAGGCCTTAGGCGAAGGCCAGATAAAACGACAAGTGAACATCAAAAGTATTGGTTAGTTTTAATCACTTTTTATCAGGAAGATAAATTTAATCTAATTTGATGTAATGTAATGCAATCTGACTTAATCTAACCTAGCAACTTTCGTCTGCGTTTAACATCAGCCAGTAATTAATTGAAATGTTGATAGAAACAGACAGACGCACAAACAAAGACACAGACAATGAGACGGAAACAGACACGCATCCATAATTACACAGGCAGACTGTGAATAACAATCAAGCTCAGACATACTTTCAGATAGAAATATGCATACATGTAGACAGACAGACAGGTAGGCAGCTTGAGACGCAAACATATACACATTCATACATACAAACATACTTGCAGTACATACATGCATACATACTTACATACATACAGACACAGACAGACAGACAGACAGACAGACAGACATCTAATTTGGTTGTTCAGTTTCACCGCCATGTGAACGGAACCATTTTTAGTCTGACATAAACCACTCTGATCATCATCATGACCGCCGCCCACATTCACCAAACATAGCGACTACCTCTCTCGATTAAATAGAAAAACCAATTCGTCAGAATTTGTCCGCCCTCCCTCATGTCCTCCCTCTCTCCACCTATTATATCTCTCGACTCCCTCCTCATCTGCAGGGACCCAAAGTCATGCCAAAGCGTGGGAGAAATTCTTTCGAAGTTACATCACACCTTAGTTCGAAGTTGAGCAACACACGCGCGCGCGCACACACGTATGCATAATATAATGTCCATATTTATATATGTATGTGTATCTATTACACAACTACACAACCACTCTAACTCTCAGACATTTTCTTCGAATATTTATTATGTATATATTCAGTACGTATATATTAGAAAACATACTCATATATAAATATATTACACAGTCACTATCTTGAGTATTATATGATTCAAATATTAAATTTATTTATTTATTCTAAATCCTATGCTCTTTTCGATAATACACAAAAGTTTATCCCACTGGTTGACTGCAAAGCTTAAACGTCATAATACGAGCGCCGTTTAGATAAGGCTTACATATTTGAAGTTTTTTGTATGCAGGTCTTAATACCGTCTGTATACATGTATATTTGCTCAAGCCACCAACCACTCAAAACGAGGAAGATCAGAGCCAATGGATATATATATATATTGTATTGGTTATATATATATATATATTGTATTGGTTTTATATATATATATATTGTATTGGTTATATATATATATATTGTATTGGTTATATATATATTGTATTGGTTTTATATATATATATATATATATATATATATATATATATATGCATAACATGGAGGGATATGTCATTGAAAGCCAGCCCAATAATTAGTGCATTGATGCTTTGTATTCAGGGGCTGGGATAAGCCATTGTGACGCGTTGTCGGTAGTATTGGACTTTGAGGATTGCGCGAAACAGGTGTCCGTAGGCTCTAAGGGGGTCCCGTGGGTAGCAAGTGGTGGCACGCGAGCAAACCAGACGCACACGAATGGGAACAAGAGGAATGCGAACAAGAACAAGAACGAATTAGATCCACTTGGCCAATCCGGCCTTGCTTCTTTTGATTTTGTGGGGGCACTTCAGTGAGTGGGTTTGGACGAGGGCTGCTTAACAAAACTAGGTCATGAAAATTCTGGGAAACTAAATTAGGTACTAACAAACTTGGGGATTAACAAAAATTATCCAAAATATGAGATAAGAAATACGAAACGGGGAAAACTATGCAGAGGTAAATCGTAAACTCGAGATTTCTAAAAATAACTAAGCTAAATCGCGGGAACCAGCTTATTCACAGGCGAAGATGTCGTTAAAACAAAAAAGGGCATACAAATTATTACGGGAAGTTAAACATCGTCTTGCGGTGGCAGATGAGAAGGAGGAGGAAAAAGAAAAAAAGGAGGAGGAGAAGGAAGGGGAAGGGGAAGGGGAAGGAGGAGAATAAAGAGAAGAAGGGGAGATTGTGCTGACATAATCGTGTCTCGTGGGCAACAGGTGGTGCCACCAGACCTCTCTGCGGGCGGGGGGTCAGGTCGCGCGAACATCGGCCGGCGAAATCCTCTCAGAGATCGAGGGGAAATCTTTTTATGGCGAGTTGTTTTAGTCACACCCCTTTATCTGCAATTCTCACGGTCCCCGCTCAGACTACCTGCCGGTCCAAGTGAGACTATTGTGTTATTTATTTTGTTTAAAGCCTTTTCACTTCTATGCACGTTGACGAATTCTCCATTTATATTGCTTGAGAACATTGTATAAAAGTACACACACGAACATGTATGTATATATTATAAGTAAGTACGAGTCTGTAAATATTATGTATGTATGTATGTGTATTATTTATAGGCTATGTTGTCATATATGTCTGTGCATATACCGTAGATAACTATAGAAATACGACGATGTCAATCTAGTTTGATGATGAAAGCTCGTTACTACGCAGTGTCCCACGGTTTAAGCAAGATGTTCATTTCGGCGTGGTTTGCGTGATATTGCGTCTATGCGTGTGTCCGTCTGTCTTTGTACCTGTTTGTCGGTCTCCCTACCTCCATTTGTCTACCTCTGTTTCTGTGTCTCGGTATGTTACTGTCTCTATGTGTCTGTGCGTCTGTCTGTGTGTCTGTGACCTATCTTTGTACATATCTGACTCTTACTTTCTATACCTCTTATATTTGTGTTTCCCTTGTTCAGTCTGTGTCTGTGTCTGTCTGTCTGTCTGTCTGTCTGTTGCTCTCTTAACGGCTAGGTTTTAACCGAGAGCAACGGTTAGCAGTCCTAATGAATGCGAGCTCATGGCCGTGGCATTGTAATCGCTTGAGATAAATTCGCACGTTCTGGTTCCAAACATGCTGATCGGAGCAACGCCGGCGTTCTCCTAAAGAAACCGCAGATCAACAACATCCTACCTACAGTCGCGGACCAGTTAGCCTAAAGGCCTTCTTGAGTGGCCAATTTGGAATTGATTTCGAACGATATTCGGCTGTAACATAAACTCATCTCGAATTCTGACCAGTTTTCTTATCTATGATTTTCCTAAAGAACAAATATTATCAGATGTGAGTCGGAAGGTATTGAATATCAAAGCGGATCTGCTTTCAAATTGGACTCGGACTCCGAATGCGCTGTAGGATGATCTTAGACGAAAGTGGAAACCAGCTTAAATTCGTGTTCTTTGCTTTTTCTGTCGTCACGATGACGTCGTCGTCGCAGGTAAGGACGCAACGTATTGACGCTCTTAGAAGTAAATGCCTGATAAATTTCGTATTCGCGTGTGGCTAAGACACAGGTAGATACATGAATTGTCTGGTGCAACGAGGGTAGGTGTCATTTTATCTTTCGGGCAATGCAGCTCCTGTTAATTGTAATGAACGGACAATTGATGATATATATGGCAGTATTGAAGGCGATGGTTAGAATGATTTTTGGAAATGATTACGATGATGGGATGAGGATGATTATGATTAGGATGATTAGCGGATTATGTGACATTGATGGTGATAGTGATGATGACGAAACAGACCTTGTTCAGCATATAATTTATTCTTTGAGCGGCTCTTAAGAGGACTTTTATACATTGTAACTATTACAACTAAAGTTACAATTACGTTCCTTTTCCTCTAGGTCCTAGGCCTCGGAGAATTCCAGCTGCTCCTGCGCAGCTTTCAGAACGACCGCGCCCTTTCTGCCAATGCCACCTGTTGCCATGATAACGCTTCTACGCAGCCTTTTCAACCTTTCAGTAGCATCCCAATCTGCCATGTGAAGTGCCGGACCTTCTTTCGAATCTGCCTCAGTCACTACCAGGCCAACATACCAGCGGAGCCACAGTGCACCTATGGATTGACTACCACACGTATATTGGGTGCCAACACTTTTAATCTGTCCGATGCCAATGGCACTGCATTCCTGGTCGCATTTCAGTTCAACTTTACCTGGACGGTAGGTTAAAAATGAACAATGATTATGATGATTACTATTATTATGATTATGATTATTATGAGTATTAGTTGTAGTATCTAATCTAAGATAGTCTAATCTAATCTATAGCCTAATATTGACTAATGTAATCAAGAGCGTAATCTAATCTAGCCTAGTCGTCTTAATTCGGCCGTTTTGTAGTAGCTGAGATCATTTTACATTGACATAACGTAAAGCAATCTGTGGTATAGCCATGTGTCAGCGCTTTTGAGAGGTTCCCAAAAAGGCGCTATATAACTTCCGATGCACACGTAGGGGAGAATACCTCAAGACGCACCTCTGTACTATCCAGGCTGGTTGTTGCTACGAAGCAGCAGCCTACAGACATAGTCAGTAATCACGTTGCCTTATGTTGATTCATTAGTTTTCGTTTATTTCAAGAGGGACGAGGTTTCTGCAACAAATATTAATTTTCTTCATTTTGAATGTTTGCATGCCATCATCTGACGGACTGTTTCACACTGTGCATTCAAAGGTTAGGAGAACTTTATTTTTAGTTTTGCATTTTTTATATTTGTCAACCACTTTGTCAAAATGGTTGACAAATATACGGAAATGTTTTAAATAAATAAGGCCAAAATATGACAACAGTGTGTAATGTCGGCAATTAACAAGAAAATCATGTTCAAAGGAAATAAAACTAATGGTTTATAGATGTACATTTTAACTACATCAAGTCAACCAGGATAAATTAACAATATTGAGTAGGGCTGTTGGTGCCAAAACTGCACCATCTGCTGACCACCCAAAATGCTCTCGGTGCGTTTCGAATATGCAGCTGTGTAATGTCGGCAATTAACAAGAAGTTTATGCTCAAAGGGGATAAAACCAATGGGTTATAAATGGCCTTAACCACATGAATCAAAGGTTGCCAACAAAGCACCAAATCTTGTGGTCCAAAGAAGAAACAAATTGTAAGGAAAGACTAGCCAAAGGATCGTAGGCCTATGGCAAAAACAAAGGAACCTGATGTTTAGAAAGTGACCTATGTAAGGCTCAAAAGTGTAATATTACTAAACCCCATCAGATGTTAGTGGGCATGCTGCCATGGCCGGGTGTTATGCCGGTAGTGAGGTGTGCCAGCAAACTGTCTCTAAGATGCGCCTCTAGTTTCAAAGATTTTTCTAAGATGCACCCTGTCTGATTTTTAATAAGTCAGAGCATTTAGCCGTTACACTGCAGCATTTTTGTCACATGCCTTAACCATGGGACATAAAGTGACATAAAGTGCATATTTTATATTTTTATACTGGTATTGATAATGATGTCCCAATCTAGTATAGAAAAGGGGTGAGTCTTGCGACACTCCAGCCTTTATAATCGCCCGCTGATCTTGTGTGGTAGTTCCTCAGTTTAATGACATTTTATAGCAAGAAAGGCCGTTGACGTCGCCCTCGTCCTTTATCCAGGCTTGGGACTAGCACTATCCCCAAACAAGGCAAGGCTGTAGTTGGCGGAGTTAAACTGATCTTGTGTTTTCCTTTGTTTCTTTTTAAAGGGAAGTTTCAGCATTGTTGTTGAAGCCTTTCACGACCTCACATCAGGCACGCCTTATGAAGGTATTTTTCTAAATACAATACACTGCAATGCTATACAGTATAATACAGTACACTGCAGTGCACTACAATGCAATACACGACAATCAATCAATCAATCAGTCAAATTTATTAACAAACGAGTTGCATTGTATTACATTTAATTTAATTTCATATGTTACATTACATTTGGAACCGTGTGCCTCTTCCAGGAAGCGGGCGTCAGTTGATTCTTCGTCTGGCGACTCAGCGTCTTCTGTCCGTTGGATCGAACTGGACGAGAGCGACCTTCACAGAGGATACCACAGGGTCCTCACTGGTCTACGAATACCGTGTGGTCTGCCAGAGGCCCTACTACGGACTGGGGTGCGTCAGGGTTTGTGTCCAGAGGGACGACGTGTTCGGACACTATGACTGCGACGCTGACGGTCTGAGGGTCTGCAGGAACGGTTGGACTGGCAGCTACTGCGAAACAGGTTGGATCTATTGTAGTCGGTTGCGTGGTCATGAAAGGTAGAGTCGGGTAAGGTAGGGTAAGTAAGATAGAGTAGGGAGAGGTAAAGTAGAGCAAGGTAAGATATGCGGTAGGTGGTGCGGTAAGGTCAGGAAACGTAGGGTAGGGCATAATTTGGACCCTTCCCTATCTACCGTACCCTATCCTAGGTGAGGGGTCAGGTCAGGTCTGGTCAGGTCGGTGAGGTGTCCTGACCTTATATGGGCTTAGCTGTGACCAATAGTGAAGTACAGTATCAATTACTTTTGCAATAAATTGCCATCAATGCCAATTACTGTATTTGTTGCTACAAGAAACTAATGTTTGCATATTTACTCATTTACATTGAATTACGTCTTTTGAAGCAATAGCGCTATAAAATTTGCTTTATGTTTACAGCAGTGTGTCTTGACGGATGTAACGATACGTTTGGTTTATGTGTCACTCCGTTCGAGTGCCGGTCAGTTACATTACATTACAAATTATGTTACATTACTTTACATTAGTGTACATTATGTACCAGTACAAGTGGCCAAGTCTAGTGTAGGATCGTGTACCTTAGTGTTGGGTCGGGTCGGGTTGAGTAGGTCTGGTAAGGTGGGGTGCGGTAGGGTAGGATAAGTCAGAGTAGAGTGGAGTACGGTAGGATAGGGTAGGACAGGTCGGGTAAGGTGGGGTGCGGTATGGTAGGATAAGTTAGGGTAGAGTGGGGTAAGGTAGGGTAGGATATGTAAAGTAGGGTATGGTGAGGTAGGGTGGGATATGGTACGTCATGATTGGGCAGGATATGATAGGGAAGGGTAGGATAGGTCAGGGAAAAACAGGAATGATGATGGTGATAACGACGACGATGCTGATGATGCTCCTTCTCGATTGTACAGATGTAGGTACGGATGGCAGGGTCGCAATTGCAACGAGTGTATACGATACCCTGATTGCAACCATGGAAACTGCATCCTTCCGTGGCAGTGCAACTGCATTGACGGATGGGGAGGACCACTATGCAACATCGGTGAGCACCCGGATGATGATGATTTGATGTTGACGATGACGACGATGACGACGACGACAATGATGACTATGATAATGGTAATGGTGACAATTTTTACAGGTATCTCAGATCTTGAACTGAAAAGACTACAACTTATCCAAAATTCCCTAGCTCGTGTGGTGCTGGGTGCATCTCCTCATACAAATTCCTTAGCTCTTAAACCAGCTGCACTGGCTTCTCGTAGAATTCCGGATAATATTTAAACTAGCCTGTCTGACCTATAAAACTCTTACCATGAGCACTCCTACCTACCTTCAACCACTTTTGTCTCCCAACATCCTCTCCGCAGCCTACGATCTTCAGGTATCTTCTTGGCTGAGCCACGATGCAGAACTGTTCTGGGCTCACGTGAATTCCACACAGATGCTCCGAAGGAGTGGAACTGTCTACCAATGTTTCTTCGAAGTCCGAAATTTTTTCTTCCTTCAAGAAACGACTGAAAACTCATTGGTTCTCAGACTTTCAAACATCTAGATTTCTAAATCTTTTCACCTGGCGAGTGACTAACCGCGGCTTCAATTCGCATTTCTGTGTAACTTTGCTCGCGTTAAAAATTATCGTAATAATAATAATAATAATGACGATCATATTTAGGGCAACACTGAAGAATGGCGGTGGCAGTGGTGGTGGTATCGATGACGATCATGATGCTAATGATAATAATGACGACGACTAATGTTGATGACGATGTTGATGATGTTGATGACGACAATGATGACGATCTGGAATCTTTTGTCTTTGACACCAGACCTGCACTTCTGCACCCGCTACAACCCCTGCCTAAACGGTGGCACCTGTTCAAACGACGGTGCCATGAACTACACCTGTCGCTGTCCACCTGGATTTCAAGGACGCCGTTGCGACGTTTTTGGCGACGCCTGTCGTCAGAGGCCGTGCCAAAATGGAGCCACCTGCCAGGTCAGCTCTCAACTTCCAGACTGACGAAAAATTTTTAACTGAGACAGTTTTAAAGGCAAGGCAAGCGTGATTTAATTTAGTTAACTAATGATAACACTAACAACAACAACAACAATAATTATTATTATTATTTGTTTCCTTGTCATGCATTGCCTTTGCTTTCCTTCCCATTGTTTGCGATGCCTTTAAAACTGCTTCTGTTAAAAATTTACCGTTTTTTGTAATAATTATAATAATAATAATTATTACTTTTTTTTATTTTTATTATTATTAATTGTTCCTCCGAGGTTGTATGATCCCTCAGGATTAAAAAATGTCCGGAAAAAATGATCAATTACCCGGAACGGCTACATCTCGTCAAGTTCACGCATGGCAAAAGTGCTACGGAAGGCAACGGCATTGAAACGCTGAATTGCTTTAGCTAGGCGCTGGAAGAGATAACAAGTTTCTTTATGACCTCCGGAAGTTTGAGTGAGACAGCGTACTAAGTCCGTAATAAGATCCAGACCAGTGCTATTAATGGGGCCAAGAGTCTCGAAAGCTAGTGGTGTGAAGTGGTACATTGAAAGGAGTTGACCGTACTTGGCATTTTTTTTCTTGAGGACGCCAGCTCTGCGGTTGACCCGGCGTTTGCAGCAGTTGCCTGCAAGTAAGAAGGAGTCACCGTGTCAATTACTGTAACATCCCAGATTAGACTGCGGCCATTACGACAAGGGATAAGGGTGAGACTATCGGGTCTCTTGTCATCCGTTCTAGAAAGTCAGGGTGGTTCTTTGATAGCTGGGAAGCCGGCGCGTATGAGGCTCCGACAGACGAGGTCATTTAGGACCGGCATGTCGGGATATACGGCAAGGTCCAAGACCGCAAGAGAGTCCATGTAAACCATCTGCCGTCACTAGTGCTCCGCAAGGACAGTCATGCGGTTCACATTATGTTTGCTCAAAGGCGAAGGCCGACGGCTATTCTTACAGCCTCATCATCCAGTCGCAAGCCACAGATTCTTATCGGCAGGGCAAAAAGCCGTTCACCTGCGTGTGGTGCAGGCAACGATATTGAACTGCCTGCCACCACACTAATGTCTGCTGTCACCAGGCATTAATTGTGGGCGTGCGAGCACCTAATTAGAACGTGGTCACGTTGTTGAAGAATCGTCAAGAAGAGCGAGACTAACAGGCGACATGAGTCAATCGGCTACCAGCACGAAGACGTCAGCCTAATCAGATCACCGCGTTGAAGAGAAAAACGAGACAGTGGTAGAGACAGACAGACAGACAGACAGACACACACACACAGACACACAGACAAAAAGAGAGTAAGACAGAAAGACAATGAGACAGACTGAGAGACAGATATACAGAAGAGAGAGTGAGAGAGAGAATGAGAGACAGACAGATAGAGTGAGAGAGAATGAATGATAGACAGACAGACAGAAAGAAAGATAGGGACAGAGAGAATGAGCGCGAGAATGAGAGTTCGAGAGAATGAAAAAAAATAATTAGCAGAGAAAGACCTATAGGCAGGCATACAGACAACAGGAGAGAATAACAGAAAGGGACATACAGAAAGAGAGATATGCAGACAAAGAGACGCGGGAGGATAGAATGGGGAGACAAACCAGCATGCAAACGACAAATATAGCGTTTAGCATGGTTGCATCTCTTTGAATAAGTGGCTAATCCCAGTAAGATTGTTTTTTGGTAAGGTTACTGTCTGGCTGCAACATTTGACTTTCGGCGAGCCATCGCTGTACCATAGCTTCTAAATCTGCGTCAGAGTTGACCTGCACATTGCCCAGTAGGGAGGACTGGAGAGAGTGGGTACTCGCAGCTGAAGCCAAAAAGGCAGGAAGCGCGAGGCCACCCGACGAATGCCCAATCCTCCAGCCTTAACCGGAAGAGAAGCCTGGAGCCACTGATTATCCAAGGTTAGATTCAGACTGGAGCAAAGATCCTCATGCAGGAGAGAGCCCTATCTATCCAGGAGAGGGTGATCAATGCAAGGGCCGCAACGGAGCGCGTGCAGAAGTTTGGGAGAACTAAGTGAACTTCGGAGAAGGACGAGAGCATCGTGTTTGGCAATGCTTTCTAATCTGGCAATTGCTAAAGGAAGTTCTGCGCAGCGGGATTCAAGACAAACCGAGAGAGCTTCCGAAGAGGACAAAGGAGCGCCTAGCAAGATGGCTTAACTGTTAGAAACTCGTTGATGTTTTCGCTCGTTACCAAGGAGGTGTTCGAGATAATCTCGCATTAGGATCGATTAAGTCACAGCCCTTGCAAACTACATTCTTGCTCAATGGTTGCAACATCCTTGGCCACAATGGGTGCGTCTCCCCCCCCCAGGGTAAGGGCGTCTAAGTATCCCAGAACTAGCGGTAACGATAGATTCTCCAAGATTGGCTGCAGTGGAAGGCAAAAGAAAGCGGACAAAGCGGATCACCCTGTTGTAGACCGAACTGAGATCAAAGGTAAACTGGCCAAAACGGAGCTCTGAAGCCTCTGCATAGGCGAGATGGCAAAGGGAGCTAATTCTGGAAAGACGCAACCCACTGAGGAGAGCATGCGGTCTGTGCTTAGGCTGTTGAAAGCGTTTGAGAACTCCACCTTGACTAATATGGATCCTGTTTGCATTCTGCCTAAAAAAACACCTAGCCGCTTGTACAGCTGCTTCGCTATACCACCGAGCACGCCCGCCCCAACCTGCCTGGGCGAAAGTTATGCGGCGACCCTTGGAACAGCAAAGGTGTTTGCGCTTTTGGAAGTGAGTCTGCGCCAGTAATACCTGATTACTATCGGCCGCAAACCTCCGGATTTTTTACGCAGGGCGAAGGGTGTGCCGCCAAAAAGTATGGGCCGTACCTGATCAGGGCAAACACCTGCGAGAAGCAAATTGACCAACCCCGTGATGGCCGAAACCAGTTCAGGTCCAGTCTCTGAACAATTCACCAGGTCAACTATATGTTGAGGTCGAAGAGCATCTGGCCCCCGGATGAGCCCGATGGAAATGAACGGATGCGACGCAACACCTCTTCTTCGGTAGTTTGAAAGGGTGTCACTGTGAAGACGGATGGAATAGTAGGGCGGTCAGGAGATAGCTCAGGATGTTTGAGGCGCAGCTCTTCAAAGATCTCGTGGTTTGCGGCTACTGGTTTATCGTTAGAGCACAGAATTCTGACTGCAACCTTAATGTTGCCTTCTTCCGGCTTAGACGTTACTGCTCAGCAACTGTTTGATCACCAACGCCTGAACTAGATCTGTTCAAACGATCGGAATTATTAGGACTCTGAGCAAAAATTTCAACAATCTTTAGAGGCAAGGTGTTAAAAAATCCTCAACTCTCCTCTTGACCGTTGATGTCAAATTATGGCGTCTATCCCTCTTACTGACCAGTTGTTCAAGGATTACTGCTGCAAAGGAGAGTAGCATTTGCCAAAAATAAGGGTTAAGAGGTTCTGTGAAAATTTGGTTGATTATGGTGGTCAAAAGCCTTCCCGCACTTGGCCTAGAGCCTCTGGGAATGTGTTTTAGGAGCCTTTTGGCCAGTGTTGGGTGAGAAACCTTGCCTGAAGCCACACTACCCCCGCCTGTGTATTGTTGACCGAAACCCCCGAAGACGCATGGTAGCTCGACTGGGAGGAGAAAGTGGAGAAGGGGAGGAGCAGGAGAATCCGATGTGGAAGCCAAAAACCCAGTAGCCGAATTCAAATTGCCGCGTTGCAAGTTTTCTAGAGGTGGCTTATGGGAACCGGGGCAGGGTTTATTGCGAGGTCTGTGCGGACGGACCATGCTGTCTCTGTTATGTAGCATTCATACTGCCCTACACACACTGCAGACACCCCTTGCTTTCTGCGAAGTCGTCGGGGTCTCCATTTTATACCAAACTGTAAACGTGGATGAAAAGCCACGCTTTGTCAGCTAATACAGGACCATACTGGGAGAAGAGTGTTAAACTAGGTGCAACCTGCACTTGAGATACGACACAGGTGCAACGCGGGCGTGCGGCAAAAGTTGCATGAGAAGTACGTACCTACTTTAAAAGAAGTGAACCAGCTTCGAGAATAAAAAGACCAATTAAAAACACGCTTACGCAACAAAACAGTCTTCAAATACCAAAGGTAATGGGAGGAAAGTGCGATTTTAAAAACAATTATTTTCTACCGCAGAGATGAGCTGCCATCTTGTCCGAGCGGCCGTTCCAGATTTTTTATTTATTCATTTTAGTTATATTAATTAATTTATTTAATTTTTAAAATTTATTATTATTATTATTATGGCTAATAATAATATAATTAACCAACAGAGTTTTATTGACGCAACTGTGATGTTTGAAACCTGTGTATTTGTTATATGTTATATTTACATTAATTGTTGTCTACATTACATTAGGCGACGAATGCCACCTACGTCTGTCGCTGTCCAGCCGGTTTCTCGGGCGTCAGATGTGAATCCAATCAGACCGGTACTCGACCTGGAGGCCAGCAAGAGGTCACCGTCTCTGAGTTCCTCGTAACCTCTCATCCAGATGAGCCAACCCACATCCCATCTGCCACTCCGCACTTCGTCTCCACTCAAGGTCACACCGTCTCGACGTCCTCTTCCGAGCTGGGCTGGGTCGAAATCACCCTGATCGCCAGCCTTGGAGGTCTACTTCCGGTCCTTCTGGTTGCCGCAGTGGCTACGATCTTCGGCGTCCTTAAACACAGACGTCGACCCGATGAAACCCAGTCTCGTCCGAACTCTAGCCGATCATTTCCGACCGTTGCCGATACGGGTCGAGCTTTACCGAAGCTGAACAACGTCGATGAGAAGGATTCTTCGAGAAGTGCCAGTCTCGACTCGCGAGGTCTCGCGCAAGAGCGGAAGGTCTTAAACGTCAACCGCAGCATCAACTTCTGGTCCGATGCGGCGGATCAATCCGAATCAAAATGGACCAGAAGACGCTTACAGGAAATTGGACCTCTTCCGCCGGAAATGAGACAACTCCCGCCGGAAATGAAGCGACACTCGCCGGATGTTCAAGCACAGCGTTGCTCAGAGACATGGAGGAAAGTGGACAGCGTTCCGGATATTATGGACGTCGCTGACGTGGCGAGGTGTCGGCCATGGACCCAAGGGGAAGTCCTTCTAGTTCCTGGGTATATCTACTCTAAACTAATTTAGTCTGAACACTTCTGTAGCGCCACTGTAATGATGCTTAAGAGATCAATCGATGGTCACTGCTAAGTAAAACTGATTTGCAAGCCAAATTTTAGGATAATTATGTCAAAAACCAAAAGGGAAATCGAAAAAGACACAAAACCTCTGTAGGGAACGACTCAAGAAAGAGACGAGTCTTCTCTAGTCGATATAGGAAGGCCAGCGCGTTTAACTCCATTTGCATGAACAGCTAGGTACACGTCTTTAGTACTTCAGTGCGTGACCATCCGTGGAATACCACGCCACCTGGCGCCCACTCAGTCCTGCATATTGGTTGGTAAATGAGTACTGAGAGGTAAAATGGACCCTATCATTGAATTACTGTGTTAGTGTCTGCGCATCAGCCAAATGATCGGTCGACCTCGGGACCTGAGTTTCTGCTGAGCTTCTACTGAGGCGCCTTAACAAGTGTGTTACCTGTGTCTCTGGGTTTCTGAGTCAACATAGAAGCATGTAAGCAAGTGTGCTACCCTTACTGCTACGCGTATGATGAGTTTCTGTAGAGGCGTGTAAACTAGTGTGCCACCTTTACCTTAATACCGCTGGGCAGCCCCTATAGAGGCGTCTGAATAGTTCGGGACCTTTGCCTTTGTACTTCTGATGAAGGAGTCTAAACAAGTACGTTATCTTTATAGTTTCCTTTTTAAATTTCATTCAGTACAACAGCGCCTTCTTTTGTGCGTAACTGCGCCAGTTTTACGCCACCAGTATTGAGGTTTTTAGACTCTTACTTCATCTTTACGACGTCATCTCTCTTGCATGAGCTGTTGAAGTTTCTCTTTTTCTTTCCAGAGTTCAAAGGCCGCACAGAACGAGGGCAGCACTGGAATACGTTTCCGTTGTCGCTAGGTGGCGTTACGAATATCCGGCCGATTCTTTGACGACGGACGTTTAAAAAGTGGACCGTTGATTAGCTTTGTGTTTCCGACGATATAACATAGTTAAACGATTGTAGGAGGTCGTGACATCTCGATGAAAAGACTATGTGCTGAGGATTATGATGACACTGATTATGATTATGAGGTTGAGGTTGAGGAGGAGGAAGAGGCCATATGATGATAATAGTGGTGATGATGCTGCTGCTGATGATAATGGTGGTGGTGATGATGATAATATTGATGATGTTGAAGATAATAGTGATCACAATGTAAATGATAACGATGGCACTGGGCTTTCACTGTTAAATAAATTTTTATTACACAGTTGCTCTTACTTACTTGCACCTTCAAAAGTTATAGTTCGTTTTCAATGCCGCTGCGCACCTACTTACCCGTAAACGGAGTTGCGACCACATCACTGAAACTATGTTACTGGACTGTGCGCGCCGATCTCTTCACCACAGGCGTCACCTGCGCTCGGAAACTCACGGTTACTTCCACATTTCAACGCGCACTAGACGATATGGCTCATGGAGTTTCGCATCTGCTAGACCATGTGTCTAGAATAGCCTACCACCTGGCATCCCTTACCACCAGCAGTCAGTCGATCGCTATAATATGGGACTTGAAACTGCAATGTTCCTGCTTAAACTCCGCCTGCCTTGTTTGCGGTGGTGCCAGTCCCAAGCCTGGGTAAAGGAGGAGAGCGACGGCAACGGCCTTTGATGCCATAAGCTGTCGTTAAACTGAGGAACTATCGGTACTACAATGTTCCTGCAAACATATCCACGTGACTGAGCAATTCCCTGTGAGTCCAGACTGTAAGGACCGTGAAACTAAAATGCTTGTATAGTAGTAGTGGTTGTGGTAGTGGTAATAGTAGTAATAATAATAGTAGTAGTAGTAGCAATAGTAATAGTAGTAGTAGAGTAACAATGACGACGGGTGAACACACAGAACAGTCTTCTCCCTCTCCGAGAGTGTAAAGATATTTTGTAGTTGAGTTCGCTGAAGGTTACAGTGGAACAGAAATCTTGAAATATCTTTCTGTCCTGGGCTGAATTTGACCCCCTCCCATTCAACCTGAGGGTTTGCAAACCAGGACACAGATGGTGACCTGAGGTTTGATCGTCCAGTGATGAATGATCCCTTAGTACTTTACAGCCGGTGTAATAAACCATCCCTCTACCTTGAAGTTACAATTCTCAAACAACCTTTTCCCATGGAAAATAGGTGACCTTTTAAAGTACACGTGAGCTAAGTTAATATAATGTCAGGCAAGAAAGTGTAAACTAGGGTAGGTCACGGCAAAGAATAATAAGTGAAAACAAAGAAAAGTACTTAAGATAAGGTAAGGTATAATAAAGGTAGAGTAAGATAAAAGATGAGCTTGTCAAGATTAGGAGAGGTGTGGTAAGATAAATTAAGTTAGAGTAAGGCAATGTGAGGTAAGAAACTGTAAGATAAATTAAGGTAACAGAAGGTAATTCACCTATAATTTGTACATTTTTATACGGCTTTTCTTCGGTAAAGGACTCGGCTGCTTTCTGTCGAAAAAGCGCTGGAACATTATACACGATTTCATTAGAACGTAGCTGTACATTAAGACATTGCTGTACTCCAAAACTTATGTTGGGATGGGCCTGGACATAACTACTGCACAGATCGTACACCTTCGTGTACGTATGCTGGGCTGTGTTGAAATGGGTTACAAGTCGGTTGTGGGTGGCTTAGAACACTAGTTGTTTCGCTCAACTGAGTTGCATCTTTTACACATTTGAGTTTACATTTACTGATAAGTTTACATTTCTTGGTAAGTTTACAATTTGCGTAATGTAAATATTATTACACTGTGAAGTATAATTCGTAATAGTAAAGGAACTTAAAGTCAGACATAGGAATGTTATTTATGTCTTACCTTTAGATTTTTAGCTGCTCCTGCTCTGTGAGAAATAGTGTCTAGTAAGTAATGACAGCAGCAGACACTTGTGTGACCAAAGGCTGCTATGGATAGTGTTTCCAGCTTATATTGCCTTTCCTTTTCCACCTTACCTTACCTTGCTTAAACTTACCTTACCTGACTTAACCCAAGAAAGGTTAAGTAAGTTGCTACCGCTTTATACCCATGGCTTACTCTTTGGCTGGTTTAAGGTATTGTTCTTTTCTGCTAGCTTACTTAGCAGAGAGTCTTTCTCATTCAGACAGCACGATGGAAACGAACCTCTACAATGCCACTCCCATCAAGCGCTTCCCTCTAGACCGTTCCGAATGCGGACTTCCTATCCGTACGTCCACTCCCATCTCCAAGTCCAATCCAGACGAGGCTCTTGTGCGGAAAGATTCCAACGGATCCGAGACCACCTCGAAACGTCTTCGGGCCACGGTGTTCTTTGATACATCGGATGGAGGCCAGTTCATGGTCTCCTATGATGCTCCGGCTCCCAGAAGGGAGTCCCAAGCGTCCGAGGGGTCCGGCGACCTATCAGTGACCCAGATGGCCGCCTTAGCCACGCGGGGGTCTCACACCGAATCCGAACAGCAACAGAGGTTGTCGTTCACTCAGCGGGAGTCCCTACAACCGTCACAGGGGTCCAGTACCAACTCTAAGTTACAGCAGCCACAGCGATATCGTACTGAGTTTCAACAGCAGCAGGGGTTGACGCAGGGGTCCAACACCCAGTCCGTACAGCCGCCACAGGGAATATCCTTCACCTCCACATCTGGCAGGGATACGATGACCAACTCGGAAAAGCTGGGACTCCGGAAAGCATCCCTGAGAACGTCGGATAAAGTCTCTCAACCGGAAAGAACTTCGGTCCTTGCACGCATTAATCCTGCTCCCAGGTGTAACCTCGCGAAGGTTATGCCCAGCGAGTTGGTGCGGACTGAGTCGGGGGACCGGAAACAGGTGCGCAATAGAAACCTCCCCGATCGAAAGCAGGCGTCGGGCCCCAGTAAGGCCCCTGCGAAAGACCTGAAACCCAAAGTACCAGGTAAGCCCATCCATGAGTCGAAAGATAAAACCAACCTGGTATCTAAAGCAACGGTTACCACAGGTTTCACGTTTACAATCAAGTCCCCAGTTTCGGATAGACCCACCGAGAAACCGTTGGCCTCGAAATCATCTAAAGTTGTCGCAAACCCGAAACCGGTTTTCAGGAATGATTCGGTGGCTAGAGCGAGTTCTACTGGAACGAATATTCTGCAACTCCCGGTAATCATGGATCAACGACTTTCGACGCGGCTGAGCGACATCGGGACTCGGAAGACGGAAATGGTGGAGCATACCAGAACCAGGTCAAGGTCGACGTCAAGGACCGCTGAACTGGCCAGCTCTTTGTTCCCTCGGAGCATGCCCCGATGCAACTTTCGAAAGTACAAAGACGCTACGGGTTCGGCGTGCTCTGCATTGACAACGGCTGGATCGATGAAGCGTAACGCCGGGATGTCGGTTCCTGCACGCCTGAAAGGCAAGCCTGCGAGACTGGAAACTTCAAAAGGAACTCCGCCAACTTCAAAGGGAACGCCGCCAACTTCAAAGGAAACGCCGAATTCGACAGCTTCAACTGGAACTACGACGAACAACATGCCGACTGACGTCAACATGGGCAGGAATGGCGTGAAGAACCACCTGGTTAAATCCAGTCATAAAAGGAAACCGGAAGGAGCGAAGACTTCTGAGGAGGAGTTGCTCGAGAATTCGATCCAACATCGAGTGGTCAGTTACGACTCTTTGTAATACAAAGTAATCATAAATGGAACGATTTACATAGCGACACATATGTATGTTCTTAAAGTCGATGTCCTATATGAATGAAGGCTATGTTTATCACATGTATATAAGTACATGTATATATATATATACATGTACATGTATCTGTGCATGTATATGTGTACATATATATGTATATCAGCCAATTTGGTTCAAGTGATGAGCGGGTCTTATTGCCACTGCTAGCAATCCAATTTGCAAGTGCCACTTTAATATCACGCTGTAAAGTAACGCTGACTGGACGATCTGATGAACGACAAAAGTGACTCAAAGTACCCTGCTTCGAAGTAGATGAAGTAGATGATGCTGGTGTAGACTGTCTCAGCGGAAGTTTCTGATACTGTAGTGGATGTTTGGTTTGCAGGTGATAAGTAAGCGAAGTGTTAGAACCATGGTAGGCAAACGATTTCTCACAATGGATACAATAAACTTTATCAACATTTTCAACATTCCCGTCAGTCAATAGTTTAAAACCAAAATGTTCGTGTAATCGTCCGGAAATTTGTTTATATTTCTCGGCCGCCATTTTTTTACTTTTTGACTTCCGGTACATTTGTAAGTGATGGGTCGATTAATCGTTAAAAAAAAATTTAATCGTTAAAAAATTTTGACGATTAATCGATTAATTAATCGTTAACTTTTGCAGCCCTAATATATACATGTACATGTATCTGTGCATGTATATGTGTACATATATATGTATATCAGCCAATGAAGGACATGTATATCACGCATATAATACGATACTAGGTCAAATTTGGAGTGCCACTAAAAAGCTCTGCGGCTGCATGCACACGCTTTAGAGTTGCCCGATGCCCAAAAGCAGTTCGCATACAAGGGCAGATCTAAGGAGACCGAGGTCCATGCCTCCCGTCGTCTGCTGTGTTGGGTTGGAAGACCCAAACTAGGGTTAGAATACAACACGAAAACTTCAAAAATAATGCAAAGGAATTAACATAAATGCTGATAATTATTGCGGTTCCAATCATTTTGCAAAGGATAACACTGTTATAGAAGCTCTCTCACTGTCTTTCAGTCTCAACATGACATTTCCATTTAGTAGCAGGGAGCGCGAAGACTGTAACACTGGTGAGTCGTGTGCTAAGTTAAAAGTTTAATTAGAAAAGTCGTTTATAGATTCATGACGACTCAACTAATGTTGTGATTTAACTGTTCGATTAATTATAATTTCTAAAATCAAAGACTGTGTGTATTTACTCGAGTTAACGCTATGCTACGAAACGGGTCAGTCGACGGTTACTTTACTTTTATTTTTCACTTTATTTCACTTTATTTTTACTTGTATTTTACTTTACGTTACTTTACGTGTGTCTGATTCCGGGTCTTTCAGCCAAGCGTGGAGCCTGAGTCGATTGAAGATGTTCGGCTGCAACCTTATTACCAGCATCATCATCAGCATCTTGAGCATCATCCTTTGCAATGCTCCATGTCGGATGTGGAAGAGGAGGAAGCAACGTTTGCTGCCCTCCCAACACCCGTTCCACGTGATGCCATTCAAGAAGAAAGGGAGGCGGCTGAGAGTTCATTGCCTGCAACTGGAGGCAAACTTCTAAAACAATGGAACAAAGAATGGGTAAGACTATTTATTATGGGCAGTGGCGTAGCTAGGTATTTTGGTTCCTGGAGCGAGTGATGGCAATCCCAAACCCAGTAGAAATTTTGAATTTTAACAAAGACAGCAATTTAAAGAAACAATTAAGACGACTGGAAAAACGAGTCCCGGGGTCAGCGATCATTTCCCCCGTTCTTTAGCCTGGCTATATGTAAAATGGTCGTTGATTCCGAATTCGTTAGAGTGCTATCAACAAAGTAAGGAGGTAAGCTAAGGTTGGTGTCAGCGGTCCTGGCAGCCATGCGATGTCGTTAAACTCTGGAAATTGTGTTCCTCAAAAGCTTTCCCATAATGAAGGAAGCCGAAGCAAGTCTAAAGTTTCTTGTTTCAAGAAAAGCAAACTGAATGTAAGTACGTATTAGTTATTATATATGCATATATATATATATATATATATATATATATATATATATATATACATATACATTAATCCCTAGTCAATTCAAGATCAAAATTCAAAGTTATTTGATTAATAAGCACTTCTAAAAGTTATTCTACCACTTGTGATGTGCTCGCTTAACGGCCTGCTTCGAAAATAAGCATTTTGGATTATAGCAATGTTATTCGTCAAATAGGCGCGATGATCTAGTGGTTAGCATGCTGGATCGTCAACCCAGATATCGGGGTTTCAAAATTAATCTTTTTGAGGGCAGAAGAATGTTTCAACATCATTGCTTGTCTTGGCAAGGAAGAGGACTTGCCACCCCTCCCTTAAATACCAAGGCTAAGGCGGTTTTACTGCAAAAGTATGAGCTTTAATTATTTCAGAGTCCGATGTTGTAGTGACCCACCAAAACCTGACAGTAAATCTCCAAAATTCAGTTTGCCGACATATATGCATCTGTCACAACAAGGGGTGTCGATCATAGAGGGCCCCAGGCTATATTTTGAGAAGGAGGCCCACCACTGGTCGGGCAATATTGGCTGAAATCCTGGATCCGCCCTTATTGGAAGGGTTTCTTTACATGTGCAGGTACTTTCAAGGCGCTACATTAATGTCTAGTTACGCTCAGTATTATGGGCTTTTTCTCTTTGTCTTTCTTTTTTGTGTTCTTCCTTTGTTTCCTTCTTTCTTCCACCCTTTTTCTTCTTTCTGTCTGTCCTTCTTTCGTTCATTAGTTCATTCAGAGTATTTATGTCGCGCCAGTTCCATATCTAACATTTCAATTGCGATCACAGTCCCTATCTTTCTTTGCCATACCATACCTTACCTCACCTCGACTTACTTTACCTTACTTTGCCCTACTTATCTTGTGTCGGCCTACCATAGAATACCCTGCCTATATTAATTGATTTAATTCTGTTTTGTACTTGAAGTCTGCTGAGTCCTTCGAAATAAAAGTCGCACTAAATCTGTCTCAGCATGTGAACGACCTTCTCACCGAATTACAACAGAAGATAAGGTACTAAAGAGTAGGCCTAATTATTATTACTTTTCAATTCAGGCAATAAAGAGTAGGGCTAGTTGTTGAGTTTCAATTTAGGCAATAAACAGTAATTATTATTAAGTTTCCATTCCTGTAATAAAAAGCAATTTTTCTTAAGTTTAAACTCGTTATATAGAATAGGCCTAACTAGTATTAAGCTTTTCTTCAAGTGTTAAATAATAGTTGTTAACTTAGTAATCATTCCTATTTTTAACTGAGTTGTATTGGATTGTCGTATAGTGTATTACTGTATTCTACTGAGTTTACATTGTACTGCATTGTATTGCAGTGAACCTGATGTGATGCGAATTTGTATGGGTCGAAAAAGTTGCAGTTCCCTTCCTCGCTTCCGAAGCGATAACCTGGACATCGACGGTCTTCTCAAGAACCTCCGATCCTCTGAGAGGAAGGTCAAAGGTAGAGTCGATCTCCGTTTGTACTGGTAGTAAGAGTTTTTTAGAATAAGGCAGAGGTAAGGATGACCCTGCCCCACTAGTTCAGTTGGAATTTATTGATCATATGCAAGAAGACAGGAATAGGCCTAACCCTCAATATGGAACGTTAAAAATCAAGTTTCTAGTCACTTGTGGTCTTTCAGAACCCATGTTAATTGCGAAGATAATACTGCTTTTGATTTAAAGTCAATCTGCCTTCAAATAAAGGAAACTTTATCATTTTGTCTAAAGTTGAAACTGAAGGAGCATATTTAAGAAAATAATAATAAAATTTTGTATAAATTTTGAAAAATGACCTGAAATTGACGAACACTGCGTCGTTCATAGCAACTGCCGCAGGCACTGAACACTTTACGTTGAACACGTTACTAGTGGAATGTGCGATTCGCATACTGTTTTGGTACAAACTGTGCAGGCTTGATTTATTTTCTTGTATCTGGTTCTTGGATACAGAACATTGCATCTTTTAGCAAACGGTTCCTTCGTTTTTTCTTCTGGAACCACACAGCCCAGATTTTTCAGTGACACATTTTAGGCCTACACCTTTCTGTAACGCCTGAGGAAGCAGGGGTCTTGCTGAGTGTAATCCTTTGCCGTCTACCAAGTAATAAGTAAGTAAAGCTGCGATAATCTCATGCCCCATAGTGGAATGTAGGGGAGGCAAGCTTATCGGTTATACTCTTGGCTTGCTTTACTAGTTCTTTCAACTGGTCACGTTTAGATGTGGACTCTCTTAGACTTCACATTGGAACACTTAACTTGCTGTATCTTCGCGTTATGTCTCTCCGCCGTCTGAATTTCGACAAGGAGTAATGCGGGTGTGTTCTTTTCCGAGTTTCGCACAGCCTCTTATCCTCTCGCTATCTAGGATCAGTCCGTCTTGCGATTTCGCAACAGGGTGTGCCCATACCATGAAATCGGATCCTTTTGAGCCGGTTTCTGGATCGGACAGCGAACTCCATGGTTGTGACTTTCCCCGTAGCTGACTCCTTTCTTTCATACAGACCTGTTATTTATTTATTCATCACAAACTCTTCTCTTCCCTCTGTGTGGCCTTAGACCGTCTCGCAATCTTACAACAGGATGGACACCAGCCCTGTCGGATCAGCGGAGCCAGTCTCAGAATCAGACGACTGTTTCGGCTGTAATTAGCCTTTTGCCCGGACACCCTCTCGTCCGACTGTGTTTCGTAACTTGCCGCGAGTACAGGCTTTGGCTTGGAAATACGTCACCGAGCACGCGAATGTGCTGTATATATCACTGACCAAACGATACCAGGTTGACATGAGTCGTGGACATGCAGAACGCACGCGCCGCCGCTCTACATTTAGAACAGCGCATGGTGTGGCAGCCCCTATTCAACCGCTCTTTCTATGTCTGTATCTTATGGTGTGTCTCTGACGACGCTTATTGTCTTCCGCGCTATCTAATAGGTATATAGTTGCGATAGTGCGAAAGACCGCTTCCAATTACCTTTCGCACGTAGGAAAACAATTAGAACGAGCGACGGCCGGCGCCGCTTTGTTTGAGCATCGGAAATTGTTGAACATTTGGAAGAGGTTGCAAAGGAACAAGGATTTAATTAATTAACAAATCGAATTAAAACACATATCGTTGGAGTATTAAAAATGAACTAAACCAGACCGAACAAGTTAAATATGAAACTAATATCGAGGCGTAATCCGCGGATCATTGAAATGAAATATTTATTATATACAAATCCAATTTATATTTACTACATACAAATGTGGCCGATCCGCCACATAGGCCTGGGCCCATCCCTGTGCCTTGTGCCGAACAATATAGGCCTACGTCAAAATCGAATCAAAAATGCAGTTTTTCTTCCATTTACATTTTCATTACATTTTCGAATAAACTGGGCCGTGTGTCTATGTTTCCAGCTCTCCTTGAAGAGATTGAAGTATGGTCGAGTTTCAACAGAGAAGTTGCATAGAGGGGTAAAACTGCAGACTCAGCGGTTACTGGCAACGTCTTTCCATTCTGCCGTTTGTCATGTCCCACTTGACCCTACGGTTGTCAGTAAAACATTTTTGATGCTCAGCCTTAATTTAAATATTTGCCGGTTTTGACTGAGAATGTGTGACCTCATATATCCACGTTATTCGAAAACGTAAACTTATGCTTCCATATTAAGTCGAAAATGTATGATGCCCTGTTTCCATATTTAGTCAGGGATAAAACGCGTGACCAATTATTTCACATTTTTATGTAGACTCTGTGAATTAAACATTTACCTTTTTAATCTTGAATGTGACATATTTACAATCTTGAATATGTATGTAACAAGTATCGTGATTATTAGTTTCGAATTTGTTACTTGTTTGTGTATGCCGGATTATCTTTTCATTGTGTATTGATTGATTTTATTTTTGTAACTCAATAAGATTTTTCAATGATGATTTTAATGTATGATAAAAGTGATAAAATTAGGGAGGCACGAGGATTATCAACAAAGATGTGGCAATATGATAATGATGACAATACAGATAACGCTGATAGAAGTTAGGAACAGGCGGGTTTTAAGCCACCGTTCAAAATTCACCACCAAACTAGGGCTTAACGCACGGGTTTAACTCCGCCCCAAAACAGACAGGTTTAATTCCACCATAAAACAAGGGCGGTTAACTCCATCCCCCAAATGAGGGTCACTTCTTTCATTATAATATTTATTATTACTTTTTTATTGTTATTGTTGTCTTTTGGAAGCAAGTTCAAGATCCTATGTGTAACTTTGTCTTATACTTAAACGGTACAATGTCACGTGATATTGTGACGTCAAGCACTTCGACTACTACTATTTTTTTTCTATAGGTCACGTGTTTTAAAGGCGCTCGTCGGTCAGTGGTGATTTTAAATGACTCGTAATCGTAATGACGCTTGTTTGACGGTGAATTGTCAGCGGCGAATTAAGATAACCCTTTTTTAGGGAGGGGAGATAAACCTGCCCTTATTTTGGGGCGAGTTAGGCTGGGATTTGTGGGCAAATTATAAACGGTCGTTCCAAACCAGCCCTCGTTCGATGGTGGATTGTGATTGGTGGCCTTAAACCCGCCAACTCCTGTGATGATATAATATTGTGTATCATGTAAACATTTTCTGAAAATTTAGTTATTTCTGTATTTCTGTTCTATAAAGCATATTAAATCTCCACAAACGGGACATATGCAATTTAGAAAAATATTTTTATCGAATCCGTGTAATTTAGAATAAGCTTTTGCGGCAAGAGCATTATTTAGTTTGTAACAATTTGTTTAATCTATTTTCCTGCTTACGTCGAGCCACTATCTAACCGCTTAGCATAATCTTAAAACAGCAGACACCAATGGAGCCATAAAGGGCTTAGACGTGGCAGTAAAGCACATGTTATGCGGCCAACCCTTTTAAGGCCGATGTCTGGAAACGGCTGACAGTAATGTAGGTAGAAATCTTACAGATCGTTAACTTTGGTAATAAAACAATGCGCCGCGACGTACAGCCAGACCTGACTGTGACCTTTTGAATTCGTCAAAACGGTTTGCCGCTAAGCAACAGCGGATGCACTTCCACCTGCTTTGACGCACTTCTCTGTATAGCTACACTGCTTAAAGCGTACGTCAAGGCGCCTATGCGCGAGATCGCCGGTTCGCATACCGATAGGGGATGTAGTTAACAGATTTTCAGCTCGGCTAGCATGGTCCGTACAGAGGACCTTAAATGGCTTGGCACCCATTCAAACGGGCAGCGATGGTGATGGATCTCATTCGATCAATTCAATGAAAAATGAGTAGGGTCGAGGCCATACGGTCGTTATACAAAAACATGTAGATTTACATTGCCAGTGTCTGCACTAGCACACGACTTTTAACAACGTATAAATGAACACTCGTGCATTCGGGACTCGCACTCCGTGGGTATTATCACTTGTCCGTTAAGACTGACCTATCTTTAAAAGTTAAATTCGAAAAATTAACAACAAAATTAACAATACCAAACGACAAACAAATCCGATCAAATCTTTCATGCAGTTTCTGGCCTGGCTGAAATCAAGAGCGCTCATTGAAACTGAAAACACGGAATTCCCTTGTTGATAGATTACATTCCCGATCTGCTCATAAATTATGTAGAACAAAATTACTATTAATTTAATTTGAAATCCATACTCCTGAAGGATGTTGCTAAGGTAATGTAGGTATGGATCAGAAGGAAAGAACTAGAAGGCAAGACGAGTAGGTAAAAAAGGCAGACAAGAAATTAAGTAAAAAAACTAATTAAAGCAAGGATTGGAAGGTAATAAAGGCAAAAACAATAAAGTAAGAACAAGAAAGTAATGAAGATAAGGTAACTTAATTAACCTGCCTCTATCAGTACACAAAGACATAAGATAACGTGCAAAGTGAGGCAAGATAATTGCTCATTTAATATTAACACCCTCTATAGTTTTTAGTCCTGCAGGCAGACGGATCTTAAGTACACAACCAACATTCTCAAGAGACCTCACATCAACTTTACCTAGACACAGTGCCAATTTGGGACAAGACAACAAATTTTAAATTCTATTTTAAGCTATATAAAGGCAAGTTTTATGATTTAATTAAACAAAACAAAGTAACAACGACCATTGTTTTTAAATAAAAATTACAATTGCTTTAAATTAAAATCGCTTTAAGCAAAAATTTACAGATTCCTTTTCAAACTGGTCCAACTATTATAAAATCTTGGAAAACAAGTCTCTAATACTTGAAACAAATTCTCCAAACCAGCCTGTGATGTAATTAAATGTAATGCCATAGACAAATTAAATTATTTTAAACCAAATTAATTAAAATTTCCTTTTACAGTAGTCTCAAAATATATGAATGACAAATTCTTCTTGTAATGCTCAAGAAGCTTATGCACCACTGCAACCATTTTCCATTTTTAAACCAGACTCGATAATTTTCAACAACTTTGCAAACTCCAATGCCAGCCTGTAATATAACTGAAAACAAAACTTCCTGTGAAAATGCACAATTCAACAGAGAAACTAAAGAAAGATTATCATCAGAAGCCATGACCCCTTTTCATTCAACATTTCATTTCACCTGCTTGCAGTGACATACAAATAATTTGATGAAATTTTCAGACGCTCAATGCCAGCATGTAATGTAATGAAAAGTAATGTAATGTTACAATACACACTTACGATGTCATGCAACAGCAGATAGAACTGAAGTAGCCACAATGCTAATGTACATTAGAAAATAATGCAGTAATAAGACGCAAAATAGTAGAAACAGAAAACCGGAACAAGTATATAACAATTCGGAATAAATTTTCCAACAATTCTAACCATCATTTACAAAGCAAATCAAATTTTCATGACAAGTTTATAGAACAAATTGAATTTTCATTTACTACAAATTTCCTATGAACTATGCAATTGATAACAACATTTCCGTAGTAACAGAATTCTCTGCATTGTAAGCTTCCAGAGCCAGTCATACTGTAATTTACACCGGGACTGAAACTGCACTTCTCTAGTGGATTATGCTTTTGCCTGAAGCAACCATCAACTGATGCCTCGTGCATTAAGACAATAATGCTGTAGGAGTCATTAGATTAGATTAAATTAGATTGTCCAACAAATTATAATTTCTGACTACAGTTCACTTGAAGCGATCATCAACAACGGCATTATACAATTTGTTAGATTGGATGACGTTAGAATCCTTTGGTCTAGACCTTGTTTCGTCCAACGCCATTCTTCCAGCAGTTATCGTTACCCAGGATGGTCTGAACACCATTACGGATGTACGGCAGTCTCTGGCCGTTACCTCGTGATCTGCCTCTCTCTGAGGGCTTATCTTCACATCCGATTCCAATGTGTTTTAGATGCACAAATTCAATGTGAAGCACTAGTTCGTTCTGTGTGAGAAATGGCTGGCGACAGAATGGACATGAATTTCTGTCCATCTGTGATGAGTGTTGTTGGGCAACGTGCCAGTCGTAAGTATGGAGGCTCACAGTGTAGAACGGACAAGAGGGACAGCAGTAAAGGATCGTGAAATGCGACCTGGCAGAGTGAACCTGAAGCGAAGAGCGACTCGTAAACACCTCTCGACAGAGGCGACAGCGAAAGTGGCCTGGGCTCGGTAGACACTTGTCCAAGTGTTGCTGAAGGCAGCCCAGGTCGTGTGTCGCAAAATCACAGTATGAGCATAGGAGATCTGTCCTGTTGTTGACATGAGCTGCTTGCAATTTTTTGCAATCTGCGCCACTGACAATGGTGGAGTCAAAGTCACAGCGGACAGTTCCATTTGCAGTCGTGTTTCGGTCACCATGGTGGTTCACATGTTTTGGTGTTGTCTGCTCGGCTTGAATGACCGGGTCGTTTTTGGCACGAGTGGCATCATATTTGACCCCAGGGTGCGCACTGAGCAGGTGCTGTTTAATGTACTCAACACGAGTAAATTCTTTCGTACAGATGTAGCAGTGGTACGGCTTAAACATGTTGTGAATGCTGCTCTGGTGTCGAACAAGGTGTGATCGATTGTCTGTCTGATAAGCACAGTGCTCACATCGAAACTTCCTCTGTGCCTGTCCATTCCACGTCAGACTACTCGGCTGCACTTTCAGGAATTTCCCTGGTGTTGAGATTTCCCCAACCACCATCTGTCTATTCATCTTCCGCAACAGCAGTGTGATGCGCGATTTCAGTTCAGACGACTTGCTTCGGATGACGTGTTCAACAGCAAGCTGTTCGACAGACCGTAAATCGCGCCTTGACATTCGCCACGAGGGATAGCTAGCTTTTGACTTGTAGGATGCACATGATTGATTTTTGTGGTCAATCGAACGCAGTGCTTCTTCACCTGCAAGGTTTTTTGTGCATGAAAGCAATGACCAGAATGACAGCTCGAGCGGCGTAGTTCTGAGCCGTTTGTAAGTCTCGTTGCCTGCGTTTTCACTTGCAGATGTCCAGTTTTTAATACCCTCGAGGATTTTTGCTATCTGTTTCACATTTTCTGCAGTGCTTTTAACCGTCCCACCACTTTCATGTAACCCAACACAATTCCTCGTCACGCCATGGTTGATTTTGCCAGAGTTTAATGGAATTTTATCAATTGTTGCAGCACTCCTTTCAATGCTTCTGATTTCCACTTCTGCTGCAGTATGGAACTTCTTCATTTTCAAATCTTGATCTTCAGTTTCTTCGGATTTTCTTTTTCGGTTTATTGTAGCACTGAAGTGGAAACCGTCTGGTCCAATGGTCGAAGAAAACTTACTGCCTTCCTCCCATTTTGCTGGGTAGGAGTTCATCTTCTTTAAAACCTTGACTTCGGCTGCTCTCAACTTGGCAGCCAAACTTAGCAGACTTCCACTAGGATCAAACGCCAGTTGAGGCTTCTGGAGGTCCAGGCGATTTTGTGGTTTTGTTTCAAGAGGCTTGTTGTGGTTGGCCATTCTGGGTGCTTTCTACAACAGATGACAAAATAACTGGTACTATTACCAACATGCATTATTAACACTGTTGCTTATTATTACTACTACCATTACAAACCTCTGATTCAGATTTACACTGCTGCAAGTCTACGTCTGCAATAAAAATGCTTATGAATATTAATTATTATTATACCACTATTAGGCAGAATCATAATCCTCATAACCATAATAACCGTCATCGTTATGGAGAGATTTTCGATAATGTCTTGCCTGTGTACCGAATTTAAGAGACATTTATTTATAAATGACATCTACCGAGATTTCGCACAATTTGCCAGGGTGATCAACGAGAATTCGAACTCAGGTCGCAGAGGCGAGAAGCATATTTCTTCATCACGCCAAAAATTCTATCTAATCTAATAAAATCGTAAAACTTATATAGCGCCATTACAACAATCCTGCAAGGCATCAATCGATGGCCTGATTCGTAGCCAAACTCTGATCCAGTAATTCAAGCACTCTCCCCTCCCAACCGCGTTCCCACGATAACACTGACATCCGGCAGTTGAAGATCAGTACCACAATCACCAAAATACTACGAGCCACGTCCGCTCTCAAATCTCGCCTATCTAACTTCGCTTTATTTCTGCACTATTTTAATATAAAACTGATTGCTATCTGTAACTGCAATTAATTAAATAATTTCTTGTTTACGTGAATTTCCCAAACTACAGAAAGACACGCCGGAAGTGTAGATACCAACGGTATCTACAGTAACATTTGTAGCGCTAGATACCATCTATGCGACTTATTATCGAAAAATTGTAAGTTATAATTACGCATAAGTAATGGACACTAACTACTTTTAAAGTACTTTAATAGCAACTACTTTAAACTACACTTGAAGTAGTTTGACTAGTAGTTTGTAACGCGTTTTAGGAGAAGTAGTTATCAAGAAAGCTATAGTTATGGATACATAAAACTATATATAACATACCGATGGTGGCTATATTTAAGAGATTTTAATCTCGGGCTAGCACTGAGCGTACATGGGGACCTCAAATGGCGTTGCGTCCATTCAAACGGGCAGCGGTGGTGAAGAATCTCGCCCGATAAATTCATTGAAAAATGAACATGGTCGAGACCATATGGTCTTTATAGAAAAGCATGTACATTTAAGTTGTGTGCGTGCTTGTGTGTGTGTGTGTGTGTGTGTGTGTGTGTGTGTGTGTGTGTTTGACTTCAGCTTGTGATTCAGTGAACACGTTAATTCTATACGTAGGTTTTCCCACTACCACTCTCCTAGTTAGCTACATCGGTAAGTGCGTACGCCAAGGAGCCTCTGTGCGTGAGGATGCCAGGTTCGCGTCCCGGTCGTGGCTTATTTCAGAGAATCAAATCTCGGGCTAGTACTGTCCGTGCACGGGGACCTTAAATGGCGTGGCGCCCATTCAAACGGGCGGCGGTGGTGAAGGATCTCACCCGATAAAAATTCATTGCAAAATGAGCAGGGTCGAGGCCGCTATATAAAACCTGTACATTTACAATTAGATTTTACCACATCCTTTCAACAGTCCAAAATACATTAGCAAGAGCTGTCACTAAAAGTCTAAAAACTCCAAAATATGAACATATAACACCAACCCAAAAATCATTGCATTGGCTGGCAATAGAAAAACGAATAATGTTCAAGACTGGGCTAATTGTATAGCCTACAAGACTGTCTCAGCTAACCTCACTATCTTCACTCTGTACTGATTCCAATAACTTGTCTCTACTCGACCAGGTCTTCGGGCTGTCTAAATCTGACTATTTCATTGACAAGGACAGCTCTTGGCAGTGGTGCCTTCTCTGTCACTGGCCCTAGACTCTGGAACTATCTTCCGAAAAAATTTGGTTTGCAAAATTTGTTTTGGTCCTCAGTTCTCGACTAAAAGCTGTTCACTTCCTGGACTCGTTTTTTCCGTAGGCCGTTTCTGTGTCTTCTGTGATTCCCTTCTTGGCTTTCTTACTGGACTCACCGTCGATTGACGCCTTGAGCATTATGACAGTAGCGCTATAGAAGGTCTCAGATTACACACATACACACACAATAATAATAATAATAATAATAATAATAATAATAATAATAATAATAATAATAATAATAATAATAATAATAATAATAATACTCATAATAATACTCATAATAATACTCATAATAATACTCATAATAATAATAATTATAATAATAACAAATAATAATAATGACATTTTATTAGGGCCGTAGCACGGTCGAAACCGAAAAAAATGAAGCTGTACAGCAATGTACGTGAGTTCAAAAATCAACGACAGTCATACGATATTTAAAAAAACGTGGGTCTTGAGTCGTAAGTTGAATGTGTCCAGAGATTGCCATTCTTCACATGGTCAGGAAGACTGTTCCACACGACAGAAAAGTTCTTAATAGGACGACGTTTAACTTTGGTAGATAATAAGGGATGAAACTCCTAAAGACTTGGCCAGAAAATTAGGAAAGAAACAGCAATCTAGTAGGCCTACCCTTGGAAGTGTTCCATATGCCTAACCCGCAAAACTTAAACATAACTCACCCTAGCCTCTTTCTGGTCACCTGCAACCAGACTTGGTTCTTGACATCTTTGGACAACCCCACGGACTTGACGCAGCGCTCGTGAATAAGCTGATGCCCTGCGCTTAGCTTTTAAGTAGCGCTTTAGAAATTTCGAGTTTACGATTGCATCAGTTCTGCGATGTCGTTCAGGTCTAAGATAAATACACATCTCTTTCAACTCGCTTACCCGTCGTAGCTGCATGGCTTCTGGTTTCTCTGACCTATCGGAATTCGACTCGGCTCCTCCAACGCCTAGCAAAGGCATGTGATTTTTGACTGCAATTTTGACTTGAAGCGGCCATCGATTGAAGCCTTGAGCATTATGAAACGGCATTATAGAAGTCATTAGATTAGATTACGAAAAGTAATAGATTATTAGTATATTATATTAGCGTCTTATCCCGACACCCCTTCTTCCTCTGTCTCTCTGTCTCTCTCTCTCTGTGCTCCAAACCCGAACACCACCCCAGTAGTTGCCACGCTGTCTCTCTGTCTGACTTTTGGATCTTAACTTGGAACTGAACCCTTTTGTCTATTGATTTTGTTTTGACTGAGCGCCTATGAATTAGCTGGTCCCCGTGACGTGGCTTTCGTTGGGCGCTGTAGGAATCTCGGAATTACGACTACGATTACGATTAGAATCTGTACAGTGCTACCCTGAAAGAGTCTCAAATGGCGTTTTGGTGAGTACGCTGGTAGCAACCATCTATTGTAACGACATCTGGCGTTAACAGTTCTACTGAAGAAGAAAAAATGTCGGATAACGAGGGTTATATGGAAATGCAGCAGATGCAGCCAGGTGAAATGTCGGCCGATTCCAGGAAGAGGCCATTGGACGGAGACCAGGAACACTCTGTTTCTAAGAAGTCGAATCAAGGACTGGGTAATTAAGCGTAAAATTCACATTCCTGTCCGCAAAATTTACTTACGGTGTCGGTCGGCATTGTCCACAGGGTCCGTCAACTACCAGACCCGCTAATGCTAAAATGGTGTAGTATCAAAAATAGAGCATTAATTTAAAATATAAGCAATTAAAAAGCTGCATTTCTGATTAGAATTGTGGCAATAAATACTTGCATAACATTTTCGTAATAATACCAAAAAATAAATGAACGTTACAGACGTCTAACTTGAATCATGGGAAGATAATAAAACTATATATATATATATATATATATATATATATATATATATATATATATATATAATATATATATATATATATATATATATATATTCGTTTATTCATGAAAATATTCTGGGTGACATACCGCACCAGAATTAAACAAAATACACAGTTGGTGTTGTTAACTGTTATTGTTAGTCATGAAAAGCCCAAAACGGTTTGTCCATAGCAGCTACTATGAGCGCTTATGAGGCCGAGTTTGAAATATAATATCCGATGTCAGAAGATTACAGTCGGCAACAGTAATGCCTCGATATTTTTGGCCACAGACGGCATTTTGCTGGCATCTTGACAGTCCAAGTTGTAGGCTTACGGATGAAGCACGTGGAAATCCCTGGTCGATCGTTGTTGGTGCATCCAAAACATGGCGGCGGCCACATGTTGATGATCGTTGGCATTGATGAAAGTATTCAAAACCAGTAAAATAAGCACAACAGAAGCGGACTCGGAAGCAAAATATCTCAGAATTCATGATATCTTTCCGAACAAACGGCACGTATCCCGACAAAAATACACATTTCGGAATTAAAATTGGGGGCAAACGGATGTGCCCCCCAGCGAGACCTGTTTCAGCTTTTTGAACCACTGCAGCATGACTTCAGGTTTTCCCGCATTTCTGCTGAACTTCTGCAGCAAATTACATTTTTTTGATTACAGTTCATGTGAAGCAAACACTGATTGATGTTTTGTGCATTACAATAATGGCACTATAAAGTTTCCAGATAGATGAAAATAACATTAGTGTATTTCAGCGTTTAAGTGATGAGGGATCAATTCTACCAATAATAATCACTTCCTGCTATAATCATAATCATGACCATGATGAGTAATGATATTCTGACAAATCTGTTTTTTCAAGTAGGAGACTGTGTGTTGTTGAAGCAGCTCATTCCATCAACAATGGCTGGTGTCATTCTTGGTAAAGGTGGTGACACCATCAACAAACTTCAGACAGAAACTGCTACAAATATCAAGATGTCAAAGAGTGGAGACTTCTATCCCGGTAAGTCTAGTCATCTATCTGAATAAGGTTTTTCATCTGTCCAGATAAGTGTCTTTTGGATTTTGACTAGACATCTCCAACATATTACAACATCTGACTAATCTTACTTGAGGCAACCACTGATTTCAAGATGCATTATGCTGTTAGCATATTGATACTATAGAAGTCATAGATTGGATTAGATTAGATAAATTTTGTTTTCTTGTAGAATAAGTTTTGCCATCTATCTTTGCTACTTCTGTAAAATTAACAAATTATTAATAGATTAACAATTAACTTGTAATAAATTAGCACTGCATTAACTATATATATATATACACACATATATAGCTAATTTCTTGCTTATATATATATATAAGCAAAAAGTTATATATATATATATATATATATATATATATATATATATATATATATATATATATATATATATATATATATATATATATATATATATATATATATATATATATATATATATATATATATATATATATATATATATATATATATATATATATATATATATATATATATATATATATAAAGCAATATATTAATATATCAGTAATAAATTTTAAATTAATTACCAATGAGTTAGTTACAAATTAGCAATTATCTAGTAAAAATAAAGCAATAAATGTGCAATAAATTACTAATAAATTAGTTATAAAATAACTAGCAATTATGTAGTAGTAAACAAGCAATTAGTTAATAAATTGACAATAATAGCAATAATTTTCTATTAAATTAGTAAATAATTATTAAATTAATAATAAATTAGTAATAAAATGATCGTTGTTTTGGCTGTATAGGAACGCTTGACCGTGTTTGCTTGATAACTGGCCCAGCTGGAAATGTTAGGCTCGTGCACAATATGATTTGGGAACGCATTCGGGAACGTTACGAGAAATCTGGTGAAGATATGAAGGTCTGGTTTAATGTTCCATGATATTTCTTAATTTTTTCTGATATTTCTAACGTATTCCAATGTTTCATGATGTATCCTGATGTTTTCAAATGTATTTTGATGCTTTCCGATATGAATGGATTTTCCTTGTAACCTAATCTAAGCTAAACCTGATGTACTAGCAATAGATATGTGGTAAACAAGACTTTTATGAGATTTGAAGGTAATAGGATTTCTGTCTTTTTCTGTAGGTGAAGCTGGTGGTTCCAAATGCAACAGTCGGAATGATCATTGGAAAAGGCGGGTGCTATGTGAAACAGATAAAAGATGAGACTGGTGCCTACGTCCAGATCTCTCAGAAAGCCCAAGAAACGATGCTTGCAGAGCGAGTTGTCACTGTTGCTGGTAATTGTCATGGTTAAGCGAATTTTGAACGATTTTGAATATTAAAAGAGGTGTTCTTTTGGATTGCTGTGGTCATGTCTGTGCCTCAGCCCAATGATCCTTTGACCTCTGGGACCATGCTTCTGAAGAGTATCTGTGGACATGTGCAAACAAGTTTTAGCTTTATAGCACATGCTTCTGAGGACTTTCTGTAAAGATATGTAAACATTTGTTACCTTTACCTTTGTACTTCTGAGGAGTTTCTACAGAGAAGTGTAAACGAGTTTGTTACCATTGCCTCTAAAGGGCATGTTTCTGAGATTGTCTTTACAAGGGTCCATTATCTGTATTGACCATGCTTCTGAGAAGTTTCCTTAAAGGTGTTAAGTGTTTTACGTGTATTTTTGTAAACCACACTTCTGAGTCATTTCTACAGAGACATGAAAACAAGAGTTACCTTTTCCTCTTTTACCTTTCTGTGATCTCTTGGATCTTGACAGGTTGAGGTAAGATTATGTTGCTATGGAAATGGAGACAAGTGCATTGTTTCTTGCAGGGACCAAGGACCAAATTCAGTTGGCATTTGAAATGGTCTTCAAGATGATCGTTGAGGACCCACAGAGTGGAAGCTGCCCCAATGTAAGCTATGCTGACTACAAGGGCCCGATCGCCAATGCCAACCCCACTGGCTCCCCGTTTGCCAACGCAGCCCCTGCTGGTGGGGCAATTGACATTGGCTTCGTCGGCACGAGCGGGGCGGCTGGTGGCAGTCGCAACATCAACCAGCAATCAGTCGACGTGCTCAAATCAACTCTTCGTGGAAATGGTTATTCAATTCAGGCAAGTGATGAGATCACGGCAGCAATGTGCACTCTGAACAACTACGGGCTGCTCGGATTTGGGGGTGCTGGCCTTGGAAGCCTTGGGGCAATGCCTGCCAACGTAGGGGCCTTGTCCCTTGACTACCTGTCGTCGATCTTGAATGGGAATCGCAACTCGAGGGAAATGGCCCCAGTAGGGCCAGGCCCCATGTTTGGGCAGTTCTCTGGTGGCCCGCAGACTCCTGACAAGGCAGTCGGGGGTTTCGACACAGGGAGTTTTGGGAACCCTCGACCATCTCCAAATGTTGGGGCAAGTGACGCACCTCTCTCATTCAATCCTGGATTTCCTAGCTTTGGAGGTGGCACCAACAACAACTCATTTGGTCTTGGGACCGGCATGGGGGCGTTTCAGGCCTCGATGCCCTCTGCCGGAGCAAATCATGACCAGTCAAATGTGACAAAAGAACTGCAGGTTGCGGAGAACATTGTTGGGGCAGTTATAGGACCTGGGGGTAGGGCAATCGTCGAGATACAGAAACTGACATCAGCCACACTCCAGATTTCCAAGAAGGGGGTGTTTGCCCCAGGGACCCGCAACCGAATTGTCACAATCAGTGGAACAGTGAGTGCAGTGGAGCGAGCTGTTTTCATGGTCCAGCAGTGTATCCAGCAGGAGGAAAGTAAGCGCTCACGGCAGGAACAGATGCTCAAGTGAGGTGCCAATTTCAAAATCACCAACAAGGAAGGCACCAAAGACAAAGGTGTCAAAGACATCAAAGGCACCGTCAAAGACTGTAACACAAGGTGTGCGTAAGACTTCTTCTTATTAATGTTCATAGGTGTTCGGTGTAAAGTTGACTTTGAACTGACTCAGTTCAGACTTGCCGAGTCATTTATTTTTAAAAATCGTACTTAAGTTTATAGACCTTTTGACATTTATCCTTCTCTGACATAACTTAGTGTCATCATATGAACTTCTATCTAGCCTGACCTGATTTGGCGTTGACCTGACCTGGTTCAGTCTTGTCAAGTGGTTAATAAAAATCTTACTATACTTTTGAGACCTTTTGAATTTTAGACTGACCTGGCCTGGCTCTGACATGACCCAGTTTGTTTGTGTCGAACAGTTTGGTGAATTTCTCTTAATGTTGTACATCTCCGATCTTCGGACCTGGCCCTAAATGACCGTTACATGTCACATTTGGTTTTACATTTAATTATCTCCATATGTTATCAGTGTGTGATAAAAACCAACTCTCTGGCCAGATCGCAGATTTTTTAAGTTGTAGAAGCACATGGAGTTTAAAAACTGCATTGTTGAAGAGCAGTAATAATGGCACACATTTTAATAGCATTGACATTACTTTCTTTGTCTTGAATTTTACACTTTACAACACCTTATGAGTTATCTGAATAATAATAATAATAATGATAATAACAATAATAAATATCACCTTGCCCAGATACAGGAGATAACAGGGAGACTACATTCCCATACCAGCACTTATCTATGGCCATACAGTATTTTGATGCCACTGCTTTCCATTGCACCTTTGCCATCAAGCATAGCATCAAATAGACTCGTAGTCATCTGAGAAAAGTGCTGTCCCTAATTTTTGTGATCGTGTGGGATCATCTATACCTCAAGTAAATAATTTTATTATTAAATGATAATAATAACTGAACTTCAAAAATATTCTTGGCAACATTCAAGTTGTGTTTAATATGCTGGAACTTCCCTGTAGCAATACATTTTATGAGCCCTGTCAATTGCCCTGTTGTAATGAGGTTGTGTTGTATGAGTCATGCTCTCAAGCTGAAATAAATCGAGAGCTGTGTGGTTTTGGATAAAGGCTGGAGTTTGATATAGTATTGATTTGGTTGAAGCATAGATTTCAGTATAGCCTGGGTTTCTCGTTCACTGGTACTTAGGATTTGGGTATAGTGTGGATTTGGTTAAAGCTTGGATTTTATACAGCTTGGATTTGCGTAAAGCCTGGATTTGGATATAGTGTGGATTTGATTAAATCCTAGATTATGATATAGCCTGGATTTCTCGCTTACTAGTACTTCAGATTTGGGTATGACATGGATTTGGAAATGTTTCAGATTGTAAGAACTTATTTTAAAAATTTGTGCTTGAACTACAAAAGTTGTATAATTTTTTTAATTTAAAATTCATGGATTTGGATATAGCGTGGATTGGTACAATGAATTTGGGCTTAGCCTGGACTGGTGTAATGGATTTGGATATAGCCTGGATTTGGGTAGAGCCTGCATTTCTCAGTTTCTAGTGCTTTGCTAGTATTGCAAATAGCATGGATTTGGTTAAGAGCTGCATTTAGTGGTCTAGAATTCATGGGTTTTTAGTCTGCTCTACTTAGGGTTAAATACCCCAACATACTACTGTTATGTTTTACGGGTTAAATTTGTACAGTGCCATATGCAGAAGAACAGGCTTTTGTATGCACTGCTGAACTTCGTAAGGGGGCAGTATCAGTTGTATTGTATTGTATTGCAATGACCAGTTTAGAAACCATGATTTTGAAGTTCTGTACAAAACAAGATTTCAGTGTATAAAAAATTAATATTGGCTTGTGATATGAAATAAATGTGACATGGTGTCACATCATGGGTTGATCATCAGTCAAAGACAGACCACAGTCGATCATATATCATGGTCAGTCATGAGTTGCATTCCATCGTGGATAACAATCGTTCATGCCAGTATATGTGTAGCAAGCGTATCGGATATTGTTGCCACCCATCTCAACAACATTATTGATCATGGATTGTCATCCATCATGGATCGCTATCATCGATCACAACCGATCGATTTCACCCGGAATTCATCTTCATCTGCCATTAGTCGACACAGATCGTTCCATCATCGTGATCATGGAAACCCCAGGTATGATCGTTTCATTGATCCATACTCATCATGCAAACATTCATCACTACTCATGAATATTAAAATGTTAAAACTTAATTAAGTCTTTTTTTATGTGCATGTTTATTGCCACTCATAATATTAAGTATGAGTAGGATGTTGTAGCTTACTGTGACTTGGAAATCATTTGATGACTTTCTTTGCACTCCTGTACACTGAATTCTCCTTTGCCATACAAGGGACTTGATCAGGGACAAGTTATGTGTTTCAGTGACTTTAAAGAGTCCATAAAAGGCACTATAAATGTCGAGATATGCGTGTATATGTATGCGCGTGTGTACGTGTATCTATGTATGTATGTGTGCATGTGCTTACTTGCGTACGTATCTATTTGACACTTCGGAAGGCTTTAGGTAAAGAAAATGCAACTGTAATGAATTTTTCTATGAAGAGAAATATGACTTTAATTAGAAATTGTATGCATAGAAGGAGAAATGTAACGAAACCTGAATTTAATGAAAGTTTTTTATGTAAGAAATATGACTTTAATTACATGCAATTTCTTTTTTCTAGTGAGTTGGCATGCTGTGTCTAAGACCAAAAACGATGGAGACTTGGTTTGCTGAAGAAAAGAGCGACCCATATTTTCAGGTACAAAAATGTAACCTGCTTCATTACAACACAAGTTCTGATGTAAACTGGTCTAAGATATAAATCCAAAATTTATATAAATACGCTATAGAAATTTAGTTGCTTTAGATTACATTCAGTTTACATGCGTTTTGTGTTGCACCATTTCAGTTACTTTGAAAGGCTAGACTAGCTTGGGTTTAAAACGATGTTTATTTTTTCCACCATTTCCGAACCTGTCAAAGGTCAGGCTAGCATGGGTTTAAAATGTGTTGTTTATTTTTTCCAGGTTATTTTTTAAAGGTCCGAGTTGGGAAGAACCAGAAATTGCTCGAGAAGCATTCTCAGCATATCTTATGATGATCCACTTTAGATCTTTCAGATAGCAAGCGCCTTTGAGAGGTTCTTACAATAAGCTTTATAAATATCTAGGTCTACAATGGAAAACATTTAGCACAAAAATGTTATTTTTTACCCCACAGTTTAGTGGTTTACACTAAAGAGGATGCTTAGTCTGTTCCAGCATCAACGGTTTTTAATGTAAATTAGTATTTGTAATCTTAATCCCAAGATTTCTATAGCGCCCAGCGAAAGCTAAGTCATGGAAACCAGCTTATTCACAGGCGCCAAGTCAAAACAAAATTGATAGGCAGAAAGTGTTCGGTCCCAGGTCAAGATCCAACAGGCAGTCAGACAAGTCGGATGGCTATGGTGTATGGTGTTTGAAATTGGAGCAGAAAGAGAGATAAGGGGAAGAGGAAGAATCGGGATAGGATTTTTGGAAAAGTAGTGTTTCCAGTTCTGAGTGAAAGACCACTGCAGATTTCGCGAGAGGTAACGTATTGATGAAGTGTTCCTTTATCATGAAACTGATAACATGAAAATATTGTTTAGCATGAAAAAATATGTCGATCCTATGGAAGAAATTGCATTACAAAACCTTGGATAACATGAAATATTCCACTCCACTCCACCAACATAAAACCGTTGTGCATATATCTGTTTCAAGCTGTTTCAAGCTGTACTTTCTGGCTTGTTTGCTGGTGGAGGTTGAGATATTCATTACAATGCTTTGACATTTTGACGTGCATTGTTTATAACCTTGCCAACTCGGCAGCATAAATGAGGATTTTTTGCATTCATAAGAAAATACTTTTAGCGTAGGACATAATATGAAGTGTAGAATTTATAATTTGTACATTCTATGTAGCAAATGTTTTGGGAATATTTTTTCTCTGACCTCTCTTGTCAGATTTGGTGAACTTTGACCTACTATATCTAGCAGATGTGAATAAGTAATCAAGTCAAACTATGCCAAGTAATTGCCAGCTACATAGACAGTATACCTATAAAAATTGATTGCATTGTGCCTGGTAATTGTGGAGATATTGATAACTGAATATTGCAAAATTAAAAAATAAAATGAATATGAAGGCACTTTTGACATTTAATACAGCTGAAATCATAGGACACACAGAAATAATAATTATATTTTTGTAATCTGCACAAGAAACTGTACACATAGAAAAAAGATCATCTAAATTGGTGTAAAAGCTCTAGAGATATCAATTCTCAAAAAGTGGACATCGTGAAGTTTCGCGAAATGCCTTCGGAGGGTGGGGTCACGGAATCAACGATATCTTGGAAAGTATTTGAAATATTGCAGAAAATTTTGGGCTTTTCCATCCAATACATCTTGCAACATGTGGTTAAAATTTCAGCCAATTCTGAGATGGTCGGGTGGGAGGCATTGGTTGAGTTGAGCTGGAATGACCCAGCGGTGTACATGGTTTGCCAGAGGTCTTGACAGTATCTTTTCCATCTACATGTATAGCCTCAAGGCAAGGGAGGAAAATGTGATGGTCAGCCAAGCAATGCCAGGCCTCAGTGAATATCTATCCGTGTTTTCAATTTCTGAGTGACCACCAGATTCTTGGGGACATTGAGACCGGCCAACAGACAACTTAATTCAGTGGTCATACAGGTGATGTCATGAGCTTGTTACTAGCACCTGAAAAGCAAACTTCTGTCTCAGAAGCCTGTGATGCCTTAACCAAGTTGTGGGAATCAGGGATGAAATGAGCAAACAGTCATTGTTTAGACACGAATAGACAAACGCCATCACTTTCTTTCTCGATGGATTAGCATTTACAACTGGATCTGATGATACCATGTGCTATCTCTGACATTTGCGCTGACCAAGAGACCGGATGTACCCGCATGACAACTTCATCTGTGGAATGATGATTTCAACTGTAATGTGTGGGACATCCAGAAGCAGGATAGAGCAGGCTTTTTGGCTGGTCATGATAACTGCATCAGTTTAGACTGGAAGGAGAAACCAGTTTAAAGCAGATTAAACCGAAACACGGGTCCGCATGCGGCCGTGAGAGGGGGATTTGGCGGCAGTAGACACACGATCTAATCATAATGTACCGGCGCCCTTTAATTGAGAGGATGCGTCGCTGCAGATGTAGCTAAGAGGCAGGCGGCAGACTATTAGAAGGTAACCCGCGTCTTGCCTTGGACAGCGAACCGCGGCATATACTGTATTCGTAACAGTAAAAGTGTTTATTTTTGGACGTCGGCACCGTTTTTAAATAATCTTTTTTCAAATAACAATATATTTTAAAATAACCTAATAGCAGATATCATGGCGGCCGTGATGGAAATATGAAGCTTTATTGCGGCCGACATGAACTAAAAGGTTGCGGACCCCTGCCGAAACAAAGCTGGCATCCTATTATTTCAAGACCAGCGTTTTCTCGTTCATTTTCGAGACCAGCGCTTAAAATAGGATAGCGCTTATTTGCACCAAGTTCTTTATCTAAGCTACATGTATAACTCTCTAAAATACTCCCAACCTAGGCCTATACACTGTATATCTTCACAAAGTACAAGCCAATCCCGGTCATCATATTACCAAAGATCTTAGAGTCTTAGACTGATATTACAGTACATCACTATAGGCCTAAGATTGTTCCTCTAACTACTCGTCTTAAGTTCAATAACCAATCCATATACCACACTGCACCTCGACTCTGGAATGATTTCCTCCTGAATTTCGCAATTTCTCCTTTCCTCTATCCCGTCTGTCGTTCAGCCACCATCATCAATCTCAACCCCCATCTATTACTCCTCGGGAATTCCATTCAAAACAGTTACTGTTCTCGCCTTTTCAAGATACGATTACGAATCATTTTTACTCCTCGTTGGCTGTTGGACACCGACGTTTAATAGGAACTAGAGATGTAAATGTAAAAGAGCCGGACCAGGAGGCCCGGCCCGCTCTTCGCGGTCCGGGACGAGTTTGTGACTGGCCGGGCCGGGCCGAGAAGTTTCGGCCCGCATTGTTTTAAATGTTGCTTTTCACATAAATTCTCAGTCCTTGCGCAAATCTGCTGTCGCGATATTTTGTATTTGGACACGTTTAAATTAGCATTTTAAAATGTCTAACAGCCTACTTATACTGAGGAAGTAATTACTGAATATTAAACCAACAATCTGCGGTTAACGGCGCGCCGCGTACCGATTACAGGTAAGCAATTTTACGGAGTGGGGTGGGCCCGGCCCTGTTCGACGCAGACCGGATTGTGATTTTTCGGCCCGTGCTAATCTCTCATAGGAACCCAGCGCTTCAAGAAGTATTACGATACTTGCAGAGCCGTCTTAAACGAATATTTATAGTCCTTTTAGCAAATCAAATAAAATAGCATTATTTCCTGCTGACATTATGTGGAATTGTGCAGTCTGTTTCTCATTTAGCAAAGCGTCACAAAATGATTTATTAATCGCAGTGCAGAGAATTTACATACTTTTCATGGGTTTGCAAAATCTCCCACTTGTGAGTAGTTTATCAATATTCGTAATCCCGAGACTTGCAGCGCCAAACGAAAGCCACGTCACGGGGACCATCTTATTCGCAGGCGCTCAGTCAAAACAAAATCGATAGGCAAAAAGGATTCGGCTCTAGTTCGAGATCGAAAAGTCAGGCAGAGAGACTGCGTGACAGCTACGGTGGGTGGTGTTTGGGATTGGAGCAGAAAGAGAGAAAATAAGAAGAAGGGGAGTCTGGATAGGATTTGTGAAAGAGGAAAGTTTTCAGTTTTGAGTGAAAGGCCAGTGCAGAAATTGCAAGCGGTGGTTCTGGGGGAGTTTATTCTGAGTGGTGGGGCAGCTATGGCTATGGAGCGATTACCAAATTTTAAGGGTGAGGTGATGACGGGTGGAGAAGTGTTAGGGCAGAAGCCAAAGTGCGTACAATCCAGTCTGGTTCTTGATCAAAATGGCGATGTGCGGAAGTAAGCTGAATTATTTTTGCAAATGTATAAAAGTTTCTACAACACTTGTTCGAAACTGTTAACATTTTGTTTTATAAAATAATATATCCGAGAGTCGAACGTAAAACTGGGCTGCAGATAGAAGGCAGTGGCTGTGCAAAAGTTGGCTACTGAATCAGCGTATCAGTCGTTGCCCAGCCGTTGGAATACAAGCCGATTTCCGGCCAGAAAATGTGCGTCATTAGGGAATATATTTTATTAAATAACGAGAAATAATTTATAAATGGTGTTCGAATACGACGCCATATGAGCGGTTCATTTGTTCCGTTACCAAGATCAACATCTGTGCTAAGCGACGTTTTAACAGTGGTGATCAAGCGATCTGTACATTATACCCTTGTCCCCCTCCTGTGAATGCCTCTTTCGTGGATGGTTTACTGCTAAATCCTGGCATATATTCGTACTTGCAGTACTCGAAGCGTTCGTGAGAGCTTGTTAAATGATTGTAATCGTGAAACAGCAATGACGGAAGTGATCGAGCGAGGTTAGATGTATTTTTGTCTCAACATATGCAAAGGGATTGTAAGAGACGTTGCTTGATTGATTGGGTCTGCGGATGATTGGATCGATCGCTGAATGACAGGATGGATATAATTAATAATAGTAGTAGTAGTAGAAGTAGACGATTTATAGAACGCCGTAGTACGGTTGAAGCCGAAAAAAGGGCGCTGTACATCAGTAGATAGTTGGATTGCGAAAGCACGGATATGCAGTTTCAAAATGTCTTTTTTACCTTATTTCATGTCTTGTGACACTATGTTTTCTTTGTGACAGGTGTATTTGAGGACTCTCTTGTCTGTGGTTCGTGTCAGAGTTACTTTCCATTTGGAAACTTTGTCAACTTTGTCCAACACAAAAAGACTAATTGTGAAGAGCTCACTACAGGTGACCACTTGATCCTATGATTGATCTGTGGTTGAAATTTTTTGACCACAAAACTAGTCAGATCTAGTCTGATCTAATGACTTCTATAGCACCGTTATCTCAGTGCATGAGGCATCGATCAATGGTCATTCCTTCTCTTGCCATCTGATCGTACTGATGACAGTATGTATGGTTAGTGTACTCATTTTATAGCTAAGCTATGTGAGTGGAGCAGAAATATTAAAACATCCTTCTCCCTTGGTGATAATTTAAACCTCTGACCTCTGAGTTGACAGTCCAGCATGCCAACAACTAGACTGTTGCACCCCAAATTACGAGTTTATTGATGTACATTTCAGAGAAGGTGAATGATCTGGTCTGCCAGTCATGTCCCTCGGTCTTTGGAACCGCATGGAGCTTACTGCGGCATGCGCAGAAAGTTCATGCTCTCAAGATTTACCTTGAGAAAAGTTCTGAAGAATTGGTAAAGGTGCAGGAAAGCCAGAAAGCCCCAATTGACAAAACACAAGTCATAGCCACTTGCCTCAAAGGTTTAGAAACCACAAAACGAGGACTGGATGACCCAAAAGAGTTTGAAAATGTAACACAGGAATTTGACAAGAGTGATTCGAGAAAAATTAGAAGAAAGGCTGATATGTCAGAAGCACCTGTCCTGGCCGACAGTACTTATGCATCTTCTCAGAATTTTCAGCTGCCAGAGTCAACTCATGATGTTCAGAAAGCAGGCAAATTCAGTGAGGTGTTTTCTGATGATGTGTTGGATGGTTCTGAAAGGTCGACAGAGCAGAAAGAGCGAAATGACATGAGCATTCAGCTTGAAATAGTAGACAACGATGATGATTCTGGCACAGTGAGAAGCACCAAACCAGAAGTGTCGTGCATACCGACGGACTGTAAAGCACCCTCCATTCCACTCCAGCGAGTCCTGGACACAACCTTCAAAAAGTGCTGCAGCTCAGTGGTGCCAAAGAAACGCAAGCGTCACATTGAGATGAAGCACATGACGGTAGGAATCGGTTCAGGATCGTCAAAAACTCGCCGGCGACTCACATCACCTGTCGAGGGCCCAACAAGCATCTACATTGACTTTGAACCACAGAACGAGTACCGAGGAAAGTGCAATGTTGAACCATCATATGGACAACGTGTCTTCTATGGCGCTGACTCAGAAAGCTGTGAAAGCAATGGGCAACACATTGACAAAAGTCAAGAATGCTGCAACGAAAGCGAAAATCGATCAGGGTTAACTGGTTCGAGACCAATACCCATCTCTCACACAGCTAATGCACCACCTCTCATCCCAATATATGATGCATCAGTGCGCGCGTTTCCACTACCAATGCCCGAGAACGTGGTTCCAGATGTGGCTGCCGAAAGAAAGACCTGGAACTATGATCGGTTCGGACAGCCAACGGAGGACCGTGATGTGAGACAGGTGCACATGGACCAGGGTGAATCACGGTCCTTTTTGATTGAACTTCCGCTGTATCCACAGGTCTCGGTTTCAGAGATGTCTGGCCTTTCCGAGAGGGAAATGGGATTTGGGTCAAGCCGGGGGTCAGATGGTCAAGGTCAGAAAAAGAGGCGGTACCCTACCTCACGACCTTTCAAGTGTGATAAGTGTGAAGATTCATTCAACCAGAGAATACACCTTCAGAAACATCAGAGCAAACACACAGGTAAATGCTAAGATAGATAGAGGTAATTGCACAAGTAGAATAAGGTAAATATGGGAAAATACACAGGTAGATTAAGTTAATATCTATGTAAATACATGGTTAGATTAAGATATATACATGTAAATGCATGGGTAAATATAAGGTAAATACAGATAAATAATAGGTCGATTAAGATATATGCAGGTAAATACATAGGAACACTAAGATAGATACAGATAAACACATAGGGTGGAGTAAAGTAGGTACAAGTAATACAGGTAAATACATGGGTTGATTAAGGTAACTGCAGGTAAATACATAAGGAGACTGAGGTAGGTACAGGTGAGTATACAGGCAGAGTGAGTTAGATTACAGATAAAATATATGAGTATATTTAGGTAAGCACAACAAGGTTGCCCATGAGACTATTGGGACTCGGACCAAAATGAGACCTGAGATGTCCACTGAAGACGAAGAAGTTTGCCTAGGGTCTAAGATGAAACCTAGACGAACACTCCTGCTTGCAGAGATTTGACTGATTATGTGGCTTCCAAGACCGAGTTGAGAAGAGACCAAGACCAAATGTTCCTGAAATTGCAGTTTTATTGTCGGCGCTTAGCAAGTGGCAAGTTTGTTACTGTTTAATGTAGGCCTGCAGTTTAAGGTTACCGATTTTGTACTGTTTTATGCAAATAAACCTGGATCTGCTATCTCACGGGCAGATGTAATGTAACAAAGCATGGACACTACTACTGGTTCTCAGTCATGTTGATCACATGCATCACATTGAATGTTGACTTATGTGTTAGGAGGTTTCGCAATGATTATTCAATAATTGGATAATTTGCTTAGTATCTGTTTATTGTCCTACTTGCAGTTGCAGTTATATTACGTTAGTTTGTTTTAAATTTGTTCACTTTCAGTCTTGCAAAGTAGTTATCTTAGTTAATGCTATTAATACATAATGACAGACTGGGCCGGCCGTAACCTTCCCGTGACCCTGTTCCGCCTTAATTTGATTGCCCTTTCTTCCTACCTCTGTCACTTCTCTGTTCCCCATTAAGTTTACTTCACTCATGTCAATTGACCAATATATTAAACAAGCGTGATTTCCAACCCATTAAGCGTTGTGCATCAGAATACAACAATTAGTTGCTACGGGGACATTAATGTCCACATTTTCTTCTAGCATATGTGGGTCCTCTGGTTGGATTATTAGCTTCCCTGGCCTTAGCTGGGTGCTGGTGAGGAGCAAGGTTTGTGAAGTATTGTGGGGCATGGCCAACATTCCAGCCAATTTCATTTTAATGAAAAGAATTGCAGGTGAACACTTGGAAGATGCCTGAGCCCTGTTCTGATGATAGACCAACATCTGACAGATAGAAAAACTACTACGCAAAGTTTTAGGTTATTGCTAATCAAGGGCATATGACATAGGCGTCCTGCATTGAAGTCAGATTATTTAAGTAAACAACAGAGAGTGAATGGGATAGATGGATATAGCCCCCAAGGTCAGGAATTACTGACAGACTAGACGAGTTAGCAACTGACTTTTAACGACTTAGTTGAATATTACGCAGATTTTATTGGACTGGTAGTTTCGATTTAATGTGATTGAATGGATCGAATGCAGTTACGGCATATAAGAATCAGGCCATCACCAATTCAGTTGTTGTTCCTGTGACAAAGGCATGCATGGTCAACCAACTTAACAAAAACAAGGTCATGTTTCGCTGCATCTGTTGGTTTGTGTCCGAATCAGGCAGTTGCTAATTAATTATTCTAGGCATGGTGGTACATGTACTAATGGGGCAGTACTGCGATATTTTCAACTTGTCACAAACATCAGGTGTCAGGACTTAACGCAAGACGTCAACAGGTGAGACCAAGACGTGACCCAAGACGTCCTAGACCGAGACGACACTCGAGACGTCCTGCCCCGAAACCAAGACAAGACCAAGACGTTGGCCAATCTTTCCAAGATGAGATCGAGACGTAAGGTACGTCTCGAGACGGTGTTGAGACTGAAACTAAATTTGTGAAATACAGGTAAATACATAGGTACATTAAGGAAAATATAGGTAAATACATAGGTAGGTTTAGATACAGTTAGATCTCCATGACAGCAAACTCCACAAGTGTAAGATTGCAAAAACTAGCACACTATTAATGTTTAGATAACAGCATAAAACTGCTATGCGAGGTAGATTAAACTGCTTTACTAGCTAGATTAACACTGCTCAGTTTTGTTACCTAACTGTTCTATTCAAACTTAGATGTGATTTTGTTATTAACGTGTGCAGGTGTTAAACCATTCAAATGTGACCGTTGCGACTATTCGACCGTGGAAAGAAGTCACCTGAAAGTTCACATACGAGTTCACACAGGTGATTGAAAGAGATGGATGAGAGATTCGATCTAACGATATTTACTTGATGTTTCATTGTTCTGGTTTTACTTACCTTTATATTTAATCTGCTTGAATAAATTTATTTTAATTGTTTAATTTACTTTATATTTTAATTTATCTTGTGCTTAATTTCATTTGACCACTTGGCTTTGTGGGTACAACTCTGGCAGGCTCAGTGTCAAGTTTTGCAAAACAGTCCGCCAGAGTTGTATCAACTAAAGATATACTTGAATGAGTGACTGTCTGTTTAATACCATGCCATCCGGTGCCCACTCACCAATCCACTCTTAATTGGGCTGTCAATGAGTAACAGCACAAGTTGGGAGGTTAAAAATGGAATTCTGTATTTGGATTGCTGTGGTCACATTTGCATCTCAGCTGAAGAAGCTCCATTACCCGCTGGGTAACTGCTTCTGAGGAGTTCTATAGAAGCATCAAAACAAGTGCGTTATCTTTACCTTTTAACAAAGATAAGTATCTCGTATCTCATGCTTCATTTGTGGTTTTGTATCTTGGTCGCAGGTGAGAAACCATACAAGTGTACCTTCTGTGGCTATGCAACAGCGCAGAACAGCACGTTGAAAATACACTTAAAGCGCCACCATTTGACAGCTGAGGGAAGTAGCATCTTCACGTGTAGCACATGTGGACTGCACTTCCAACATCGTGACCTTTTTGCGAACCATGCAGTCCAGGAGCACAGCCAAACTGGGAACAGCGATAGTGAGGAGACTTCAAATTTGGATGTTACTGGCCAGTCGTCATCGGTTAGCGATAGGAGTCAGTCTACAGGGCACCAGACTAAATAATACACCATAAATCAAAGTAGAGCTACTAGCTTTGAAACTGACTAAATAAGTCACTGCAACTCCAGTTTTGGGTATGCCTCCTAACATGGCACCATGCTAAACAGGTCTCAAAAAATCTGTTCTTGGATATTTCTCCAGATATGGTACCAGACTAAATAGGTCACTGCAAAAATCTATACTCTGATATTTATCCTAACTTGGCACCAAACTAATTAGATAACTAAAAATCTAGACTCGGATATTTACCTGAATGTGGTACCAGGGTCACTACAAAAATCCAGACTCGGATATTTCTCCAAACAGCACCAGACTAAATAGATGCTTTACAGATTTGTATGTACTGGTTAAGGTCATCACAGAAAGAATTTTAAATTATTGCTTAAAGACTTCAAGAGATGCTTTCGTACGCACTTATAATTGTATATAACGATATGAATTTACATCTGTTGATCAGCAATATGGAAAATATTTCATTTACTTCAGTGTGTTCTATATAATTATAATTGGCAATATGGAAAATATTTTATTTACATCAGTGTGTTCTGTATAATTATGTCCTTATAAAACGCATGAGTTATGGTGTATCCAGAGTATTTCTCTTGCCAGTCTCTGGGGGTGTCGTGTTTAAGTCTCCCTGTGTAGAAGACTTGTGTGGTTCTTTTGAGTAGTTTTGCCAGTTTGCTTCTCGCAGCTGGTTTTCACCAACTTGCGGTGATGGACGGTCTTTTCTCTTCTTTAGAGGTTGTTCGCTCTTTTTATTGCCACCTGAGGTCCACGTCTTGTTTCTGTGTGAGTTATGTTACACTTGTAAATAGCTTAGGAAAATCAAATTTTTAATGTAAAGTTGATGCCTTATTCCAAGTAGACATAAAGTGGGGTTTTGCCTCATCCATGCCAAAGCCAGGATGTAAACATAGGGTTGTTCCCAGCTGCCCACTCGCCTTCCATCCCCATTCGTACCCCGTATGCGACTAGGCCCACACCCTGAGCCCACCAACACGCCATCACACCTGACGTGAGCTGTGATCTTACCTTGCCATCCATTTTAGTATGCCGTCTCTCAGCGACTGTAGTTCTTTCTCTCTGTGTGTGTCTCTTCCATTCTGTCTCCATCTTTCTGTGTCCCTTCCGTTCTGTCCCTCTCGTTCTGTCTCCCTAAGTAAATGTAAAGGCTGAATTTCCATTTGAGCAGCAAGGAGCATCAGCTGAGTTTTTTGCATTTTAACAGAAACCATAGGCCGCACTCTGATAAGTCCAGCCAAGCAGAGCAGTTGAAGGGCGCCTTCCAGCCCCATTCGTACCCTTCGCCGGCCCTGGTTCTACTGGCGTTCACGCACTGTTGTAAATGTGGAAACAATTATAACCGCATTTGCTGTCGGCGCTCCATCCACCAAGCAGGATCGTGGACAGGCCTGAAGAGTACCGAAGTCGGCTAAAAAGATAAATTTCGAAGGCATTAGCTTTCCATTAAAGGTGACTGATGTCGGAAAGTTCGAGCGCCAGAACCCAGCAGTCGCGGTGAATGTCTTCGGTTGGGGGATAGCCCACACCCATTTCGCATCTCCGATGAAGATATGCTACATCACGCAGAGCTGCTTCTGCTCATCAGTGGCGAGAACCACCAATATGTCTGGGTCAAGAACCTCGTCCGCTCTCTGCTACAAGAACAGCCAGCTCAAGACGCGTAAATTCTCAAGCCTTTATGTTTTCTGCAGTAAAGAACTACTGCAAGCGCGCTCCCAACTCTGCAAGGACTATTAGCCAGAAGGCACAGCGGGTAGTTATGCCGGCCGAGGGTGAGAACAGCCAACAGTTGTAGAACCACCAAAAGCGCATGCGCCTCCCATTCATCACCTACACCAACTTCGAAGAGCTCAACGATCCGGTGGAGAGGCGGCAATGAACATAGAAGGCAACGCTCGGCTCATCGCCGAGAAGCCCTGCACCCCCGATCCAGCGCGCTGTTTCAGTATATCAGGACCACAGGCACGCCGATGGCGTATGCGAAGCAGTCGCCTGCGAAAATCTCGGCAACTACCACGACGAATGGCATGAAACTGCTGCTGAAAAAGACAAAGGGCGGGCTAGAGCTCCGCACAGACACCGACCAGCATCTCTTCGTAGAGAGGTGCTTTAGGGTATCTTGAAACGCTTCGCTAAAGCAACAACCCAAAGTGCCCGGAATATAACTCGGAGAAGCCAAAATTTCACATCATTCCATTCTAGTTATCAGTGGTCATAATATTTGTACTGCAACACATGTATCCTGTCTTACGATGCATGGTATCATAAAGCTAGAATGTATCGTCGAAAATATGTAGTCTGAATACGCATAAGCCACAACTGTTGGCTTTGATTCATCGATCATAATTTTAAATATAACATTTAAGATTTCCAGAAATAACAACTTCGAAAGAAAGAAAAATGAAGTTGTCTTACTACAAAGACATTGATTACCCTACCCAGCGTCTTTGGCTTTCGAGATCACTCAATTTGGTTGCGTAAGTAAGCAAGCCTACGAGTTATTTTCCGTCCCAATCGACGCAACTACGTTTTGAATAATCGTGACTCGGAACCCGAGTACAATTCATAAACAAGATGGCCAGTGTTACGTTCTAGCTTGTAACTGCACCAATATTCCTTGAACATTGAGCACCGCGCTGGACGCTTCGACCTTCTCCCGTGAATACTTACATAGTCGACCATCCACTTAAGTAACTGTTAGCGTAATTGATTGATATTCTGATAAAGTCTATTATTGTTATGTCCTTCTATAGTAGTTTAGACGTTTTTTACCTTTTTCTGTAGACTTACAGGTTCAAGTAGCTGGTTGGGACCATGTTTCATGCAGGGTAAAGGAAAGGGCCTAGAGGGTTAAGTTGTATGTTTTATGCCTTCTGTAGATTATTATTATTATTATTATTATTATTATTATTATTATTATTATTATTATTATTATGGATGGTGCTTCAGAAGTTAGTCCTTAAACGTAGAGATAAATTTCGTTAAAGTCGTGTCATGGGCCAACTGCAGGAAACTGGCTTCCTTACATGGTGCAAAAGAAGGCGTTCAGCCATCTTGTTTCTTTAATTTCTGCTGTGATATTTATAACCTTGATGAGCGTAGGCCTAACCAACAAATAACAGTCATTCAGAAGGTTTTAAAATTAAGAACATTTGACTAAACTCCAGTTTAACGTTAAATCTAATAAACGATAAACCTTTCTACGCCTATAGCGACCGTACGTTAATCTTCCTCTAATCTTTACTTAATCATTAAGATACACTGAGTTATTGTGGTTCATAACAACTGTCACTCTAGACCTGGAGTGCTCAACAGGAATACAATACAAGAAGATTCAATTCTCTGGTCCGATTTCAGCTTTAGCGGATTCCCTTTGGCTTCTTCCCCATAAAGGACATTAACCCAGCCGCCGCAGACAAAAGGACACGAATGGCAACGAAGACTGTTCAACTGTGTCAACTCCTTGAAATTCTGATATCTCTGAAACGAATGTCTAATCGTTCAAATCCGACCACTGTCGTCACCGATCGCAACCATTTTGGATAGAATTCGACGAAGTCAGGGATAATCCTCAAACTGGCGACCCTCCAAGGATCATCGAAGATAGCACGAATTCCTAATGAAAACAATCCAATTTCGAATATTTTTTCCATCGACGACTCTAAAAAGGCAATACGCATTCAAATCCTATGGATATGTCATATAATTTTACGGTTATAATCAGGTAATCCCCAAAATTCGAGGTTCGACTGACGAATCGAAAGACATCGAACCAAACCTCCTCGACAGCTCAGCACCAATACACAGAAGATTCTCGAACGTATACCGTGCTGCCCCCACACGAGAACACGTCAACATCTAGAGCGCTAACACCGCTAAAGGGCGCTGCAGTCGCTTAGCGCACCGTCGCCTAGACTATTGCAACCACCAGGTCGACTGTTAAGAAACTTTCTACATATTAATGAAGAATCGCCATGTCGCTACATATTCACGCATAAACAACCTAAATTTAGGACGCATTGAAACGCGATGGTCGGGTCTTTATTTAGCGCCAAACGTAATGGATGCAGGTTTCCACTACACAGTTAGTGTCCATGCATCACTGATTATCTCTCTACAAACGGTGCTCTAGCGTACATTGCATTACATTACATTGCATTGCGTTACATTGCATACCAGCATATGACCAATATCGATCTTGTTTAACGACTAAATATCGAATTTCGTGCAGCGTCAAAAGTCAGCTTCATTGTCGATGATGTACGTTTGCCGATCGATATGATCGATCTTTGCTACGCCTCAGCCAAGTTTAAACTGAAACTACATCCACTTGTTTCATAAAAACGCCTTTTCCTTTATAAACCTTTGAGATAAGAAGTGGGAAACACGATCTGTAGCAGCTGATGCTGAATTTGTGACTGTTTTCTCCCATGTTACCGATTTTAACGTCGGCTAAAGAAAACGAAGATCTGCCAAGTTTTAAAATTGGTACTAATTTTTGACGAGCCCCTGGCGTTTCTGCCCTTATACCGTCAACATCATCAGAATAATTTTCTAGCTCACTGAATCCTATCCTGGTATTTTGTCCAAGTCAAACTCGTAGAATATGTTCATAAAGCATGTCTAGAACAGCTGAGGCTGCTGAACCTGTGTTGCCATAATGCTCATAGACACAATACTGAGTGTCCTGAGCTTTTGACAAATCGTTTAAGTCTCTCAATCTCCTATAAATAAGTCAGTTCAAGATGTCCCTTTAAGTATGAGTATTTTTTTAGATAAGGCAAGGTCGACGTCAACGGCCTTTGCAGCCATGGTTGTTAAACAAATGCAGCTGCTTGTTGCTTTACGTCTGAGGGCGTCGTTAAATAAACAATACAATTTTTAAGTTGTGGATTTATATTATGTTGAAATTTAGACACTTCTTTAAGTCTCTCGCTCTTCCTTTAAACAAACCTGACGCCAAAAGCTGCAGCGTTTAGCTCAGTCCAAATGTTGAACGTTGTAGGAAGACACCAGAGGAGATGATGAGTCATCAGCTGCAGCGCTTTTTAATACCATAGGTCTGTTTGTTTATAGAAAGATAGAAAGACTAAGAGTTGTCTAAATTTCATCATTTGCATTGGTGTCTGCTGTTACCATACATTAGTTTAAGGATGACGCATAATTAATGTGGCTTTTAACTTGGGAATGGCAACGTGACTTAAACGGTCGCCCGCTAATACGCAACCGAAAAAAACATTTGGTTAGTATAGGCTTCTCAGGTTAATGTGTGGTAACAGCAGACACTAAATAGGTAAAGAGGAGTCCTATGTCCCTCTTTGTATTTGGTAATTAAAACTATAATAAAAGTAATTTATTATAGATCTTTTAAAAACAGACTGGGGTTGCTCTTCTTTGTTATGAATCTAAATGCAAATGTAAATGTACATGTTTTTCTGTAGCGATGGTGTGGCTTCGACCATGCTCATTTCAAGAAATAATCGAGTGAGATCCTTCACCACCGCCGCCCGTTTGAATGGGCGCCACGACATATAAGGTCCCAGGGTAGAGACCGTGCCAGCCCGAGATTCAAATCTCTGAAATAAGCTATTATCGGGACGCGATGACATAACATCGTTAAACATTTGTTACCTTCAGCACCTACCTAGTGTGTCAAGTTGAAGCTCTGCGTTCAAGGTAAGGTAAGGTAGAAGTTGAAGGCTCTGACAGCCATACGGTGTCGTTAATCACTGGACTCTAGTATACTACATTTGGACGATTATTATATGTTTACGATTTTGACGTATTGTCCGTTACCACGATAGACTAATGTAGGTAGAACACTCGCAGACATAAACTGTCGAGGGATAAAGCACACTCAGTGTGGTATCTACTGCTAGGCAATGTTGTCTGTACCAAAAGTCAGGTCAAAATTCAAGTCACGGCTCAAGACATACCTTTTTAAGATATCTTATGCCTGTTGATTTTTGAACTCATGTACAGCGCCCTTTTCTTCTGCCTCGGCCGTGTTACGGCGCTATATAAATTGTCTTACTTTTATTATTAAAAGGCTACTACCACGCCTGACGATAGACCGCAGTGTATGTGCATTTATCATCAGACAATTGGTGTATAAGAACCGTTCATACTACATTAGTGTCTTGTTTTAGACATCGCTTAATTAACAGCGTGCAGCAGTACATCGTGCGGCTAGCCAGGGAAAATCTATAGCATGCAAGAGAATTTGCCCACAGCCTCTGCGAAACATTCACGGCGAGGCGTTGTATGTGCAGTGTTTACTTTGGTTGGATCGGTTCACGTAAGCAAAAGCACATCTAAGCCTGCACATCTTTAGGCGTTGTTATTGGTTCGAGGTCTGAAACTGGGACCGAGAGTAGCCAGTTGTCTGCATCAGGTAGGAGTTTTGTGCTTAAAGTGGTTATTTTAGCGATTTCTGGTGAAATCTGTACGATTCGTTCCCTAAACTTAGCCTATAAGCAGTATAAGCTAATTGTCAGTCAGGCCTGTTTACTGTCAGTCAAGTCTAAGCGTAAGACGCATTCGGTTCAACTTGGTTATCCACCGCAGCCCAACTTCTGCTACTGTTTCACGAACCCATCGCATTTTGAACAGGCTACTCCAATGGATTCTGATTTCTGACTATACGGTTTAACTTGAAGCTCCCATCGATTGATGCCTCATCCATTACGATAACGGCGCTATAGAAGTCATTGGATAAGATTACTGTCTCCGTTTTCAATAGGTGTTTGGCCCCTCTCTTGTTGGACGGTTCTCTTCTTAAATTCAGTCGTAAATTTGTGTGTTTCGTTCCTTTCTTAATGTCCCAATTCCAGCAAATGTCCCTGGCCACTTACATCCACCAACGCCTACGATTCCTCGCTCAGCCGATGGACATATGGCGTGTTAACAATTGCATTACTTACTTACTTACTTACTTACTTACTTATGAATATCTTCTGCGTTTTGTTTTTCGCCAAACCATTTTGGGTTTCCGGCCTCGTGAATCTCAGCTTGTTCTGTCCGAAGGATTGTGATTTCTGAATGCGGTTTGTGTCGAACACCCATAAGGAGTTGTTGATGATGATGATGATAATAATAAGACGATTTATAGAGCGCCGTAGTACGGCCGAGGTCGAATAAAGGACGTTGTAGGCTTACATAAAGTCTTGACGATAACGACGCTATAGCAGTTTCCAGCATCGAACAGAGTAGATTAGTTCATGGGTCTTGGTTGTCAGATGAGGTGACAAGAGGTATGATATACAGAGAAGCAGGGAAGTCATGTCATATAACAAAGAAAGATTTAGCCGGACATCTTGGATCCTCCTCCTCCTTCTCTTCTTCTTTCTCCTCCTCCTTCTCCTTCTCCTCCTCATCATCATCATGTTCGCCATAATCATCATCTTCTTATTGTCTTCATCATCATCATCGTCTTCCTTCCACTTCTCCTCCTCGTAATATTCAACTTTATCATCATCCTCGATTATTTCCGTTTAGAAATTAGCAGAGACAGAGTTAGGCTCGTGTGCTCTTTCAGTAGTAGGTCGGCTGGGTGACTCTTCTCGCTCTGACTGTTTTTGTCCCAGTGGCATAACATCTCCTATCGCCGTTAGATCTGAGCTAGAATTCATCAGATGCCCAGGGCAGAGTTAAGTGATGCCAAAATGACCCGTTTGTTTTCGAGTTAGGCTTAGCCGCCCCCTCAGACGAGACTGGTGGCTTTATATATCTTTCTGTATGCCTAGATGTCTCTGTGTGTGTCTAAAAGATGACATCATATGCCTACATTCGCTGCAGGTTCTTAGTCACTCTCGATCAGTTGCTCTCTCTCTCTCTCTCTCTCTCTCTCTCTCTCTCTCTCTCTCTCTCTCTCTCTCTCTCTCTCTCTCTGTCGCTATATATCTCTCTCTATCTCTCCGGTTCAGTCAGAAGTCAGTACATACAATTGCGTGAATTCTGTCTCTGATTATATTAAACTTTAATATAATTATATCTGAAGGCATCTTTCTGTCTGTCTGTCTCTCTGTGTATCCATGTCTGTCCTTCCTCGTCTATCTACCTGTTTGTCTCCCTGCCTGTATTAGCCTCTGTGGCTGTCTCATTCTGTCTGTCTAACTAACTTCCTGTCTCTCTGCCTTTACCTCTGTCTCTATATCTCTCTCTGTGTCTCTCCGGAAAATCCTACTAAATGGTTCTTTCGCAGCCTCAAGACTTGATATCCATCTTTTGATGTAGGATTTCTTTGTCAGTGAGGTGCGTGATAGTCTATTGGTTAGTGGGCTGGGTTGTCAATCGAAAACTCGGGGTTCAAATCGCCGCCAGGGCAGAAATTTGTGTCGGAATTCTGGTTCCACTTGCGCCCCTATCCAACTCAGCTATAATGAGTACACTGTCATTGGGAAGATCAAGCGGCAAGGGAAAGGACTGGTCACCCAGCCCTCATATGCCGAGACTAAGAACATTAAGCAGCTGCCACTCAGGGCTAGATTAAGGGACTCTGTTCTTCTTCTTCTTCTTCTTCTTCTTCTTCTTCTTCTTCTTCTTCTTCTTCTCCTCCTCCTCCTCCTCCTTCTTCTTCTTCTTCTTCACGTTCTTTTTCTTCTTTGCATTCTTCTTCTTTATTTGTTTCCCTGTGTCATCTCTTTATGCGCCTTTGTTGAGTTTTTATAAGAGTCAAGTTTCACACAGGAAATTTTTAAAAGGCTTTTCTGCAAAAAGATACCAGACGTTTGGGGAACTAATACTAGCTCACTGACAGTACTAACTCATTCGATACGTTTATATAGTGTATTATAGTGTAGTGGCGTATTGTCTAGTGTAGTGTGGCGTATTTAAGAGTATCTTAAAAGCATATATAGAATGTAGTGTTATAGAATATAGTGTAGTGCTAAGCAGTGTAGTGTAGTAAATTGAAGTGAAATGCAGTGCATTACGTAATATACAATATCTTTCCAGTTGTATGGTATGCAGATCTAAACTTTGACAATCCAATCTAATTTGTTATATTCTATTCTGTTTAATTCTAGTCTATTCTAGTATATGCTATAGCGCCGTTAACATAAATCACTCGGCATCAATCGATGGTCGCTTCTATTAAACTAGTTTAAAATTGTAACCCATTTCAATACAATACCTTCATTTCCTCATCTGATCTTACCTTGTCTTACCTTACCCTACATTTTATCGTACTTTACCTTACCTTAGCGTGCCTTATATTGGCTGACCTTAAAATACTTTACCTCTCTATTTCTCTCTGCTTATACACGATACAATAATACAATATACAATACAACTTATATTTATAACGCGCCTTAATAAAACAATGTCTTACTCAAAGGACGCGTTACAACATAATAATTAGTTATAGTACTGAGAGAATAAATGAGTCTTAAGTTTTAATTTAAAAGTATCTATTGAAGAGCATCTTCGGATAAATTCAGGTAGAGAGTTCCATTCAGCTGGACCAGCTACTTCAAACATTCTTTTACCAAGCTGTAGGTTTACTCTTCTGACTTCGAAGTCCCCTTTTGAAGCCGAACGCAATCTTCTTCCGGACTCAGTGGAAGTACAAGGTGTAACTAGAGAGGACAGATAGGATGGGGCAGAGCCTGACATAATTTTAAACATAAGTAGACAGATTTTGAAAGATATGCGGGCCTGAATGGGTAACCAGTGAAGTTGTTGTAAATAATGAGTAACGTGATCTCGAGGGCCAAGGCTTTAAACTAGGCGAGCTGCAACATGAATAACAGAGGTAAGCGGTGAGAGGGTAGATTTAGGTAAGGCATAAAGCACTGAATTGCAATAATCAGTTCTGGATAGTATAAGTGAATGAACCAGGACATGAAGGCAATGGTCATTAAGACAGCGTTTAATTTGATGTATCCGTCGTAGTTGAAAAAAAACAGGCTCTAGATATAGAGCTAATATGATGAGACATGGAGAGTTTGCTATTCAGAAAGACACCAAGGTCACGAAGTACTTTCGAAGGTAGTATGGAACAGGAGTCATCTATTTTCAGAAAGAGAGTCTGCAAATCCAGATGTGATCGGGACCGACGATCGAACCAAATCAAATACGTCTTACTTGTGTTTAATTTCAGGCGCATGGAAGCACACCAGAATTGTATCTCATGGAAACAGGCAATAAGTTTAATTTTTGAACTTTCAAGGTTAGAAGTAGAAAGTTTTATGTAAAGTTGGGTGTCATCAACGTAAATATAGATAGAAATACCAAACTTAAGTGCAATCTTGGAGATATTGGAAGTGTATAGAATGAAAAGCAGTGGACCAAGAATGGAGCCTTGAGGTACACCAAAAATTAAAATAATAGACTTAGAGAATTTGCCACCAAAGTAAACATTTTGAGTCCTAGAAGAGAGAAAAGAAGAGACCAAAAGAAGTGCAGATGATGAGATACCAAATTGTAATTGAAGGATCTGAAGCAAAATGGTGTGGTCAATGCAGTCAAATGCTGCACTAAAGTCGAGGAAGAGAAGAACTGCTATAAAACCAAGGTCAAGAGCCGAGATAATGTCATTGTAAACCTTAAGGATAGCAGTTTCAGTAGAATGATATCGTATAAATCCAGATTGGGTGAGAGGGAGTAGATTATAAGACTCAATAAAGTTAGAAAGCTGCCGATGAGCAAAACGTTCAACAAGCTTAGAAATAAAAGACAGATTAGAGATTGGACGGTAGTTAACAGGACCTGATTGGTCAAGTCCAGGTTTTTTATACGTGGTCGGATAATGGCCTGTTTATGTTTATCAGGGAGCGTGGACTGGGAAAAAGAGGTATTAATGAGAAGGGTTAATATGGGTGCAAAGACTGAAGAAAGAGTTTTGAGGAGCCAAACAGGTGCGGAGTCAAGTTCACATTGTTTTGTAGAAGAATCAGCAAGTATAGTTTTTCCACATCAGAGGCAGTAATTTCATCAAACGCAACAAAAGAATGTAGCAGAGGTGGTAGATGTGAGAGATTAGGTGGAGGAGAGTCTTTTGTTGATTCGTGAATATTGGCTGTCTTTTCGACGAAGAAATCCAGCAGTTCATCAGATGTAAGGGAAGAAGATGATGAGTCGGTCGGAGGAGAAAGCAATGAGTGTAAGCTCTTCCAAAGAGTCTTACCATTAGTCGTAGCATCATCAATACTACGGCGGTAGTAGCAGGAACACTTCTGTTGGAATAGACGACGTTGAAGACGAATCTGAATACGCCATTGTTCCTCTTTCAAAGTGTCAGATGGTGCTTTTAAGTAGATCCTCTCAAGTTTGTAAGCGAGCTTCTTTGAAGCAGAACAATCGCCATCAAACCAAGGACGGTTCATGTCTTTGCGTATTGTTACTTTCCGAAGAGGAGCATATTTGTTCAGCAATTGTATCATGGTAGTGTCGTATAGCGAAAAAAGCTGTTTAGCCTCTATATTTGCAGCAGCTGATGTATCAGACCAATTGAAGAGATCTGAAGAGATTGAAGAGATTAACCCACCCTAAGAGCAGGCCCAGCCTTAGAGCAAGGGGAACGAGGCAACCGCCTTGGGCCCCGCGCTTTCAGGGCCACACGCTTCTGACTAAACATTTTTACTACTTTTTATTACTATTACGTAACGCTTGTTTTTTAACCAACTGTGTTAAGAAAACTTATAATAAATGAATTATTTTTTTCTTTGGGAATTTGTTTATATTGCATGATTAAAACTAGCGTAATAATAAATTGCCTGTCAATGCCACTTATTTAAACTATTATCATTATTTATACGCTATATAAATCTACACTGTCAAAGAGCAGCAGGAAGACAGCGTTGTTTTAATACGTCATTTTCATGGTCTGCTTCTGCATGCAGCTTGCTTTTGCTTCAGGCGAGGTAAACAAGATATTTTTAAAATCTAGAATAGCTAAAATATTGCAATGTTAAATTTGTTTTATTGTGTGATTCATATTCATAGTTTGGAGCGAATCTATCCCTGCTTGTATTCAATATTCTTTTCTGTTTATAATTGAAAACCAGGCCTAATTAAATTATAATTATTATTAAAACCGCTTGTAGTATCAATGAAGATTTAACTGAAATAGTGTAGCGAGAACTGCACAGTCTGCGCTGTTAATTCCTGTGAAACCATTTTTTCTTATTTTCAACCCTGTATAGTGTATGGAAATTTCTTCCAATACAAAGTTCACGTGTATTATATTTGTATACTATATTACTATGCCTGTGACATTTTATCCTTTTCTTTTAAACTGACATTGTTCTATTATTAACGATGCTTCAAGAACGGCTCACTAACTTGGATATTTTGTCAATTGAGAATGATGTTGCTAACGATCTTGACTATAATGAACTCATTGCGGATTTTGCATCCATCAAAGTTCGCAAGATTTGCTTGTGAGTAGTAAAAACATGTTAGAAGTAGAAGACACAACCTACGCTAGTGTCTATATATTGATAAACAAACTTTCAATTAGCATACCAAAATATTTTAATTATTAGCATCTTTTTTGAGTTTTCAGATATTAAATTAAGTGAATAAAACTGTAATTGTTGCTCTCGAAGTAAAAATTTTAGTATTTTGACTTTTTGAGACTCATTTACATTTTGTAAAATTGTATTCAATAGCCAATTTAATTTGGATTTCGCATTATTTTAGTATATGTCGAAATGCAATTTTCCATAGGTCCCGCTCATCGCTTGCTGCCTCGGGCCCCACAACTTTAGGGCCGGGCCTGCCTAAGAGCTCCTTTCCCCCTTCTGTCTCTGGTCTTCTGGCACCGGGACTTGGTTCTTGACGTGGCATCTTTGGACAACCCCGCTGACTTGACGCAGCGCTTGTGACTAAGCTGGTGCCCTGCACTTAGCTTCTAAGTAGAGCTTTAGAAATTTGGAGTTTACGATTACGATTACCTTGCTTTGCCTTTCCATACTTTGCCTTACCCTACCTCATCATACCCTACCATTGCAAAAGCCCATCCATGCCACTTTCACTTTATGCCTCCTTCAAGCGCCGCTGTTGTACGTCTGTTCTCGTTTTTCCAGCGTGGGCGGCGGGCGTTCAGTCGAGTTGCCACGATGTTGCCAGGCGTTATCCTAGGCTTGTGTCTCTTCTCCCTCACGCTTCTTGGAACTGGATCGGCCCAGCAGGACGCGATGTAAGTAAACAGATGGTCCTAATTCGTGGTCTAAAAAGTTCTAGTGATTTATTTATTCACCTAGTTCTGTGGGACAATGCATAAAGTCTGCGATTACTGGAGTCTCACGAGTGTTTAACGCGTGAACAATTTCAGACAGATCTGAATCTCCTTATGAATGCATCTGCGCAGCACGATTTAAACCCAAGCCTGGCCTGGCCTGGTGGTAAAATATCGTAAAAATTGGTAAAAGTGATTCAAATGATGTAATTTCTTGTTTGTGTCCGATGTTTAGCCATTTATAAGTTGCAGTAAAACACTTATATGAACCCTAACGCGGCCCTTGAATTACTAACCAGAGAGTTTGTTTCAACACAGTAAACTCTTATTACAAAGTTTGCGCGTGTCCACTGTCACATTTTGCAGCGACCGTCGTATCCTAAGCAACTCGTTAAGATCAGGTGTGAATCTGAATAATAGGAATAGTTGCACTGCGTTAAACTGAACCTACAGGTGTTTTAACTAGAAGTAGCACAAAATCATTTTACATGGGAAGCATTAGCCTAGCGACTGTAAAATGAACTACTGAACCATAATAAAAATCACTTAACCAAGTTTTCATAACACTTCATATAAAGATCATACAATAAAAATATTTTACACTGACAATGTTACACTAGTATTTTACTGCCCTTATAATTACAGCGCGTTGTCGTAGGCTATCTGTTAGATTCGTCAACCTGATTACCACAGTATGCTTCTGTAGGCCTAATAGGCTGCAGAAGTTAAGCCCGTCTGGGGTGGGCGCTAAACAAGATGGGTTTGCAGGCTGAAATGTATAACTTAGTAAAATAGGTGACAGATTAACTTAGTGAATAAAACTGACAATAATGAATGAATAATGTTACTACTCTAGTCTAGTCTGGAAACGTCTACAGCGCTATTATCGTATTCTGCACGAGGCATCAGTAGAAAGAAAGTCGCTTCTAAGCAAACCACGTTCTAAAATTAACAGCTTTCTGATAAAGGGACACACTGAAATATGGTCGTAGCCAGAAGGGCAGCAGCCTTCAGCAGAGGAGAGGTTGACATTAGAAAGAATGGCAGGATCCAAAACATAAAAACATTCTTTAAAAAGAGCGGCTGGAATCCGGTCTAGAGCATACAGTGCAACTGCGAATTTCACACATAGTTTCCTGTTCTGAAGAAGCTGAGTACAGGTGGAGGAGGTTACTGACAGTAACAATATCAGTCTGGTATATAATAACTGCTAAGAAATACACTTCGAAGGCTTTAGCATTTTTACCATATTTTACTATGGTAATATATGGAACGGATTCTGGTTCTGTCGAACTTGTAACTTCAGAATTAAGTGATAATGGATTACAGAAGTTTTAAAGATCTACGAAATTTAAATTGAATTACACGTAGACTCTAATAGTTAGATTAGATCAGATACAACTAGAAGACACTAGATTACCATTGATTACCTAGACTGGAGTAGCCTAGACTAGACTGCAACTAAGTACACCACAATAGATTCTGTAATCGTGTAATAGGATGTTCTTGAACTGATCCTAAATGTAGACACTACTCTATTATCGCCCCGATGGCTTTTCGCGTTTCTTCTGACTACAACATAACGGCCACCTGTTACAACGTGACGTCAGTCGTCCACCTGACGCTTCGTCTGCAGTCGGCGGAAGAGGGCGTTCTGGTGGAGAAAGAAGCTGACCTGGAAAATGGTATGGTGACCTAATTTACATAACTCTAAATATAATTAGATATTTATAAAGCACAAATAGAATTACAGCGCGTTTGTGAGGAACTATGAAACTGTATTCAGCTACATAGATGCATAAATACATATGCCTATTCAAAGGCGCGCGATGTAATAGTACGTTTAGACGTACATTTAAACGTTCCTTAATATCAAGGATCGTCGTCGAGCATAAAGTATGTATGTATGTATGTATGTATGTATATATATGTCTTTATCTATCTACCTACCTTTGTTCATACATACCTATATATCCTGCCTACCTGCCTGCCTTCTTTCCTCCCTCCGTCTCTCTCTTCCTCCCTTCACCCATCTATCCATCCAAGTCGACAAATCCAATAATCGTTCTGTTGGAAATTTAAACCTGGCACTTTTAGCCAGCGTCTTTTTGTTGAAAATCGCTGCACTATAGACACCCATAGAAAATAAAATAATTTTAAGACTGGACTAATTGTGAATTAAGTTCTACATTTCAGCCTCACTATACCCGTCTCATGCGGACTCCCAAGACTCGAAACTACTCGACCAAGTCCTCTGACTGTCTCACCATGACCATACCGAGGACGAGGAAAGATCTTAGTGGGCATGAATTTTCCGCTGCTGGTCTTAGACTCTGGAGCTTCCTTCCGCAGACTTTCGCTTTCCAGAGTCTGTGTTGGCCTTTAGATCTCGACAAAAACCTATCTTTTTGGATTCGTGTCCTTAGTAACCAGTTTCCGTGGCTTCTTGTTGCTTCTTGCTTCTCTTGGCTTTTGACCGGACTTACCTCGGATATTTGGTTTGAACAACGACTTTGCTTAGTAGCGACCATCGACTGATGCCTTGAGGTTTATCAGAGGTCGTTATAGAAGTTCTCAGATTATTTTTATTATTTTGTTTTTCAGGTGTTGCGAAGATCGTTTCACTACAGGTAGCACTATATCTGTCTACATGTCGTTTATTATACTATTACTATTGTTGTTGTTATTAGCCTACTATTATATTTATTTTTTATTTATTTTCTTACCTGAGGTACATATGATCCCTCAGGAGAGAAAACATTATCCAGAGATAGTAAAAATACGTGTAATCCATTATTTTTTAAACCCGAGGTAGGTATAATCCCTCAGGTGGTGAAAAAATTAGTCCGGAGACAGAAGTGAGCATCTGGAACGGCTACGTCTCATCCGGCTCTGGCAGAGAGAAGGTACTGCGAAAGGCGACGGCGTTGAAACGTTGAATTGTGATTGAGAGCCGTTGAAAAAGATAGCTAGTATCTCTCGCGTCTCCGGAAATGCGAGAAAGACAACGGCCCAAATCAGAGATAAAGGATAAGCCGGTGTTGTTTATGGGGCCAAGGGTTTCAAAGGCCAAGGGGATAAAATCATGTGAATCGAGGAGTGAACTGTATTTCGTGTTCTTTCTAGCAGCTGCCATATCCGCCGCTGCGCCAGCTGTTACTGCAGTTGCTGGTAGATAGGATGCGACTAGGGTGTCAATAATCGTGGCGTCCCATATCAGGCTACCTCCAGCGCGCCAAGGGATCAGTGTGAGGCCGTCGGATTTCTTGCCATCAGTTCCAGAAGGCCGATGGTTCCTTGATGGCTGGGAAACCGGCCTTAGAAAGACAGCGGCATATGAGGTCGTTGAGGACACCGTGCCGGGCAATTCGACCGGGGCCCAGGGCGCGAGAGAGCCCGTGAAAGCCTTGTGCGGTAACCAAGGTACCGCAGGCACAAGTGTGTGGCTCGCATATTGCTATTCCGAGGCGCAGGCCAACGGCTATTCTAATGGCCTCATCGTCCAGCCTCAGTCCGCATGCTGTTATGGGAAGCGCATATAGCAAGTGACTAGCATGCGATGAGGAGACAGCTTTTATGAGTGCTTGATCGTGCGTGTCTTTCAGTGAATTACTAAGATTTAGAGCAGCCTTTTCGAGCAGTAGCCTGTCCCAATAAGATTGACGATGGATAGTGGTGTTATCAGGATCAGTGACCCCGGATTCCGTTTGCCAGTGTGTTAGCATAGCATCGTATTGTGCATCTGTGGGAATGTGCACGCCCCTTAGTATGGAGGACTGGAGAGGCAGGGTGCCCGCGGCGGAAGCCAGAAAGGCGGGAAGTGCCAGCGATGACACCCTACGGATTACCCAGTCCGCCCAATTTAATGGGAGGGATGCCTGAGACCACTTATTATTATTATTATTATTATTATTATTATTATTATTATTATTATATGGGCATTTCATCATCACGGTTCTTATAGCCTAGGCTATCACGGGGTCACTCAAAACGACCATCCGACAGAACATCGATGGTGCTTAGCAACTGTAAGTAAATGACGTGCTCAAGGTTCCTATACAGTAGCAGTCTGGAAGAAGGCTCTAACCCTTACTCCCCGCGTTACAAGTCGAGCGCTCAAATCAATCGGCCAATGCGTCCCATTCATGTTTTCTATTGTACTTATTACTCACAAGGTCAGCAACTCTGAATCTGAGGCGCGATGCACCAATGGGATGGAACGAAATGTGTGAGGAAAATTTGCCTTCTGTGCGAGATCTTCTGAACCAGAAAGACGATCTAAAGCACGAGATAGCGTCATATCCAGATACAATGACACATACGTGCTTATTGCCAGAGAAATCTTGTCAAGCGACCAACGAATTGTTCTGAGTCAACAGGAGAAATTGGACAGAACACGTTTATATGTAGTCCCACCTGTAGAGAAACACTCTTTATTACATAAGCAACAGAACGTCTGTCCAATTTGCTGATCGGATGGATGGAAGTAGGGAGGAAAGAACAAAGAGGAGTTGAGAGGGACGAAGAAAGACGCCTTTGTCTCTGTCGCCAAGCAGTAGAATGTGGTACCGGCGTCATCTGGAAGTAAACGTTAAGTCCTGTGACGGAAGGACGGAGAAAAGGACGCACTTATCTCTGTGCTAAGCAGTAGAATTTGGTACCGGCATCAGCTGGGAAGTAAACGGCAATTTCTTCGATACGATAGCACCGTGTCCAGGACCTTAGAATTCGTCCATTTCAGGTTAAAGAGCCTAATAAAAGGATATGAGCGCCTCACAAGGAAACTTTACTTTACTTGCTGTGTAGATACACGAGTACCGTGGGATAAGAGTTTTACTTGCTGTTTAGGTACCTGACCACGTACCTGAGGCAACATACACACTCGTAGCCGAGGGAACAGGTGGCCTGAAGTTCAACGATTCCCATTCTGTCTCCGTCACACGAAAAACGCTCTCGATATTCGTCCAGACGGATAAAGCCATGTACAAGCCAGGTCAAACAGGTAATGCATTACCTTTAACTGATGAAATAGGTAAGAAATTACCCAAAATTGGTCAAACAGGTAATGGACTGCCTTGATAAATCGAATGGGTATGGCATTGCTTTGACTTACATGTTCTACCTGTCAAAGACCAGAGCCATGTGAAACAGGTAATTAGACTAAATTACTTTGATTGTTGATTGACTAAGCAGGTAGGGAATTACCTTGATTGATCAATCAGGTAAAGAATTACATTCATTGGTAAAACATGTGAGGAATTACCTTATTGATAAAACAGGTCAACTTTATTTGTCTGATAAGTGTAAACACCGAACATGACGATCTAAGTGCAAACTGATCTCGATCTGTTTCCGTCGGTTTATGTAACTTAGACATAACAAACTGTTTTAGGACAAATTGCTGCAAATGTTTTATGAACATTCGGATAAATTTTCGTTAGAATTATGATGTTTATCGAGAAACTTCGTGTTGCGTGGGGAGTGGCATGTCGACGTTTCCCAGACTTGCGTACACGTCTGAATGCCTGAGATGGTTTGACCATGGCGGATACATAAATTGCACCTAGTTTAAGGAAGACTTTGTTTACACTGCACATTTGACGACCGCAGTCCAAGCGATACAGTCAACCTCAGAACGATCACCATACACTTGAGGCGATGGGGGTAAGCCACAGTTTGACCTGCGATTCGGAACATGAAAAGTCAGAAGTCTTGGTAACAAGTGCACTTCAATAGCCACATATTGGACGTCTTGGTCGCTGTTCAGATGTGGCGCCAGACTTCTGCTGACGTTGAGCTGCTGAGATCGGCTCCATCCTGGTTAAATATCGTCGAGCTGCAACGCAAGCAATTGTCACATCGTGGAGGCGGCGGGCTTGCGATCTTTCATCGAACGAATCTGCGGGCGAACTCTCCAAGGTCTACACCATCTGCCAGGTCCTTCAGAGTCTATTTCAACATGTCAACTAGTGGCGTGGAGTGTAGGAACCATTTCTGCAATCTATTTACATTGATCGCTGCCACTGCGATGTTTATCCGGGAATTCGCCACCGTCCTGGAAACACTGGCTACTTATAACAGCCAACTGGTCGTGACGGGTGATCTGAACATCTGCATGGAAGACTCAGGATGCAGAACAGGTGAGGCAACTCCTCAACAACTTTGGCGTGCTTCAACACATCAGTATATCTACCCATACAATAGTGGCTGTGTAGAGCTAGTCATTACGCGTTGACGACTGCACTCCTACACTCCACGCCACTAGTCACAGAGGTCACGATCAGAGGATTGAAGTATTTGGACAGAAAAGCTTTCCGTCGACGCCTTACTAATAGCGGCTGTGCAACGATTTCGCAGTGACTGATCTCAACACATCTCATCAATGCACATCGAAGCCGGGGTAAGGAAAAATTAAGAACCATACACAGACTAGAAGAGATCAGTTTTCAGTTTCGGGCGAAAGGTAGCCTCGGTAAGAGTTGCGAGCATGGGGGTAGAGAGTTCAAAATGGATGGACCATCAACTGTGAATTAACTCCGACCAAAGACAAGACATGTACCAGGAACAAAAGAAGATGTTGAGCGAAGAGAGGATCGCCCTTTAACAGGGTCTAACTGTGGATGACAAGTAGGATGGCACATTAATTGCACGTGCTTTGTACATGAGGAGTGCCAGCTTAAAGCGGATACGTTCAGATATAGGAAGCCAGTGGAAAGAACGAAGAACAGGTGTGATGTGATCTCGGTAAGAGAGTCCTATCCACAGTTGTGCAGCCTGGTGCATGACTATAGTTAGAGCAGGCAGTGTGCAGTCGGTGGAGACCAAAGAATATATTGCTGGAAAGCAAAAGCGGCTACATTTTAGGTTGGGAAGCAAACGTGCTATCTGGGAACTTGGAGTGCTTCTGGATGAGAGCTTATCCGTGAAGAAGCGGGTCAACTCTGCTGGTCCTGCTTCTACCAAATGCGTCAGTTCATTCATACGGCAAACTTTATCCTTCAGTGTTGCTGCGACTTTCGTCTACTCCTTTACCTATTACGCCTGGACTATTGTAACTGTCCTGTCAGGTTTGCCGAAGATCCAGATACGACAGCTTCAGTGCTAATTTCAGCTTCAGTTCATTCTCAACTGCGCCGTCAGAATCGTCCCCAGTTTACCAAATTCTCGCATGGTTTGAGCTATATGCGAGAGATTCTGCACTGGCTTCCGGTTTAGGACAGGATAATGTTCAAAATCCTCCTCGTAGGATGCACTTCGATAGTCCCTGCGACCCTATTTACGTCGGAGTGCTCTGCGTTCCTGTCTTTAGCGAGCCGGGGTCAAGGTTCCTCGCGTTCCGCGTCCTTCGGGAACTTGTTGGTCCTGCGCTTCCTTTCGACGATGCAAGCACATTGTGCTTTCTCGTGCTTTGGAGCGTCTTTCTGGAATAGTCTTCCATTAGAAATTACGTACTATTTTGTCACAGACAGCTCAAGAAACATCATCAGCTCATATTAAATCGCTTCGTTTCATCTGTTGACTAGCATTGTTTAGCACCCTTACGTGTGAGATTATTAAAAGACGCTGTACAATTAGCCTGTTGCATACATACATTACCTTGTGGAACTGTCATTCTTCATCTAAAAGCCTAATCAAACTGTGTAGAATTTCTTTCGCCAATTTTCATAGATCTTATTTTTTTCAGTGCTGTTCCGTGCGATTGTAATTCATCCAGACTTGAAGCCTTACCAGGGATACGTGGACATTGCTGTCTATGTAAGCAGACAACGTCTCTTGTTTACAAAGATATAGTGTGGTCTGATAGCGTAGGGTATGATTGGGCTGTTTGTGGTAGGCTATAGAGTATAGGTGCGTCCTAGGATTGGGTTGAGCAGGGCAGGGTAGAGTAGGGTTTGGAGGGTATGGGAAGGATAGGTCATATCAGGATAGGGTAGCATATGGTAGAGTAGGATAGGTTAGGGTAACGCAGAGTGGGTATTAGGGTGGGCCACATTTGTATGGTTAAAAATAAAGTTTCGGTTTTTGAATACCGGGAGGTGCGAAATAAAAAGTCCAATATACAACATAGTAAAATCCGGTTCAATTTGATGTAAACTGGAGAATATTTAGGATTGCACAATATTTAGAGGTTCCACAGGCCATTTGAAATTTCACGTAGTAGCCTATATCGTTTAGTTTTCTTTCGGTCATTTACTTGGAAAGTCTAGTGTAGGTATGGTTCCCTTGCAAATAAATGTCGAATTTCTGTTGCCTTAAATATGCTAGATTAATTTTTCAATCATTATACAGCAGAAAATGGAATTGAAAGCGGGTAAGACCGAGGAGCACACTTCCAACGATCAAAAAGAGATGTCCCCACCCCTTTGGAATAAACTCCCGCCAGAATTGCGACAGTTGTCTGATCAATCATACGAACTCACTAACACTTCAGCTCTTTCAGTTTCTGCGCAGGTCTTTCACTCAAGACTGAAAACACTACTTTTCAAAAAATCTTATCCTGATTCTTCCTCTTCCCCTTATCTCTCTTCTCGCTTCGATTTCAAACATCATCCACCTTAACCGTCCGACTGGATTTTGACCTGGAAACGAACCCTTTTGCCTAGCGATTTTGTTTTGACTGAGCGCCTGTGAATAAGCTGGTTCCCCCGACTTAGCTTTCGTTAGACGCTGTAGAAATCTCGAGATTACGCTAAAGATTACGATTAAGATTACGATGTCAATTCTATGCATCACTGTAGAATTGGAGTTAAGCAGTAGCAATTAAACCCAGCTAATGAACACTGACTTAGAGTGTGCTAATATATCAAAGAGAATGAGAAAGCAACATTCATCTAGTAAAAACCTCTGCAAGAATCCCTTTAGGCAGCAATCATCACTCCGTAGGTGTCTTTGCAGGTGGTTCTCAGCAAGGCTCATTGGAATTAGAAAGGCGCCGAGTACTAAGAGGCCTAATTATTCAGAGGTTAAATACATTAACTAGTATTTAACCAGGTGTTAATTGCTGACCAACGTTTCTTACCAACAAACATACCTTGATAGCGTGCTGCTGAGAGGAGCAAGGAAGATGCGACGGTTTTAATCCGAGGTTATAAGCTACAAACGGTCTGATGTGGTCGTATATAAAAATGGCATTTGGTGCGGTTTGCTTGTAGGATCTAGTAGGCAACAAGATCATGCAATGGACGAAGCAGAGAAATGACACGGGTTAGGAAACTAAAATCTACATTATTTTGCATGATGATGATGATGATGATGATGCCGACGACAACGACGACGATTACGATGATGATGATTCCAATAATCATCATCATCATGCTCATAATAATCAACTGTTCCATCTGCTACAAGAGCAGGGCCTATACAGTATGTCGTCTCAGGCAGTTCCCTTATGGTTCTCAGGTACCAAAGCCGCAACTAAGTAAAGCTTCCTTTTCCGATTGTGAAGGCGCTAGTTTCTTTTTCTTTGGCTCTTGAGCCGGCAATGGAAGAATTACAACGTCCTGGACCCAGGGCCAGTGCATCGCAGGACTTGCTGTTTATTTCTCTGCTTAAGCCGGTTGGTGACAGAGACAAATGTGCATAGACAATTTGTTCAGGGCCGTTACATACAGTTTTCTGAGCATACTTGAACCCACAATCCGTGGATTAAAAAGACTGAGCGCGCTGCCGAATGGACCACGTTGTCTTGACTACTGTAATGTGTATATTCTGATTCTCCAGGAGTTATCACTCAGAAGTTGGCTCTTTCCGATCAGACGCCGCTGGGTGACTGGCACATTGATGTGACTGCCGGGGTTGGTATTATACCCATAACCATACCACTTTACAAATTAACACAATGATACTTTAATTTTAGTGTATCTTCGCACCAAATGATAACTATCTTTATATCCGTTAGAGTTTAGTATTATATACCAAATATTGTACCATTTTACCAATGAGTACATTGTAAATACTTTATAATATATTTTCACGTAAAGTGATATCTATCTTAACCTCTTTTGTCGTATACCCTCCCAAGATACTCATCAACCCATCCTAACCAGTGTGTTGTACTGCATTGTAACTTAGCATTTGCATAGCGACCTCTGATTGAACAACTTTGCATTTCGAATGTAATTTGGAATTCCTTCTTTTTTTAGGGAAACTCTTTCAAAAAGACGTTCCAGGTGGCTGAATACGGTAATAATGATATATAATTACTAATAATTCTAATCAATGATATTAATAGTAATTCTGTTTTACTGTACTAGCGCATAACAGTAAAGGTAGAGAGCCTAGCCGTGGGCCAAGGAGAGGTTCATAAACTATGCAATAAATGCTCAGATAAGTATATAGTAAAAGTATAAGTATATAAGTATATAGTAGGGACCTAGACTTTGATTGGGCATCTACAACGGATTATGATTTTTCAGCTAGGTTTTATTTGATACGATCATCGATTGCCTTGTGCATTAAGATAATAGCGCTATAGAAGGCATTAGATTAGATTAGACTGGATTAACTGTACACGTACTTAGCACACTTAGAGAATGTTGTGGCTCTTTCAGTCCTTCCAAAGTTTGAGACCAAGGTGATCCTACCACCCTACTTCTTGTTGAATACGAATCGCCGTGATCTTCAGAGTGACCTCCCTATCATAGTCATGGCAAAGTAAGTCGGCCGATTGTTTGAGCGCTTGTCTTCTAAGGCCAAGTGTGCGGGTTCAACCTCGTGTAGATGTCGAATAACTGGAAATGACTAGCGCAGTGTTGATGGTTTTGTTGATGGTCATGGCGGTGATGATGATGATGATGATGATGATGCATGCTTTTGGCTTAATGTTGTTGTTGATGAAGGTGATGCTGAAGATTGTAAAGATGACGACGCTGATGATGGCAGTAATTATGATGACGATGTTGTTGCTGCTGTTGTTGATGATGGTGATGATGAGAAGATGACGATAATGAATGTTGCTAATGATGATAATATTGACAATCATGCTGGTAATGATGACAATTATAATGATGACAAGGACGACTATGATGATTGTTGTTTTTAAATCAGATATACATATGGTCAGCCGGTGAGAGGTCGAGCAAGAATCACGATTCAGGTGAAGCCGTATGTCTGGGAGAACTCTTGGATGATTCCTATCCGGGACAACTCAAACATTACAAGGAAAATGATGGACGTCCAGGTAAAAATTCCAAAATCTCTGAAACTCAGTTACTCGGTTAAACAGGTAACAGGTTGCTAATGCGTTTGCCTTTAACGTCAGCGTTTGACTTTCATTGGGTTGGGTTGTTTTAACTGAGGTTAGACTATGTTGAAATAGAAATTAAATTAAATTAAGTAAGTTTAAGTTGGACTGGGGTATAATTCCATTTGAGATGCATTATATTTTGTCATATTATATTATATGATGTTATGTTATGTTTTGTTATATTATATTATATTATGTAATGTTATGTTATGTTTTATTATATTATATTATATTGTATTGTATTATATTGTATTATATTACATTATATTATATGGGACTGGACTAGACTTGACTATATTATATCAGATTAAATCAGATCAGTCCACACAGATCCGACTGTAATTGACCTGTCAGGCCAGGCTAGATCAGATCAGGAACCAAACTAGACAGAAATTCACATACTAGACCTGACCACACTAGAGCAGATCACACAACACATTTTGTTATGATGGCTCTACTGTCATTTCTTGCAGTTAATGGATGGCAAAGCGGACGTGACCTTGACATTCAAGGACCTGTTAGCTCTAGCACCGACTCAGCCTGTGTGGGCCTACGACAGTACCACGATGGATCCGTGGACTATGTTGGCCTCTCGGACGATCCTTGTGGTAGCCGATGTTCAGGAAACAGTAACGGGAATCACTTTGTCGGGAAATGCAACGGTTGAATGCAAACCGCAAAAATACCAACTGGATTTTCTTCAGTTTTCGCCGGGCAACTTCAAGCCGGGCCTTCTCTACACTGCCTTCGTGAGTTAACGTTCTTCGAGCTGTGTTCGTTTCTCTCTCTGTCCTTGGCTCTCTGTCTCTCTCTCTCTGCTTCTCTTCCTGGTACACATAGCCTATTCATCTTCTCCATAAAGGTTTTCGTTCGTGGTTCGAAGCCTTGATTTAACTCTGAAAATGCTGAAGCTCGACGTCAGTGTAGCCAACTTGAACTAGTCTGGCGCAGCTCACGACTTCCCTTTATTAAGTGCAGTCTTGACTACTGTAACTCGCTTCTTACTGGCATTTCACAAGCTACCTTGATGAAGCTTCAAAGAGTCCAAAGTACACTGGCCACTAAAACTCCAAATTATTACATATATTACCGATCCTAAAATAATTGCATTGACTGCCCACACAAAAGCGAAGAATTCTCAAGACTGGGCTAATTTCAGCCAACCTCACTATCTTCACTCTGTACTGACTCCCAAGATCTTCTGGCTGTCTAACCTGACTCTTCCATGGACAAGGACAGCTCTCGGAGGCGTGTCTTTTCTGTCACTGGTCCTAGACTCTGGAACTCTCTTCCGGCAAATGTTCGCTCTGCAGTCTGATTTGGCCTTCAGACCTCGATTAAAAATGCATCTCTTCCTGGACTCATTTCTTCCCTAGGCTGTTTCTTGTCTTCTCGGATTCCCCTCTTGGCTTTTCGACTGGACTCACCATGGAATTTGGCTTGCACAACGATTTTGCTTAGCAGCAACCATCGAATGATGCCTTGGGCATTATTGCAGTGGTGCTATAGAAGTTCTCAAGTTATTATTATTTCTTCTCTTTTCTCTTTTTACAATCGCTATATGTCTTGTTCTATTTTGTTTACTTATATCTGTTTTCTCTTTTCTGCTTTCTCTTCACAGAGCAACTTAAGCTCTTGTGAGATGGATAGCTCGTGTTTTCAAGTGTGGTTATGCAATTTAATATTTACGAAATGGATTTTGTGAGCCGGATGTGAGTTATTTTAGATTTTGTGAGTTAGATTTTAAATCCTTATTTTGAGTTGTATTTAATTTCATTGTATTGTATTACACTGCGTTGCATTGTATTTCCAGTTCCAACTGTCTCAGATGGATGGTTCAGCCCCTGATTTGTCTGACATAACTTTTCCCGGAGGTGTCCACCGCACCGTTACTCTTGAGGCGACCATGAGCTATCCGCATCGTTATGAACCTGTCTACGAATCCGTACCTAGCACCACACAGGTCATCGAAATCACGATCACACCGACTGGATACATGAACTTCACTCTGATGATAGACAATAACGTGACCAGTGTTAATCTCAAGGTGTGTGGGTGAATGAGTAGGTGGCTTGATCGGTGAATGAACGGATGGATGAGTGGGTGAATTCATTCTTCCGTTCATCCATCCATCCCTCCGCACATCCATCCATGCAGCCAGCCAGCGAGGAATTCCATAGAATAATCGACCAGAGAATCAATCATTCAAGCAAGAAAGTTTGGAATAAATCATCAGTTCACTCTCTCAATCAGTATTTCTGTCGCAATGAATTGTAGATGGCTTCCCTATTGTATCTCTGAATATGCGTGTCTTTCTGATAGATGCTCTAGATTTCGCCTGAGCTGCAGTACACTGAACAATAACGTTACAGATTCTGAAGAAATCAGACGACGTAACCTAATCTACTAAAGCGACTTCGTTGGATTTTATCTAAGTCCATTCTCAGTTTAACAGAATGAAGATTGCAGTTTACTGTCATTCTGTTTGACTGTAGGACGTCTGAACCGAGAACAACAGGGGGTTAAGAAGTCGTAACGTTCTTGTTCACTTAAGTAACCACTGCTGATAGGGCACAATCTTGCTCTGCGTGACGCATAGAGCCTGTAGCTCATTTCCAATAGGTAATCATGCCGGACCTATGAGGGGTACGCCTGCACGACTTAGCCTTAGGTCCTGCTGTGACTTTCCTTTCCTGCTCAGCTACTGCCACTGCAGGGTGTCCTGTTTGCTTACCCCTGAACTATATACCGAGATGAGTAGACCTTGCCTCGTCCATCGTACTAAATCGGGGCTATATTGTACTTGCTTTTTCAGCAGATACTGACTGAGACTCTTCCTCCCTTCTCACAAGCCTGCGTCACTTCCAAAGCTCCTCTATAAAGCGTACAGTACAAAACAAGACAGCTTGTTTGTTTACTACACTGTGATATTTCTATCAACCTATGAAGTTATAAACAGTTCAATCAGCCAGTTCAATAAGTTCTATTATTATGCAAAACACTGTACACGTCCTTGCACGATATAAGAATTTTACTATTTCATTGAAGTTATCGTTCTACGTCAATGTTACGAACTCCACAGTCTACGGCTACAAGTATGTCAATGCTTTCAAATCGAGAGACAACCAGGGAATACAAGTCTCCTACGACAGCCAGGACGGACTGATCAAGGTAGGCGTCTTAGCTAGATTCAGTTTCCCCAATGATAACATTGCCGTTTCGTCAGACATACGTACATTTCATCCCCACCGATTCGTTACTCTTACTGTTTCAAGATGCTTAGATCTAGTTACCGTTTGCCTGACTTATGATTTTGATGTTCAGTCGGATTTCGACCGGACTTCAACAGATTACAAATTTAGGCAACGATTAGGTTTTCCAAAGAAAACATTGACTAATCGTCAATTGCCTGTATATTTTAGGCCACATGTTCTACACAGTATATAAAATTATATATGCTTCTTGTGGTAAGGATTTCATTTAATTTATGTAAAAAAATTCATTCACGTTATTAGGCTATGCAGAACGCGAATTTCAAAGTAAAAACAACAGAAGCGATCACAAAGTTTCAGTACGAGGTAAGCTGCCCTATTTGCATGAATAAATATTTATGAAATTTATAAATTATATTTATAAAAATTTAAATTTATGTCAAATTAATTTTTGAAATTAAATAAATAACGACCTTTCTTAATTTGTAGTAACTTCCTCTGCTTTGCATTGCCTTATTTATTTGACTTTGCCTTAACTTACTTTACTTATCGTGTATTGCCTGGCCTTCTTTGCTTTGCTTTCCTTCCTTGTCTTACCTTATCTTACTTGTATATTATTACCTTACTGCCTCACCAACTGATAGGTGATAGACTGATTTAATTAATTTGTCATTAGATTTACTAACATCGCAAAAGAAAATTAAAATGTGAAATTAATATAGTTCCTCTTACCTCTAGATATTGAGCAAGGGAAATATTCTTTTGACTAACAACGTGTTTGGCGATGCGTCCACGGAACATTCGTTTTCCATCTGGATCAGCAAAGAGTTGGCGATGAAGCTGGCTCCAAGTGCTCGTGTCCTCGTCTGGTTCATAACTAACTCTGGAGAGATCATCACAGACAGCACAGAGGTCTCTGTCAGCGACATCTTTACTAACGAGGTCAGTACTTCTCTTAACAAGGTCAGTTCATTCACTGCATTTGGCTACGGTTGAGCTGATGTGCTGAGAAGATAAGTTAATCTGGTTTACTAATGAGTTAAGGGCATCTACTGTTAAGATCAAGTTATGTGCTAACCTGTACAAATCTGGACTTCTTTAAACAACGGACTTTCTTGCTTTCAGAGTTTAAAAAATATTTTATCTGTGAATGTGTAAATGAGGAAGAAGAAGATGATGTAACTGCGAATGATCATAATACTTTACTTAGTGACAAAGTTAATAGTATTGCTTTTAAAATCAGGTGTCGTTGTCGTTCGATCGAGAAAAAACAACTCCATCGCAGAATGTGAGTCTGACCGTCAGTGCATACCAAGGGTCATACGTTGGTCTTCTGGCGGTTGATCAGAGCGTTCTTCTGCTCAAGGCAGGCAACGACATCAGTCAGGAATTGGTAGGTTGTCGAAATAAAACTTCTGATGTCACTATAACTATCGCTTGAGAAATAAACAGACTAGTTTTATGTCGCAGTGCCCATTGTCCATAATCATGTAGTTTTTCATTGATAATATTTTGCAATAGGTTTCCGAAGACTTGAAGGGTTACGACTCGGTTCAGACGACTGGATACTATGGACCTTTGAATTGGATGGCCAAGCGTCGTAAGCGCAAAATCTGGTGGCCCTGGTTCATCGATGGTTCAGACTCTAAATCCATTCTCGACGTAAGTTATTTTGTTATAACCAGGAATAAGACGTTGACGACGATGGTGGTGGTAGTAGTGGTGGTGCTGGTGAGACAGCAGACAGAGAGATTATGTGATGACGAGAGAGAGAGAGAGAGAGAGAGAGAGAGAGAGAGAAAGAGAAGAGAAAGAGAAAGAAAGACAGAAAGAGAGAGAGAGGAGAAGGAAAAGAAACAGAATGATGATGACTATGGTTAATGGACGATGTTGATGAGATTCTGAGACGATAATGATGACGATGATGATAATGCTGATGCAAATGTCTGGATAACTAACTAATTAATTAACTAACGATGACGATGACACTGACGGCGACGATTAAGATGATGGTGATGGTTATAATGAATATGACAGTGATGGTTAAGATGATGATGATACACCGAGTATTGTAACTGTAATTGTAATTTTGATCACGAATATGCAGAGCGCAACTTCAAGAGACACTCATCACAGGCCTGACGACACAAAACCACGACCGAATAGTATAGTTTTCAAGCTCTTATGGAAAGAGATAGAAAATGGCCGAGGAGCTCTTGTCGCAAGTTGTTCGGCAACTTCTGGCAGAAAGGTGGACCAACCACAGCGAAACTTCACTGCAGGACCGAGGAAGTTCAGACCGGCGGGACAACCAGGCCTCCTTGCGCCGCAGAGCGAAGAAATCTGCAGCTAGGGATGGATAAGGCCTAGAAGAAGCATATAGTTCTTTGACAGAATGGAGAGCACGGCGTGCAAGACACTTACGCATAAGCATTAAGATCTTAAGCTCAGTGAGTTTTTTTCATAGGTAACAAGAGAAGTTCCACAAGCATGAAACAGGATATATGCCCATACCCTGTTATACCGCTGATCGGCTGAGCTGCGGCATTTAAAACAGTGGCTGTCTCATGCAGGATGATTTAGGCCTGCGTAATTGGCTTACCTTAGTCAACCTTGGTGCATATAAATTCGTGGAGGCTTGAATTGTTAGCGAGCGGCGTATAGTACGAATCAGGCGCTGGTTGTTAAAGCATGTGCAACATATATACTCCACCAGATCCTTTAAGGCCAATTCCTGGTCCAAGGTCATCCCCAAATCCCGCACAGCAGTGGCGAAAGAGACATCAGGGTAGCAATGCTGCTAAAAAAGGCAAACCGATTTTGGACATCTGCCCATGGCTACCAATCCAGATAAACTGGTTTTTTTTGGGTTCAGCCGAAGGCAGTTGGACGACATCCAGGTACCAAGCACCTTCGATATCTGAAGCATTTTCTGCACTAAGGAGATTGCCTCAATCGCCGGGCCGTGGACAGATGCCTGAGTGTCACCAGCATAATGATGAACCGCAACCCTCACAGAAGAAAGGATGAGGTTTAAATCGGCGGTGTAGTAAGGACCCTAATATGGAACCCCTGTGGAAGATCAAGCGGGACCATGGGCCAGTCAGACGGTGTAGAATTAAGAATCACTTCATGCCAAAATAGGAATGAACGCATCCACGACCCACGACACCGAACGACGTTTCAGGGCGCTCTAAAGCAATGTCATGATCAACAGTGTCCAAGGCCGCACTCACTTAAAAAAGGGAAAGGAAAGTTATATGAAAAACGGACTCTGTGGAGTGAGTGCGTCTTTTAAGATGTGTCAACAATTTTCAAAACTTACTCTTATTATTACGTGCTTGCAGAATGCTGGACTGTTGTTCCTAACCGACGGATACGTTTATACATACACCTTCACGAGAATATATTATAAGGGTAAATACCCAAGAACTTTCTTCAATGAACGAATGAAAGAACGAACGAATGAATGAATCAATCAGTTAATCAACAAGTCAATCGATCAATCATTCAATTATTCAATCATTAGATCAATCAGTAATTTATTTATTTATTTATTCATTCATTCATTCAACCAAACAACCTTGAACCAGCCAGACAACCAAGTCAACCAAGCAAATATACCAGACAAATCATCCAACCGTCACCAATCAGATAAACCAACCGATCAATCTACCGATCATGAATTACTCAATCATCCAACCGACCTATCAATCAAACGTGTGTCTTTGTAGAATCAGATATGGAAAGACTTCCGATGGCAGGTCCGCCAGGAATTCCAGAAGGGCGAGGCCCGAAGGTAGAAGAGATGGACCAGCCATCCACAAAACCCCGTGTCAACTTTCCGGAGACGTGGCTTTGGACGGACGAGACTGCAGGGTATTGATTGATTGATTGATTCTTTCATTCATTCATTCATTCATTTATTCATTCATTTATTCATTCAGTTACTGATTAATTCTATCTAATTAGACATTAATGCAAAAATTGTCTTATTATAGATCACAACGTTGACCAGACGTTATCACGTTGAACAACGACATCTTATCAATAATAAGTAGTAGTCGCCAATGTTTAACGACATCTTATTGCTGCCAGGGCCTTTTACATCAACCTTGCCTTGCCTTACTCTTTTAAGTCAACCAGTAATAAACCTAAATGATGAGTACACAGCAATAGATGAAAACGTTTTAAAAGTACGCGAACAATTTTGTAGTTCTGTTTGATTTTAGTCCTGATGGTCGAGTCACAATCCATACCTCTGTTCCGGATACCATAACTTCCTGGGTGGCCAGCGCCTTCGCCGTTAGCCAGGTCGCAGGTTTGGGAATAGCAACAGACGTCGCCAAGGTTAGCCATTGTTGTCTTTTAGGTCAGTTTTTGCGTTATAAATATAACATAAATTTTTTATTTTACTTAATTCTTAAGACTTTCTTCCACCGAAGATATATTTTCGCATGCATTTCGCTTTTTACCAATAAGTCTTTTCCTCCACTGTTTCAGACAATCTCCAATTGTAGGCCTGTTTGTAATAAACAAATCGAATAGCCTCAAGGAGAAACTGATCAGAGGCGCTCTCCATGTATTAGTCGAAATAATGTTAAAGTTTCTTCCCTCCGCTGCTGCCAGCAAAATTATCGCACCAAGAATCCATCAGCTATAACTGTAGATTTCAAAACATTAATTATAGAAAAAATAAAATTCTATTGCATAGATTATAAAATTGTTGCTTACACTTCCGTGAAAACATTTTCAAATGCTTTTTACTATTGGTTGACTGTTCTGCTGCAGCTGACGATCTTCAAACACTTTTTTATATCTCCCAATCTTCCGTATTCAGTCATCCGTGGAGAAGAATTTGCCCTCCAACTGACCGTCTTCAACTACATGTCCACTCCGCTTGATGTAAGCTTTCCAGTTTAGACATGTGTTCTGTTCAGAGAAATTCGGTTTTGTGTTTCTAGCCGCAGTAGTCTTTCGTTGCCCGAAAATGGTGTCAGCAGCTAGGTCTACAGAACCTTAGGCCAAATTATGCATCGGCTACGTATCGGTTTGTAATGCCGTTACCTCCAATGCACAAGGCATCAATCGACGGTCGCTTCAAAAAATTTCTCTGGGTTCTTTAACAAGGAGAGGTTTCTAAAAGGCACTGTGAAGATCTCCGCAAACATGCTTCACATAAATCATAATGTTAATCGTTAACTCGAAAATTATTCTAAATTGTTCATAAAAACTGAGTGCAGGGCACCAGCTTATTCATGCCCGCTGCATCAAGTCAGAAGGGTTATCCTGATATACCGTATGAAGAACAAGATCAGGTTGCCATGAGACAAAGGACGGTAAGAGACAGATGAGCTGTTATGGTGGGTTATGTTCCAGTTAAAAAATCAGAAAGGTTGTGGACTGGATGGAAACGGTTCAGTAAAGTTTATTTGCGCTATTTTATGATCACTAGGTTTCTGTAACGCTGCAAGAATCCACTTACTTCAAAGTCCAAGGCGTGACGACAAAGCTGGCACAGGTACGCGTTTAACATTTTGTTTCGCAATGCACATTAACAGCAGAAGGTTAGTTCCTTAAGGTAACCTGCGAGACAGCTACTGGAATAAAGATTTAACCACTTCGTTTTCTCCGCATGGCACATGAGGACCGGGTGACTAAATCATTACCTACCGAAAGTCGTTGCACTCATTTTATAACCGAGATCACTAGGTGCGCTAGTGGAACAGAACTCTTGGGACATTTTTGTGTCCTGGGCCTCTGGTTAACAGCCCAACACACACAAACCACTAGACTATCGAGCACCTTGAAAAATAATAAAATGGTTAGCACGGTAAGTTCATGTATTTGCTAGTAACTGATAGTCTTCGTTTGACTGACAGGTGGAGAGTAACGACGCTGTTTCCGTCTACTTTTGGATTGTGCCTTTATCTCTTGGTCAGATACCAATCGATATTACAGCAAAGTCACCTGTTGCAGGTGATGCAGTCAAAGTGATGCTTCTCGTCAAGGTAAGCGCCACATCTGTATTGTCGAAAATTTGTACTTGGCGACTACTAATCCTGAGTTAAAAAATTACATTTGATTAGATCACACCGGTTCATATAAGGTTAGATAATTACAGCACTAAAGAAGCTAAAAGATTAGATAATGTAAGATGTAAATTGCCACTTGTGTTTTAGTTTTTTTAAAAATAGCTGCTGTTTCATTTATAGCCAGAGGGCGTTCAGCAACAGTACAGCACTTCAACCTTTATACAGCTGACTTCATCGGGATCAAGCTACACCAATTCTCTGCTGGTTTCCCTTCCACCATCGGGGAAGCTGGTTCCAGGCTCAGAATATGTTGAAGTGACAGTCGTTGGTTGGTAGCAGATTTTTTCAATGGATCGTTGAGCACTCTGTGTGTGAACCTGTGCGGCACCTAGGTCAATTCGGTGGCGCGCTGTGTCTGTAACAGAACGACTGCGGGTTCGTGCCTGCTGAGTGGACTCCGTGTGACGACCTGGAAAGTTGTTTGCGCACACTTGTCTCGCGCCTCAGATTCAGATAAACTGACTTTGCGCGTAATAAGTGTAATAAATAGGCCTAATTGAAATCGGATTTTCTCATTCTTAGAATGGAGACACTTGAAAGGGGTAATTATGAAAGCAGGTTGATGCTCTTTTATAGGCAAATAAGCTTTAACCAAGAGGCTAATTGTATGCACTAATTTAGTCTGAAGGCCGTTGAGATTTAGTGTATCAAAAGTCGTTGTAACCAGCCCGACTATGTGGCTTACCTTTTGCTACTTACCACAGGTGATCTGATTGGTTTGTCTATTTGTTTCTCAATTTTGCCCGTTTGTTTACCTGGGCAGGGATTTTATTGACATTGACATGTCTGTATGTTTAACAGGTGATCCGAATCGTCTGTCTGCTGTTCAGGCGATTGAATATGTCTATGTGTTGCCTGTGCACGTGATCGATGTGTGTATGTGTGTTTGCCTGTGCACGTGATTGATGTGTGTATTTACTTAATTGTGCAGGTGATCTGATGGGTCCGTCTGTCCAGGGCTTGGACAACCTGCTGCAGATGCCATACGGATGCGGAGAACAGAACATGCTGACCTTCGCCCCAGACGTTTGCATTGTCAAGTACCTCAGCGTCTCCGATCAACTCACGGCGGACATAAAAAGCAAAGCTCTCAGCTTCATGAACGCAGGTCAGTTCTACCTTATTCCTTTCGCTAATTGCTTAGGCCCTCTATTGTTGCTGAATTGCGAAGACAGGCGCATCCACTTTAATTTCTTATACTGACCGACTGACTGAATGGATGGATGGATGAACTAATTAATTATTGATTGATTATTTTTAAAGGTTACCAGCGGGAACTGACTTACCAGAGATTGGATGGTTCTTTCAGTGCATTTGGAAATAACGATAAGTCTGGAAGCGTATGGTACGTTCAGTCATTTTGAAAATAGTTTAATTAATTACCTATTAATTTTTATTTGCTACAAGTCATATAATATATAGGCGTACGTACGTACGTACGTATGTGTGCATGCATGCCTGTGTATGTTTGTATTCTGTATGCATGTATTTGTATGCATGCGTGTATCAGAGCACAAGAACCTCACAAAGTCGCTGATGAACGGCTGTCGATTAGATCTAAAAAGTTGCGTCTCAGGATAAATTTAAAATATCTCTTGAACCACCTGTGGCGGTAAAGAAACGTGTATCGGCGCTGATATTTGCAAGCAAAAAATGTAATTTGTCCAAAAACCGAACAAATCCAGATTTGCACCAAGATGGCCGTGCATTACGTATTTACACAGCTACGAGGTTCTCACACCTTAATAATGGACACGAAGTGCCTTTTACAACAATCTTTTAATCCTACAAAGCACTTAATTACAACGCCATTCAGTTCAATGTTTTGTTGTCTTAGGCTGAGTTCGATGGTAATAAAGAGTTTCCATCAGGCCAAAGACTACATCGCGGTGGAAGATGAGAAGATTGCTCAAACGATGCAATGGATAATAGTCAACCAGGGTGCGAATGGTTCGTTTGCAGAGCCTCCGATGGGCAAAGTACTTCACACGGACATGCAGGTGCTTGTCGTTTTTATTGACATTGCCATATGAACCTCTGAATCGATTGATGGAGTTGCACTGAAACTTCAACATTAATGAATATTGATTTAAAACTGTAGAGCATCAACAGGGGCCCCAACTAATAATTGAAAGTATGTTTTGAAAGCATTCTAGATCTACTCTTTCTTTAAATGTTTTCTTTAGGGCGGATCATCTGAGGGTCTTCCACTGACGGCTTACGTTTTGATTGCGCTTATTGAAAACCAGAACAATTCACAGGTATGTTCAAGTAAACTATACTGACAGCCTTCGTTTAAACTCCGAAACATTATGTAAGAAGTGAACAATTGTATAATACAGAAAGACTGAGTTAATCAAATAAGTCATTATGTAATTTCTTCCAATCTTAGAAGTGATTATTGTAGCCTTGTTGTCTTCTAACACGAAGTCAACATGGACATTTATTTGATAGATTTTAAATTCAGCGTTCATTTACATGAGATCACAATAACCTTCTCTCGTAAAGTCCAAGAAACAAGATGGATACCCCTTTAGATATCATTTACGTCTTATGGGCCAGATTGGCGATCATTCCCTTGATCCGGTTACTGTTATAATAAAGTGGCTTTCTTCTTGCCTGTGAACTCTGCAGATTAATTCCACTAACGTTAACGTGAGCATTGCGTTAGCCAGAAGATACTTGGAAGACCAGGTGGCCAGCGCAGCCTCTGATCCCTATGCTCTGAGCATCATCTGTTATGCGCTTGTCCGAGCTCACAGTTCAAAGGTCAGCGATGTCCTGCAGATGTTGGAAGCACTTGCCAAAGTAGAAGGTAATAACGATAGGCGAACTACTTACATAATTTTTTTCTGATTGTTCTTTGATTCTTCTTTGACAAATTCTTTGACTGAATTGAATGGCTAAGATTTATGCTCTGTTGGCCTGTGCCGAATTTTTTTAAACGAGTTGATGCCGATTTTATACGAGAACTTGTAACAGATTCATTACTTGATACGGAGGCTAAGTGTAAGCTGATGAGATACTAGGTAAAAGCATAATTAATCCTACAGAGATAAAATCGTTCCACATAAAATGTCCCATGGACACAATGTACCTGAAAAATATGCCCTGGACAAAATGTCCCAAGGTACAAACATGGGACAGGATAAAAGGTAAGTCGCGGGAACCGGCTTATTTACAGGCGCTCAATCAAAACAAAGTCGATAGGCAGGTAAGTTTCGGTTTCAGGTCAAGATCCAAGTCAGGCGGTCGGTGTTTACTGAAGCATTAACAAATTCACTGCTGCGTTGCACTACGAAATTTGTAATATGGCGGTGGTTTCATCGCGCTTTTTAAAGTAATATCGGATGGTTGGGGAACCAGACACAGAGCCAACTCGCTTGCATATAAAAGAATTTACTGAAAGAGTATAACATACCATAAGACAACACGATCCGGCAAAAGACCAGTAGAATCAAGTATAAGTCTGATACTGACACGCCGTCTTAACCGACGTGACCAAGCAACGTATCAGCTCCTGTCTGTCCGTCGCTCAGGCTTTTATAACTTTCCGACCTTTCCTCCAAGTCTCCGTCCATACCTCCGTCCCTTCCTCTGAGGTTAATCAGGATTAGGCTGGTCCTTACTTTACCTACAGGTGTCTGTGCCTGTTTACATTACCAGACGCTAGAGAACTTATTTGGGCTTAGCCTATACTGACTGTCCTTGCTGCTGCTTGCTGACTTGGCTGCTGCCTGCTGATTCTGCTACCTGTGGGTTCTCTGCTCAGGTCGTGTCTTTAGTTAGATTGCTCTCGTAACCTAGACCTTGGTCCGAATCTTCCAGGTCTTGTCCTTCTCTTTCTACCTAGAGTTAAAGTTGACCTCTAAACTAAGTCGGTCTCTTTCTATACCTTAGGTGGGGGAGATGGCGCTCCAGAAGTTGCCAACTATTCAATGCAGCTGTGGACTACTTCTTCCCTGTCTATCTCCCACTCCTTTCTTGCCTGCTGACCGTTCTGTGAAGACGGTGCTGACCGCATTCCTTTATGCCAAACTGATGATAAGTGGACCTTAGATGTTTCTAACTGAGAGTTCATATTCGTTGCTACCTATCCTTCCTTCCTTCTCTCGCAGTTTCTATAGCGCCTACTTTAACTTTCCTACAGTAATTTTGTACAGCGAAGAAATTGACATCATAAATAGAGACCTAAAGGTATAATAATAAATAAGCCGTAATACAAAAACAATCAGTGATGGTTTTCTTTGTGGGCTTTCGTTGAACTGCATAAAAGCTACCAGATAAGTGCCTTTTTGCCGACATTGGTTAGCCCAGTAAATGCGTGTAGCCTAAATGTTAAGTGTAGGCTATTCCACTGAAGGCAGTGAACCGTACAGCAACCCTAATATTTGTTCCTGAGGGATTACACTTGCCTCCGGCAAAAATAATAATAATCTAAGAACTTCTATAGCGCCATTGTAATAATGCTCAAAGCATCGGTTGATAGTAGCTGCTAAGCAAAATCGCTGTGCAAGCCAAATTCCATGGTTAGTCCGGTCGAAAAGCCAAGAAGGGAAGAATCCCAGACAACGCAAAACAGCCTACGGAGGAATGAGTTAGGAAGAGGCGAATTTTAGTAGAAATCTAAAGGTTATATAAGTGACTATTTGTGAATAGAGTTCTAATTCCTTGTGTATTTCTAAGAGAATTGTTTACTTTTGCTCCTTATGATCTGCGTTTAACTGTTGATGTGAATTCAGACTCTATTCGTGTGCAACGTGGAAGCGGATTGGTTATAATTTCAGTGCGATTGGTCATTTTCGCATATGCATAGGCTATGAACCCCGTTCCCAGCAGCGAGACCATGCATGATCTATTTATCCGCGTCTGGGAACAGAAATGTAAATGTAACTGTTCACGGTTTTATATTGCGACCGTATGGCCTCGATCCTGCTTTTCAATGAATTTATCTGATGAGATCCTTCACCTCCGCTTCCCGTTAGAATGGGCGCCACGCTACTTAAGATCCCCGTGCATAATGTCCACCGGACACATCTAAGATATTATGTCGGGGACAGTTTATCCCAGTACCGTTAAAACGAGTAAACGATGAAATGTAAATGCGGCATGATGGTCTGTTTGGTAGAGCACAAGGTTGTGTAATCCAACGATTGTGGGTTCGAGTTTGCTGAGCGGATCCCGCGTAACGTCCCTGGACAGTTTGTTCGCTTAAGCTCGTCTTCTGCCTTCAGGGATCTTGCGCGTGTATTAACTGCTATAGATAAATATCAGACCAAGCCTTTGATTTGCAAATTCTTCAGCTGGTACGAGGCACTGGGAGAAACCTGCAGCAGAACCTGCTGAGGATGCAACTTGGAGTTGGCGTCCCCCATATTCCCAGGCTCGATCAGTCAACATAGAGATGACTTCATACGTCCTGCTTACCTACTGTCAGCTAAAGAACCTTTCAATGAGTCTTCCGATTGCAAAGTGGATCATAGCACAACGCAACGCCAATGGCGGATTCTCATCCACTCAGGTAAAAGTATATTCCAATCAGTCACACCTGAGACAGACTCCAAGTTGACACATCTGAGACAGATTTCAATCAGACACATTTAGAAAAATAGTTTGATCTCACCAGTGAAAAATCAAAGGCTACTTGGGTCTCAAACGCTTCTTACATGCATTTTGAGTGCTTTTATTGGCTGTGTATGGCATACATAGGATTTTCTTAGTTTATGGTCCTACGGTAAAGTAAGGTATGGTAAGGTATGATACGGTAAGACAGGGAGAGTTAAGGTAGGCCTAATTATTGAATCCACCCACGGAAGGTGTAGATGACTGGCAATTTTTTGGCCCGTTTTAACAAACCTACAATTCTTTGACATAAAATGAGTCATTTTCCTTTCCAACTTTGTTCTATTTCACTCACAACTGCCTAATATTGGAGTTAGTGAAACATCTCTTCATTGTCTCTATGGTTGCCAAGGATACGGTAATGGCGTTGGAAGCATTGGCCGAGTTTGCATCTATGATTCTCGGACCATCAGGTGAACGAAACCTCCTGGTATCCATAGAAACTGACTCCATGCAGCACAGCTTCTTTCCAATCACAGGCGAAACGTCAATTCTGCTTCAGTCATTTGAGGTAGGTCTAAGTATTTTGAACTTGGTCTTAGGCGCTCATATCTAGGTATCAACATATCATAACTTGTACATGTAGGGATTTTAAAGGGATTTTTAATTTAATATTTAATTGTGTAATGCAAGTACATTTTAGTTATTACTATACTGAATTGTTGGTAAGATTAATTTAATTTAGGTCATTTTTGCTTGGACAATTTTACGGTTTATTGGTTTTTTATTAATATAGGTCTTATTTTATTTCTTCCACTTGCTGGAATAATCTCTTGTTCTTTACAGCTTCCTCCTAAGACCACAGAAGTCTTTGTCTCGGCAACAGGAAAGGGTTCAGCCCTGGTTCAGGTAACTGAATCCTCCAGACTATCTTAGTTTACCTTTATCTATAACCTGGAATAGACTTTCAACATCTGCTGTCTTGTCGTATAACGGTATATACAATTTATCTTTCCTAACCGTTTAAACGTTAGAAATATGTTATTATCCAATTCCGTTCTAGGCGTAAACAGCCGTTATTTCGCAGATCCATCAAACGGCAATTGAGGAGCATTCATTGTCCAAAGCCAACAGAATGTTATGTTTTTATCGATTTCTGTTGACAGCTGAACGTCAAATACAACGTTTTTGAAACGGATGACGTTTCTGGCATCAACCTTAACGTCAACAGAATACGGAATGGAAACAAAATCACCATCCAGTCATGCAGCAGGTTAAATAATAATTAATCGAATGGTTAATAACTGAGTTTGTAACTTAGCTCATTATTTAATTAGGAATTTATTTGCAGTCTTATATATATATATATATATAATATATATATAGGCTTATATATTTCAACTTGTAGAGGAAATAAGTGAATATATGTGCATGATTACAGTTGCTGTGAACATTAGAGAACTGAAAGTACGTTTACCATGAATTTATGCTAGTCTATTTGCCATAGCTGGAAAAAGAAGGAAGGGAGTGGCATGGTGGTGATGGAGGTCAACCAACTGACTGGTTTCGAGGTGTCGAACTTGGATGACCTCAGGGGCCTACGAAATGAGATCAAGCGAGTTGAAAGCAATGATGGAAAGGTCGTCCTCTACTTTGATGAGGTAATGAATACCTGCAGGTATTCGTGCAAGAACAGTTGCTGTTGCACTAAATGAATGATTGCCTGTAATGCTACCTTATCTTTCCCTGCCTAGCCGTGCTTTCCGTTTCTTTAGCTTAGCTTGCCTTAAGTTGCTTGTCTTTCTCTGCCTTTCCTGTTCTTGCCTTGCCTTGCCTTTACTAGCCGTGCTTTGGATTGCCTTGCATTGCTTTGCTTTGCCTTTCCGCAGCTAGCCCACCATAAGTTGTGGAAATGTTTTTTTCAGGGAAAACAGAGTTGCCAGTTTTGTTCGTGATCTTCTCTGTCATCATAATTGAATATGCTGTCTTTTTCTCGTTTTTCTCTTTTGTGCTACCATTGTTTGGTGAATTAAAGATTTGTGTTACACTTTGTAATGGGCCTGACGAATGACCAGTGTAACGGTAACGGTCTAATCCAAGACGCCGCACAATTGAATGTTGCAGCTGACGGCGGACGAGACTTGTGTTGACGTCACATCAGACAAGGTCTTTCAAGTGAGCAACGTAAAGGATGCTCCAGTCAAAGTCTATCCTTACTACGATCCGTGTATGTAACTCGGTCACGACATGCATCTTCTATCAGTAGGTTTATGTAGCTCGACCAAAGCCTATATATTTGAACAGTATACGTATGCAACTTGTTCAGGACCAGAATATTTCATCAGTATGTCTATGTAACTGGGCGAAAACCCAAATATTTTAAAAATAACTATGTAACTGAGTCACTACCTGAATATTTTGTCAATACCATATTATATTATATAGCGCCTTCGTTTTGGCGATTGTGATGGCTTAAAGTGTTAGTGATGCTGGCTAAAGATGGTTCTGTATGCGGTTGCTGTTATGTCACAAGGTGGCTGTTGTTATTCTGTTGATTGCAGCTGGTGGACGCACGATGTTCTACTCGCAGTCTCAGGCTCTTCACCAGACCTCCTCTCACTGCGACGAATGTCCAAAATGCTGTGGTAATTTAGAATAGATTGAATTGCTTAGATTTTTATACATTAGATTAGTTTAGATTAGGTTTGATCACAGTAGACTAGGTAAGTAAGGGAATAAGTTAAGATGAAATGAGTCAGGTTAGGTGGGATTGAGTGAGATTATAACAAGATTAGATTAGGCTAGGTGATGATGATGATGATCACAATAATCAAAATTTAAAAAAAAATATTCTGCCGCAGCCTTATTCAAGCAGGTTTCCCTACAATCAAAGAACCCGTAGGCCTATCTAGAACTGACGGTAAAAGACCTGACGGGCTTACGTTCATTCCATGGCGCGGTGGCCGCAGTCTAATTTGGGATGTCACTGTGGGCGACACCCTGGCTGCTTCCTACTTGACTGCTACTTCTATATCGGCCGGTGGAGCAGCGAACTAGCGGCGTCTAGAAAAACATTAAAAAATTTAACCCACTTCTGCTACAATATCATTGTGTTCCGCTCGCTTTTGAAACTCTTGGCCCAATTAATACTAACTCAGGGCTTACTTTCATAACTGAGCTTGGTTACAGGTGATAAAAGAGGGACATGTCATATGTTTAAGCGCCTATCATTTGCCATCCAACGACTTAATGCTGTCGCCTTCCGCAGCACCTTCTCTCTGGCAAAACTTGACGAGATTTAGCCCCACCCCAGACAGTTTATTTCTCCGGAGCGCTTTTTTTATAAGTCCCGAGGGATCATAAGTACCAAAAAATAACAATAAATAACAATAATAATATAATGTGCTTCAATTCTTTCTGTTCCACCCTTGACAGAAGGAGAAGCCGAGACCCTTCAGGGCAACGCCTCGTCACCCCTCAAGAAGCCAAGTACGTTGTTGGCATTTACCCTCTTCATCTTCTGCCAACTTTACATGCGTTTGATGTAACCGGATTGCGGGGATTCATCCGTCCCATGAAGGTCTACATGACGACGCGGATACGTGACTGCTTGCACGTCGGCGTGTTTAGGCTGGTGTGGACGAATGAAAACGATGAACAAATGCAGCGAACAATAGGCCTAATTTTAGCAGATGCTTATTAAAGAGCTTCTCCTTCGGTTGCCTCTGTTCCTGCTTAACGCAAGACTGCACTTTTAAAATCTAAGCACGCAAAGTGTCCATAATTACAGAGGCCGTAGTTATCTGAACATTTAACGTGATCTCTATTCACAGCAGAAACTAGTGTGGCTATGCCCCAAGGAGCGTGGTCGCCACCTTTTACTTTGAAAGTAATCTACGATAAGTTTCCACAGCTTTTTATATTAAGGTGCAAGGCGTTTATGAGGATTTCATCAGTTTATGAGGATTCAAAGAGTTCAGAATTTAAAATTTAGGTATTTATAATTAATAATAATTATAAACATGTAATATTTATAATTTTGAATATTAATATTAATAATAATAATAATTAGTAAATAATAATTGGGCAAGAAACAGTGCCTCGGACAACGCTTGTTTTTTTTTAAAATGCACTGTGTGCTTATTGCCAGTGATATGTCGCTCCAGGATAAATTATGTGGACTAATATATTTTTTTAACGCAAAAGTTGGGAACTGCAATTGCCTTGAGTTGTTAAGATCGTCATCATCGTCGTCGTCGTCATCATCATCGTCGTCGTCTTCGTCTCTGTAATATTCACAATACCCATAATTTAGATTTGATTACCTTTGTCCAGTTAAAACTAAATACAAAAATAATAACTGAAAACAGATAACAATTGATGTAAGCGACATGATAGATCAGACTGGCAGCAGAGATTTTCAGAACTGGGTGCAGGCCTGTTGGCTCTAGCAGACCTGCCATCAGTTTATATATAGCGCTTCCTCAAGATATCAGAATCTCCCTGGTCCCAAAGTAGAACATCGTGAAGGCGCGTATTTTCTACTCTTAGAATTTTGAGCCGGTAGTGGACGAATCCCATCGTCCTGGACACGGAAGCAGTGCATCGCAGGACTTTATCGTCGTGTTTGTTTCACAACATACGCTGGTATCAAATTCCACCAGCTGCTTGGCGACAGAGACGTACGTGCAAACCACTTGTCCAGGGTCGTTTCACAGAGTCAATTCAGCAGGCTATAGCCACACAGCGTCCATTCAGCAGACTTGAATTCGCAATCGCTGAATTACAGAGAGCGTGCTACCGAATAGACCACCATTTCGCACAGCTTTTGCGTGACACTTAAAACTGTAAGCCGCTAGGCCTTTGTAATGTTATACTTTAATATCATAAAAAAGTTACTTTACCTCACGCTAAGAATCTACAAGTCTACAGTTATATAAGCACATAAAGTAATACAGGTAACGAGTGAGCTATGTGCGCAGATCGGATGCTAGCGGTAGAATGTCTGTCCCCGTAGGCGCAAGCTAGATGTCTCTGGTTTACCGCTTAGTGGGCGTGGCCAGAATCGGCCAATCGGATACCCTCACAGCCTTATCGTAACTGCACACATTTTGTAGAGCAACCCTTTAGAGGTTCTCCCGACCTGAAAACACATGACCGAGTCCAATAGTTCAACACAACACATTTTAGTACAGTACATTAAGCTAGCATCAATCACATTGTAGGCTATAACATTACATACTGCTGAGTATCATCCATTTTAGAACTCAGAGATCAGATGGACACGCGCTTGCCGCAGGTGAAACCTGCATCCTAACAACAGGTCGTCAAATGCCTTGTTTAAAAAGATGCTGGTGTTTTTGTAAACTTCCTTAAAGCTGATAGGCCTAATTCTCGAGAAACAGCCGATGGTGGTCTCACTGCTGCCACCAATGCGGCAACCCCAGACTTCGAGAGAAATTAGAGCGCTGCAAGCTACTGGAAAGACTCAAAATAGCTCCAGATGAGTAATCCGTAAGTGGTTTCCTCGACGACACGCGCAGCGACACAAAAACTGTGACACTTCTGAGTAGGCCTATCATATTAATGGAAGGCATAACATTACAATGCACCTATTCCCCGAAACTCGTGGGCCTATCATACAGCGTCGTAACTGTAATCTCGCGAATTTTTGTAAGGCGCTACTTTAAAGCTAAGCTATTCACTAGCGCTGCGTCAAGTAAGAGGGGTTGTCCTAAGATGCCATGGAAAGAACAAAGTCCGGTTGCCAGAAGACCCTAGAGAAGAGGACAGAGGAGCTGCCACTGCGGGCTGTGTTTAGTGACATATCCTGACATCCCTTCTTCCTCTTATCTCTCTCTCCTCTCCAACCCCAAACACCACCATCCTCGTAGCTGCCACGCTGTCTCTCCGTCTGACTTTTGGATCTTGTCCTGGAACCGAACCTTTTTGCCTATCGATTTTGTTTTGACTGAGCGCATGTGAATAAGCTGGTCTCCGCGGCGCGGCTTTCGCTGGGCGCTGTAGAAATCTCGGAATTACGATTACGATTACGATTAGGCTGAGAGAAATGGGAAGGGGCGAATTCAATGGATCAGGGAATGATTTCTTGATAGGCGAGACCAGATTTGAATGGAATTGTCCGAGGAGTAATAATTAGGGAGGCTTGATCTTTATGATGGTGGGTGAGTGACAGAAGGGTTTGCGAAATTCGGGAGGGAAATCGTTCCAGAATTGAGGACCAGTTGATCGGTTGGAGAATTTAAGAAGAAAAGTTATAGAGGAACGGGCAAGAGTGAGATAAGAGGATAACCGGGTAGACCGGGTTGAGATCGGGATGGTAAAGAGTTTGCGAAGATAAGTAGGCTGAGAGTAGGCCTATTGCAAAGAGTTATCGGCCTAGGTTAGATAAAGAACTTTGCGTTTGGGGATTTTCAGCCAGTTGAGTGATTTCATGATAGCAGTGATAAGATGATGATAGGGGGTCCTGGTGACAGCTCAGGACAAGTGAATTTTGAATGAATTGCAGGCGCTTAATTTGAGTGGATTCAAAGTTAAAGAAAATGGAATTACGGTAGTCAAGCTTGCGGTGGGCAATAGAGGTAGCGAGGCCAGTTTTAAAATCGAGGATAGATCGAATACGGCGAAGGTAACGAATATGAATGAAACAGATGCGCGAGATGTTGGAGATGTGATTTTAAAACAAGAGATGTGGGTCAAAGGTGATGCCAAGATTACGTAGGCCCACAAGCGAATTAGAGGTGAAAGGGAGAGTGGAGGGATTAGTTGATAAGTGGATGGAAGAGTTAAGGATTTTCTGATTCTGATCTGGTAAACTTAGAACAATAAACTCCGATATATGGAGTGCATATTCTAATTAGGAGGATGTCGCCATTTTCATGCATCCTGCTGTTGTGTAAACTTTTCAGTGCAACTTCATAGTCAATCTTGGATCTGAACGAAGTTAAAGTACAGTAGTACCCCGACAAAACGTGGAGAACATGTGGATGGGTGCCAAACGCAAATGAAGCTATCGTTTGTCAAGTGGTGATTTCTTCGGAAGGAGGGTAAGAACAGTGTTTGAAAATGAAGCGTAAATTACCTGCAGACAAGGATGAATTAGCTATTTTGGTGATGATTGGAACAAGTGCAGATGCATAGTCTTTCAATATGGAGGATTTCTTGACACGGCATCTTTGGACCACCCCACGGACTTGACTCAGCGCTCGTGAATAAGCTGGTGCCTTGCGCTTAGCTTTTAAGTAGCGCTTTAGAAATTTCGAATTTACGAATACGATTACGATTAGGTAGGTCTACAGAGTCAAGTTCGCACTGTTTGTTTGGAAGAGATTTTAACAGATGTAGAATTTCAGTCTCTGATCTGGGTTTAAAGACAGACAGTGAAGAGTGAGGTGGGGGAGAATGGGCGATCATGAGTGGAAGAGGGAGCTTAGAAGGTAGATTGCTGGTGGAAGAGAAAGACGCCAACGCTTCACCCCTTGCACTTTCTGCTGAGATCTTTCGCTCAAAACTGGAAACATTCCTCTTCCACAAATCCTATCCTGATTCCTCTTCTTCCCTTTATCTGCCTTGCCTCTCCAAATCCCAAACACCATCCCCCGTAGCCGTCTGACTCCCTGATTGGATCTTGACCTGGAACCGTTGCTAACCTTGCTGCCTAACGATTTTATTTTCAATGAGCGCCTGTGAGTAAGCTAGTTACAGTGATTTAGCTTTTTTGGGCGCTGTTGAAATCTTGAGCTTACGATTACGAGTCTGTTAGGCCTACTAACTGATAACTTATAAATTGGTAGTACTTCTCGAAGCGTCCAGTGCTCTAATTTCTCGCTATCTGGGGTGTCCATATTGTTTACAAAATAGGAGGGGGTTGTTTCTCAGAATTACGAAAACTCAGTTTTGTAAAAAAAAAACACTTTGCCTAGGCTTTGAGTGCAGATGAAGTACAAACCCAGGACTTGACGAAAATATATTGAATCATAAAGATCTAGGTCAAAGAAAGGTATTCGTACGATGTTTTGATGTTATTTGAAAATATTTTCTGACACTTTTTGGGAACTAATCTGATCCATCTTACGAACTCACCGTCACTTCACCCCTTGCAATCTCTCCGCAGGTCTTCCACTCATGTTCCGCAGATCCTATCCTGATTCCTCTTCTTCCCCTCATCTATCTTGCAGATCCGATTGCAAACACCACCCGCCTTAGCCGCCTGCCTGCCTCTTGGATCTTGACCTGGAACCGAACCCTTTTGCCTATCGATTTTGTTTTGACTGAGGGCCTGTGAATAAGCTGCTTCCCGCGACTTAGCTTTCGTTGGGTGCTGTAGAAATCTTGAGATTACGATTACGAACGAATCTGGGCCAATGTGACCGTATAGAATCATTTGTGACCGTGCCTGGAAAAGTTAATTGACAAGAACGCGTACAAAACAGAAGTACGCATAAAATAGTTAAAACGAGTTCTTTGCATATTTCGGAGATTTGCAGTAGGATTTGTATTTCTTGTTGGGTTAGGTATAAAACTGTCAACTCCTTATAGAGAGTTTCGCTGTGTAATTATTTTCAATTTTGTTATGATGCCATGCAACAAACACTAAATGTAACATGTCCCTTGGTGCCCTAAGTTGAAATTGTGTGCATCAATTATTATGCAAATGACATAGTGATGCAAATATTCGTCTTAGCCAATTTTCCCTGATGGCAGCCTTAGAGACGTATATTCAGATATTGGATATTCGGTATGGAAAGTCACAGGTCAAATAACTATTTAAAAAGGCCCAAACAAGGAGAGACGCTGTTTTCACACATTTCTGACAGGTAACTGGTCTAACTAAAGCAATTAAACTTCCTATCATCATGGCAATCACCGGATAATCTCAAACTGCTCTTAAGTATTTTACAAAAACCTTATTGGGGTAAGTTTCCTCTTACTTAGAGTGAGAAAATGTGTGAAAATAGCATTTCTTCATGTTTGGGCCCATTTGAAGCCCCCTTATGCTACAGCTGGAAACAGTATGAGATTTTCTGGTGATTGCCTGGATGAATAACTCTTTTTGGTGTTTTTAGAGAAATTTTTTAAGATAAATATTACAGTGTGAAATTTTTAAATAGTTATTTGACCTGCGACTTTCCGTACTGAATATCCAGTATACGACTATGAATACACTGAACCAGCTTGATGGAGGTTCAGATTTACTATACTCGTATAAATGCATAATGTTTAGTTTCAATGCGTTCCTAAATGGTTGCTAACTGGAGACAGCCAGTCTAGTCCAGACAGAACTCCTAAGGTAGGTTCAATGTAATAAATAGTTTACTCAGTTGACAATACGGTTTACAAAGTTGACACTTGACAGTGCAGTTTACAAAGTGTATAGTACAGTTTATGAAGCTTACAGGTAGGCTTGCCAAATTAACAGTACAGTATACAAGTTTACAGTGTGGCTTACAAAGTTTACAGTTTGACAGAGCTACTCAGGCTTTTTGGGTAGAGGTCCAGAAATTTTGACTGGCTGAAGTCCCGGATCCAGACCATGAGGTCTAGTTTTAACAAGTCATTTAATTTTATCTAATAACACAGTTGTCCACATATTTCTAGGGTTATTTAATGTTGTAACATTAAAATTGTCATAGTTTTACTTTAAAGTAAATAAGATAGACTTGAAATGGAAACAAGTTTATTTGCCAACTGCTTGAACATAAAGCTTCTTATCTCAGTGAGGGCATTAACTGGCTGTTGAGCTTCATTATGTTTTTGTATTCTGGAGAGTATGGAGTCTGTGCATTTCTCCATGTCTTTTGCAAGTGTCTTTTTCTAGGTGAACTTTTCCATTTTGATTTAATGTATTAAAGTTTTCTGGTGCTTGGATATTAATCTATATATACATATATATTGACAATGGCTGAGATATTTAGACTGGAAATGCATATTATCCACTTCATGAAGCTTCAGTTTAAGGTTATCTTTGGCCAAAAACTGAGTAGCTTTAAGTTGAAGCACACTGCCTGTAAGACAGAAAACTTAGCTTCAGCTGTTGGTGCCCAATCGTCAACATGAGACTTTGGAAACAGGCTTGCAAGCTTACTTAAAGGGCAAAATTGGACAGTAAATAAATGGGTGAGTTGGATTGTAAGTAATAAATATGGAGAAGTTTTGTGATTCCTGGACCTTTGCACGTCCACCAGCGAAGATTTGGCAGTTCAGATAATGGACCGCAGTTCACGGTTTCTCTGCAGTACAGTTTACGGAGTGTACATGTGGCTTGCAAAGTTTATAGTATGGTAATTCAAGCATCTCAAATTGTTGTTGTTGGTGGTGGTGGTGGTGCTGGTGCTGCTGTTGCTATTGCTGCTGGAATGTGGTTTTGTTATTGTAAATATTACTTTTGAAATGTGGATGTAACACTTTTGGTTCTTTTGTTGAAACAGTGTCAGAATGGTAGTTGTTCTTTGGCTTGCTCTGATCACTGGGTCGCTTTTTGTCGAGAATGCCTCTGCACAGACAGGCAGCGTGTAAGCTTCATTAAATTTTGATTTGTTTAACACAGATGAGAGGGTTAAGTTATAAAGACATCACTTCTGAATTTAATTATATCAGAATTATATATCACTTTATCAGAACTGTGTGATAATGAAGCAAGTTGTAATGAGGTTTCAGTTAGTGTATGTATGTATGTATGTATGTATATATATATATATATATACATGCACATACATACACACACATGTATGTATATGTAGACATTCTGAAGGAAGCCAGGTTAGTCCAGACAAAAATCATAAGACAATTTCCAGGTAGCCAACTGCTTTTTAATGTTGCTCTTCATCATCGTCATCGTCATCATTTTTATTAATTTTAGTCTGTTAACTTATTAATGCACAACATTTGTTTGCTTATATACTTCAATTGATATTACATATGCATTATATATAAACATATATATACACACACAACATATATATATTTTTATTCTGTGTACATTTATAATTTATTATATGTAATAATCATGTATTTTCGTATATACACTTTTCAATTTATGTGTTTGTGTATGCAAACACTTAATATAGCACCTTCTAAGTATCTCACAATTTAAGCACTGTATGTGCTAGCCTAACTAAATTCTTCAGTAGGCAAACAGTGTTCAGTATGCTAGAAGAGTCACAACTGGTGGGATCGCTTAGACATGCACAGCCCAGCATACAGATTTCAATCTAGAGCTGACAGTTGACAGCATGTTCAGGGTTCCTGGACGGCATAGCGTTAAAGAAGAGGAATGATGACAAGTGGTGAAGCACGCGCACACAATTGCAATATATGTATATATATATATATATATATATATATATATATATATATATATATATATATGTACATGTAGATACATCTATTGTGTACATATATTGCAATATATGATGTTTATGTATATATATATATATATACATACGCATATATACATATATTGCAATCTTGTGTTGCATGCTTCACACACACACATATATATGTATATATATATGTGTGTGTGTGTCTATATGTACATATATACCGGTACACACACATATATATATATATACGTATATGTATATAATGCCTAGGTCCTATTCCATAGTTGCTCCAAAGTCTTTTCGAACCGGTTCCATCTATAATGTGACGGCAAGCTGTTACCATGCGAATGGCAATGTCTCTTTGACGATTGGACTGACTGCACCAAAAAGTCGTAGTCTTGTGGAGCAGAGAGAGCTTCTTGTGAACGGTGCGTTATCTGTTCTGATCTAATGTAATTTCATGATTTCTGTAGTGGCATTAATTAAAACCTGTGCCCAAACTTGTAATCCATTGGTGAAGTTGAGTTGAAATCCAATAGATCAGGGAAACAGAATCTAGATGGATTGAGTTGCACTCTTAAAAGTAATGCCTGGAAACAGCAGAAACTAATTTAGCCAGAGTGCTCATATGCACATAGGTAAGTACTTATCTAGACACTTAATATAGTCCCCTTTAAGTACCTCTCTGTGCTGCACTTGCTAGCCTAAGTGGTGTTTGATGGAAATGACAAGTTCATGTTTGAGCAATGTTGCCCCTATAACTGGAAACGTATGTGCAGTGACTGTGGTTATTACGAGACAGATATGCATGTTTGATAATAGAGCACAGTCTTAATGGCCTATACAGTCTTAAAACTGATGCTTTGATGTGGCAGACACTAATTTATGTATCCAGAACGCTTGTAGACATAATTGTCTGTTTATCAAGCACAGTCATGTTGTTGTGGCATATATAAGTAATTTTTCTGATTTCTGTGTATTTTGCAGGTGAGACAAAGACAATTTCACTCCAGGTATGTCAAGCTCTCTTTGCTAAGTGTTTCCAATGACAAATGGAAAGGTAAGGTAGGTTAAGGTATGGTTAGGTAAGTTACAGGAAGGTAAGGTATGTATGTATAAATGTACATGTACGTATTTGGATATTTGTGTAGCATCTTTTAAGAACCTCAGAGGAAAAGTAAAGTAATATCAGGTAAATTAAAATAAGGTCTGGTAAGATAAGTTAAAGTTAGATAAGATAAGGTAATTTATTTTGAGGTAAGATGTAGGTATGTAAGGTCAGGTCAGGGAAACAGTATCTAGATGGCATTGAGGTGCACTCTTAAAAGTAATGCTTGGAAGCAGCAGAAACTAATTTAGCCAGAATGCTCATATGGTAATAAAGTATGGTAATAAAGTATGGTGATGTGTTTGCTTATGAGTAGATGTCTATGAGTAGATGTCTTGAGGAAGTACAGTATAAATATTTCACATGAATGAATGAATGAATAACTTAAATTTACTTATATTTTACAGAAATGCAAGTATGTTATCTGAGCAAGGGTGATATAAGAGCCTCCAAAAGACACTGACATGGCTATATGAAAGTTGTGAAAAAGCAGAAGTTAATATAAGCTGAGAATGCTTTTTGAGCTGTTTCTGATGGAACGGTTCAGATTTTCTTTGGAATATTGTTCGACAAGTTCTGCTCTGGTTAGATATTTGACCAGCTGTGTCATTGATTTGAATCTTTTGAGTAATTTCATTTTGACAGATTCCCAGTTCGGTGCCTGAAGCCTTTTACAAGCTTGTCGTGTCTGGTCGGGATGGGCTTAACTTTAGCCACGAACGTAGCGTCACGGTTAATCGACAGACGCTCTTGCTTTTTGTTCAGACAGACAAGGCAATGTACAAACCAGGACAGACAGGTTTCTCTTATTCACTTATATGTTTATGTGCTTATTTTTTATATTTATGTATTTATTTAACTATTCATCTGTTAAGCCTGATTTACTCTGGAAACTTCTGTAGCACTATTATGGTAATGTTACAGCTTTATATTAATAGATTGTTATGCTTTTAATGTAATGCACTGTAGTGTAATGCAATGTGATGCAATGTAATGTATTGTAATGCAGTGCAATGTAATGTAGTGTGATGCAATGTAGTGTAAGGTAATATGATGCATTGTAGTGTAATGTGAGTAATGTAGTGTAATGCAACATAGTGCAATGTAATTGCAAAAAGATTGAAAGTGAACATTTTTATTGCTGTCCAAAATGGTACCAGTTTGGTAACATTGTTATTAATTATTTTTATCATTACTATCACTATTAATATTATTATAATATTTGTGTTACTGAATTTATGCTAGTTATAATTGTTATGGGAAAGTTCTGGTTACATGAATAAATGAATGAATGAATGAATGAATGAATGAAAAATTTATTGATTCCAAAAGAACTAAAGAACAAATACATTGACCAGTGTATAGATTATTGGGATACAAATGGTAGACCCAGAAGGGACTTAAGTCCCGCTAAATTATGGCCGCCTATTAGAAAATGATGCATGTAGTGACAAAAATGTTTAACAAATATTAGGTACAACTGAACTAAAAAGAAAGTCTTAACTAAAACTTAACTAAAAAAGATACATAAACACATAAATGAATATGAGATTGTTTTTTCTGTTTTTCAGTTCTCTTTCGGGTGATAGCTGTCCATTCTGACCTGAAACCTTACAAGGACCTGGTTGACATTACCATTTTTGTAAGCTTGTAATTTAGCAACACTTCTTTACTAGCCTTTATGTTATAAGGTAAGGTGAGGTAAGATACGTAAGGTAAGGTCAGGCAAGATGTGAGGTGAAGTGATATGGTAAGGTGAGGTATATAGGGTATGTAAACTAAGGTAATTGCTCATTTATTCTATATTTGTATGTTTGTATCTATGTATGCATGTATGTGTGTATGTATGCATGTATGTACCCAACGTAGCCTGGCTTCTAGTTTCTCTCACCCATCGGAATTCAGCCTGGCTTCTCCAACGGTATATGATTTTTAACTGCGATTTTGACTTGAAACGACTATTGATTGATGCCTTGAGCCTTATGATAATGGCACTATAGAAGTCATTAGATTAGATTAGATATGTGTATATATGTATGTATCTGAACATTTACATTGCACATTTTTAAAATCTCATATAGGTGCTAAAACATGGCTGTCTAACTCTTCTGAAAAGGTGCAACTGTTTTAAACACCTTTCAATATTAGTGAACATAGGTGTGCTCCTGAGGTTGAAAGAAATTTTGGATGAAGCACAGTCACGACAACAATAAACCAACAACTAAACAACCCATCCTTGCAGGTTGCTTGGCTTAACAAAAAATTGTCAATGTCAATTTGGACATTTATATAAGGTCAGCATACTCATACCCGTTTAGGAACCTGCCTGGATGCGTGATAGTCTAGTAGTTCGCTTGCTTGACTGTCGTTCTAGAAGTTGGGGGTTCAGTTGCACACTAAGGCAGAAATTTGTTTCAGGATTTTGGCTCTACTTGTGCCCCTAGCCTACTCAGCTGTGATGAGTATGCTGACCTTACACTGTCAGTTTGCAGATCAGGTGATGAGGCAGAGGGCAGGCCATATGCCCTTGTATCCGGTGTTAAGAAAAATGAAGTCATTAACACTTTGTACCTATGGCTGCCTCTCAGGGGCTGAGGACTGAGCTTCTTCTTTTCTTCTTGTGACATGCTAGGCATCTAGCCGCTGATGCAAAAGGTGGTTGCAGTTTATTTGTGACTCTTTGTTTGTAGGACCTTGCTGGAAACAAGATCATGCAGTGGCTGAAACAGAAGAGTGATGCAGGTTAGAGATGCCAAAAATACTGGAGACTCCTTATAACTCCAATTCTGCTCCTTGTTCGTGCCTCGTACCAACAGATAGTACACTCGATCCACGTACACTTTGACTCTTGTTATGCCTTGCACCTGGACAATATTGGGCTCTGTAGTGTTCTTTATGAATGTATGAATGTATATACTTCCGTAAACAGATACCTAGCAGTGCATATGATATGTATGCTTACATATTCACATGCATACATAGCACTTGCTATATGCAGAAAATTTAGTTTCTGGGTTTTTGTCAGCAGGAGTGATTACGCAACAGCTGCCTCTTTCCGAGCAGACGCCCTTGGGGGACTGGAAGATCACTGTCACTGCTGGGGTTAGCAGCTTTCTTTGTCTGTTACTCTGCATGCATGTATTTTTCTACTTTTTTTATCTGATCTAATCTAATGACTTCTATAACGCTGTTTTTGAAATGCACATGGCATCAGTCAATGGCACATAATGTAATGCAAGATAAATCCAAATTTTTCATTGCAGTATAAAAACCGAGTCAGGGAGACCAGCTTCTACTGAATGGATGCTGTTATTACAGGTGAGAAAAGGGGATGAGCGAACTGGTGGAGGTCTTTCAAGAATTCACTCTAAAGAGCTGGTGCCACATTGGTTAAGGAGCAGTATAGAAATTGAGAAGGGAGGAGACTGGAGGCCAAGAGAAAGAGAAAGATGAGGAAGAATGAGTAGATCAGGGTGTTTGGATAACAAATCGCTGTCAAATGTAAGAGGGTTGAGAAATTTGCAAGGCATTTAGGTAAGAGATACAGCTTTGTAGTGGATGCGCTGAGGGGTCTTCAGCTAACGAAGTGATTTGAGCACTGTTCAAGTCCATCAGAGAGCCAAACATTTGTGAGCCTGTGTGACACATTGTTCCATGTGAACTGGATATGATTTCTAACCAACTATTTGTTGATTTTTCAGGAGAATTCATTTACAAAAACATTTGAGGTTGCTGAATATGGTGAGCGATTCTGTCTTTGTTTTTGCTACTGTTGAATAGCCATACCTTACCTTAGTTACCTTAATTAACCTTTACTCTTACCTTCACCACCATTGTTACCATTACTTGATCTATACTTTGACCTTAATTCACCTTTACTTGTGCTTTACCCTACTTTAACTACGTTGCTAATGCTTCATATCTATGGCTGCCTCTAGTGGTTGAAACTTTAAGACTACACTTGAAGCACCCGTCATTTGATGTCTTGTACATTATAACAGTGGTGCTATAGAAGTCATTAGGTTGCATACATATTATCATTATTATTGTTATTTTCATTATCATCATCATCATTCACGATAGCCTGAATTCTTTTTTTCCAACCTGTCATATTTTGACCTGACTTCTTCGGTGGATTATAATTTAAAACTGCGGTTTCACCTGAAGCGACCATTGATGATGAAGGTGCTAATACTTTATGCCTATAGCTGCTTCTTGTGATGATTGGCTGGTGTTTTTCTTTGCAACGGTTTGACATTGGTTTAATCTTATTTATTGCTATCCAGTTTTGCCTAAGTTTGAAGTTTCTGTCGCTGTTCCACGTAACTACCTTATCAACTTAAAGAATCGTAATCACCAGAAAGACCTTGTGATCACAGTTTCAGCCAAGTAAATCAACTTCCTAATCTGATCCAATCTGTTCTAAGATAATTCAGTGTAATTCCATCAAGTCCAATCCATGCTAATCTGATCTGATCTAATCTTGTTCAGTCCAGTTCATTCTGATTAACTAATCTGATCTGAGCTAGACCATTAAATGCTAATTTAATCTAATCTAATCCATATATAGTCCAATCGACTCTATGCTTACATAATCTGATGTAATCTAATGACTTCTATAGCACTTTTATCATAATGCTCAAGACATCAATCGATGGTCGCTTCAAGTCAAAATCGCAGTCAAAAATCATATACCGTTGGAGAAGCCGGGTTGAATTCTGATGGGTCAGAGACTCCATAAGCCAGGCTATGGTGGGTAAGCGAGTTGAAAGAGATGTGTCTTTGGCTTAGTCCTGAATGACATCTTAGAACTGACTGAACAGACAGAACTTGGCAATGAATCCCAAAACCATGAAGCAGCAACCGAGAATGCTGTGGAACCCAACACGGTCCTGGTACAAGGGACAACAAGAGTTAAAGTGTCTACTGATCTAGTGCAATATTTGTTGGTGTGACGGTTGACCATGGAACAGAGATAGGTTAACTGATTCAGATGTAGTATTTTGTGAACTATAACACAGATTTTAAACTGGATTCTTTGTTTGATGGGCAACCAGTGCAAGGAATGGAGTGTTGGAGTTATATGTTGACACTTTGGTGTTTTTGTTATGGCTCTGGCCATAGAGTTTTGAACCATTTGCAGTTTGTGCAGATCTCTCTTTGCAAAACCAATAAGAAGTGAGTTACAGTAGTCAAGCCTGCTGGAAACCAGTGCATTAGCTAGTGGGACCAAGACAGTATAAGGCAAAAGACATCGGATTCTATGAATATTTCGTACGTGAAAATGAGCTGATTTGCACAGGGTGCCAACATGATTAGAAAATCACATAGTGAAGTCAAATATTACACCTAGGCTGCGTGCACAGTCAGTATCACTGACAAGCAAGCCACCCAGCTGAATACAATGCAATTCACTTGAGACGAAAACGGATAGGACAAAATATCGCTTAGTATGAAATAACAAATTGGTCCGTTCCGATATTAATAGATAATAACGTTAAATTATTCTCTTAGGACAAAACGAATAAGACGAAAAGATCGGTTGTTACGAAAATGTTTTTCGGTCCCGTGAATTTATTTCAGTGCCAAGTCCGTCGCATAAGACGAAATGTTGACGGAAGCACAACAGCTGCAGCTTGCAGCAAGGTTTCGGGTTTGCATTTCCGTAAACGCCTAAAATAGTTTGACAGCGTCCGTCTTTGATGAATGTCACCAACTGAGGAATGAGATAGCGTACATGTTTAAACTGTAATTGGGTGATTGATTACCGGTAAGAGACTTGCAGGTCATAGCATGAGGCATCAAAATGCATTGGTGCATGAGACCACAGATATCAGAATTACCACAATGATGCCTATGTATTGGAAGTAAACTTTTGTGGCCATTTCATTCGTGGGTATATTTTGTCTAACAATGAAGGACATTAAGCCAGTCATGTGGCACATTTATGGTATTGAGATAAATAACCACAGAGGAAGTGCCCTATAGCTAGACACATTAGATAGATCGAATATCTTAGCCAGATTAGTGCCTGCTGTTATCAGACATATATGTCACTTTCAGAACTCTTCTTGAGTAACCTAATATCCTAGTTGACAAGCCTTACCCTATGGCAAAGACATTCGTCAATGGTCAGCGCCTTGCAAACTACAGAGGCATCCGCCCCAAACCAATCAGCAGGTACATTTACATGCGATGTACCCTCGTTCGAAGGCTTCTCCCTGTCTGACGCGCCCATCCCTCTCCGAGACCGATTAGGATTCGCTGTCGAAATAGCGTCGTAATGGAATGTATCGGCCTTAGCCCTTTCATAAAACCTTAAAATACCCCTCGCTTGCTGGTCTAGCGTGAAACAGGCTAGTGGTTTACTTTCATGTCTAAAAAATGGCCACTAAAGTTCGTAGCCTACCGTGAGCGGCTGCCTTTCACTCAAAACATTCTTCTTTCAAAGATCCTACCCTGACACCCTTTTTCCTCTTATCTCCCTCTCTGCTCCAATCCCAAACATCACCCACCGTAGCTGCCACGCTGTCCCTCTGCCTGATTTTGGATCTTGACTTGGAACCGAACCCTTTTTGCCTATCGATTTTATTTTGACTGAGCGCCTGTGAATAAGCTGGTCCCCGCGGCGCGGCTTTCGTTGGGTGCTGTAGAAATCTCGTAATTACGATTACGATCATCTGCAGTAATGCGTCATTTGCTGCTGCATGGCAAGTCGTGCACCCATTACGTGTTTCTGGTTGGCATGCTGCGCTTATGTTTGCCTAACGGTTAATACAAAATTCGGTTAAGACAAACTATTTACGCTGGTACCCTGTCTTTCGTCTTAAACGAACTGCACTGTAGATGTAAGGTAATTAAATTTATGGAGTTGTTGGCTAGTGCTTAGAAGGAATTCAGTCTTTGAAGGATTCAGAAGAAGCTTGTTACTAGCCATCCTAGACTGAACTTCACCAAAAACTGACATTGGAGAGCGCGATTAGACGTACAACTGTCAAATGAGAGGAATAGCTGAGTATCTTCTGCGTACAAGTGGTAGTCAAGACAGCTATCAGTAAGACGTGAACCAAGTGGAGACATATACAATGTGAATAGGAGTGGGCCCAGTACAGAACCTCGTGGAACACCACAATTCATGAAAGTGAGCGCAGAAGTGAGTTGGTTGATAGAGACTGACTGAGTAGAAGGGTGGAAGTATGAAGCAAACTAATGGAGAGTGGGGCTGGAAAGACTGAACCAGTATTCGAGGTGATGAAGGAGTATGCCGTGATCAGCAGTATCAAAAGCGTCAGACAGGTCAAGAAGAATCAGAGCAATTACTTTTACCCGGTGCATGGAGTTCATTTTGTTTTGCAATTGGTAAGTAGTGCTGTTTCAGTGGAATGGTATTTGTGGTAGGCAGATTGGAAGGGAAGGTACAGGTTATGCGACGAAACATGATTACTCAGATGACTGTCTAGTTCAGTTCAAGTTAGTCTAATCTTTTCTTTTCCAGACCACTCCATATCAGTTTAATGTACACTGTACATGCATACTGCATTTTCTGCATGCTGTGTATTCATCAGCAAATTGGTAGTGTCTACCAAGTTTTTGGTCCACTGTGTGTTTTCACAGGTATACCTATGGTCAAATGGTTAAAGGCAAAGCAACTGTGCTGGTTCAGGTGAAACCTTCGCTTTATGAGAGAGCTCCAAAATCTGCAGTTAGTCCAAAACTGACTACAGTTCAAGTAAGTAACTGTTTTGTTAGTACTGATAATAATATCAATTGTTCTAATAATGATTATGGTAATCGATGTAGTAATCTTATCTTACATTTCCGTTATAGTTGAGTGGTTACTTTACCTATGTTACCTTACGTTTGCAGTTGAAGGATGGTAAGGCAGATATTCGGCTGACGGTCAATGAACTACTTGGTCTGCGGAAAGATTGGACCAGTTGGGGGAACCTAGTGTCAAGAACGATCCAGATCGGCGCAGAGGTCGAAGAAAGCGTTACTGGGATTGTCCTGTTTGGTAATGCAACAGTTGATTGCAAGCAACACAAACACCAGTTGAAGTTTCTGAGTGTGTCACCAAGCAACTACAAGCCAGGACTCCTCTACACGGGTTTTGTGAGTTGAATCTTGCATATGTGATTTGTGAGAGTTGGATGTTATGAATTGGGTTTTGCAAGTTGGGATTTTGAATTTGGTTTTGCAAGTTGGGTTTTTCAAGAAGAGTTTTGCATGTTTGGTTTTTGAGTTTTTCAAGTTGGGTTTTGGGAGTTTCTGTTTTGGTCTGTGCAAGGTTTTTATTTGTTCAGTATTGAAGAATGTACTTGTGCTGGTTTTTGATAAAAGTGTTTATAAATAACGTAACTGTGTTTAAACTTATGATAACAATAATAGGATAATAATGGTAATAACAGTGTAACAGGTTTATAATTGTGTATGTGTACCTAAATTGTTGCAAAACACCTTTTAAGAACCTCTCAAAGGCAAATTATGTTAAGTACCTCAGCTGAATGATACTGTGATTTCAGGACCACTGTTCTAAGGAGTTTCTGCAAAGGCATAGTAAACTGTATGCACATGCATAGTGTTCATGCTTCTATGAAAACTATGAGGAGTTTCTTTAGAGGCATGGAAGTTTCCCTTACCTTTATACTTCTGAGGAGTTTCTTTAGAGGCATGGAGACAGATGTGTTACCTTTACTTACACTTTATCTTTTCTTTAGGTTCATTTGGCTCAGGCAGATGGCTCTCCACCTGACTCCAAAGACATCAACAAACCAGATGGCAGCCACCGCTCAATAGAAATACGTGCCACATTCTCCTCACCTTACAACTCACGGTACAGTCATGAAACACAAAGGACTTCAACAGTCCAGGTTCCAATTGTAGCGCCTGGCTACATGCGGTTCTCGCTACAGATTGACAACAATGCCTCCAGAGTCGATCTCACTGTAAGTCAAGCAAGCAGTCAGAGGTAGGGAAGGAAAGATGATTGGTGAAAGGTAGCGTGATGGTAATATTACGTAAGGATGATCACTGGTAAGGTAGAAAATGTGAGGTAAGAAATTTATCAAAGGTAATCTGTGCAGCTTAATGATCTATTTTAGTTTATATCCCTACACTGCATGAGTGGCCCTTCTCAGTATGCATCAATTGTTCCTTTATTCTCGAAATCATGAATATGATAATGTGACAGTTAGGTTAATTTCTTAATTTCTGTTAAGGTAGAAAAGGTAACCTACCATTTGACGTCACATGCAAGTCAACCCCCAAATTTTTACCTTGGAAAGAGGAAAAGTCTGTGATTCGCATGTAGGTCGATGTTTGTTTTTAGATGAATCGGCATGTTAACAGCGCTGTTAAAGCAGCCAAAGGTGCTTAGTGAGGCCCAAATAGCTGAATTTTTGCTCTATCCAAAATAGAGCAAAACTGCTAATCAAATTAGAGAGTGACACGGTAATGGAGAAAAGCGGTAATACCACGGTAAATACAGTAAAATCTGTAGTAATGGTGTCAAAAGTGGCAGTAATGCTGCGAGCATAGTATGAAGGACTGCGGCAATACCGTGAGGGTGGAAATACACGTGTGGTAATTACCACAATAACAGTTTTAACACTGCCCCTGTATCGTGTAATTATTTTTTCTGCTAACTGGGTATGCAGTTGTCATGCTGTCGTGCGGTATCACTGAAATGCTTCGATGTCTTTCTGACTGCTGTTCTAGCAGTGATCACATTTTCAGAATTTTGAGTCTAAATTTTATTCTCTGATTTAGACAGGATCAGTGTTTGCGTAAACTTAGTAATGGTATTTATAATGTTGAGAATAAAGGAACAATTGATGCACGACCTTTTTTCCTCAGGCTCAGGGTTTTTGTAGATGGTGTTTCAGCCAATTTGTTCTGCAGTATGTGTTAAAATGGAAGTCTAAAGATGGAACTAAGGTGCATTTGAAAGTTTCCCTGCGAACTGTCGCACACCTGAAAATTCAGATTTATTACAGCTACTCCCACGTGCAACACTGAGAAGAAGCTTTGTGCCATGGAAAAAAACTGAAATAATTAACGCCATTGTCGAGATGAGTGCTACAGATATTCGACCAATTTCTATAATTGGAAGAAAAGGTTTCAAAGGTTTTGTAGAAGTCATGCTATCAGTTAGTGCAAAGCATGAAAATCTGATGGTCTTCTTTGTACATCAAACAGTGTCTCATCACTTTGACGTAGAAGCAGAAAGAATCAGAGGAATCACAAAACGATTTAGTGACTGCAGATCAGTTTACAGTTATGACTGATTTGTGCAGACTCCCAGTGAAGCAAAACCAATTGTCTGTCAGAAGCATCCAGATACTGTTGATGGATTTCTTTTTCTCAGCTGATTTAAAAGTAAATAGGAACAGTATATGTTTAGTTATGATAATAGACTACTGAACCTGACTCTCTGAAAAAAACTAAATAAATGGTGAGCAGTTTGAAGTATGCTATATTTTATAAACTTTAGATTTTAATGTGATTGTTTAGTGTGTTGAGCATTTTTATCTTGTGGTTTTGGTTCATTGGGATGGGAATGGGGATGGAGACACACCTGATGGGGACTTGATGGGGATGGGGACAGACCTGCAGGGATGGGGTGGGGATGGAGACAGTTTTTGTCCCCAGGTCACTGTCTAATTATCAAATGTAGTCTCCAATTATGTTGTCAAACAACGTTTAATTACTGGATTAATATCTGTCCAAAGCAAGGTTAAAAGCCCATAACAAATCTAATTAAATTGTAGACCATTACCAGCATATTACTAATAATTTGTGTATATGCCTCTGTTCTGAAAGTCGGACAGGAAGGAATTCAGGACAAGAAATCCAGAATGCGGAGCAACAGAATATATTTTGTTGTGCTATAATTAATTTGATGTAAATTGCACAACCATCTAAGATGTGAAGCATATCCCTTTGGTGTTAAACAACAGATGTATTTCGGCTCTTTAAAGTCGCAGCCATCATAATCATCACCAAAGAATAAATTATATTTTGAGTTTATTTTAATTCATCCACAAATAATAATAATAATCAGATCTTTTCCAGATGATAACAATCCAGTAATAATAATAAATAATAAGAGTGATGGTACTTAATTATTGAATAATTAGTTATTTGTTATTGATTTACTTTTTGATGTAGGCCTCATTCTATGAGGTTACCACAGATGACACAATCACTGACCGCAAGAACCTTAACCCCTTCAGGTCAAGGGACAAACAGTGCATACAAGTTGCCTACGATGGATCACATGGTGTTATCCAGGTAACTATTTTTTAAATGTGCTCTAGAGCACATTTTACAAGGGTAGTTTTGGAATAGCAGAGATGTCAAACAACTTTATCTTATCTTAAAACATTTAATAAGCCACTAAGAATCTACTGTACATAAACTGCTTGGCAGTCGTTACTCTCAGGTCAAAGATTGCACAACAACTCGTGCACTCACTCAAGATCTCGGACGATGGACTAGGCTTTGCATGAGTCACTGTCACACGATACTGCATAGAGTTTGATACAGCACAGGTTGTAACAGTTTCCAGTGTTTAACAAAATCTTGTGGCTGCCAGGGCCATTTATTACGACTGCAGAGCATCCAATAAAACTGCTTTAAAGATGTCTAAGCATTGTGTTGTATTTGGTGCTAAGTTAGTAGTACCCAGTGTTTAACAACATCTTGTGGGTGCCAGGGCATAATCATTCGACTTTGGGAGCACACTTCTGAAGAGTTTCTAGAGAGGCGTCTCTCCTAGACAGCATATACTCAAGTGTGTTACTTCTGCCCTTATTTACCTTTTTACATTTAAAAAGTGCTGTAAAAATGTCCAGGTACACACAGATACGTGAATTTGATTTCATTTGGTTGGAGTCGTTGGGTGATTATATCAACAGAAATTTGCTATTGCATTATAAATTCATAATGAATCAAACCTGTCTTCCTGTAGGCACCAAGTGAAGCAAAATTTACAGTCAAGACAACTGAGGAGATTACATCATTCCAGTATGAGGTGTGTTGTATGTATGAATGTATGTATCAAAACACTTATGTATGATTATGGCTATCTAACGGATGAAATTTTAACAAGTTCGTTTTCAGGTAGTTTTGAAATGTGTGCTGAGCAGAGTCAAATGAAACAGTACATACAGTATTTGAAATGGGATGATTGTTCCAAAAGGAGGGTCCAACACAGAAGAATTAAGGCATGATAGGCTCAGGTTGATGTGCGGAAGTGTAGGACCGGCGTTTGCCCGCCAACAGCAGATCTTGATTGTATTGTAGTCATATCTTCTAATTTAGTCCTGGTTTGTATTTTGGTCAAGAGATAGTTTTGGTCCTAGGGATTTTTGTGTTTTTTTATCTTGATTGACTTAAATTTTAAGTCCTGACTTTGAACTTGGTTCAGGCTTAGTTGGATACTTCAGTTTTAGTCTTGGCTTACTTGTGTTTTGGTTGAGTGACCCTTTTTGCTGCTAGCCTGCTTTTATATGTACATTTCTGACTTAGATATTGAGCAAGGAAAACATCTTGTTGAGTGACAATGTGGTTGGCAATGCATCCACGGAACATTCATTTTCCATCTGGATCAGCAAAGAGTTGGGGATGAAGTTGGCTCCAAGTGCTCGTGTCCTCGTTTGGTTCATAACTAACTCTGGAGAGATCATTACAGACAGCACAGAAGTCTCTGTTAGCGGCATCTTTGCTAATGAGGTCAGTGCATCTTGTAATTAGGTTAGTTCTTCTCCTAGTGTGACAAGTTAATCTAGCAAAATTGGTTCTGCACGTAGGAAGGTCAGTTTGTGTGCTAAATGGGTCATTTGCTAATGAGGTCAGTTCATTAAATGTGATTTGTAATGAGGTCAGTGCCATTGCTAACTAAGTTAATGAATCTCCTAATTACGTCAGTGCATAAGAAATGATGATCCTGATGAATATGAACATGATGATAATGTGATAATGATATGATAAAGATGTTGAAGCTGCTGTTGCTGCAGATGATAATGATACTTTAATCAGTAGTAGAATTAGTGGCATTGGTTTTTATCAACTAAACTAGGTGTCACTGTCATTTGATCGAGAGTCAACAACTCCATCGCAGAATGTGAGTCTAACTGTGAACGCCTACCAAGGGTCATACGTTGGGCTTCTGGCCGTGGATCAGAGCGTTCTTCTGCTGAAGCAAGGCAATGACATCACTCAGGACATGGTAGGCTGTTAGACAAACTCTGTATATCAGTACTGTTTTGGTTTGAGAAATGATTATGTTAAAATCATTTCATGTGACAATGTTTAAAACGGTCTTTAAGTAAGTTTAGATGTTTCTCAAATCTTCTGTGCAAGAGGTTGGTTTTGTTGGAACTTACTGATCAGTATCCAGGATCTTTGGTTTAATAACAAAGCAACTGTTAAGCACAATTAGTGGAAGTGTACATATACAGTGCACTGAAGAGAGTTCAGTTCTTGCCTAGGACCACCTATTACCTAAATTGTTTGTAGTATGCTACACTTATTTCTGACAAGTTTGCTTTTGTTTTAGGTATTGCAAGGACTGAAGAAGTTCAGCGTTTCTTCAGGAGATTCTGAAAATGAATGGGGGGGTCACTGGCATTCAATGTGGTGGCCTTTTTTCATTGATGGATTTCACTCACAAATGATCTTTGATGTGAGTTATTATTACTATTATTATTATTTTTTTTGCCCAAGGTAGGTACAATCCCTCAGGAACTGAAAAAGTACTCAAGGAGCTGTTAAGGGGTGTCTGGGAAATCAGGCCTCGTCCTCAGCAACATCAGGAAACATGCCCCAGAAAGCAGTGGCAGTATAGTGCTGAATACGGATGGAGAGGCACTGAAAAAGAAAAGCAATCTCACATGATTCTCCTGAGATGGTCGAAAAGCGACGGCCAACCTCGCGGATGAAATTGACCCAGCAGAATTAATTGGACCCAGTGTTTTGAATGTGATGGGCAGAAAAAGATATGTTGATGGCAGCCCTAGATATTTTTCAGTTTTTCGAATGGCAACCTGTTCTGCTGCTGACCTTGCTGAATTTGCCGTGTGGGCGATGTAAGATGCAGCACAGGTATGCACAACTGTGGCATCCCAGGCTAGATATTTCGCAGTCGCCCATGGAACCATTGTAGCCCCATCTGGTCTCTTGCCATCAGAGCAGAACTAGCCTGTTGGTTCCTTAGTACTGGGGGCATCAGCTTTCTGTAAAGCTTGCCAGACTATATCATTGATGGCAAAATGACGAAGGGATCGTCTGAAAGCCAGTCTGCAGACGAAACCGTGATGGCCGTCAGGGCCAACCAAATCACTGCAGCGACATTGATGTGGGCTGCAAAGATTAAGGCCCAAATGGAGGCCAACTGCCACTCATGCCGCCTTGTTGTTCAAGCAGAGACCGCATGATGAGATGGGAAGGGCGGTCAGCCAGTCGCCAGAGTGGGGGCAACTGACTGCGGCCAACCATGCTCGATCAGTCAGTTTTTCGGCACTTGCCCAAACCGCTGTCCTAACCAATTCAATCATAGGTCCATCCCAGGTCGCATGTTTTGTTGGCTGTGGGTCGACGTTTGATGGGAGTGTCTTCCTACGAGCCGTCATCAGAGCAACCCGATGCGTATCGGGAGTCTCGAGGCATTGACTAAGAATGGCGGACTGGAGTTCCCGCAGCTGAAGCCAAGTAGGCAGAAGAAGCCAGCGACCCCACCCTCCTCATACCAACTCCACCATGTCTTGTAGGCAGTGTGGCCTGCAGCCACTGAATGTTGTCAAGTTTAATATTGATGATGGACTCGAGGCCTTCTTGCATGGTTTTGTCAAGCCGATCCAGAGTTGGATGGTCAGAGCAAGGAGAACAGCGAAGCAAGTGGCTAATCCTAGGAGCACCAAAGGATGATCTTAATAAAATTAAAGCGCTTTGGGAAGGCAGATGACGGAGGTTTTAGATGGCGTCATACAAAAGCACACAGTGTTGCTCAAGAGCCATATCTAATGCTTGCCCTTTGAAGAGTGGTGCTCCGAACAAGGTCAGTGCGTTGCGATTGAGGTGGTGGAAATTGGACCAGGATGGGTCCACAAAGCCACTGCCAGGAAAAAACACTTCACACTTACTGCGGTTCAGATGTAGGCCTGAGGTTGATCTGAGATCAGAGATCAATTCGACATGGCAAGCTACTGTCCTGTGGTGCCCACCGAGTGTAAGGTCGTCCAGGTAGCCTATGCAAAATGTCGACTGCAGGGAGCGAAGAATGGGCTGCAGAGGCAGGCAGATAAGTAAAAGGCCCAGAGGATCTCCTTACTGTGGACCTGTTTGTGATGATATGAAATACTGGCCAAACCTGAGAATGGAGGCACTCCCATAGGCCTGATGAATAAAACGATATAGTTAGGGGATGGTTTCAAAAGCAGCCTTAAGCATGACCCTGCAGGGGTAGCAATGCCAACTTGAAGCGGGGCAAAGAAAGCCAAATTTTGCTGAGTGTTTTTATTATTATTATTATTATTAATGGTCGATTGTACTTCGGATTTATGGTGGAATATGTGCAAGAAAATGATTTGCTTTTAATGTAGAATTCTTGTAAAAATGTGGTGTTCTCTTACTGGACCATGGTGTACTTTTAGAAATGCGGTCTGTTTGTCTTCACAGACGCTTACATTCACAACAGATTCTATGATGATTATGATGGTACGTGTAAGAACATTCTATCTCCTTGTTTTGTACCTTATCTAATCTAGTCAAGTCTAATCTTTGGTACTTATGGTCTCTAGATAAGCTTGGTTGGTTAGTAGGTCTTCTGCTAGCGCAAGCCATTTGCAAACATTGTCACCAGCAAGCTGAAGAGCCAGCTGAGGTCCTCGTCGAGGAACCATCTGCAGGTCCCAAGGTCTACCATGCGGTTTGGCGAAAGCTCTTTCTCGATTGCCGGACCCACTGCGTGGAATAGCCTTCCCGACCACGTGAAGAATGCTCCATCCTTGGATAACTTTAAGAAAGGGCTTAAAACGTTTCTATTTAAATTATCGTATGACTGTAGTTAATTTTCTATTGTCGCCTGAACTTATGTACAGCGCCCTTTTCTTCGGCCTCGGCCGTGTTACGGCGCTATATAAATTGTCTTATTATTATTATTATTATTATTAACAGTCCACCACTGAAAGATGTTTGTGGAAAAGACATCAACATTGTGTGCCACTGTAGTCTGCACTGAGCCACAACTGCACAAAGGATCTGTGGCTTGACCCCATTTGACAGAACTGTAGGCACAGCAACCCTGGCCTGTCTGAATTGGTTAGAGCAGACCAGAGTTGCTGAGGCAGGTTGAAGACTGTTTGGTAGGTAGATGGTCTAACCTAAACTCTGTTCCAGGTATCTAGATAAGGTAGGTTGATGGGTAGATAAATAGGCTAAATCTGATCTAATGTTTGTGCATATTTGTAGGTAAGATAGGTTGATTTTGATTGTTAGATAAATAGTTCTAAACTAATCTAATTTAATATCTGATCTTTTTTGCTGGTAACAATAAGCGTAAGTAGTATGTATACCTGGAAACAGACAGTTCTATAATGGCTGGTTTGCCGAAGCGCAAACATTGGTGACCACTTTATTTTGTTCATATGATGCTGTAGGGCATAGTGAAGTTTAGCCACACTGAGCAGTATAGTACTTGGATGGTTGACCATACGTGAAATGCCATGCCACCTGGCGCCCACTCAGCCCTCACTACAGCAGCTGCTGATCATTGTGATGAACCAAGTCGCAAAAATGGAAATATTTAGTGTTGTGGGCGAATGTGTGGAAATGGATAGTGTATGACTTAGCAGCCAATGCCATCATTGTATGTGTAAAGGCTGACGAGCTGAAGCTGTTTAAGGCAGAAAAACTGTCTGATGATGCCTTTATCACACACGGCTTCAAAAATTTGGATGAAGGCGCTAATTGGTTTGTTGTTCATGAAAAGAGTGCCTACCATTGGGAAGCCATTTTGAACCTAGCTGCTGCATCAGGTGGTTCTGGCGTGGCTTCCACACTGAATGTGCAGCTTGCTCAGACTTTATGTCATTTAGCCTGCCAGAACATCGTGATACAGGGCCACAGTCATGAGAGTGGAAATTTTTTCGAGCTGGTCAAACTGCACAGTGAAGACAAGTCAAGTCTGACGAAATGGCTCGCGAAGCATAATAACTGGATGACTGACACCATCCAGAACGAGATTATCCAAATGATTGCACATGATGTGCAGTGACAGATTATCAGTGACATCAATACATCTACATATGTTGGTCTAATTGCTGATGGCATCATTGACGCCAATGGAACCAAACAATTTTCAGTGGTTATAAGCTACATCGACAACTTCGTCAGCCACGAGGCATTTTTTGGGCTCTATAATCCTAATAGTTCCACTGCATATGCCCTTACAACTGCCACCAAGGATGTTTTTCTGCGACTTGAGATCCCAATGAGCAAATGAAGAGGCCATAGTTTTGACGGAGCTTCTAACATGAGTGGGTGTCTGCACGGTGTCCAAGCACAGGTAAGATCAGTGGCACCGAAATCCATGTGTGTCCACTGTGTTAACCATTCACTTGATCTGGCTCTTCAGGAAACTGCAAGTGAAATACCAGTTATTTCTAGGTCATCTCTGGTGAAAGACTGCAAACATTTTTCGTGAATCTGCCAAAAGGAAGCAAAAGCTGCAGCTAATTGCTGATGACATATCTGTTACCTGCTGCAGTGGAGAGAGTGATGCTGTTGTTTTGCTTTCTCTCTGCCCTACCAGATGATGTGTACATTCAAGAGCAGTAACTAGACTTCTAAAGTCGTGGAAAGTTGTTCTTATAGCACTGGAGGAACTTGGCGTGGAAGTGGGATGAGGCAACATCAAAAGAAAATTGCCTGTATGCGAAAGCAGATGGGAAAAGTGAAAACTTATCTCGGTGTGTTATTCTGCCAAGCAATATTCGGCCCTTTTGAAGGTCTTGCAGAGGTGCTACAGTCCGAGAATGCTACAGCGACTGGTGCATTGGAAGCATCAAAAGTGCTGATGGTCCACCTGAGAAATATTTGATGAATTTGAGTTTAATCATTCGTATAATCAAACAGAGACTGATGGAATCCAGATTGGCCATGCTCAGTCACGTGACAGAATTATGGCGATTGTCAAGACCACCAACCAGATATGAGATGCAGAACAACACTAGTCCCCGTGTTTTCACCAATAAGGAGAAAATGCATTGCGAGTACTATGCGACACTTGATCTATTGCTTGCCAAAGTTGAGCACTATTTTAATTACTGTCTGGCGATGTTCCGGCAGAGAAAGACATGTTGGTGGTAACCAAGATATATGATGACATTTATCAAGAGAAGCTGTGCCGTGAGATTCTCATGTTGCCTGATTTGTGCCAAAGCATGGTAGTGCACAGTCAACTGAAGACAGTTTTGGAGTGGGCAAATTACTTTGATGCTCAGCCTGCCACCATGTGTCATCTGTTCTGCAAGACTATAAAAGTTGTTCAACTTCACCTTGTGGTTCTGGCTACTGCAGCTGGTGCTGAACGTAACTTCATACTGTGATGGAGGCTGCAAACATGGATGTGGGAAACGATTATGCAGAAGAAACTCACGCACCTCGCACTTAGGCGCTGTCATCACAAACACATGGACAGTTGTGACATTCAGGCTTTTCTCTGAGAATTTACCTGCAAGACTAGCAAAAGATGGTCCACATTTTGGTTTTAGTTGATGATGATACTATTGCATACTGAGCGGTTTAGTTTTCCTGTATCATATTATAAGTACAGACGCTTTATAAACATTGGCTGGTGCTTTGCATTTGATCTATGCTTAAAGTAGTTATTGACTTGTTGTGCCATAGACACTTTTAATTTTATCCCCATCAAAATCTAGTATAATAAAATTTTGCATTGGTGTAAAAACTGACAGAAATGGCAGAAATATTCTTATAGATTATATCGGATATAATGTATAATTTTATCAACCTTAGGTCTGTACTTGGATGAGGTTGGCTCACACAACTTTTAAACACCTCCATGCACAGTCATGTTTCAGGGCCTTTGAGATGTACTTAAAAATGCTATAAGTCTTGATGCATACATGCATTATACATATGTAAATTCGTTAATACACACAAACATACACATACTTTGATCTTTTCATTGTTTTAGTAATAACATACATACATTTCAAGATTTGAACCTGAGACCACATACACATCTAAGGAATTTCTGGTGAGGCGTGTAAAGACTCGTGTTTACTTTTACCTTAACACTTCTGAGCACTTTCTTCAGGCTTACTTGTAAACAAGTGAATTGCCTTTACATACTGTAAATAAATTTACAAATTGTTCCATGAAATTTGCTTATAGCGAGAGACATGAAACTTCCATTCATACGGCCAGCTCATGCCGGACCTAGGCTTTTTGTCGCAAAAAGTTTGCCAGCTCCAGATTATGCTGCAACTGCTGATGATTCTGATGCTGTCCTCATGTCAACCGAATCATTTTTGGATTCGATGCCACCAAGGCTGAACTTCCCAGAGACCTGGCTTTGGACAGATGCGGTTACTGGGTAGGCTTTGGTTGGCAAGAGATAAAACGTGTTTATCCAGTGTGAAGAGAAAACTCCAGTGTTGCTGCCCAGATGATTGATTCACTGTGTTGTAACACGTGCATTCAGGGACACATGAAGACATATGAACATTTGAAGGGTTTTAGTAGATTATACCTTGCAGGGGTTATTAAGCACAAGAAGTTTTGATAACCCAGCTGTTTTTAGTTGCCCAGTTTCTTGATGACCTTTCTGTTTTTCCGGTTTTTACTTGACTTTATTCTTCACTCAGTGAGGGTATAATAAAGAAGTTTCAGGGGATTGCAATAATTTTAGAGGTTTATTAAAGGCACTGAATAAGCATATATACGTGTGCATACTTTATACAGATATACATACACAGCCATATTTGAACACCTTTGAAAGTCTCTTGCATTGTTTCATAAGATCTGTTTTTGTAGTTGTTCATCGCTATGAAATTCTTGACTCTGTGGAGTATGAAGATGCTGATGTTCAAAGAGAGATGTTGTTTGGCAGTGACATGATGTCGTCTGAATCATCAGTGGAATCCATTCAGTCTCCGCCTAGGGTCAAATTTCCAGAGACTTGGCTTTGGGCTGATGTTTTAGCTGGGTATGGATCATTTTGAATGAGACAGCTTGGTATTTTCCTACCTGCTTTCCTGAGAAAACTCCAGTTTCATTAGGGGAAATTTTCTGGCTGATGTAACCAAATTGGTAGCTCATTCAATCTGTAATCCAGCGATTGCAGGTTCAGTTGCAGGTTTGATTGCTTGTTCAGTTGCTGGTCTCTGTCTCTGTGTCATACCTTCCATTTAGTTTTCGTTCATCAATCGAAACCATATTTGCTCGTGTGTTCAACTTGATATGAGATGTTGAAACGGCCAATATGATTTTCAAATGTTCACTGTGAATATTTTCTTGGCACAGGTATTGCGATACAGTGGTTTATTCAGTAGCTCACTTGGATTGTAGTAATCCAGTATCGGATTTTAGCCTAACTCCATGTAAGAACCGTTTGCAAATTGTTCAAGTGCACTTGTCTCTGTCACAAAGCATTAGAATTTGGTACCTGTGTAAGCTGGAGAGTAAACAGAAAATCCTGCAGTGCACTGGTCTAGTGTCCGGGACCTTTGGATTCATCAGCTGCCTCGAGGCCAGAGACAGAAATGAGCACTTCTGCTATGCCCCACTATGGGGAATTGGAGCTTTGCATGTTACTAATGTTGTGGTTTTGCTGCGATGGGAATTGGAGAGTTTTGTTTGTGGACTGAGTTTTGTTTGACAATGTGTTACAATGCCGAGTCACATGGAACCAAAGTCTTCTATTAAATTAATTAACTGAGACGTAACTTACACCAAAATTAAAGTTCAACAGTAGTTCAGTAGTTCTGCAAAGTTCAACATTGTCTGTAGAGTTCGGCTCTGTCTCTGTTAAAGAGTCACTTTCCCCCCCTATTTAACTAGTCTGGCAATCCCTCTTGTCCAGTTTCCCACTGGTGAATCTGTTTGGCACTCCCTCACATCGAGTCCTGCATCCCACTAGTAAACCTATCTGGCACTCCCACACATCAGGTAAGTGTCCAAATTTGCACACCGATGGTGCACCTCCAGCTACCATTAGTGAACACCAGAGGGCACCTACTGACGCATATGGTGACGACGACGCCACATGAGGCAAGGAATGTGACACAATGGTCACTCTTCAGGAAGGTCCTCTGCCCACATACGATGATGTCTTGAGCACGTACCTTCTTGTGCACTATTTAACAAATGCATGGAGTCTGAATTGCAGTAATAGAGACAGCTGAAAACATGTTTTCAGCTTACCTTATGTTGAAACTGCTTAGCTCTATTAGATAGCCATGCTTCAGCATCACTCACAGGTTCTCAAAAGGTGCTGTGTATAATATCTCTGTGTTATATGGATATTTATGTAGCACTTATAAGGCCTATAAGCACCATATAAATATTCCTATAAATATCCCAAACTTCACTGTGGTCAATCCAAATTTCAGCACTATATAAATATCCCTATAAATATCCCAAACTTCACTGTGGTCAATACAAATTTCAGAAATCAATTGCCTAGGAAACTTTAGTGTGAACTGCTTGGTCTTCTTTGCCTCTATTCCGTAAGCGCTCAAAAACCATTTTGTTCACTGAGAGTCATGTATAGGATTCTTTATAAAGAGACAGTTAGATCAGTTAGGTAGACTTCTGTGCTGCAGCATTTTGGAGAGGTTCAGTGAAGGTGCTACACAATATGAGTTGTCATACATTCATTGACTTATATGTACATAAATACCCTACATAAATGCATACATACACAGCTTTTTGAGTGCCTTTGAGAGGTTCTTGAAAAGCAATATATTAATATTAAGATAATTAGATATGGTACTTGCGTCTGTACATGCATACATATATCTACATTCACAGACATGTTTTGGAGCCTTTGGGAGGTACTTAAAAACGCTATATTAAGTGTCTTGATGCATACATACATGAATTATGCCTATGTATATACATTAATACATGCAAGCATACATATGCATACTATGATCTTTTCATTGGTTTAGTAATAACATACATGTATACATTTCAAGATTTGAACTCGAGACCACATACACATCTGAGGAATTTCTGGTGAGGCATGTAAAGAGGTGTGTTTACTGTACTTTTACCTTTACATACTTCGCAGGAGTTTCTGTAGGACTACTTGTAAACAAGTGTATTGCCTTTACGTGCTGTATCGATTTACAAATTGTTCTGTGAAATTTGCTTATAGCGAGAGTCATGAAACTTCCATTCATAGCACCCCCATGCCTGGCAGAAATTTTTTGTCGTGCAGAGTTTGCCAGCTCCAGATTATGCTGCAACTGCTGATGATTCTGATGCTATTCTTGTTTCAACCGAATCATGGATTCGATGCCACCAAGACTGAACTTCCCGGAGATCTGGCTTTGGATGGATGCAGTTACTGGGTGGGCTTTGGACTTGCATACACAGCCATTTTTGAACACCTCTGAGACGGTCTTATATTGTTTCTTAAGGTCTGTGGGTGTTATTGTTACTGTTCATGCTGTCCCAGATGAAGATGTGAGATTTCACCTTCATGGAGCTGAGATAGAAGGACGTGTTCGCTTGCTGGCTTCAGCTGTTGATCGAGTAGAACTGCTTTCTGATGGTGAAGTGATGTCGTTCGAATCATCAGTGGACTCCACTCAGTCTCCACCAAGGGTCAACTTTCCAGAGACTTGGCTTTGGACTGATGTTTTGGCTGGGTATGAATCATTTTGCTTGAGACAGCTTGATATTTGCTTACGTGCTTTCTTGAGAAAACTCCAGTTTCATTAAGGGAAATTTTCTGGCAGTTGTAACCGAATCAGTAGCTCATTCTGTCTGTAATCCAGTGATTGCTGGTTCAGTTGCAGGCTTGATTGCTTGTTTGATTGCTGGTCACTGTCTCTGTGTCATACTTTCCAGTTAGGTTTCGTTCATCAATCGAAATCATGCTTGCTCGTGTGTTCAACTCGATACGAGATGTTGAGATGGCTGAGATGATTTTCAAAGATTCGCTGTGAATATTTTCTCATCACAAGTATTGCGATACAGTGGTCTGTTGGGTAGCTCACTTGGCCTGTAGTAATCCAGTAATTGTGAAGAGACGGTTTGGATCAGTTAGGCAGAATTCTGTGCCACAGCACTTTTGACAGGTTCAGTAAAGGTACTACTTAATAAGAGTTGTCATACATTCATTCACTTATAGGTACATTACTTGGTAGGACTTTTTTAGAGTCTTTGCATGTGCTATTGAGGCTGTTGTTAATTGCATGCGTTATAAATGTCTGTTTAATAATAATAATAATGCATAAATACCCTACATAAATGCATACATGCACAGCATGTTTGACAACCTTTCAGAGGTTCTTGAAAAGTGCCATTTGAATATTTAGATAAATACATACGTGCATCTGTACACACGTACGTATACCTACATGCACAGTCATGTTTCAGGGCATTTTTGAGGTACCTAAAAACTATAATAAGTGTTAAGTGTCTTGATGCATACATACATAATTGCATTATACCTGTATATATACATTAATACATACAGACATACTTACACAGACTATGTATGACCTCATTCTTTTAATAATGACATACATACATTTCAAGATTTGAACTTGAGACCACATTATTATTATATTACAAGTCTTAAGAATTTTTTGATGAGGTGTATGAAAGTGTGTTTACTTTATCTTTTACCTTTACACACTTTTAGGAGTTTCAGTAAGCGTATACACATGTAAACAAGTGTATTGCCATTACATGCTGTAAATCAATTTACAAATTGTTCCATGAAATTTGTTCATAGCGAGAGACATGAAACTTCCATCCATAGCACTGCCGTGCCTGGCCTAAGTTTTTTGTTGCTAAGAGTTTGCCAGCTCCAGATTATGCTGCTGCTGCTGCTGGCGATTCTGATGCTGTTCTTGTTTTAACCGAATCATTTGTGGATTCAATACCACCAAGGCTGAACTTCCCGGAGACCTGGGTTTAGATGGATGTGGTTACTGGGTAGGCTTTGGGTGGCGAGGGATAACGTGTTTATCCAGTGTGAAGAGAAAACTCCATTGTTGCTGCTTAGATGATTCACTGTGTTGTAACACATGTATAACAAGATATATACAGACAAACTTTGAAGGGGTTTAGTAGATTATACTTTGTGGGGGGTTGTTAAGCACGGGAATTTTTGGTGACCCAGTGGTTTTTAGTTGCCCAGTTTCTTGATGACCTTTCTGTTTTTCCAATTTTTACATGACTTTATTCTCCACTCAGAGTTTCAGGGGATTGAATCATAAGTGCCCCTTAAATACGACCTCGAACATGTGTAATTAGTTAAGCAAAGATTTTGAAAAGGTGCTAAGTAAATGAAGTGTTTCCCATTACTAGATACACCCTTAAAAGTAGTTTTCAAAGAGCCATGCATAGGATGTGAGACAGTTTAGAATCCAAACTGTCTTTATATCCTCAAAATTTCAGAATCAGTTAGATGTACATGCAACAATTTTAGAGGTTTATTAAAGGCACTGAATAATCATCTTGATACTTGTATACGTATACATATATATGTACATACATTATTCAAACATCCATACACAGCTATATTTGAACACCTTTTAGTCTTTTGCATTATTTCTTCAGATCTGTTTTTGTTACTGTTCATGCTGTCCCAGATGAGGATTTGACAGTTTACGATGAGTTTGCGTATGGCCGTGATGAATCAGATATTGTGCTTGCTTTCGCTGGGTCTGACGATGCTGGCGTTCGAAATGAAGTTAGTTCTGAAGATACATATTTTGACAGTCCTGTGATGTCCGAATCGGTGGAATCCACTAAATCTCCACCAAGGGTCAACTTTCCAGAGACTTGGCTTTGGACTGATGTTTTGGCTGGGTATGGATCATTTTACATGAGACAGCCTGTTGGTTGCCTGCTTTCCTGAGAAAACTCCAGTTTGATAAGGGAAAATGTTCTGGCAGTTGTAACCGAATCAGTAGCTCATTCAGTCTGTTATCCAGTAATTGCAGGTTTGATTGCTGGTCATGTCTCTGTGTCATACCTTCCAAATGATTGCAGGTTCGATTGCTGGTCAGTCTCTTTGTCATACCTTTCATTTATTTTTTTCATCGATTGAAATCATACTCACTTTTGTGTTCAACTCAGTATGAGATGTTGAGATGGCCAAGATGATTTTCAATGATTCACTGTGATTTTGTTCTCAGGACAAGTAGTGCGATATAGTGGTTGATTGGGTAGCTCACTTGGTCTTTATGTAGTGAAATTATTGCAAGTTTGAGCCTAACTCCATGTAAGGACCATGGGGAAGTTGTCTCTGTTGCCAAGTGTTAGAATTTGGTACCAATGTAAGCTGGAGAGTAAACAGAAAATCCTGCAGTGCACTGGTCTAGTGTCCGGGACCTTTGGATTCGTCAGGGGCCGAAGAGAAATAAATGAGCACTTCTGTTATGCCCCACTATGGGGAATGGGAGATCTTTGCTTGTTACTACCATTTGGTTTTGCTATGAAGGAAATTCGAGAGTTTTGTTTGTGGACCAAGTTTTGTTTGGCAAATGGTCACTCTTCCGGTAGGTCCTATGCAATGGAAGACTCAAGCTTTTACCTTCTCGTGCACTTGACAATTCAACAGTTCCATGAAGTCTGAACTGTAGCAGTAGAGACAGCTGAAGACACGTTTTCAACTTATCTTAGGTTGAAACTGTTTAGATCTGTTAGATAGCCATATTTCAGCACCTCTCACAGGTTCTCAAAAGGTGCTGCGTAATATCTCTGTGTTATATGGATATTTATGAAGCACTTATAAGACCTATAAGCACTGTATAAAATTCCTATAAATATTTCAATCTTCACTGTGGTCAATCCAAATTTCAGAAATCAATTGCCTAGGAACCTAGAATGTGAACTGCTTGATCTTCTTTACCTCTATTCTATAGGCACCCAAAACCATTTGTTCAATCATGGATTTGTGTTTTCCGGTTGGGAGCAGTCTGATGGGTCTCTGTTGGAGAGGCTTTGGTTGCGACTACAATCCCGTTGCATGCATGCATGATTTCTTAACTCAGAGAATGTTATTCATTTTTTGGATTTGAGTTTTTGTGACTTGAGTTCTGAACTCTAGTTACATTACTCACAAGATTTTGCTATTTGAGGTATTTCTTAACTCATGTTTCATAACTTGAGGGATTTCTAAATTTGAGTAGCTTCACAACCATTAACTTGACTAATTTAAAATTTTATGTCTTACTCGGGCTTTGCAATACATTGCCATTTGCGCAGCAAAACAAGAGACTGGAGCTTTCTCAGTGTTGTATACATAAGTATTTCATCATCATTGCACATTTATTTGGAAGAAAGGGTCATCATTCATGTTAATACCATTATCATTTTGTTATTGTTATGATGATGATGATGATTATTTTTTAAACCTGATGTAGAAAAGATCCCTCAGGAGTTCAAAAAAATTAATTATGCACTATTCTGGAATGGCCAGTCCTCGCTGCTGTCCATCTCAGTATGTTCCTTGAAAGGCGATTGCATTAAAGCACTGGATGGCCATGGAAATGCGATAATAGAGAAACAAAGTCCTCCTCTTGTCGCTTGTTGCTCAGGCCAAATGTCTTCCAAGGCTGTTGATGAAAGCCATGCCATCATGAATGATCTGGCCAAGAGTTTCAAAGCCAAGACAACGAAGAAGTAACCCTTGTTTCAGTGGGCTGCAATCTCAGCAGCACATGTCCATTCAGCGGCTCGTGACTGAAACGAATCTGCCAGGGTGTCGATGACTGTTGCATGCCAGGCAAGACACCTCCTTCTCTCCCAGTGAACAAGGGTTGTGCCCTTGGGGTGCCTTCTCTCGGACCTTGCAAGTCCAACTGGTTCCTTAGATGACGGGAAGCCAGCTTTAACAAGGGCTCAGAAAATGATGTCGTTGCTAAGCTCATGTCTTGCCACCCGGCCAGGGCCCACGAGGTGTGATGATCCATATGTGCAATGACAGCCTCACCGGGACATTCACAGGAGTTAACTCCGAGTTAAAAACCTGTTGCAATTTGAACAGAGTTATCAATTAGCCTTAGACCGCGAGTGCTGATTTGCAAGGCCAGAATCAAGTCGCCAGAGTGTTGCGAGGACACTGCCTTTTAACAATCACTTGACGATAATCTGATGTTATTGAGGATTGTTAGTTTGCCAAATCCCTCTGAATCAAGCTGTCCCATGTTGTGCCTGATTCAGAAGACCAGACAGTTACGGCAGATGCCAGAGTGGAACCAGGTGGCACATTTACACCTGAGCAGGTGTATGGTCACGGTACCTGCACCTGAAGCCAAAAAGGCAGCAAGTAACAGCGAAGGTATGCAACAAATCCCAAGGCCCCCATTCCTGATTGGGAGAGAGGCCTGCTCCCAACTGCAGTCATTGAGTGCCAAATTGAGGATGTTAACCAGGCCATCTTACTACAGCTTGTCATTCTGGATCAGAGAAGGATTATTGAAACATGGAATGCATTTGAGAATATAAAGAAGTCTGAAGAAACTATGGGAGCTGCAGAGCAAATGAAGGCATCCTGTCTGTATGGATGCCACAGGGCGACATCTAGAAAGTTCTGAGCAATAAGACTACCCATAGAAGATTGACCCTGAAAAGGCATAAATCTTCATAAGGAGTTGGTGTGAAGCAAGCAAGGGGAGAAGCAAGGTCTAAGCCCTGAATATATTATACTATTTTGCACTTACCAAAGTTCAGTTATTGAGTCAGTTGCTTTTGCCTTTATAATGATGGCTTCAACATCAGCTGCTACTAAATGAACATCCAACCTAGGACAAGGTCGTCCAGAAAACCAGTGTAGGGTGGGGAACAGATTGAAGCCAAAAGTTGCTGAATGCAGAGGCAATAGAGCAGAGAGCAGTTGGATCACCTTGTTGGGGCCGGTTTATGATATGATCGTGAAATCTTCAAATTTTAGAGTAGAACTTACTGCATGCTAGATGGCTGTGATGCTGTGACAGTTGATCTTCTGTCGGTCATGGATTGGCAGTGGGACCGACACTGTCCCATGTGGACCAGACCATCTGCTAAATGTAGCTGTCTGTTCGCTTGACACACGCTGCATGTTCCCTTGGTGTTTTGTGCCGTTTGAGAAATAGGCCATGGCTGAGAAGTCAAAGTAGCCATGTGACCGGCCAAGTGACAACTGAGGATAGACTCGGCCTGCAGTCTCTGAACAGAGAAATAGCGGTATTAAAGCTGAACTGCCACAAAACACCTTGCAACAATCAAAAAGAAGACAGTTACCAGTCGAACACAAAATGCCAGGCAGGAAAAACAGAAAGAACAAATTTAAAACCAAGTCAAATACAGAGCCGAAAAATGGCATCATCTTTTGTCAAAAGGCCATCCCAGACTTATGGTTATTGTTATTATAATTTTTTTACCCGAGGTGTACATGATCCCTCAGGAATTAAAAAATTCTTCGGAGAATGAAAAAGCTCTAGGACATCTAGAAATCGTCAAGATCTGGCAGAGCAAAAGTACATGGAAGGCAATAGCGTTAAAGCTTTGGATTGTAATAGCAATGCACTGAGAAGATAAGTGATTTTTCTCATGTCACCAGTTGTGTGAAAGAGACAGCTCATCATCATCATCAGCGTACAACAACTCAGCCTATATCCTATATGCCATATGTAACAGTGTATATATATACACATATATTTATATATATAAATGATAAATGTTTTTGCTACAGTGCCGATGGTAAGGTCATCCTGCAGACTAATGTTCCTGATACAATCACATCGTGGGTCGCAAGCGCCTTTGCTGTCAGCGATGTTGCTGGACTGGGTATAGCGTCAAGTTCTGCCCGAGTAAGGTCATATACATCAAGGTCAAATCATTGCAAGTGTGAAATGGTGTATTCGGTAGCATGCTGGATGTGTAGTGCAAGAATTGCGAGTTTAAGCATGCTGAATGGACTCAGTGTAACAACCCTGGACAGGTTCTTTGTCTGTAGAATGTGGTGCAGAAGTAAGCCGGGAAGTAAACAGCGAGTCCTACAATGCACTGGCTCCAAGTCCATGACCGTGGGATTCATCCATTGCTGGCTTAAGGGCTTAAGAGCAGGAACGAGTGCCTCGGTTGTGTTCTGCTAAGGGAAATTGGAGACTTTGAGATCAGTGAATGATTAGATCATCTGTCTACATCTTGGATTTTGACCTGGCTTATGCAGTGGATAGTTCCCCTTCACACCAGTAAAGGAAAAAAGACAGTGACAGACAAAGAATGACAGAGATACATAGTTATGTGTATATGCAGAGAGAGAGAGAGAAATGTTTATGTACAATTAGTTTGATGGTAGACTAAGAAACTTAGAGACAGAAAAACATAGAGATGGAGACAGAGACAGACGGAAACAGGTTGAGTTTTTTGAAGGCGAATCTCTTGGAAGCCCTAAGACTGTATATGTATGATTATTGGTGGATATTTTGTTGTTGCAGCTGACTGTCTTCAAGCAGTTCTTCCTGTCTCCGAATCTTCCGTATTCTGTCATCCGTGGTGAAGAGTTTGCCCTCCAAGTGACCGTCTTCAACTACATGTCCACTCAGCTTGATGTCAGTTTGTGCTTTTCTTCAACAAAGAAATTGTCTTAATGCTTGTATGTATATATGCATAAACATACATATGCATACATGTGTGTGAGTGTATGCATGTAATGCAACTAGACCCTTATATAGTGCTTTCCAAGTACCTCAAAGGTCAAAAATCCATCTGCGGTTTGATGATGCTCAAATAGCAGAAAAAGTTTCCACTGGCAGGCTCTCGCACATATGTAGAACCTAACCAATAATTTGTCATTGCATTCCAGCCTGTCCCTCTGTAAATTTAGCCACTGGTTCACTTATACTGTTTTGTCATGGCATTGCAGTACACAGTCATCTCGGCCACTTGTGCAATCTTCATCCATGTAGTCAAGACGGCTGCATGTTTAATAATCTAGCATGTCGTTTTTGACCATGTAGTTGGTCACATGCAGGTATTGCTGGATGATTTTCATTTGTTTGGACTTATAATGTGACCTAGACTGCATCCTTGGAGTTATTTCTCTTTTGCCATTGCTTTTGAGTGTTAGGACCATATTCACTTGTTTATTATTGAAGTCTCATGTACTGCCATTAGACTCATCTTCCCTGAGAGGGCTCAGGTTACCAGATGACCGTGTTGAACTCCAGGTGAAAATGCCAAGAGAGTCCTTGCATTAGTGCTTACTGTTCTACCGTTCTGCTCAACGATTGGCCGGATGCTGAAGAATGTCATCCTTCACAGACCTGGTGGCTGAGGGATGTCTGGATGCAGCATCTTCTACCAACTGCAAGGGACTGCTTGGCATTGTGGTTCATTTGTTGTGAGCCTTGTTGACTGTTATCGCTCCTCTTCTTCGATGCTAAGTGGTGCAGGAACTCTGAAGTTGGTGTCCACTATCAACTCTGAATGGGAATCTGTTGGTTGGGCCTTGTATAAGCCCATCATTGGTGGCTCTTAGTGTTTGGACGGCTAACCCTAAGCCTAACTGAGCAGTATTCACGTATTGATAATTTTCATTTTTAATAGCTTTAACGTCATTTGCAGCACTTTTTTGAGGCACTTAAAAGGTGCTATAGTTAGTGTCTACATACATACTTATATACACACTTACATACCTGTATGTACTTTGTAATTTTTACAGGTCTTGGTTACTCTGAAAGAATCGGAATTCTTTACTGTTGGAAGCAATTCATCCGTGCCAGTTAAGGTATTAAGTCATTTATGCCGCCCTTGAAGAGCTAGTATTAATTATTTTCATATTTACTGTTAAGTGTCTAATTACTTGTAGTGTCACTTTATAGTTAAGAGGCATCAGTTGATGCTGAGGTGAGGTAATGTATGAATCTAGACACTTAATATAGCACCTTTTAAGTACTTCAAAAAAGCTAGTCTAAGTGGGGGCAAATTTCGTTAAGAATAACAAGTTCTTCTGTATGTAAATTATGCACAGATAATGGGAAAAGCCACCACTGGGGTCTTTTGCACACAAGTAGAATCCAACCAATGGTGATAGCTCGTTTAATCATTATTTGCCTCTGCCAACATCTATTGAAGGATCTTTTGGCGGAGGCTGAAACAGAACAGCAGCAGCCCAACAGCCAAACAACTATATTTCTCTATGGGCTACATGGCTTGACAATGAATTGCCAATTTCACAAGACACACTGGAATCTGAACCAAATCTAATTTAATTTAATCTAAAGACTTCTATAGTGCTTCTACTGTAACACACAAGATGTCAATTGATGGTTGCACCAAAGTGAAATTACAGTCCATGCCAGCTGTTCGATAGGACAGGCCTAGCCAAAATCGGAAAGAGCAGAAAGACCAGAATGTCAGGTGTGGTGGATAAGCAAATGTGAAATGATGACTCATTGAATTGAGTCTGAACTGTTTTTCTTTTTGGAAGGGAAAAATGGTCTATGACTGATGAAAATTTCATTTCCATGGATGTTAACAGGTGTTTGGTGGTGGTTTGATTGACAGGTGGACAGTGATGACGCTGTGTCAGTCTACTTCTGGATTGTGCCTGGATCTCTGGGTCAGGTGCCAATCGATATTATTGCACAGTCGCCTATTGCAGGTGATGCTGTCAAAGTGATGCTTCTTGTGAAGGTAAGTGCCACACTAGGTTGCTAAAAGTTTGCACCTGGCTAAAAGCAAGACTTCCAGTATGTAATAAAGTGTACGTTAATAAAGGTAAAGACAATTCCTGTGTATTTAAATATCTGGCTCTTGCATTTAAATCTGTGTATGTGTATACTCTATTTATATAGACTGAATATATGTATGTGTGTATACATGTGTATATATGTGTGTATGTATGAATGCATACATATCTATGTATGCTTAAATATATGCATATGTGTATGTGCGTGTATGTATGCATGCATGTATATCTCTAGACACTGGATATAGCGCCTTTTAAGTACCTCTCAAAAGTCCTTATTTACGTTGCTGATTTTAGCCAGAGGGTGTACAGCAGCGCTACAGCACTTCGGTTTTTGTACAACTCTCGCCATCCGACCCGGACTACAGTGGTGTTCTGGATGTTTCTCTTCCACCACCCAGTCAACTGGTTCCGGGCTCTGAATATGTTGAGGTGACAGTCATAGGTCAGTATGACTGGGTCAGAGGTGAAATAATTGGATGATGAGTAAGAGATCAGGCAGTATAAACAGATATCTGATTGGTATCTGTTTGTTTAACTGTTCAGGTAATCTGAATGTGTACGGGTGATCTGATTGTTCTGTTTTTGTAACTGTGAAGGTAATCTAATTGGTTTCTAATTTTTGCCCGTCTAGGTAATCTGATTGGGTGATCTGATTCATGTATTTAGATGTCCTGAGACCCATTTTTACTGCCGTGGCTTTCATATTTGTATGGGGTGATATTGGCTACTGTAATTCAGCATTTGCTGGCTTGCAAAGACATGATTGCAGGGTCTCCAATCAGTTTTGAATTCTGCTGGTAGGATGATAGCTCATTTTCAACAGCTCTTGAACATCTTTTAGTACATGCTTCACCAACTTCACTTTCTGCCCTTTTGTCCCCAATTCAGTTTAAGATTCTGTTTCTGGTAGCAAGATACCTTTGTGACCTCCCTCAAACACCTGATTCGGCTGTCTTCCACCGTTGTCTATGTTCATAAGACTGAGGCAATCTGTTTGCTGTTTATTCCGTGGGCTAAGAATTCCATGGCACAGCGTAGAGCTTTTACTCTGGCAGGTCCATCACTTAGGAGGAGTCTTTCTATTTACCATTTGAGCTCAGATAGTTGTGGGAATTAGGACTGTTGCAATTTGTTGCCTGAGGACTCACCTATTTCCTCAGGGCGCTGATCCTGAGAGTGCCTCTGCATAGTTTGTCCTGTAAAAGGTGCTATATAAATTGACAGAGATGGTATAATTTGTTTACCTGTGCCGGTGATCTGACTGATGTGTGCATTTACTTATTTGTGCAGGTGATCTGATGGGTCCCTCTATCAAGGGCTTGGACAACCTGCTGCAGATGCCATACGGATGCGGAGAACAGAACATGCTGCACTTTGCCCCAGATGTCTACATCGTCGAGTACCTCAGCATATCTGATCAACTTACAGCGGATATAAAGAGCAAAGCTCTCGGCTTCATGAACGCAGGTAAATACCGATGAGCCACTTCTGCTTCCACTGTTATTGTTTTCTTAAATTATTGATAACATTTGCAGATAATTCCTTGTGATTACATAAGAAGAAAGAAATGAACTTATGGACAACGTCAACAACGTTTTCATGTCGAAGACGTCAACGGCCTTAGTTGCCATAAGATGTCGTTAAACCCGTGGACAACAACAACCTTGTGATTGCTTGATTGCTAGGTAGGTAGGTAGGTTGGTTGCATGATTGATTACTGGATTGTTTTTAAAGGTTACCAGAGAGAACTGACTTACCAGAGATTGGATGGTTCCTTCAGTGCCTTCGGGAATAGTGATAAGTCTGGAAGTGTCTGGTAGGTTCTATGATCATTTTGGAGAAAATTTTGTTTCCAGAATCTAATAGTTTCAACTATCTCAAAGCTGTGCTAAATTATGTAACTTAATATTAAATTTTAGCTGACTGCAAGTTAATTTGAATAGAATTCTAGTATATTTTAAAGGTAAGGAAAGTAATTCTTAAGGTTTCTGTATATATCAAAATGTCAAATTGACAGGTCTCAACACTTTAATTTAAAATGATTTATGTAGAATCTAAATACATACAAATATGAATAGCATCTTTCACAAGTTCCAAAAACTGTCTAAACTCAGCAACATGGGTCTAATTACGACGAGCACCCTAGATATTTTGAACAAGAAGAGCGGTTCCTTAGGCTTGCCCCGAGAGGCAGCCGTAGGTATGAAGTGTTTGCGGCTTCATTTTCTTAGCTTTGGCATATGAATGGCCAGTCCTCTCCCTAACTGCCTGATCTTCCTACTGACAGTTTATAGTCAGTGTACTTGTTATAGCTGAGTTGGCTGGGGGTGCATGTGGAACCAAACTCTAGAAACAGATTTCCACATTGGTGGGGATTTGAACCCCTGGCTCTTGGTTGAGCACCGTAGATATTTAAATACACTGTAATTGCCTGATGATGCTACCCTTGTGAATCACATCAAGTAGTGTTTTTAACAAAGTTATGTGAACTCTTAAGTTGGAGAAGAGTTTGTTTAATCAGGTTCTACATGTGTGCAAGAACCTGCCAGTTGAAACTTCTCCAGATGTTTGAGGATCAGTCACCTGGAGAAGAACTTGTCATTTTAAAGAAACTCTATGATCATTTAGGCTGTCTGAGAGTGCCTGCATAAGGCATTTAAATGTCTTTTATTTTGTTTATTGCACTTATTATGCACACAAGGTCATTAAATCTAGATCTGAGGTGCAAGACTGGTGTATTGCAAACAGCTTATCTGGGGTTATTCAACAGGGTCAAACCCTTATCAGTTGGATTACATACCCAGCATGCTATCGAATAAATTTATTTATTTATTTATATTTAAATGACATTAGATTCCTCTGTGTGTTTTTTGTCTTAGGCTGAGTTCGTTTGTGATAAAGTGCTTCCATCAAGCCAAAGACTACATTGCGGTGGACGATGAGAAGATTGCTGTAACGATGAGGTGGATAATGGAACGCCAGACTGCAAGCGGGTCATTTGCAGAGCCTGATGGGGGTAGAGTCATCCACACTGACATGCAGGTAAATGCAGGGTTTATAAGAGACTTGATTAGTTTCAGGCTGCTTTCAAGAGGTTCTTCCAAGGGACCGTATGGTTGTGCATGTGTGTGTGTGAATGCATGTTTGTGTTTGAATGTGTGTATCTAGACAAAAGCACCTATTAATTACTGCACAAAAGTGCTCCCTACACTGGTCTAAATGATCCTGAAGGTCGTTAACAAGTCAGCAATATCATCTGTAAGCTGATAATGCTTATACAGTGTTACTGAAAAAGTCATCACTAGCTAGCTATCAGCACATGTAGAGCCCAGCCATCAGAATCCCTTCTAAAGACATCCTGAGAAAACAGCAAAGACCTCTGTGAGAAAGTATTTCCTTATATATTATTATATATTTTTGTTTTTAATAGTACTGTTAATTTTAATGTGGTTTTTAGCAGAGTAATCATAATTGCACATTCTTATAGCACCACTTGAAGAGAAATCACCTCGGAGGCACTCCCTCAACCCGACAACAGAAAACCATAATTGAACATAATGGCTTTCTAGCGCTTCCAGAAAAGAGACAAAGAAAGACCAAGGAGCTCATGTCACGGGTTGCTAGGCAACTTCTGCCAGAAAGATGGGCCAACCACAGCAAAACTTCTCTGCTGCAGTATGGAATTTTGGACCAGTTTTTACAACCAGGTCACCTTGTACAGCAGTGTGAACGGATGTATGGCCAAAGACCAAGATGCATAGCACCTTGAGATAAGATGGAGCACAGCCTGCAAGACAGTTATGCATATAGGCATTTATTAAGGTCTTAAACTCAATGGTTTTTCGCAACGATAACCAATGCAATTCCACCCACATGAAACTGAATATGTGCCAGACCTTGGTATACTGTGATATGCTGAGCCACATTACTTAAACAGATTACAGCCATTTAATGCATGAAGAGTTAGGCCTTCATAAATAGCAATGCTGTAGTCAGTCCTGGTGCCTATGAATGTTTGCATTAGGGTGCAGTGTGAGATTGGCTGAAGTGGTGGGGAAGATTAAGTGGTCAGCAGTATCTTCTATGGGAGATAGCCTGAATCAGTGTGGAAGCAGTTTTCCCTTTTCTACCTCACGCACCCTGTTTAATAGTGTGTGCTGTAATTTCTTTTTAGGGTGGCTCTTCACATGGACTTCCACTGACGGCATACGTGCTGATCAGTCTGCTGGAGAATGAGGATAATTTGCAGGTCTGTCTGCTAGTTTCCAGTTCTGTTGGACCATGGAATGTCCTGTTTTGGGTTGAATTTAATTAATGTAATGTAATGTAAATGGACACTTATGAAGTACCAGTCGAAGGAAACATGTGGCAACACCCACATGTCCACAAAAGTCAACCAATGAAGCAGCTTGTATTGGTGCAGGTTACAGTCTAGGTCAAGCCATCATTTTGGCGCAATATTTATTTAATTATCTATTTAAGGCTCTTATTTTGCGCTTAGTCAGGAAATCTAAATCTGAGGGACATTCAGTGCCCTTGCATACCTTGGCTGTGGAAGTCAGTAGCACTTCTTATCCATGACTGCCTCTTGGGGTAGCTTAAATGAACCCTTATGTGCCGAGGCTAAGAAAATGAAGATGCTAACACTATGCTGCCTGCCTCTTTGGGTTAGTATTTTAAGGAACTGCTATTCTGTTTGTAGGACAAATAACGGCCTTAAAAGAGGTTTGTAAGGGAAGGCCCTTTTTCTTCTATTTATAGGGTGATTGACAGACTTAAAGAAGTATTTTACATTTTATTTTTAGCATATACATCAGTGATATAGTTACTTATTCAACAATTTATTATTCTCTTTGCAGATGATACCACTATTTTTTCTGGGTCTGTTTATGATGAAGTTGTAAGCATGTTAAATACTGAACTGAGAAAACTTGAAAAACAAACTAATGCTGAATGTTAAGAAAACCAATTATTTTGTATTTATTGGTCCCCATAAGCATTTTCCAAATGATAATACTGCATTGCTAAAAATTGAAAATTAAAATTGTTAATGTACAAGCTAGCAAATTTCTAGGGGTTTGGAGGGACAAACACTTTTTTTGAATATGTTGAAACTGTTGAAAATAAAATTTCAAAAATTACTTGGTTTATTAACTCCACCACGCCATACCCAGACAGTGCCAGTCCCAAGCCTGGATAAAGGACGAGGGTGACGCTAATCAGCTTCGTTATGACACAGCATCGTTAAACAGTAACTACTACTACTTGGTGTTTAGAACAAAATTAGCAAATTACTACCCAGCTCCGTATTGCAAACACTTCAGATGACATGTGTAAATGTGTATTTACAGTATCGTGCAATTATTTGTGTCTGGGGATGCCAATTGTGCCTGCCTAGGTTACTGCCTTTACAAAAAATGGCAGACTAATAAGTGAACTAAGCTGTAAAGTGTATTCTCCTCATTTATTTGCAGAACATAATATTTTTAACATACGTGATATCAGCTTGTATCAAATATCCATTTTTATATATCTTTATAAGTCCAGCACTCTTCAATTGTCCTTTTTAAATATCTAGTTTTTAGTGAAGAAATTCACTGCTATAACAAAGAGTTGTGCATAGACCAATTCAAGATTGATATACAATTGTTTTTAATTCAAAACTTGGGTCCCCAAATTAGGAATCGGGTTCCAGAAGACTTTCATAACTCAAATACTGTTGCTGAATTTAAACTAAAATGCTAAAGGCATCTTCTGTGCTTATACTAATTTAGCCTTATATACAGGAACATGATTTTGTATGAGTAAATTATGTGCTTATGTAATTTCTGCGCCTTTGCTTTCAGAGCACTCTGTTTCCTATAAATCTCGTTAACTGGTTGGGAAGCTCGATAAGCTCACTTGAGGTTCTCTTCCTTGCCAGAACCTTTGCATAGTAGTAATAAAAATATCCTTGGTTAATACTAATAATAGCAGTATTATTTCTGTAAACATCCAGTTCAGTTATTGCAGAATATGCATTTGCTCAAATAAACCTTTTGAATCAAATTGTGTGTGAGCAATTGCTGTTCATCATATTTCAGGTCAATTCAGCAACTGTGAGACAGAAAATTGCAAAGGCCTGTACCTTCCTTGAACACCAGGTGTCAAGTGCAGCCTCTGACCCATACGCATTGAGCATCATTGCCTACGCGCTTGCCCGAGCGCAGAGTTCAAAAGTCAACATGGTTCTTGGCATGCTGGAGGCACTTGCCAAGGTGGAAGGTATTATTCATATTTCTTTACTGAGGTACTTACAGTTCCTCCAGACTGTACTGGAAACATGTCATTTACTTTCCAGCTCATATAACAGTACTGTTACATACTGTCAGAACTTTGTTTAATGTCATTCAGGTTTAAATTTAAAACCTGTGTCTCAGTTTGCTTACGCATCGTAGCCTGATGTCTGGTTTTCTGACCTACTGGATTTCAACTGAATTGTAATTTTTCACTACGGTTTCTCTTGAAGCAGCTATTGATTAAGACTTGTCGTGTATTTTGATATTGGTGCTATAGAAGTCATTAGATGGGATTAGACTGCAGGAATTAGGGATTATGCTTTCCTGGAATGCCTAGTCTTGTCAAGGTTTTAATTTAATAATGTAATTATTGTTATTATTATTATTGTTATTATTATTTTTTTTATTGTTACTTTTATTACCCAAGATAAATGTGATCTCTCTGGACAAAAAATTACTTTGGGAGCCTATTGGTATTATTGCCATTATTATAATTTCTAGTAGTATACTTTATAAATTATAATATAACATTTAACTAATGCATTGTAATGTGTTCATTATGATCCAATAAAAAATTATTATTGTTGTGTTAATAAAGTTATGTGGCCTTAGAAATGCACTACTTAAATGCCCAGGTGTCTTTTGCAGCTGGCACAAGGCATTGGGAGAAGTCTGCTGCTGAAACTGATCAGGATGCGACATGGAGCTGGCATCCTCCGTATGAACAGGCGAGGGCCGTCAACATAGAAATGACTTCGTATGTCCTACTTACTTACTGCCACCTCAAGGACCTATCAATGAGTCTTCCGATTGTGAAGTGGGTCATTGCACAGCGCAACGCCAATGGCGGATTCTCTTCCACTCAGGTATAAAAGGCTGCTACAGGTATGTCTTATGATTGTATGTATGTTATGTTTGTATGTATGTATGTGTATACAGATTGTACATACATACACATATGTGTATGTATTTATGTATCATGCAGATTGGCATGTACATATGTATGTATGTATGTATGTATGTATGTATTGTCACCTGAGCCAACTCAGCTTGCCATAACTCTGGCATGAACGGCAGCCGTTGGTAATTTACATACATCTGCACCAACTGAGCTTGCTATACCTCCAGCATTGACATAAAGTATAGGTAGATTACAAACACCTGGCCACCTAAGCCAGCTCAGCTCACCAAACTCCAGTTTCCTTTCTGGATGCTTAGGATACGGTGATGGCATTGGAAGCTTTGGCGTCATTCGCGTCCATGACTATTGGTCCATCAGGTGAACGAAACCTACAGGTTTCAATAGAAACAGACGAGATACAATACAGCTTTCAACCGATCACAGGAGAGACAGCAATACTTCTGCAGTCATACGAGGTCAGCATATCTAGTTTAATCTGTTCTAGTCTAATTCTTTTCGAATCTCTTCTAATCTCATCTGTTATAAACAAAAATGATATTCTAACCTCATTTCGTATAGTCTAATCTCGTATGATCTATCTGATCATATCATCAGGTATTCTATTCTAATTTTAATCTGCATGTGAAAAAATTGAAGTATAAGATAAATAGAACAAAATGTGTAACTAAATTAATAAGAAATAATTACAAGAAATAACACCAATAAATACAAACAGAAATATAAGAAGTAAATAAATATTTTGTACTGGATTGAAATTGTTGCTTTTCATCCCCAGGTTCCAGCTACCACTTCCAAGGTCTCGGTCTCTGCATCAGGCCAGGGTTCCGTCCTCATACAGGTACAGTGCGTCTGAACATCTATATAACGACTTTTAAGAACCTCATAAAGATGAGATGGAACGTGGGTTGGGGTTGTTATAAATGGGTATGAGTTGATATGGTTTCCTGGGGCCTCTTCAGCTTTGAAGGGTATTTTCCAAACATTTATAGAGCGCCTTTTTGGGATTGTGAATTGCAGAATTGCTAATTATAGGTTGAACTTTGAAATGACCATCAAGATTAGATTGTCTTACATTACCTTTTCTTGCTTATATTTATTACCAATTACCGTGCCCTGCTTAACTGATCTCATCACACTTTACCTTAGCTTGGCTTAGCCTTGCCTTGCCTTACCTTACCTAACTTTAACCAATTTTAGTTATATAACTTTACTTTGTCTCACCTTACCTTACCTTACCTAATGTTACATCACCATATCTTACCTTGCCTTAACTTAGTGTACCTGTTGTGCTTTCAGATGAATGTCCAGTACAACGTCTTCAGTACAACTGATGATTCCGGAATTCAGCTGCGTATCATTACTGGCAATTTGGGAGATGCAATTAGCATCCAGTCCTGTGGCAGGTAGATAGTCATCTCTCTCTGGTCCAAGGCTCACTCATGTCTGGTTAAACATTATTATTATTATAACATTATTATTATTATTTGTCTTTTATTGCAGAAATTAGGGGAACATAATTCTGGGAAGGCTTATCTTCGCTGATGGTTTCTTCTGTGGAAAAGTTGCTGCAAAAAGCAACTGCATTAAAGCACTGGATGGCTATAGATAAGCGATGATGGAGGAGAGTAGTTTCCCTGTTATCTCTCGATATCTGTGCAAGGTGATAACTGAGGCAGTTGAAGAAAGCAAGGTCATCTTGATTTATTGGGCCCAGTTTCAAAGGTCAAGAGCTCAAATCAGTATGATGAAAGAATGGCAATGTATTTAAATGTTTTTCTTTCAGCTACTATCTCAGTGGCAGCACCCTCGTCCTAGGTCTGGCTGGTATGATTCTGCCAGGGTGTCAATATGCCACTTTCCTAGGGAATCAAAGTCAGGCCATCAGGACATCTCCCATTGGAGCTGGCCTGTCCAGCTGACTACTTTGTAACAGGGAAGCCGGATTTTATGAGGCCTTGCCACATGTGTTGGTGGTATATCCCATCAGGCCCCCCAGTATTATTTACCTGAGGTAGGCATGATCCCTCAGGAAAGAAAAACTAGGTTAGGAGTACATAGGATCTCTAGAAAATCATGCGTCATCCCACTTTTAGGAGCTACCCAGAAAGTTATGTCTGAAGGTGATAGCATTATGGCCCTGAACACATGGAGAGGTGTCGGATTGAGGTAAAAGGAAACTTGTATGGGTTAAAGGCATTAATTATTCCTTTAGCACATTTCTTTCCATTCATTTAGTGCAAGATTTCATTACTGCATTAAAAACATTAATCACATAAATTTTTTGCATTAAAATTTTAGCTCAATAACCATGTTAATGATGCAGTAGATGTTCATCTCTACATGATAATAAAATAATAATATAAGGTATGCGGACTGATCATCAGAGGACGATTCATCAAAGGACTGTTCATCAAGGACTATTCATCAAAGGACTGTTCATCAATGGACTATTCATCAAAGGACATCAAGAGGATTGTTCATCAGGAGGACGGTTCATCAAAGGACGATTCATCAAAGGACTGTTCATCAAAACTGAGTTGAAACCTTTCACTTAGTGAATGAAATTTGTTTGCTTTTGGCTTCAGCTGGGTTGCTTTGTGCGATGTTAGATGAATTAAGTTTAAATTCTCTTGCATCCCCTCCACCACCATCATTATCCAATATATACCCCAGTGGTGGCTGACCCCTCTCCTAGGAGGGATTAATTCCAGCCAGAAGGAAGAAGAAGATTTTAAGTGGAAACTTAAGCATAATCGTTACATGTCAGTTGTAGTTTAGAACAGGCAGATTGCATTTCTTTAAGTTAATTATTATGTCTAACGTATTACATTTTAATAACTTTTAGTTTAAAACATAAAAACATATAAACATTTACAGACTAACAATGTTGATGTGCACGTATAGAATTTCAAAACGTGGCAAGAAGACACTAATTCATTTAAATTATGAATACTGGAGAATTCGTGAAAATTCCAAAGGGCAGACAGAGTGGCGCTGTTGCAAGCATCAAGTTTTTCAATACAAGGCCAAACTAATTACAGATGATGCAATCATTGGAGAACAATCTCCAGATCACAATCACAGCGGCAACGTCACAACAGCACTCGCGCGCAAAGCAGTTGGAGAGATGAAGACGAAAATGACGGAGACAGCCGCGACACCTAGTTCTTCTTCGGGTGCAGTGATGGCTGATCTTACTCCACACGTGTTGATGGCATTACCGAAGCGCAGTTCACTAACTTGAATTCTTCGTCATCATTGTCACAAAGCCTTGTCAACAGATGCAAATGCTCAGATCCTTCCATCTACACCAACTGATCTCAACTTTGATTTTCCAGCAAGATTTGCTGATCTACTACTGTTTAGTTCGGGTCCTGGGGAAGATCGGCTACTCATCTTGGGCGATAGAAATCTTCTGGATGGCTTAACTATGTCTGACATCTGGCTTGCTGATGGCACTTTCAAGGTAGTTCAAGGTAGTTCCATCTATTTCCAGCTTTACAGTATCCACTTCCAGTTCATCAACGGTGTCAACCCAGCTGCAGTATGCTGTTTGCTGGCCAACAAATCTCGAGCTACATACGACCGTCTTCTTGCTCAACTCAAGATATTAGTTCCAGTAGCATCACCGAACAAGATCCTGACCGATTTCAAATCAGCGGCAATGTGGGCATTCTCGGCTGGATGTCCAGAAGCTTCAGTAACTGGATGTTACTTCCATCTTAACTAGAGCGTTCTCCGAAAAGTGAATGAGTTGGATATGAAGACTGATTACTACAGCAACGACGCCATTCGAAGTAGTGTGAGTTGTTTGTCTGCTCTGGCATACATTCCAGTGGTATTTGAGGTATTTGACCTGCTCGCAGAAGCGATGCCTGAGCATGAAAAGATGAATGAGCTGCTGTCGTATTTTGAACGTACCTACATCAGAGGAAGATGATTGCGAGGCAAACGTAACAATCATGGTGTTGCTACATTTCCAATACCAGTCTGGAACCAGTACGAATCTGCAGGCGACGGAATCGCATGTACTACAAACATCGTCGAGGGATGGCATCATGGAATCCAATCTCTCTTCGTATGTGATCATCCTACGTTGTGGTTATTGATTGAAGGACTTCAAAAGGACAGCCGACAGCAGAACGCAGCATTCTTGCAAGGAATAGCTGGAAGTGAAGAAGTAGGAGTTAAGAAATATCGACAGTTGGTCAGCAAAGTTCAGCGTGCAGTGAATGGATATGGGAGAGCAGACGTATTAACTTATCTGCGTGCCATAGCACATTTGTTGCACACTTAAGTTATGTATCTACAATGTGTTTACTACAGTACTAAATATACTTTTTTACTCTTAAAGTACAATATAGTATAATATATATTTGTATACCGACATTACATAAAAAATTATTAGATCAAGTGTATGTTTTCTCGTTACATTTCATTAAAATTATTTTAAAATATTTGATGAAACAATAATTTCAAGTAATAGTAAATAAATATGTTTTGATGAACAATCCTCTTGATGAACAGCCATTTGATGAACCGTCCTCCTGATGAACAATCCTCTTGATGAATAGTGCTTTGATGAATAGTCCATTGATGAACAGTCCTTCGATGAATCGTCCTTCGATGAACAGTCCTAGAATCAATAATAATAGTATTAGTAGTAGTAATAATAATATTATTATTATTACTACTACTACTACTACTATTATTATTATTATTAATATTGTTCCACAGGTGGAAAAAGAAGGAAGGGAGTGGCATGGTGGTGATGGAGATCAACCAGCTGACTGGATTCAAGGCCTTAAATGTGGATGATCTGAAGAAACAGGCGAACGACGTCATAAAACGAGTGGAAAACAAAGACGATAAGGTCGTCCTCTACTTTGATGAGGTAATTTTTTTCAAATCCTAACAGAGCTTTTCAGTCTTCAGTAATAAAATAAATTTCTAAAAGGATAATCATTATGTCACTGGGTCACTGCTTGTTTTTTTTTTTGATACAGTGCTAGCAGGTGCAGTTAAGTTAAACAATGTCGAACCAAGCTAGTACTTGGATGGGTGACCATTTGTGGAATACAACATGACCTGTTGTCCACTCAGATCTTCATCCTTTATTGGTCGGCAAGTGGGTCTTGGTACCGATTGGATAGAGTGCTCGGCTTGTAATGTGGAGTACAGATTCAAGCCTCCCCTGAGATGGTTACTGTGTAGGGACCTTGAGCAAGTCCTTCACTCACAATTGCTCAGTTCCATCGATTGATGCTTAGTTGTTAGATAGCAGCGCTTAATAAATGCAGAAATATTAATATCAGCTTTAGCTTGGAGGTTAAGAAATTATGTTTTGTCGGTGGATTGCTGCGACCATGTCTGCACCTCCTCTTCTAATGAGTTTCTATAGTGGCATGTAATAAGTGTTACCTTTACCTTTACAGACCACACTTCTAAGCAGTTTCCATGGAGGCTTGTGAAGAGGTGTGTTACCTTTACTATAGACCACACTTCTGAGGACTTTCTATAGAGGCTTCTAATCAAGTGTGTAGCTGTACCTTTATTAAAGTAATAGTAAAGCTGAAGTGTGCATTAATCTGAGACTTGTTTCAGCATAATTTCTTTATTTTGTAGTTGACTTCAGAGGAAATCTGTGTCAAATTAATTTCTGACAAAATCTTTCCAGTCAGCAACATACAGGATGCTCCGGTCAAAGTCTATCCTTACTATGATCCTTGTATGTAACTGGATCATATATTAAATATTTCGTCATATCATGCATATAACTAGGTCATAACCTGAATATTTTATCAATAATGTTTGTAACTGGGTCAGAGTAGAGACACAGACATACACACAGACAACAGAGCAGGTAAGAGCATAAGGAAATGAGAGATAAAAGATAGAGACAGGCAGACAGACATATGGTACAGAGAGACAGACACTATACATAAGTGTGTTGTGATTCTGTTTTCCTTTCCAGCTGGCGCCCGGACAATGTTCTACAAAGCCCCACTTGGTCTAACGCAGAACAGCGTCTGTGATGAATGTCCACAGTGCTGTGGTAAGCTTTTACAATACCATCATTGGATAAGGTAAGGTACGGTAAATAAAATAGAAAGAAATGTGTTTTGCTTACTATGGGATATTGGAGACTAAGATAGGGTAGGACAGCGTAAGGAAAGGTAAGGTAAAGTAGGGTAGGATTGTTTAGGATATGCTTAGCTTTGGCTTGGTTAGTTAACCTCTTCGCTGCGGATGACGAGAACCTCTCGTCATAAAATTGTAATCCCATACGCGGATGACGAGTATGTCTCGTCATAACTACAGTTCACGCCCCTGTGTTATAAATGTTGCTCAGCGTGTTGGAATACAATGTCATCGCGTATTGGAATGATGAAAAATAATAAATGAAAAATGAAAATAACATTTTATGCGGTAGATGGCGTAAATATTTTTTATGAATTCATTGGTCTGACGTTATAGGTACTACGTCTACGTCATCGCTGAAAACCAAGTTGTTTTTTGTGACATTTTTAGAAACTAAATAAAATACAAGCATTTATAAAAGTGAATATTGATAAATAAAGTTATAAGTATGGCGACAATGAGACGCAGATTTACCGCTGCTCAGGTTAGGGATATATTGACAACTACCCAGGATACTGACGACAGTGACATGGATTACGAAGAATCGAGTGATGGAGATCCGTCTGAAGATATCATACTGAAGAAAACTTTGAGGAAGAGGAACTATGAGGAGCTATGAATAACCATGAATAACTGATAGTTTTTTGTGTTTTCCAAACGTCATTTAGTTGTTTCATAAAAAATTTTTTCTTAAATTTTACATGACGCGTGACGTAATAAACACTAGCCGCAGTGAAAGGGTTAAGATAAAGTAGGGTTGCTTAGGCCAGGGTAAGGTTAGGTTTGGTTAGATTAGTTAATTTAAATTAAGGTAAAGTGTGGGGTTGCAGTCTGTGCATAACTTTGCGGGACAGGGTTGACTCCAACCCAGTTCTACACATAGATCCACCTGCATCACAGCCTCTTCTACTCTCAACATAAAATGGCCATTCTCTGCTACCTCTGCCCATAGTGTCCATTCTCCTCAAGAAAGGTTCAGGATTGGCTGTTTCCTTAAGGGAGTCGATGCTGTAAAGCTCTGTCTTGGGATCTGACCCTGATGGGTGACATCCTGAGTATGGCCTTTTCTGAGAACAAAAGTCAGTCCATTTTTGTGTGCTTTTTAAACTACAGGCTTCCTCTTCACCACCTTTCTACATCTCGTAACTCTGGAACTACCGCCATTAATATGAGACACCAACCGTTCTCTTAGTTCCTGGGCCAGGGGAGTCTTGTGACAAGTCTCCATGATTTTTCGCCCTTGGCACATGGATGCCTCTTTGAACCAGTCAGGATGATTGAGGTTTTACATGTCATCAAGAGATCTCCGGAAAAGACATGCAATCTTGACCCTGCTCCAGCATGGTTCTTCAAGAGTTTGCTAATGCACTGGCTTCGTTTCTTCACAGAAATATGATTTCAGGAACTTTTCCATATTCACTGAGACTTGTGCAATTGTGGTACCAGTCTTCATAAAGAACGTTGAAGGTCCTTCTGTTTTATCGAACTATAGACTGATCTTAATGGTAACATAAAAACTATCAGAGAGATTTGTACATGACAGGCTTATTAATTACCGTAATGACAATTCCCTTCCTCCTCCTAATCAATCTGCCTATGGGTCATACCATTACATGGAAACTACCATCTTTCATGTCCTCACAGACCTATTACTATCTGCTGATACTGACCACTGTATTCTCATTAGCTTTCTTGTCCTAAGTTCTGCATTTAATGCAGTTGATCATAGTATTCTTATGGAAAGATTAGCCACTAGCTATGGACTAGCTGGTCAAGACCATGCATGGTTGACCACATATTTGTCAGGTTGATCACACAATGTTAAATTTTATGGGAGCGCACCAGTGGGGTAAGCTTATGCGACCTCTGCTTCACACAGATCTGTATAATGTGTCCTTCCCTGAGTCTTGCAAACATCTTATCTTCTCACTAGCTAGAATATAAGTCCGTGTCTTGACCTTGCAACCAGTTGGGCCCAAACCCTCAGATCCTTGTGAGCCAGTTTCTAAATCGGACAGCCAGTGCTTTGGTTGCCACTTTCCTGCGAGTGCATTGACTTGTATCGGCAATCAGATATACTTGTTTTTAGAATGGGACCAGTGGGATAAGCTTCCATAGCGTTACCCCTCATTGTACACAGATCTGTTATTTATTTATTTATCACGAATAGAACTTCCCCCAACTTCCACACAACGTCTTCTCTTTCCACTATCAGGACTTAGACCTGGTCTTGTGATCTTACAACAGGATGGACTCAAGCAAGCTCTGTTGGATCAACGGAGCTGGTCTGAAACCAGACAGTGATTGTTTTGGCCTTGACTTGGGCACACACTGATTAGTTGTTTTCCTGTATGCCGTCTTGACTGAATATATATGTGTCATAACTAGTCCCAAATATGGGCTTTGACTTTTTTATACGCTGTTTTTGCACTGAATATATCACTGACCAAACGATGCCAAATTTACTTTGACTCATCTACATGCAGAACGAGTCTTCCCCATTCTATGTTTAAAGCAGCACGTTGTGTGGCAGCTTTTATTCAACTGCCCTTTCTATATCTGTATCTTATGGTGCGGCTCCGACTGCTTTTTTGACTTCCGCACTATCTTATAGGGATATAATTGCTATCATGCAAAAGACTGCTTCCCATGGCCTTTGTTGTGTTGGGAAACCATTAACCGGATTGCTCCAAGGGTGCCCTAAACTTAGGCTATTAGCCTAAAATGACAGCCGACGCCACTTTGATCGAGCGTCAAGAATTATCGGACAGCAGGGAAGAGGTTGAAAAGAAATATGGACTTAATTATTGAATTGAATGAATAAAACAAATCAGTAAAATATTTGAAACAAGCTAAAACTAACCAAACAACTTAAATGTCAGACTATTATGCAATTGGGGTATTGTCTAAAGAAAATTATTATTATTTATAAATACTAGCTAAGACAAGCTTTGTGGCCGGTCTGCCACAGAAGCAGGGTAGGGTAAGGTAAAGTTAAAGGTATAAATATGAAAGTTTTATAAACTGTACAGGATAAATACAAAAGTTCTATAAACTATGTAGTTTTATTTCTATTAATTTCATTTTCTATTTAATTTATTTGCAAATTAGGCAAGGTTGGGCTGCTTGACCGTTGGGCTACTCCCCTTCCTCTTATCCCTCTTTCCGCTGCAATCCCAAACACCACCCTCTGTAGCTGCCACATTGTCTCTCTGCCTGACTCTTGGATCTTGACCTGGAACTGAACCCCTTTTGCCTATCGATTTTGTTTTGATTGAGTGCCAGTGAATAAGCTTGTCCACATGATGTGGCTTTCGTTGGGCGCTGTAGAAATCTCAGGATTATGATTGACATATTTGCAATATGTTATTTTTCAACCTTTTCAGATACTGTTCAGGTATTTGTGTATGTATCTGAGTACTTACAAATACTTACTTATAAGTTACTCTAACATTTGATTCCAGGCAAGGAACCTCCTCTGAGACGAAGAAGACCAGGTGGTGCTTCGAGTCTAAAATCAAGCGTGCTGATGATTTCAAGCATCATAGTCCTTCTGCTACTTCACATGTGATTTGCTTATTCGTTTTTCCTGTGTGTTACAGCAGTCTGCTTTGGACTATTGTACTTCATCGCTTGGAGTAGATGCATTTAAAATTTTTGTGTGGAAGAACACTTAATTTTGGCAATGCCGTCTATTTAGATCATTGGGATACAACTATTAAAACACTGTTGATTTTGATTTAACTGAGCAGAGTCAGAAGTAAGTAGTTAAAATTGCACTACTCCGTTTCTAATTATTATCACTGGATATTTGTTTTAAAAAAAACTGATAATGATTTTGATAATTAAGCCAACAATGAATTTGGACAGACAGGATTTTCAGAATGCAGTTTTTGCTTAGAAACAACCATTTGCTTACAACTACTTTGTTCATCATTGTAACAGTGCTACAGAAGGTCCCAGATTAATTCAGAATAGAAGACCACAATTATTATGAGCAAATGCTCATCTCTGAGTAGTGTCTGAAATTGAGATTACCTACAGTTCTTTTGTCTAAGACATCTGGAGATGACCCTTCCAACAATTCTTTTGTTAGGCACATCTGGGTATGACCTTCCCAGTGATTTTTGTTTCTAGGGTTCGATTTGTAGGGTAGGGAGCTTCCTGCTCAACCTGTCCATAGGTGTTTTTAAGCTTTCTCTAGTGTTATTACACTGCATCTGCTGTGGCACTGCTTTTAGCAAAAGACCTTCGAGTTTCAAGTATGTATTTTGTGAAAATGTAATTGTTTAATTTCATACTATATTTCATCCAAATGCAAAAATTTATATTGAATTTTAGTTATCTTTAAGATCTGACTTTCTAGAGATTTATTATTGTGTTTATTATTATTATATTGTATAAATTATTTGCTTGGACTATATGATCGAGGCAAAGAAAATTTTAGCATCTATGGTGGTCAGTTGGTAATGTTTTTGGTCAATTCTCATGCGGTTGTGGGTTCCACTCTGTGTAGCAACCCTGGACAAATCGTTTGCACACATGCATCTGTCACCAAGCAGTATAATTTCGTACCGGCATAAGGTGGAAAGTAAACGGTAAGTCCTGCAATGCACTGGCCAGTGTCCAGTACCTAGGGATTCATCCATTGCCGGCTGAAGGGCCTAGAAAAGGAGATGGGCACTTCCCCTACATTTCACTTGTGAGATATAGGACACACTTTACACTTTTTACCAAGAACATTGCAATCGGTACCTAAAATATCTTTGCTTGCCTGGTTTGTAAAATGAGATGTTGTGAAATTCATGTTGTGAACTGTTTTGGATTTAAATATGTAGCACAAAATCATATATACATACATATATACACATATAAAATTATATAGATATACATAAAATACCACTTCTTTATGGGACTATTTCTGGACTTGGCTAAAGCCTCCTTTGATGCAGCAAATCATACTATCTTTCAGAGGAAGCTTGGACTTTATATGGTACATGGACTGCCGCATTCTTGGTTCAGAAGCTGTCTTGATGACAGCCGGCAACAGGTCTTGTGTAATAGAATGTTCTCCCAAATTAAATCAATTTGGTTATGGAGTCCTGTTGTTATTATATACCATTATAAACAACCTACAAAATTCATCTCAGTTACTTCGTTTCATGTTGTTTCCAAATGACACAAATGTTTCTTCGTCTTGTTTATCACTTAATGGTTTTGATCAAGTCTGTTAAATAAGCTTATGTTAATTAATGACTGGATTTGTATTATCCTTGAATTCGAAGAAGACTAACTCTTGTCTGTTCACCACATGCTAATTTACAGTTAAATGCACTGATCTGCCATTATGGAACTTGCTCCCTATAATCAGCCATTTAAGCTTGCAACTGTTTAAAAACTAGATGTGTCCCAGTCTTACAAAACAGCTCCCTGTTGTGTTAAAGTTTATGCATATTCAATTGATGTCGGAATAAAAAACTTTTAAGTGTTTAGATTTCATTTATGAGATTCAGTACAAGTCTGGGTTGCAGATGCATAATTTGTAGATGAGTCGTTTACTTTTCATGCAACTCATAAGATGCTTGTGGCTGTGCAGTCACAGGAATGAGTCTAATTCTTTGATTAACATAATTGGTGTCTGTCAGGAATATGTGCACTGTTAGAATATGTGTAAATAAAACGTTCATTTCTAAGTTTTCTTCAAAGTTTTTTGTATTTCTGTTTTATTGTCCGCCTCATTAAATATTCCAGGCGATTGTATCATTTATAGTTAGTTAAAGCTTGTTATTGTTCTTACGTATTATAAATAATTGGATGTAGTTGGACTTGAATATTTTAATAAATATTTTTAATCTATTTAAAGCAGTTATTATGCATGCGAAGTCAATGCACATGAATGTTCATATGGATCACCTGCTTGCGGTTTGGCTTTAATGTGCCATCGGTTGACACCCACATGACAGAAGTGACTAATTGTAATTGCAGACCAAACACGTACACCTATTGATAGACGCCCCAGGCGGCAGACGTACAGACTAACTCGGACAGAATACAGACATTTAGATCTGTGAGACAGTTCGTCCTGGGTTGTTATATATCCACTCAGCAGGCTCGAACCCGCCTGGATTGGATTACAAACCTTAAGGTGGATGTGTGTGCATGTTATATTTTTCAGGTTAAGCAGGACCCTTCTTGATTTCTTAGGAGTTTTCCACAAAGAAAGTCTGCAAAAAGAGAGGGCAGAAGGAGCCACTCAGTGCAGACACCTGCATGACAGAGGTGAATGGGTAACCATGCCAGTGCGGACATCTGCTTATCGCATTTCACAAATGATCAAAGACTTGTCCAAAATCGCAGAATATCTCAACCAAATATATTTTCGCTTATTTTGAGGAGAGACTGCAAGAAAAGACGTGTTTGCTAAAGTCAGTAGAAACCTCTTGCAGTTTAGTTATGACTTTTGTTTCTTCTTCATTTCCTGATGGAGTTTGTTCTGAATCACATACTTAAACTTCTTTTTGTTTATTCCGTATGCCTCCAGCCGATCGCTCGACATCATTGGAACACTTGGCCGGTGCTTCTTCCTCTTCTTTTTCTTTTCATCCTTACTTGCTCTGATCTCTGCTCCAAGAATTTCTGCTCCAAAGCTTTCTGCTTGGCTTGTCGATGTATAGTGGTTATCGATCTTTGATTTCTTTGCTTTTGGAGACTTGATTTCTTTCTTGTCAATATCTGATGATACCACATTCTGTTGGAAACTCACTGAATCGGTGGCATCTTCCAGAGTTTGTTTCTGCTTTCGTTTCCATCGCTTCTTCTGTGATGCTGTCTGATTGCTCTTCTCAGATGCTTTGAATGCAGATGATGCAGCAGCTTTCTCATTCTGATCCACTGAGTTATCCAAACTAAAAATGATTCCACCAAAAACACAGTTTTGTGAATTAACATATTGTAATTGAACATTAATTCACTGAACCTTCTAAATGCTATCCATAGCACTCCTTGCTAGTTCCTATAAAGATACTGTTTCATAAGAATGACAAAATTTCATCTGCAGGTGAACAATTGCAAAATGCTGTTTAATTTTAGTTATTTAACGCACTTACTATGCGTGCAAGGTCAGTAAATCTGAATGTGAGGCACAAAACAAATGCGTATGAACAACTTGTCCACAGTTGTTACAGGAGTCCGCTCTGCCGGCTTGAACTTGCGATTTGTTGGATTACAGACTCTGTGCTACTGAACAGACCACCATATTACACCATTGTTTTGAAGGCTGTCCTTGCTAACCTATGTGTTGCATCAAGAAGACAAAATGTCATCACTTGATGTTTTTCATTATTTAGTGACAGTGAAGCAAAATGAGTAATAATAGTACGCACTGACTAAGAATGGCTAGTTTGTTTACCATAGCGATGGAATAATGTTGAGCTTCTTTCGAATGTCATTCGACTTCTTCTTGTAGAGTTTCACTTCCCATTTTTCCTCCTCTTCAGTTCTAAACAAATGTTTTTAAATTTATAAGTTATTTAACTTTACTTACTAATTTATTTTGCATAAAAAGTGTCTTCAATTGTTAGATTTTACAAAAAAGACTCAAAAGAATCCAGAAATATATAAGAAGCTAGATGCTAGAAGCTCAGAATAATATCCCATTATTCATTTTTTAATTATACTGTGTTAAAAAAAGACCTCATTATTTTTATATTATTGTCACTATTAACAATTACAAGTTCAATTTCTTAAAATTTTCTGTGATAAAATTTTAATATTATAATATTAGATTATTATTACAAGGAGAAATGACTCCTCAGGAACAAGAAAATACAGAAACCAATTGAGCTTTTCTCGAAGAACAGAGTCTTGTTTTCAGTTACATAAGAGAAATTGCCTCGAATGCAACAGTATTTTATTATTATTATTACTACAACTGTAGATGCAATTAGTACTTGTATTGGCTCATCTTTTTCACGGAAACCCACGAGTTGAGTTCTCGTTCTGGTGCTTTCAGAACCTGTTTTAATATTAGACAGATTTTGCACTGTCATGCCAAGTAGCAAATATTCATTTAAATGTGTCGTCCTCAGAATAACAATTGCAGCAGTGCCAATAACTATTCAGAAGCTACGGAACATTCAAAGTCAAACGGATATTCACAAATGGCTGAATCATGCCACTGCGAGGTTCATTCATTCATTAACTGCCTCATTCACAGCATTTATATAACATCCTTCACATATCCACTTGGATGTGCTCCCAGCCCCAACGAGAACAGTTCAAGATATCAGTAACACAACTTGCCAACTAATAAGTAGTCATTAGTCTATGATTATTCACGGCCAGTTGAATAGTTATAAAGGGCTGAATTCACAATAACAGTTTAATCACATTTCTTATGTTAATACTGCCTGTCGTACAACAGACTATGATTATTCATCACCTAATGAAGCTATTCATAGCTTAACAAGTATTCACAGTATAATGAACTAATTTGATTTGTTAAACTGATTACTTAAGTCTAACGAATATTCATAGCTTAACAAATACAGCCCAAGAACCTCATTGTCATTCAATAGAATATGATTATTCATAACATAATTAACACTTCTGGCTCCAAAAATGTTTACTCTTATCAATGTTGTGGGCATGGTAGCCTACCAGTTAGAGTGCTTGGCTTGTAAATTGGAGACTACAGGTTTCAGCCTCCTTTAGATGGTTACTGTGTACGGACCTTGAGCAAGTCCTTCACTCACTCAGTGCAGCTGACTAATGCTTAATCATTAGATAATGGTGCTTAATAAATGCAGAAATAATAATAATAAAATGATTTTACAATCAACTGAATCAGTAGTCTAAAGAATACTCAAAATTGGCTGAATATCTGTACCTTAACGACTGAATACCCACAGCCTAATGATTATATACAATCAACTGAATACCCAAAAGCCTACTAAATATTCATAGATAACTCAACCCTGCATTTAATACCTCTTCAACAGTCAGCCCATAGTCACAGGGAGTCACATTTCTGTAGCCAAATCGGAACTTAACGTCACCGACTTTGTCTTCATAATCCATGCCTGACAAGATTTTATTTATATATTCCTGCTGTGACATTTTATCTACAATAAAGACAAACACTCTAACTGCTTTATCATTTGTCAACACAATATTTTAGAAATATAATAAAGCTAAAACAATAAAAGTATGTACTTTTCAATCCTGATGAATCATTTCTAACTTAGGATAAATATTTTGTAAATAATAAAAATACTAAGAAGTATCAAATAGTAAATAGAAGTAGTATCAAGTATTAGACATCAAAATATATAGGTAGGCCTGCTAAAAAATTACCCAGAATAAAAAAACTAATCAATAAAAAGTAATAAGAAAATATTAAACAATTAATAAAAGTACTAAGCAACAGGTTACATTGCCACAACAATGTCATATCTAGAGCATCACTTACACCTTATATTCACCAACACCAGTCAGTAACAGTCCTTGACAGTAAAAAGTACTAATAAATAAAAGTAATAAATCAGTCAACTAAAATTTAATCAAATATGACTATGTAACAAAGAGAATCAAAGGAAAAAAGCGAACTTGAATCCAAAGTCTGCTTCAATTTTTCAAGCTCTTCAGCAAATTTCATTTTTTTCTTGTTCTTTGGCTTTACTGCTCTGTCATATTCACCAGTTGCCTAGAATGATTTTGCAATGAATCATCAATCCAATAAACAATGAATTAACTAATCCCATCAATCGACCAATCCTATCAATCCCAATCCCATCAATCAATTAATGAATCAATTACTTAATCAACCAATCTCTTTTCAACCAACCAACTGCATCTCCATTCATCCAAACTCATCAATGAATCAGTCAACCACACAGGTAGAACCCAAACCACAAAACGTCATGAGAAAGATTCCACATTCTGCTTAAATATTGCTAGAAACATGCACGCCTATACAAAGATCAGTTTACACACAAAATGTCAAGAATGAATGAATGCTCTTACCGATGATGCATGATCTTCCAAGTGACCTGACTGTGTCTGTTTGCTAATTGGTTTTGAGATTTCTTCTTCACCATCCACTCCATCCTCCCAAGCCTTCTCTACAATAAACAAATTAATTAAGAAAATTCAGAAAAATCCTGGACAATAAAGAGATTGTCAGAAACATGAACAGCAGCCTAGCAAAACTTAAGGGATACAAATAATATTTCCATACCAATGTCATCGAAATCCTCCGGGCTGAATGTAGGCTTTTCGTCATCAGTATCTTGGTTATAGTAATCTTCTCCAATCAACTTCTGCAAGCATCAAAAACAGACAAAACGATTAAGCAAACTAGTTGGCAAACAAATTCTGTCCTCTATTACTATTGATGATGATGAAGATGAACTGAAAAAGGAAGTAATGATGAAGCATGAAGTGGCCAAACAAGATGATGAGGATAATATATGTAGAATGCATACCACCTGGATGGTGAAATAAGGGACAGTGTGTAACTGACACCAACCAGTAGCGAGCGAGAGGACTGAAGGAAAGGAAGGATTACTGTTAAGGTTCCCATAGTTTCTGTAGCAAGCTAGGCAGTTCAGATAGGTTCCTATGGAGTTTCTATAGGTTCGTATGTGATTCTTACATGTGCCTATGCAATTTCAAAGGTTCAGATAGCTTCTATAGGTTCCTACACAGTTTCTATACATTCCTAAGCAATTGTTACATGTTCCTATGCATTTCCCAGTTAGCTACAATAGTTTCCAATTCAGTTCCTGTGCAGTTCCTAGGTAGTTACTACAGGATCCTATACAGTTCCTATATGTTCCAAAGAATAGAACATAAATAAACAACTGAATGAATAAATAATGCTTTAGCCTGCCGCTATCGATAAATTAGCTGCCTTTAATCAATGTGACCATTTATGGGATAAATACAAAAACAAATCAATTAACATAATGAAACAAGCGTAACTTGCTGCCAACCTCCATTACAGCATCATGTTTTTCAGGGTCAAAGTCTTCCTCGAGATCCTGCTCCGTAAAGTCAACTGAGTCATTGCCTGTGATCATCTTTAGCTTTTCCAGTTTCTCCTGGATCTCTTTCTTCTTTAAGTTCTTAAGTCGTTTTAGTTCCTCCTTCTCTTTCTGCTTCTCCTAACACATGAAATCGCCCTGGTTAGTAAGCACATTGTAATGTAATGTAATAGAGCTCAAACTGAGTTAAGAGGAGGATGTCAGGGCAGGTCGGCAGGGAGGGCATGGTAAGATTAAGTAATGCAGGTTAGGGTAGGGTGAGGTAAAGAAGCTACAGAATAGGCTAAGAAAAGTAGAACAGGGTACAGAAAGATAAAGAAGCAAGTAAATAACCAAGATTGGGTAGGATAAGTTAGACAGGGTCATACAGGGGAGCACAAAATAGGGTAGAGAAAGCTAAGGAAGCTACCATGTAGATAACCAAGATTTTATAGGGTATGGTAGATAGAACCATACAGGGTAGGACACAGTGATGTCAGGAAGCTACAAAGCTGCTAAGATAGGTAGGATGTGGCAGCATAAGGTAAGGTAATGCAGGTGGGTTAGGATAGGATAAGGTAAAGGAACTAAGTGTAGATTTGTTAAATCAGGATATGTTAGGACCTGGTGGGGTAGGATAGGGTCAAAGGAGTTACAGAGTAGGGCAAGAAAGGCAAGACTTGTGAACTTACAGCAAGTTTTCTGTCCTTCACTTCTTTTCTCTTTTCCGATCGTTTGTTGTCCTTGTTTCTCAGTGAATCACCAATTGTTCGTGGATAGCTTTTAATCTGGTGGCAAACCACGAAAGTCAAACAAACTAACTTAATGTAATACATGATCACATGGAAATATTAAGCAGGATACAATTCATTGGAAGAACCTTACTGAAGGATATGAATATTCATAGTAAAGGACAAAAATACTTGTAATGAAGCATATGAGTATTCATCATCAAGAATATTACTATCTAATCTATTATAATAACTTCTGTGGTGCCATTATCAAAATGCACAATACATCAATCGATGGTCATTTCAAGTGAAACCTCAGCAAAAACTTGGAATCCATTAGAGAAGCCTGCTCAAAATGATAGCTCTCTAGACTACCATGCTACTATTCATAACAAAAGATACGAATATAAAGAATGATAGGGATATGCAATGTAAGTTTGTTTGTAACCAGACACTTACTTTAATGCTTTCTGTCTAAAGTGCCATTCAATATTCATAACCAAGTACATCAATATTCACCACAAAGGACAAAAATACTCATAACCATATTTAAAACTATATGAATATTCATGAACAGACCTCATTAACATGAACAACATGGACTTACAAACTCTTTGTCTGGCTCTTCAAACCGATGGTTGACCTTAACTGCAAACAGTTCTTCTGCATCATACTGCTTCTCATCCTCCTCTGCCTCTTTTAGAACTTCCTCCTCATCCACCTCACTGCAACCACATTAAACCATTCATATAGACCCACTCTAATAAGGTTCATGTTTAAATGGCATCCGTTAGTCTAGTATTCAAATGTGTTAAATCACACAAGTGTGTAACATCCTTTAAGTATGCTAGATACCACAAATAATGTAAATACTCCAAGTATGTTAGATCCACATGTATGTTAGATCATCTAGTATGCTAGACCTCCAAGTATCTTAAATTTTCCCAATATGTTAAATTCTCATGTAATGGAAGTATAGCTCCTCCTACAATTATGATAGTAAGCTAAACCTGTCAAGTACAAAAGTATGTTAATCTCTCCGCTATATAGTACCTTTCAAGAACCTGTCGAAGGGACCTCTCACTAGCCTAATAAGGTTGACAAACAAATGTGTATTATGCAAGTATGTTAAATGTCAAAACTAACAAGTATTGATGTTACAACATCACAAAAGCTCGCGTCATAACCTCATAAATTCATTTCTAAGATTATAAATATTCTTATCATAAGCGTAAAAACATTCACTTTTATAATCAAACATATTCATATCGTAATCTCTTAACCAGTCATGTCCTAAGTTCATAAATATTCATAACACGGCAAGAAACTAAGCAGAGTGCGGATACAACAAACCTCCCATTGCAATCCTTGTATCGCTTGTTCAGGAAGTAATCACGTAAGAATTTTTCATTTTCATCTAAATTCGGATCGTTGTAGAAGTTCCTCAAAGGTTCCTAAGATGTGTTCACAAACAGCTTAATGTAAAGTAAAACTTATGCAGACAGCTTAATGTAAAGTAAAACTTATGCAGACAGCTTAATGTAAAGAAAAACTTATGCAGACAGCTTAATGTACTTAAATAACAAGGACCTGAAAAGTTGACAGAAAAATGGTTTCATTCAGAAACTTTTAGAGATTAAAAATTCTGAACAAACCAGATCCTTTGCAAGGCTTTCATCGATTTCATTTTTCTGTCCCTTCAACCAGTCCAAGTAATCTTCCTCTTTCTTTTTCTGTAATTAAAAACAACATAAAATACTAGTTCATTCACAACATCTATATAATGCCTCTTCAAGATATCTACTCCTCTGAATATGTCACCAAGCTTGTAGCTGCTCAGGAATGACGATGTAGCTGCAACAGAACATAATTATGTATTTGGTCAGTTTAATAGCGCCTTTTAAGAACCTCACAAAGGCACTATATAAATATATATATATACATATACATTTATGTCATACCTTTTCGTCGAAACTGTAGACTTTAGGTTTAAGATGTTCAGATTCATCATCATTTTCATTGTCAAGTTCAGCCACTGCCTTCTGGATGCTGAAAGAAATAATTTTCCATTTGTATATTTATTTTTGATGGATCCCAATATAAACAAAATATTTATTTATATTATTTATTTATATATTTATGCTTGTTGTTAAATGAAACTATTAGAAATGATCCCTCAGAATTTAAAAAAGTTTGGAGAAAAAGAAAAATTATGGTTTGCTGAGAATATTTAACTGCTAAGAGTTCCTGAAAGTAACAATTTTCTATCACCTAGCTATTATGGAGCTCTTTTCCTGCTATTTTAAAGAATGTACAAACTTTGAGGACTGTGCTCATAATTTTCGTATGATGTAACTGTTTTTGTGTTTTTTGCTGTTTAAATAAGATATAAATATAAACTCATAAGCTTGTAAATTACAAGCCACCTGTAATATAATTGACGGTAAAGGGGCAACCCTAAATTAAGCAGGTCTGAACAACACTTGCTCAAAATTCAGTGAGAGCAGTTATGCATGAGCAGTAAAATGTTGTTATGACAACTCAAGATGCAGAATAAAGCACTTTTCATCCACTGGATTGTGCAAGTCAGCAGCCATGTCAGTCGGTGACCACCTTCTGTGTCATTTTGGCAGATTCTTCTAAACATGGAAGTTGCTCAGTAATTTCTTATATATTTTGGCACTTACTGTTGCCAAGTTTGCGTGTCAGAATATTCTTCGTTTCCACAGCAAATTTTGAATGTTTTGGACAGTATTTTCTTTGTAAATCATCTTGGCCAGCACTACTGCATGAGCAGGGATGGTCTTCCCGATGTACAAGGCATTATACTGGTAAATGTCTAGATGACTAATCAATTAATCAACATACATACCAGGTTATATTTTAAAATAAAAATGGCAGAAACCTTTTATGAAACTCTTCCTGTTGTTCATAATAACTGGCCGGTTTCTTTGCCTCATCTTCTTCCGATGTTTCTGTGTCATCATCCAATTTCCTACAAAGTTTTAAAGTTAAGTTTCCTTGTAAATTTTAATTGATAAACAAACTAACTATCACTTGTTTTAACAGCCTGCAATAAACTGTTTCATTATTTTTACTACTACTCTATTTCAGCAAGGACAAAAAGACATTCTGTGATTTCTGTTCCACTAGCTCCCCCTAGCAGCCTCAGTTATAAAATGAGTACACTGATTGTATACAAACATAAACTGGGTACACTGATGGCATGCTGTTGTTGAAAAGACAAAATGCAGCGGCCAAGAAAATGAAGTCACTGGAACTTCATACCCCTAGCTGATTCTTGAGGTAGGCTTAAGATTACATGGTGAGGGAGAGTACTAGCCACCCAAGGCTAAAAAAGAAGTTGGCAGTAATTCATCCCCATAGCTGATTCTCAGGGTTGGCTTAAGAGAACTCCCACATGCCAAGACCAAGAAAATTAAGTTGCTAGAACTTCATGTCCATGACTGATTCTCAAAGTTGGCTTAAAGAGACCAACTACTTCTAGGAGGAAGCCAAATAAATCTAGTCACCAAAAATTCTGGTCCTACATAAACGCCCATCATCTAACGATACTTTGACAAAGAAGTGAACTCTTACCCCTCACACTCCATGATAACTTTCCTTTCATAGTCTTCAAGGAACATCGGTTTTTCGGCCTTTTCTTTCTTCTTTTTCTTCTTTGATGGTTTATCCACATCCTCCTCCTCTTCCTCGCTATCCTCACCAGCTGAAAAGAGTTACAATGTATGGTAATGTCACGTAATGCGATGCATTGCAATGCAGAGCTATGCAACAAAGTGCAAATTCTTGATAATGTAATGTAATCAAAATCTTTGCAAACAAATTTTGTGGAACTTTCCTATTATCGAAGATGATGATGATGAAGAAGTTGATGAACGCATGTTGGATCCATAATCCAAATATAGGTTCGCATCTGCTGAGCATATGATACCAAACAGAACAAGTTTGTTATAAAAATTTCAAGTCATTCGACACCGAAGAAGCTCCTTTTGTACGATTTCCGAGTGTGGCATCTGCCGGAACAATCGCGCATAATATTCCAGCAATAGTCTGCCATCATGTGTGCATCCCATCTTCCTTGATATCGATTTTCCATTGTTTTGATGTCTTGGTGAAATCTTTCACCTTGCTCTTCGCTCAAGTCACCAAGATTCTCTGGAAAGCGATCTAAGTGACTGTGGAGATAATGGACTTTAATGCTCATGTTGCAGCCAAGCTTGTTGAAATGAAGAAGCATATCCTCTACTAGTTGTGCATAATTGTCTGCCTTCTTGTTGCCAAGAAAATTTTTAGTTACAAGAACAAAGGAAGACCAGGCACAAGATTCGATTTCATTCATTGATGGTATGAAAAGTGGGTCATTCATAAGTTGCCTGATCTGTGGACCATCGAAGATTCCAGCCTTCAATTTTTCCATTGTAATTCCTGGTAACTTGTGTACTATGTATTCGAAGCATGAACCTTCTTTATTCAAAGCCCTGACAAATTGTTTCATCAGGCCTAGCTTTATATGTAGTGGTGGCAGTATGATCCTATCTCGTGCCACCAAAGATTCCTTGATTACATTTTGAGCTCCAACCACCATGTCTTTCCTCGAAGGCCAATCTTTTCTTGTCCAATGTTCATGCTTGGCTCTACTGTCCCAAAGACACAAAAAGCAGGGATACTTTGTGTAGCCACTTTGTTGACCAAGGAGGAAATTTACCATCTTCAAGTCTACACAAATTACCCATTGATGTTCTTTGTATTTTATCTTTTCCAGTACTAAAGAGATGGCATTGTACTCTTCTTTCATCCTGGTGGAGTGACCGATTGGAATAGAACCAAATTTGTTGCCGTTATTTAAAAGCACACATTTCAGACTACGTTTTGAACTGTCGATAAAAAGACGCCACTCGTCTGGGCTGTAATCCGACAGACCAATTTTCTTCAATAAGTTGCTGATGTCATTACAGAATACTAGGTTGTTGTCTTCGGTAAAGAATGGCAGCAAATCCTTTTCTCTGTTTCTATAAATTGTAATTTTCGTTCCAGGCTGAAGTGCATTCTTTTCCTTTAGTCTGGACGCAAGCAATTCAGAGGACTCTTTGGAAAGATTTAAGTCCCTGATCAGATCACTCAACTCTTTTTGGTCAAAACGTTCACTGTGTGAAGTTGATTGGAAATCACTGTCACTGCCCCAACTTTCTTCACTTTCGTCATCTTGTCCGATATTGGATATGCAAGTCTCATCGTCTGAGAGCTGAGGTAGTTCGCGAAAAGGTGGAACTGGTACAATATCCGAATGCGGAACAGGTCTCCTGGCTGAAGGTATATCAGGGTAAGACAACTTGTGACGATTATTTCGATTGATGCCTATGATATTAACCATACAAAAGTAACAGTCGTCGAAGTGGTTTATCTGTTCCCTCCAAACCATCGGTACACCAAATTTCAGGCAGCTTCTCTTTCCAATTGTCCAGTGGCGCAATTGTTCAATACAAGTTTTGCATACTGTATGAGAAGCCCATTGCTTATCTTGATCTCCAAGTTTGACACCAAAATAACCTACATATGCTCTTTTTACAAACTCAGAAATCGGTTTCCTGTTTGCTTTTAGTGTGTATTCCCCACAAATGTAGCAGAATATGTCTGGATGGTTAATGCAGCTCCGTCTGGAAGTAGCCATAACCTTAAGGATGTTCGCATCTGAGGAATTAAATGACTAACCTAAAAATAGTAAGAACATGTAGTTATTTAATGCTCACATTCACAGATTGTTCTTGCGACCAACTCTTAATATGCCCTAAGACGACTGCGGCTGCTCTAGCTTTCAGGAGGCGGTTTATATAGGCTATAAATGCTGACTTCACCATAATCTATTTACATAGTTCGAAACCATGAAACGCTGTATAAGCACAAATAAATTCTAAATGAGGCCATGAATTTAGTGCTGAGTAAGCTGTAGGCTACGGAATAGTTATTTCGTTGAATCAGCAATATCTCAGCACGCGGCAAGATATGCTGATTTTACATTATAAGGATGTAGGCATTATATGAATCAGCAAGAATTATAATTAGCCATAAATAAAGCTTATTATGACATTTTAGTTTTGCCAAAGACATCGTTTAAAGAGTGGACTGGGTTTTCTTTACAAAATCGACGATATCTCAGAAACTAGACCTGATGCACTCAATCCAATGACATTTCCTGAATCAGCGCCCAAAATTACCCCAAGAACAGGTCTAAAACCGAAGGCAACAAGAAAAAAAAATTTTTCTGTTGGCCAGTGTTATAGGTTCGCATCTGCTGAGCAGACTCTTAATGACTGGACTAGTTGTTTGTGCACGCTCGTGCCTTGGATTCAGATTTAATGATGTTGTGTGCATAAAAAATGCAATAAATTAAATAAATAATAAAATAAATGACCGGTGATTAGGCCTGTTAGAGGATATATGGAGGCCCAGGCTCCAGCATGAAGGGTGGCACTGAGCCCGAAACTCCGTGAATGCATTATGCCCAAAACTCAGCCGAAAAATGTGCCGAGCCCTTTGTCAGCTGAAAGACAACCTGGCCTCATGGGTAGGACGACTGCTTCACTTCTAACTAGGCCACAGTGCATAAAATGACTCACATTACACTCCTTGGATGATTATTTTATTATCCAGTAATGGAATGATGGGTAGTCAAGTACCCACTCAGAATGGACTTGAGTACCCGGCCATATTTTCCAAAGTTTGATGCCTCTATTGATGATGATGACTGGGAATGAAAGAAGATGACCTCTACCATGAATAAACTGTCAGGCAAGCACTCGTCAACAAACTATTATCTAAATTTTAAAATGCCCTAGTTTACAATAAGAAATAATTACTAAACAGTACTTAAGTTACATAGAACACCTACATTTGTCAGCAAAGAACTTGTAATTTGGGTCATAGCACCTTGAATCCTTGCTCTGCAATGCAGCTAAGATCCTATAAATGGTTCTGTCAGTCTCCTCAGTTAAATCCTGCAGAAAAAATAAAGTACTGTATTTAGTAAAAAAATAAAAACTAATATTAAATAATAAATGAATAAAACAAACAAATAAATACTAAATAAACAATATTAAACAAACTAAATACAAATAAACAAAAACAAATAAGCAAATAAATAAAAACAAACAAATAGACCTTTCCGTCATCATCTTCACTCTCTGAAGTTGAGGAGCTGGATGAGTACTCATCAGCATTTCCATATTTCGCTTTTACTAAAACAAGAATCACACATGTAAAAATAAAACTAGAAGAATGAAAGATATTGCATGTTTTATATTTTTATTTACTTGAATTCAGCAAATCCTAATCTCAGTTCAGGATAGGATTATGCAATGAGGGTCTGGCATCATTCAAAATATGGGACAAAATAAACTATGGAAGGATGGAATCTGCTCTGCCCTACATCTTAAAGGCACTACATAATTAACCAAATACATAATTTACCAAGAAAATTATCTACACTAGCAGTGGGACTGTCAAAGGAACAGTCTCTGCAGCCTTCGATACCATAGATCACAATATCTTACTCCACCGACTTTCAACATGGTTTGGTTTTCCTGAAACTGCTCTCCTACGGATACAGTCTTATCTCTCCTCCCGCTCTTTCTCTGTTAAAACTTTGGAAGCCTCTTCTCAGTCATGCCCTCTCACTTGTGGGGTTCCACAAGGCTCCATTCTTGGACCTCTTCTGTTTATCCTCTACACTACCCCACTCAGTTCACTCATTAAAGCATCCTCTGTTGACAATCACCTCTATGCTGATGACACCCAACTATTCATCTCTTTCCAAATTGTTTCAATGAGTCTAAAGATCATCTTCTTTGTGTGGTTAAACAAATCTCCTCTTGGATGACATATAATCTCATATGCGTGAACCCATCTAAAACTGAATTCATGCTTATAGGACTAAGTGACCAGCTCAAGAAAATTCCTGACCCCTCTATCTCCCTCAGCCTGGACTCTGCCTCAACCAACACTTTTAATACTAACTCCTCTGTCCACAATTTAGGTCTTATTTTCGACTAGAACCTTACTTTATCTGATCATATCACCCATCTTTCCCGCTCTTGCTTTACGCATATCCGCGACCTTCGCAGAATCTGCCCTATGACTTCAAAACCGCATCTACCATTGCCACATCCATAGTCCATGCAAAACTTGACTACTGCAATTCACTTTTCATTAATAATGACACAACTCAGATAAGCCGCCTACAAGCTATCCAGAATGCTCTCGCTGGTATGTCACCAAAAACCCCAAACACCATCACATCACCTCTGTTCTCAAATCACTGCACTTGCTTAAAATACCAGAACGAATAGAGTACAAAGTCTTATCCCTCACCTACAACACTCTTCAATCCTCCCAACCCTCCTATCTTTGTCATTTATTTACTAGCCAACCACTCCGTTCGACCCGCTCCTCATCTGTCCTAACACTTCTTCGCCCTCCCGTCATCTCATCCTTAAAATTTGGAAATCGCTCCATAGCCATAGCTGCCCCACCCCTTTGGAATAAACTCCTGCCAGAATTGCGACAGTTGTCTGGTCAATCATACAAACTCACCAGCACTTCACCTCTTTCAGTTTCTGTGCAGGTCTTTCACTCAAGACTGAAAACACTTCTTTTCCAAAAATCTTATCCTGATTCTTCCTCGTCCTCTTATCTCTCTTCTCGCTTCAATTTCAAACACCATCCACCGTAGCCGTCCGACTGCCTGACTCCTGGATCTTGACCTGGAACCGAACCCTTTTGCCTAGGGATTTTGTTTTGACGGAGCTCCTGGGAATAAGCTGGTTCCGTGACTTAGCTTTCGTTGGGCGCTGTAGAAATCTCGAGATTACGATTACGATATCTTTTCAGTCGCCATGTGGAGTTAAATCGGACACACAAGTTAATTGACCCATTCCTATCAACTTACGTCTTTGGCGTTCCTCTCTCTCCTTTTGTTTGTTAAATTTCTTAGCATATTCTTCGCTGATTTTAAACTCGACTTTATCCATTTTAAAATGCCGCAAATGAACTAATAATTAAAGCACTTTATCAACAACAACAACCCGATGCATATGTAAACCGGAAGATGTCAAGCGAACATCAAGTAAGTGAAAGGTCCAGAATCATTTAGCGCCTCATGTTTAATGATTTGCTTAAATAAAAAAAAATTGTAAATTGTACACGTTTTTCTAAAGCGACCATATGGATTCCACCCGCGCACGGGTGAGATCCTTCACCACCGCTACACGCCATTTAAGGTCCCCGCGCACGGACCGTACTAGCCCGAGATTCAAATCTCTGAAATAAGCCACGACCGGGACGCGAACCTGGGATCCTCACGCACCGAGGCTTCCTTGGCGTACGCGCTTACTGGTGTAGCTAACTAGGCTAAATCAATAACCCTGCGCTATTCCTCCATTTTAAATATTTATTTTCATGTCTCAACGTTTTGGTAGTTTGTTCAGAGTTTCATCGACTATTTTCTTATATTTATTTAGAGATTTGATCCATGTATCTGGACAGTTGTATTCACTTTTTATGGGCCTTCAAAACCAGAACTTCCTTACTACTTGACTTATTAAAATCCACATTCCGACTTAATGGGATGGTCATACATAGATACTTACACATCACTTCTTTATAACACTCTTGTCACAACCTAGTTGACCATCACCTCTATGCTGATGACACCCAACTATTCATTTCGTTCTCTCCAAATTGCTTCAATGAGTCTATAGATCATCTTCTTTGTGTGGTTAAACAAATCTCCTCTTGGATGACATCTAATCTCTTATGCCTGAACCCATCTAAAACTGAATTCATACTTATAGGCCTACGTGACCAGCTCAAGAAAATTCCTGACCCCTCTATCTCCCTCAGCCTGGACTCTGCCTCAACCAACACTTTTAATACTAACTCTTCTGTCCGCAATTTAGGTGTTATTTTCGACCAGAACCTTACTTTTTCTGATCATATCACCCATCTTTCCCGCTCTTGCTTTACGCATATCCGCGACCTTCGCAGAATCTGCCCTATGACTTCAAAACCGCATCTACCATTGCCACATCCATAGTCCATGCAAAACTTGACTACTGCAATTCACTTTTCCTCAATATTGACACAACCCAGATAAACCGCCTACAAGCTATCCAGAATGCTCTCGCTCGTGCTGTCACCAAAACCCCCAAACACCATCACATCACCCCTGTTCTCAAATCACTGCACTGGCTTAAAATACCAGAACGAATAGAGTACAAAGTCTTATCCCTCACCTACAACACACTTCAATCCTCCCAACCCTCCTATCTTCGTCAATTATTTACTATCCAACCACTCCGTTCGACCCGCTCCTCATCTGTCCTAACACTTCTTTGCCCTCCCGTCACCTCATCCTTAAAATTTGGAAATCGCTCCATACCCATAGCCGCCCCACCCCTTTGGAATAAACTCCTGCCAGAATTGCGACAGTTGTCTGGTCAATCATACGAACTCACCAACACTTCACCTCTTTCAGTTTCTGCGCAGGTCTTTCACTCAAGACTGAAAACATTTCTTTTCCAAAAATCTTATCCTGATTCTTCGTCGTCCCCTTCTCTCTTCTCGCTTCAATTTCAAACATCATCCACCGTAGCCGTTCGACTGTCAGACTCCTGGATCTTGACCTGGAACCGAACCCTTTTGCTTAGCGATTTTGTTTTGACTGAGCGCCTGTGAATAAGCTGGTTCCCGTGACTTAGCTCTCGTGGGGCGCTTTAGAAATCTCGAGATTATGATTACGATTAGTGTACTTAATCATAAAAAAACTTAATCATAAAAGACATGTGAAATGATAATGCACCGGCCAAGAATGAGAAATCAGCAGATAATTTTACCTAATGTGATTCCCGGTTTAACCAGGGTACCAGAGATGACAATATTGGGTGTTACCCTATCGAGGATGTTAAATTTTGATTCTCATATTGATCGGATTCATAGTCAGGCGCGTCAGTCTTTATATGCCATACGAATTCTTGTATCACATGGCCTAACTGGCCCTCGGCTCTACGACGTTGTCCGAGCCACAACACTGGCCAGGATGCCGTACGCCTCTCCCGTGTTGTGGGGCTATGCTGGGGCACAAACTAGAGCTCGGCTCCAGGCTTTGATGCGGAGACTTGTGCGTCTCCGCTATCTTCCTGGGAACTCCCCAACGTTCGATGAACTCTGTGGCACAGCTGATGCTCGTCTCTTTAAAGCAATCTTGAACAACCCAAATCATGTCTTACATCAGCTACTCCTACCAATTAAAACCCTCAGTTATTCTCTACGGCCCCACACCCATGATCGTATTACAGTATTCCTCCTGCTGACAATTTAACGCGTAAATGTTTTATTGTTAGGATGTTGTATGAATATTGTTTTCTTGTGTTCTTAGATACTTGTAAACCGATGTGCGATTAGCTATTGGTTAATAAAGAATATACTTACTTACTTGGTCTTGGTCCCACTGTTTCAACCATCAGTTTAAAGAATAGAAGCAACATTTTGATAACCTTGTTTAAGTTTCAAAATCTTTGATGACCTTAGGCAATCCTTACCCTAACCATTCGGGAGAGACTGTTTGTCCCAAACTCAGACAAATGGGCATGGTATGGCTGGACTGCCATTCCCTTATGACTCCCAAAGACAGCATTACAAGGCATGTCTTGCTAAATTTAACCTATGGGATTCCCTTCTGTACAAAAATATATCTGCTTCTTATTTTTAAAAACTGTAAAATTCTTCAATGACAAATTAACATTTTCTGATAAAGCAAACAAATGTATACACAGAAACATCTTTTTAACACTAATCTAATGACTTCAACAGCACCATTATCATGATGCACAAAGCATCAACCAATGGCTGCTTCAAATGAAGCTGTAGTCAAAAATTGTAATCTGTAATCTTTAAATAATGCAGCAAAACATTTCTGCTTCAGTGACTATTCCTTGGAAATCGTTAAACTGTCCAAAATGTAAAAAATCAGGTGATCAGTTTCAGTGCATCTTGGTGCCGAGTCGCTCATTCGTGACCTGCCGCTCCTGAAAAAACAAAAAAGGAAATCAAGAATCAGATGTGAATGAAAAATTACAAACCTAACCTGTTGGGCCATGGCACATGAGGGTGGATGGCCAGTGCTCTCCCTCACCACTCAAGCTCACACCAACAGTGTATTCATTCTGCTGCCAAATTTGCAAAGGTCCAAGTGGGGCAGAAATCTCAAAACATTTCAGCCCTGTTGGGGATATGAATCTCTGACTTCTGGGTTAAGAGTCCAGCAGGAAACCACTAGACGATCATGCACCCCTAAAGTAACTTAATGAATATCTCCTGTAAATTTGGACTATACACACCTTTTCCATCGCAGGCAACAATTTTGACTTTGTCTACTCGAATTGATTCTGCTCCCTCACGAAATTCTGCATCAGTTAGCACGAACGTCCAGACATTATCGCAGAATCGATATGTGTTCAGTTTTGCCTAGAACAGCAGAAATCAGCTGGTTGTAAAATTTATATTTCTTATCTAAAAAGTTCTAAAGCATCCGTGTGATAGCAGACGATGTATATCCAACCATGCTTGGTCCAGTAGCAATTACTCCTCTGAAATGTTAATAATATTTCTAACCCACTTCAATAATCTTTTCATTCCTGAGGGATCATTCCAACCTTGGGTTAAAGAATAATAATAATTAGTACCTGGTAACTGGATGTTAATAAAATGTTAATAATGATTGATGATGATGAGGATGATAATAATAATAACAACAATAAACTTAATTAAATAAGAATAATAAGAATATTAAAGATTAAAGAAGCAGAGAAAGAGGCGATGCCTGTATCCGAGATAAAAGAAGCGGAAAAGACAACACCTGCAGTCAAGATCAAAGAAATGGCTCCTTTGACTGCCGGCACATAAGCAGCAATAACCAGTGCAATGCCAGCCCTAGCAATCCAAGAAGAAAAGGCCCTGAATATTCATTAAAAAGATCTGTTGAGCCTAGTGACACTTGAACCGATGCCTCTTCCCTGAGTCTGCAGCCAGCCATTAGACCGCCTGGCAATATCTACTTTAAAGCAAGACAGGATGGTTGCTTTGCCAGAAGAAAAACCCTGAAATGACAGAAGAGTTGAACTTTGACTGCGAACCCGAGGTGATAAGTGCGACTTTGGTGACCTCCGATGCCACAAGCATGATCATGATCGTTAATAATAACTGTAATAAGAGGAATTAAGCTGAAAAAAGCAATAATTTAATTTCTCAGGAGCATTTTTTAATATCCTGAGGTATAGCATCTACCTTAGAAAAAACAAGAGTATTCTAACTTAACAACTGTTTTCATTCTGAAGAGATCATTCCTACATAGAGCTAAACCATCCTAAAAAACACTAACTACTGGCACTGGTGTCTAATGCACAAACCAATAACTGATGGAATAACAAAACCAAGCCAAATACCAGGTCAATTTCCAGATAGTGACCAACATGCCAGAAAAAACAGTCTCAACTCAACTCTAATAGCTTTTAATAAACATGCAGCCAATATTTGCTTAATAAACGCATAATTACTAATTACAACATACATTGTTACAATCACATTGTTACTTAAATGGATGACAATCAGTTTACTGCACTATCCACAAACTGTTCTTAAATCAAAAGACTGAGCAGTACCAGTACATATGCATGAGAACCTGTCTGTCTGATAGCCCTGCCTCAAAGAGATAGGTCATGAGTTAAGGTCAAAATCACATCAAAGACTGCTAACAAAAACAGTTGGGAGTAAGTATCACAGAAAGTTGAACAAGTTAGAGATGCATCGTTACCTTGAATGTGACACGTTTGTTGACACGACTGGATAGAGCATGGTTGATTGCTTTGTCGAACTGAAGCAAAACTTTCAGGGCTAAATCTGGAGTTATCTGACCACACTGAAATTAAAATGCAAATAAAATTACATATGCATTACGAATTTTACATTAAAAACACGCTTACTTGACTCGTTTTTATTTGGCAGTTCTTTTGGTTGCCCTGCTTGCAAGCAATATGGCCACCCAGATTGTAATGTCAGCACTTCACGCTACCACAGGGACTCCCTATAAATTAGTGAGTAATCAGCAAGTAACAGACTAACAAAGTTTTTAAAATAATTTTGTTGGTATCAATAAATGAAGAAATCACAGAGTGATGCAAAATACTGTTAATGATATCGATAAATTAAGAAATCGGGTAAGTTTCTTGGATGAATATAAGAATGTTTGAGAAAAAATTCTCCTGAAATGCATTTCGTCAGACACGGATCCTGCAGATATGCTGAAAACAAATCACAACTTGTGCCAAATTGTCTTTTCAGTTTGTGTTTTGCATGCATCCACATGTTCTCCAAGTTTTGTGTGTGTACTACAACGTCGTTGTGTTGATGAACAACAGCAGAATGCATAAAAATGCTGCCTTCTAACCTCCCAGTATTAGAATAAACATTCATATTTCATATTCATTATTGTAATATTATGCCTTCCAGGGTTGAAGCAGTCAGATCTGCTATTGGAACCACAAAACACTTTCAGGACTGCCTGTCAATGCTCCCAAAGGGCCACGTCATTCCACCGACCTCTGTGGTAAGTCAGCCAAAAAAATTTACATTCATCCATTTCCACAACTATCGGCTGTCTGTCTTTGTCAACAACTCCACCTTTGACTGGATTTCTCTGGATCCAGTTTGCATGCTCGTCTCTGCAGAAATTCAACCAGTCAATCACAGTTGTTGCATTACCATGTGCCTCTTCTGCTGTGATGTTCTGCGGTTAATCTTTTGCCCAGTGGTAAATTATTGTAATCATCTGCTGCAAAGTAAGATGACTAATTTAATAAATGAATCATTATGGACACTACATACTAAATGACAGTCATTGCATTTCCATTCCTTGTGATCTAGTTGTCTGCCTCTGGTAACTAACTAATGACAAAGGAATGTCACACTGTGTGCATAGTAGTACATTCATTATAAGCTGTCTCTGCACCAACCACAGCAAACAACATTCTGTGTCAGCTAAATGCAGAGATAGTTTTTGCCTCGTTCACTCCTCCTCATGCAGCTGTGCACAAATATAACATAAATATTACAAGGAATTCTTCAAAAACAAAAAAAAAAGAAGTGAAACAAACTCAGTGTCAGCGATTTCTTTCAAAATGACTGAAAAGACAGAAGCAATTGCTGCAATATATAATGCGGAAGCATAATTCGACACTGATGGAGTTTTATGGTGCAGCAAATTTCGCTGCGTGAACCACTTACGGATTACTCCTTCCAAGTAGCCTGCAGCACTGTAATTTCTCTCAGTCTAGGGTGGTCAAACTGTTTACAGGTAGGGCGAATTCAAGCGGTCATTTCTCGAGAATTATTCGTTTTATTAACAAAACCAAATTGTATGCATACAAATCCGAAAATAATGCGTTTCTGATAAGTATTACGAACATCCTTAAATTTCGACAAAAAAATCACACCCAGAAGGAATTCCCCTTGCACGAATTCTTAAAAATAAATGAACGTAATTCTTAAAGTAAAAAACCGTGAGCAATTAAACAGCATAATTTGACACTGATGGAGTTTTATGGTGTTACAGAATTTTACTGCCCGCAAACAAATATTACACAGACATTGGACACTACCTGGATAAGTTCGTCTAAGCTTTCCTGAAGCGTATGACCTAGGGTCGTATTTCTATAAAGCTGGTAACTCATGTTTAATAAAATTCTGTGATAAATTTCAAACTCCGAATTCTCGAAAACCTGTTAGATAAATTTAAGACCCTCAGTGCCCCAATATCGAACAATTCTAATTCAAACATAGAATTAACACACGACGAATTTGTCTATGACCAAAGACTCTTAAAATCTTAGTCTATCGCTGTCTTTGAAAACCGGAAATCACACTTGAAAATAACTACCATAGATAGAATTAATATCAACGACGCAGTTGCTAATCATAATCGTAAATGCGAGATTTCTACAGAGCCCAACGAAAGCTAACTCCAGGGAACCAGCTTATTCACAGACACTCAGCCAAAACAAAATCCATAGGCAGGAAGGATTCGGTTCCAGGTCAAGATACGATTCAGGCAGGCAAACAGTAAGACGGCTACGGTGGAAGGTGTTTGGAATCTGAACGGACAGAGATAAGAAGAATCAGGATAGGATTTGTGGAGTAGGAGTGCTTTCAGTTTTGAGTAAAAGATCTGCGCAGAAATTGCAAGGAGTGAAGTGTTGGCGAGTTCGTATCACTGGGTAGATAAGAGTAACAGCATGCCATAGCTTAGCTTTCGTTGGTTGCTTGAGAAATCTCGAGACTACGAATACGAATATAATCACAAATAACTAATTAATTACTACTATTCGACACAAACAGTATCGAGATTATTAAAAATTTTTAGCCATTCATATGAAACTAAGAGTAGCGAAACGAAACTAGTCACGTGACAAACCTACGAAATCGATCTGTCTGGCGGGGCACCAGCGTATGTTTACATGCAAAAAGCAGGACTGGGCACCAGCTTAGTGCTACAGCTGTGTCTTTTGGCTGCGCTAGACAATGAAAACTCAGGCCGCCAACCAGCAACAATTTTCCACAAAATCTGCTTTAACTTGTCTTTTCGAAACGATCGGACATTGCCGTTTCGTCTAGAAAATGGGAAGTTGTCTGAGAACGCCGACGCAAGACGATATTTCGCTGCTGCGAGGCTCCGAAAGCGGAGAAACTAGCGAAGCGTCTGTGGGCATGGGAACCCCACCACCCTACCAAGTAACTCAGCGAGTACGCTGCGAGAAAATCGTTTAAAATTTGCATAATCTGATGCAACTGCGTGATCTAGACGCGCGTTTCGCGTGCGATATTCAGATCTTCGGGTAGAGCTTGCGTTTAGGGCGGATGCCACACTGTCTTTCGTCCAAATCAGGTCACATTTGGTGCACTGTAAACTCGTCTGCTTGAAATTGAAGCGTCCACTGGTGTCATTTCTCACACTCTTTGTTTGTAAATTAGGAAATATTTAGGTCATTTTCGCATCTGTCTGTACTGCATAAAGCCGACTCACGTCTTCTAAATGCTAAGCCGACTTTGCCGTTGTTCTGTAGACCTCTGAAAAATGCTTTTGTTCAGCGTTGCCCTATGTTATTGGGGTTGGGAGCGTTAGTTTCTAACGTTGCGTCAAGTAAATTCTCGTTTACACCATGTTAAACTTTATTTGTATTTCCTGACTGAATTGCAATTGGCTTTTGAAAGGTACTGAAGGGTGCTTTATTAATATTTGACTACATTGGGATCTTGCCTTGAAATGTGGAGTGTGCAAGTTCAATCCTTGGACTGATTATCACCCAATAATGGCGTTATATGAATGTTATGAATAAAATAAGGCTTGGTTAGTTGAACACCTGATGATCAATTGTTTGTAGCTTCTGGCATTTATATAGGCCTGTGTACAATGCCAAGTGCTATTGCACCCCACGTCTCACATTTTACAGTTATGCATTCTGGTTCCACGTTTTGTAGATTAGGGTACCAGTCTATCATCCGAGCCCTAACATCAGTCGACCGGCGACGCAGCTAACCGAGGAAGAACAGATAAAAATCGTGAAACGCATTGGACTGATCCATCATTTGCCAAGCGGTACTTACGATGGAAACAGCTGCAAGAAGACTAAGGAGTAAGTGCTTAAACCTGTAAAGTTTGTTACCAGATTTCAGAACTGCACAAATAATGGAGAGATCCTAGTTACTGGAGTTGGCAACAATTTGCAGTACTCTGAAATTGTTGGCATATATCGTTTCTTTGGTGACCTTGTTTTATATCCCACCAGTAGTTGGTTGAATCTAAGTTACTGCAATGCCTGCTGCTTTTGCAGGTCATTCAAAAACCATCAGATATTCAATCAAATTGTCTAATTAGGAACTTCTATAGCGCTAGTGTATAATGCACTAGTTTTCAGCTGATGGTGTGTCAAAACCAAGCGGTAATCAAGTCAATAAGTAGGTCAGCTAATTAAGTGCTAGTTAAACTTCTTGTGCAAACACTGATTTTAGATAAGCATGACTTGATGTCAACCGACTTGATCCGATATTTGCATTTTAGTTACACATACCATATCACTGTACTTATGTAATTTGATAGGTAGAATGTTACATACTTATTGAAGGAAGGCATTAGATCTTTTTAGTAGCTGTTAGGCTATCAGTCGAGTAGTCGGTCAGTCAGAATTGCATCTAGTACTTCCTTTGATCTATATTATCACATTTAAAATATACTTTTATGAATTTGGGAGGTTGTTGGCCGGAGGTTATATTTTGGCCTGATATCCCCTCGCAGCCTATGCTATCACGGACTCCCTGAGTGATGTAGATACACTTGAGAAAACATTGCAGTTTCAAGTCCTATCTTAAATCAATCAGTTGGCAGATGCAATTTTGTTGTTGAAGTCTTACTGTATAAGCAGTGATTATTTAAATATTTACTGTGATTCATAGATTGAGTGAATGATTGATTGATTAAATGATTAGTTGATTGAATAACTTATTGCATAACTGATTAATTGAATAAATGGTTGATTGAATTGTGAATCGATTAGTTAACTGATTGATGGAGTAAATGGTAGATTCGTCGATTGATTGAACAATTGAATTCTTGTTTGAATGACTGATTGCATGACTGACAGAATTATTGATCGATTGATTACTTATTTACATTTGATTACAGTGGTATCACATTCCTTTAGTCAGAAAGTCGAGTGCTGAATGAATATCGTTATGCTTATTTAACTTTTCTCACATTTGTTTTGTTCAGGTGTGTGATCTGCATGGGAGAGTTTGTGATTGGCGATTCACTTCGCTACCTTCCCTGTGTTCACACCTACCACAAAGACTGCATTGACGACTGGCTTATGCGCTCGTTCACCTGTCCTTCCTGCATGGAACCAGTGGATTCTGCGCTACTCATGTCCTACGAGACAAACTGACTTTGGCCCAATGTTTCTGACCTGACCCAGATTCTGACCCGACCTGGCGTCTGACAATAACAGCACCAATGAGCAAGTGCGGTTTTATCACTGTACACGTTGTTCCTGCCTGTCAGAGGTGTAGGAAGCATTTAATAACGAGGTGGTGTGATTTGTGTGGAGAACTTCCACACACTGGTTAAGATTATCTTGCACTGAAGTTACATTTTCCCCATACATTTCACTCTTGTCCGTAGGTCTTTACCCTCCCACTGGTTCAGAATATCCCCCATTGAAGATACATTTCCCCATATGTTTCTCTCCTGGAACATATGATACCAACCACAAACATGTACATGCATATTTCTTAATGTATGCGGAATTAGGCGTTATGTCCCTATGTCTTCAAGGCTATCTATAGCAAACTCATTTGTCTCCAGTCACCCTGATTACTGTAACGCACTTCTGTCAGCTGAATGCCTTTCTCAGGTTGTACCAAAATCTAGAACTGTTCTTGGTCAACAATCTCTTTTGATTGCTGGACATAAATTTGGAATTCTCTTCCTGCACATGTGCATTATGCTTTGTCTCATGTCATGTTCTTCTCATTTTGACTTACCTTTTTCAGTTGGCTTATCCACTGTAGGTTGCCTCTCCTGTTTAAGTGGACTGAATTTCTGGATATTTACCTTACTGCAGCTTGAAGTTGGTGCGCCATCGGTTGATGCCTTGAGCATTTGACACTGGCGCTGTAGAAGTTTCTAATTAATATGTATCTGCATATTTGTTAAGTTTCTAATTAATAACATGTATCTGGATATTTGTATAGTGCTGTCTGAAAACCTCTAAACTGCACACAAATTAGTGTAGCTAGTTTATCACATAAGGTCATAGGTTATTGTTGGAAAACAACGTGTGCAGTATGGCGTTGAGCGATAAAGCCTTTTTCACTTCTCTGTGCTCTATCATGCCCTACTAACCAAATAGGTAGCTGCTGTCAAAATCCTAGACTGCTTTGCTTGTGCACATCCGTGTTGCTTGTAAATTTTCGCATTGTTTTAGGTTTTCTGAGCGTGCAGATAGAGCAATAGCGCCAATTTGAGCGCCTGCAATTCTGAGACACAGTGAAACCTTTAAGCACTACAGATGAAGTGATATTACAATGCTGGTCGGATTCCTAAGTGTGGCTGTTGTACTTAACAAATGTGTGCAGCTATGGACTAATTATTAGGAGACAATTTTAAGAGTTACTAAAGAGGTAATGCATTTGTTAATATGCCATATGTCCGTCAGCTGAGTGAGGAATTGTAGGCATGGGTGGGTCACAGCGGTCATACAACAATAGCAAGATGTTACAAATAGGTCTTAGGCCACTTTTTGAGCACGTCTAGTGAGATAATTGTAGTGAGTAATGTAAACAGGGAGATCATTTCCGATAGCTGGTGCAGAATTGAATTGGGAAAATTCAGACCAATGACCTCTGTTAGGGAGAGAGAGTTTTGTGCAGCTAATCACCAAAGCTGTAGACGACTGTAAGGAAGACAGCGGGAAAGCAGGTTGGTTGCTATAGTATCAGGCATAAGCATAGCCAACTTGTAAGTAGTTCTGGACACGACCTAGTCTGGTCTAATCTGATGACTTCTACAGCGCTGTTGCCACAGTGCATGAGCCATTGATTGATGGTTGCTTCAAGGGAAACCGTGGCTGAGAATTGTAATTCATGGGCAGGATGAGGAAACCAGAAGTGAGGATCCAGTGGGTAAGCAAGTCGAAACAGACGATATTTGTACCCACAAGGGTGGACCCCTGGTGTGGTTACCTTTAAGCACATATCTGGATCATAAACATACATTGCTACATCATTTCTACAGGGGAAATTCCACAGAGGCACTCCCGACCCAATGGCACAACCCACAATCAGATAAAAGGTACTTCTTATGCCACAGGCTACACTAAGATGCAGTTCTTATATATAGTCTGTGTAGAGTTTGTGTTCCACATTGTCATGTTTAGTCGTTTAGTTAATCGGAGCATATCGAATTTGTATGATGTAATCGCTTTTAAGCACTTTTTCTTTTGATTTGGTTTTACATATGATCGGTTGAGTGCTTGCATTGTAACGTGGAGTGTGCAAATTCAATCCTTGATCCCATGAAATGGTCACTTGAGCAAGTCTGTAATGCACAACTGCTTAGCACCACAGCTCGATGCTTGTCTTTAAATAGCAGCACTATATAAATGATATTGCTGTCTCCACAGACACAGCCAAACCGTTTGATTGTGAATCAGTTTGAGTGATAATGTTGTCACTGTAGATGCAACCAAAGCTTTTGACTGCTCATCAGTTTGAAACATACTACCGTCTCCACAGACAAAACCAAAGGTTTTGACTGCCTAACCTAAAATTTAGGCTGGTAGGAACATTGCTGCAGTACACATTAAAACTTCTTACACTGTCTTGCTTAGACTTTGCAAAACCGTAGATTTAGACTACAAGAACATGCTAAAAACACATGGGTACATTGGAGCCTTCTTATAACACACCTCACTGTAACGTAAATTTTGATGTAAAAAGGTTATGGACATGTACTCCCATCAAATTCAGATTTTAATTGATTTTTAATTCAGAACCAAATTTTTTTAATTATGATGAATTTATAATGCAGTATTCGGCATGGCTCCCAAGGGTAGCTTTGTGATGAGGTTCCTGTGCAGTCGTATTAATAGCTACACTAATTGCCAATACTCTGACATGATTCACCATTTTTATTTATATTTTTTATGTTTAACTTCTTCTCATGTTTGTGAAGTGTTGTATGCTAGGAGATGAGAAGTATTTTTTCCTGGTTATTTAAAATAACTTTTGCAAACCTGTTCATAATTTCGCTCGCTTGTGCTTCATTGAAGAGTCCTCTCCAAGTTGGCATGGTTGCAGATTGCCTGCTTTCTGTGTCTGCGTGTGGGATATGAATCTTGATGTGTCACGCGTAATTCATATTTTCCGAGTCAGATGACCAGTAAGGAAAGATTGTCTAGTTGATGTTTGTGTTTCAGCTGAAAGATCTGTTACTCTGCCTCCAACAACTTGTCAATAGAAGCATGTATGTGTGTATCTGAAATTTAAGAATGTCACAGTGCTTAAAGATGGCTGTCTAATAGTTCTAATAAGGTGCAACTTAGGATAGCATGTTTCTTGAGCTGTTTGTGGCAACAAAGTTTGAATTTTCAGTGGATGACCGTTCCAGAAGGACAGTCCAATGCACGAGAAAGCACAGTTTGCCTGAGTTGTCGTATGGTAGCGTGGGACTGTCAGACTCCCACAGGCTGCAGAATGCAGTGTTTGTATAATAAATAAGCATTTACGTTACATGAAATTGCTGAGCCTTTGCTTGTATAAATTGATGCATGTGTTTGAAGTTTAAAAACTTTGTATATATTGATGCATGTCCAAGCTGCACCATCTGTTCTAAATTCTAGTCACTGTTGGTGCCGTCTCATCATTTAAAGATTCGATGTTCAGACAATTTTTGCTGTTACTGCAAACATCTTTTCTTGCAGGCAATTGTCACAGTTTCTGTTTTGATCCATTTCCTGAATGTCAGCTAATATCTACATGCTTTTCTAGCTCATGTTTTGTGGCAAAGTTGTGAATTAATGTGCTTGCCTTTTATATCTGCGTCAAGGGTTCAACTCCCGATGCATTATTTAAAATTGACAGATCATTGAGACATCACGTAAATCATGTATGTACCTGAACATTTGTAAGTGTATTGCGCCTTTCAAGAACTTCTCAAAGGAAAGGTTGTCTGGTTACGGGATTGCTGTTGTGTTTTACAAAACACTATCCTGTGCAAATAATTGATTATGGAACACAGTTTTGCTTAGGAGGGACACTCTAATAACTTCTATAGTGCCTTGTGCTTTCTATAACGGTGCTGCAGAAGTCATTAGATTACATTATATATGCTATAGCCTATCTTTTCCAGTCTCTGGGTCTCACGGATCATGATCGGTTCTGCTCAAAGTATTGTGATTATGGAACGCAAGTTTGCTTAGAAGTGACCATCGATTGATTCCTTGTGCATTCCTATAACGGCGCTATAGAAGTTTCCAAATATTAAATTTGCTTCTGCCAAACTCTTCTTAAACCTCACAGACAACATTTCTGGGCACTACCATTTAATGAACCAAAATGAACAATGTAATGTAATGTAAATAACTTTATCTAGCACCCATTTGAGTGGTTTTATGGTCAAATATAAAAGACCAGTAGTTACATTATTTAAAATGAATTCAACAACTTTCAAGTTTTAAAATGATGTTTACAATATAACCATGCATCTTGTTATTCACTTTTTTTTATAAAACTTTGTTTTGCTAATATGAATTTAATAGTAATTTTTTTCTAATTTATATGCATCGATTATGTAACAGATTTTTTGCTTGGGTACTGTAAGCTTAAGTTCAACAAATGTTCAAAAATGTGTCTTTATGCTATAATAAATTAATTTACTGTTTTATTCAATTATTTGTTCATGGTACCTTGCTTATTTAGTTTTATTCAAAGCACCTGCTATGCACAGAAAGCAGTAGATGTGAATCAGAGATAAGATGTACGTTTGGTAGCGGCCGGACTGGGTGCATGTACATACTGCAATTTAAATCATGCAGTCATTCGCATTTTTCTTGCTGTACATCTTAAAATCTGAACAGTAGGAAATGTGTTCTGCTGGCTCCCACAGTGCATCTCCCTTTACCTGGCTACATTCGCATAACGGCTTTCCGTTGGCTGCTGTATCGAGTCCAGTTAGGCATCTGGTGAATGATCTCCAGGCATTTGCCAAGGACCTGACAATGCAATACAATACAAAACAAAACAATATGGAACAATGCAACAACACAGTTTGGAAGAACACTACAGGAGAATATGATGTGGAACTATTCAGCAGGGAACAATACACTGAAACAATGTAACAATATATTGCATTGCATTGTATGGTATTGGCAAGATACGGTAAGATGCTGCATTGTACTATATTATATTGGTCTGCATAGTGTGGTATATTGTGTGACACTGTATTGTATAGTATTGGCAAGTTGCTTTCTTAAATAACTTGAATAAGACACTATAGAAGTTACTAAAATAGATACATTAAGATTAGATAGATATTTAAATTTGATTGATTAGATTAGATTACTTTTCGGGTGTCTTGTGGCAGTATGATTCCGTCATCCCAGCCTTGTGATGAAGAATAGAGAGCGTTCGACTGATTTTGTATCAGCTCCATGGTTCTCTGCTTTTCGTCTGCGCTGGTTCCCTGCGACGAACACATGTATTGGTATAAATAAAACTTTTAAAGTAAAAGTACCAAGTCTGTGGTACATGGAATGTCATCAGTACTAAAGTAGGCATAATCTTTACTTCAGCAATAGTTTTGCTTCTTTGTGGTTTCTAACTAACCTACGGTAAGATACTGCATTTTATTGCACGATATCTTAACCCTTTGAACACGACAGGTTGGAAAACTGGCTTGTAAATTAGTGGCATATACCCGAATGGTCGAAAAACCGGCCTCATCATCTACCATCATTTCTCGACGTGCCTGAAAGCAGGCCCTTAGGTAATTAGCGCTCACACGGTGCACGCTTCTACTGGATGATGGATTTTTGATATATGTCTATAGAAATCATGGATATTTCCAACATAGATAATTATATACATTGTGACTGCGTTTCCTGTAAGTGAAAGTAATAATTCATTGTATGTCTTAGCATCGTTTGTCATAGTTTATAATGCTGAAAGATAAAAAAGCAAATAAACAATCTATCAGTATGAATATAAAAGTAAGAAAACCAAGACTGGTTGTGAGAAACAGCAAAAAAGTGCAACTAAACAAACATTTACGGCCAAGGAAGTTCGTGAGATGCTGCTGGCATCAGATAAGGAGTCTATTGTGGCAGGCGACTATACGCAAGCCCCGATGTCACGTCGTAAGTCGGGTACAGAAGATTATTCAATTAACCCAATGTTCCAATACATTTACCAGATCGTACACAAGGTGCAACCTCAAACAATGGATGCGTTGTCTTCACAGAGAAGTACTGTGTATTGGTGTAAAGCCTGCAAAGTTTTCCTGTGCAGTGGCACTGGTAGCAATAACTGTTCTGAGAATTATCATTCGAAAGTTGAATTCTGGCGATAGCCTAATTCACTAACTGTACAGCAACGAGCTATAGCACATCGAAAGTTAAATCACTATTTTGTATTCATAGTCATGAATTATGTGTTTTGATTTGTTTGGGGGTCAAATTATAAGATTTTATAACTTTTCAAAGTAGAAATATAAAAAATATTTTTGGGCCCAAAATTCCTCAGGAGCCTCGGGTATATGGACCGAATGGCTGGGGAGCTCCAGGTTCAAAGGGTTAATGTATTGCACTGTACTGAATATGTACAATTGTCACCAACCTCCAAAGCACGTTCTACGAGTGAATCAGGGTCACAGATGCAAACTCTTGCGGTCGGCCACAAGAACATGAATCGTGGACTGAAGCTTCTGCCACCCTGACAAAACAAACCATGGGACAAGTTAGAAGTTCAGCTTATATCACCAGTGCTATCATCATCAACATCATCACCACCATTATCACTGACACTGTTGCCATGACAATATAAAAATTTCTGGGGAGAAACTTTCCGTTAAGAGAAGTTTTATGGTTGAGAGAATTTCTGGTTAGCAGAATGTTAGGTTGACAAAATTTCAGGTTGAAATTCTGGTTAAGAGAATTTAGGTCATATTCTCCTATAATATTTGTTTTTCAAGGTAAACTGTCAGTTGCTTACTATTTTTTGCAAAAATCATCATATTATTAAGGCATGCAAAAACAATTCAGACTGGATCAGAAATTTCTTGAAGAAGCACCAGCCTACCATCATGTAATTTTCAACACCAAAACAGTTGCCAGTGACAATCGTAACCATGGGAACGTTGGCACAGGCAATGCTGGACATGAGCTTGGCATGAGCACGCATCTTCTCTCCATTGTAGGTCGCTTTGAAAAGACAAGTTAAAGGTCAGACAAACAAAAAGAAAAACTGGACATACCTTTATATCACGCTATATAAATGTTCTGTTACAAGTATTTGTTCCTGTGTGCAAGTAACACATCTCGCCTTAAAACCAATAACTAGGTTGACAGCTAAGATAAGCGAAGGTAAGATAGGATAATGTAACTCAAGGTAATACAAGGTAATATAACTATCCATGGAGGAGCCTGTCAACTCTGTCGGTCCTGCTATTATCGGATGTGCCAGACCAGAGTCATACAGCAAAAGTTATCGTTTCATGCTGCTGTGACTAGTGTCCACTCCTTCATTCTGACACACCTGAACTTCTATAATGCAGTTCCTGCAGGCCTGCTGAAGTTCCTTCCGTCTGTGCCTCACAAACTGTCACCAAACTCCCAAAATTTGCAAACGTGTCCAGTTATATGCGAGACAAGTTGCATTGGCTTCTGATAGATAATGGGAGCGGTTTTCAAGATTCTCCTCAAGGTACAAGCTTTGCTAATTGGTGTGGCCCCAGAATACATCAGACAGCTCTGCATTCCTGTCTCTGGCCAGCTGGGTCGATGACTGTTCAGTTCAGCAGCCCACAGAAATTTGTTGGTCCTACACTCATGTACGACAGTGCAGGCACGTCGTGCTTTCTCATGTGTTGGACCATCCTTCTGGAATTGTCTTCTCCTGAAAATATGTAGTTTTCTGAAAGAGAACTCAAGAAACATTTTCTACTCACATTAAATCACATCTTTTTTTTTGTTAGGCAGCCATGTTTTTGTCCATTTGAGGTTCTTAAAAGGCACTATATATATAACTATGTACATACATACAATATACATACTTAATGTAAGAGACCTTCTCTAAAAATGGGTTAAGGTAACTGATGCCTTGTGCCTTTTGGTAAGTCATTAGATTAGATTAGGCAGAAAAACTACATGGTGTTTGTCAGCATATTTTATGAACACACTATATTAGGTGACACAGGGAAATCTGAACTAGTGTACAACTCAGGCATGCATTGGTGGATATGTGCAGTGCAGTATGGCTTATGTCTAGGCTTCATGAGGCAAGATCGAATGTATAGGTTTAACAGAGACATATATGTATATATGTTGTGTTTGCACAATTCAGTTAGAGCTGGAGTCAGGCCTTTGATGTGATAAGAGTTTATATGATAAATGATAAAGAAGAAACCCAATACAAATCAAAAGAAAAGCAATATTGGTGATTTCATGCAGAAATACACCATGTTACTTTGTACAAGATATTACATGCAGCATTTACAGCAGTAAAGAACAGTCTAAGAGACAGGTACAGTTACAGTGTTCGTTCAAAAACTGTTGACCTGGTCTGTATTTGTGTCTTTGTTCATTCTAATAATAAGACAGTTTTTGCTAGAAAATGTTGATAGTTGTTGATTTAATATTAAAAAGAATATTATAGGAGAATATGACCCAGTTTCTCTCGACCATAAATTCTCTTAACCAAAAATTCCCAGTCAGAAACTTAATAATGTCATGGCTAGGATGCCAACCGGGCATCTACTGACCTCCTTCAATCGTAGCAGTGAAAGGCTCATCGGGAGTGACGTTCTGTAGGAAGACCAAAGGAATGGAGCGCTGGGAGCAAAGCTGGACGAAATGGGAGCCCTTGAGAGCTGCATCTGCCGAAAGGACTCCACTGTTGGCCAGGACACCAACAAGGTATCTAAGCAGGCAATAACAGAGACAATGCACAATGAAGCTGGTTAACTTGCCAACATCACCATCATCGTTGTCTACGTCTTCTGTATCATCATCTTATCATCGTCATCACCACCATTATCAATCATTATCACCACTTTCATTATCTTCATCAGCCATCTATTTCATCACCACTCATCTCCATCATCCTAATCATCATCATCATATAAACAGTCATCATCACCAACAGTAACATCATTATCATCATAATCATTGCCCATCCGTTATGCTCTTTTATTCCTATGGGACTGGGATCATAATATATGTTATTACCTAAGGTATATAATATCTACCGCAGGTAATAATAACACACACATGCACAGATATATATATAATATGTAAGGTTTAGTGCAGTACGAGGGCATCAACAGTGGCGCCGTTTGCAAATGAAATTCATGCTAATTAGACAATTGGCTTGCTGAATATTTTGGGAAATGTTGGTGCTCTGGTGAATAATATAAGATTTATATGTAAGGTGACATATAAATGTGAGCTTTTACCACATGCTGTGTTAAGATGGTATTCTTTAATTTTATTATGTGGTAGGATGTAAAGTATTGTAGATTTGTCTTAATTAATTAAAACCAATTTTAGTCATGGTTGACATTATGTAGGTCTCTCACATGTAAGGTCATTTGACTCCAACTACTGTATCACCAGATCAGGAGATACAAAATTGTGTGTATAAAGAAATTTACAACCATTGTTGAATGACTAGATTAGTTTTATGATAAACTGTTCACCGTACTTATGTATGTAATAGCTTTGTGTTTTTCAGAGGTATGCTGGGGCAAAGTTCTTAAAATTGGGCCAGCTTTTGGCAACGGCTTTCAAGACCCTAAGCAGTAGGGAGCAACAGAGGATTTTCCCACAAGGAACATTTGTCAATCAAGAGCGCCGATGTTCTGCGTGGAGTAGGCTGGTAGTAGTAGTAGTAATAATAATAATAATAATTTATACATTCTGCCAACTTCTTCCAACTCTTGAGGGATCCTTTCCACCTAGGGTAAAAATAAGTAAAACAGAAGCTGGAAATCTCTGAAGATTAGGCACTCCACAGTTTTTCCACTTCGTCTAGAATTTATCTCTTGGTTTAAAAAATAATGTTTTGTTTTATCCACATATTTTAAAATCTTGATAGATTATTTCTACCTATAATAATAATAATAATAATAATAATAATAATGAAATAGTAATAATAATAATAATTCACTCGAAGCAACCATCAAATAACAGCACTATAAAAGTCACTAGAATAATAATATAATTATTACTCTTTACCTGTGATTGGATGATTGCTCAAGAATGAAAATATTATATTAAGGGGTAGAAATATTAATTTATGATAATATAACACATAATAACCCTTTAATGTGGCAGAAACCCGTAACAAGTGATGTTCCGTAGGCAGATTTAAATTCATGCATTCGACTTTCATCAACAATTCTTGCAATTACCTAACCAAAAAGCAATATTAAAACTTGTAAACAGCATAAAAATAAAGACACAACATATAATAAATTATTTTAAAATTAGTCTCATTAATATCCTAATATCTATTAATATCCTAATATCTACTTAAGTATTTTTAGTACAGCTGTACCAGATACTGTATTTCACTACTCAGCCAAATGCGAATAATTGAACATGCTATATGGCTGAATAAAAATATTAAGAGTAGGTGACAGCAAAAGTATGATCAACTGGTAAAATATCTATCGAACCTTATGCATGTCCATCGTGCGATCACCACTCGAAGGAATGATCCCTATGATCTCTTCCAGATCAAAGACTGGTTCCCTGTAGGGCTTTTGCTCACAGACTGGAGCAATGTTGAATGCGGCTACTGCACTGCGACCCATTTCGAATGCCTCCTCTTCAGTCTGCGCGTAGTAGTCAGTACAACCGCTTATTCTTATAAAGAAATCCATGCAGCTTCTATTAATTATTACTTACAATATTTATTTAGTATCATTATTTATTTATTATTTAATATAATTTATTAATAATAATTATTTTTTATTATTTACTATCAGGTATCATTATTATTCACAACTAAATTTTATTCTTTAGTATTATTTATTATTATTTGCTATTATTTGTTAGTGTTATGCAATAGTTTTATTAACAGTGGGGTGCACAACAGAGAACTGGTTAGCATGCTGTCAACCAAGAGGTCGGGGTTCAAGTCCCCTCTATGATATAAAAATATTTTAAAATTTGTCTTGCTGGTACCCTCTAGCTATAAAATGAGCACAACAACTGCTCACTGTTGTTATGAAGATCAAGCAATGAGGGAGAAAACTGGCCACCCCATCCTCATATGCCAAGGCTAACAGAAATGAAGTCGCTACCTCTTCATACACAAGGCTACCTTTTGGGACTAGTTAAAGGGATTGCTCTTTTTCTTCTTCTTCTTCTTATTGGAAAGCTGAATACAATTTGGGATCCTTTGCCCCAACCATATATTGTAACACACCAGTGTATTATACGATATTGTGTATCAAAATTTACAGTAACAAGACATAATGTTGCATTGTATACATGTATGTATGTATCTAGATACAGATATCATAAATACGTATCAGCTAAGAAATATCAGCAGTCTTGAGTCCATTTTCTTTTGACAGACTTCTTAAATGCCAGAAACCACGTAACCACCAAAGTCAATTTTGCACTTACATCGAGTGCAGACGTGCTCCGCCCAATTCATCTGGTGTGACCACCTCCCCTAGTGCTGCCTGTACCAGTGGAGGACCACCAAGAAATATTGTGCCAATCTTCTCCACAATTATCGCTTCCTGTGCCATTGTTGGCACGTAAGCAGCACCGGCAGTGCAACTACCACAGACAATTGCCAGCTAAGCAGAAATGATATTAACATACATGCATCACTATAGTGCAAGTGCTAAAATAAAGTTGTAATGTTGCATAATCTAGTACTGATCAATTTATATAGCGCCTCTCATAAACCAAACTACTTAAGGGCAATCCCAGAGTAGTATTACACCTTTCAGACATCAAAAGAAACCACTGTCAAAACTCCTAATCTGTTGGATTAGTGCAATCTTTGCTAGAATAGCTTAGATTGCAGCAAGGTAATTGATTAGATCCAATTACAACAGGGAACTTAAAAGGCTTTCAAAAGACAGCAATATAAGAAGGTTGGGGTGTATACGTGTATTTCTTAGTTCAAATATACAATTCACAAAATTGATATCATAACTGGAGTTATGTAGAACAGAAGAGGTCAATATTCAGTTCATACCTGCATGATAACTGTTTCATCTATATGTATGTATGAATGTATGTATGTATGTAATGTATGTATGTATGTATGTATGCATGTATGTATGTATGTATCTGGATAATACCTTAAGTACCTAACAGACATGCTGCTTATAGTAGCCTAAGCATTGCTAACGTTTATTAATCACAAAAAGTAATCATTGCAGTGTAATGTAATGTAATATTTACAGTGACTGTTGTTACTGTTTTCTACTGAATGGTCTTCAGAAGTTGTACCTGAGGTATATCAAGCGAGTTCATGATGGCTTCATTGTAAAATGTACGACCACCTGGCAAAAATATCTCTGCCTGGAAAAACAACATTCACTCTGTACAGCTGCCAAGTATTGAGTTAACAACTTAGTTGAAAGTACTGCTCTATCAAGTATAAGGCGGAGGAGGACGAAGAGCAGAAGGGGATGCACGATGAGGAGGAGGAGGATAAAAGGTGAAGCAGACGAAAAATCAGAAGGATCAAGAGTAGAAAGAGTAGGAGGAGCAGAAAAGAAGAAGGAACAGAAGAAGTAGGAGGAGATGAGAAGACAGAGAAGCAGAAGAAAGAGAAATAGAAGGAGAATGACAAGGAGGAAATGCATAAGAAGAAATAGAAGATATGAAGAATGAGTGGGGGAGGAGAAGGAAGAACACAAGGATGAGAAGCATATTAGTAGTAGCAGAAGTAGTAGCAGGAGTACCAGGATGAGGCAGAGGAGAATGAAGAGAAAGAGAATATGAACAAATGAAAAATTTCTAGAGACCTGAAGGGGGAGAAAGGCGCCTCCACTGTCGACTACAAAGATGCATGGCAGACAGTTTTCTTGGGCGATTTCGATGCAACGAAGTTGTTTCTTAAGCGTGATTGGGAAGATTGTTCCAGCTTTGATTGTGGCATCGTTTGCAATGATCATACAGTGCACACTGTGAATTTTACCAATTGCTGGAAAAGATCATTCACTCATGTTTTAATACACTGCTTTAGGCATTTTATTATTTTATTTGTTTTATTTAAACATTTAACAAAATTCTTTCTACTTCTCTTTACCATAAAACCTCTTTTAAGTGCCAGGTTCAAATTAAACACTGGTCTCCAACAGCCATAAGAGGTAAAAGGATAATTGCCAATAAATACCAGCGTCTTTTAAATGCTGGTCTTTAATAAACGCTGGGATTCATTTAGGCGCTGGCATGATAAAGATATTGGGTACTAGTGCAGGTGGTACAATTATGTCACAAGAACTTGACAGATGAAGCTGAGAAAGACTTGCAGCTGTGATTTAGCGATGGTCTAACGTTTCCTAAATTTCCTGCACCAGGTCTCAGTCTATTCCAACCAACAACTGTGATTGAGATTTGTAATCTCACTTTTTCATCTTCTGATAATGTGCCTTGGACCTAATTCCTACTGCCCTTCTAAAAAATGCTTCAATATCATGGGCCTATATCCCATCCACTGTCAACTTCTCTCTTGCTGAAGGCTGCTTCCCCGGAATTCACTGCCCAGTTCATTTTGTTCTTCCAATTCTTTGATGTCCTTCAGGTCTAAACTTAAGACACATCTCTTCCAACTTTCTTACTTGCCATAGCTTGGCTTCTGGTTTCTCTGACCTACTGGAATTACCTATCGGAATTTCAATCCAGTTTCTCTAAAAGATTTTTATTTTGGATTGCAATTTTAAATTGGCACTGAACATTGGATTGTAATGGTAATGCGCTGGAAAAGGTAATTGGTTTCTCTCACATTACCATTTATATAAGACAGCACCCCAGTATAAATTTACTTATTATTTATTATTTCTTTGCATACTACTTTATCTGTTTATTATAGATTTACTTATTTTTATACATCATTTATTTATTTATATTGTTTCATTACTTATTCTTATTTATTTATTAATACCTGCCAAAACTCCAGCTCTCGGAATATCTCCGTATTTCAATCCCATTCCTGCCAACGGCATCACCTCCAGCACATCATCAAAATTGTCGAACAACAATCTTAATCGCTCTGAGACAAGCAGTTTCTTATTCTTCAGCGTGTGCCTTTCTACGGCCTTTACATCGCCTCCGGATGTGGCGACTTTTAACACGTTGGAGAATTTCTGAGTTGCCAAAAGATTTGACTCTAGATTTTTCAGAAACGCCGGGGATTTAGCGTCAATTTTACCGTCTATCGTTTTAAAAAGCCCTTTTCGGACGGTCTGAACGTATCTGCATGAAATATGGCGTATTGGGGGTTTTATTGCAGATAAGAACAAGCTTCTAAGTTTGGTCACTCCAACTGACCACATTTCGGCTGGAGAAGAGCTCAACGAGCACGAATTTCGGTATCTCAAAACTCCGAGTGAAATGTAGCGATTTTGGCACCTAAATACTGAATTTCTCATGAGAAATTCGCAAACTCCCACACAGGCCGTAGGTATGACTGGCCCCTGGCGCTTCGAACCCATGCTGGGTCGTAAAGTAGGCAAAAGCCTTTCCGACAGAAAACGAAGGTTGGCAATTAACAACATGGCAAGTGTTTACAACGACAACTGCTGTCTTTCTCGTGTCGACTACTTTTTGAACTTGCGTGAAGTTGCGTCGATACAAAATTCAACGTTTGTTTACAACAAGCACAGAGGACATATTTCGTATAGAGATTCTTCAACATGCAACAAATTGACTTATATGTAACTGTACACTAACAGTGACATATAAAGTCTAACAGTATAGATTTCTTACCGGTATTTAATCGTAATCGTAATTTCAAGATTTCTACAGCGCCCAACGAAAGCTAAGTCGCGGGAACCAGCTTATTCACAGGCGCTCAGTCAAAACAAAATCGATAGGCAAAATGGTTCAGTTCCAGGTCAAGATCCAGCAGGCAGGCAGGCAGACAGGCAGGCAGATATTTAAATTGTGCTGGAATTGCCGTTGTTGTTGTTGTTGCTAAATAATAACTTATTCACCTTTGTTGCATAACCAAGATGTCAAGTACCGCGATAAAATTAAAGTTAACACCTATACTGTGGGTTTTTGTTATGTCTAGTGATTCTAGAGCATTACAGTTTTTAAAAATTTGTAGCAATAATATAATCGAAATATACAAGAAGCTCACAAGACGAATGATGATGATGATGATGACGACGACGACGATGATGATGATGATTATTATTATTAGGAGCATTGGCAGAGGGGAGCCGCATTCTGGCAGTCCACCATGACAGGGGTCTGGTGTGAAGGGCGCCGACATATAGGCCTAACCAAGAAGGGCGCGGAGGGAACGGAGGCCAGTTATTCTCTTGGTTCCTGGAATAGAGGAGTGACAGGAGTCTTATGATAAGTGTATGCGTTTTTCCGCCCTATAGGCACATGGATATTGGGCAACTGATCTTCCCAATATCACCAGTCTCTCGCTCCATCTCCGTGTCTGGGCCCCCCAGCTTCAAATGTATTTGTGTGCAACACAACTAACGGATTAAGTTTTCGAACTGGGTCTTGCATGTGTGGATGTGTTGTCAATTATAGACCAGTTATAGGCCAACACAGCTAACAAATTCTGCATTGGAAGATAGGATACCCCTATTTATGAAACTGAAACTCTCTCTCTCTCTCTCTCTCTCTCTCTCTCTCTCTCTCTCTCTCTCTCTCTCTCTCTCTCTCTCTCTCTCTCTCTCTATCTCTGTGTGTGTCTCTCTCTGTGTCTCTGTCTGTCTGTCTGTCTGTCTCAGACCGTTTCGCGACCTCGCAATATGGTGGGCCCGAGCCCTTCCGGATCAACGGAGTCAGCCAGGAATCATTTTTTGTTTTGGCCGCGACTTTTCCGGGAGCGCACTGACCTGTCTGTCTTTCACCAGCGATTAGACAGACTTGTTTTTCGGTCGGGACCTGTGGGGTTTTGCACTCGTTTTAGGCCTACACAGATCTATAGACTAGACCTAAGTGCCTAATTGGTCCGTCCTGTATTCATAGTCTTGGGAACTTACTCACAAACTATGCTTCCTTAGTGGTACGTGGAATATCAAGGTCTGACGCATTAGAAGTTGATTATTCGAAATGGTTATACCTAGAAGAGGCGCTACACGAATGCTCGAGCAATGAATGAACAATAAGACAATGATTTCTATAAAATAATTATTATTACACTTACGTTCAGAATATTTGACTGTACAGCGATTTCATGCAGTTGACAGAAGTCGGCCTAATCTGATTCCTAATTAGGTTACATTGATATTAACTAGATTCTACACAAATAGTTTCGTCATCTTCTTCGGTCGTTTCGTCGTCCATCTTCGACTCTTTCCTTCTCCCGAGGAACCGTCCTCTCCGTCCGACTTGTTCTTCCCCACTGTCTGGAATGCGCGCTGTCCTGTCTAATTTCTAGCCAGCGTCTCCCAGCCTCTCAGCGTATCGCCTCTTGGCTGGCGAACCCCTCCGACCAACCCAGGATTCGAAACCCTTACCATATTTGGATCTATCTCTGAACGAATTAGCATATCACCCAGACTGTGCTATTTTGGATGAGCTAGCCAGGCTTACTCGTTTCTGCCAATTATCCTTAACATCTCCTTTTAAGGGAATATCAGTTACATATGTGTCATCTTCCCCTGCATTGTCTTCCCGGCCTGTTGCGAGGCTGAGCCGTTCTAGCACCGGGCTATGACGTGTACAGCAACCCTTCCTCCACTTGCTATGCTGGATAAGAGATTGACACATTCCAAGTTAGCGGCCAGCATCCACACGTTTGACTAAGAAGTCTGCCAACTTACTGAGTCACACTGGATTGCACAATGTACTGCCTTTATATAGCGCATTTTCCACCTCGGTCACAGATCTGTGTTGTCTAACACGAACGGAACTTTCCAGAGTTCCGCGCACCCTCCGGCTTCCAACTGTTGTGGCTTAGAAGTTAGACCCTCTCGCGATCTTGCAACCAGCCCTGTCGGATCAGCGGAGTCAGCCAGGAATCAGACAGTTTCGTTTCGGCTCTGACTCTGGAGCGCATTGATTAGTGTTTCCCGGACGCCTTCTCGTCCGAAAGTATCTTACTTTGCCCCGAAAACGGCTGTTGGCTTTCGTATACCCCGTGTATTCGCTGAGTTGAGAACGTATTGATTATCGCTGACCAAATGAAGCCAACTTTACATTGACTCGCATATATTATGTATAACGCTGTTTCGCCGTTCTACATCTTAAGCATTGCATCATGTAGCTCTGTTTGCTTCCCAAAGTGCGGCTCGGCATAATTATATATGTATATTTGTTGCTTAAACCAATTATATATTGCTTAATACTATATATAGAGATTTTATATAGGCTATAGGATATATATGTCCGACGCTTGCAATAGGTTTCCCTACGCGTGTAGGGCGGTCTTTCGCAGGATTGCAATTAACTCCCTATTAGATCGTGCCGAGATGGAAGACAGCGTACGTAATCCGTAGAGATATTGCCTAATATAATTGTTTAAACCTAGCATGCAATATAAAACTTTGATGGCACTAATGTAATGTATGTATGTACGTGTGTATGTATGTATGTATTTATTTATGTATGAATGCATGTATGTATGTATTTATGTATGTATGTAAGTGCCAATCCAACCTCTTTTGCCAACTCATGCAGAATATAAACTTTTTATCAAGAAAGGCACAACTAGGTAGACGCCCTATTTGTAAACATCTGTCATTCATTCGTAGAAGCTGCCAGAGCGTGTCCTTTTGACAGAAGGACAGAAGGACAGACAAGCAGGATAGTTGGACAGGGAGAGATCTGACAGACAACAGACAGGCAGACAAAAGACAGACAGACAGAACAGAGATAGACCCTGACAGCCACAAAGGAGGATCCATAGCTGATCTACGATTAACACCAGTGACACTGCGTGGGCCCACTAGGAGTCCAATGAACTTGGCTGTTTGGGAAGAGTCGGCACAGCTAGACAGACATACAGACGGATGGACACCTATATAATTATTTGACAAACAGCACATAAGGACATAGACAGAGACCAGACATCGGAAGACAGACAAACAGAGAGACAGACAAACAACCAGACACATGGACAGCGACAAACAAGAGAGACAGATTGACAGATGGCAGGGAGGGATCAGACTAAAAGAAATGCTGACAGAAAATCAGACAGACAGACAGACAGACGGACAGACAGACACATACACACAGTCTTTCTTACTCATTTCTGCTGTAAGATCACTGGTTACGTACAGTATCAGCAGACGTCAGAGAATACCAGCTTGGTTCCACTTCTTAACCCCCAGTGCAATATTCGCGTGCGTGACATAAAAAGCGTTCTCAGGTAGCTGATCTCATACTAGACGAGATTGTTTACTTTGCATATCTTAGCACTTGATAAGAAAATCCCTTAGTTCAAATGAATGCTTTGTGACGTTCTGTTGTATGCCATATAAGCTGGGTCTATAGAAGTTAAGGCATTAGGGCGGTTTTACGTTTTGTGGTATTGCTGACAGTGTACATAGGGCGATGCTTAGGTTTGTCTTGTCTATTAACGCTTCGCCTTAATACTTTCAACCTCCACCCTAATCTGTAAACTTTTCAAACAGTGTCTAGTGATAGCAGATACGCGTGGACATCACAAAGAGCACTCCTTTAACTCCACTTGCATGACCTGTCATACAGATATAAATATTCAAACACTAGAAACTCTTTACAACGCTGTCTTTAAAAGTCGTATCAAGAACCGTCTTATAAGGAGACCGCGTCATAATGTAGTCATTTTATACAGCGGTATTAAATTTGGGGTCAATGTCTCGACTGCGTTATATTAGAATTTGTGTTATAGCGAATCATGTTATAACGAGTCCCTGGTGTACATACGTATGTACGAAAGCATACCTACACACATATACATATACAGATGCAAACATACACATACATACATACATTCACAGATATACACAGATGTATCATAGTTTTAGGTTCTGCCACCAACTGTGGTAGCGTTGAGATTCTGTTTCTCATTGTACCTTTACGTCGTTTATTAGAGGTTCACTTTCAATCAGTGTTCGTAGTAACGCGAGCGAGATTCTAGTTCAGTTGTGGAACAAGCGACTTTAGTCTATACGACAAACTTTTGGATTACTCTACCCATAACGATTACTGTCGCGCCAGAAGACGCTAGTCTATCTTCTCTACATTCTGCTACGACCTTTCTGCATGACGTCTGAACTCCGACTGCTTCTCGATGTGCGAATCTCTCCTCCTGACGAGACTCCAGTGCAGTTCTCCTAGTCTGCACCTTGATCTTGGTCAAACGGCCGAGCAGTCCCCCTCTTCTGGTCTTCTCTGCGGATTGACTGACTGACCCCTGTGTGCAGTCTGCGAGCTCTTTTCTATCTGAATCCTCTGGACTCTGGGCGCATTCCTTCTGAGCCGGTCAGTACCCAAGACCCGAGCTGACATCAGCTGTCGTGTGCCTTTTGGTTCTGATTCTCCGAAGTCAATTGTATAGCTGTGGACATCCATCTGGCTATCACGTGGACCTCTCGTGCTTAGCTGCAAAGCCCCCTGATGTACCTGGAGATTGCTTGCTACCTGTGGATTGCTCAGCTTACCCCAGCGGAATCCTTTTGACTAAGCTACACTCCTGCTGCATTCCATAGCTCACCTGCATTGCTACCAACAATAGCCCTTCCACACAGTGTAACTTGCGGCCCGTCCGTTTCTAAGAATCTGACCTCTGTAGCTTAGGGCTACTGGCTAGCTGTGTTGCTGCTCTGAACTAAGGTCCTAATAAATCATTCGCCTCACTGCCTACGCACTGGCCAGCAACGACTACTGAGTAAGTCTGGTAATCTACTGACGACTACTACTACAAATATACCTGAACTAGCTCGGTTATATCTGCATGCATGCATACATGTGGCAAGAATTGTCGTCACGAAAAGTATGCTAACTAATGCTCACGATGGACAAAATTATTCTTCATTGTGAAATTGATCCCTCTTCACCGAAATTGAACTTACACAGAATTCTACCCACTGTGGTAATCAAAAAATACGCCCTATCCAAACGATTCACCGTAATGAGTTCTTTTCGCCGCTTGCCCCCATAATGGCGTATTATACACAGGGTGTAGAATGTATACTAGAACGTGGCTAAGAAACAAGTAAGTAGAACGCAAACTGCGACGGAATTTAGCAACTAGAATTATAGCATAGCTCTCGTCTTCTAAAACGTCTACCCACGCCATTCGGTAGAAGATCCAGGCGAGTGAACATGACTGTGTGCGTCACGGTTCGTTGCAATTAAGAGCTAGAGGCGGTGAGAAAGCACACACGTTAACAGCTAGGTAAACTCGGGCGAGATCGCAGCCACACAATGGAAGACAGGCTACGCCCAGGCTCGTTTTACACACCCATAAATGCCTAAAGATTTACACAATAATCGGATAAGGGTAGCCTGTACGGGTCGGAGATAAAGAAGTGGCTGAAACTTCGTCACGAGGCGTCACGTCAAAGGAGTCCTATAAAACGTGAGCGTTTCTATTTGAGCAGCTAGTAAACTGCGAGTAGAGGTCATACTAAGAACAATCTAGCAAAATCTCACGAGACCCTGTGCAGGTTCAAGCAAGACTCGGCAATTCACGACAGGGAAAGATTTTGAAACAATCGTGAAAAGTTTCGGTTTATACGAACTCTGACAGAAGGAGGCGAGTAACATTTACAGCCCCGAATATTGAACATACTACCACATCAACTGCCGGAAAATATCAAGACAACATGGAAAGGAGATTCTTATATTCGGACTCAGCTGAAAACCGATATCCATCAAATGCCGTCTTCCGAACCACCGACCTCGAAGATCACAGCCTTCCCTACCGCGAACTCCGGGCCAACGAGCAGGGCTACTTTCGACCTCGCAAGGAGACCGCCGCTGCCTACTCGGCCCAGCCGATCGTCAGCGGTCGCAGCGCGGTTCCATGGTGGACTAACATTGGGCTCGGGCTAAGGCCGATTGACGGGGTCTCCCGTAGTAGGAATCTGCCGAGGAAAGAGAATCTCGAGGCTAAACTGAGCAAGTACTACGATGAAGACGGACAGGTCATCGACTCTGGACTTCCTGCCGACAAGAAATTGATCAAAAAGACAACGGAACCGCAACTCTGGAGGAAAATTTCCGACCCGAAGCGGGCCATACTCACGAATGTCGACGGGAAGTTCGTCTGGCGCGAGACAAACGACGATTATGACAAACCAAAGACAATCACGCGAACTGTAGAAGTCCAACCATCGCGTTTTCCATCGTCGATACCGGTGGGCAGGACACCCTACATGGTCTACACGTAACGTCTTTGCTGGTACCAACCACTTACTGATTGATCGCGAAACAGTGCATCTGACTGCGTCTGTTATTTATAGCTGGAAAGATTGACGTCATTCATACGCCATACCCGACTTCAAATTCGCGCTCTTGATTGGCTGAAACAAGTGACTATATGTACAGTATGTTCGATGCCGCGATTTAGTTTGACGTTGCACCTCTCTACCGATTGTATAGTGTCGAAGATGTCACGGCATCGATGACACCATTCTTACGTCTAAACACTGGCTTCCAACTGACGATTGGCTACTTCTGGTGCAATGACGTCATCGTGATGTCACGCTGGTCGGTTGGTTGCCCAGCATTTCGAAATTTTCGTTATCTAGACGCTGGAACGGTAACAGCAATTACTATATCGGTCTTTAAAGCAGCAATTTGTGTCGGGTATAAGCGAACAAGTGACGGTTTCTTCCACATGAGCTTTTGCGTGATAGCGTGCAGTAGACTAGCGCACAAAGAACATTTATATATATAATATATATATATATAATATATATATATATATATACAGTTAGGCAGGGTGTGTTTTATGCCCGTTTCCGAACACATATATACATGTATCTTACGATGACGTTTAATTAGTATTTAAATAGGCTTATTGATGAACTGTCTGGGCTACTGTAAGCTTAAATATTAAATGCGCAATACCTCTGACCAGATGCCAGTAAACTGCAGCTCATCGTGGAATTCAAGTAAATGGACATTTTCGATCGCCGTTCTTAATGTATGCACATAAATATCTAAGATATGAGTGGCAACATTGATATTTTTAGGTTTTAGTTTGAGTTGCAAATTCTAACACTCTGCTATGACCTATATATTTACTTATACTTAAAAACGAATTGTTACTCTTACAGAAGTGTTATATCTACTTACTTTTCACAACATTTATATAACATTTATATATCAAAAGGGGTGCTATATAAATTTCCTTTTTTTCCATAAATTTTTCATTTCACAATATCTATGAAACCTCTCTTTCGCTGGGACTGAGCATATTATATATATATACTCAATTCCAGCGAGTATATATACATATATATATATATATATATACAAACTACAAATGGTTCAAAACTGGCAGGAGCCATAACAGACCAATATTGCATCCATTACACTGATATACCCATATATAGATGTATATATATACTGAGTATATATATACATATATATATATATACTCAGTATATATATATATATATACTCAGTCCCAACGAAAGAGAAGTTTCCTACAGATGGTGAAAGGAGAAGTAGCTTCTCGGCTAAAAGAAGATGCAGATCTAGGAGGAAAGATCATTCCAGGAGGCAGATTCTGTGGATTCTGTGGTGTGTTTACGGCTCAGGCGAAAATCTCTCCATATTAGGACCACTCTTCTGAGGAGAATCTACGGAGACGTGCAGACAAGTATGCATGTAGGTCTATCTATTTATGCTTGTATACCTCAGCTTAACATAGCGACTTTTATTACCTCAAATAAGCACCGCCTACGCTTGCCTAATTAAGTTTTGTTACAGTTCATTCATAATAGAAAATTGATCTATAAGCAAATAATGCTCAAATAAATGGAAAAGTCACCACTGGTCGGCTCTCGCACACATGCACAGCGCAACTATCGGAGTCCCGTCTAGAGTTTACATTGTGTTATCTTTAGCCTACCTTTTGCTTTTCACCTTGGACCGATAAGAAGAGAGCTGTTTGATAAGAATGTAGCACTTTGTATTCCTCTCTTATCAGAAACGTAGCTACTCAGGCTGAAAGATCATTCGGCTGAGGCGCACACACGACCACAGCAATCCTCATAGTCACAGTGTCCATCGATTGTGTGCATTATTGGTTGATTTAAATGTAGTAGGCCTAATGTGTGAACTATAAGACAGATTTTAAACTGGATTCTTGCCTCGATTGGCAACCAGTGTAACGAATGCAATAGTGGTGTAATAGGCTGAAACTTATGTGTTTTTGATATGGCTCTGGACAGAGAGTTTTGAACCATGTGTAGTTTGTGCAGATCTATGTGATGCCAATAAGAAGTGAGTTACAGCAGTCAAGCCTGCTGAAGCCTATGCATTAGCTAGTGGAATTAAAACAGCTTGACGCAAAAGAGATCTTAATCTACAAATATCCCTTATGGGAAATTGAGCTGATTTGGATATGATGCCAACATGATTAGAAAATGACTTAGAGGAGTCAAATATTACGCCTAGACTGCATTAGTATACAGCACAATTGACAAGCAAGCCACCCAATTGAGTAGATGTAAGGTAATCAAATTTAAGAAGTTGTTGGCTTGTGCCTAGAGGAAGGAATTCAGTTTTAAACGATTCAGAAGAAGTTTAATACTACAAGACTGAACATCACCAAAACTGAAGTATGTAGTTGGATTATACGTGTAACTGCTGAATGAGAGGAATAGCTTAGTATCATTAGTATACAAGTAGTAGTCAGCAGGAGAGCTATCAGTTAGTAATGAACTGAGTCGAGTCGTGTACAACGTGAACAAGAGCGGCCCAGTACAAAACCTTGTGGAACGCCACAATTCAAGACAGTGGGGCGCAGAAGTGAGTTGGTTGGTACGGATTGACTGAGTATACACGAGGGTGCAGATGAGATGCGAACCAACACAGAGCAGAGTCGGAAAGACCAAACTGATGTTCGAGGCTGTGAGGTAGTTTGCCGTGATCAACAGTATCAAAAGTGGCAGATTGGTCCTAGGCACTTTGTTTATCGGATGATGAGAAAATGAGATTACTAATCTTAGTCAAGGTAATCGTAATCTCGAGATTTCTACAGCGGCCAACGAACGCTAAGTCACGGGAACCAGCTTACTCACCGGCGCTCAGTCAAAACAAAATCGCTAGGCAAAAGGGTTCGGTTCCAGGTCAAGATCTAGGGGTCAGGCAGTCAGACAGTCGGACGGCTACGGTGGATGATGTTTGAAATTGAAGCGAGAAGAGAGATAAGGGGAAGAGGAAGAATCAGGATAAGATTTTTGGAAAAGAAGTGTTTTCAGTCTTGAGTGAAAGACCTGCGCAGAAACTGAAAGAGGTGAAGTGCTGGTGAGTTCGTATGATTGACCAGACAACTGTCGCAATTCTGGCGGGAGTCTATTCCGGAGAGGTGGGGCAGCTATGGCTATGGAGCGATTTCCAAATTTTAAGGATGAGGTGACGGGAGGGCGAAGAAGTGTTAGGACAGATGAGGAGCGGGTTGAACGGAGTGGTTGGATAGTAAATAGTTGACGAAGATAGGAGGATTGAAGTGTGTTGTAGGTGAGGAATAAGACTTTGTACTCTATTCATTCTGGTATTTTAAGCCAGTGCAGTGATTTGAGAACAGGGGTGATGTGATGGTGTTTGAAGGTTGGTTGTTGGTTGGAGCAAGTTGAGAACTGGTGAAGCAGAATTAAGGTTTGAGAGGCTTTGAGATGAGAGACCGTTCAAAATCGAGTCTTAGGGTCGAGATCTTGTCAGAAAAGAAGCGCAAGAACCTGTCAGCAACGGAAGTCAAGAGTCGATGATGAAGAGCTAAGATGTCACGGTGTAGGTTCCTGTTTACCGCTTGCCACAACAACCTAGGATGAGCATAAAGAAACCAAATGAGACAAATGGGTGGATTTCGCAGCTGAGTCAACTTTACGGACATTACGACACTGGGGCCTAAATCTGAGTGGATGAGAAGGTAAACAAGAGCGTCGCCGTCACCTCTCAAGCCGGCTGCATAGCTTCCTAACAGCGGCAGGGCTGGAATGGGCGTGCTGCAACCTTCTTAGAGTTAGCAGGATTAAGCTTATCCAGGATTTCAGAAAAAGTCGACTTTAGTTGGGCAACAATTTCAGTAGACGTTTGTGCTGACAAGCGTGTAAATAAGTGCATATTATAGATCGACCAGCATGTAGTTAAATATAATATGTGAGAAACGACCAGCACTGCTAAGGTAACAACAACTAATTGGGGTATTATGAGAGAGAACTTAACGCTCTTACCGATTGCAAATGGAAAGCAGAGAACCAGCGGGAAGGATTCTGAATTCGCAACGGTTTGTTCCGCATCGTCGGCGAAGGCAGACGATATTCTACGCGAAGTCGCCAACGCAAGACGCTTAAAGTTAGTTTCAGCTTATAAGACGTCGTCGAGACCGGAGCTCACGTCATAAAGGGGACTCCGAACTGTAGGCCTACATCGTAATGACTGCGTGATCGGCAGTTAGTCGACGAAACAGTTCGTTGTAAGAGTGTAGGGCCTACTGTTGAAACAGTAGGCCTAAAGAAACTGCGAGTTTGACTCATCAGATTGAAGCGATGTTAAGTTCAGAACTGCCATTGGTCTAAACTGAGTTGCGTTTAGCCGCGAGAGTTAATAATAATAATAATAATAATAATAATAATAATAATAATAATAATAATAATAATAATAATAATAATAATAATAATAAAATTTCTATAGCGCCGTAACACGGCCGAGGCCGGAGAAAAGGGCGCTTTACATAAGTTCAGGCGACATTAGAAAATTAACTACAGTCATACGATAATTTAAATCGAAACGTTTTGAGCCCTTTCTTAAAGGTATCCAAGGATAGGGCATTCTTCACGTGGTCGGGAAGGCTATTCCACGCAGTGGGTCCGGAAATCGAGAAAGAGGTTTCGCCAAACTGCGTGGAAGACCTCGGAACCTGCAGTAGGTTCCTCGACGAGGACCTCAGCCGACATCTTTTCTCACTGTCTCCGACTCGAATACAAAATTCAGAGATGTAGTCCGGCATGAGGCCATTCAGTGCTTTGTAGTTGGCTATAGAAGTTCAAACGTTAGTCGACACCTCGTCGTCTTTTGGGTGGAGTTTCGGCGGAAGAAAATCTGTCAAGGACTACAGTGTATCGGAAGTAAGGAGTGCATGAAATCAACCGACAACTTCGAGTGAGATTACGTAGCGCTTGTAAACGATCTTACATCGGACATTGAAGGGTGCTTGCAACTGATGAAGTAAAGTGCATCGAGTCAAATTCTTTCCAGCTTCAGAGAACCTGCCTAAAGTCAAGAACCAGTTTACCGCCGGCCAACGCGGGAAGGGTAGTTATAATATATGCTGGTTGAGATAAGGCTATATATATATATATATATAAAGATTTGACTTTACTTATATATATGTTGAAGACTTGTCAGACATTAAAACCTAGTATCTTTCTATTTGATGATTTGATTTGGAATGCTGTACATGATCCAAAATGCACCCAAGCGATCAGCCCTTCATAGAGAGGTTATACATTAAAGTGACAACTACTTGCACGGAGTGTGGTGAGGTGGTTTGAGAGAGTCACAGTAAGCACCCGTGTATGTATGTGTATGAACATTTATATAGCGCCTTTTGTGAACCTATCAAAAACCTCAGAAACACGGTTGTCTACAGTTTTAAAAAGATGTGACTTAGATAAACTGAAATGATTTCCTTACACTAACTTGCCCACTAATCACCAATCGATTCAATTCCATATTATACAGCAGGTAAAGATGGGTTGAGAAGGACAGAGATCATGGCAGAGGATTGTGAGTTGGATGTCTTAACTTAGTCCATATTTTTAGAGCGTCAAATCTGCACTTAATAAATGCCTGATTATGTTACCTACATGTAATGTATATAACATTAATTTAAATAGCATCTTCTGATACCAGCATGCTGAAGAGCAGACATACTGCAAAGCGACTCCTACATAAGACATTCTTGCAACTAACACGTGAGAAATAAGTTCAAAAGACGCCAGTTAAGGTCTACATTTAATTGTAGAAACGCTAACAGCACTCAAGATATGTATAATATAACTTAGGAGTAAAAGTGAGAAACAAAATAAATCCACGATTAAACGCATTGTTACAAAAAGTAACTGACAATAGCAGACACTAAATTGACAAAGGAACATTTTAAATGTCTGATACTGAAAGACAATCATTGTACGCTGTACACTTGTCTCGTTACTTTAACACACAATGACTGTGATTTAAACCGGAAAAATTTTTTCTAGCTCTATTAGTAAAGTCTGCTATTGGCAAAACCCCTTACAATTTAAGAGTTTACTAGTAGAACAGTGGCTTGCATGCGTGTACTGTTTTCACCACAACCTTTCATTCGGTCATGGTTCATAAAACACTCAGCCGCGCATCAAGCTCTGAAGCATCGGAATGGAACGGCAGAGGCACCGCCCCATACGTCATTTTTACGTAAGCAAACATTAAAACAATGATGAGACTGGTTATGCACAAAATATTTGCAACGAAACCTGCGAGTATAAAATTACGCTGTCGTAAAAATAAACGAGCTACATAAATTGCAAGAATTGACCTAGTTCTAAATTAAACTGCGGTAAGGGATGAATGAATTCAATTAACCCTGGTTTGATTTTTTGCAGTAAATTGGGCTTAGCCATGGTTAATTATTTACAGACATAGTTATCGTATTATAGCCATAGTTAATCAAATAATTAGTCATGCTTAACCAGTTGAGAAGATCAGTCCACTAGAACAGAGAAATTGCAGCAACCACAATATGTGAAAGGAAAATATAGTAAAGTCTTAGGTCAATTTGGTTTTAGTATGCAACAAGTTTTATTGATCATTCTCTGCTATCACAGAAGAACAAAATATTTACAATAATAATTACTAAATAATTGTAAATAAAAAAATCTACTTTTGTGTATTTACAATTTGAATACCCAAGACAGACGGTGGGCATAAAATCACTCTTAGGAGTGCCATGGCTGCAAAAACGGTCATCACAGAAGGCTTCATAGCAACCAGAGCTATTGAGGCTTTAGTGTGTTCACACACAATGTAATAACATAACAGAGCTTTCTATCACAAATTACTGCAATACTGTATATTCTAACAGCAACTTACTGCAAATGCTCATTATTCGTGCAGTGAAAGCTGTCATGGTAAATTACTCAAGTTTCACAGCACATTTCTGGCATCTGAACTGTCTGTCATTTCCACAGGACGAAAAGAGTAGCAGTCTCACATTTTACTGAAGTAAATATGTGTCTAACAGTAAGCCACAGTAAAAGCAGTCAATTACCTGCCAATTTACTATTCCGGAAATAAAAAGCCACATGCACTTCATATTTAAAATGTAAAAATCCTGTTTGTCCACTGACTGAAAAAAGGACATTATTTTTCATTGTTAAACACTCCAGGCACACTTTCTATATATAGTGTACTACTATTAAATATTTTTTATATACAGTGTACTACTATTCAATGGTCTATGCAGTATTTCTAGGACCATTAAGACAACAACATCAGAACCCGAAAGTGTGTGAACAATTTTCACAAAAAATTAAAAAAATGCCCTTGCACAACTTTACCCTATGGCGGACTGTGTTACTGTCTGCAGTCACAAACCAAAAGATGTTCTTATAAACAGAACGAGTTGGCAAACTTTGACAAGTAAACCCCAAAAGAATTAGACAAACAAACAAACAAGACAACTAGAAACAGAATGAAAACGAAGCAGACAAACAAAATTGCATACAGACAGACAAATGGACAGACTGACAGAGATTGGTAGACAACAGTGAAGCTCAAAAGTACTCTGTAAATGGTTACCATCAAAAGTACTTGGACAAGTGAAGTCCGTCAAAGTAAAGTACTTGATATATGTATAATCTGCGAAAGTATCGGTGAAATCACACTTTTGAAAAGTTTCAAATCAGGAGTCATAAGTAACATTAATTCAAAGGAGTAGCCACAATCCTTTTGATGCTAGTACTTTGCAAAGTTCTGGAATACTGCCTGCCAAATATGAGCGGCAATTTATGTAGGTGGCAAGTTAAATGGGTGGCCAACTGCAGAAGTGGTCAGTACCATGGGTGACTGGGAGCCTGTATTCGTGCAGAGTCAAGTCAACAATAATGTTCACAAAATAGAACAAATCTGAAAACATCCTTTTGCCTAAGCACTCAGCAGGCTTTTGAACTGTCCATTTCTACTAATGATGCCACTCCCAAATGACCTCGGTAGCATGCATACTGTGCAAACCACACAAGTATCTGTCGATACACCTCCAAATTATGCCCGGCCAAAGTTAGACAGACAGATCTAACTTCTAAATTGAAAAGCACCAATGACAAGCCATTGCATACACCTATGTCGAGCAATAGTATACACCAACGGCATGCCATAGAATATATACCAAAGAATACATCAATGGCGTACCAAACAGTATACCAATAGTGTCTGCGTGAGCGTTATACGTTTGACTTCGCCTTGACCTCGTAGCCCGTTCCTCCCCTTCGAATCATATACGTCTTATTGCGCCACGTGATCGTCGATGACGTATGCGCTTTAAGTGTCAAGCCGAGTGACGTCAGTTCGCGAAACAGCCAACCAATGACGTATTCAACTTTTGAAAATGGCAGAGGACCACCCTGAAATAAGAGTAATAAATAAATAAATAATAATAATCTAACAACTTCTATAGCGCCACTGTAATATTGCTCAAGGCATCAGTCAATGGTTTGGTTGCATTCTGGAACATCTGGCATCTGCATTGGTTAGACATTATGACTGACGATTATGACATTATTATAATATACTTTTTACAATCTGCGGCAAAGACTTTGAATGATGTGTGTGACATTACGCAAAGGTTACTTTGATTTATAGGAAATAGATTTAAAACTTTAAGACAATAATGCATATATTGAAAACCGCGACATGTCTAAACTCTATCAAAACTCATCGGGACACTGAGACAGCAACAGAAAAACCAGGACAATCCTGGAAAAACCATGATGTCTGGTCAACCTACATTATTTTCATCTACACTTTTGCCTCTACTTGTACCTTTACCTATGCATACCTGGATGACTAGAAGAAGGATGTAGTCGAGCAGGAACCAGATGAGCAGATGGACAAAGAAGAAAGCTGCACTGCTCCAGTTGAACAGCATCCCGAATGACCAGGACGTCACCAGTCCCAGCAACAGGCATTCAGACAGCGGCTCCAGTACGATCGTAAAAGGCGCTAAAGAGATGCGCAGCCTCGTCCACCTGTCGGCACAGAGGTAATTTGGAGGTCATTTAGTTGTTTAGAGGTCATTTGGAGATGAAATGGTCAACAAGCTGTATTTTAGAGGTCACCTAGTCATCTAGAGATCATTTGGTTACTTAGTGATCCTATGGTAGTTCACAGGTCAGCTAGTCACTTATAGGTCATATGGTTGTTTAGAGGTCATCTGCTCACTTACAATTCAGCTGGTCATTTTGAGGTCAGCTGCTAACTTAGAAGTCATTTAGGCACTTTGAGATCAGGCGGTCACTTAAACGTCAGCTGGTCGTTTATAAGTCAGTTGCTCACTTACAGATCATCTCGTTCCTATTACACAGATTGATTTCATCAAAGAGTTGCAGTACCAGTAACAGTTGACACAATAGAAGTCATTGTGCCATTGAAGTGCTTCAGCCCAAGGATTGCCTTACCTCATCATTCTGGCCTGGAAATGATGGACTGAGTAAGTGCCAGAATTCTGAAGGGCCGGCTGTGAGCAAATCTGGACAGTCCAGCCCCTGAAATAAAACAAGACATGTGACATACTAATACTGATTACGGTAGCGAACAGTGTGATGCATTACTACCGATGGTGGTGATGGTGGTGTTGAGGGTAGCAAAACGTTTCTACATATGATTAAACGATGAAAAGAATAATGACGAAAATAAAAATGATGATGATGATGATGATGATTACGACGACGACGACGATGACGATGATAATAATGATAATGACAATGATGATGACAAGAAGGAAGAACAATAATATCAACAAGAGAGATCCTAGGAAATACATGCCAGTATTATGCATTATAAATCTGTTAGCATTCTGGCTACATTAGTGTTTGCTGTTTCCAGGCATATATTCTGAAGCAGTGTGAGTCCATTCGGTACCCTGCTTTGTCTGTAAACCAATGACTGCAGGCTCCAGCCTGCTGAGCAGTCTCTGTGTAACGACCCAGTACAAGTTGTTAGCACACAACAGTACCTGTTGCCAAACAACATAATTTGGTACTGGTGTCGGCTGGGAAGTAAACGCAAGTCCTGCAAAGCACTGGACCATGTCCTGGATCTCAAATTCCTCCACTGCTGGATCAAGGGCCGGAGAGTAGGGACTAAGCGCCTACCCCACATTGCGCATGGGACATCGGAGCTCTACTTCTACTTGAGTTTGCCTCCTCGTACAGTCAGCCTACATCAAACGATACCTGGACAGGAACAGATGACCGAGATAGTAGTCTTCGGCGAGGTAGCTGCCGAGAGTCTGGATGCCACCGATTTCGTCGAGTACAGCCTTGCGAAAGAGACAGGACATTCCCGTGACGCAGTTGATGCCAAGTACAGCTGCCAACAGATACATTTTGGCGTGCTGTGTTCCAAAGTACACCTACAGAACGTAATGCAATGTAATGTAATGCAACTAGATGGGTAGATAGGTTTTTAAGTACATAAGTAAACAGGTGGGTAGATATGTACCGGTAGGTACGTAGGTAAGTCAAGTACATAGATAGGCAGGTACGTTACATAGAAGTAGATAGTTAGGTACGTATGTATGTAGGTAGGGTATGTACATAAATATGTAGGTAGGGGTAAGTGGGATTTTAAGTACATAAGTAAATAGGTAAGTAGGTAGATAGATAGATAGCTAGGTAGCTTAATTTAAGTCCATAAGTAGGTAGGTTGCCAGATGAGTTGTTCAGTAAATAATAAGCAGGTAGGTAAGTAGTTTCTTAAGTATATTAGGAAGGTAAGTAGGTAGGTTAAGTGCAAAAGTAAATAAATAGGTAGGTTAGTAGGTAGGTAGGCAGGTGAGTTGTTAAGTAAATAAATAGGTAGGTAGGTTTTAAGTATATAAATAGGTAAGTAGGTAGGTAGGCAAGTATGTAGATAGGTTAAGTACATTCATAGGTGGCAAATGGATAGGTTGTTAATTAAATATGTATATAGGCAGGTACTTGGGTAAAAGTTACTAATGTTTTGTTATTATTTGATAAATGCCAAATATTAACAAGTGACAATGAATACAGCAGCATCCATCTATCCATCTCTGCATCTCTTCTTTCCTCCCTTCTTCCCTGCCTACCTCATTCCCTTTGTCCATTCATCCATCAACCTACCCATTCACCCACCCAACCAGGATCTAGACAAACAAAATTATTGGTAAAGTTAGAACAACCTCTGAAGAACAAATTACATTTGCAGGCATAAACTTTCACTAAGTTGATAATTTCAAATTATCAGCTCTTGCAGAGAAGATAACTATATATCAGAGTTCATGTACGTCACAAGTGGTTTCAATAAAAATGATCACCAAATCTTCAATTTAAGTTTTGACTATCAATTCTTTTAATAAAAACCCTTTATCAGCCCTGCTTGAAACAGTGAACCCATTACGTTAAGCTTTAGATAACAGACATCACTCAAACACAGCATAGCGTAGTACTGCTAGTGTGCACACGATGGTCTCTTCAGTAGCCCACTTGTCCTGTAATCCAACGATTGCAAGCCTGCTGAGCGGCCTCCATGTAATGAACGTGGGTAAGTTGTGTACTTGTCTCTGTACTACCAAGCAGTAGAGTTGGTACTGGTGTGAACTGGGAAGTAAAGGGCAAGTCCTATGATGCACTGGCCCGATGTCCAAGCCCTTGGGATTCATCCATTGCTGTGAGGCCTGGGAGCTTTAATGTCCTTTCTTAGCATTAATATCACTTTTCCGGAGAACTGTTGCAAGTCCTAGAAGGGAAAAGCAGTTCACTGAGCTAAGCCCCAGGGCAGCCAAGAACATTACGAGTCAGCAACTTCACTTTCTCAGCCTGAGCACACAAAGGTTGGGACCGATCCTCTCCCTCACTACCTTATCTTCCGACTGAAAGTGTACAGTTAGTGCATTCATTTTATAGCTAAATACGCTAGGAAGGAAACCTGTGGAGAAATCTCGAAATAACATAAGGCCTTGACAGGGATTTGAACCCTTGACCTCTGGACTGACTGTCCAAAGACGCTAGCCATTAGACTATTGCGCCAGTTTTATAATTAGCAAAAAGTTACTTTACCAATACTGGCAAAGTCTCGGTTGCTGGTCTTAGGTTTTGGAATTAGCTACCTAGTCATGTCCACTCTGCAAGTTCTTTGATGTAGTTCAAGTCTGGTCTCATCGTTTTCGGACTGCTCATTCTCCGCAGCCTGTCTATTCCAGTCTCTTAAGGATCCTTAAGGACCTCAACTGGTTCAGTTCGAAATACCTTGATTTTGAATGCAGTTTTGCTAAAAGTCACCATCGACTGTGCTTCACAATAACGGTGCCAGACAGGATTAGATGAGGTTAGGAAAAACTGGTTTAGACTAATGGCTTATTTTATTATTACTATTTTACATTATTATGTTACAATATATTACATTAGTTTATTATTAAATTATTCTGTTGTATGCCTTACTGTTTTATCTTAATAATAGTGTACGACTATCTAGGTTACCATTGTCTTAAACCGGTCACCTTGGTTATATCTACATATTGTGTATATACAGGTCCTAGGTTTATATATGGATAACCAAAGGCCTTCGTAGCCTATGATCAGACATTATAATTATATTGTAGCTAGGTAGCTCAATTCCGGAGACACAATTATCTGCTGCATGATAGCGTACACAAAGGCGCATTGGTGCATGTATGCCAAGCTGTGCTAGTCACCGAGAAGAAGACGCATGCATACGATCGTGTATCATACACTGCCCTGAAAGTGATTACAAAGCTGATAAAACGACAACGATTATCAAGAAGAGAGATAGTTGATAGACCAAAAAGTATATATGCATACACACATATGCAGGCATAACACATAGCAGATTCTTTTTTTCTGGTTCTCTGCCGTCAGGCAGGTTCAAACGTCCGATGACGCCACTCCTTTCGGTACTGAGCTAATGGTTTCAGCCTGCTGTATCCGTCCGTCATCACCCAATCCAGCAGCATCTGTTTGGGTCTTCCTCTTGTCCTCCTCCCCACCATTCTGCCCTCAATTACGTTTCTCAAGAGTGAGTCCCCTCTCAATATGTGACCAATCCATGTTCTGTGTGATCTCCTTATTGTAGCTATCATAGATCTTCTCCAATTCTTTTCAGCACCTTCTCGTTTGTCATGTGCTCCATCCTACTAACTTTTTCCATCCTACGCCAAATCCACATTTCGAAGGCCTCCACTCTCTTGATGTCCTCCTTTGTCATGGTCCATGTTTCGGATCCATACAACGCTACGCTCCATATCAGAGCTTTAATCATTCCTTTCGTTAAGTTCTTGTTCATTTTTCCTCTCAGTAACTGTTTTTGTTTTGTTTTCAGAATGCGTCTTTGCCGAATGCTATTCTTCTTTCAATTTCCGTGTGGCATTTTGCATCTTGCGTGACAACGCTCCCCAGGTAGCAGAATTATAGCAGATATACAATACAATACAAATATCTGCAACGCATGTATATAGTGGCGTCTACCGTCAGTCATGAATGCCGGTCTTGCAGAGACCCAGAGGCTGCGGGAAATACGGACGCAGTGTCTTTTACCATGTGTACGAGGGATTGCTTGGTAGCAGGGAGACAGCCTAAATGTGTTGATTTTAAATTTCTTGTTGCAGTTTTTCATCAGTTTTGTCGTTGTTAGCAGTTAAATTATCGATTTTGGTCTTTTTAAAAATTTTCTGCCATGTTCTTCCAGTGCTGAGATAGTTTTCAATTATCTTTTCTTCTTCGTATTAATTTGTGTGCAGTTCTTATATGTGCCATTGGCTGACCTGTGTAATTGTAATTGTAAACGAACATTTCTAAAGCGCCACTTGGGAAACAGTGGCGCTCCCGACTTGAACAAACAAAAAGGATTTCAGGCGTCTGCAAGACTGGGTAGGAGAAAGACTAAGTAACTGAAGCCGCAGGTTAAGAGGAAGGGAGTTCCAGCTGGAAGGGCCAACAAAGGCAAAGCTCCTGGACTGAGCAGTCGTAGTGCGGACGCGAGGGACTACCAAGAGACCACGGGTAGCTGAGCGAAGGGAGGCATGGGCAGGCAACGAGGAAACCGGAATACAAAAAGAAGTTACGTAGGACGGAGCAGAGCCTAGAAGGCAGTTGCGCATGAGGATAAGAATCTTAAACTGGATGCGTTGACGGAAAGTAAGCCAATGAAGTGAATCACGAATAAAAGTAGATATATGGGCAGACTTTGGAAGATCACCGATAAGGCGTGCAGCAGCATTAAGTATAGACTGAAGCTTGGAGGTGTTAATTGCAGAAAGTCCAATATAGGCAGCATTGCCAAAGTCAATCCTAGTGCAAATCAGGGCATGGACCAAGGTAGTGATCGCATGAAGAGGAAGCGAGTGACGAATAGAGCGGAGTTGTCGTAGGTGGTAAAGACAAGAGCGGGAGATATTATTTACATGGTCAGTCAGAGTAAGAGTTTGATCCAGGATGATTCCGAGGTCACGGACTGAGGAAGAGAAGTGGATATGAGGGAAATTAGAGGAAAGGGAACTAAAGTCAATTTTGTGCTTCATGACTTGGATGGGCAGAGCAAGTGCCCATCCACATTCTCTTACTTCTACGATTTTTAGATGCACCCTAACACAGCTGACACTCTTTTAATTATCTGCGTTCATGAGTTGTCCATGAACTGAAGAATTTGTTCGTTTCTCTTTAAGTCACGCCTAGTTAATTATCTGCTGTGCCTCTTTTCTTTTGTTTAATTTCTGTCACTGTGATTATAGCTGCTCCATTACGTTATCTGCTTTTTAGAGGAAATCGTCAAGAGGAAATCGATGAAAACCTGAGGATCCCGTGGAGATAGGAACAAATCTAAATGAAAATGAAGAAGTGGTGCAGGAGAAGAGGGAAGACCATCAGAGCAGCTGAAGCAGCAGAAAGCAGCCAAGGGTTTCTCCAGCAGAGCAGTCAGTTTAACCAGTGTTGTGTGGGCTTATAGTTCATAAAACATTGAACACTGGCCAACCACAATACTTAAGATCAGTCCTCATTCCCCAGACTTATCGTTATTCAACCGGGTCATCTGATTGCCTTCATCTGGCTATACCTGAATAGAATGGTTCTTGTTGAACAGGCTTTTTCATTTTGGAATCTTGATTTTGGAACTATCATCCTGTAACAGTTAGTTCTGCTCAGTCACTTGCATCATTTCATTCTCAACTTAAGATTTACCTTTTTCAGATTGCTTATCCACCACAGGCTGCCTCTCTGTATTAGTTGACTGAACTTCTGGATATTGATCTGACTGCAGCTTGGTTTTGGAGCGCCAACAGTTGATGCCTTGTGCATTAGAGACCACCGCAACAGAAGTTATTAATTAACTAACTAGATTTCTTAACTGCTGCACGGTGAGGTAACTGTATGCTTCACAGTTCATCAGCCATCATCATTCCTAATTCTCAATGCAATGCTGTCCAGGGACTCCGAATATGGCACTCTCCGGTCGGCTCCCCTTGGACTCCTGACTGTCCCTCGTATGCGCACTGCTACAGCGCAGTCTAGAAGCTGTGCCTACATTGGACCTAATAGCTGGAATCGCCTTTCCCGAGAGCTCCGACTTGAATTCCTCAGTTTGTCCCTTCTGCAGTTTCGCAAGCGCCTGAAGTCTGTATTATTTGACAGTGGTCTCACTGGTTCGGGTTGGGAGAGCCTCTGATGAGTCTATTCTTGAAGTGGCGCTTTATAAATGTCAGATTACAATTACAATTACAATGGTGTCAATTCCAGATGGGTCTCTGTTGGTTTGGCTCTATGAGTTTGCAACAGTCTGCCAGTGGTGACTTTTCCAGTCATGTGAGCAGTATTTGCTATCAGATGACTTGTTGCTTCTAATGAACTTTAATACCATTTACCTGGAAATTTTGACACAAAACTTGTTGTATAAATCAGTAGACAATGCTTGTCTGACATAAAATTCCATCTCTGTCAGTCTGCTTGTCCTCCGTAGCTAGTCCTATAGCCTCTGGAGCCTCAAGTATCTTGACTAGCTCCATCCAAAGAAATCTGATTTCGAAATGCAGTTTTGCTGAGAAATGACCATTGATTGATGCCTTCGATGTGCATTATAATAACGGTGCAATAGATGCCATCAAATGACATTAGATAAAATAAGATCAGAATAAATTATAGAAGATTAGATGGGAATAGATTAGAAAAGTAGTGCAACCTTTTCAAGGACTGCAGCAAATCCATTACGATCACAGACGAAAGGCAACTGATGAACAAGACCAACATTCTCTGAAGACATGCAACAGGAAGCCATCTCCAGCAGAGTGTTCTGGCTCACTACAATGTACAAATCATCATCATCATCATCATCATCATCATCATCATCATCATCACCACTATTACATGTGTTCTCATTAATATTTATTCAATTTTTTGTTATCAGAATTCGTCGTCGTGGTCATCATCGTAGCGATTCCCTCTGTAGGTTCACATCGCTCTTAGGCAGTCGAATGATTTATTACGGCTGTGTATATACATATGTATGTATATATATATATATGTATGTATATATATGTATGTATATATATGTATGTATATATATACATATATATGTATATATATACATATATATATGTCTGTGTGTGTTTGCGTGCGTAGTCTAGGGAATTTAGATTGTATGTGAAATTGTGCATCTACTATTCACGCGATGTCTACATATATATATCAATAGACGGACAGAAGAGATGCACCGAGTCATCCCACTGTTTTGAAATGGACTGACGGGATTCGCTGACCTACCGTGGGAGGCCGCAAAGGATTCTGAGGGGGATAGTTTTGGCGCCTGTAGGGGAGATGAGTTCTGCCGAGGACGTTGAGCGGGTGAATGTTGACGTCGTTACTCGAAGCAGACTCAGAGTCTTGAACGAAACTGTGCTGTCTACAGTGATTGTTTTCCTTCGATGGAACAAAGGCTCGTTAAGGAAAGATTGATTGCGAGACAGTCAAGACGAAAGGAGTGAGATTCGCGTCCAACAGTGATTAGCGGAGGAATTGGCTGATGAACAAACGTATGAATCGCAGAGACCCTACGAACTCTGAACTGTTGTGTCGATTCGACCGAGGTAACAAACTTCTTAAGACTGGATGGAATCGCCCTTCTCGCTGGGCGAAAGACTAAACTGCGATAAAGTCAACGAGTGCGCAAGAAAGACATACGAATGCTTGCAAGTACCTGCCGGCCATCGGGGGAGGTTTATTTTTCTATTACTGTCTTCTGAATTTATGATTAACAGTAACATTCTTCCAGTTAGTATGATAATGCCGGCCTAGGTAGGTTAGCTAACACTGACCTTTGACACCGTTCTTGTATGTATGTATGTATGTACTGTATATGTATATATATATATATATATGTATAAATATTGTTTAAAATTTTTGCATACATTAAAGCTTTATTATAATCGAGCGGACTCTTGTTTGATGTATGTTGTACAGTCAGACAATCATACACCTGCTCAATTATAAGTGACTGTTATCTAGGCAAATCCAGCAGTAGATCCCTGCGAGGCGCCGCGACGCCCTCTACTGCGCATTTTACGAGCGAGTGACTAAGTACGGAGTGTTGGATACGGGAGAGGGGAGTCGCTACAGTCATCATCATTATCATCATCATCACCACCACCACCACCATCAGCATCACTATTACATGCATTCTCATTATTATTTATTCTATTTTTTATTATTAGAATTATTACAATTAAAATTATTATTATTATTTCCCCAAGGTAGATAGATTTCTCAGGATTTGAAAACTGTCCAGAGAAAATAACAAATCATCTCGAACGATTCCACCTCGTCAAGTAGGCATATGGCAAATGTTCTACAGAAGGCAACGGCATCAAAGCACCCAATTGTTCTAGCAAGAATTGCTATTATTATTTATATGATTATTTATTATTTTTATTGCTGTTATTATTACCCATATTATTATCACCATAATCATCATCTATCATCATAATCTTCATCGTTCATCATCATCGTCTAACTGAAAGTAAGTAAGTAAGATCATGCTTACTCTGGATGCCACTGTCGGAGATAAGCAGGAGTTCATACTTGGCTTTGTCATAAGCTTGAGCCAAGTTGTTAATCTTCGGGTTGATACCGAGGTCTTTAGCACCACCTACAACATCACAAAGCAAAGGTAACACACTAGCTTACACACCTAAATAAATAAACTAATATTATTACTATTTATTTATTTATTTATTTATAACAATTATGAGATCAACATGTCAGACGTAAAACTTGAAACAGGAGGGACGGGCTCAGGAGTGGAAATTAGGTGATGGAGAAAAGATGAAACTAATTAACTCATAAGTACAGAAATAAAAGTTCTGAGTTGTATTTAAAAGTAAAGGTTACAAACTAGTTTACGTGCCTCTCTCTCTCTCTCTCTCTCTCTCTCTCTCTCTCTCTCTCTCTCTCTATATATATATATATATATATATATATATATATATATATATATATATATATATATATATATATATATATATATATATATATATATATATATATATATATATATATATATATATATATATATATATATATATATATATATATATATATATACTCCTGGGATGCGTAATGATAAAGGCAACATCTTGTTTATATGCCTTTACATAAACTCCTCAAAGTGTGGTCTAAAATGGTAAAGGGAAATGTAACACACAAGTTTCGTCAAATCAAGTCCACAAGAACCGAATAGACCGGTCAGTTTCTGTGCCAAGTTAAATCCAAAGACGTCAGGTCATATAATACATATACATATATATATATTACCTTGGTATAGTGGTGCACAAAATATGAAAAAATAAAACTGCATGGGCATCTACACTTCCGAATACTTGCAAAGACTTGAAAGTACAGGTGTCCTGTGGTTTGCATAGGTGCAGGTGCACTACCGTAGGTGCATTACTGTTTTGTGGTTGGCAGATCAGAGGTGCAAATCGCTGGGCCATGACTTGTAAGGTCGGCTTTGGTGCTGAATGTAGACTCAATCATGTGTGACCAAGGTTTTAGAAATTCCCACCACGATTTCAGAGAAGCAAGGAAGGGAATGCAAGCACTATAAGGCAAGATATGAGGTATGATCCGGTAAGCTAAGGTTTATTGTAAAACATATATAAGTGTATGATAAGGTAAAGTAAGATAAGCTAAGTTAAAAATATATAAGGTAAAGTAATTAAAGAACTCTTATCTAACAACTTCTGTAGAGCCGTTGTCACAATGCCCAAGACATCAATCAGTGGTTGCTTCAAGTAAAATCATAATCAAAATCATAATCTGTTGGAGAAGCCAGGTTGAATTCTTACAGGGCAGAGAAACCAGAAGTTAGGCTTCTGTGGGGAGGCAGGTTAAAACAGGTGAATCTTAAGTTTAGACCTGATTGACATCACAGAACTGACAAAACGAATCGAACTTGTTGGCGAATTCTAGTTATCTGTGCATTGCTTTGCCTGCTGACGTACTTTTTGTTCTTAATGATCTGACATCATTTAGGGGGCGCTTTTCTGAGGTACTTAAAGGCGCTATATCAAATGTCTAGATAACTAATTAACACAGTTCTCTTCCCGACCACTCTCTCCCTATTCCTCTCCCCTATCTCTGTCTTGTTGGATGAAATAGTGCGCGTATCAGATCAAAACTTCATCCCTCTCTGGATTGATAAAGAAAATCAATCTTTCGAAGACCAAATTTATGCCTGTTAGAGTTTTCTGGCCCAAAGAGTCAGTATAAGGCTTGAGGCCCTACAGGCAGGCAGTCGCCCCGCTGACCCTACCCTAAGACCAGGACCTGTGTGATGCTACATATATCTAGGGCTGCCGCAAGTACTCGAGTACTTGCGAGTAGTCAGTTCTAAAAATAATCCAATAGTTTTCAGCACTCAAGTATTCTGCCATGTTCTTTGTTCGGTAACTTAATTGTTTCACTCAACTAGGGTAAATGCAAAACCAGCTCAAAGCCTCAGTGGAATGCTTTCGATGCCATCGGTTATCGGTTTTACAGGGGACATGGAATTTGGTCACAGCTAGAGGTCAAGAGACCATGTACTGCCTACTTTGCCACCATGTCGTAATTGTAATCTCGAGAATTTCTAAAGCGTTACTTTAAAACTAAGCACAGGGCACCAGCTTATTCGCGAGTGCTGCCTCAAGTCAGAAGGGTTGTCCAACGATGCCATAAATAGAACAAAGTCCGATTGCCAGAAGACCAGAGGGAAGGGGATATGTCAACGCTCTCACATCGTAGAGCTTCACAAATGTCCAGGTTGTCCCTCCCATCTCAAGTTTCGGATTCAGCTCTTTCCCGGCCATGTTTCTTTCAACCTCATGAAGGTCCATAATTCAAAGCTAGTGAACCACAAATACTACTGTGTTAGATTTATGTCCGCAACTCGTATATTCTGAGTGGCCTAAATTAACTGTGACACGGTTGTCCAATCGGTAGGGAGCTTAGTCTGTAATTGTTCTGAAGAAGACATAAAACATAACATAAGGCAGTTGATTGTTGGTAGTTGAGTAGCAAATCAGTCAAGTTTGGGAAGGACGTGATTTATAGGCTGCTGCTAAGTTTCTGATTCTTTTAAAGGTAAATTTTAAATTGTCAGGAATCACCAATGATAAACCATGGCTATGGTAAACACTAGAGGAGCCTAGTATGTTGCAGTAAATACAATGCATAGTCTAATAAGGAACTAAGTAACCAACTGTGTATATAATCTAAATATATACTATTCACTTATGCATATGAGCAAATATATATTTTGTACATATATACATGCGCAAGTAGTGACATAATATAACCGACCCATAAAACTTGCAAGCACTTGACGAAGTACTTGAAAGAGTTTTTCAATTCTGAAAATACTCGATAGCTGCAGCCCTACACAAGTCATGGCCTTGGGCGCAAACGGTTCCGAAAAATATTGATTGGTTCACGTGACTAATGACGTCCGATAGCAACTGTCTTTACAGCTCAGACCCTTGTAATCCCAGATCAGTTTGGTAGCTTTCCTCTGCACTTCCTCTAGTTGTTCTATGTCATGTTTCAGCTATGGATTCCATACCAGATACAATATTCCAACTGTGGCCTCACCAATGATTCGTACCTCAGTATTATATCCTTGTTTCTGCAAACTAGTGTCCTCTTGATCACACTTAAGCACTAAATCATCTGGGAGCTCTGGTGGAGCTAAATGAAAACTGGAAAATTGATCTCTGTGCAGCAGTCATCAGTGATGCTGAGAACTTGTGCAGATAATGGGGTATCAAAATGAGCAGATGTATTAGAAGAAAAGTTCCATGCTTTGTTGAAATGTGTCAGACGTCAGACTGACTTTGCAGGAGTAGAAATGCATTCTTGACCAAATTTCCAATCATTTTTCACAGTTACGAGAATTGGAGAGCTGATTTGTTTTCTTTGTACAGCTGAATCCTTGATGAATCAGCAGGATTTTAAAAATCGTGAACAGCACATTGAACTCCAAATTGAATGTGTCAATCTGGCACTCAATTTATTGGAGCTGAGCCAACTTTACGGATAAAATCTTTCCATTAAAGAAAAAAATAAATGGCTAAGTTTGCACACTGCTGGAGTACATTTAGATTAGTGACACATAAGACTTTGGCCACAGCTCTTCAGATTTTGTTGACATTGCCAGACTCGGTAGCCTCTTGTTAACGTTCTTTCAGCAAATGGATTCAAACCTATCAAATGTTTTATGGTCTACAATGTCACATGAGAGATTAACCATTTAAACCCTGCTGTTCTTTCCACTGAGAATGAAGTAGCTGCTTCAGGGACGTAGCAATAGATTGTGCAGGTTGTGCAAAGCACAAGGGCCCACGAGGCCAGGGACCACCTGGGCCCCCAAGGGGCCAAAGCCGGTTGCTCAATTACGTAAAGCAACATAGCCAAAGTTCAGTCCGCACAAGGGCCTTCGGAAGGCTAGCTACGCCACTAAGCCGCTTCCATCAAGTTTGTAGCTATCCCGGCTAGAAACGTTTTGCTTTGGGTTTTTGGTGCCATAATACTGTCATTGATTAATGTTCAGCATGATGTTTCTCTAAATTGCTGTTTTTCATTAAAATTTGAAATTTCTATTCAGAGGAGGGAGCGATTGTCATCGCTCGCCCAGGCGCTAGAATACCAAGCTACACCACTGCCAATGTTGCTTTCATTGTACTGGTTGCCCACTGAGCAGAGAAACCAGTTTAAAATATGTCTGCTAGTTCACAAAGTACTACATTTAAATCAGCCGACCTATCTTTGTTCCATGGTCAAACCAATAAATATTGCACTCGATTAAAGGACACTAACTTATTGGTGCCTCGCACCAGAACAGTGATGGGTTCTCGAGTGCAGATAATGGGGTATCAAAATGAGCAGCTGAATTAGAAGAAAAGTTCCATGGTTTGCGGAAATGTGTCAGACGTCAGACTGACTTTGCAGGAATAGAAATGCGGTAGCCAGTCCAAAGCCCCGAAATACGCTGCCCAGTTCAGTTTGTTCTTCAATTCTTTGATGCCCCTCAGCTGTAAAATTAAGACTCATCTCTTTCAACTTGCTTACCCACCGTATTCTAACTTCTGGTTTCTCTAACCCACTGGAATTCGACGTGGCTTCTCCAACGGATTAAGCTCTTCACGATTTCACTTTAAGCGGACATCAATTGATGCCTTGGGCATTATGACAAGGGAGCTATAAAAGGCATTAGAATAGAATAGACTAATGGTTAGAATAGTGGAGTCTATTACATGAGCCCCAGTCAGATAGTCTCAGAGTGCTTTAAAAGATCATTTCACTGAGACACACTTTAGCAGTCCAATAATGAGAACATCTCCACTTCAATGCAGGCACATATTGACCTGAGCTGTGAAATGTCTAAGGCGTGGGTTATATTCTGGAGATCAGTGGACTGTGACTATGGTGGCACCGATAATCATGGTGACGGCACACCTGAGGAATTCCTCACCTGATACAACCCAGTAAGTCAAACAACACTCCAACCAGGACACTAGAATATGGTAATGTGTGCACATGTATACTGGTAATAGCACACTACAAATACATGCAAACATGCAGGACAAAAGCACACAGTCGCATAATAGAACAAGGATCTTGAAAGGCACTACATAAAACTCAGAGCTACACAATGCATACACTGATACACACATACATACATACATACATGCATACATTGATACACACATACATACATGCATACATACATACATAGGCTACTCACACGCATACATACATATACACACAAGAATATATACATATACACAAATAAATACATATGCAAATAAATACATACAGGCAGACAGAAAGACAGACATACGTATACAAACATATATACACACAGTAAAACACATACTAATGCACATAATATACCTTCTTCCACATAAAATATACACATAACATGTTCAAATACACATATACACATGCAAAGATGAATACACATACACGCAGAAGAGAAATGGCAAAAAAGAACACTGCTAATAGCGACATCTGGGAGCAGGCGTTGAAATTGATTCATCTGCTGACTAAGTACAAGAAACAGCTCTGAAAACTAACGAAAAAGTGGATGGACAGTTAGGCAGAAAGCCTGATGGACGAATCAAAAGATGGACCGACAGACAGACAACACAGCAAGACAATTAGATGGACAGGTACATGTGTGTATGTATGAATAGCTGAGACAGAATGGCAGACAGACAGGCAGACATATAGATACACTGATGGGCAGACATTTGGGCGAACGATAGGCAGATATACAAACAAGAAGATCAGCATGCATGTATAATAACACAGATGGGTGGACAAAGAGATGGACAGAACACACAGACATATAAATAGACAAAGAATCACACAGATAAGAAGATGAACAGATAGATGAGCGCAGATAGACGTTTTTCATCAAAGTAAGTAAGATCACAATGGTCGTTTGACCTTGAGACCACCTACCAACAAACAGTTGTGCATCTACGTTGGGATGTTTACAGATGAGACTTTGGACGACCATAATGGAAGGATCACTGGCATCCTCCACGCAAAACAAAATCTCGTACTACAACATGAAAAAATACACACTTGATGCAATGTAATGTAATGTAACTGAACATTTCTACAGTACCACACACATAAGCACGCACACACACACACACAACAGCCCCAAATGTCGTCCAAAATTGATAATTCTTAATACCTTTTATAGCATCCTGTTGAACTGTTGAACAATCCACATCACCCCAAGTTACCTCATTACCTTATCTTACCTTAATCGAGTAGGAAACTGCGTTTTTGTGATGCATATGCATGAAATCAAATTGAAGATCATCTGCACCTCATATATATATATATATATAAATCTGAAAATACCAGCCTGAACTGACCATATCCCATATCACCGCAACTTACCTTATCTTACCTTAATTGAGTAGGAAACTGAAACATACCTTGGGGTAAGTCATCGTAAAAAATGTCTCAAGGTTCGAGTAGAGATTGGAGTCGACCCCGACGAGGGGTTTAAGGATCGTTACACCTGGAAAGCAAAAGTCCTCTGGCAAAATCAGTGACCTCCGATGAAGTTTGTACAACCTATACAAAACAATGAATCATTTCCAAAATATAAAATAAAAATTTCAGATATTTAAAATGATCCTACAAATCAATTACCCACTTGATGAATGTATCTCAGATCAATAAAATTCAATCAACATCCCTCAAATCAATAAGATATTCTACTGAGGCGATTGCATGGTAAAGAGTTTGCGAAGTAAGATGCGAGTGCTGAAGAGAGTTATAGGTTAGACAAATAATTTTGAAATCACAGCGTCCGGGGATTTCAGCCAGTAGAGTGATTTAAGGATAGGAGTAATAAAATAAGGTGATGCTTGGGAGTCTTGGTGACAGCATGAGCAAGTGAATTTTGAATGAGTTGAAGACACTTAATTCGAATAGAATCAAGATTAAGGAAAAGGGAATTACAACAGCCATGCTTGAAATGGACAATGCAGGTAGCGATGGTAGAGGCAGTTTAAATCAAGCACAGGTCGAATACGGCGAAGGTCACGAATATGGAGGAAGCAGGTGCACGACAGGTTGGAGATGTGATTTGAAAACCAGCAATGTGGGTCAAAGATGATGCCAAGTTGCGTACAGACGTCTAATTTAGAGGAGAAAAAGAGAGTGGAGGAATTATAACTTGATAGGTAGATGAAAGAGTCACGAATTTTTTAAGCTGATCTGGAAGGCCTAGGACAATGATTTTCAATTTTGGCAGGGTTGAGGCAAAGGAGGCTAGAGGACATTTGTTTTGAGTAATGGTTGGCAAGCATCTGAGCTATGGATGAGGAAAACGAATTTTCAATATGAATTTCAGCCCATTTCTTTTAAAGGATTTTGCATAAATCAATTACCATCATTATCATCAATTCTTTCATTAAAATGGTTTTATGAAATGAACATCAGGTTAATTTTGCCAAAGATTTCATAGAAATACATGATCATCGTTAGAGGTATGACTGGCTGAGTTGCCCCTAATGGTCTGGGATTCCATGAACGATGTACTTCAAGTCATTTGCATGGCAACGTCACACCTGCCTTCTACCTGTCAGTGTATGCTCGCCATTAAAGTCTACAGGTAACATATGTACTTACAATTAATAAATATTTCACACTACTCGTATCTTCTCTGGTACAACTGGGATTCATTTGAATTGCAGGCTACTCGATAAAGCTTCGTTGACTTTTGAGACTTTTCATACGGCAACTCAAGGCAGTGGGAGGTTAATTTCCGTTTGCTGTGAGACTCTATGTGACATTCCTGTCTCAAGACAATATCGATAGCGTGTGCCTGCCTGCCTGCCTGCCTGCCTGCATGCCTGCCTGCCTGCCTGCCTGCCTGCCTGCCTGCCTGATCTTTCGGAATCTTCGTTCGTTATTGTAGCTGTATCTGTGAAATCGTGCGCTTGGGATACTCCTGCATGTCGTATTCTGTCGGGCCTACTGACGTTAGGTTTAAACCGGTATTACTTCTTCAGTTACAAAGTCCAGACAAACACAGCCGACAATTATCATTACTCACAGTACAATCAAAGGCTTGCAACTCCCCCGGGACGTGTGCGTCACCAAACCAAGGCAGCAATCTCGTGACATGTAAAAAAGTCACTGGGTCTCCACAGGACCTAAAATGAGATCTCGACGTTGAAGTGGTCTCCGCTTGGAATAGACCTTGCAGTCGACTTCAATAAGTCAGTCTGAGTCGGAGGGAGGGTCGGAATTGCCGGAGTCGATTTCGGGCAGAGCAGTTAGTTGGTTTACCGCAAGTCGGCTTCAGAAAATGATTTGACCTGTAAACACGGCGCTTCTGTTAGGCCGGATAGGGTCATTTAGCTTTATTGTCAATGCTGCATTCATGTTTACGCGCCCGGCCACATCAATATCTAAACGTAGCTTAAGTAGGGCCTGGCGAGGCTCTTCTAATTTCAGCACTGAAGCAGTGTTTTTAAAGTGAAGCTTGATACTGAAGCTGCGTGTTTCAGTGGCACCCTACTGATCTAATATTCTATAGCTGATATAAGACAATTATCCAAAATTCTTTCCCACAAGCAGTTCTGAAGCCGAAGGCCGGCGAAGAAGTCACACTTTTCCACGAATGCATTGAATAAAAGCAATGCTAACTGTTGCCGATGCGTAAAGGCTTACTTACTTGGAGTTTTACACTTTGAATTTGTGAAACACTGTCTACTTTCTTTCGTTTTCATATTAATGAAGTTAAAAGGTTATAAACTTTTCAGTCACGAACTGTCACGTTATCTACGCTTTGTTCAATTGTTTTCAGCACGAACTCAGTAGGCGTTAATTAAAATCACTGCTGATGTGATGCTAATGCTACCGTACATATTTCTATGCTTCTTACCCGAAGTTAATTCTAAGTCGAAAGTTGACTGATTTGCAGTTAGTCGAGTCAGGTAATTTTCATTCCAAGTCGTCGACTTCAAGTCAACATCGAGTTATTTTCGAGGCATGTTGAGTTAGATTGGCTGAACCAAGGTGAATACTAACTCGGACACAAAGACCTAAGCTCCTCATATCTCGTGAAACGTAGAAAAGGTTGTTAGGTTCCGTGGAAGCTGAAAGGAGCTTTCCAGGTTGAAATGGTCTCCACTGGGACCCACAGACCAAAGCACCTATACGGAAACTGCATTAGGTGACACCCATATGACCCCAAAAGAAAGTTAATCCAGCTGTAATTGTAATAGGACCAGATTAACAACTTGGGGAACCCCTGCAAACTATGCACGGAGCCCTGCCGTGCTGTGCATCGGATGATGGGAAGTAGATGTAAAATGTAAATGTACACGGCTCCCTACAGCGACCGTTTGGCCTCGACCCTGCTCGGGTGAGATCCTTCATCACCGCTGCCTGTTTGAATGGACGCCACGCCATTTAAGGTCCCCGTGTACAGATCGTCCTAGCCCCAGATACAAATCTCTGAAATAAGCCACCTTCGCGTTGCGAACCCGGGATTCTCGCTCACAAAGGCTCCTTGGCGTACGCGTTTACCGACGTAGCTAACTAGGCCGTAATTTGCCGTAAAGACGTGCTATAATCAGGTTATGTAAAACAGCTTGTTACATGCATGGCTGACTTTTTCAATTTTGCAAGAGGGTCATGGTGTAATTCTTACAATGAAAACTACTGACGCGTATTTATTACCAAATACCTGGTATAATCAATTCAACGTCAGTTTTGGTCACTGCAGAAAAATTCTGACTGCAGTCGGGGTCCCTGTCGGGGGGGGGGGGGGGGGATTCAATAGCATTTTATGCATAGTGGTTAATCCGGCACCGAGTATAGAACAATGTTGAGCACCATAAACGAAACTTAATACAACTTAACTGGATGGAATATGTACTTCGCATTAACCCACAAAACCCTTTCAGAGAGCAAGCTTAGTGTAAGTAAGTAAGATATTTGTTAACACGCCAAATGTCCATCGGCTGAGCGAGGAATCGTAGTGCCAGGTTGGTTGGCCTGAGAATTTTTCCATTTAAGTTACGTACGGGATTTTGGTGCTACACGCGGCGGCTAAAAGTCACGCTGTGCTAAGGAAATTGGGAAATTCCCTTTTGTTTACTTTTAGACCAGATTAAAAATGGAGCACGTTTCAACGACCAATTAATATTGAGTAAAAAAGACACACGTGGGTTATGACAGCCGGTAGTACGTATTGTACTGAGGCGTATACAAAGTTTGCGGCTGACTGACTTCGGATGTCTGACTGATTTATAACGGCAGGTCGAGCCTATAGCACGTAAACTTTAGCTCCTTTACGTCGACCACACATAATAAATCGCTAGCGGACAATTGAATTTCCAAGTATTAGGACTTTGGATCTGTAAGACTGTGAATGGTTTTAGGGCAGCAACCAGGAAGAAACGCGAACAACGAGAAACAGATGAAAGAGAACAGGAAAAGATACACAGGTATGTGCTATTTAACGTGGACGCTAAATAAAATAAGTTCGCCCGTATCCCATCTTCCGAATTTGGGGTCACGTGGACCCCCACTGATTCCTGGCTCTGGTTGTGGATTCGGTTTTGCTTAGAAACGGCCATCAATCGATGCCTTGTGCATTACAATAACAGCGCTACAGAATTTTCCATATTAGATTAGATTTAATTATGTTCCATTACATTAGAAACATTCAGACTGCGACGCCTTACCCGTAGACGATTGCCAGGACGTGAATAGACCACTGGAAGAGCCAACCAACGAAAAATACAAGCGCCAGTCCGAATAGTACTCCTTCGGCCGGTTCCATCGACAACTCCGGTCCGACGTCACGCGTGTGTACTCTACCGCCACCGTTAATAATCCATGTCAAGTTTAAGTTCCGGATCCACGTGCTATAGACGACGTGCGAAAAGATGGGCGCTGTCTCCTCGTCGTCGTCGTACGCACGGCGCCCCATATCACAGTCAGGAGCGACCAGCGACGTTCTTATTCCTACAACGCAAGGCCAACATAGAGACGCTGGATAATCGACAAACGCAAGCGACGGCGCATGCGCCCAAACGCTGCGGGCACTAGGCGCAGCGTCTATGTCACGTGCCCCGCTTAAGCCAAGGCGCTGCGCTCGCTAGCGTCAGGTTGTCGACGAAGTCAACTAAACTGCAGCGGGTTCCCAAGCAACGCTGGAGATCCGCTTGAGGAGCGCGAGCGAGCACACTTATGGGTAGGCTGGTTGCCCGCGAGTCTCGATTGGCATGCACCTGGCGGTTCGTGAATCACCCACCTCGTGGTCAAGACGCCTTATTCGTTCGCCCATTTTGGCCATGGAAAACCCAATTAGGTCTAACTGGGGATTTCATATGCCGAAATGAGTGTACTTTTAAGTACAGGCAAAAGGGTTTCTCGGTCTGGAATGCTGCATTGTATCGAATGCTTGGAAAGCGTTTCTTTGAAGTGACGGCGGTGTCGTTCACACTCGGCATTGTGTGTACGCATTTGAGCATTTATAAGGCGCCTTTTGAGAATCTGTCAAAGGCATCACATTAGATATGCATATATAGCACCGGAACCATAGGCGAAGCGAGGTAAAATTTGTCGGGGTCTATCACTCTTAGAAGTAATGTCTGCTACTAGTAGACACTAGCATGGCTCGAGCATTCATATATACATACTGCCAAGTATGTGTATTAAAAAAGCATTTTAATTGAAGTCTATGTGCTGTATGAAATTCTGTTCACTCAATGAAAGGCCACACAAATGTCTGTGCGTAGGTCACAGTGGCTGAACTGTTTGGTCTAAGGTGCTGCTGAGCGTTTTCCATGAGAAAGCAATACTTAAATTTCCGTTTAGATTACACTGTATAGTAATATTTAAACTGGTCACATACGGAGGGGTTTGAAGTCAAACATGTTTCCCATAACTGCTAGAAGTATGGAGTGAACTGTTAGAAGTGTAAAATAAACTGTTATAGATGTTCTTGGTGCACTGCTGTTAGAAGTACATGATAAACGTATATGTATATCAATCATCGTCGTTATATATAATACCTTTAAAATCTAGATGCTGAATCCTTGTGCGAAGTATCCCAACTCCTCAGCCGTGTGAATCGCTTGCGCAAATTTACAGACTCGGAAGAGAGAATCCAAACGTCTTAACTGCAAGTATTTCAGACTAAATTCTGCGTGCTTATTTACAAAGTCGGCACTTAGTAGAATCATCTGTGAATCGTCGATCCTATTTTTCTGGCCAACACTTCGACAAATGGAAGTTTTTAAGCAATCCTTAAACTTACGTCACTGATCATGTGACCCAATTGAGTAACCCTTATCTATCTTATTATTAGTAATCAATTGATCACACTGAAACATGCAGGCCTATATAGGCTTCTTCATGCATGTGTAATTCGGCGGTGATGCATGGGTGAATCATGCAAATCTCTATAAGTTGTTGTACGTATTGTACTTTATTATATGTATATATATATATATATATATTGTGGGACGCGGTGGTGTAGTGGTATGGTCGGTGCCTCGTAATCGGAGGGTCGCGGGTTCGAATCTGCCTCAAGCCACAGCGTAGCGACCTTGGACAAGTTGCTCACCCAAAATTGTCTGTGAGGAAGGCAACGGGAAACCACCTCACTCATCTCATCCCCGGGTGGCATAAAGCCAATGGACCTGCCTTCGGGCAGAAAACTCATCATCATCATATATATATGTATGTATTTATGAATGAATGAATGTATGTATGTAATGTCATTATAATTATTACATCATGTATATATATATGTATATGTATTTATGCAATGTCATTATTACATTACATTAAGTAGGCCCCTATATATCGTTTCCGAGTCTCGATTTTGATCTCGTGTTAGGAATATGACTTGTAGGCTTGCTTACTTACGCATCCGAAATAGGTGTTTCTTTTAAAACAAACAAAACTTTATCTAATTTACTGTTTTTAAGGGGTAATTTGAATAAATTACAATACCAATTCTTCCTGCATAAATTGTGCTGTTATTTTTTTCAGTGCCTTTGAATTGCGTGTTTCATTGTATTTTGATGTTGAGGGACTCGGACTCGATTTTTAGTGACTTGACTCAGACTTGGACTCGATTTTTAGTGACTTGACTCAGACTCGGACTCGATTTTTAGTGACTTGACTCAGACTCGGACTCGATTTTCAGTGACTTGACTCAGACTCGATTCTTAGTGACTTGACTCAGACTCGGACTCGATTCTTAGTGACTTGACTAAGACTCGGACTCGATTTTTAGTGACTTGACTAAGACTCGGACTCGATTTTTAGTGACGACTAAGACTCGGACTCGAGTGTTGGACGACTTGGACTCGACTCGGACACCTCTGGACTCGGCTCAGCTTATGTGGACTCGACTACATCACTGATATATGTATATGTATGTATGCATGTATGCATGAAATGTCATATTACATTGTGTATATATATGCATATGTATACATGTGTGTAAGTATGTATATGTATGTATGTATGTAATGTCATAATTATTACATTACATTATGTATACATATGTATGTATGAATGTATGTATATAATGTCATTATATTACATCACATTATATATGTAGCTTGTATGTATGTATATATGCATGTGAAATTCGATAGTGATGATTCATGTAAATCTGTTGTTGTGTAGCTGTTGTATTTATTGTACTGTATGTGCATGTATGTGAATCATTTATTACAGCAAGTCTTTCAAATTATTACTTAATACATTTTCAGTAATAGACTGCCCATACCTTCTCCAACAGAAAATTCATGCGCTTAATTTGGCTGTGCTAGTAGGAAATTTTACCTTTTGCTACTTTTAATCGATACAAACCAATCCCGGATATAGGCCTACATCGGTGGAATTTCCACCACTATTCGCCATATTTCATACACTGTATTGATCAACGCAATTCAGAATGCACATTACAATCAGTCATAGTAGGTCCTAATACATGGGTGTCAACAGATAAACCAAGAGTGAACAATACTGTTCTGCTAGAAGGGTTGCCTATTTTTCACATTTATTTACAGTTATGCGGAAACATTGGCGATCAAAGTTATGAATGGAAGTCAATAATGCATTGCAACAAAGTGCTGAAAAGCACAAGATGGTGCATGTGCAATGGTACAGAGCTAAAATAAATTATAGAAATATTACATAGTAATACACGCAATAATATGATCATGTCACGTTTCAACTGTGTTTTGAAATGGAGTCGAGTTGTTAAGGAAATTAGCTTCATGAGGAAGGAATGAAGCATATCAAAATTGAGAACTGTTTTATACTTGTGTGAGCGAAACATTTTCGGTATTTACTGCAAGATCTAGTATAGGCCTAATGATCGTGTAGGCCTACTTCCAGATTCTGACAATAACTTATTAAACTGTACAGGTAACAATTTCCTTTTAAATTTATACATATATAGACCAATCTGCAGCTTATTGGTCAATTCAAAGGGCAGTATCCCTACACTGAGAAAAAGGGCTGGCTCTTAATGGAAGTTCACAGATGGTGCGAATGGCACGCCTTTGTAGCTGCTTATGTATGTAGAATTTGATAATCGACAGTATCAAATGCATTTGATAGGTCGAAGAAAATGCAAACAGAGTAAAAGTTAGTGTCTAGTTTCGGTTATTTTTGTGTGTAATTCTTGCAGAATCATGAAAGTGGAGTTCCCTGAGCGAAAATCGTAGACCTACTGGTTCGTCGATAAAATATCCTTTGCTGCGAAGTAGTCTTACATAATTAGCCTTTGATACTTGAGAAGTATGGCAATACTGATATCGGTCTGTAGTTACTTGAATTATTCTTTTGTCCAGATTTGATGAGGGGGATCACTTTTGCAAACTTTAATTTATCAGTAACAGTAGGCTACCATTAGCAACAGAACCATACATAATATATGCCAGATACCGATACAGCTTCCAATGCAAATCTGGCTATAAGTCTGTGTGGGCTAATGTAGTCTATGCCACTGCTATGAGTACAGGTGAGTTCGCTCGCAGTGGAAATTATGTCTAAAGGTGAAGTTAATTTAATGCAATGCAAATGGGCGAAGGTGGTGAGTCTTTTAAGAACAGTTTAAAGGATTCCTTGCATTCACCAATATTTGCTGCTAATAAGCGTCCAATTTTAGTAAAGAATTTATTAAACTTTGCACTGGGCGCCTTATTAGTGATAGCTATATTAACTATAACAAGAGTCAGCAATCAAATAATTTTCATTTTTATTTTTATCAATTTTTATTTAAGAGCATTTTCAGGTCATTTTCGCAGTTCAAAACTTGTCACACCAGCCCTCCTCATCTGCCTGAATTTATTTCTATGCGTGATGAATGTAGCTTTGTGTACTGGGATTGGTTTAAAAAATATATATTTAAGGTAAAAACGATATTTTATGTTACATGAATTGAATAATGCTTTATTCATTCACGCATATCGCTTTCTGTGTAAACAGTGAACATCGGAAAGCTGTGTCGTCAAGGTTCTTGTAGGCATATTTGCAAATGAAAAGAGTGTACGCCAAGGAAGGGTCATTAAGGTTACTAGCACCGTTTACAATCGACTAGTCAGCGGAATTCAATGAAGCGTTGAATTTAAGTTTTGCCAAGTCATTTATTATCCTTTTCGGTGCCAAACTGCATTGCAAAAGAACCGGCTGGTGATCTGATATATCCATAATAATTACTATCGCTGATTCGAGGCTGCATGCAAGTTCACTAGTGCAGATGTTATAAATTAAGGTAGCTGAGTCAGAGGTAATACGTGTAGGTCTTAGAATCAATGGCATAAAGTGGTACGAGTTTAAGGTGTTAAAAAATACGTGTATAGGCTGATGAATATCAATGTCAAATAACTTCAGACTAAAATCTCCGGCCAGGAAGGTGCAGCTATCTGTACTGGGCAACTGATCTGATAGTGAATCAGATTTCTGAATGAAAACATGCTCTGGTAAGAGTTCTTCTGTCTGGGTGACCAGCAATCGATTTCAATTACCTCAAATGCAATAGCACCTTTAATAAAGAATCCAACACCGCCCCCTTTCCATTTTCTCTACATTGGCTTACAAATACTTAACCTGGAGTACAGATAATGTTGGCTATACTATGATTCAGTCATGTTGGCTATACTATGGCTCAGTCATGTTGGCTATACTATGGTTCAGTCATGTTGGCTATACTATGGCTCAGTCATGTTGGCTATACTATGGTTCAGTCATGTTGGCTATATTATGGTTCAGTCACGTTGGCTATACTATGGTTCAGTCAGGTTTCCGTTATGGCTAAAACAATGGAGATAGACTGGATTAGAGGCAAATAAATGTCTCAAAGTTGCGAGATAAACTTCTTCAATTTAGATGTAATACGGAAAAAGATTGGCTATCATATTGTTGGTGTGCAGATCTTTCCTGTAGAAGTATACTTGCTAGTACACATTTTTTATCATAGTAATTAGTGTCTGGGTCAGTATCGGGATCTGTTAGCAATGTGGAACCCTTTTTATTTCTATCAACAAAATGAAAGATTATATCTGCTGGAATATATTCTGCAAGGACTGTGTGATCGCTTCTTAGGTGGATTGCAATGGAGCGCCAATGAATTCCTAATCATTTTCGATGAGAAAACAGAAGTAATACAGGTATCACAGAGCCATTAGGAATCTGTTTGGTCTAAATGAGTCGGCTGCCGTCTGAATGCGCAATAAATGCAGTGATCAATAGACTTATACGAACTCCATTATTTATCATCATCATCATCATCATCATCAACAACAACAACAACATCATCATCATCAGAAGAAGAAGATTTATAAAGCACAAGTTAATATAACCAAACACACCGCAAATGCGCTGTCAGTAGCTCGGCCTAATCAGATAACATGAACAGGTAAGTCTTCAATGCTTTCCTGAAACCTCGACAGAAATTTCCGGAGCGCGGAGTTTAGTGGGCAGTGCATTCCATACCCTTGGGCCAGACGCCCCAAAAGTTCTTACACGAGTGGCAGTGGCCCTACCACACCAAACCAGGTGGTAGCTCACGCCATCTGAAGCGTAACCGGGACCGCCCCGAAATCGAAGAGGCCAGCAGACGGTCCCTACCCAGGCACGGTGGCGCCATACCATGCAAACACTTACAAACAAGTGTCGCAACCTTGAAGAAAATCCTCCTGCGGACTGGCAGCCAATGCAGCTCCCGCAGCACAGGAGTAATGTGGTCGAATTTTCGCGTACAGACTTGGCAGCAGCATTCTGCACACTCTGCAGCCTCCTGATCAGACCCAAGCCCACTCCATACAGCAGGCTGTTGCAGTAGTCAAGTCGACTACTTATGAGGGAGGGCCTGAGCGAGGCTCTTTCTGGAGTCGCGTGATGGCGACGATCGGACCTGTCTCAGCTGACGCAGATCGAAGTAGCACTTCCTACAGACATTTGCCACATGTTCCCCAATCGTGAGCCCACAGTCGACAGTGACACCCAAATCAGTGAGGCTTGTGAACAGCGGCACAGCTGATGACTGCAGCTGAAGGGCATCAGTCGAGACCCTGTCTGAAAGACGTCTCGTGCATATCCAGATCGGCATTCATCTTCAAGCGACTGCGACCCATCCAATCCTCGATGCATTCAACGCACTCAGCAAAGCGCTGGTTGGCCGATGGAGCATCCAAAGCCGGAACGCTGAAGTAGAACTGGGTGTCGTCGGCATAAGAATGCGCAGTCTATCCCTTCCTTCACTGACGTTCAAGACCTTTGCAGTGTAGAGAAGGAAGAGCAGTGGGCCAAGGACAGATCCCCGAGGGGCGCTGCAGTCAAGGTGAGCGATCGGTGGCAGAAATTAGTTATTAATCACTATCGGTACACAAAGGAACAAAACAGTCTACAGTATTCATGAAGTCTTTAAAGAAGGGTTGACAGGGAAAGATAGATAGCTTATGATAGATATATCAGTAAATGTAGACTTTACAGAAATGGCTCGATGGTCTACAGGAACACGAATGAACGTGTAAGTACGAAATGAGCATTTCCATACTTACAGTTAGTTTTCTCTGGGAAGTTGATGAACGGCTGGTCATCTTTTGGAGACCGCTGAAGGCATCAATCCAGATGAGTTAATCACTTGCCCAAGACGTTCGCTTGGTGAAAATCTCCACGTTCATCTTCCTACCATTTTTATAAAATTTTAAACAGTTTTCGAGCACTGAAGGAGATTTCAGAAAAATTTCTTTTTAAGTTGCTCACTGATGTACATCGGCTGCTAATTCCTATCGGACGATCGTTGAGATTTGCGTGATCGGTACGTCTGCTCGCGGATCCACTTTGTTGCGAATAATACAATGATTGGACGACTCTTACTTTTTCCTACTGTGAATACGATGTGCCACATACATGTCTTACCTCATGATCTGGATCTCAAGTCGGTCACTGCTGAGGGCCACGACCATACTCCAAGGGCGTTGGAGGTTTCTCCTGAAGCTTGATAACTCGATTGTCACTCCACCGCACACGTTTGTGTGGCCAATCCTAAACAATTGGTGGGCCTACGCCCAAGACTAAATTTCGAATCCCTTTACTTGTGTAAATCTGTTTCGGAATTTATTCGCCAGGGTGCTCCGCTACCAAAGATTTAGTTCAGCTTATTCGGCAGGTGGCGTACATACAATGCTCATACGTCGTGATTAGTTCACTTACATTAACCTTGATAATTATTGTTTGTACATTCGTACCGAGGCCAAATCTGGCGCTTCAGAGAATTGAAGGCGCTTCGTAAATGCTTTGATTAGTATATACATTGGCCTTTGCTGTCCAGAGGGACCGCTGACACGCAATAACGTATAAAAATTTAAAAAACAATGAAACTTTCCTGAAACATTCAAAGATGCTTTTCAGACGTGTTCAAAATACGCTATACAAATGTTCACATACATGCAAATTGATAGTTGCGTTTGTTGGAAAATAATGCGATGAGAACGTTTCGAGCAGAGGTGCAAAACACCTACTTATTAACAAGAAAAAAGTTGAAGTTTCGTTTTAATATTTTTCCAGAAAACGAAAAAACGTGGTGCATGCAAGTGTTCTATTTAACTCTGAGTCTAGTGGCACAGTGTACGTTGGTGCAGCATAATCTTCTTCAACATCGCAATTACCATGAGGTTAATTAATTACAAGTTGTTTTTCAACCAAAATATACAACAGAAATCCGATTCTGCTTTTTTCATTTCTACAACAACAAAAAATCCTGTACACTTAATTTGGGGCTTTCGTAGGTTTTAAAACCCAAAAACTCTACTTCTTGTACTCTTGATTAACTGACATAAATTATGTGGCCTCAAGTAACATTCAGCTCGGCCAGGACTGACAGACAACCAAAACACCTTGTGCTGGACAGCAGAGATACACGGCCAGGACATATGATATTGAAAAACAGAGCTGCTCGAGAAAGGGCCGGAGCACAACCGGCCAGGCAGAAGGATCGAAAACTCGACGCGCCTATGCACATGCAACCAGCGCAGCTCATCCAGTATGCAAGTAGAAATAAGACCGAACTTTGTTACCCTACCGATTACATGTAACTGACCCACAGCAATTAAAACACTGCAGTTAATGCAAAACAGGGGGAGACATGCATAGATGGAGTTACCATAGTCGAAAACTTAGTACCAAGAATCATGTTCGTAGTGAAGGAAGGTGTGTCAGACTGTTGGAGCCAAGTTTCGTTGAGAGCCAGAATATCTACTACATTATCTGAAACGTAATTTTTAAGAGAGGAAACTTATACAAGACAGAATGGAGATCAAGGTGGCAGAAATTAAGTTTCAAGATGGTGAGGACCAGGGATAATCTCAATGTCACCAGAAAGAAGCAACAGAAGGTAAACTAGCAACAAGTAATTCCAGGTGTGCTTTTGACCCAGACGAAGAATTGGAGAAATGAGAGTACAGTGAGTAAACATTCAAAGCATGGAAATGAGCTTGCCGGTATATTAGATATTGCCGGTTGGATAAGGCAAAGGGAATAGGCTTCAGACACATGGTGAAATACAACCGAGGCATTAATTCCAACAATTACACGAGGCAATGGCTGGGTAAACTGAAGGCATAGGTGTGAAATGGAAAGAGGGGATTGTAGTAATGAGAATCACAGCAAATGATGTTAGTTTTAATCTGCAGAGGGCGCCAATTTGCGGAGAAACAAGTGGTCTGACTGATAATCACAAAATGGTCAATCCTAAAAACGTGAAACGTACAGCGAGTATAATTTTAAGACATAGCCTATAGTCTAAAGGAGACAAGTCAAGAAAATTCAGCTTATAGGCCGCTCATAAGCTCAATGCAATTAAGGGGTGCCAGGCCTATATTAGTTGTGGACCTATGTTAGAATTTTGCTAAAGAGAAGGAGGATCTCGCTGTATGCAACAAAGTTAGGGAAAGTAAAAAAGCTGGCAGGGTGAATGAATGGATGGAAATAGGGAAAAAAGGCGGCTTGCCATACCAGTTAAATAAAATACAAATATACTAGACCAAATGGAGTAAAATAAAATACTTCCTGGATGAAACACTAGACTGACTACTAAATCTTTCAGCTTATAAAATTTAAGCTAATTTAGAAACTTGCAAAATAGGAAATTTCACTAGCAGAATTTAAACCAAAACAACACATAGCTTAACTTCTGGCCAGTAAGTGCTATATTAAACATGTATAAATTATAACTTAAAAAAGAGTATTAAATGCTATCACTAAAAGTATTTGACACATTTTTACTTTCAAATTAAAAGTCTAATCTGTGTTTGAAGAATTAATTTTTAAAATCCTTTAACCAGATTTGCGTGTTTCCATGTTTAAACTTAAAGTAATAAAATTCATTTATTCAAACTTAAAAAAAAATGCACTAGAACTTTATACAATAATAGTCATAATCACATGGTCAATGCTCCATTTAGTACAGTTAGAAATAGCAACATATAATGCAGGCGCCATCTTGCAAATAATATGAGAACAAAAAGGGTTGTATATAATTGGGAGCAAAGTCTGAGATTTTCCCAGAAAGGGCATTCTGCAGAACAAGTGCACAAACAAACTGCATGCTAGTCAATTTTAATGTTTTTGAGATGCACAAAATTTAGTCCTAATTCGGACTATGTAGCAACCTAGAATCATTTAGGACAGGACTGCACTTGACCTGTTCATGGGGGTCGTACATTTCCCATAGTTTTCTGAACTCCTGTGAAAACTCGGTCACAAGATCTTTTCGGTCACTGATGATAAGATTTTCACAGTTTCCCGTTATTGCCTGACGTGTCCAGTTAAATGAACCAGTTATCACAATCTGTCCATCAATCACAACAAATTTGTGATGCATCAGGTACGATGATGCATTATGACGTACCTGAATGCCTGCAATCAAAAGAATAGGTTTCCCCGACTGGTAATAGCACATCTGTATACATGTATAAGACACTTTAAAATTTTTATGCATTGTGTTTTGCTTACACCCTGTTCATTATAAAAATGGTAATTTTTATAATTTTACACAGTTTTGCTCCAATATTTAAATTCTGGATTTTATGTCAAAATTAAATGTTTTATACATGTGTTTAACATCACAATCATTATCATCATCAACAGATATCACTTTTAAAGATAGTGTACAATTAACTGGGATACAAAAGGCAAACACATAAAGGACCAGAGCCCTGCTTTTTTTAGAGTCACCTCTTAACAGTTAAAAGTTAGATGGCAATTGAAGTATGAAATGTAGTACTGTTATATAAACAATGAAATCATAAGCAAACTAAAATAAACTACTGCAACCATACAACTCCATAAAAGGAAATATAAAAAATACACTATCAGTGCAAATCGTTACACGAAAAGCAGGGGACTAGTGTGAACAATTCATGTTAACTGAATTTCGAGTTAAACATCTGATCAACTAGGCTGAGCAAAACCTAGTAGGTGTCATATCCACTGTAAAGAAGCACTCACACAAGTATTATGATGATGGCCATTGTAGTTTCTCAGTTTAACAACATGACCTATGTTTAGCCCAATAGCAGCAGCGAAAGCCAAGGTGTTAGCTACTTGTCCATATTTCACCTATCTGTTGCCACCTTAAGCCTTTATTACAACATATGTGTCATTCTACCACTCATTTAGTCCAGATTCCACTGACATCCACCGTAACTGGTGGCAAATATCTGCCTCAGTCTACATACGCTAGTAAGTATAATGCTACATATTATATTCTATTCTACATTAAAAGTATTTTCCCATGAATGCAAAGGACATCACTGATGTTGACAGCTAGAAAGGTTATAAATGACTTGAGTCAAAAACATCACTGCACCTCATGCGTTGAATGTCTCAAACACCATCAGCATTCATTGGCTTAAATTAGCTAACTGGCCTAGTTAGCTACATTGGTTAAAGAGTAAGTCAAGGGGCCTCAGTGTGTGAGATGCCTCATGGCTGTATTTCAGCAATTTAAATCTTGGGCTAGCATTGTCTGTACACGGGACCTTAATGGCATGGCAGACATTCTCACCCCAAAAAAATTGAAAGATGAGCAGGGTCAAGACCATACCAAGACATTTACATACCATAGAAAACCGTATGCATTTACATCTGTATTTTCATACTACAATTAATTAGGCCCAATAGTGAAACAAATACGACTGCTCACATTGGATAAGTGGAGCAAATTTGTTGAAAATAAATCAACGTTTTGTGTAATCCAAGGTTTTTTATTGCATTTTCTTGTGGGAGACCAAAAAATTTTTTTGTGTTCAGCGATATTTTCGTCTTATAAGTGTTGTGAGCAAAAAGAAACCAATTTAGCTTTAAAACCATTGATGCTGAAATGAACAGTGCACTTCAAAAACACTAACCTTCCATGCGGAATTTTCCGATCTGTGATCCAGATGCATCAATCTCCTTGCTGTCCGTTATGATCCGTACGATCACACCCTTCAAGTGGAGATCAATAATGACCTCAGCAAGATCGAGGCATGTAATCATATAAACACACAGATCAATACGGTGTCGAACATTCTTGAAGTACCTTCAGCCACAAAACATAAGTGACAACCACAGAGTTTGGAAATAATGCAACAAGAAATTTATGTAGCCCATAGCAGGGACCAAAAATTTATATAGAGCCAAAGTTGAGCCAAAATTTTCATAGCCCCAATTCGAGGGTAAAATTTATATAGTGCCCAATCTTAGCCAATTTATACAGCACCTAAATAGAGCCAAAAATAATTATAATGCCAGTTTGACAAAACAATTATATGGTCAGATAACTGCATTCGCTTCCAATGCAGCAAAGGATCTGTTTCAAATTGGGACTTACGGTGTATAAGGCCCCGAGTTCTGGCTACAACCACAGCACCTGAATCAATCTTTATTTCTCATTACACTAATAAAATAACTGTGATGTTTTGTCTAAATAGTAAAATGAAAAAGCTTGACTTTTTGAATTGTCAAGACATAAATCACATTAAGAATAATAATAATAATACTAATAATAATAAAAATAATAATAATAATAATAACATGGTGTCAATAATAGTGAGTTCAGCAGGTTCTGCAGTTTGTCTGATTGGCAGTTTAACTGTTCCAGTTTCATTTGAGAGGATCTGCACTGGTAACCTAAGCAACAGCGCAGTGAGCAAGATGTTAATGCTTATGCGTAATTGCAGGCTGTGTTCCATCTTATTTCAAGTAAATGAGCTTATATACCAAAAGAATAATAATAATAATAATAATAATAATAAAAATAATAATAAACATGGTGTCAATAGTAGCGATATTTCAGCAGGTTCTGGATCTGAACAGGCAGCAGTTCATAAGTCTGCCAAATATGCACTGCTGCCTTCAACCACATCTTTGTACCCATAGCCTTTGAGGCCTTGGTCCTATAAATACTGAGGGTGCAGAAGTTCTTTCAGAATTGGGGCATCACATTTCACCAGTTTCCGGATATTACCTCGAGACTCGCTTCCTTTTCCAATGCCTCTCCATCTGTGTCCAGTGCCACAATGCCATTGCATTCAGAGGTACATTTCAGACAGCTGTGAAAACTACTGGAACAAGGTCAGATTTCTCAGAGATCAATCATTTCTCTGAGAAATCAGTTATACTGAGAAATAAGTAATACTCAACTTAATTTTTTAGTTCCTGAGGGATCATTTCTACCTCAGTTAAATAAAAAGTAATAATAGTAACAATAAAAAAATGTTATTTTACTTTGTTAACATAATCTTACCATAAGAGCTGAGCATAAGAAGACTGTGGATCATGTGAAAATCGACATTGCTGGAATGTGCAACCGTGACGCTGAGTGAAGTGTGTCTTACAGGCCACTTGGTTGTCGGGGAAAAACAGAACTTTGACAAAAGGCACTGTCTTTTTCTCTTTCTTGCGACAAAACAATTTTCAAGTCAAGTTATAAATATATTAACAAAAAAACATAAGTGACTATTTATTGACACCATGTTATCAATGGTGTTGTACAAGTTTCCAGATTTGATTAGAAAAGTGAAGTGCTGGTGAAACTGGCTTACGTGCTGTTTTTTCTGCGAGTTTTATGTCTGGCTAACATTCCGCACACATTTGGTGTAGTGTAAATGTAAAATGTAACTGTAAATTTCCAAAACGTTTTGGCGCCAAAAAAAGGTGTGCCCGTAAGGCCAGAGCTTATCATCGGCACTGCTGGCAATCTTTTGAAGTGGTAATCCATCAGGCTTCGAACTACTGACTTGCTCGATTTGTAGCATAATGTCAGCTCAAAAAAAGACACAAGGTCTTTGATTTTCGTATATAAAATTGAATAACTGAACAGTTCATGACAACAGTACTTGAATCAACTTACAGTTGCTAAACACACACAAATCTTTCGACGACAAGTGCAACTCAAATCACCAACTGAGCACACAAGAAACTACTGCCACAAAATCTTTTTTGCGCTCTCTTCACGATGAATTTGTGGCTGCTAAGTCAAATGTCGCTGACGACACGTGAACATCAACCATTTGGAAGCCCACATTTAAAATGCACATGAACACCAATCAATCACAAACAAGTAAACAACAAAATTCCATCGATTTTATGTCACAGAAAATTCGCACCTTAGCACGGAAAACCAACCAGCCGACGTTATACCAATTCTGCAGCATTTGTTTGATGCGTGGAAGCAACCACAAGTAACCACAAGTATGTGATCAACGCGTGATCGAAGCGCGCTCAACCTAATCAGTAACCCGACGACTCATCGGTATGACGTTATGGAAAATTCCTATACAAAAGCTTATTTAACATTGGAAAAAAATCAAATCAAAGTTTGGTCAGGTTTGGCGACAGGCTATGATCTGTCAGTCAAACTGAGAGTGAAAGCATGGTTTCCACTCTTAGTTGCAAGTTTAGTGAAGATTCCACCCAATGAAATCACAGAAAAATTAGCAGGGTCAAAGCTGATCAGTTGCTATAGAAAGTGTACAACATAGGCTTAGGGCTGCCAACAGTCCCGGAATCGGCCTTGTGCGTCCCGTGTCCCAGATTGATCCCAATTTGTCCCAGAACTTGGCGTAAATATCCTCTTCACCAAATGTTGTTCTTCTTTTCGTACACTAAACTTGAACAGCTGGCTGTAAACAAGTTTTACAGTGACCACAGAATAGAGGGTAGTTGGGTTAGTAATCAATCTATCCTTTATGGAATCATGGCACGGCAACAACAGTGCTGCCGTGTGTAGCGGGAATCTAATTACAGCGTTTAGCGGATTGTTGATTCAAATTTTATATATAGGCCACTTGTCTCTTGATGATTTGAGTCAAATCACTAGACTGTAATTATTAACGACTATTTGCAGTGGCTCCTACATTAGGCTGATGCAACATACGTTACAAACAGTGATGTGGACATGGTAAATTGGTACTGGAATATCGAGCGACTATGCGGGCGTCCCGGATTGGCAGAATAAAAAGCTGGCAGTCCTAAATAGGCTGGATACATACGGCCTGCCTTTGGGAAACCTCCACAGTGCGCCATAAAATGTCCGGTTGCATTATGTGCACATTATTTGTAATGTAGACATCATACAATCTTTTCGCTCGTTGCATTTTTGCTTGGTTGTGGTCTTGTGTGGTTAGGTTGGAAGCGCATCTGAGGAGTTTCTCTTGAAGCGCTATACAAATTCGTGATTACGATCGTAAACATTTTTTATAGTAAGGCCTCAGTGCTGTACGCTTACTTTGCTCAGAAACCATCTGTAGACGATTTCCCCAAAAATAACCAAACCAGCGGTCCACACCAGAATTTGTTTACCATTCAAAGAAGCCGCCGCCATCTTTGCACTTTAAACGAGATCTCACAAAACCCGCCCAATGTAACGAATTCTATAGCGCTGAGATTTAGGGGGCAACTTTTTCGCATAATATAACGGATCATTATTTTTCATCAAAATTATTTAAGATTCTTATTTTCTCTAACTTTTATTTGTGAGGCACCAATCGATGGTCGTTTTTGCAAGAAACCAGTAAGACATGTGACAGCTTCGTAGACCAGCCTTCGTAACATTTATTTCAAACTTTTCTATAAAATGAGTGAAATAAGATGGATGGGAAGTGGAAGATTGGAGTCGGACTGCGCAACAATTCTCTGTTGCGGAGGACAGACATGAAAAAATGCGAAAATTCTCGACAAAGAGGTCTCCCAAGATATTACTAAGTTGGGAACCGATAGGCGACAAAATAGTAATAAATGTAAATGACACGGTTTTATGTAGAGACCACATGGCCTCGCCCCTGCTCATTTTTCAATGAATTTATAGGGGTGAAATCCCTCACGGGCGCTGCGCGTTCGAATGGGCTCCAAGTCATTCCAGGACACCGTGTAGGGACCATCCTAGAACTAGATTTAAATCTCTGAAATGTGTGATATGGCAATGCCAAAGAGGACTGTTACGGTACTCAAAGTAGCCCTAATCAAGGTGACTGAGTGTGTGGAACGAGATAAGTATCAAACCAATTCACCACAGGACCAGAAACATATTCAAGGTAAAGCCTCTGTAATGTGTAAGAAAGGAAATGAATGAACTATTTCACGTCAAACGCTTTAAACAAATCACGAGAGGCGTCAGGGAATGATGATGATGATGAATTAAAAAATTTTAATTACAGACTAACAGTAATGACTAAATACTGAAATCCAGAACTTAGTACTTTGTCCTTCCAAGTCTGCACATCAGGCAACTCAGCTTCTCCATTCATCTGTCGACCACCAGTCTAAAATTCAAACTGTAATCATATATTGTAATTAAACAATCTAATGTTGCACTCTCAGTTTGAAGAAGTCTGACGTGAAAGTTCAATTAAACTACTCTGATAAACTTGGACTCTGTCCCCAGTCTAATTTATCTTAGACTTCTCTAGCGCCATAGTAATATCAAAAAGCTACCATTTCCATAATGGTAACCATGGCCAGTCAACAGTTGAATCTAAAACTACATCACTGCTATCATAATGCACAAGGTAGGATGATCACTTCAAGAGGAACAGAAGTCAAGAATCGTAATCCATTACAGAAGCCTCGTTGAAATCTGACAAGATAAACCAATTGCAAAACCGTTTATGCATGAGTTGCAATAATTTAAAACACAGCATTACAAGCTTTTAACAACTTCAACAAGTAATTAAGAACCCGCAGACAAAACGGTTTTGTGAAACAAACAAGACTGACAGTTAATCTGTACACAGCTGCAACCAGCAATTACACTAGATGTAAACAATGCATACACTACAATAAACTAGCCATTAACAACAGCAACCAGTAATTCAAACTAACAAATGCACTCAACTACATACAGCCATTTGCACAGTTCTCTTGACAGGTTCTTAAAGGGAACTACCGGTATTTAAAGTGTCTTAATTCATACATACAAACATACATAAATACGGACAGACAATCAGTAAGACAATTACCGGTACCTGTTAATTGTTGGAATCATTAATTTGAATTAGCCTTCTACAGACAGACATCATTTAGCAACATTAACCAATGTGCCATTTTAAATAGTGATGCTACATAAAAATAACTGACAATGATAACATAAAAATCAAAGAATATTTCTCAGTTACGGAATTTCCTTTAGATTTTAAATATTACATTACATACAATATCAGCGAGATCAAATCAAATTAACATGAGATCGAATGTTGATCAAGTCTGGAACAACATGCCCTTAGCATCCGTTCCATTTGAGACAGCAGGATCAATTTAATGCTAACCTCAAATTTTGCGTTGTCAGTAATCCAGTCTACTTAGACTTCATTTTTTGGACACATAGGGTGCACTTCAAATTAATTAAGATTATTTTCAAATTAATGTAGAACCTTAGTCAATCAATCTGGACTCTTTAAATGGCATGGTGCAATTCAAACGGGCAGCGGTGAAGGATATCATGAGAATGGTCGAGGCCATAAGGTTGCTATAGAAAACTATGCACATTTACATTTAGACTCTCTTTTGGTTGATCTCCAAGCCATTTTCAATAAATTTCTGTCAAATCTGCACCGTCAAGAGATCAGGGTGCAATTTGTGGCTGGCAGCATTCAAAGGAAGACCAAAGGGCAGAAGAAATTTATGGGAAAATGTACACTCAATGGCAGATAGTCTGAACACAAACCTCTGGGCAGATATGAAATGCAAGGGGAAAATATATCTTCAATGCGAGATAGTCTGAACTAGTGCAGACAGGAAAGTTCTTCCTGTCCTGCTACAAATCGCACCCAACACAGCATCCACTTTAATCTTTCCTAGGGGTTTGTGCGAAAAACCGGTTAAAGTACGATACCTGAAGTACGTCAAACCCTGACCCCCGATACCAGAGATACATGAACATCAACGTTTGTGAAATGAAAACGAAACGAACAAACGGCCACCAAACGAAAGCAACCATTGCAAATGCCGATCCGCTAAGCCAGACCATTATCACAGCACACAGACAGATTTCAAGCCAGATCTTTCGAAGCCATGCATCCGAAACTTCTTGGTGCTCCAGTGACACGTCGGTGCCATTACGAAATCGCTTGTTCGCATAGAAATATTCCAGGTGCTTTTCTTTTGCAATCCAGCGATCACGACACCAATCAGCAAGACCTTCTGCAGTTGAAGGAAGTTGAGATGGTGGATATCGCTTGATGTGGAAATGAACCTTTCCAGGAAGGCGTCCATTGATGAGTTCCATTTCATTCTGTGGAAATGTGGAAGAGAAAGCGACTGTGACGTCGTAAATTGTGACGTTGTGCCAACCTGTAAAAGATTGGCAAAAGTAAAAGCACATTGTATCAATCTAATCAAAAGTGAAGACGTCTATAGCACCATTATCATAATACACAAGGCATAAACCAAGTAGTAGACATTTGTTAACATGCCGTGTCCATCGGCTGAGCGAGGAATCAGTGACAGCTTTGAAATGAAACTATACACTGAAAATGAAATCCAATTTCTACAGTGCCACTGAATTCTCAGAAACACAGACAAATACAAGCTCAGATACACACACAAATACATACACAGATACAAAGATAAATACAGAGATAAATACACACAGATACATAAACAAATACATATGCATAGAGATAAACAAATACACACAGAGAAGCACAAACAAATACATGCAGGAGGTCAGGCTATACTGGAGATGTGACCCAGTTACAGAATGGCACTAAGGAAGTCCTTGTTTACAACTAAGTAACATCAGAGGGAACTTTCTGACGTACGCTGTTTCAGCTGAGTAGTTAAGAAAGTGAGGCCAGTCGTACGTGGATGAAGAACGTAAGAGAATGGCACCATGTTGTTCTTGGCTGCAAAAGCATCGCTCCTCTGCTTTGAAACGGCATTAAAATCTGTACCCTCAGGAAAGATAAGGATCTGGAAAAAGATTATTACTATTAATTACGATTATTATTAGTACATATAAGTAACTCTAATCAATAATAATAATAATTTTAATTATAATAATTTAATTTTTCTAGTGCTTTTCATACTTCTTATTTTAAAGAATTGGAGATAATAGATTTAAAACAGCAATTTGAGGCCACCCAGTGTTTTTTTTCGCCCTCACAACACAGACCACGCCTCCAAGTGCCCTTTCCCATGTGCACAGCAAGACAAAATATATACTCAGGAGAGTCCACCCCTCCACAGGCCTGGGCACCAGTTGCTCTCTCAGCAGATTAGATCATCTTACCCTGTCATCCATATTAGTATGCCACTTCTCAACTGCCATTGCTGCTGTAAGCTTCATCCTCCCTATGTATCTGTATCCGAAATAACGTCTGTGAAAATGACCAGTGGTTTTTATAGTCAGCACAGCCAAACTTTCTAGAATCGAAAACTCAGCTTTCAGTTTAGTTTCCTGAAGATGATAAACTGAAGCTGATGATATTGTACAGAAAGCATTTGGAAGAGCAAACATCCCTGCTCGGAAAGAACTGTTAGGCCTCACCAGGGAAGATGGCAAATGACCGGATGACTTCACTCATCCCATGGTCTCACGGAAGACGTCTTACATGGGATGTGACAGTTTCAAACACATTTACAGTGCCACATCTAAGATTTACATCAACTGGACAAAGTGAGGTCGCAAACTGGGCAGCCTCAGCCAAAAGATCAAAATACACCACTATAGTTTTTGTTAATAATAATATTTAAAATGTAACATTAGACAACATCTAATGTGATTAACAACTATGGAAGTTGTGACAAGTACAACTACTACTAAGAATAATAATGATAATAGATCTGCTTCTCCGGGACCTTGCCATTCAAACTGTCCTATACACTGTACAGACATATACACGCACCTCAGATTCAGACACTCCGCACCTCAGATTCAGATTTACTGACCTTGCACGCTTTATAAGTGCTTTTAATAAATAAATAATAAATAATTATATAAATGGTTAGACTAGATATCTATGTGAATCTTGACTAGCTCTGTCCACAGAATAGTGATTATCAAATGGGACCATTACGATCATGGTGCAACAGAATATTTGATCAGATTACATTACATTAGACAGTAGGGAACTCTGCCAGCAACAAGTAAGAGATTATGTATGTGTACGTGACAATGTAAATACGAACTCTTAGTTTCACAGCCCTAACAGCCTGAACAGTAATGGATGCACAGACACGCATATGTGACAATGTGCTTACGTGCGTCTTGTAGTTGATCGCCGCATAGTAGTCGATCATCGTTTGAAGATAGACCTCATCTTCGTCCCACTTGCGGTTCAGGAAGAGATAACCGGCAGCCTGCATTCCCCAACCTACAGACAGACAGAAAGATACAGATGGTGAGCAAAACAGAAAAGAAGACACAGACAGTCAGAAAGAAAGGTGTGGACAGGCAGACATAGCAATCAGACAGACAGCAAAAAGGACAGAAAGACACAGAACAACAGACAAAGCAAGGAAAGGTATTGCAAAAAGAAAGATATGTAAGGATATATAAGGCATGGCAAGATATGGCATGATGACATATGGCAAGACAAGATAAGGTATGATAACACATGGCAAGGAAAGCAAAACATGGACAGGCAAAGTATGACAAGGTAAGGAACTGCAAGGCAACACAAGATATGACAAGGGAAATTTTCTGGAGCACTTCTGAGTTCTTAATTTAAAAGACAGTAAAGTAAGACTCAGATACATCTATTCTAATCTAATCTGATGAAAAACTGCATAAGATGGATATGGAGAATGTAAACATGCTACCTGGTGCCATGAGCCCAACAGTCTAATCTAATTACTTCTATAGTGCACAAGATATCAACCGATGCTCGCTTCAAGTGATACCATAGTCAAAACTGTAATTCAGTGGAAAAGCCTAGTTAAAATCCAATGGGTCAGGAAACCACAAGTAAGGCTACAGTGTGTAAGTAAGTTGAAACAGACAAGTCTTAAGTTTAGACCCGAATAACATTAAAGCTCTCAAAGAACACACAGAACTGGGCATTGAACTCCACAGCTTTGGACTAGCCACTGAGAATGCCTGAGTGTCCATAGCCTTGCCATCCTATAAGAAAAGGAAAGGCAAGGGTACAGGGTGACTCAGCTTTATCCTCACTGTCCTTACCTCCTCCAGGCAGATTCCGAAGTGCAGATTTGACAATGATTTTTAGCCGAAAAACCCCACACTGTCGAATCAGAACAGACCAAAAGTACATCCAATCGAAACATGTTCGGTGATTCATCACGATCACACTCTGCTCATCCGACTGTATCTCGTCTCCGCTAATCTCCACGTCAAGTCCGACAAACTTTTCCAAAAGGAACTGAAGTTGTTCATACCACATCAAATAAATAACATAAACCAGGTAAGGCAGCTTTCCAGGTTCAACTAGATTTCCAAGATTGTATGGAATTGGAAATTTATATGCATCTCTTGTATCTGAAACTTTAGTTAGTGTCTTTTTTAACCTTAAATATATTATCTGAAGCCTTTTCTAGCAGAAAATCCAGCTCCTTTAAACAAATACTCTAAAGTGCTGAATTCGCCCTGTCAAAGTTGACAGCCTGGAAATTTATAAGTTGTTACAATATGCTGACAAACAGTCTAACGTACAATCGAAAAAAGCGTCCAGTTTCTGTAGGATCTCAGCTCGACGTAGTTTAATATCTCCAAATATAATATATTTTGTAACATGTATTTACGATTTAGTACAAATATTACCTCGATTTATTACAACAAACATCAAGCGTCATTAGATGGACTTACCGCAACCTGCCATTGCCAAAGACCGTTTCCAAAATCAAACAGCCACCTATAAAGCTGAGGCCTGACAAACAAGATGGGCAGCAAGGTTCCGTTAACGCACAGAGACCCCAATACGCTAGTTACTAACAATAAAATCAGAAATATTCCGGCCTTCAGCCGCGATAAAACACTCATGACGGCAAAATTCTAAAATATTCTTGCACCAGGTTTGAATTTCTGCTTTGCTGAAAATAAAAACTAGCAACAACATTAACCTCGACACCGCGAGATGACAGATTTGCATTCTTCGCAGAATTCCACAGTTGATGACGTACGTCAGTGCAAAATGGCGCACCTATGTGACTGAATACAAAATAATACAATCTTTCTGAAAACGTAATATTGCTTAAGTGTGGCGAATTACTTCTGTTATAACAGGCGAAGCTTGATGGCTAACGACCGTCCAAAGAAAAAAGTATTTCTTTTAGTGTTTAGTTCGTCAACAGTAAACTCGAAATTTTTAAAGCGCTCTTCACCCGATAAATTCATTGAAAAATTAGCATGGTCTCCTTACGAAAGCTAAGTCGCGGAAACCGGCTAATTCACAGGCTCTCAGTGAAACCAACATCGATAGACAGGAAGGGTTCGGTTCCAGGTCAAGAATCAAGCGTCAGGCAGTCAGACGGCTACGGTGGTTGATGTTTGGAATTGGAGCGCAGAGATAAGGAGACGAGAAGAATCAGGATATGATTTGTGGAAGAGAGTGTTTTCAGTTTTGAGTGAAAGAACCGTGCAGAAATTGAAATGGGTGAAGTGTTGGCGAGTTCATATGACGGGTCATATAGTCATAATTCTGGCGGGAGTATATTCCAGAGGGGTGGGACATCTATGGCTAAGAGCAATTTCCAAATTTTAAGGATGAAATGACGGGAGGGCCGAGAAGTGTCAGGGCAGAAGAGGAACGGGTTGAGAGGATTGAATTGAATTTTAGGTAAGATATAGGACTTTGTACTGTATTGCTTAAGGTTTTTAAAGCCAGTAAAGTGATTTGAGAACTGGAGTGATATGGTGGTTTTAGTGACAGCACGCACATGAACACTTTGAATAGCTGATCTAAAGGTCTATCAAAAGAGAAAGATATTTTTGGTGAAAGACTGGAGAATGACGATGCAATAATGAGCTCAAATGTGCGATTGTGAATGTGGGTGGGGAATTTGAGATCCTGGACCAGGTTAGTTGATGATAAGGTAAGAAATTCTGAAGCAAATGTGTCAGAGGCCCTTATTAAAGTCACCTGTAATCAGAGGCCCTATATTAAAGTCACCTGTAATAATCAGAGGCCCTATATTAGTCACCTGTAATCAGGAATTCATGAGGTGTAGTGGCCACAATGGAAAGCAGGGTGGTGAATTCTTTCAAGAAGACCGTGAAATAAAAGATTTATATAAATAGTATTATGATACCTGTTAATTAAGCAGTGCGAAAAACAGCTTCGTGCAATCCGCACAATAACACACACACACACAGCAAAATAGGTTGAATAAGGACTGCCACACCATACATAGCTATAGAAGTAGAGCGGTGGCACATGCGCTCTGTACTTGCATGAGTCGTCAACTTGATATCGTTCAAATGCGTTTGGCCTTTTTTTATTAAAATGCCTGTAGTCTGGTAGGCCTACACGATGGCTCATACACAATGAAGTACCTTTTTTAGTGTCATATCTTTAATACTACGAGATAATACAGATGTTCAATATTTGTCCAAACAAGTCGTTGGTTTATGTTGTTTGGAAGATTTTGCAACGGAAACACTAATATAAAATAACTGTCTTGTAGTCCACAGCCAAAATGTACAAAGCCACAGTTTTCGCTAAGTCTAGTCCTTAATCCAATTACTCTAACATAGAGATGGTATGTTACTAATTTTTTCATGTAATAGGCCCATATCATACAAGAGGATTTTTCAGTGGTAGAAGACCAAGTTTAAGTCAAGATCAAATCTTTAAAAAATGTTAAGGATTGTACAATGGACAAAAAATAATACCTGTGCAGGAAACGAATATTTTGACATTTGCATTCTTGAATACCAACTCTATGGTTTTGTTGCTATTTTTTCATCGGTTTTTGGTATTTTCATACTTCCGACAATAATACAATGACATCAGTATTGGTTTAAGTCTTTTCAGAATATCGCAATATTGGTTCAGTACTGACTGGTTAAATAAATTAACCCACAACTATTCTGAAGCTGCCTTAGTCAATGAAATCTGCATAACTTAAAAAATTTAATACAACTAATCACAGTATTTCATCCCAAATTCTGGTGATACTTTTATAAAACTGCGTTCAGCAGCAACTACAGCATGTGGGTGTTTTGACTCCTTGTTCTAAAACAATGACGATTACAAGTTCAGCTGCATCCATTTTAAGTGACTTCACCAAAAATTCTGATTACATAATGCTCCAAGTTAAACTGAAACCAACAAGAGCTGTTACTAAATGGCACTATATAAATCTCAAGGTACATCCAAAATTTTTGTTATATAAGGATGGAAACTAGTTAACTAACCAGTGATTGTATTTCACCCCAACTTCTGAATATAATGGTTACAAGCTCAAAATAATTGGTCTACACCTAAAACTGGCAGTGCCTCACCCCCATTCTAAACACGATTAAAGTTCAATGGAAACGGTTTAACCAACATTACAACAAACAAATCCACAAAAACCAATGAGACCATCAAAACGAGCACCACAGATGTTACAAAGAAACGAAAGCCCAATTTTCTGTTTTCGACCAACCATCATACAATCTTAACACACTGTGAGTATTACACCTTAGTCAGGTTTTAAAAGGCGCTATATAATTATCCAGATACATATATACATTAGTCTACATACACATATAACACAAAGGATATTTGTGTATCACTGCTTCACAATAAGTCAGCAGTGTCCAACAAGGCATGCCTGTCTTCAGTGAAAAAAGGTAATCCCAACAGGTGTTAATCCAGGTTTTTCGCATGAGGTTGGAGGGCAAGTAAACAATGCCACACTTAACTCTGCTGATTATACCTTGCCCGTGGGTTACATAAACAGAAAATTTCTTCTTTTTGGCAAATTTTTTGTTTCTTGTTATTTTCTTTCCCAGATTTTTCTTACCTTTTCTCTCAGTTTTCCAGTTTTATCATGACTTCTTATTCACTTTTGGTTAGGAAGGCAACTCCGTGACATGCCTGCTCCAAAATTAACTGGATTCGCTAAATAAAGTGTGGTCTTAATTGTAACAGCAAAGCAGGCCCAACTAAATTAATGCTATTAGGAGGGAACGTGAAAAGGATGTGTCCCCCTTAATATTTGGCAGATATCAACACCACTGATTTCCGGTCAGCACAAAAAACCCGTACAGTTTATCATAGAAGCTCCAGCAGTAGTCAGTCCATGCGCAAAATGCACAGTGGCGTAGCAAGTCGATTCAACCAGTTCAATGAACCCAGGCCCCCAACCACTTAGGAACTAAGTGAGAGAAAAAGACCTATGGAAAGGAGTGAAATGTATGTTGAAAAATGTGTCCTCAGTGGGAGACAGTCTGAACCTGAGGAAGTGAAGACCTATAAAGCAGAAGCAAGCTGCATGGGGCAAATGTATCTTTGGTGGCAGATAGTCTGGGTAAAGACCTATGGCCAGAGTAAAATGTAAGGGGCAACTGTATCTTCAGTGAAAAACAATCTGCAGTTTCCTCCTCTGTGCCTACAAATCGCCTCTTGGCATCTACAATGCACCCCCTACTTCCTTGCTACACCACTGGAAGCACGTGTGTCCATGGTCATCATCAGAGAAAACCTTTGACACACAAGAAACATGCCACGTTTAATCACAGTTCTCCAGACTTGACAGGAACGAGGTAACATTATACTCTGTTTCATAATCCTTGCTGTCCCACAAGTCATCAAGGCTGTTGAGAATTGCGCACAGCGACTGCTTCGTGGGATGCATCTCAGTTGACTTGTCATCAGAATCAGTTTTGGTGGACTGCTTTTCAGATGTGGTAGACCGGTCAACTGTGAAGAGGTCCAGAAGTTGGTTGGTTCCCATCGAAGCGAGACTGTTGTTGTCTTGGTTGATGACAGTGTTGGCAATGTTAATCTTGAACCGTTGCAGCCTATGCAAAAAAACACAATATGTGATTAAAGCAATTCGAACATTGTGGCTTACCTACAACCAACGTGTGATTTGTAGCATGGAACTTCCTCCACTTCAGACTAACTACAGTAGAAGATGAATTCTCCCCATACACTTCATTCCTGCCTATGGATCTTTCTGGCCTGGTTCACACTGCCTTCCAGCAACAATACATTTTGCCTATAACTCATAATCCCCCATTGGTTCAACCTATCTCTCCCACTGAAGATATATTTTCTCATACACTCTTCAGACCAAAGCTCTTTCACTCTACAGCTGTCAGAGACAAATCACCATCCTGCCCCCGAGTGATAACAGCAGCAGATTATAGGGGTATTTTGAAAGTAGCCTACCCCATGATCTTTTCCTCTAGGGTTCCTCGTGTGATCAGACGATAGACGTTGACAACTTTCTTCTGACCAATTCTGTGCGCTCTGTCCATCGCCTACAAAAACAAAGGAACCTCCTAAACCCCTTCTCCAGGTAAGGCAATAAAAGGTAAGATAAACAAGGTAAGACAAGGTAAAGCTAATTAACATAAGGTACAATAAGGTAGAATAAGATAATAAAATGTAATATTAAATAAGGAAAAGTAAGGTATGGTTAAGGTTAAGTAAGTAAGGTACAAGAAGGCTAAGCAAAGTAAGATAAGGTTAAAAGTAGGGTAGGATAAGGTAAGGTAAATGTTCCATTATTATATTCATTAATCGACAGCAGTGGAGGAGTGTAACAAGCCCCTAAAGTGCTTCAGCCAAATGGTCCTACAACCCAAGGCCATTGATGGTTAAAGGTTCTTTTGTCTAAAGTGCAGACAACACCAATCGGACAACTGGACAACCTTTCCTTATTTATTTATTTATATTTACTGTAATTATTTATTGCACTTATTAAGTGTGCAAGGTCAAGAAATCTGACTCTGAAGCAATCTGTCACATCCCTCGGAAGTGCCTGAGATCATGTACCTGAAGGTCCTTCATTGGATTCCAGTCATGTTCAACAAAGATGACTGTGTCTGCTCCAGTGAGGTTCAGGCCAAGACCCCCGACCTGGGTTGTCAGAAGAAGAACATCGATTGATGGGTCATTGTTGAACCTTTATCATCATAAAAGAAAAAACAATACAAGCATAAGAATGGTTCAGCGCAAAGAAACACTGCTTTTCCTTAAAACACCTATTTTTACTTCCAATTGTAGCATGGTAGTACAGACTGTTCATTGTATTAGACTCAAGATTAAATATAATTTAGGGTGGATAAGGTAAGGTCATCATCAACAGCCCTGGCAGCCAAAAGATGTTGTTAAACACCAGATACTAATAATTTAACATCAAATATTATACTCTAATTAGGCCCCTTTAAAATGCCTTCATCCGATTTTTGAAATATGCATGGTTAGGTATAGTTGACGTACATCAACCAGTGTCTAACTATTCCGCACGGTAAGGTAAGGTCGACCTCAGTGGCCCTGGCATCTGTAAGATGTTATTAAAAACTGGATATGACAACTACTGAACCTGTTAACAATCTGATGTCTTGATCCGGCAGGAACTGATCCATCAAGTCGCAGATACGTCACCGACGGCATGTGAGCCCTGGGCAGAAGAACAGTTACCTCATCCATTTAGCACAAGAATGTAAAAGATAACCACCGCTCTAGATCAGACTGCAAAAAAGAGCAGTGCATCGACTCCCTAGTGAGGAAAAGATGACCTAACGGGGTGTGCAACAGTACAGTGGTTAGCATGCTGGACTGTCAACACAAAGGTCAATATTTTTATATCTCTGCTAGGCCAAAGATATTTTGAGATTTCTTTTCCACTAGCACCACTCCACTCCAGCTGTCAAATGAGTACACTGAATGTGGAAGATCAGACAGTGAGGTCGAGGACTGGCCACCTGCCCTCGTTTGTCAAGGCTAAGAAACCAAAGTTGATAACGCTTCATACCCAAGGCTGCCTCTCGGGGGAAAATTCAAGGGACTGCTTTTCTTTCTTCATACGCCAAGGCTAAGAAAATACAGTCACTAACACTTTATATCCATAGCTTCTTCTTCTACTCTTCTAGTTTTCATGACAGAGAATTTATTTCAGGCAGACAATACAAAATTCGACATGCCAGACCTGAAGAGGTCCTGTTCAACAATGTCGAGCATCATCTTCAGCTGACAAAAGAGCAGTACACGATGCTGGTTGACAACTGGCGCCTCAGCTGCATCCTGACCACACACGCCGATGCCACAGTCATTTAGCAGTTGCCTAGCAACGTACACAACATACACTGAAGAACTTGTGAAAAAGTAACAGGTTGTCGTCAATGCACAAAAGATACTGAGGAAGCCTGTCAAAAGGTAATGGGCTCTAGTCATTCAGCAGGAAAAAACTAGATTAAAAAAATCAATTAAACAACCTAACTTCAGCATCACACAAACAACAAACATAAAACAGTAAAATTTAATTAAATAAAACTACACAAAAAGTAATAAAAAACAAGTCATCATTAGCAACAAACATATGTCAAAAACTATAATTTAAACACATGAAAACTGAACAAAATAAAAACAAGTCATACTCCTTCATTAGATACAAACAGAAAAACATGTAAGAATAAATTTAAGTAAATAAATGAAAAATAAACAAATAACATAAATAAAGCAGGTCATGCTCACTTGAGTGCAACAAGTTTTGGTGCATGGTGGAGGTCGTGCATGGATGAGTTTTCACTCTTGAGCTGAGCCAACACACGACTGAACTCTGGATGCTGAGGTGAGAGAACAAGCGCTGGATGATTGCACACCTTGCGCAGGTACTGCAGCGCCTGTCAAGCCAAAACACAAACATCAGTTTTTTAAAAGTTCTTTTTTACTTACTAATTTATTTTTATTATATGGCACAATTTAACTCTTACAGCCCAAACACACAAGCATCAGTTTTTAAAATTTGTTTTCCTTTATTTTTTTATATAATTTTGATTTTATGCTGTAATTTAATTCTCACAAGCCAAATGTCATTATTATCATCACTACATGATGATGATGATGATGCAGATGACAACAGGTACAGTACCTGATGATAATGGTTGATGATGACAATTACAACATTGGCGATGAAGATAACAATGCTGTGAAAGCAGGAGATTGGAGGCTGGGCTAGAGAAAGGTATGAGGAAGAACGAGTAGATCTGGGTGGTTGGGTAGGGAAAAGTTGGCAAATGTAAGAGGGCTGACAAGTTTGCAGGGCACTGAAGGTAAGAGATACAATTTTGCAGTGGACGTGCCAAGGGACCTTAAGTTGATGAAGTGATTGAGCACTGGTGCTACGTGGTGGCGTTTGGGAGTTTTGTGACTGCACAGGCAAGAACATTCTGGATTGTTTGAAGGCGTTTCATTGAGATGAGTCGATGCTATAGAAGAGGTAGTTAAATAGACAAGTATGGAGCAAACAACTGAAGTGGCTAGCGTGCAGGCAAATTTTAATAATCAAGGATGTGGCAGAGTTGATGGAGGTCACAAACATGCATGTAGCAAGTGTGATATAACTGACTGATGTGGTTGGCAAGGATAAGGCTTTTGTTAATGAAGATTCTGAGTTTGCAGACTGGAGAAGAGTAAGAGCAATGACGATGACTGCCGATTATGATAATGATGAAGCTGATAACGAATGATGATGACGACAGTGTTAACAACTATGTCACTTAATGACAACAAATGGTAATGAACTGATAATTATAATGATGTAAATAATCAACTCATGATGGAGTTATTCTGCTTGCTTACTCGCTACAGCATGTCTTCTGGTTTCTCTGACATATCGGATTTCAACCAGGTTTCTCTAACAGATTATGATTTTTTTTCTGCAGTTTAACTTGAAGTTTTCATCAGATTGATGCCTTCATCATTAAGCTAATGGTGTAACTGAACTCATTAAAGTAGAGTAGATTAGACGCCAGTATTGCAGCCGGACCTGGAATATGTGCATCGCTTTCATTGAGCTCTTTCCTTCGCTCTCGTCAACAGTCGTTGGCACCTTTTCTTTGTCTGCATCTTCTCCAGATGCCTCTGCATCCATCAGACTTCCGACTGACTTCTTGCCAGCCTGTGACTTTGCAAAGTCCTCATACAACTGGATCTATGCAACCAGAACAAGAACAGTCAGTAATGCAATTGAAAATTTAAATGGCAGCCTTGTAATCTACTGGACTGAGATTTCAGATTTTTTATTTATCGGCAGTTTGCTCTGATCTGATCTTAGTAGCTGGCTTTCAATCATTCATTCACAGCATTTATATAGCTCCCCTTCAAGATATCTTCTCAGAGGCGATCTCAGCCCAGGCCCGACAAACAAGAAGTTTTCAAGCGTTTATGGAGGTACATGTAGCATTCCTGGCCAGCAGTACATCGCATTACCAGTAATATTAATCTGCATGACTGAAGTAGTATTCTGTAAGTTGCTTAGATCCCAGTGATGGCTGCCTGCATTCATCACAGTAGTACACCAAAGCCTCCTTATAACCATGCTTCATTATACCATAAATTCTGATAAATCAAGGTTACGTTTTAGAAACTGACCTCATTCACTTAAAGAGCCTTTTAGAAAATGACCTCATTCATTTAAACATTACTTCTTCAGAAAATGAACTCAGTCACTTAAAAAAGCTCACCATAAAGCAATCCTTGATAATCTAGCAAAATCTTATGACTTCAACAGTGCTGTTATCATAATGCACAAGGCATCAGCAGATTGTCGCTTCAAATGAGATCTCACTCGAGAATCATACTATATCGGAGCAGCTCAGTTGAAACCTTATAGGTGAGGGTACCTATTATTTACCTATCAGATACCGATCAGATTTTGATCAGATTCTCAACGGACTGCAATTTTTTACTACGGATTCACTTGAAGTGACCATCGATTTATGACTTATGCATCATAACTGGCACTACAGAAGTCATCAGATTAGATTGCAGTAGATCATTAGGCTCCCAAAGACAGCATTTTAATGAGGTTTGCATGTGTATTCGACCTGCAGTGGGCTGAGATCACAGTAGTAGTCCTGTATGATCTTCGGAGGTAGATCCTGTAGAACATCTTCCTTGAGCCGTCGCAGAAGGAACGGCAGCACTTGACGATGCAATGCCTCCATTGCCAGGGCACCTAGACAACAGCAACACCAACAGTGAGGACAATTCCATCGATTACACTATGTTACACATCACACCATGTTACCATCGGTATCAATGCGGTCAACAAACTTTGTAAATATTCATTTGTCAGACAACAAGTAGTCATACATATTAATGAGGTCTATGAATAAATGCAAATATTAATCAATCAGGCAATAAATAATAATAAATATTAATCAGATCAATGAATCTTATTAACATCATTCATCAGAATATTTATAGCCATCATAAGCATTAATGAGATCAATGAATTTATACATATTCATTCATCAGAAAATAGGCAATCATCAATATTAATAAGACAATGAATATTCAACCTTCTGAACAACACAAAATATCATAAGTGCTAGTGAAAATCAATAGCAGAGCACTTAGTCTGTTATCCAACAATTACAGTTTTGAGCCTGACAAGTTGTTCACACACAATAGTCTCATCTGAGATTCAGATTTACTGATCATCCATGCGCAGTAAGTGCAACAACTAAGATAAAATCAATATAATGATTATAATACAATATAATATAATACCTGCTTCCTGCTCCTTGGTGGAGCTCTTGGCATCACGGCTCTGGAGAATTGGTCGGCCAAAGGACGCTTGAAATTGTTTCTCTGTTCCAAGAAAACCAGGCATCAGGAAGTCAAAGAGTGACCACAGCTCAAGGACGTTGTTCTGGATCGGTGTCCCAGACAGGATGAGACGATGGTTCGACTCAAGCTGTTTCACCGCTTTTGATATCTAAACACACAAGCAACAAAAAACAGGCCCAATCAGAATTCAATCGAATCTTCCTTCTCTATAAAATATATTACAATCAAACCAATTTAATCTATCATAATCTATATCATACACTACTTGCCTATCCCCTATCCCATGCACAGCATCTTTGCTCTAGTTCAGCAAAATGTCCTTTTTTTGGAGAAGATTCCCGGTTGTACGCTACAATAAGTGATCCACTACTGACTGACTAGCAAGTTAACCCAAGTCTTACTTTGACAAACTCTTAAAACAGATAAGATGTCTGATGATACGATGGCTCGTTACAATCACTGTCAATTTAACATTATGAGTTTTATTACAAATAACTGTCAAAAATGTTTTCGAGTTCCACGACTATACAACAGACTTTCTAATCCATTAACCTAGCCTACCTAAGACCAGCACCGTATATATTCTTGTTAATAAGCGAATTTACACTTCTCTTTCCACGTTGATTAAAGCTGCTCTATGATGATGACATTCTATTTCTTATGCGTCATGCTGCCTCATACATCTTCAATGCACAAGCGATCCTTTGGTTTTTAATAACGGTTATTTGAATCTGCCTAGTCATCCACGGATCTTGCCTTCATAGATTTATCACATTCACAAGGCATCAGTCAGAACTGCATCACTGCCAGTCCCTAATCTGGTCAATTCCAGGAGGTCAGTTCATTAGGAACTTCATTGAAACATGAACTAAACTGATCCAAAAACGAAGTTAAAAGTACCTTGGTCTTGCTGTTTTTTATGATCTGACCTTCATCGAGAATGCAGTAGTTCCACTTGATCTTCCTAGAATGAAAAAGAAAAAACAGAAGAAAAAGGAGAAAAATAGGAAAAATGAAAAAATTAACAAGGTGACAAACTGACATGCTGGCTGAATCTCTCTTTTTGTCTTGCTATCTTTAAATGCATGTATGAAAGCATGTTTGTACCTCAGTATGTATCTGTATACGTACGGTAAGTATACACAGAAGAAAACTTACGAGAAGAAATCAATGTCGTTTCTCACAACATCATATGAAGCCAAGACGAGGTTGTAATTCTGGATTGTCTTCTGAAGCCTGCAGACACACAAACAGATTGACAGATAGATGGATAGACAGATGGACAGACAGACAAACATCTGGACAGAAAGTGATACAGACAGACAGACGGAAGATGGATAGACAGGCAAAGCCATATGGACAAACTGACAGACAGATTAACAGACAGAGATAGATAATAAATAATAATAAGAATAATAATAATACAATTTATATGGTGCCATAACACAGTGCATTCAGCAATCGAAGGATAAGCTGAAAATGAATGCTTTTAGCCGTGATTTAAATGTCTCCAGTGAAAGGGACGACTTGACATACTCAGGAAGACCGTTCCACGCCATAGGTCCAGCAACCACGAAGGAGCGTTCTCTGAATTTTGTTACAGTTCTGCGGAGATGTAGTTGATTACTCGCAGACAATCGTAGTTGGTAAACCAGCCGCATATCCACAAGGTGGAATGCAGAAGTCGAGTAGATAGTCCGGAGCAGGGCCATTTAAAGCCTTGTATGTCATTAGACACAGCTTGTAAGCGATCCACTGCGGGACGCGCAACCAATGAAGACTGTCCCGCACCAGAGCAGCGGCATGGTCAGATGGTGGTATCTTGTCGTAAATAAGACGGTCAGCAGAGTTTAACACAGACTGAATTCGTGCAAGTTGGTAGTATGGCAGACCTGCCTGTAGGCTGTTGCAGTAGTCGATTTGGGAGACTATGAACCTGTCGACTAACTACTGAGGTTGCAAATAGCCTGCATATGGATTTTATTTGGTGCAGCTGATAGAAGCAGCCTTTGACGAGTTGAATGACCTGGGGCGACATAGTCATGCGGCTGTCTATATACAATGCGGTCGCATTAACGCGCCCCCGGTTTACCCGAAGTTCCGCTTAACACGAAGTGGCTGTATGTCCCCCAAAGCTATTGACTTAACATGCCGTATCGGTTAACGCATTTTACTACCGGGAATAAGGCTAATTAAAACAGTGTAGACGTACTCTGGCAGCAGTAACATTCCATTCATTCCCGAACTTGGTATTAGTCGTACAAGCGGGAGGGTGTCTTACCGCGGGAGGGAACTAATTAGAGCAGGAGGGATGGACAAGAAAGTCTGGCTGGAACCGGTTTTAACCAGTTAGGAGGGGGGATCGGCAGAACAAGGCAGGCATGGCCTGACCGGCGCGACCACAGAAAGGTTGGCTGGCTGGGTGGTCATCTGAGTACAGACCTGCCTGCCGTGCGAAGAGGAGTTTGCTGGAGGGAACAGCGTGGGATAGGGGAGTGTGGGCGACCGAGTCGCAGAGGCGATATATTTCAACATTGTTCCATTTAACTGCGGACTGGTTTACATGCGGTTTCAAAGGCGTGTCCCCCCATAACTTCGTGTTAACGAGTCCACACTGTAAAACCCAAGGTTGCAAATAGTGTCTGCTGGGTGCATGTCACCATCAGGAGACAGACAGACAGACAGACACACAGACACCCAAGACACAAAAGCAAGCACATTTGCAATATACCACCGCATTAAAAATTGACCTGACCTTATTCTTTCGGATGGTGAACCGACGTAGTGCAGCGGTCGAAGGATCTTTCCACCAACCAACTTCTCCACTTCGAATAGCCAATGACCTGTCAGAGTTGGTGGACAGACGACAATAGATGGAAGCAGTGTTGTCTCCTCTCCGTTACTTGTTGGCTATTTAAAAAAAACTAAGATTTATTATTTTTATTTTTTCAAGGTACATATGAATACTTGGAATCTAGAGAATGTTTGGAGATTAGGAATATCTGGTATGGTAGCTATGGAAAGTGCTGCAAAAAGCAACTGCATGAAGCGCTTAATTGTTGTTGAAGTATTATTACACATCACAGTCAGACTTCTGGTTCCCCTGACCAACCAGATTTTGACTGGACTTGAAGTGACCATCGACTGACGCCTTGTGCATCATGAAAACAGTGCTGTAGAAGTCATCAGATTAGATTAGATTTGGATACCTTTGCAGACTCTTCTCTCCTGCAGTGATCAGCAGCCAGGATGCAGAGAGACTGAAGTGTTTTGCCAAGGCCCATATCATCACACAGGATACCGTGAAGGTTGTATCGTGCAAGGAATGCCAGCCAGTTGATGCCTTCCTAAATAACATAAGCAGAGACCAGATTTAAAACAAAGAAAAATGATTCTTGATTGGGCTCTACGTATGTGCAGAAGCCTGCCAGTGATGACTTTTCCAGTTATCTGTCTGCGTACAGATAAACTATATGTTAAAAGGAAATTCAACACCAACTAAGGCTAGCAAGTGCAGCACTGTATAAAGCTATGTTAAAGGCCCTAATTAACTATCCATATACATATGTATATACATATGCACATAAGCACATACATACATAAATATATAAAAACAATACATTTACTTCATTCCAGATGGATTTTACACCACCTATAGTAGCATAACATCTGAGGGTATTTAAAACTTTAAAACTTAAAAATACAATAACGACCAGATACTCGATTGTGTAGTCATGTTTGCACTTCATTCAAGAGATCCCTCAAATTCTATTATGTCATAATTCATCAAATCAATACTAATGTACTCTGTACAATCCAAGCTCTTTAATCTAATAATAAATTATTTATCTAATCTGTTCTATTTAATCTAATCTGCATGGTCAAGTAACAAATTTATCTAATCTAATCCATTTAACCTAAACTTTTTAATCTAGGTAATCCTGTCATTCCAACCTGCTGGTACTTGCGAAGTTCAACGTTGAGCGGAACAGGAACCTCAAAGCTGTCGATCTTACATCCATCAAGAAGTTGATCGAGAAAGTGTCGTTCCTCCTTCTGTTTCTCCAGCAATGCACTGGGTACAACAGGAGCATGATCGGAAGGGCTGGTTCTCTGCCGAGTACAGGAATAATAAGATTTATATAGCACCTGTCTGGAACCAGTCCTATACATAATTTCAAACAAACTATCTCCCCTGTGCATATGTATGTATGTTTGGAACTATACATACAGTAAAAGCCCTGTACCATGCATCCCAGTAACATCTCAGAAGAATCAATGATTTCATATGAAAGAAAAGTTGAAAATGAAAACAGCAGAAAATAAAATCCTACGTTTCTTTAAAATTAACAGACACTTTGACCCAAGACCTCACTGCCCATGTGGACTCTACATGTTAAGTAACATTTAGTTCACTCTACATCGCTGTGGACTCTTGTGATATGTTGTATATATCGTCTGTGGAAATAAACCAAGTGGGCACTCATGTGAAACTAACTTGAAACTAATACTGTGTCGTGTGCTTTTAATGGTAACACATAAGCATTTCCCATTTAAATTCATACTTCTTTAAAAGTTTCATGACTTTTATTAAGTTTTTATCAGTTACAAATTCAAATTTATATTTCTGAAACCAAAGTCAACAGATAGGCATGTTACAAGGATACAGAAAATACATACATGTATACAAACCCAAGTAGAATATATGCTAATACATAAATGCTAAGACATTCAGTGTATTCCAGTAGCAAGCGACTCAGTCGCATGCGGTTCTGAAAGCTTGACTCCCGACATCCATGTATTACTGGGCTTTTGTATGTATACATGTATGCACAAGTATGCGTGGTTGTGTATGTATATATATATATATATACACACACATATATATATACATACACACATATATATATCTGAGCATTTATATAGTCTTTGAGGAACCCGTCATACATACACCAAATGCACTGACAATCATTCTGGTCTCATGTTCTCAGTTAAGGAAAACTTCATGTGGTGAGTTTATTTGAAGAGGAACAATATCAATGTGCACCTAAAATTATGATTCTGAAGTACCTATATTATTTCCATTGGTAACATAATTTCCTGCTGGTTTATTATTATTGTAGTTTGAAAATTATTCTTCGTATATTAATTGTATTTAGTTTTTGTCATATTTATAAAATAAATTAAACATCAACCGATCATTTATTTAAATAATTTAAACTCCAAGAAATTCCCAAATGTGACGTGAAACCCATCAAGAATTATGACTACATCATATTACATTATGCTTACTTCAAGTGGAAGAAGTCGAACAAGAGTTGCGAAAACATTTGTTGCCATCAACCGAACTGACTGATCGTGATCACTCATTCGACCAAGCACAGGAACCACAAGTAAGACAATGAACGGAACAACATCAATCGATAGCTGCTCAATCATCACTGGTAGTAGAGTGTTAAGGAACTATTCAATCGATGGTTTAAAATAACTTCCATGGCAGACCATCCATGGAAGAGCATACGACCTGATACCCACTCAGCCCTTCATCCTTTGATGGTTAATAAATGTGCACCAATGCTAGTTGGAGATTAAAAAGGTGTCCTGTCTTTGTCTGAGAAGTTTGCATAGAGCCACAAAAACAAAAGTATTACCTTTATCTTACCTGGTTATTTAGAAGCACCCTTTGAAGGTAAAAAAGTAACATAAAGTAACGTATCACATTTGTCTATCCAGACAAGTGGACTTACCTGGACTTACCTTGGAATTTGGTGAGCACAACAACTTTGCTTAGAAGTGACCACTGACTGATGCCTTGAGCATTAATAGGGTGGTGCTATAGAAGTTCTTGGATTATTATTAATATATACATGCAGTGTCGGTAGAATTTAGCATGAAAAGGATACTTGCGAGGGCTTCAATGCAGCCCTGTCGCTGAGCTACAGTGCTATCTGGCATTGAAAGCCAAGGAAGGATGCAGTCGATGAAGTACTCCATGACCTCTGATGGAAGCAGACGACAAAAAACGCCAAGGCAACGGCTAGTCATGTGACGCACGACTGTGAACGAGCTATGCAGAGAAACAGCGAGCAACTCGACCGAGTTTACAAGCTAAGAAAACACCAACAGAAAACTTGTTAGACTATCAGTTATCAACAGTTTGGAGGAATCAGCAACTGAATGGATCACTAATTATTAAGTAAATGGATTATTACTAATAACTAATGATAATTAACTAAGGGAATTATTAGTTAGGTCAACATGAATGTATGCATGTATGAATCATGATGTTTATATAAAACACAACGACCTGATATCTAAAAAGGTGCATATATACATACACACATATATACAGTACATACATAAATACTCATGCACATACATACTAATGTAATTACTAATTGGATTATTAGTTATTGGTGTAATTATTAAATAACTTCTTAACTAATTAAAGCTGACCCCAACAATCACCTTACATGGAAGGGGTGCACTTCCAAATGGAAGGGCAAAACTAAACTGACCTGTGGATGGAGATTCTGATGAAGAGCGGGTGCGACGACCTGTAGCACCTGTAGAGAGTTGACCAACTCCTGAGCAAACGATTCATCATCCGCCCTTGACTCAGAATCTTGAAAACATCCAACATCAAGTGTCTAAGAACTTTTACAGCGCCATTATTGTAATGCAGGGCCAGTCTTATGAGGAGTTTCCATAGAGGGATGTAAGAAAATATGTTAACTTGACCTTTTACATTACAAGATACACACATTACATTACATTAAAAAAAATAAAAGCATGCTAATATAATACATAATTATTATTATAAATGCATATTATTATTATTATTAAATAAATGCATAAACTACATTACATTGCAAGACATAAAGGCAGATTATTATTATTATTATTAAATAAATGCATAAACTACATTACATTGCACGACATAAAAGCAGATTATTATTATTATTATTACTATTATACTAATTATTATTAGTATTATTAAACAGACATTTCTAACATGCACAGTTAAATAGCAGTCTAAAAGGCACGTACAATGACTTCATATTCGCATACATACATACCACAGGAGTCGGCCTGAAGCTGTTTAAGGGGTGACCACATTGCATCCCACAGAGCACCAACCCTTTCAGGCAACTCAGCCCCCACCTCCCTTGCGATTGCAGTCAGCGCCAACACTCCTCCACATCGCTGCGTCACAGGATGCTGTCTCGATAGCTGAGAGAGACAAAATGCAGCTGTAACTTTATGCAATCAAGAATTCATGTAGCACCATTCTAAAGGAATTGGATATTTATATAGCCCTGCTAAAATACAGATGCAGTGTTATATAAATCATCTTGTCAAATAGGCAACAGAAAAGTACAAGCTAACTACTGACACCTAACTCATGAAATGCCTATTTCTTTAAACACCTTTCTTATGAAACACCTACTGAATTATATACCAATGTCATGAAAAAATATCTTATTTAATAATGCATTGTACCTACATCATGTACCTCAATAGACTGCATGCAACACCTGCATTATTAGATACACACTGCACGAAAAGCCTGTCATGAAATATGTACCTCATGAAATCTCTACTTCAAAAATACCTAACTTTTTAGATATTAACGTCTTTAAATAATTACTTCAAAGAAATACCAACTTCAGTAAATACCTACCTCTTTCAATACCTACCTCATTAAATACTTATCTAGCCGGCTCTGTAATTCATCGCTTTCCGAGGGGCATCTACCTCTTAGTCAGAAGCGGGCTATCGTCAAACCACACCTTAAAAAGCTCGGATTGGATCCTGAAGATGTCAGTAGCTACTGCCCAGTCTAAAACCTCTCATTTCTCTCAAAGATCATCGAGAAAATAGTCACGCAGCAGGCAGTCTTCTATCTCGACTCAAGTAATCTCATGCCAAAGCGTCAGTCCGGTTTCAGGAAGGGCCATTCGACTGAGACGGTGGTCCTTCGACTTGTCTCTGACATCTATGATGCAATCGACACAGGGAAGGTCACGCTGCTCGCTCTCCTTGATGTAAGCGCAGCATTCGACACTGTGGATCATCAGATTCTCCTGACTCGTCTCGAAACCTCGTATGGTTTTGCAGGCCAGACGCTCGAATGGATACGCTCTTTCCTCGATGGGAGGACTATGAGGGCTGAGGTCGGGACTGATGCATCGAACTGGATACCGGTTCTCTGTGGCGTGCCACAGGGTTCAGTTCTCGGGCCACTCCTCTAAATACGCTACACTGCCGATCTAACCCAGGTCGTCACAGCTCTTGGTGCACTGGTTCATCACTATGCCGATGATGTGCAGATATATGCGACTTGCCACCCATCTGACACCGCAGCCTGTGTCTCGAGGATCCAGATGGTGGTAACCAATATACAGAAATGGATGTCTTCAAACCGGCTTCGGCTGAACCCCGCGAAAACACAGTTCATCTGGTTCGGCTCTCGGCACAAGCTTCGGGACGTGGATCGTGATATGATACTGGCAGCGTCTTCGAACTCGGTCTTGCTGCGAACGGTTCGTGATCTGGGTGTTTTGTTGGACGAAGAGCTGTCGATGGCGGGCCATATCAATTCACTCTGCAGGACTTGCTACTACGAACTGCATCAGATAAGGACTATACGTCGAAACCTGTCCTATAGCGCGGCTGTCACACTCGTCCATTCCTTCATCATCACGCTTCTGGACTACTGCAACTCCATCCTGGTCGGCTTGCCTAAGTTCCGCATCCGTCAGCTCCAGTCTGTCCTCAACTGTGCTGCTCGGCTAGTCGCTGGTACATCCAGATTCTCGCATATTTCCACCTACATGCGAGACACCCTACATTGGCTTCCAGTCAAGAAGAGGGTACAGTTCAAAGTATCCCTCATGGTGAGGTCCTCGATTGTTGGGTTAGCGCCGGATTATATCAACGAGCTCATCAAGCCAGTTGCTGATCAACCTGGTCGACAGAGACTACGATCGGCAACACATGGTCAACTCATCGTACCTCATTCTCGTACTTCTGCTCGGGCAGGCCGCACCTTCTCCACTGTGGGGCCGTCTCTCTGGAACACCCTTCCACCAGACATCCGATCCCTTGCCTGTTCAACAGTTCAAGAAACATTTTCTGCCCATCTCAAGACGTTCCTATTTAGAGACCGTTAGGTAGCCGTGCTGCAGTGCCTTTGTGAGTTACTTAAAAGGCGCTTTACAAATTTAGTGATACATACATACATTCTGCTGGGGAAGTCCAGTCAAAATCAAAACTACAAATGAAAATGTGACAATACTAAACTGACCAGACATCTGAATAACCAGTCACATACCTCATTCTCCTCTGTCACAGTGCCATCTGTGGAGAGTTCGACGCTGACCATGGGACGTCTTTGTGCTGGCCTACGACCCCTGGTAGGCTCAGGTGCCTGGTTAAAAGATAACAGAAAACAGTCAGACTGAATGGAAAAACAGATCATCCTGAAAACACATCCCTATGCTTCCATGGCATGTAGAATGGCCTTATTGGATTATTATCGTTATTATTACACAGGCATAACAGAAGAAAAGCCTCAGGGGCACAAGAAAGAAAATCTAGAAAACTCTGAGTAAATCACAACATTTCAACTGAAAGTATAGAATTTAGCAACAGCGTTGGGGCAAGATTGCACAGACTTCAACCAATATTCTCTTCACAACTAGAAATTTTAGTGAGAAACTGAATTAGTGGTGAGAGAGATAAATTGCCACCCACACTCTTATGAAAATAAAGCCACTAACTCTTCTTACCCATGACAGCGCCTTGCGGTTGGCTTAAGGGAACCTGATATGCTTAATTTATGAAAATTAAGTCACTAATCTTCATACAAACGGCTACCTCATGAGGTTGGCTTGACCGACTACTCTTCTTATAAAATTACAACTGAGCATGACTACCACATACAGAGTGCCTCTAAACTGGTACTACATAAAACGACATTACAATCACGAATGAGCAAAGACGGGCCAACAGACCAGTCGTTGTGTGTACAATGTCAGGATTCCAATGTGCTTGTCACAACAGATGCCATCTGCAAGAAAACAAAGCACCTTGTAATGTAACGTATTACATCTCTCAGGTTAAAATTTAGAATTTACCGACTTCTGCATATATTACACTTACTGAGGTAAGACAAGGTTAGATATAGTACGGTCAGCTAAAGTACAGGTGAGGTATGGTCAGGTAAGGGTAAGGTAAGGATACATCAGGTATGGTAAGGGTTAAGGTACTTTTAGAGTGAGGTAATGTGCAGTCAGGGAAGGTAAGGTCAGATAAGGTGTAGTGACGTAAGGGCAAGGTTAGATAAAGTAAAGGTAGGGTAAACTATCATCTATTAAGCCCCTCTATTAGCAACAAGACAACTGCAGAATCATGGATGCTGGTAAGACGGAAAACAGACCTAGCGGCGCATTGTCTTGGAGTTCCTTTCCAACAATAGGAGTGTACTTGGAATCAGAGCAGAGCATCATACACAGGTTCTTCACGATTTTTGGAATAGGACATGGTGACCGGCTGGAACAGAGTGGAACCAACCGCGCAAGGCTTGATCCAGCACATGCCTGGAAAAGCAGAAGAAATGCAAACAAGATTATATGAAGAACAAGATCATACAGTAAAGTGTGCAATACTCTCCGCATATAATGTACTTTTTGTTCTTATTTTTTGCACTTATTACGCAAATAAGGTTAGTAAATCTGAGGCACGAGCCAAGTGTGCGCAAACACCTTGTCCAGGGTTGTTACACCAAGTCCGCTCTGCAGGCTCAAACCTTCAGTCATTGGAATACAGACCAAATGCACTATCAATCAGAATACACCATCATGTCATACAGGCTCTTACAGGGTGCTATATAAATGTTCAGGATGATTCAGATCAACAGATGGACCAACTGACCTGGAGTTCAATGTTTTCCTCTCTCTTGAGGGCGTCCATAAGTGGACGGACTACTGGATTCATCTTCTCTGGAAGATTCTTGAGGCAAATTATTGCTCCAGCAACACTGCACTGCACCCTGCACAATTAAAAACATCAAATATTTACTCACGAGAAAGGCTACTCCAGCTGGGAGATCCAACATGTTGCAGATATTGACTGGCAAATACCTGAATATGCTTATCAATCTACGCATCACAGTTGTGAAGGACAGTGTGAATGACTAAATAAGTGAACACTGACATATACAAATACCTTTAGAAACGATTTCAATTTGAGATTATTTACATGCTGTCTTGAATATTGTATAACAACAATATACACGCTATGCAACTGTTTTAAGTGGCTTCATTGGGAGGGATGGTAATTTTTCCTCAGGTTTTCTACTATGTAACTGCATCTGTGGTCAATCTCCAAGGGTTAATAATTTACAAAGCAGCTTCATTATTCTTGTTACTTTTTTACCGGTTGGTGAGGATCTGTAATTCATTGGTTGCTTGGGTAATTATGGTCTGGATCGAAGACCTTCGATCTTCCAACTGGGAAACATAGCTTGGCTTGATCTTCGATCGAACTGAATCAAACACACCTGTGCAGAGTGAGTTTGCATTTTCCAGGGTCAAAACTGATCTAAACAACAGAAATAATATAGTTACACAACGTAGTAAGTATAATAGAAATAGCTATGACAACAAAACTTTATTTATATATTTAAAGCACTTATTTTGGGCAAACTGTCAATAAACCTGAATCCAAAGTGCAGATGTGTGTTCGCTAAGGGCCAAGATGGAGTCATGCAAAAGCCAGAGTAATACAGTGAGTCATAATAAGTGATTTATATGATGACAGCAAGTTGGCAAGTGAGGCCTTTTATGATAGACAATTCCAAATACGAGGAGCACAGCAGCTAAAGGTACGTGATCTTACAATTTTCCTGAACCTAGGTTCTTGCAACAAACCGGTATCAGAGGAATGCAACAGTCTAGGAAGGTGATACAGGGTTAGCAATGTATCAAGACATAGCGGAAGCTGGTGTTCTGGGCCTGAAAGTTGAAGCAAGCAATCTTAAACTTAATATGCCATTCAACAGGAAGCCAGTGAAGTTCACAAAGGCATTATTAAATGCAGCACTCAACTCAAAAGACATAAGAAAAGATGCTTTGCCAGAAACCATTGAATGAAATATGTTATTAAGCGTGCCAGTGAGAGCAGTCTCTGTTGAATTATGTTTACAATAAGCAGAGTCAAAAGGACTAAAATTCAAGGATTTTACATGCCCTGAGGACATATTAGAAATAGGTGATCAAGCAGTTTAGAGATGTTATTCAGATTGGAAATAGGTCTATAATTTGTCAGACAGTCCTTGTCTAGATCAGGCTTTTTAACAGAAGTATCACTAAAGAAATTTTAAAAGCAGCAAGAGACAACCTTTGCAAAATGAGAGATTAACCAGATGAGCAATGAGGGAGGAAAACACATTAGAACAGGATTTAATAAGAGAACTGGAACAAAGTCAAGTTGTGATGACTTATGTGGAAGATTTCCAATGAGTCTTGCAACTTTCTGCACTGTAATTTGAAATTAGAAATTTTAGCAGCATTATAGTCATTGCAGGAATCGTTGGAAGAGCGAAGCAGTTTCTTTATAATGCTTCATTGGTCTTTGACAATTCTGGCAATGTCCAACTGGTCATGGCAGAACTGCTGTTGAGATGTTACAAATAGTTTGTTCAACACCCTGCATGCCTTCCTTGGTAGGCAATCTGATTTCTTTCTTGCAAATTTTTTTTTCCAAAGACGTTCCAGATGATGACTACCTCACTTGACCTGCTTTACATCAGCAGAAAGCCATTTTGTGATTGGCAGTCTTCTCTAGCAGGTACAGACAGGCACAACTTGATACAGTCCATTGCCTCAGGAGTGATTCACGTCTCAGTTGGACAAAAAATGTCCACATGTTCATCAGCTATGATATCATGGACAATTGCAGCATGATGCACAGCAGGACGAATATTCAGGGCTCCAAACTTCAAAGACAGTCAATGATATATTGCCTTGTCTTCATATCCCCGCAATGGTCCAGGGTTGAGCTCAGTGTTTCCAGACATTATTAGCAGTAGTGCCACAAGATAAGCACTTACCCATCATCCCTTACAGGGATAAGATGGACAACCAGTGCGTACCCAAGTCAAAACCACTGGAAAACTGTAGGCAGATGGCTGAGGGTGATCAAGCATTTTTAAACTGTCAACCATTATTTGAAACAATAAATGGATGTAGATGTATCTGGCACATTGTAACAATTAATTTCTACCAATCATTCAAATTAGAACAGATACTCCACAAATCTTCAGTTTCTACACATAATGCAAAATTACAATCATAAAATCTGTAGTGTAAAACAATGCTAGACGACTTTGAAATAAATATCCAGAAATAAATTTCAATGGCCATCTCAATGCAAAGTAGCAAACACAAACAAAAGATCATGAAGACAGTAATACTAACAGTAACAATATACTGGAAAAAACAATAAAAAACAAGAGTATTAATATAAACTAGCCTCCCCCACACAGAACAAATGCACAATGTCCTGAAGAAAATCCTTTGTTGCTCCACGTTAGCTACAACCTTGCGTACACCCCTCTCTGTTGCTCCCAGGACAAGTGCATAGAAATAACTTTGTTCCCATACCATTTGAGAGATGCTGACAGCATTATGCCACCTGTTCCCATACCATTTGAGAGATGCTGACAGCATTAGGCCACCTGTTCCCATACCATTTGAGAGATGCTGACAGCATTATGCCACCTGTTCTACATACACGAATTGGACCACTACAGATCACGCATGTCTAAGCCTTTCATTATCTTGATAATTATAATAAAAGGGTTAAACATTCATATTCATAATAGTAGTAATAATAATACTAATTTGGTGAAGACTAGCCATCCCAAATTAGGTTTCTCTCTCACATAATTTCTGTATCACTCCTCTGAGATATATTTCTTTTAGATTAAATGTTAAAAATTATAATAATTATAAGTAGAAAACAGCTAAATACAGTATTCGCAGATTGTAGACTCACTCGGTTGTGAAAGGTGGATCAAGACCAATCCCTTGGAGTCGAATGTTAGCGATGAGTTCGCGACATTCGGCCTGGAGTCGCGTAAAGAGGTATGCGACTTCATCGTAGTAGACAACTTCCGTCAGACAATCTTGAAGCTTCAACTTGATGCTGTCTGGACATGAACATCCGTCCTGCAACAAGCAGATAGCAACAGTGCCAAAGAAGTTATTAGATTAGATCAAACTACACTGTATTGTAGCATACATTAAGAAGTTACAATATATGAGGTAACATTACCGTACAGCAGATAACATCACTTTACCATTTACCAGATAACACTACTTTACCATGTTCGAGGTAACACCCATATACCACTTTCACTTACAATCCTAACTTATCACTATAGAAACCACCCTACTTTATTACCACCCAAACAGCTCTACCTAATTACCATAAAAACAACCCTATCATACAGACACAGAAACAACCCTACCTCATCACCAAAGATAAAAGTCTCACCTTTTCCAAGGTAACCCACTCGATGATCGTGTAGGCAGTACACAGCTTCTGCATAGCTGCCTTCGATCCCAGGTAGAACACAAACAGGTTTCCAAGTGCCTCGAGAGGTGAGCAGGGAGTCCCCTCAAGGGGGTAACTTCCAAGGCGAGCGACGTACGTTGACAGTAACCCCAGCAACCTACAACCGTGGACACAATTTATATCTTATTAAGTTCTTTAGCGCCTCTGTGATATTCTTATGTATATATCTGAGAATTTATACATCACCTTTTGAGAACCTTGCAAACTTTCTGGATTATTATTTCTAGCAAAAGCATTTTTCAACACTGGTCTAATAAGCACCTATGCTTCACCCTTTGTGTGTTTGAAGTTGCCTCAAGCTAATAACAATAATAATAACAAGGTAATTATTATTATTAATAATTAATTTTTTCTAAAAATATTTCAAATAAATAAATAATTTTAAATTTTACTGCTAGTATTACTACTCTTTCTATTGCTATTTTTATTATTTTTATTATTATAAGTTGCAATAGTAAAAAATTCCTTTGCACTTGCCTTGCAGCCATTCGTCGTGCTCGAATGACCATGGCGTCTCTTTCAACAGCAGAGGCACCACAAGACATGGCACCAGCAATGTAGTCTTTGGTTTCTCCAGAAGGTTCAGTTGCAGGATGTGACCGACCAGGATTTGGCTCCTAGAAGGGAAAGAAGGATTGCCTGATGTATGCATTTCTCAAATATAGTTCTCACATTTATGAAAGTGATGACTTTTCTAGTTATCCGAGCATTGGTAAAACATGTACATATATATGCAACTATGTAATTATGCACACGATGCTTACCTGTAATGGCATATCATGCATGTATATAAGTATGTATGCACGTGTGAATGGATGTATGTACCTTTAAGTGTATGTATGTATACTGTATGAATGAATGAATGATTATTAAGAGATTAACGTGCCAGACATCAAAAATAATTTGAATCAGAGCAAATTATTGGTTGGGTTATGCAATGTGTCCAGGAGCCTGCCATAGGTGCTTGTCCAGTTATCTGAGCATTATTTGCTCACAAATGAACTTTTTGTTTACAATGAACTTCAACAGCTCTTAGGCAAATATAGACAGCACTTTGTGAGATACCTCAAAGGCACCATATATAGATTTAGTATTTAGATATACACACACATAAACACATACATGTAATTGTATAGCGAGATAATCTTGAAAGGCACTATGTAAATATCCAAATCCAGAGACATACAATGCACAAAGAAATGAAGTTGTAATGCTTCCGCATTTTAACTTAAGCCTATTGTGCCTTCTCCTGTGTTAGACCTTCCTCTTTGAACATTCTTCCTTTGCATAAATATGTGCTGTTTCATTTAACTCTGTTCCACATAAATTCAGCTTCCCACATAAGTTCAGATCAATTAGATAGCGATGTTTAAAGTGCGTCAGAGGCATCGTTAAAGAGTTCATAATCTAATCAAAGCTAAGTACTCTACTTCTATAGTCCTATTATCATAATGCTCAAGTCATTAATCAATGGTCGCTTCAAGCGAAACTATTCAAAAACACATAATCTGTCGGAGAATTCCAATCACAATGTGATAGGTCAGGGAAACCAGATGACAAGCTATGGTGGGTAAGACAGTTGAAACAGACTAAGTCTTAAGTGTACATCTGAATGACACTAAAGAACTGACAGAACGCACAAATTGGGGAGTGAATTCTAAAGGTTAGGAAGTGTAACTTGTCCAGGCTATTGCAGTACCCATGCCACAACCATCTAGAAGAAAGGCTAGTGAAAGGAGAGGGGACAATCACAAGGAGAGAGACAGGAAGATATGGCATATTAGGAGGGACATTTTGACAGAATAGTGAGCAGATGCCCTACACAGAACAGGATACCATGTGATTAACACACAAAGCACCACAGATAATAACTGATCCCACTGTATCACCACGAACCCTGATTATATGTCTCATTTCAATCAACTGGCTCGGATCGAAGGCGACAATCATTGGCTGCATCATGAGACACATCCACGATCCAAAGTAGATCACCGCAACTCCTATAAGATGCTCTTGAGGTGCGTGGGACAACAGTAAACCCCAGGCCTACCAAAAATAAAGCAAACTTTTATATAGCAACTTTATGAAACAAGCATTTACATCAGCACACAAACTACATACCATATACACATTCTGAATACAAAACGTTCCTCTAGTGACTTTAAAGCATCTATATAGCACCTTTGTAAAACAAAACAAGCACTCATCTAGCACTTAAAGGAAACTTTTATACAGCATCTTTGCCAATGTTATTAACAACAGCACTCTCTGTAGAATAAAACAAACATTTATAACATGCCTTTAGCAAATAAAACATTGATGAAGCACCCCTTAGAAACACACATTTACATAGCAAGCCCAGTAGAACAAAACAGACATCTCTGTTTACAGACAAATTTGTTGTTCTTAATGAACTTAACACCATTCATGCTGCAATCGCTGCAAGTTGGTGAGGTACTTAAAAGGCTCTATATTAAGTGTTGTGATATGTAGGTACATACATACATACAACTTTAGAGCACCTTCATAACCCAAACAAGCAGTTTCACATACATTCTTCATTGTAATGCAGACCTGGTGTTTTTGAATCTAAGCTAAGATAAGGTAAGAAAGAGTATGGCAGGTAACCTGGAATATGTCATGGAGAAGATCTGGGTCACTTTCGAGAAGACAGCGCTGGTAGATGTGACGAAGTGCATCAGCAAGAATTGGCAATAGCCAACCTGTTGTCTACAGAAGGAAAAACCACGAGATAGACACTCTATATCCTTCAGTTAACTTAGAAAATTGAAAAGAAAAGATTTTTACAAAAATGAGAGAAGGAATGACAGAATTGCACAGAAAGGCAGAACCAGACAAATGTGCATACACAAAGATATTGGCTGACCCTCTGGTTGATTGGTTAGACTATCAGCCAGAAGGCCGGCCAGTCCAAGTGCCAGCCAGCCAGCCAGACAATTAGCCAGAGGCAAACAAGCCAGAAGGCCAATCAACTAGTGTCCCAAAGGCCATTCAGCCTACAAATTAGCCAGGTGCTAGCTAGACAGCCAGCAGTCTTAAGTTTAGACCTGCATGACACTAAAGAACTGGCAGAATGCACAAATTGGGAAAAAACAGCCAACCTGCCTCATGAAAGATTAGATTTGATTACATTAAAAATGTACAGTGCACAATATTTTTCACTCAAACCAACAGAACCATGTATTCAGTCAAATGAAAAGAACATGGAGACCTGTTCTGACGACTTTGAGAGAAGCGTCGAAAGTGCTTTGAGGGCAGCCCTCTGGACGGAAGTCATGTTGTGCCGAAGGAATGGCCACAGACGGGGAACAAGCTGAGTCAGTGACATCTGGTGATACCTTCAAGAAAGAACAGTCTAAAACTAACTTTTAAAGCTTCTTTCACAGTCTAACCTTCCAGTAACCATTCTGAATTTAACCTTATTCTAAATTTAATGGTTTTAAATGCTTTACTGAGTTTAACCTTTGCAAATACCCATAAGATATTAATCTTTCAAAGCAGCTTTACAATTTAACTTCCAAAAACCTATTTGCAATTAACATTTTCAAAAACCTTTCAGAAACTTGCCTATTCAAATACCTTTTAAAACTAACCATTCCTTCCTCAACCTCAGCTTAATTTCAAATTTTTTAAAATACTTTTAGAATTCACTGACCAGTTCTGTGTGATCTGCCAGTTTTGTGCATTCTATCAGTTCTTAATGTTATTTAGGTATAAAATTAACACTTGCTTGTTTCAGTTTGCTTACCAACAATAGCCTGACTACTGGTTTTGCTGACCTACCAAATTTTGACAGGGCTTTCCAATCGATCATAATTTCTGACTACGATTTCACTTGAAGTGGCCAGCTATTGATGCCTTTTGCATATGATAATGGCACTACAGAAATCATTGGATTTCCGCAGAGTAGAAATTAACCTATGTATCTCAATTTTATAACCTTATCTGATTTGGACTATGATTTTGCTTGGAGTGACCATCAATTGATGCCCTGTGCATCATAATAATGGCACTACAGAAGTCATTAAATAAGATTAGATATTAACCTAAGTACCTTCCTTGATTTAACATTCCAAAAACATATCAGCATTTAATCTCTTTTCAAATACCTCTCTGAGTCCACTTCAGGATGTGACAGGATGGAAGACAGAAGTGCCATTATGCTGGTCGTTGAAGACGTCAGGTCATCCAGATCAACCAAAATCTTCCAAAGGGTGTCGACAATTGGACCAACCTAAAACATTTTAAAATCTTAGATGAGGGAGAGTGCCAGATCTCTCTCTCACAGCACATTCTTCTCAACAACAGTATACAGTCTATGCAAACATTTTAAAGCACAGAAATCTTGGAATACCTTGCTGTCCTAGTGGGAATTTCAACCCCCAACCTCTAGTTTGACAGTCCAGCATGCAAACCAAAAGACCACTGGACACCCCTTTAGTAAAAATTTACGTACCACCTTTCAGAGCTTCTGAAATTTAAATATGTATTTATTTCTAAATTTACAAACAGCTAGCTATACCTCTAAGAGAACCCAAATAATAAACAAGTGATTACCTCAGATTGTAGAGAACCTCTGAGTAAAAGAGTGCACAATAGCCTAGTGGTTATCATGCTGGACTGACAATCCAGAGGTCAGGGGGTTAAATTCTGCCAGAAGAGAAAGTTATTTTAAGATTTCAGATATCAAATGAGTACACTCACAAAACACTGTTGGTGAGAAGATCAAATGGGGAAGGAGAGGACTGGCCACCCAACCTAATTTTCCAAGGCTAAAGTTGCTAACATATCATATTCATAGCTGCCTCTCAGGTTATTATTATCATTATTAATCACTTCTATTGTGCCGGTGTCTAATGTGCAGGGTATCAACCAATAGCAAACCAAAACCAAACCATAATATAATCAAGTCAATATGCACAAGGTCAGTCCACAGACACAGAGAGACAGCCTACTGTGGTTAAATCAAGAAACTGCTCTTCTGTCAGGAAAACCCCATATCACATACCTTTAGGGGAAAACCATGAATAATGCACCTTTGGGAAAAACTCTGAATAACATGCCTTATAGGGGCAAACCTTGATTAACATACCTTTAGGGGAAAGCCATGAATAACATACCCTTACAGGAAACCCCAAATAACGAACCCTGCAAAAACTACAAATAATGTACCTTTAGAGGAAAACCCCGAATAAGAGCATCGGTGACAGGAAGAAGGGCATTGGCGGCCACGGCTCTGACGTCGTCCGATGGATCCTCAAGGCAGATGCAGACGGATGAAAGAACGTATGACAGCAGCGATTCCGTCACATCCTACAAAACAAAAAAGCAAATTCTTGTCTTGCCAGTGAAATGAATAGTGTGAAAATAAATATCTGATTAATAATACTACCAAGGCATAGCTTACCTTATCTTACCCTACTTTACCTTACCTTGCCTTACCTTATTGTACGTAATAAGTCACAATAGCTAGACACCTGTTACTTACCTGTCGGACGGCCAAGAGGTATTTTATTCCAAGCAGACCGCCGTGTCGCACCTCCCACTCTTGGCGGTGGAGCAATTGGGTCAGGATCCTCAGGACCTGCTTCACGCTTTCGACAGTCATGTGTCGCAGTGTGACTCCCAAAGTCTGGGCACAAGTCTCACGAACAGGAGCAACCACCTATGGCAACAAAACACCTATGCAGAGTAATGTGTGTGTGTATGTATGTACGTCTGTATAAGCACGCTTAATAAAGCGCCATTTAGTATTGCTTAGAAGCACTGCACACATGGCTATCAAACTGACCAAAAAAATGTGACTTAAGGTAGGTTTAAAATGTAGAGTCAAATGAAACACCACATACAAATACTACTAGGGAAGACTGTTCCAAGAGGAAGACCAAGCAACAGTAATGGCAATGTTGATCACTTAGATAGCCGTGTGCAGGACTTTTGAGAAGTACTTAAAACATGCTACAGGAAGTGCTTGAAACATATGATGCAAACACAATTCACAGTCCAGTTCCAAGCTTGTTGTCCATTTTCAATGCCACTCAGATCTAAGGTTAAGACTTTCTGTTCCAACTTGCTAACCCAGACTAAATTCTGGATTCCCTGACCAAATGGTTTTTGAGAGGACTTCTCCACCAGATCACGATTTTTCCTACGGTTTCACTTGAAGCAACAGTTTACTGATTCCTTGAGCATTATGATAACACTGAAGTCATAAGATTAGATTAGATTAGACACCTGAGTCACACTTTGCTGAAAATGAAATATTTTTACCTCATCTGATACAAAATCGCCAAATCGATCCAGAGCAAGAACGCAGACAAGACGAATCGCCAGATCTTCAAGCCACAACTGATTTGCCAGGTCCATCTGTCAAGACAACAGGTCAAGTAAGGTAACGTAATTGCTCATTTGTTCCACGTCACTATTAGCATTAATTCTTAGAGGCATGGTCTAGGGTTGAAGGACCTTTCAGCTATAAGCATAACCACAACAACAGCAATCCAACAACAGGACAACTTTTCCTTACAGTTTACATAGTTCAGGAAAAAATAGTTAAATTTCACACAGTGCACTGGGATTTGAAACACAGAGGTAGAGGTGAAAGGCAAACACGTTAAGTAATCTACTACAGTGACAGTCAGTGAAACAACCAGCAAAACAACCAATGTGAGATTTTCTAAAAATTAAAATAATTGAAATCTGGAGAACTGCAACAGGAAAATTTTCTTTAAAACAATCAGAAACCAACCAGTGGTGACGGAGTGTCTGTGCTCCGACCAGCTCCTTTACCATGTAGCTTTACCACCTCTCGCAGTCCAGTTGCAGCACCATGTCGCTTTTCCCATGCACCATGGAAAAGATCATGCATCAGAAGGTCACAGAACTGTTCAAATGGCCAGTCTTTGATCTAAAAGAAAAAAGACTTTAACATAACATCATTATTTTCTTTTTCAAAATTTTTATAACCAAGGTAGAAGAGATCCCAGTATCTGGATAAAGTTTATGGAGCCTTGTTACAGACAGCCAATCTTCGCTTGCGTCTGACTCATATTTTATTATTATTATTAATATTAATATTATTATCATTATTATAATATTATTATTACTATTATCACTACTATTATTATTAAAAAATTAATAAAGCACATAAAGTGAGCCAGCAGTGTGAATCTGACGCACAGTAAGAAATAGTGTAATACAATGTGATCAATGTCAAAATCAGAGCTACCTCCTAGTGAAAATCACTGTCTTAACTGACTGCAATCATCAAACAGCTCAAGAAACATCCTCCACCTGTCAACCGTTGCAACTCTGCATCTCAAGGATAGTCATATTTTAGCACATTCAACCAACTGGCCAGTGTATAGTGTAGTGTCATGTTACAAGACGAACACAACCAATAGGCCAATGTAGTTTAGTGTAACTGTATTATCACTTTGCTCTTTGACTTCTTTCATGTAGTCTAGTGTAGTGCAATGTTGTGCTACAAGATGAGCATTTGCTTCAGTGTCCTTTCCAAGAACTGCCACTATAATATAAATGCTCTCCTCTATTATGACTACAGTTACACATGACGAGTACATTCGATTATGATTGTACATGATTACAAATACATTTACATTTGAGTAGGAATACATTTGATTACAATTATATCTGATTACAATTACATTTACTAACCTCATCCATGTTCAGTGTATTGTCAGCAACATTCTCAGCTGTCACAGCTGAGTCGCTGACTGACAAATGGTCGGATGGTTCATTTGACATCTTGTACTTCTTACAGGATGGCTCACCATCACTTGCATCACTTAAAACAACATCAAACATGAAGACAATGAGCCATGGTAAAGGTGAGGTTGAAATAAAGTAAGGTAAGATGAGGTCACATACGACAAACACGGATAGGATGATGTAAGGCTGGGTGGGATAAGGTAAGGTAGGGTAAAGACAAAAAATGATAAGGTCAAGGCAAATTAATGCAGGATAACACAAGGCAAGGTAAACAAAGGTCAAGTTAAGGTAGGATAAGGTAAGACAATGTAAGGGTAAGATAGGGTAACGGAAGGTAAGGGTAAGGCAAAGTTAAGCTAAGGTAAGGTAGAATGAGATAAAGTCAGGTAAGGCAAGGGCAGGTAAGATAAGGTAAAATTACAGGGCTAAGGTAAGGTTAGAGATGGTTAATTAAATGGCTAACCCGTTCTTCTTTTCCATCTCATGTGCAGTCGTCTGTTTCGCCTGCTGCTTTGCTTTCCTCTTGGCTCGATTCCTCTCACGGGCACTCATCTCCGACTTGTTTGATGAAACGATCTGCTCATCGATCATATCTTCAATTGAACTCTGCATTGTAAATCAAACACAACAAAGAAACTGTTAAAAGAAAACTGTGCAAACACTACATCACGTGTTTACCTGAATAAATGAATGGATAAATGAATGAATAAATGGGTCAATGAATGAATGAGTACTTTAATGGATGAATGCATAAAATTAAAAAAGAAAAAACAGGAGCTAGTTTTCAACATCCGATTATAAGCTGCACGTTATGATGTTCTGACCTGCGACGGATGGGGCAATGAAGGTTCCTGCTTCAGCACGAAATCTTCCTCTTTGACTAGTTCTTCTTGGAAGTAGTCACCTGCGACTCCAAGTCCAAGACGCTTGTTCATCATCTCCTTCTGCTTCCGCAGCTTCTCCTTATCATCCAAACCTGTTTTTATCAATTGGCATAGGGTGAGGGTGTCACCTGGTAAGTTAAGGTATGGTAACTATGGTGAAAGTCAGGTAACATAAGTTCCATTACATGCAAATTTGTTTAACACGTGCCAACATCTTGCCTCCCAACAGAGCCAAAGTAGCACATGGAATTCATTAATGCACAGTACATAGACTGGCACCGCATATTAGGTGACTCATATGCATAGCAAATGGCAGCTGTTGCACATGAAGTGATGAAATGCACAGGCATTTCCTTCTTTACTAGGATTGGTGAGATACATTACATATATTTGTGCTGTCATGCCATCTCTATTTCACATACAAGTCATTTCTATTTCACATACAAACTTGTAAGTATTTATAGACATATGTATGTATAATAGAGATAGAAATTATTAGAGCCTTAGAGAATTTAGGTAAGGAGCACTGGATGACGTAAGTTGTCCGGAACTCTCTCGGGAACATAACTTCTTTTTTTCACAGTGGCAGACAGCAAGCATCAAAATTTCTTCTCCATGGAAGAAAAATCACCTCTGAATTTTCTTAAAGATTATTCCTGGTGGCTAAACATCTACGCCAAACCACAGACTGTTTAAAGATATATAGATTCTAATGAGGGACAATGGCAAAACGCTAAGAGCTATTCTGCAAAACCAGATGCAGAAAAGTTACATGCATATAGTTTGCTCAGAAGAGGCAAAAAGAAACTGCTAATTAATCAAGAATAAAACAAATTGGGAAACTGACTCATTTTAGCAAGAGATGACAGATTGAATGAGGCCAACATTTAATGATGTCGCACTCAACGAGGCAATAAAGAACTACTATGTTGCCATTAACTAGTCATTCGAGGCAGTTTAAACATGCAGTTATACACAGTGTAGTGCATTTGCACTTAACAGATACAAAGAATGGCTGGCTACTTACTTACTTGCTTACATCACTGTAGACTCTTGGTACATGATATAATAATAATAAAAAGACAATTTATATAGCGCCGTGGCACAGCCGAGGCCGTAGAAAAGCCTATAGCCTTTGTGAATAAACCACATGCTGTTGCTGTTCTGTTCTAATCTACTTTCAAAATGTTCTTTTAATACAGTATTTATAATGTCCTTTATAGCTTAACTTTATACTTTTTTACACAGTTTTAATAATTTACTGTGTATTTAGCATTTTTATTAGAAGTGCATCTCTACTCATATTTTTAATGAAGTCAGTATGTCCACACAAAAGTCATAGTAAATGCAAATAAGGAAAACCATACCTATATAGGGGTCAATGATATGTAAATTCTGATATTTTTCAGCATCTTTCAGCAGCAAAAGTTCCATTATCACATGGTTCTAATCTAATGGCTTGACTCCCATCATCTGCATGTTATCAGACTTTTACTGTACTAGTCTACTTAAGCTCATCAGTTACTTAATACAGGTAATCAGTCCGTCATTTATTACAGGCAATCACTCATTCCTTCCAGTTTCTGTTCCTATATTACAGGTAATCACTTATTTATTACATGCAGTCATTTATTACACATAATACACTGTAATTTAAGATAATCACTCAGGTACCATAATCACTAATCTCTTACAGGTAATCACTCAATGATTACAAGCCACCAGTTATTCATCACATGTAATCACCCATTCCTTACAGGAAATCACTCAATCATGTTACCATATATACTCATGCATGTCACAAATATTGAACATATTTAAATTTGAAGTTGGGATGACTTATACATGAGCCAAGGCCACATGTCTTGTATCCACATCAGGTAATCGCTCATTAATTACAAGCTTCAGTCAACATCACCTCACCATTCACACAGATGTAACAGATGAATGATTATGGTACTTGTAATAAAAGACTGATTACTTCTAAAAAATGACTGACTACATAAGCTTCCAGTTTTTTACTTCTATGGACCAATCACTCTTCCAATTTCCTCTGAAAGAAAGATCAGAGTTCAGAGGTCATCATATTGATTGACCTACCAATGCCATCGTCGACATCGTATTCAGAACCATATGATCCAAGAAGACAGGAGCCGTGAACAAAAACCCTTGAGATGTTGAACTGTTCAATCTGAAGCCGACCTTCCTTCCAAGATGTGGCCTTGGCTTCACATTCACCTACAAAGATGTGCACACGGAGTTTTAGTTAAATTAAATTGGTATTACTATTTTTATTATTATTGTTTCATTATATTTGCCCATATGACACAACTTATGAACTTTGAGCAGAGCCAGAGGTCTATGACTGTGATAATATCTTACAGCCTATGAGGAGGGTGCAAAATAAGCTGAAAAAGACAATTAATTTATTGTTTGGTGATGATTATGATGGCTGTAATGTTAAACAACTGGATTAAATCTGTTGTTTTAACATATGAGGAATGAGCTCCACACCTTCAATGGGAGTTTAATTTCTGTTCAATTAATACTAGCACTATAATATTTTCCCATTCCTCTCCATTCCGTATTCCTTGACCTGAATAACTTCTGGTCTGATTTTCAAAACAGAAGCAAATACACATATTATTTACAAGATGCTGGCCATCATCTGCAATTTAGTTAGCTTTGTTATGGGCTTTTTACCTTACTTTAACAGAAATTAATCTGGTAACTATGTTCTGTATCAATTGATTAGAGAAGCTACATTTGATTGGCAGCTTTGCTCTACTTTAGAAAGAGCGCATATTCCCCTATTTGGGCCTAACTTGGCACCTTGAGCTGCTTCAGTGGTGCTGTGCAAGTGCAGATGCATCAGTAAACATACACATCAACTTATATGCAGGTCACAGACTTTTCCACCTTCCAAGGTAAAAAATTTAGGGGTGACTTATAGGTGATGCTGACTTGTACACGAGTACTGGTATATGCATTAACTAAGGTCTCCTTACACTATACAAGGTTTCCTTAAAACTGGATAGAGTATGCCACAATCTAATGCCATCAATCATGCCTAGTGCACTGAAATAACGACATTACAGAAGCTCACTGAGAAGAGTAGAATACCTGACGGCGAAGGCAGTGTGCCCACGGGCCTCCACTGGTCAACGTTTGAGGCGATTGCTTCAATGGCCATGCCAGCCGCAATTCTTGTGTCCCACTGGTTATTGCCCAGATAAGCATGAACCTATTCATACACAAATCAATGATAATTAGTTATAAGTACTGTTTTTTTAAAAGCAATAACAGTATGTGCTATTATTAGCTTAATAATTATGATTAAACTGGTGCCAACCTATAATGCCCTTTTCTGAGTCAACATCAACTACTGCCTAACATCATTTAGGTCATCATTCACAGTACATTGCATTACATCTAAATATTTGCTTACAGATGAACACTAACACCAACAGACTCGTGAGGAGCACCTTTGAAAGGCACTAAAAATGTCCTATAAAAACTTCATTTACATTACATTGCATAATAAACCTACATTTAAGTCACATTCTGGAGTAGAATGAACTTTGGGATCCATGGTGAATTCCAAATTTCCTCTATCAGATTTTGACTGTGCCTCTCCAATGAATTACATTTTACTAGTTTCACTTTAAGTGACCACTGACTGATTTCTTGTGCAATATGATAACAGCACAACTGAAGTCATTTGATTAGACTAGGTCCCAGAATATGTTAAGTCAGAATTTTATTATAATGGGGCATGGTGTAAGAAGGTTTCAGCAAACTACTGTTGATGTTCATCCAGGAATTCACGCATAATGTAACGTATCTGGTTACTTACATAGCACCTTTACGAGCCTCAAAAAGACACCAAGAAGGTGGTTAAGAAATCTTGTCATTGGTAAGATAGTTAATAGCATTAGTTTCTGACTTTAAAATTAGAAGATAAGGCATGGTAAGGTAGGGAAAGGTAATGTCTCATTGGCTATATGCCTCTATCAAAGTACCTAATCAAGAGCAGTAGCAGCCAAACAAGGCATTGTGTTTGAAGGATATTTCAACTGATTAACAACCACAACAACTTTTGCTAATTTATTATTATTAATATTGTTAATACTGTTGTTATTATTATTAATATCTTTTGAGAAATGACACTTCAGGACTTAAAAGATTCTTCAAAGAATGGAAAATCTGGAACAGCTAGAACTGAAAGAGGTAAAACATAAATATTATTATTATAATTATTATAAATATTATTATTATTATTATCATCATAATCATTGTTTTATTACATATTATTATTTCCACATTCCTATAACACCCAATAGGTGAAAAAGTTTATGTAGTACTCCAATACGATCACTACATAAATTTTTTTGATAAATTTGACTAGATTTGCTTGACACGTGTATATACACAAAACAAGTAGTTACACAGAAGCAAATGGCCATAAACAATAAATTATTCAGTTCAGGATCACAGTGCATATAGCAACAGGTGGCCACAGAAAGCCAGGACAGTCAAGTAGGTGGTCAAAGAAACACATTTGGAAAGACAGGAAAGAAGTCAACAGTTCATTAAACTTGCATAACACAGGTAAAGGAACATGATCACAACATTCCGTGTCATTTGCTCTAAAGGTTATTGGATGGCTGTTGTTGTGATTCTGTTTGTGCAAGATAAATGCCCCGATGAATAACTTTTATAGTACAGCATAATATCATATTTATCAATTACCTAATTTCAAGATTTAAGGTACTTCAAATACCAGTACTAGTACTTGCAATCCAAGTACAAGAAAATTACTTGAGCAGTTTTGAAGTATCCGTACTATGACTTGCAAAGGCTAGCAATAAACTTCTTCTGAATCCTTCAAAAACTGAATTCCTTCCTCTAGGCACAAGCCAACAACTAGCCAACAACTCCGTAAATTTGATCACCGGTACCTTACATCTATTCAGCCGGGTAGCTTGCTTGTCAATCGTGCATGCATGCAGTCGAAGCATAATATCTGACTCCACTATATCCTTTTCTAATCATGTAGGCACCCTATGCAAATCAGCTCAATTTCACATACAGGATATTCATAGAATCAGACCTCTTTCACCTCAAACCATTTTAATCCCACTAGCTAATGCACTGGTTTCCAGCAGGCTTGACTACCGTAACTCAATTCTTATTGGCATCACAAAGAGGGATCTGCACAAAGTACAAACGGTTCAAACTCTCTGACTAGAGCCATAATAAAAACATATAAGTATGAGCATACTACACCATTGAGCAAAGAATCGAGTTTAAAATCTGTCTTAAAATTCCAAAACTACTACATTTAAATCAGCCAACCTATCTCTGTTCCATGCTCAACCATCATGCCAACAAATATAGCACTCGATAATGGACACTACGACTTTTGTTGTCCCTTGTACCAGAACAGATTGGGTTCTACAGCGTTCTAGGTTGCTGGTCAACGGCTTTGAATTCACTGCCAAGTCCGATTCATTCTGTCAGTTCTTTGATATTATTCAGGTCCAAACTTAAGACTCATCTGTTTCAACTTGCTACCCACCGTAGCCTAAATTCAGGTTTCTGTGACTTATAGGAATTTGACCTGGCTTCTCCAATAGATTATGCTCTTGATTACAAATTCTTTTGAAGTAACCACTGATTTATGCCTTGAGCATTATGATAACGGCGCTATAGAAGTCATTAGATTAGATAGAATCCAAGTACTTGAGTATTACTTGAGCAGTACTTGAATACTACTTGAGCAGTTTTCAAGTACTAGTACTTGAGATTCAATGATAGGCACTTGTAAATATCAATGAAGCAGTTTTCACGTACCAGTTCTAGTACTTTCCGTGCTATAAGTCACTTTTCTACATGAACTCTTCAGGAAGCATCTAACTGATAGGGGCAACTTGTGTCATTTAAACACAAACACTGTAGTACTAATGTGAATAGCATTACTGCATTGATTGATGGAAATGTTGATTTGGTATAATTTTCAATGTATATTAATGATGTTCCATGCTAGAATGTTTGTTACAAACCATGCTAGAATTTTTGGTACAAATGTTATTATACCTTAAAATAATACCAAAAATGTTAAATGTTTCACCGTTGCAACGCTGTTCGGATGTTTCTACGTTTGTATTTAAACTTATTTATTGTATTTAAATTTAAAATTTAAATTTAGCCACCTAAATAAACTGATTAAACATTTAATAACATTTCCCACAAGTTTATCTCAACCATTCCACTAACATTATAATAATGCCAAAACAACATTGTTATTGTTACTGTAACGTTCCATTAATGTTTGTGTAAAAGTTTTATCAACATAAAAAACTGAAAAAACAAAGTTTAAATAATTTTCACACAAATGTTATCTCAACCATTAAGCTAGCTAGCATTATAAGAACCACAAAACAATGTTACATTATTGTTACTGTAGCAGTTTTTAACATTTGTGTAAACGTTTTATCAACGTAATAATAACTGAAAAAATGTTTAATTAACATTTCACACATTATATTAACCATAATGCTAACATTTATATAACCCCTAAACAACCTTACAGTATCGTTATTCTAATGTTCCCCCAACGTTTGTATATAAGCATTTCATCGGACAAAGTTTAATAAACATTTTGTGTAAACTTTACATCGTGTCCACAAACCATGTTCCAACATTATTTGTGTGCTGCCTGGGCATTCATGCCAATGTGCATTATGTATTTATTGACTTTGCAAAACTATTGCCATTTCAGCATCAATGCATCTAATAGTACTTAAGGAGCAACTTATAGTTTGGAAAATATGGTACTTGTGAGTATTATTTGAGCAGTTTCTACGTACTATAATGCATTACTCAAGCAGTTTTCAAGTACTGGTGTTAGCACTTGCAATCAAAGTAATTTATTTGCACTCTGTGTAACATGACTGACCTTGCTCAGCAAGTTATTCAATTCATGAGGATGAAGTCGCTGGACTTCCCCAAGCTGCTGAGCTGCCGAACGTCGAATGACAGGCGTAGATCCCGACTCCAAGAGCAAGAGCAGACGATCCAATCTATGAAGAAGCAAAGGTAACCAAAGGTAAGGTAATGCAAGTTAGTTATAGACATTTAATACAGCACCTCACAAAAGTGTAGGTAACCAGTAAAATAAGTACTCTAGTCTACATAATTTCTGCTTTCTTAATGAAATTTGGTGATTCTTGGTTTTGGTCACTGATCACAGAAATTATACACATATGTTTGATTCTGAAGAAGCTGCCTTAAGTTGTTGTGATTTGCCATGTAATTTGTGAGTGGGACAGTTATGTAGAAGATTCTCATTATGTCCATAAGGACTGCCCACTTTGCAAATGTTTGGTACCAGATCAAAAGAATTTTGAACAAGAACCATTTGTTGATCCCAAGAAGGTTTTCCTGCCAACTCTTCACATCAAGCTTGGACTAATGAAAAACTGTTACGGCAATGAGCAGAGGACAATGGATTCAAATACAAAAGTTTCTATATATGTGATGTCAAGAAGACATACTTGTTGGTCAACAGATTAGGGAATTGATGAAGGTCAGTCACTTGACGAAATACTAGATAGTATTGAGTTAAGGACATCACAGGCTTTGAAGGGTGTTGTTAAAAACTTTCTGGGTACCAAGGCATCAAACTACATTCATTTGGCTGACAATATGGTTAAAACATTCAAGTTAATAAAGTGCAATATGACACTAAAATACATTTTCTTGCATTCAAATCTGGATTTTTTCACAGCCAATCTCGATGACATTAGTGTTGAACATGGAGAAAGGTTTCATAAAGGCACAGCTAAAATGGAAAAATGATACCAGGGTAGGTGGAATCCTAATATGTTGGCTGACTATTGTTGGACATTGATTACAGAATCTGCTGACACTGAATACAAATGCAAACCATATACAAAATGCTTTCAGTTTCTGTTCATTTGACAATGCAAGTATTTTGAAACTGTACACAATTATATGTGATTTGGCCTATTTCTCTGCATAACATAAATGCATTTTTCTCATAAACCTTACATAATACAGAAATTCTGACAACACCATTATGGTAAACTTTATAAAGAACACTAAAAGTTGTTTAAAAATTTGTTGTCCAGTGTAAATTAAGCCAAGTTAAAGTAAGCAAGAAACTCATATGTATAGTACAGTAATCAGGTGAGATAAGGTAAGGAAAGGTAATACTGTATAAGGTAGATTAAGGTAAATAGCTGCATGGCAAGATAAAAATAAAATAAGGAAACTAATTTACCGTAAAGTAGGGAGGTAAAAGAAGCCAAACTAAGGAAAAGAAACTAGTCAGTTACCTGTGGCATGCCTATTTATACTACTTAATAGTATTAATAATAATTTAAGAGTTAATATGACTTAAAATATTACAGAAATGGGATGCTAGTAAATGGTATTTTGCTGCCAACATTTCATAAGTAAGAAACTGGTAATAATCAACACTGTATTCTAGAGGTTCTTAAAAGGCGCCTTATAAATGTTTTCATAAGTAACCGAACGCCCTGACTGGGGCAAGGGCCTTGCGTTCACGATTTCTTTACATCCTGTTAACATTATTTTGTGTGTGTGGAATTTGGGTCCCCATAAAAACATAATTAGACAACACAAGATCAAGGGTATTTTCCTAAGATCCGCCTAAATACCTTGTGGCCATTTTCACTCCCTTCTTTTTCTCGGCCTCTCAAATCTTAGCGCCGGAGTCCAGGACCCGATACTTCAGCCGCGCAGTATAACACGAGAAACCGATCCACAAGCTCCGAAGTAAAGGCACGTAAAACTAACTAACGTTAAATAGCCAAACAAATCTAACGCTGCGGGAAGATCCAACACCCATTACAAGCCATCTTGCATCGCTGAAAAATTTGGGTCATAGCCTCGAATTAAAACAGCAGTCGTTAAAACACTTTCAGTCGAACTTTGCGCCGACTTCGACGATGATCTGAAAAGCGGGCAATAGTGTTATTTATCCTTCGTGCAGAACTTTCCGTTTTCGATGCAAATGGGTGGAGATTTTCGGGCGAAATTTTGCAGAATATAAGGTCAAAACTGTGCACAAAAAGCAGGGATTCCCTCCGTACAACGGTCGTATTTATAATGACGGCCATGTCGGACATTTTCTGATAGTTGTTCACGATGACTACCATCTGATTGGTCACTGATTGACCAATAAGAATATTAGAATTGACCAAGAAGTGGCCAATCAAAAACCCAGTTATAAATAATCAACACGCCGATTTGTCAACCAGTGACAACTGAACCCAAAATGACCATTCATCAATCGAGTTATATATAACTTATACGCTGCTTCCCTAGTTGCAATAAAGGATTTCGTTAGTTGGTGGAAAAAATAAAATAGCTAAATAAAACAGAATAATAAAGTAAGGTAATAACGAAGCAAGAAATAAATAAATCAAGAATTCTCCACAATATTTACTGGCCTAGTTAGCTACATCAGTAAGCGCGTACGCCAAGGAAGCCTCGGTGCGTGAGGATCCCAGGTTCGCGTCCCGGTCGTGGCTTATTTCAGAGATTTGAATCTCGGGCTAGTACGGTCCGTGCGCCGGGACCTTAAATGGCGTGTAGCGGTGGTGAAGGATCTCACCCGTGCGCGGGTGGAATCCATATGATCGCTTTAGAAAAACGTGTACAATTTACAATTTTTTAAAATATTTAACCTGATTCCAAGTCTCAACAGAAAGCAGATTCATTCCGTTTTCGGCTTTACAACTTGCAGCAACTTCGCTGTCGAAAGTCTACACGCGTAACTCGAGGCAATGTAAATGCAAATCTCCGAAATATCTCAGCGCCTTTTAAAAGCCCCGTCAGACCAACTTATCGTAATCGTAATCGCGAAATTTCTACAGCGCCAAAAGAAAGTGAAGTCGCCGGAACAATCTTTTTTACAGGCGTTCGGTAAAATAAATCAATAGGCAGAGATTGTATGTATGTAAGCCTTTTTGAACTTTTATAAAGCGCATTTTAGTCACCCCTCAAAAGCTCTATGAACATGGTTGCCTAAGAGATCTAAACAAATGAGTCTTAACAAGCGAACAGAATGTTGCTTGGTGCGAATTAATGGGGATATTACGAAAGATTAAGTTATAGTTCAAGATCTAAGGATCAGGCAGACAGCCAGAAGGCCGTGGTATATGTTGTTTGAAATTGAAGCAGCGAGAGAGGTCAGAGGAAGAATCGGGATTGGATTTGCGATATACCAGCTAGAGCTTTCAGTTTGAATGAAAGACGTGCGTAGGAATTGTATGATCAGCATTGGTCATTTTGTAGAATGGATCGGATAACTGTCGTAATTCTGGTGGGATTAGATTCCAGAGGGGTGGAGCAGCTAGCACTATGCAGCTATTTCTAAATTTGAAGGATAAGGATAAGGAAGGGTGGAGAAACGCGTTAGGGCGGAAGCAGAGCCTCTTAAGCCCATTGCTAAGTACAACAGTGGCATCTCTGACTCAAGAACCACTTGCCGGTGTTCCAAAGAAATCTTCAATAACTCGCCGAATTCAACAAGCACGATATTGCGCTGAAGGTGTTCAGCCAGCACCCACCTCATCAAAGGTTTTCAGATTCCACCAGAATACCAAAGAGCAGTGCACTTTTGGAGGAACGTGCGTTTTCCTCTTTATGACAGACGGTTATGATGAAAATGGTTCGCAGTGCAACAGGATAATTGTATGTGAAAATGATTCTATGATGGATTTCTTAGCCGGCTCAAACCGTTGGACGTGCGACAGAACCTTTACAGTCAGTCATACTTTAGTTTTGTTACAGAAGTTTCTCAACGTCGAAATTCAAGTCTGCTTCTTCCATTTCACTCAATCACTTTGAAGAAATGTTCAGGCCAATGGCCTGACCTGAATATACTGAACTTCTTGAACTGTACGATGACAAAGAGGTGAAGGAGGACACGAATGAATACGAGAGAGAGCCACCCCCTTTAAGATCATAAGTGGCAAGAGCGATAAAACAGTGTGCGAACGGGAAATCAGCGGGGCCGGATGGAATACCTGCGGAACTGTTTAAATACGGAGGAGAAGCTGCAGTAGACAGATTTCATCTTATATGCACAGCACTATGGGAAGATGGAGAATGGCCAGAGGATTGGGCGGATTCAATTTTTGTACCCATACCAAAGAAAGGAGATGCCAGGCAATGTACAAACTATAGAACAGTGGCCTTGGTCGCACACGCAAGTAAGATTATGCTGAGGATCATTTTGGAAAGAATAAGGAATCAGACGGAAGCAGAAGTGGCGGAAGAACAGGCGGGTTTTCGGAAGGCTAGAGGGACAAGAGACCAGATAACAAATCTGAGAATTATTATGCAAAAGGCAAATGAACATCAACAACCTCTTTTCATGTGCTTTGTAGACTTCAAAAAAGCTTTTGATTCAATAGCACATGAAACATTATGGACAACAATGATAGAAATGGGATTTCCTGGACACATAATAAAGTTGTTATCCAAGCTGTACAAGAAACAAAACGCAAAGATCAAAGTGGCAGGAACACTATCTGGAGAGTTCAGAGTCAGGAGAGGGGTGAGACAAGGATGCGTGTTGTCTCCAAGTTTATTTAACATTCTGGCGGAGAGGGTAATGAGAGAGGCTTTGGAGAGTTTTGACGGAGGAGTGCAGATAGGGGGAAGGCGGTTGACAAACTTAAGATACGCAGACGACATAGTACTAATAACAGAATCTGAGAAGGAATTACAAACACTGGTTGAAAGATTAGACAGAGCAGGAAGGAAATATGGAATGCGGATTAACACGGATAAAACAAAGGTCATGACAACAGCAGAGACCAGGTGTCAGATCAGCATAGGTCAGGAAACAGTGGAGCAGGTGAATACTTTCATGTACTTGGGCTCGAGGATCGACAGGAACAGCGATTGTGGAGCAGAGATAAGGGTACGACTTGCAAAGGGATATGCAATGGCTGCAAATCTTAAAAAAATATGGAAAAGCCATGGCATATCACTGGTAACAAAGATGAGGCTCTTGATGACATTAGTATGGCCGGTGGCACTATACGGATGTGAGAGTTGGACTTTGAGGAAGGAGGAAGAGAGGAGGATAGAAGCTTTCGAGATGAAATGTCTAAGAATGATCATGCAAATATCGTGGATGGAAAAGCGGTCAAATGAATGGGTACTGGAAGCGGCTGGAGTAGAGAGGAATCTTTTGAAGACAGTAAGGAAAAGGAAATTGATCTATTTTGGCCACATCATGAGGAAGGAGGGAACATGCATCGAGAAGGAGATAATACAGGGCACAATACCGGGAGGACGGAAAAGAGGAAGACCGAGAATAAACTGGTTGGGCAACATCAGGGCATGGACTGGGCTAACAATGGAGGAGATGCTCAGGCTGGTGGAGGACAGAGGACACTGGAGGAACATTGTGCATGATGCGGCCGAATCTCGGAACGAGGAAGGCTGAGAACGGAACTTGAACGTGTTGTTAAAAGTCGACCGAAAGTACACTTGTCTTCAAACTACTTACTTTTCTCTTTCCAATCAGCATATCATAAATTCCATTCCACTGAGACAGGTCTTATATCTGTCCACAATGGCATTACCCTTCATTGAAAAATTAGCAGGGTTGATACGGTCGCTATATAACACCGTATACATTTACATTTACCTGCTGCATGGACTATGGGAAAGTAACTGCATTTGCTCTTCTTGATCTGTCTGCCGTCTCCAACACTGCCGATTGTGCTATCTTACTCCATCCCCTTGAGCACTGATTTTGGTGTATCGATCTGGCCTGGCCTTAAACTGGTTCCAATTATATCTTACTCCCGGTATTCAGTACATCAGTGGAGCAATGTCGGACTGGGTACCACTGATCTGCAGCGTCCCTCAAGGCTTTGTTCTCGGCCCCTTACGTATTTTCTCCTTATATACTATTCCACTAAGCGCTTTTCTTAGTCAGACTTACTGAAGATAGGCCTACTCATCTTTATGCCGATGACATTCAGCTCTACAATTCCTTAGACTTTTCGATAATTCCTCTTCTTTCAGCTCCCTCGCTCTATCATCTAGAATGTGTCTATGTGCGTGCTTGGAAAGAAATGTCAACTTAGCGACGGCCATTTTTCGTCTGGTCAGCTGACTTCCGGGAGTCAGAACAGTGACAGGCAACCTAAATTGGAATATCCGACGGTCCTTCGCTCTGCGTAGTCTGTTTTGGCCTTCAGATTTTGACTCTACCTGGACTCATTTCTTCCGTAGGGTGTTTCTCTATCTTCTTGGATTCCTTTCTTGGCTTCTCGACTCTGAAATTTGGCTCTCACAACGATTTTAGCCTACTTAGTAGCGACCATCGACTGATGCCTTGAGCATTATTACAGTGGCACTGTAAAAGTTCTCAAAAGGTTATTAATATTATTAGATTATTATTATCATAATTTCGCAAATTCTCTGTTCCTTTATCCCTTTCGTCATTCACTCTCTCTATTACTACTCAGGCATTCAAAACTGAAGTATAACCTTTTCAAGAAATTCCACCCTAATCAAACACAATCCCACCATAGCCTCCTCTCCCTCTTTATAATGTAAACTTAGATATTGTAACGTTGCGTACATGGAATCAATGTCAAAACCACAAGTAGTCAGCTATTGCTACTCTTTTGTTGAAGTTGCGATGTTAGCCCTACATTGTTTTTCTATGTATGAACGTATACATATAAACCGGACAATATCAATATCATAAATACCAAAAATAATATAATATATAAGCATATGTAGGCCCTACACTTACGTGTCCCTGGGCAAACTTGCTTAGATAAACGGAATTAAATTAATCCCTTCGCATTACGCCGACATAGTTTTCAAGGGCCAACAAAGGGCCAACGTTTGTGATTTTGTTTACCTTGGACTGATAATGGTATGTTGACGGGAAGGCAGTGGCCCCGCCAGCTAATTTAATGATACTCATTAGACAATTAACCAGCAGTAGGCATAAGCTTTTATTTCATGCTATGTTAAGATGTTAAGTTCGTTAATAAATATGATTTCGCAAATTTCGACAAAAGTGGTTTAACATCTTATTATTAATAGTAATAATAACAACAGGTCAATTATCATTTCAAATGTAAGACACTTCTTCATTCTGATACTGATTTGTTCTTAATCAACCGACCCGCTACATACAATATTAATTTATTTATTATTTGGTTAATGATTAATAATTTAATACAGCTTATTAAACTTCTCAAAGGTCTTGAATGGACTGATGTTTGATGTCGATGGCATTTTAGAAATGCAAAATTAATGGGAGCGAAAACATTTTCGTGCATTCACTAGATGACAGGCCTGGCCTAATAAAATGATCTTCGCATTTAGGAACGATTTAACTGTGCTCGCTAGAAGACGCTGACGTCATTTAGCATTGCCTGTGTGTGTGTGTATATATAAGCTTAAATTGTTAGGGTCTACTCACTTTTCTTAAAGAGAGCTGTTGTGGCCCCTTAGGCGGGAAAACTCTACATAGTTCATCCTTTCCCGTCTGAAGCATTATTATTATTATTATTATTATTATTATTATTATTATTATTATTATTATTATTATTATTATTGTTGTTGTTATTATTATTATTATTATTGTTGTTGTTGTTATTATTATTATTATTATTATTATTATTATTATTATTAATATTATTGTTATTGCATTTGTTGTTGTTGTTGTTGTTGTTGGTGGTGGTGGTGGTGGGGTGGTCAAGTCTCATATGAAACGATTACTCTGTATTATGCACATATGTGTGTGCATGTATGCTGGTATGATTGTATACATGTATGTGTGTACTTACGTATGTGTGTGCTTATGTATGTATGTATGTACAGTATGCATGATCTGAATACTTGTATAGCGCCTTTCAGGACCTCTTAAACAACTGATTGATGCCGTTACCTTTACAAACCATGTTTCAGATGAGCTCATATAAAACCATAAAAACAAGTATGTCACCTTTACCTTGTTTTACATCAGCCGTGTACACTGTTGATGGAAAGATCAGACGGTAATTGCCACGCAACAACCCTCATATGCCGATGCTAAGAAAATGGGGCTACTAATACTTCACATCAATGGCTTCCTCTCGTGATTAGCTTAAGGGAGTGCTCTTCTTCTATATAACCCTAACCAGTATATATCTACATATTTTATTAATATGTACTAATAAATTTGATATTATGTTGTGACGTATTTGTTTAATGGTCTGCCTTGAAAATGAACACATTTTGCTTGGGGCAAGTTTTGAGTCCAATTGCTATTTGAAAGAAGTCCAAGAAAGCGAGTCCATTGTTGTTGCACGCAGGTACAAAGACGTCGGTTTCAAGCGCGAAGTTGCGACGCAAAAAAACCCAGCGATTCTTCGAAGAATTCAAAGCTTTATGTCTTCAAGCGTGCACTGTGTCATGTAGTCAAGCATCACGAGCATTGTTAGTTCTGTCATCATACATGAGTATATCCTTGTAAGTCGCTGGAGCTCTGCCAAGAATCGATTGTCTGCAAACTCGCCTCGAGAGGTTCCAAAAGCCGCTATATAGGCCTATAAACGATCAGACACACACAGTGCTCATAAAAATCTCATGGAGACTGCATGTGCTCAAGTGGTTAGTGTCTGACTGCAAAATCACGAGGTTGTGAGATCCACTTGCCAGCAAGGATAGAAAACGACCTCCAATTCTCACATCTGATTGTAGCAGAATGCAACAGTCACTAGAAATAAAGAGGTAGCTAGCATAGCAATTGTCCTTTCCTCTCCTCGCTTCTCCTCTGACCTTCTCTGCTGTCTTCTACTCATATAAAAATTCACGAAAAACTCATATACACACGCGCATACATACACACCAGCATAAACATATAAGCCTACTAACATAAATAAATACATATGTACAAAAGCCAATTTACATAGCACATTACAACAGTACAAAATGTCTGCTCCTATCAGACTTGCTCCCTTGGAACGCCACTCCTTTTTTGGAAGGAATTTGGTTTGACGAATGGCACGCAGATGTGCGTATTATTTCTTTATGAGGTCCGTCTGCAAACCTCTTCATCCCAATTGCTGCCGAAATCCAATGCTTCCCCGGAGAATCGACGCTCCCTTCGTCTAGGGCGCTTTCCATTACAGCTCAAAACATGCTTCGAGCTTTTACTCGGAGTATTATACTCTGTGACGACGTGGAACAAGAGCGAGTAGATCGAACGAAGTCGCACATGCAGGCTGAGTTCTTTTTAGCAGTTCTTTAAGCCAATTCCACGAGGCAGCCGTCGGTATGAAGTGTTATAAACTTCAATTTCTTAGCCTCGGCATATGAAAAATTACGAAAAGAAGAACATGCCCTTAAGCTAAACCAAGAGACGGACATAGACAGAAGTGTTGGCGACTTCATTTTATTTAGTCTGAGCATATGAAGGCGGGAGGCCAGTCCAATTCCTCGCCATCACGATATGGATAGAAGTATATAGTTCGATTTAACGGAAGCTAGTATTTTATAGCGAACTCAGTTGTAAAAATGAGTGTGTCGACAATACACATACATACATATACACATATATACATACTTACATACACGCATACATACATACTTACTTACAGACACACACACACACATACATACATACATACATACATGCATACATACACGCATACTTAAATACATACTGTCTGTGAGAAGATCTAGCAGCGAGTAAGAACACTGGCCATCGACTTCATATTCCAAGACTCAACAAAATGAAACAGCAGCACTTCATACTCATTTATTTATTTAGCTCATAGTAGCAGGAGCAGTGGCCACTGCCTAAAGACATCCTGTGGCTGCAACGGGCATTCACATCGACCTACCTCAAGCATCAAGGATTACAACCGTCAAAGAACTGAAATAGTCAGACCACTAATAGTTTCCAGTGTTTAACGACATCTTATGACATCAAAGGCCGTTGACGTCGGTAGTAAAAGATTATTGTAGTAGTTCTCACTGTTAGGCGTACTAGCATTACATTTCTGCTACATGAACAATTAAGGCGACTAACATACTTAAATGAGGTATATGAAGTATTCTGTATGAAAGCGCATGGAATACTCTGTAACCGTAACGTTGATTTTGAAAACAAACAAAACGAGAATAAGAAATTATATTTTACAATAAAAATTGAAATTAGTAATAAAATTTAACCTTCCGCCGCGGAATACCATTGAGGTTTTTCGTCCAGATAAAAAAAATAATTGTCCGCAAAATTTGCCCGCGCTTGTACGACGTCAATAAGGACTATACTCAGAGTAAAGCCAGAACCACGTTCCGAACAGTATAAAGAACGCACCCTGTAAGTCGACAGGCAGCCGGCCAAGCTTCTCTCGCCTGCTCGCCTGTGGAGGCTTACTTCGCTCCCTGCTGGGTTCTCCGTGCTTTGAGGATGTCAGCAGTGCAACAGCGGCCTAGACGGTTAAGGCCGATCTCCAGTGTCCTGCTTCATACGTAACGTACGCAACCTAAACGATTACCATGGATTTGCCTTGTACGTAACATGCGTAACCGATTGCGGACCACACTTCCGAGGAGTATCTACAGAGGTGAGTAAATAAGTGGGATACCTCCTTAAGTCCAAATTAAAATTTTTAGCTGGTTTATCAGCCGTACCCTGACTTCTGGTTCCCTGGCCCAATGGATTCGACTGGACTTCTCCACAGGATTATGATTTTTGACTACAGAATCTCCCAAAGTGAATATTTTAGATTAGAACACTACTGTTCTAGAAGACTTTTCGGCATCTATCCATCAGTTTATTTTTGATATAATATAGTTTGCGTGTTTTGCTGATCAGCAAAAACATCTTAAACTGAAACTGAGAAATCAAATAAAAGCAAAATTTCAGAAAACCTCACGCGGACAGAATCCGCACAACTCGCAATCAACAAAATCGCGCATTCGCGCGAACGAGACGCGTCAACCAACAAGCCATTATTCATACGTGGCGTACATTACGTGGGAACGGAAGCCGGTCTTAACTCTACGAATTAGCGGCGGGAGATCGCCTTCTCCCGAGGGTAGTTGGGGGACCAGCGAGCATTGGTGCCGTGGCTTGGCTTGGTTGGCCAGTGTCTCCTACTCCAATCGCCAGGCGGCGTGTGCTGTCTAAAGAAGCAGAACTATCGATCGCCGCCTAGAGTCACAGTCATCCAACGACCAGAGCCATGGACAGAGGTCGCGATTGACCAGTGACAGACGCAGGGTTATGAAAAGTGGCATACAGAAAGACGGTGAGACGCAGACAGACAGACAGACAGACAGACAGACAGACAGACAGACAGACAGACAGACAGACAGACAGACAGACAGACAGACAGACAGACAGACAAGAAAAGAAGAAAAGAAACTGAAAATACGTACACTCAGAGGAAGTCACAGATACCACGACATGCACACATACATACATGCACACAGACAGATAGACAATAACAGAAACTGAAAATGCACGATTATACACAGAGTATAAACGAACAATAAACGGCTACACTGAAACGAATACATACAAACATATACAGCCAGTCAACGGCAGACAAAATCGATGGACAGACGGAAGAGACAGGATAAGCGAACGACGAGAAAATCGAATGGGGCAGTGATTAAATTCACCAGCGTCCAATGGAATGCCGCGCACTCACACACACACACACACACACCCCCCATCTATCTATCAACCAACCCCCCACACACCCACACGCAGGCACGCACACATCCACCAACATCATCACGTCGATCCCAGCATTCCGCGCGATCGGTCCCCGTTAAACTTCATAATTCGCCAGAAACGTTGCATCATTCAGTGTGCAGCCGCTTCGAGGCTCCGAATATCGAACCTGCGACTTAGCAGCAGCGAGAAAAACAAGAAAAATACAAACGCGGAGAGACATACAGACAGATAGACAGCAATACGATTGGATTTATCTAGAAATATGAGACTGAAACATGCAAAGGAACCCTCGAAAGGAAGGAATAAAGGAACGAACGAATGAAGGCGCATGTGATCGGCTTTCTTTATGAGCGAGCTTTCTTCCTGGCTGGTGATATTTTCTCCTGGTGGATTCTTAAACGCGCGTCGCAGTAAAGATGGTCAGGTTTGAGAATGGATAAGAAACGTTGAATTCCCAAATGCGGGTGAGAGATCCGATCCTATCTAATATAATCTAAGGTGAGAGATTCATTCGTTTCTGAAATCAGTGATTCATTTTATCTCTTGCACGATTCGTTTGCTAAGTCTTGAGTTAAGTGATTCGTGTCTTGGATTGACTGATTCGTCGTGTATTGGATTGAGTGATTCGTCGTGTCTTGGATTGAGTGATTCGTCGTGTCTTGGATTGATTGATTCGTCGTGTATTGGATTGAGTGATTCGTCGTGTCTTGGATTGAGTGATTCGTCGTGTCTTGGACTGATTGATTCGTCGTGTCTTGGATTGATTGATTCGTCGTGTCTTGGATTGACTGATTCGTCGTGTCTTAGATTGATTGATTCGTCGTGTCTTGGATTGATTGATTCGTCGTGTCTTGGACTGAGTGATTCGTCGTGTCTTGGATTGAGTGATTCGTCGTGTCTTGGATTGAGTGATTCGTCGTGTCTTGGATTGATTGATTCGTCGTGTCTTGGATTGATTGATTCGTCGTGTCTTGGATTGAGTGATTCGTCGTGTCTTGGATTGATTGATTCGTCGTGTCTTGGATTGATTGATTCGTCGTGTCTTGGATTGATTGATTCGTCGTGTCTTAGATTGATTGATTCGTCGTGTCTTGGATTGATTGATTCGTCGTGTCTTGGACTGAGTGATTCGTCGTGTCTTGGATTGATTGATTCGTCGTGTCTTGGATTGAGTGATTCGTCGTGTTTTGGATTGAGTGATTCATCGATTTGTTAGTCGAGTGGCTCAATTGTTTTTTTTTCACTTAATTTCCATTCAGCATCAATCTTGATCACTCATTGCTGTGGATGGTCGACCTATTGTTCTATTTGTATTAAGAAATTAAACTAATTTCTTAACCTAATTAATTTTGTTGCGAGTGCAGGGTCTGTCAAGTACACCGTTCTCAGAATAAGAACACGAGAACAAAGACTGGGTCACGTGACTTGCGCTCTTGCATAAAATAACCTCCAGAACTTTGCGCCTCAGGAAGACCGCTAGTCCATCCGTCCGCGGTCCGTCCGTCCGTCCGTCCGTCCATCCATCCATCCATTCATCCTTCCTTCCGTCCTTCCTTTCTTTCATCGATCCATCCATCCACCTATCCATCCATCCATCCATCCATCCATCCATCCATCGATCGATCCATCCATCCATCCATCCATCCATCCATCCACTAACCCACCCATCACTCTACAACCGACCCCATCCATCTCCTTTTCAGCTGATCTCTCTCCTTTCTGCCCCATCGCGCCGTCGTCATGTCAACGCCAGACCCCTCGTCCTCCTTCCCACCATCCCCCTCCACCGATCCTCCGTCCTCGGTAGAGGACCAGTGTCTCAACGATCGACACTGGTACGCCTTCCTGTGCTCCAGCTTCGTCACGTTCCTCAGTGGCCTCTTCCTCGTCCTTCTCGGCCGCATTCTGAACTACGTCTTCAGCTCAGAGTCCTCGGCCCAGTCTGAGAACTTGTCCTCTGCCGGGTCGAAGAGAAAGGCCGCCGCAGAAGGTACAGGGCCTTCGTCGAAGGCCGAGATCGGATGGGCGACGGAAGCCAAGGACTGGGCTGGTGAACTCATCTCTGGTCAAACAACCACAGGACAAATACTGGTCAGTAATTTATCATATTATATGGGACGTCGTGGTGTAGTGGTGTAGTCGGTGCCTCGTAACCGTAGGGTTGCGGATTCAAATTTACCTCAAGCCACTGCGTAGCGACCTTGGACAAGTTGCTCACTCACAATGGTCTGTAAGGAAGGCAATGGGAAACCACCTCACTCATCTCATCTCTGGATAGCATGAAAGCCAATGGACCTGCCTTCAGGCAAAGAAATCATCATCATCATCATCATCATCATCATCATCATCATCATCATCATCATCATCATCATCATCATAGCCCCGAGGTAGTTATGATCCCTCAGGATTTTACAGAAATATTATTATGATGTGTTTTAGTTTTAGTTTTTTACTTGAGGTAATAAGAGACAGGGACAAAGAGACAGATACAGAGATGCACAGATTAAGAGGAACACATAGAAAGAGACACAGGCAGACAGAGACGACGAACATACAAACAGACAGAGGGACACATAGGCAGAGGCAGAAGAAGAAGGACACACTGACACATAGACAGAGACAGATCATAGGAGAACACAGACATGGAGAGTGAGACAGGCAGACAGAGAGAATCTCTTCCTGAGAATGTAGTGAGAAACAGAAAACGCAGCAACATACCATCCCCTCGATATCCGGTCATTCATATTGTGCCCTTATATGCTAGATTTTTTGGCATTTCCTTGGCATATATATATGTACAATTTATGCGGTTATATATGCATATATATGTGCATATTAGGTTATGTATATGTGTGTAAGTATAATATATGTACTTATTATATAATTATATATATGTATTATTCATAGGTAGGTCTATACACAATTTTTCAATTACAAATCCAAATCCCACTGGTGTAATTATATCTGCGTGTGTATATGTATATATATATATATATATACAGGTGCATACAAATATATACAAGTGTATACAATTATATTTGCATACATATAAGCATACACTGGAGTATACATGTGCAGATATATTCATAGATATATCGTTATATTTGTGTGTTTATATAATTATGCATATTGCGGTTCTCAACTCTTCGGACGCTATTTTAATTTCTTGCCGTATTTTCCATCAAATGCTCTTTTTTAATAGCTAAATAATCCGTTTCAGTCTGTGAATTTTTTTTCTGGATAATTGGTCAGCCTCTACAGCTGAGATAATTTTTTTTATTATTTATTTCTTGTTTGTATTGATTTACGCCCCGCTCGTGTTTTGGGCGTCGGAACCTGTGTTTATGGTACTTCATGGTGTGCATGGGCACAGCAAGTTTCCCAACCACAGTTTCTTACTTCATGGTTTTAGATGCACACTAACATTGCTGGCATTCGACTATTTGTTTGCATTCACGAGTAGCCGATGAACTGTAGAACTGCTCTTTTCTCATTTCAGTCACGTCTTTTCTTTTATTTGTTTTGCTCGTTTTCTTCTCGTTTTAATTTCTGTGGCTCTGATTATAACTACGCATATATTGTATACACGCATACAATACGGTGGGTTGTCTTTGTATCTGATTCTGTTACTTCTTCTGGGTGATGACATTGAAATAAGTCCTGGACCAGTTAGAATTCAGAATCTGGATATATGAAAGAGTGTTTTGATGCTCTGGGTCCAACTATTACGTCAATTATCAATTTCTCATTAAATGATGGATCCTTCCCGTCTGTTTTTGCTCATGCCATGTGCCCTTCGCTAATCTCAGACTAACATCACATTCCTAAAAGCTAGTTTCGCTATAATCTTTCGCACGAGATGAAGTTGCCTATCTCGTCATCAAACACAAATAGCATTTCCTTTTTTCTTTGTATAAGAATCTTCATCTTTCAAAGAACAAACGTTACCACCGTACACTTTCTGCCTTAACCTGTCAACAGTCGAAGACCGAACTTCAACTGATGCCTTGAAACCCTCCCACGCAATCCATCACATCTCAGCCATAATTAATAACGGCGACAACTTAGTTAGTCCTCTGCTAAAGAAACATTCTCTTGACTTTGGTGACTTGTCTAATTACAGACACATCTCAACTTTGAATTTAGTATTGAAACTTTTTGAACGGGTAATTACGAATCATATGCAAACTCATTTATCTTCCAACTTGTTAGTCTCCCTCTTTCAGTCTGCTTACCGTAAGTTTCAGTCAACAGAATCCTCCGCCCTTCTGCTGTTCATAATGACATCATGTGTTCCAAGAATCAAGGCAGCGTAACGGCTCTGTTCTTCTTCACTTGTCTGCAGCTTTTGAAACTGTGGTCCATTCTCTTCTTTTGTATCGTCTTTGGCGTTGGTTCTGGGTCCTACATTCTTTGCTACTTATCTCAGTCCACGCACTCAAACACTATATTTAAATGGTAATTATTTGTCTAGTGCTTTGTTGACATGTGGTGTTCCGCAATGTTCCACGCTTGGTCCTATTTGTTTACATTATACACTACACCATTAGGTAGTGTATTTCTTAATCATTCACTAGGATATCATTTCTATGAGAATGCTACTCAAATTCACATATCTGTTGATCGTCTGTGTTGCCACTCATTTTCTCAGCTGTTGTCCACTGCCTTTGAGGAGGTGCAATCTTGGACGGTGGCTAAGAAACTCATCTTGAACCTTCGAAACTGAATTTTTGCTACGTGGCACTCCACAGCAACTTAAGAAGTTTGAATGGCTTAAATCTTACTGAGTTGGCTGTTGTACGGACGGATGAATGGAAAAATGGAGACAACGATTGCAGGAATAGACAGAATCCCAAGTGGAATGGCAAGATAGAGGCGGAGGAGGAGAAGGATAGAAGGAGAAGGAATAATAATAATGTTTTAGAAGAGGAGGAAGAAGACGAGATGAAGAAGAATAGGAAGAATAGGAAAACAGGCGAGAAAAAGGAAGAGGAGGGGAAGAGGAAGAGGAGGAGTAAATGAAAGACGGCGAGGCCGAGAGCGAGTAATACGAGGAGGAGGAAGAGGGAGAAGAGGAGGAGGAGCAGGAAGAGGAAAGAGGAAGAGGAGAAGGAGTAGGAAGAATAGAAACAATTTTGCATGACGCAAACACATCGGCTATGGATTCCCGCCAAAGGACAATCTCTTCTTCCAATACCCACCACCCACCATCCACTACCACCCAACCTTCGCCCTCACCACATTCCCAACGACCGTCAGCTTTCGTGTCCATTCTAGCTGTACATATTTACCGATCTTGATGAAGAGCTATTGAGGCCGACCCGGTAGATGGCGTGAACGATGACTTCTTAGCGCTGATCGCGAATGGAACAGTAATTCGAGACAACCTCGCGTGTATAATGAATATCACGTTAAATATTTACACACAGTTTGCAAGCTCACTTGTGTCTATCTATAAAGGTAAAAAGGTACACGAAAAGGTAACACACTTGTTTACTTTACTGTATATGGAAACTCATGAGAAGAGTGGTCTCGAGGTCCAAACATCATTCGGCTGAGGCGCAAACACGACCACAACATTCCTTCAACATAACACGTTTCACCATACAATTCTTTCTATAAATAGGAGTTGGCAAGGTCTACATCAACGAACTTGGCAGCGATTAGGTTTCGTTGAAAGCAGGATACTACTAACATCAGTTATTGTTGCAATTCATTACGAAAAAAGTAAGGCACCCTTTCAGCCCTACAATATGCATTATAAATATATGTTGCATATAAACCGATTTCTGACGTACCGTGTGAGGTAAGGTAGGTCGACGTCAAAGGCCCTGGCAGCCAAGAGATGTCGTTAAACACTCGATAAGACTAAAATTCATTACCAAAACACACAGGACACCAGGGACACCTTTTCAAATTTTGTGCTGCTTGCTATGTATAAATGGTAAATAATAAAGAAGACAATTGTTTGCATTTTCTATACATGAATGGTTAACAAAATAGTTTCTTATGTTAATAGGTGGTGCTAGTGTTTCTCTTGAGTATCGCCTCTTTGATTATCTATTTCGTCGACTCCTCTACGTAAGTTTCCTAATCTTCTCAGCTTTACGCTTTATTACCGCTTGAAACAGCGTTTTAATTATTATTATTATCATCATCATCATCATCATCATCATCATCATCATCATCATTGTCATTATCATTATCATTAGCACTATCATTATTTACTACTACTACTACCACTACCACTACCACTACTACTACTACTACTACTACTACTACCACTATTATTATTATAATACTATTATTATTGTTGTTGTCGTTGTTGTTATTGTTATTATTATTATTTATTAATTTACTTATTTATTTATTTATTATTTGTTAAAAACTTCTACGACGCGCATGTATAATGCACCAACCACCAACCGATGGCGACCAAATTCAATCCGCAGTCAGGTAAATGTCCAGAAAGTAGAACGTCAATCGAGTGAAACAGAAAGGCAGCCTACGGTGGATAAACCAATTGAAAAAGGTAAGTCTTAAGTTGAGAATGAACTGACAGAAGAAGCTGAATATAACGAACAGATTCAGGAAGAGAGTTCAAAAATTTAGGTCTAGCAGCAGAAAAAACTTATTCACCAAGAACAGTTTTTTGGTGCAACCAGAGAATGATGACCTGATTGAATAAAAATAAATTTGAGGAACGAGGACTGATTTTAAGCATTTGTGGTTGGCCCAAGTTGGCCACTTTCTCACTCTTCGGTCTGTATTGTCTCACAGGCATACACACGGTGGTGCAGTAAGTATTAACGGCAACAACGGCTTAAAGACAGGAACTGCTTTTTGACCGTCTGTGAATCCGAGTTGAGCTTCTTGAGTAAGAGGAGCCGTTTCAGGTCGACAAAGCCTAAGGTTAGGGCGCCCTCATAGGAAATCGATGCGAGTATTAAGGGTTTCCCTACTGTCATAAAAATGCGCTATAGTTTAAGACCTTACCTAGTGAGCGGTATGCCTTACCTAGCTGGTATGGTATGAGAGGAAGGCTGTTGTGCACGGCGAACAAAAAGGAGGGCGACTGCATATGGGGCCTTAAGCCACAGTCAGTGGATGACGGAGCGAGTTGAAGAACAATTCGGGCAATTTGAAGGATGTTTTCAGTGGCTAACTGGAGAAATCCTTCTTTCCAGCGCCGACGTATTACTCAAAGGCGCTCTGAACTTGGGCTATTGGACTAAACTTGCCCTAAAGCGATTACCGGCGGCCTTATGATCGAGGTCCATAATTAGTTACTGGACAGCAGGGGAGGGGTTGATAAGATATAATGAATCGTTGAAATATTCGAAAAGAAATGAAATATAAAACTATTGCATAATTCTTGTATTATTCAATTAAATTACTATTGTTTCTAAATTCTCTCTGTAAGCCTTGTGGCTTGCTCGCCACACTAATACAATAGGTACTATAAAATACAATACAATAGCACAATAAGATGCATTACAATATACTCTTACCAAAACCGGCCTTTGGAATAATCTTTCATTATTCACTTTCTAGTCGATTATGTTTGAGCACCCACACCGTTCCATCAATAACCCACGCCCCTATTTTCCCTCCCCTCTAGTGCCTGCATCTTAATGTTTCCTTAGAGCGGCCATTCGAGATAAATATCACCATATTTTCTCTAGAACAACACCACCAAACCAACGGCGCACGATTAAGCCCTAAGGAGTTGCGGCCTTGCTTTCCCCTCCGCGGTCGCGCGGTGGCATGGAACTGGACAGGGCTCTGGAATTGGATGGTTACGCGTAAGGGGTGTGCACACTGCAAGAAATAGCTGACTACGGCACGCCGAAGCCGTCATAAATCCTTCTTAAATTCTTGCGCACGGGATGAGTAATGACATTGGCCGTCGACCGTCCTGCTTTCTAATCTGGTCATCGATCAAGCGCTGTTAACTGCGATGTCTGCCAAGAGTATACACCAGTGTGGCTAAACCGCTAGGGTTCGTACTTCAGAAGTAATTTCCGGTAATTTTAGAAAGCTAATCGAAACATATTAGGTTTATAAAAAGAGATCAAAGCGTCTTGCTTTATTAGCAGACAGTTGACAGTCGGTGAGCGTTCTAGCTACATTAATGTCTGCTATTTCTAGATATTACTTTTAAGTTTGCGCTTTATGTTGAGAATGTAGTTGTTTAATGTCATCTCTGGGTCATCTGAAGGAGCCGTATGTAGTGCCAGGCTCACTTCCAGGATGATCCAGACTCTTAAAACAGGTTTCTTTGATATCAGCAGACAAGTGATGTATAAGTCTCAGCCTACATTAGTGTCTGCTGTTTCCAGACAATTCCTAAGCTGGCTTAAGCAATACACGAAGCGTCCATTGGTGGAAAAATTTTAATTCCGTCTAAACGCAGCTGAGTGTAAATAATACGAAGCGACCATTCGTGGAAATTTTTTATTCCGGAAGGACGCGGCTGCCTGCAGATATACGACGCCGGCGTTGTAGTCTGACGGCGCCGGTCTCCAGCTGACGATGATTTATGACAATTTGGGGATAAGACGTCAACGTCGGCGCGCTGAGTTTACGGCGCTTGTGTACAAGAGGGTTTAATTGTGAAGATCGTAAAGACGATTTGGCAAACGTCTTAAAGCCTGTGTAGAGGCATGAGTCTCTTTCTGCAATCCCAATGATATATATGATATATGTATAACCTACACGGCAATCCGGCTTATTTTTTATCATCTCACCACCGACAGTCGATTAGCTATTGGTTAATAAAGAATATACTTACTTACTGTGTGTTTGATAGTCTAGATAGTCCCGTTCTCATATGCCGAGGATAAGAAAATCATGTAGTTCCACTTCATACCTGAGCACGTCTGTATCAATTAATTACTTGAAGAGTTCCAGCAGTTTAACGAAATCTAATGGCAACAAAGGCCTTGACGTCAATAGGAAAAGAATTTTTCACAGTTTTCACTGTTTAAGGATATTCCGATAACTTTTAATGTCTTCAAGGCGATAGGCAGTTTCTGATAAAAACGCTGCTGTCTCGTAACGAAGATGACTAGCGTCGTCCTCATCCTTTATCCATGCTTAGATAGAACCACCCGGAAACGGTAGTGGCAGAGTTCAGCTTAAATGAATCCGACGAGTTTAACGACATCTTATGGCATCAAAGGTCGTTGACGTCGCCCTCTCCGTTTATCCAGCCTTGGGACTGGCACTACCAGACTACAGGCAGTGGCGGAGTTCAGCTTAAATGTTAGTTAGTTAGTTCCGCAGTTTAACGACAGCTTATGGCATCAAAGGCCGTTGCTGTCGTCCTCCTCCTTTATCCAGGCTTGTGACTGGCACTACCCCCAAACAAGGCAGTGGCGGAGCTTCAGCTTAAATGCGTTGCACCTCTTCTTCTTGTAGGGCGAGTGATGGCCCTAAAAGAGGTGTGTAAAGAACAGTTCTTCTATTTTAACAGCAAATAAGAGCCTTAAGACAGGTGTTCTACTCTTCGACCTTAACCTCTCTATAAATTCATCACCAGAGCTTGGACAGTTTACAAGTATTTCTCGCAGGAATTCGTAATCCTTAGCACTCTTGGATGAAGTTTAAAACTTTCTTCACCAACGCTCATTCTGTCCAAGGGATTGTGATTTCGTGGTGCGGATTTGCTAACAGGCGACCATCGATCGATGTCTTGTGCAGCACCAAAACGGCGCTATATAACTCGTCAGATTAGATTACACTGCCTTGTTTGGGGGTAGTGCCAGTCACAAGCCTGGATAAAGCAGGAGGACGACGGCAACGGCCTTTGATGCCATAAGCTGTCGTTAAACTGCGGAACTAACTAACTAACATTTAAGCTGAACTCCGCCACTGCATGTAGTCTGGTAGTGCCAGTCCCAAGGCTGGATAAACGGAGAGGGCGACGTCAACGACCTTTGATGCCATAAGATGTCGTTAAACTCGTCGGATTCATTTAAGCTGAACTCTGCCACTACCGTTTCCGGGTGGTTCTATCTAAGCATGGATAAAGGATGAGGACGACGCTAATCATCTTCGTTACGAGACAGCAGCGTTTTTAACAGAAACTACCTATCGCCTTGAAGACATTAAAAATTATCGGAATATCCTTAAACATGAAAACTGTGAAAAATTCTTTTCCTATTGACGATTACATTAGATTAGAATATTGCGCAGTTGCTTTTAATTTCTCAAGAACCAGTTGATTTATTTAAACCACTTGAATCACTTGAATAGTTTGAATCGTTTTATTCATTTGCATCACTTGATTAATTTGATTCACATGATTTGTCTGATCTGTTTTGATTTGTTGATTCATTTTATTTGAATCAATAATTTAAATCATTTGTTACAAATTATTCATTTGATTCGTTTGAATAATTGATTCTTTTAATAATATTATTCCTTTGAATCATTTAATTCAAGCTTTGAATCATTTGGTTTAAATCATTTGGTTTATTTGAATCTTTTGACTGAATAATATGATTCGAATGAACCATTTGATTGAATCAGTTGAAACATTTTCTTCAAGAGAATACGTGGAGTCGTGTGAGCCTTGGGCCCACAGTCGAACGCAGCAGGTCGATCTCGCGTTTAACATCTTCTTCATGGTCTACTTCTTCATCAGGGTACGAAGAACTGTTTATCTTCATCATCGCCATTCTCTGCCTCCTTATTCATCTTCATTTCTTTCTTTGATTTCTTTAGTTTCTTCATTTCTTTTCTCCAATTTTTCAGATTCTCAATTCAATTCTTTTGGATGCTTAGTTTGCCCGAGACATGGATTTAGTTGGGCGCTGTAGAAATCTCGGGATTACGATTAGTTATGCGATGCTTGCAGGCTCCCTGAAGTTAAGCAACATCGAGCCGGGTTAGTACTAGGATAGATAGATGGGTGACCATGTATTACAATACATATATATAATTTTGCTATTGAACTGCGCTATATGGATTGCGTTTTTACATAAAAACGGATGGCAGTCCGTTGGTTTGGCTTAGTGCTGAGTCTAGATCTCACCCGATAAATTCACTGAAAATGTGCAGGGTCACGGCAATACGGTCGCAACAACAACATTTACTCTTCTTCGAGTAATATAAGCACTATTAAGTTTGCTTACTAAAGAACTTCTTTGTAATAAAATTTGACACCATTTAGGGTAGCGTAGGTAACGCTTTTGTGAGGTAAAAGTTAAAATTTAGCATTAAAAGTGGCAATATACTTACTTATTTACTTGTTTGCAATGAACATTATTACAAATAGAATAGATATGGTATTGGTTATTGATCTGTGATTGACCAAATAGGCAGCCAATCAATGAAGTACGCCACGCATATAATGTGAGAGATATGGCTACATTTCGTATTGCCACCAAATGTAAAAAATGTAAATGTACATGTTTTTCTATAGCGACTATATAGTCTCGAATCTGCTCAAATTTCAATGAATTATCGGGTGAGATCTTCACCACCGCTGCCCGTTTGAATGGGCGCCACGCCATTTCAGGTCCCCGTGCACGGACCGTACTAGTCTGAGATTAAAATCTCTTTAATATGGCCACTGTCGGTATGCCAAACGGCATCCTCACCTCCAGAGGGGCCTTGACGTAGCTGCCCAGAAAAAGAAGACCGACATAGGAGATTTCTTGCTCAGAGAAAGAGAGTTCCAGGTCAAGGACAACCCCAAGATTGCCTACAGAGGTGGAGAAGTCAAAGCGAGGGAAGTCAGCAGCCATAGTCATATATGGGAAATATTGATCTAGTATTGTTAATATTGATCTATATTGTTAGAGTCAATCTGGTATCAATCTGGTCTGTATCAGTAGGTGATATCGCTAATATCGATCTGCTATTGGTTATCGATTAGTTTATCGCGGCGTCGGAGAAGCTGAGCTTCCTCGTGGAGTTGTATTCTCTCGTCGACTATTTCACGATTCCACCCTCGTTTGTAGCCATCTACCTCAATCGAAACTGGCTGGGTAAGCCGCCTGAATCAGTTGATTAATTAGACTGATTCACCTGAATCAGTTGATTCATTAACTGAGTCATCTGAAACAGTTAGACCAGTAAGTTGATTCATGTGAATCAACTGATTTATTTGCATCATTTATCTGAATCAGTCGATTAATTCGAATTTGATTCGTGTGATTGATTCATTCATTGAATAGATTATATTGTATTAGATAATATAAATTCTATTACATTAGATTACATTAGAATAGATTTCACGAGATCTGATTAGACCAGATTAGATTAGATCAGATCAATTGATATTAGATTGGATACGATTTGTAAGAGAAACAAGGAGTGCTGTGGTTAAGTGGTCATGTAGAATGGAATAGATTATATTTCGTTATATTTTATTAGGTCATGTTTGATTAGAGTAGATCGGTTCAGAGTGGATTAGATTAGACCATAATGTGGTCAGTGTTATCGTTACCTATACTAGGGCTGCGTTTCATGAGAGCTGTGAGGCTGATGACGATACCGGATGTGCTTCAGTACCTCAATGTACTCAAGACCTCGAATGGCATCCGGCTATGTCAGCTTGTTTCAACGCTCATAAGTGTCTGGTTCACTGGCGCTGGTGCCATACACCTTGTAAGTGCGATTACTATATGCACAGACATTTATGTTTGGCTACTCTATCGTCCATGAGTTCTCATCATTGTCAACATCATCGGCATCACCGTAATCATCATCGTAATCATCATCATCATCATCATCAATTATTAATAAAAATAATGATAATGTGTTTAACCTTAGGCTGAGAATTCTGGAGATTTCTTCGCCAACTTCAGCAATCCTCAGCGGCTGACTTACTGGGAGTGCGTCTACTTCACGCTCGTTACCATGTCAACGGTTGGCTATGGCGACGTCTATTGCAAAACGACGATTGGACGACTGCTTATGGTCTTCTTCATCCTAGGCGCACTGGTCAGCATTGTTCATTCGTTCGTTCTTTCTTTCCTTCTTTCTTTCTTTTATTTGTTCATTCATTCGTTTGATAGTTCCTTTATTCGTTCATTCATTCATTGATTCTTTCTCGTTTTCTGGTTATGCTTTCATTCTTTAATTGATTGATTCATTCTTTTTTATTTCCCTCATTTTTACTTTCTTTCTTTCTTTCGTTCTTTCTTTCCCGCTTTTTCTGTCTGTCGGTCGGTCTTAGTCTTCATTTGCTCCTTTTTCTTTTGATATTTAATTAAAGTAGAAAGTCCCATGATATATAAATAATTATAATTAAGTAACAAAAGAGGTCATATGTTAATAAAATAGCTAAAATGAAATATAATCATTTTAATTAATAATAATAAATATTTATTAACAGGAAAGCGTTTAGCTTCTGTTGGTTGTTTCAACTGTAGGCGATCTTTGCAAGTTTCATTCCGGAGATCATGGACATTCTCGGAACACGGAGTAAATATAGCGGATCCTACAAGAAAGAACACGGCAAAAGGTGTGTATGGATATACATAGGTACATACATACGTGCATACATACATAAATACATACATAAAGACAGACAGCCAGACAGACAGACAGAGAGATAGGCATACACACATGCATACACAGAGACATCAAAAGTAGACAAAAACGTAAATCCATACAGACAGAATGGTAAAAGTCATGAGGACCTTTTGTGGGTTTTTCTTTCTTAGATTTCAGGACATTCCCAGATTTTTTATTCCTCAGATTCTCATTAGCGTTTCCCAGATATTTAGTTGGCTCCCATTTGCTTTTACCTCTTCCAAAATTTCACTGAGCCATGGTCGAATTTGTTTTTGCTGGGGATTTAAGGCAACTAAACGGTGCCCTCACCCCAAAGTCAAATGGAGCATGGCCGCATTCGATTTGTATTTTATATACTATATACAATGTATGGTAAAAAATAAGTTTCAGCTGTAATTTGATGTAAATTGGAGAATATATAGACGTTGCACAGGCCTTTGAAAGTTTCACGTATTATGTCGTTGTGCTTTCCTTCATTCATCTGCTTGGTGACTGGAAAATCTAGTTTAATAATGGCTTCCTTGCTAATGAATTTTAAATTTTTTTGTTGACTTAAATATGCTAGATAAATTTTTCAATCATTCTAACATGAAAAATGGAACTGAAAGCCAGAAAGACAGAATCCGAGGAGCAATGCGTGAGAGATCAAAATTTTTTAAATACTTCTGCCATGTATAATGTGCGTGACACGGTGGTTGGTAGTACGCTTGGTCTGTGATCTAGCGGTTGCGGGTTCAAGCCTGCCGAGTGGATTCTGTGTAACGACCTGGACAAGTTGTTTGCACACAAGATAACGCTGTCACCTAGCAGTAGAATTTGATGTCAGCGCAAGCTAGGAAGTAAATTGTAAAATCCTGTGATGCGCTGACCTCGTGTCCAGGACCTTGGGATTCGTCCATTTTCGCTCAAAGGCTAAATAGAAGGATATAAGCACTCTCCCTGTGTTCCTCTGCGGACATGAGAGCTTTACGTTTACTTTGTTTATGATATACATGCATAACTAGCGCCGATACATATCATATATGCATATATGTTTATATATGTTATAAAATATCAATGGATGCACAGCCGGATTACCCTCCTCCCCGTTTTGTGGTTCGGCCACTGCCCTCGTAACAGTTCTATTGATTGGAAGTGGCAGGACGGTGATGAGGGTCCACGCAAGGTTAATTCCTTAAGAACAGATAGCCAGCTGCTGCAGCTGCAGCAGAATCTATACTGATACTCTCCCGGCATCCCTCCCTGACGACGAAGAAACCCAACTGCATGTGGACGTTGATCAATGCATGCGCATATGATGGCAACTCTGAGACAAAGACAGACTGGTCTCTCTTCTCCTCTCTGTCGCTTGCTCGCTCTTTCTCTTGCTCTATCTCTCTTACACCCACGTCATTCTGAGATTCTGTATAAATTGGACATAATCTATATATGTGCGAACACTCATTATGCTTGAACAAATAATATTGGGATTATATATATATATGTGTGTGTATATATATGGGATTAAATTATATGTCTATGCACACACCCCTTTATAAACACATATGTGATTTTGTAGATCATATAATACTTGATTTATGTACATAATCTGAACAAGTAATTTTGAAAAAATATATGTATATATATTCGTAATCCTGTAGCGGTCATATATTACTTTATATGTCACCTCATTTTCTCCGTGCATATCTGCTGGAACTGCGCATATTCGGCGGCCATGATGTGGACGTGTTTCTCGCTGCTTGTCATTTTGACTAAAATTTCATCTTAAAGCGAAATTTTTTCGATAATTCTTTCCTGTTTGGACTGCTGCTGTGATCAACTTGGCATCCCAAAACTGAAAATCCACGGCAAACTCATGTAAATAACACGTGTTTGCCGTGGATTTTCAGTTTTGAGACGGCTTTTTGGCGTGATTGACGCCCCTTGTCGCTGGAATGGTCCATCCTGTATATAAGAAATGACAGATTCCAGTCTGTAGAACGCGGCTCACGCCTACTGGCCTGTGTAGGCAGTCGAAAGGCGATGAAAAGCTTTGGAACTGTTTCGACCATCTACCAGACGAAAGGGATTCCATAGTCAGTCGAATGCTGTCCGTTACAGAGACCCGGTGGTTCAACTTATGTCCACGAACTCTGAACACGTTATCACCTGTCAACTCGAGATGGAAACCTGTTGCTTAGGCTCAGCATATATATATAGTATAAATGGTTTCTGGTACAGAATCAGTTACTATATGAGGTTTCACGTCCATAGCGCATTGTTCAGTTTTCTTCATAGTTTATTGCCATTCTTCAGTGTCTGACAACGCGAGTATGATTCTCTAGTTCAATCAGAGTTACACTACGGAGCGGGCAATGATGACATTAGCCTACGACGAACCTTAAGATGTAATTCTACCCATAAAGATTGCTATATCGCCAGAAGACGCTAGACTTTATAAAAGCCTACATTTCAACTGATTCTCGCTAGCTCTTACAGCGAACCCTGAGTTCCACCGTCTTCTGTCGCGTCCAGAGCTCGACTCACTTCTCTCGCGTCTAAGCGGACTCTTTACTCAGCGTGGTCTTTCTGCGTATCTCTCCCTGTATCTGTACCCGTCTGTCTTCCTGTCTCTATTGCAACTGGTTGTGCAATCACTTTCCGGGTGGGCCGGTCGACTCACTACCAGTTATCAGTCCCATCTCTCTGTCTGAACAAACCAATTAATCAGGCGTCCTACCCCTACTTCGTTGGCACGTCCAGGCGTTGACATCAGTTGATGTTTCTGTACTGGCTGTCCCCTCTCTCCATCCTAAACTCCAACAAACTTCAACAACTACTAAACTGAGAGAGTGTGGTAATACTTTCATACGTACTCAAATTAACTTGGTGATATATATATGTGAGCGAATCTGCTATAGTATACTGGTGACATTTCTAGTTATCTGAACACTGCTCGCTAAATGACGGAGTTTTTGTTCTTAATGACATTTGACGCCACATAGGCTGGCGTAGGTAGCGCCTTTGTGAGGTATTTTTAATGGCGCTATATTAAGTATCTTGATACATACAGCTTGATGCATTAATACGAGCATGCATGCAAGGGTTTACAGTAATACGTGTAAACGCTTAATGCAATATGCACGTCTATAATTGTCTTTCTATGTTTGTATGTTCGTGTACGACATTGACGTAATGTAGTGCAATTAGGCCTACACATTTTTATAACGCCTTCAAAATTGTGTCTCGAAGGCCCTCAACGCCCCGCCCTCACCAGCTCAAACCTCTCCCTTGCGATGCATTTCAACCGTAAACAGATTGCAAGTTAGTATCAGCGCCTAACGACATATTATAGCTGGTGGGCTATTGACCTCAACCTGACCTTATCGCACATAAACCTGCTGAATTTAAGCGTCAAAGAGTAGGCTCAGTGCCAGACGTATTTAAACGAAGCTCAAGATGCTGAAAGGCGGTACCTAAATATCAACGTTCTTGCTATACGTAATAGTAAAGTTATAATACATTAGTACAGTATATAGTATTACACAGTGTTTAACGACATCAGGGCCACTGACGTCGACCTCACCTACGTTGTGTGATTTAGAATATCGGAATTTTATTCAGCGATTAAACACAAATGATGACTACAGTTAGACTGTCTCTTGTTTCGAGACATTTATACTTTCAAGATTATTTTACGCTGGCCGCGGTGAGAAAGACAGAACCACTAACGGGCAAACAAAGAGACGTAGAAAGACAGAAAGACAGACAAAAAGACAGAGGCTGATTGAAAAGAGGGTTTCCCTGTCGCTGTAGTAGATCGACTTCTCTCGCTGTTTCGGATGATTTATGCAGCGCAGTCTTTGTCGCCGCGTCTTTCTTTCTGCGTTCGTGATGTGGCGTCTAATAAGGTCGTTTATCAAGCGCCTTTATTCCAGATCGATCCAAAGGAAAGAGAGGCCTAATGTTTTAGAAGTGGGGCGTCATCGCCCATCCATCTGCAGAGAAGTTTCGGACCGAAAACAGGCCACTAAAAAAGTTATCAGAAAAGATTAAATGGATAATTAAAGCTGTAGTTACATTTTTGAGCCGATACTATCATAAGCAGAACGCTTTTGTACTTAATATATTTTCTGTCAACGTCTATACACTTCTTTAAAGTTGCTTCTTCCTATAAATACCAAAAGCTTATGAAAAAGATGGACCTCATGTGGCTGCAGAGCACACGGCAGGCACGGCAAGATGGACAAAGAGATGACGGCGGCAGCATTTCCGAGTTGGAAAACACAACACGTCGTCCGGGGCCTTGGAGCGCTTTTGGATGAAGTACTGTGCATGGAGGAGCATGCCAACTGTCTCTGTAGGTCCAGTTTTTACCAGATGCATCAGATCATACATAGTCATACGGCGAAATTTGTCGTTTGACGCCGCCCTGACTCTTTACCACTCCTTAATTCTTACACGCCTGAACTTCTATAATGCAGTCCCTGCAGCCCTGCCGAAGTGTTCGTAGATGACAGAGAAAATTCGAGAAACTTTTCAAACCCATTAAATCGCACTTTTAAATTTATTAGATAGTCATGTTTAAGCGCGCTCTTAAGAGGTTTTTACATTTGCCGTATACATAGTCATATATATACTGTTACATGCGGCGTATGAGATAGGACCTATAGTGGATTAAATTGTTATACGTTGTACGCCTTCTGTACAATTTGGTGGGAAAGTCGACCATATATAAAATGGTGTTGTGCTTAACTGGTGTTGAGACTGGATATGGTTGTTGGTCCTGCGCGACCGTTTTGTTGCTAGTCTCTTGACTAGTCGTGTTTAGTCTCCTTGCCTGGATGACTTGTTTGGTTCTTCAGAGCCGTTTTGGCATTTTCGTTCTTTTTGAATCGTTTTTCGTCACCGTCTGCTAGTGGACGTTCTGTTTTCTCTTTGTTAATTTTCTCGGGTTTTGTCGACGCCTGGGTTCGACGTCTTGTTGTTCGTATTTAATGAGGCGTGTTATGCTTGTAAAGAACTTAGGAAATAAATATATTTTATCCTAAAGCTGGGATCCTACTACTTATCAATATACATCCTGCAAAAACACACACACACACACATATATATATACATATATAATTATATATAATATATATATATATATATATATATATATATATATATTCAATGTACTTTAATCACTGTGAGGTAAGGTAAGGTCGACGTCAACGGCCCTAGCAGCCAAAAGATATCGTTAAACTATGGATACTAACATAACAAATTAGATTATTTTCTAAGGTAATAGCTGCAAGCAGCAGACACTAATGTAGCCAGAACGCTCTTGCGCAGTTTTGACAGTTGTGTTTTTCAGACATATTGTCCTCTGTGGTCACATAACGTTTGAATCAGTGTCCAGTTTCATGTCGGACTTCCTACACAAAGATCGTGAAGATGTTGATGTCGAACTAGTCATCATGAACAGGTCTAATTACTTGTTTTAACTAACGTAATTACGATAAAATTTAAAGTATAACACACTTATTTTGCACTTACAAATATCATATTATTATAGCAAAAGTATATACATAGCATAGAAGAAGAAGAGGAGGAGGAGGAGGAGGAAGAAGAAAAGAAACAGGAACTAGAACTAGAAAAGAACAACAAGAACAACAACAAGAACAACAAGACCAAGAAGAATAAGAACATGAAGAACAAGAACAAGAAGAAGTAAAACAAGAAGAACAACAACGAGAAGAACAAAAACAAGAAGAACAAGAAGAGCAGTCCCTTAAGCTAACTCGGAGAGGCAGATTGGCAGCGATAGACATGAAGCGTTAGTGACTTCATTTTTCTGCACACGAGGGCGTCCTCTCCCTTGCCGTCTGATCTTGCCATCGACAGCATACGTTCAGTGTACTCATTTATAGTTGAACTTAATAGAAAGTGCAAAGAGGAACAGAAATGTTGGAATATCTTTTCCCCCTGGCTACCTCTGAACCGTCGATCTGTGGTGAGGCAGCCAAACACGCTAACCATTTGACTATCACGCACCCACTATAGGCTACATATTTTGCATCAATGCATTAAAATTATAAATACAATATTCACTCAGTCTTGTCTTGTCTCCAACCGTCCTCGAACCGAAGAATGGCTGCACCGCGGACAATGTTGTGCCATCTGCTTCTGTCCATTGTCTCCGGTAAAAACTGGTCGAGCGACAATTTTCAGTCCGTCTTGATGTTATCAATGCATGTCATCTCGGGTCTTCCCCGAGCTCGGGATCCAGGAATTGTGCCTTGGATGATCTCTTTCTCTAAGCAGTTTCCACTGTTTCGTAGAACATGCCCGAAGTATGCAAGCTTCCTATTTTTGATTAATCCCAGCAGACTCCTCTCTACTCCTGCCGTCTCTAGGACTCACTGACTTGTCTTCTTAGCAGTCCACAGTAAAATACAATATACTTATGTTACAATTATAGCTGTTAAAAATTAGAATCTGTTTTAATAAAAATTCTAAATAGAATATGATTACACTGAAGAGATAAATATGAGAGATGAAAATAGACAAATGTGACAGGGTGCAAGGCATTAAAGCTGTGCGTTGCTGTTATTCTCTCTGTTCCAACTGTTCTTCTAGGAAGGAACCGGATCTGGAACTGGAGGGGCTCTTGAAGCGTCACTTCACTCAGGTGGAATTCTTCCAAGGCACCGTCATGGATGCCAATGACCTTCACCGCGTCAGTGTAAGCTATGCTAATCTAATCTTTTCTAATATGATCCGATCTAGTGCAATCTAACCTAATCTAATCCTTTGTCTGCATATCTGTTTGTAAATATGTCTGTTTGTATATCTGTTTGTATATCTGTTTGTACAGCTGTCTGTCTGTCTGATAATTTGCTTGTTAGCATGTCTGTTTGTAGGCATGTCTTTCTCTGTGTTTGTATGTCTCTGTCATGTTGACTGCCTCTGTCTATTTGTTTATCTGTTTGTCTATCTGTCTCTCTATCTGTTCACCTGTCGATGTGTCTGTCTCTCTATTTGTCAGTCTATCTGTCCGTCTATTGAAGTGCCTGATTAATATAGTGCTCAGTCTGTGTGTTGGTTGCGGCTGCAGATAAAGGATGCTGATGCCTGCCTCGTGCTGGCCAACAAATACTGCGAAGATCCGGATGCTGAGGATGCAGCGAATATAATGCGCGTCATCTCGATCAAGAATTACCATGACGACATCAAGGTCATCATCCAACTGCTGCAGTACCACAACAAGGTATACCCTAATGCTGTGTTTTTTCTAGAAGAAAAGGTCCCGGAAGTGAACAATTATGGAATTTTGTGCTAAAAATTCATTATTTTTATCAATCAATAAACACTGAAAACAGTGTAAAGTTGCAAACACTGAAATTGAATTAAAATAAGTTACATTATATTACATAATTAAAATAACTTAGTAACTTAATTCTTTTATTAAAAACTAAATTATTTTTATTAGGCGAAAAAAGTGCCAGAACGCCGTTCCGGAGCGTTCCGCCTGAAAAAAGCACTGCCCTAATGAACAATGTATTGACCATAATGAGATATGTACCGCTGACGACAAGGAATTATACCCTACATAAGTTATTCCTACCCTCGACAACCAGGTCCATACTAAAATAAAGTAAATACCCTTGACAACAAGACATTTATGCCCTGCATAAGCTATTTATAACCTCAAAAACAACATATATAGCCTATACTAAAAAAGCCAGAGAGGCTTTCAAGAGGCGTTATGCAAATGTTCTGTTGCCATTACAATTACAATTACGATTAAAAGGAAGAGTACAATTAAAGTTACAATTCGTGTTGGATTTCAGGCCTATCTGCTGAACATTCCAAGCTGGGACTGGAAGCGAGGCGACGATGCCGTCTGTCTAGCAGAACTGAAGCTGGGATTCATCGCCCAGAGTTGTCTGGCTCCCGGGTTTTCGACCCTCATGGCAAACCTCTTTACCATGAGGTCCTATAAGATCGTGAGTACCACTATCCAGCGAAACATAATAATTGTTATAAACGCATTTTCCGCTCATCAGTCAGCGCGTTAAGCGCGCATTTGTATAAGAATTTTCCTTGACGTCACGTCTACGAGTCGTGGGATTGTTGATTTGTTTGTGATTGGCCGGCGGGCGTCCTGCACTTACGTGGATTGGCGGTAGCAATGATCCCTGCCCAAGCACGTTTTAAAATAGGCCTACCCTTGTGATTGATGGGCGTTCGGCCGCATTGACTGATGTCACGGCCACACAGGTGACGCATAGGCGTGCCTGAACTTGTCAGCTAACACGGCAGGCTGAAGCCTATATAGAGAGGGTGCGAATGTACTGATGAGGAGAGGGGAAAACGATGTCGTTGATTGTTGCTGACGGTAGGGATTTATAGACTCGTGCATGTAGAATTTGTGTCTTAGCGATTGATTTACTACTACCACTACTCGTACTACTATATAAGAATAAAAATAATATTAATATTAGCATTACTATTTTATTTTGAATCGTATTTTTATTTTAAAAAATTGTTCGTGAATACATGAATAAAAATAATGAAATACGTAAAAAGTCGTTTTTACAGGTGCACTGTAATAGTATTAAATTTTACTAGTAATAAGTATTAACTAACCTATTCCGTGAAGAGCATTTGCGGGCTAGTTCGGCAGAATGTCCTTTTGAAGAGAATCCTCTGGTGCTCCCGGTTTCACCCTATGCTTTTCACTCCATCTTCCCCACCCCTTTCCTTTCACTCCCTACCTAATATCTCCTCCTTTGCCTCTCCCTCTCTTGTCTCTGTCCTGTCTCTCTCCTTGACCAAGAGGAAGAAGTTACTTTGCACTAAATGAGCCACCTACCGAACTATCGTCCTAACTGCACTAAATGGACCAGAGACAATGGATACACGCATCTTAGCCTTTATATATATATATATATATATATATATATATATATATATATATATATATATATATATATATATATATATATATATATATATATATATATATATATATATATATATATATATATATTAAGAATTCGTTAACATGTGAATGTATACAAAATTTATTAGTTGGATAAAAGATATTCAGTAATTTAAGAATTTTCACAGATTTTCTTAATTAGCGAATAAATAATGGATAAAAATTTATCAGGCAAATAACTGAAACTATCATGATTTGTACTTGTCATAAGGAAAAGGTGGTGAGTACCTGATTATACTTAGAAGTATCTTAGAAGTATGGCGATCTGAGATCTTAGCTGTATTCGTGCACTTACAACCTGTTCGATGTTAAACCAGTTATAGTCTAGTTCAGCTGATGGTTCCCTGGACGTGAGATCGTATATACATACTGTATACACATGATAACATATATACATATATATATATATACACATATTAAAGAGCGTTTTGGCTACATACGCAAAATATGTTAAATAGCATCTCACGTCAAAATTTTACATATGTATATATAAGACCTATATATATAATATATATGTATGTGTATATATATATTATAGTACGACCTATACACCATGTAGCCGCAACGCTGTTTAGTGTTTGTGTATCGCTTGAAATACATGATTTTCTGTGTTGTCTGATACATGTTCGAATTGAATCGTGCATGCTGTAGTGATTGTTTGCGGGAAAGGAGAAAAACAACTGGGAGAAGGGAAAGAGATAATGAAATATCTAGGAAAATTGGACAAATAAAGAAATTTATACATACGTGTATATATAGAACTATTCATATAGCGCCTTTTAAGAGCCTTGCAAACACGTTAAGACATGGCTAACCTTAAGATCTAAAGTGCACTTTAATGTGAGTAGAAAATCTCTCTGTCTCTCTCTGTCTCTCTCTCTCTCTCTGTCTCTCTCTCTCTCTGTCTCTCTCTCTCTCTCTCTCTCTCTCTCTCTCTCTCTCTCTCTCTCTCTCTGAAAAAGTATGTTATTTCAGGGAAGATGATGCAGAATTAAGGCGGTGGTTCAATACACGAGAAATCACGGCTAGGCCGCATCGTCCTCCGCGGGAGTTCCGGATAAACGAGATCGTTGACCCGGCTGGCTAGAGACAGAAACGCAGATCTCCCTGGTGTATTGGGGGGGGGGGGGAGCGCACGCCAACTAGCAAAGGTCGTAACATAAGGATACTGAATGTGATCATGTCGTCGACTGGAAGCCAGCGCAGCGTGTCTCACATATAACTCGAAACATGCGATAATTTTTGGAGATTGGGGACGAATCGGGCGACGCAGTTCAGGGTGGACTGAAGCTGTCGTATCGTCGGGAACTTCGGCAGGCCTGCAGGGACTGCATTACAGAAGTCCAGTCGCGTAAGAATTAAGGAGTGGCAAAGAGTCACGGCGGCATCAGACGATAAATTTCGCCGTATGACTTTGATCTGATGCATCTGGTAAAAGCAGGACCTACACGGAGAGAGAGAGAGAGATAGATAGATAGAGAGAGAGAGAGAGAGAGAGAGAGGAGAGAGGGAGAGGGAGGGAGGGATTTGACATTGTCCTCCACGGATAGTACTTCATCCAGATGCACTCCGTGCTCCCGGATGACGTGCCTGTCGTGTACTAAATGAATAACAGTGATTGACGAGAGAATACAAGAGATTTTGGGAGATTGTGATAAATTGATAGTATAGAAATATAGGATGAGTTTTGAAGAATTTGATAAATGAAGATTTAGAGACTTACGAGAGAGCCAAGAGAAACTGATTGAAAAACGAAAGTGGAGAATATGAGAAATACGGATGGAGATTAAAATATATGTGAAGACAGCGATGACGTGATAACAGAGTAAACCATACATATCTCGTTCGTGGATCTGTTATTTTCGAGAGAAAATTAAATACTTATCTGCGTTTAATATGTACGATGTTCTATGGTTGGCGCAACGGCTTGCTCGTTATTACAAAAGCAATTTAACATCTGTCTTCCCTTTGACCTTGATGTTATCTTCAGCTTTGGCTCAATAAGCTCGGTTACTATGCTGCTGCCTAAAGCACGTCACAATAACTCCAGTGGCTAGCCCAAAACGCATTACATTTACTACAATGGCTACGCCAAGCGCTTCACAGCTACTGCCGCAAAGTACCAAAAGAGTGTCAGTTACTAAAAAGATATGCAAGGCACATCAAAGTTACTCCTGGTTTTCCACAATAAACGACGCTTGTTTTTGAGCATTAGTATTCCTAAAACGGCCATTGGCACAGTAAATGCCGATAGGCCATTTTGTGTAAATTATGTATGTGAAAGGGCTTTCTTCTTGTGTCAGGCTTCGGACACTCCTAAATGGCAGAACGATTACATGCGAGGGACTGGAATGGAGATGTACACAGAAAGTCTGTCTGCCGCCTTCCGAGGCCTCACCTTCCCAGAAGCAGCTCAGTGAGCAGATCAGTATCGCGTGGTAACTGGGCGTTTGACTGACTGACTGACTGACTGACTGACTGACTGACTGAATGACTGACTGACTGACTGACTGACTGACTGACTAATTGGGTGAATAACGATTGACTGGTGACATAATTTGATTCATTGATCGTTCACTTGAATGCAAGATTGTTTGCTTCTGTTATTGATTGATCCGTCGATTGATTGGTTGATTGAGTGAGTGAGTAAATAGTGACTGAATGAATGACTAAATGATTGAGTGACCGACCTACCGTTTAGGCGAATGATTGAAAGAATGAATATTAATTGACCGATCGATGGTTTGATTGATCGTTTGATTGATTTACAAAATGAATTAATAACTTTAACCAACCTAATCTCCCAATCTCTAGTCGCAAACTAAATGTCCAAATCCGATTAACCACGTGAAGCGGCAAAAAGCCGCTTTTGTCGACTGAAGGTCTTTTCATTCTGAATGCCCAGATTATGCTTCACGAAGCTGAAGCTGCTGCTTATTGCCATCGAGTTTCGTGGCGAGAATGGAACTGAGAACTCTCTGGCAATCAACCCAGGTCCAAACGTCAAGATCGACTACAACACACAAGGCTTCTTTATTGCCGAGTCAGCCGATGACGTCAAGAGGCAGGCTCTTTCTGACTATCTCGTTCGAAAGAACTAGTATTATTATGTTATTATTTTTGAATCTCAGTATATTATTATTATTATTATTGTAATTGTAATTTGAGATTTATAAAGCGCCTCTTAGAGGATAAACTCAACAGAGGTGCTTCCGACCCGAAAAAGTAAAATCACTGTTGAACAGTACAGTCTTCAGGCGCCCGCGGAACACTGAGAGGGGGAGAGAAAGGAGCTCAAGTCGCAATTCTCGAGGGAGACGATTCCAGCAAGTGGGACCAAAGTAGGAAAATTATTATTATTATTATTATTACTATAATAATAATAATAATAATAATAATAGTAATAATAATAATAATTATTATTATATCATGGATTTTAACACATACATATTCTGTTTGAACTGATGACGATATTTAGTCATCATCATCGTCATCATCATTTTTCGTCATCATCAACTTTTCTTCAGTTTCTCCACTTTACTGACGACCTGTTAGAAATAATCAAATTCAATGACTTTTAGCGCCATCATTATGATGTACAAGGTATCAATAATTTATTGAAGGTTGCTTTAAAGTAAAACCGTAGTCAAAATTTTATTCCTTTAGAGACGTCCAGTTATAGTCCGGTGGGGTTAGGGAATCCAAATGTCAGACTGCGCTGGATAAGGAAGTTGAAACAGACGAGTTTTAAGTTTAGACCGGAATGACATTAAAGAACTGAGAGAACGCACAGAAATAGGCACCAGGTTCCAAAGTCTTCCACGGCACCGGCCACTTTGGACGCCCGAGAGCCCAAAACTATCCACGTTAAGTAATATACCATATCTTGAACTACAGATATTTAGCCTTGACCTTAAACTTAGCCTTGACCTTTGCTGCTTCCCAGGGCGTTCTTCTACTGCAGGTCGTGTCATGGGGCCGTCGATGACGTCAGACTAATAAAGAAATGTCGTTGCAAAACAAGTCAGTCTTCATCACCATTTTAGCATCATCATCGCCATCATCATGGTCATAATCGTCATAATCATCATCATCATCATCACCACATCGTCGTCGTCATCATCGTCATCGAAATTTTCTTCGTGTTTTTATGTTCTTGAATATATTAGGCCAATATATATTATGTATATTTATTATATATTAAGTATATTAAAACATATAAAATACTTATTGCGTGTGGATTGTAACTTTGAGGACACATGTAAAATATATGTATATAAATAATATGTGTTTTGCAGTGTCGCCTAGGAAACCGATCCTCGTACGAAATAATGACAACTTTGGGGTTAAAGATTATGGTGGGTATGCGCATGCGCATGCGCATTGTGCTATTTATTTCCTGTTAATTACAGCCTGGATGAACATTTGTTTTGTTACACTTTCATACTTTATGTAAATATAAATCATCACTACCAGTTTATGTGCTCCAGGCATGCAATGATAATAATAGTAGTGGTAGTGGTAGTAGTAGTAGTAGTGGTAGTGATAGTAGTAGTAGTAATTGACAATAATAATAATTAATATTAAAAATATAAAAAATTAATAATAACAATAATAATAATAATAATAATAATAATAATAATAATAATAATAATAATAATGTGTAGCGTTAGGAAGCTTACCCCACCGGTGCCGTTCGAGAAACTGGTCATTGTGCTGCTGAGCCGCAGCCGAAATATTCGATGTCTGATTTAGTAACCGACTCAAAAGTTACCGATCTTAAGGTTTGGGCCAGTCTGTTGCGAAGTTGTGAGAAGAACTGATTCTGGAGAGCGAGAAGATGAGTTTATGCGAAACGCCGGGATAGACACCTGCATTACTCTGTTGAAATTAAGAACGGCGGTGAGAGGTAGATACAGCGGGGCAGTAATTCAAGGTATAAACTCCGATAAAAACAGATAAAAGAGAGATTAAATTAACCAAGAGAATAACCGATACGTCAGAGTCCGGTTCGGGTTACTCAGGTAGAATAGAAGTCGACACGGTTGATATCGAGTTCATATATGTTTATCACAACACACTACGAAACGACTCCCAAGACAGGCAGCCTAGAACAAATGGTGGAGTTGTTGAGTCTGATTTTTAGAAAAAAGAACTATAAAAATATCACGTAATCCTTTCATAATAAATTATGCTTAGCGTAAAAAATAATAAAAGATAATTAATTTTAGCTGACCAATATTTCTGATACAGCCAATGTTCCGTTCATGCGATTGGCTTGCCAATCTCCGCCCAGATCCAGAAGGAACAATCGCATTCGAAGCTCGCCATCAAAGTAGGTTTAACAAAATGGCATTTAAGGTATACCACAGATTTTAAGAACAAGATTGGTCGCTATCGAAAATTGGCTTGTGCAGTCTAAAGCTGTGTTAAGTGCCATTAGAAGCACCGTGATTGGATGGAATCAGGTCAAGTAATTTCTGCCCATTTTGGCCATAGGAATTGCGTTATGTTGAAGCGATGAAGCAAGTAATTACACTGTCATATAAAGTAATTTTATTTGTCGCCTATGATTAAAATATTAATATTTATAGTTCTGTTGAAAAAGTTAGTTAGAATGCCCCACTTTTATGCAGCCGTTAATTGTGCTAAGTTAATTTCGAATAAATTAGGCTTATTGTTGTTCAAAATAATCGCCATAGATTTGGCACCTATGCCTCATGGCTTGTTGCGGGATATGGACTTGAGTTTATGTCAATTTCTGGCAAAATATATTAAGTCGGAAAAAGAACTATTAAAATAAATTCTGTATGATTGGGAAATTATATATATGATACACTTTATATAAAAATTCACCGATAGGTGTTAGCAACGTCGCTGTTGAAACAATTCATTTTTGTCATTTACGCGGATATTCCAGAAGCCCTGACTGTTATGCTTGAATGCATCATACGCCCTAATTAATTAGTCTTTGGAATTTTTTCGAAAGTAACCAATCTTGTTCATCGTAAAATCTTCATCGTTAACAATAATTAGCAATATTTTGTAACTCTGATCATCATCAACATCATCATCATCACCACCACCACCATCATCATCGTCATAATCATCATAGGTGCATGAAAACAATTGTCTAAATTTTTAAATAAAACATTATTAGAACCTTTATGTATGAAATAATTTTTCGCTAAATCAATAGTTGGCTGGCTGACTGACAAACTTTATTTATTTATTTGTTATTTTATTTATTTATTTCAACAACTTGCGTCACACTGAATACAATTTGAAGTTCCAGTCTGAAGGGTTTCTCGACAACAGCTTACGCTGATTTGGGAATACGCATCCAGGATGAAAATTATGCCAACAACAGGTACCTTAATACACTGTATAATGAACAAATACAAAATTTAATGTATAAATACAAGATATATATAATGAACAGAGATTATTATAATGAGAATAGACAGAGAAGTCTACTTTTTTCTAGGCCAACAACTTACTTATAGGTGCATAGCATAGGCAGGCCTGTCATATAGTCATGTATAAGCCTTGTAAGGTGAGATAAGATCGATGACAACGGCCATGACAGCCATATATATATATATATATATATATATATATATATATATATATATATATATATATATATATATATATATATATATAATATCGATCGACCTTATCTCACCTTTCAAGGCTTATTGCTAACACATATCGATGATGATGATGATGACGACGACAATGATGATGATGATGAGATGTCGTTAAACATTGGATACTACAACTACCTGTCATGGTCAAGTTAAAAATCCCGGATGATGAGCTGAGGTTGACGTCAACGGCTCTTGAAGCCATAAGATGTCGTTAAGCACTGGAAATAACTATAGCTAAGCCCGTTACTTGTCACACTCCTGCATACTCTGGTTCGTGTGGTAGGGTTAGGTCGACGTCCACGCCCATGGGGGCGGTGATATATCGCTAAGCAATGGCAACAACTTAAAGTGTGTTGAGAATAATGTGCATATTATACCGGGATAGTGTGAGCTCGATGCCAACTACCCTGGCGACCGCAAGAGGTCGTTATACGATGTCAACTACAGTACTGAGTAAAGTTCAAATCAACGCTCTGCTTTGACTCTTAACACTTTTCCTCTGATGCTTTTGTAGTCGTCGTGTGTGCTTATATAACTGCTGACTATTTCAACTAGCACTTTTAAGTGATCTAGCCTGGGCAAGCTGTTTTCCTACTCGATATTTGTTCTCTTGTAGGCAACCAAATCCAAATTACGTTCATCTACTGCCACCGCCGCTTCAAGGCTCTATCTCCTGCCATTTGGCGGCGGCCACTCCTGATGCCGCAAAGAACCTCGTGGTACAATCCATCAACCAGGTCGACAGTCGGAAATTCGATTCAACTGGAATGTTCCACTGGTGTCCTACTCAGCAACTAGAATCCTGCATCACCGTAAGAACAACGACGACAAAGATGATTACAACGACAGAGATGATGATGACGACGAAAATGAATACATGCAATGTGACCTTATTTTACCCTGACCCATTTTACCTTACCTTATAGCTTATCTTGTCTTACTTTACCGTATTTTACCATACAGTACATTATTCCATCCTGCCTTATCTTATCGTTCCTCATCGTGAGTTATTTGACCTTACTTTCCCTTATCTTGTTTGCTCTTACATTGTCCTTCCTTAACTTCGCTTACCTTAATCTTACCCAACCTTTAAGAGGAATCGCCTACGATTTCTTGTTAAGATGATGGAAGTATGACATGTTACGAATACTTACATTATCGTACCTTACCTTACATTATTTTACCCTACCTTCCTACACGCAGTCCTATACGGTATCTTCCCTTCCTTTACCATAACATAGCTACCTTTCCTTTCCTTCCTTTACCATATCATATCTTCCCTAACCTTAACATACCGTATTATTATTAAATAATTAATAACTTCTTTAGCTCCAGTCTAATGCACAAGGCAATAACCGATGGCGCGCCAAAACCAAGCCGCAATCAATTCAATATCCAGAAGACCAGTCCACTAAGACAGAGAGGCAGCCTATTATGGATAAGCAGATTGAAAAAAGTTTAAGTCTTAAGTTGAGAACGAAATGATACAAGAGATTAGGCAGAACAAATATAGGAATAGAGGTCCAAAGTCTAGGTTCAGCAACCAAAAGCCCGTTCACAAAGAACAGTTCTAGACTTTGGTATTTTACCATAGAAAGGCAGTCAGAGGACTTGGTTGGATAACGATAAGTCTGTGGAATGAGGATTAATTTTAAGTATTATGGTTGGCCAGAGTTCAATGTTTTATTAACTCTAAGCTCCAGTTTGAAATAAATTCTTTGCTGAACAGGAAGCCAATTACAAGATTTTGAGCACAGGGGTTATAAGTTCAAATTTTGACGTATTAGTTTTGGATCTAGGCTAGGAGTTCTGAACTCTGTCGAGTTTCTGAATGTTGACTTTGTGGCGCCAACAAGAAGCGAGTTACAGTAATCAAGGCGACCGAAGATCAATGCGTTGGCCAAAGATTTCCTTGAAGATATGGGAACATAACGCCTAATTCTGCGTATGTCGCGAATATAAACATATGTTGACTTAAAATTACCATTTACATGGTCGATGCGAAACGTAGTAGAATCAAAAGCAATGCCCAAATTACGAGCAGCATCAGCCAACTCAACTACGAGTCATCCTGTTCTAAGAATTTAAGCAATTCACACTTTTTAAGCTGCACAAGGAACTAGATAAAATAATTGGGCTTGGGTCAAATTAAAAAATAGACCAGATTGCAGCGATGGACATGCAAATCCAGGTTTGGCAAGCAGCAGGACAAGAAAAACAACACAAAATCAAACGACATTATGGAGCAGCCAAAATCGCATTAAGAGAAATCAAAATAGCAATAACACCGAAATTAAAGCTCAGAGAAGAGGCACAGCAACTTGAAAACAGAAAAGAACTCAGCTAAATAAAAATATGCGAGCCATGTTAGTGTGGACCTAAGAAACGTAAAATGAAGATAACGTGGAGGAGGATTGCTGTGCCCAGAAAACGCAGGTGAACCAATGTCACACATGTACAGACGGCACGTAAATCAACACCACGAAGAAATAAATGATTAAAACTTATCTCAGAAGCAGAGGAAAAAAGCGAACTAGCCAAAAAATACAAATTATAGGACCGAAAAGTAATCATTTAACTGTTAGCAACGACAAAATTATATTAAACGCGACAAGAAATTTAAAATATATGTTACCATTGCTTAGGATCGTGAGCAGGCGGCCATGACAGTTCTGACAAACCACGTGGTCGTCTGCTTGTTCGCCAGCGCTGGTTCCCCGTTGATTGGCCTGCGCAGTCTAGTGATGCCACTCCGTGCCAGTAACTTCGACTACGATGAGCTGAAGCACGTCGTCATCGTCGGCGACAAGGAATACATCCGCAAGGAGTGGCATAGTCTACAGAACTTCCCCAAGATCACAATACTCGACGTCAGTCATACATATACAATGTGATGGTTAAGGGTCAAGGTAAATGCGATGGTGAAGGTAAAGGTAAAGATAAATGCGAAGGTGAAAGTGGAGGTAAAGGTGACTGCTAAAGTAAAGGCGAAAGTGCTATATAAATGTTTACATTACGTTACATGATATTACAGTAAGACTCCAGTTTTCAAATGTTTCTTCTTCTGATGGCAGGTTTTCAGCTTACTGTAATCAACAATCTGCCTGAGATTCGCAATCTCATTTTCTCATCCACTGCAATGTGCCTTAGACCTTATTCCTACCTCCCTTCTAAAAGAATGCTTTGATGTCTTTGACGCATTTATCACAACCATGGTCAATTTCTCTTTAACTGAAGGCTCCTTCCCTCCAGATCAGCTAACAAGCTACTGTACCATCTCTGCTCTCAATTTCTGAAAAATGCAGTTGGCAGTTGTCTGAGCTGTCAGCTTTCGTCCCCAACCTGTGCCTACCCTGCCAATCTGCCTATCGTAAGTATCGTTGTACTGAAACTGCACTGCTTATCGTTCACAATCATTTAATCAACTCCATAGACAAAAGAAAAGTAAATATTATTCTTTTCGACCTATCTGACGCATTTGGATTTCGTTTACCATGGCAAAATCCTTCACCGCCTTGAAAACTGGTTGATCTTTCTGGTCCCCCAACAGGTGGTCTTCATCTTATTTTCACTCTTGTACTCAATCAGTTCGCATCAGCCAACTCACTTCTGCCCCTACTGTCTTGAATTGTGGCGTTCCACAAAGTTCTGCAGTACTGGGTCCACTCCTGTCCACATTATATGCCACTCCACTCAATTCACTACTTACTGATGGTTGTCTTGGCTATCACTAATGCGCCGACGATATCCAGCTATTCCTTTCATTTGACACTTTCAGGTCAAATCTTGCTGTCCAATTACTTGCTCTCCATTCGGTGATGTCCAGTTTTGGATGGCTAGTAATACATTTCTTCTGAATCCTTCAGAAACCGAATTCCTTCTCCCAGGCACAAGCCAACATCTGTAAATTTGATTACCTTACGTCTGTTATGTTGGGTGGCTTACTTGGTAGCCAAACTGAATGCACACACAGTTTAGGCATATTTGACTCGGCCATATCCTTGTCTAACCATATTCGGGCTACCTGCACAAACTACAAGTGGTTTAAAACCCTCTGGCCAGAGTCGTAACAAAGACCCAAATCAGCATCTGCCGCCAATATTGCATTTGTTACACTGGTTGCCCATTGAACAAACAATCGAGTTTAAAAATCAGTCTTATAGGTCAAAAAGCACTACTTTTAAATCAGGCAACCTATCTTTGTTTTATGGGGCACGGTAGCCGATTGTTTAGAGCTCTGGGCTTGTAACGCAATGAGCACGGTTTGACCCTCCTCTGAGACGGTTACTGTGTATATGGACATTGAGCAAGTCCTTCACTCAGAATTGTTCGGCGCCATTGATTGATGCTTCGTCGTTAGATATTGGCGCTTGATAAACTATCGATTAACGTCCTGAGCATTATGATAGCGCGATATAGACGTCATTAGAAAGTTTTGACGAGAGAGTGCAGCGCTTTTTAGAGCTGCTTAATAGGCACTATCTGTATATGTTGAAATACATTACGTATTTGCATACTTGAATATATGCATATATGAAATACGATATATATATGCATAGATGCATACTTCGCGTTCTTCTTCAAGTTCTTCTTCGTGTTCTTCTCCGCCTTCTTTTTCTCTTTATCCTCTGCCTTCCTCCTCCTATTTCCTCTTCTTCTCTTCTTTTCCTACTTCTTCCTCCTACTCCTTCCTAATCTTCTTCTTTCTTTCATTCTTTCTTCTTCTTCGCGTTCTTCTTCTCTGCCTTCCTGTTTCTCTTCCTCCTCTGCCTTGCTCCTCTTTCCGCCTCCTACTCTTTTTTCTCTTCTGCTTCTTTCCTACTAATTCCTCCTACTCTTTTCTATTTCTCCTCCTCCTACTACTTCAGTTTCTTCTTACAACCAGACATGGCGCTCTATAAATTATAGTTGTCATCGTGCAATGTCCAGGGAACCCCGTTGAACCGGGCCACACTGCGAGCCGTCAACATCAACATGTGTGATATGTGCGTCATCCTCTCTTCATCCTCGAAGTCGGGTGCTGAAGATGGAAGCCTCGTCGACAAGGAGGCCATCCTCTGCTCCCTAAACATCAAGGCCATGACCTTTGAGACTGTCTATGGACTACTGGAAAATGCCGCGCTGGAAGTCACTCCCGGTAAGACGCCGGCTGGTATCCTGACATGTAGAAGTGGAGTAAAACGGTGTTGGCATACTCGTCTATCTATACGATAGATCGGTATGATAAAATTGGTAGAAACAGAGTACGTAAGTAAGGTGGTTTTGGTAAAATGGAGTAGATAAGTAAGTTAAAAAACTCACATGGTATTTCATTTGATCTGTTCGGGTTTGTTCTGTTCTAAATCAACGTTTCTCTGATTCACTTGTTAATTGATTCATTGATTCAGGCAGCGTCATTCCTCAGCAGGAACCCTCTGCTTCGACTAGTCAATGCATTGGAGCACCATCGAGCGAAACCAGGAAACGGGTGGCATCTGGAGCCAACATTTCAATGATCACCGAATTAGGTTAGCAAATAATGACAATGTGGAGGAGAGGGAGAAGGAGTAGGAGAAGCAGGTGGAGGAGGAGGAAGATGAAAAAGGGGATAGTGATTATTGATGCGACATTGATCATAACAATGAGGACGATGATGATGACGACGACAAAAAATAATCATCCTATTAGCATCATCATAATCATCACCATCATGCTTTAGTACCTGCATACATACATAAATACATATATAGATGTATGTATAAATACATATAGAAATATATTTATACACATATTCACAATTATAAACTAAAGTTTCAATGTCCCATAGTAAAACATAGGGGAGACGCTCATTTCCCGCTCTCTGGCCCTTGAGCCGGCAATGGATGAATTCAAAGGTCCCGGATACGGGGCTAGTGCATCGCAGGACTTGCCGTTTATTCCCAGCTTGCGCCTGTACCAAATTCTGCTTGGTGACGGAGACAACGGGTATGAGAGAACAATTATTCCGGGATCGAGATGACTATTAACGCAGCAATATAACGAAGATACGCTACATGCATTTACACAATATATGTGCATTGTGATGATATGATGACGTGATCGCAGGTAATGACGCCAACGTTCAGTTTCTCGACCAGGATGATGACGACGATCCGGACACTGAGCTCTACATGACGCAGCCTTTCGCCTGCGGAACAGCCTTCGCCGTTAGCGTCCTCGACTCGCTCATGAGCACCGTGAGTAGGACTCGTGGGAAATTGATTGATAAGACTCATGGACAATGTTTTAGTTGTCAGAAGTGTTGGGGTGGGGTGGTGTTAAACCCCTCTACCTCTGCTTCTAACCCCCTCAGCTAAGTCGCTGAAAAGATGTTTGGGGGTCAGGTCTTGAAGTGCAGAAAAACCTGGCAGGCATGGTGCTTAGGACAAAGCTACTGGACTACCAGAGAAAAAAGAAGTTACAAAAATTGTTCAAAATTATTTTTTTAAACTGAAGTGTGAGTTATTTAAATTGTTTAGATTGCATAAACCAATTTGTGACTTGATGTGTGATCATTTTATTTCTTGCTTTTTTTGTAAAAATAAACTTAAAGCGGAAACTCTAAAATATCTGATGAGTCTTCAGTTGTTTCATGTGCAACATATTAACGCCTTTAGATTTTGACCTGCTTTCGTGTACTTTGGTAATCTGTAAAAATTTCGACCCCAGCTCTTTTTTAACAAATAAAACATTGCTCATGGGCAGTTCGTGATTACTGTAAGATTCGTAAGCAAAATTTACGGCTGCCCATGAACACTGACGCAGTCACTCCTTCGTAGAATGTTTTGAATTAATAGATAGGTTGATGGAAGGAGTGCCTCTGAATGGTTTGTCGTAAGAGATGCTATATAAATTGACACATACAAAACAGTGGATGACTCACTGGATAGATGGATGGATGGATGGATAGATGAATGGATGGATGGATGGAGGAATTGATGTTGACCAATGACTGATTCCCTGACTGATTGGTTGAATTGATTGAATAATTGAAAGAAATAATAATGGATGAATGGACTGATGGCTATATCGATCGATTGATTAACTGATCGTTCGCTCGCTCGATTTGAACCTATCGATCATCTAATTGATATCCTCTTAGACCTACTTCAACGACAATGCATTGAACCTCATTCGGACTATGATCACTGGCGGTGCCACTCCCGAGCTGGAACACATCCTGGCCGAAGGAGTGGGCATGAGGGGCGGCTACAGCACAGAAGAGACCCTTGCCTCCAGGAACAGATGTCGGGTCGACCAACTGGGGGTCTACGAACCCCCGCTCAACCAGTACGGGGTCAGTCAATCACCGATATCAGTTATATAGCTCCTTTATAGGACTCTCGAACTTATTACACTATAGCTACATAAAATGATCTGATGCATCTAAACATTTACGCAGCTACAGAAAACCGTGTACCATTTACCATTTACATAATTTTACTTTGCCTTAGTTCACCTCATATTTCATTGCATTAGCAACAATAATAATAATGTTCTTCCAGAAATGTTTAATAGGCTCGTGTAGTAATTTCTTTGTTCCTGATGGATTACATTTGCCTCAGAGGGAAAATGTCAAAAAGAATAATAATTCCCATTAACAGCTTCCAGGTTAATAATAGTATTATAATAATGATTAATTTAATTCATTTGTTCACTCAAACAGTTAATCATTCAATAGTTTCTACCCTAAATCATTCAATAGTTTTCTACTCATAACCTATTTTTTTATTCTTTTAGAATTATTGGTACTTTGGTGAATGATGACGATGATGATAATGATGATGATGACGACGACGACGACACTCCTGAGTACGAGACTTAATTTTTCAGAAACTTCCTTTTGCTTCTAGTTTTTTAATTAAAACCTGAGGAATCCTAACTACCTCGGGGCTAAAAATAATAAAAAATCAACCGACATAACATCATAACACAATATAATGTAATATAATGTATCACATTACTTGAGCATTTGTCTGTTGGTGTAGGGCGGTGGAACGTATGGTGAGCTGTTCTTATATGCTCTGCAGACATACGGAATCCTGTGCATTGGACTCTATAGGTTCCGTGATTCGGATATTCCACTGGAAGAGAATCCACATGGAAAACGATATGTCATCACGAATCCACTCGACGATTTCCAACTCATTCCATCCGACAAGGTAAAATACAATATGATACAATAAGGTACATTGCAATGCAATGTGATATGATACAATACAATACAATATGATACTATGCAATACAATAATATACATTACGATATTATACAATACAATACAGTATGATGCAAAACGATTATATGAAACAAGATACAATATACAATACCATGTAATACAAAAGGATACAATACAGTACAATATGATATAAAACTGCAGTTATATCCGATGCATTATAATATGATACAAGACATCATAGAACAATACAATGCAATGTAATACAGAACAGTTCTTACAATGCATATGATATGTGTGTATGTATGTAAGTATGTATGCGTGTATACATGTACATATTTACGTGTGCATGTATGTGTGTTCATATGTTTGTGTATGTGTGTATGTATGATTAAATCTTTTCATTGGCTACCTTTATTTCAAATTCGGGTGTGTAATTTATAAGACATTGAACTGTGGCCAACCACAATTCTTAAAATCAGTCGTCATACATCAGACTTACCATTATTCAGCCAGGTCATCTGCTTGTTTTTCTCTGCTGATGCCTAAGACTAGAACTGTTCTTTGAAAACAAGCTGCTTTTTGGTTGCTGGGCCTAGATTTTGGAACTCTCTTTCTGTATCTGTTCGTTCTGCTCAGTCGTTCTGCTCAGTCGCTTGTGGCATTTCATTCTTAAGACTAACGTTTTTTGAATTGTTTATCTACCACGGCTGTTTCTCTGTCTTAGTGTACTGACCTTCTGGATATTGACCTGAATACGGCTTGGTTTTTGTGCGCCATTGATTGATGCCTTGTGCATTAGTGCATTAGGTATCAGCACGATAGAAGTTGCTAATTACTACTAATAATTATAATAATTATATGTATGTATGTATATATGTATGTATGTATGCATGTATGTAAGCGTGCATGTGTGTTCGTGTGTGTATATATGTGTATTGATAAATGCGGGGGACATTCAGTAAGTCGCCTGTCTGACTTACAGTTCTCGTTTTGGCAGGTTTTCTGCCTTCGTCCCTTTGAACTGGTTGACCTTCCCATCAAGAAACACAGACATAGAAAAAGAGCGAAATTTCAAAATGACCTAATCAGCGGAAACTAGTAGACAGTCCACTTCTACCTTGCGTCCGCACTTCCGGGGTCAGAGTTCACAAGAGCTGAAATTCGAAGGATTCAAAGACTGTTTGGATTCAAAGATTGGTTGAAATTTGAAGCAATCAACGAATGGCGTGCGATTTGAAGGACACGAAGGAGTGCAAACCTGCGCAAACTGTCCGTATGTCAAACGTACAGTAAGCAACCGAGGCCAAGAAAATTATGTCTTAGTATTGGCGTTACACAAGTGCAAGATGGTCGATTATTGAAAGTGCTATTCTATGGGCTAGTAGCACAGGAAACTGCTCAAGTTTGTTGTTGATAGACAAGTAGCAATACGAATAATACGTCTAGTGTCTGTTATAACTCTGTCTGGTATATTGTAATTCAATTAACACGAATTAACGTCGTCATCGGTGATCATCATCGTCGTTACTTCATACTAGTCTTCATCACCATCATCAGTATCATGATCACCAACATCATCATTGTCGTCGTCATCATATCAAACATCATGATAGAAAAGTACAAGACTCAGTTTTCCACAAATGCTTTATTTCGTCAAGAAACACAGTTCACATTACTATCTACTCACATCAAAATGTGTGTCTGCATGTATCAAGGCACTTAATATAGCGCCTTTTAAGTACCTCACAAAGGCCCTGCACGCATGACTATTTGATATAAACAAGTGCGTTTTAAGACGGTTTGAAAACGTTTGCTGAACAAAGTGAATTGCAACAGTAAGTATGTGCAGCGGTAGGCAGTTCCAAGAGGTAGGTCCAAGACAGAAGAAGGCACGATGGGCTCGAGCTGATGTGCGGAAGAGTGTGACTTGCATATCTCCACGAGCAGCAGAGCGCAGGTATCGCCGATCCGGTTGACTCGAGACTGAGGCACAGAGCTCCCTCATGTACGCCGGTGCGGCGTCTCCCAACAAGGCCAGCCCCAGGAGAAGAATAGTGAACTTTATTCTCTCCTCAAAGAGGAGCAAGTCTATCATATAATCCGATTATGAAAGGAGTTTGCAGATTGGTGGTCAGTAGTCGGGCGGCGCATTTAAGAACGGACTGAAGCTGACGCATTCTGAACTTCGGCAGTCGTGCAAGGATGGAAACACAAAAGTCGAAGTGCGTCAGAATGAATTATTGTAGGAGAGTCACTGCGTAACTAAACGACACATTGTGCCTCATGACCAGTAGATCTATTTCACGCAGCTGGACCCGCAGAGAGGATTCACGTGGTCAGGCACTGACAGATCTCTGGGTCGCTGAGTTGCTGATTCCAGTCGGGGAATAGCGACTTCGTTGCTTCTTTGTCAATCTTTGAGCGCGCCTGCGTGGGATGTGCCTAACCAGACGTATTGCGTCTTCGTCGGGTTCAACCGGAGCCGATTGGAAGACATCCTCGACTGTACTTCTACCACAACAGTCTGAGTAGACGAAACACAGGCAACTGTGTCGGATGGGTAGCAAGTTCTGTGATGAAGAATGTCGTAGGCATACTCGTGTACCCGAGCTCCCAGGGCAATGATGATCTTAGACAACTCGGCCGCGTAAAGTATGTACAGTAGCAGCCCGAGTGCTATCAAGTAGTAGCTTCTATCTTGCCGGTGTCTAATACCAAAGGCATAAACCGATGGCGCAACAAAACCGAGTCGCAAAAAACGAAATGACGCAAGCGACAGGGCAGAACAAACTTTATTATGAAGATAGAGGGAAAGAGTTCGCCAAGAAAAGTACTAATCTGAGGTATGACCAGAGGAAGACAGCAGACGACCTGGTCAAATAATGATAAATCTGGGGAATGACGACTGATTTTAAGTATTGTGGTGAGCCAGAGTTCAATGTTTTATAAACTATAAGCTCCAATTTGAAATAAATCTTTTGCTGAATAGGAAGCCAATGAAATGATTTAAACACAGGGGTTCTATGTTTAAAGTTTAAAGTATTAGTTATGGCTCTAGGCAAATAGTTCTAAACTCTTTAGAGTTTCTGCATGTTTGACTTTGTTATGCCAACAAGTAATCAGTTACAGTAATCAAGGCGACTGTAATGCGCTAGTCACGGATATCCTTGAAAACAAGGGAACATAACGCCCAATTCTGTGTATATCACGAATATGCAAATATGTTGACTTATAAATACCATTTACACAGTCGGTGAGAGACAGTAGAATCGAAAACAATCCCAAGTTACGAACGGCATCAGCCAAATGAACAAGTGAGCCACCCAATTCTAAGGACTTCAGCCATTCAAACTTCTTAATCTGCTGTGAAGTGCCCAGGAGGAGAAATTTAGTTTTCGATGGGTGAAGGAGTTTATAAGCCGCTATGCAAGATTACATCTCCTCAAAGGCTTCGAACAACAGCTGCACAGACGAGTGACAAGACAAACTGTCAAATGAAACGTAGATTTGATAAAAAAAAAACTTGGCTGAGGAAGTTAATCAGATACAGAGAAACGAACACTTTTCAGTCTTATATCAAAATTTTTATCTGCAAAGAAGGTCAAGAATTTACTGGCTCACGAAATTACAACAGACGACAGATTTTTTCTCTGTATATAATAACTTATTCAACCATGCACGAAGCTTTGGATGATGCAAAACTTTTAACCATTAAATTTGTTAAATATGCAGATTTGGCAGATAAAACAAATTTTCGCAGAAGTTTACACTGTTGCTTGAACCTAGTGTGGTCCGAGGGAAGGCGACAGTGGCGCCATCATCGCTCTCGCTGACTTCTGCGACGCCTAGCTTTAGAATTGGAAGAGTTAAATCAAGGCTATAGTGTGCGCTGTACTACTCTTTACGTCTTCGTTCTAAAAGGAAATTGCCTGTCAAGGAGCTCAGTTAAAGTAGACTGGAACTGCGTGGTCAGTTTGTTAGCTGTTTGTGCTGGAGATAAACATAACGGAGATGCTAAAATATTATGCTATAGTTTCTTGATATCAATTTTATTATATCACTTTTATGCCAAGAACGATATCTGACAGTTTTGTAATTTGGAGGTGGTTTAATTTAAGTGGTATAATAAACTTTGAGAAAATGGCCGTGTGATCTGAAAGATATGACTTGATGGGATTAAGATAACGAAACGACTGCGAATCTCAATGGGAATCAGAACGACTGCAAATCAGAACGAGTTATCAGGACATCCAGGATATGACCAAAGCTATGTGTTGGAAAGGCGATGAGTCATTTCACGTCAAACCTTTTGAACATATCAAGAAATTCTGAATAACAATGACTAGCTGCATCAAGATCGGTATTAAAATCAATTATAATAACTATTTTTTGCCATAACGTCAGTTGCTTCTAAATAGCGTACCATCTACTGAACTACTACTATCTTCTCGATAACCTTTGACAGAAGTGTAAGGTTTGAGACTTTTGTGATACTTTCCGGAATCAGATCTTCACCATTCAACATTTCGAACTGGTCTAGGTGGCAGTGCATTGATGAAAGCGTAGTTCGAGCTGAGCCATCTGTCTCTTTCCGGTCGTCTACGAGTTTTAGTCATGTATCGCAAATCCTCTACAGTAAACGATGGATTCTGCGAGATGCAGGCGTAACCCAGAAGCGCTGATATGCTATTTCAAAACCGTCGGTTGTCCACTGAGTGGTAAAAATCAGACCCTCCCAGTAGCACCATTCCTTGTCATTAAAGCAGTGCTTTTGCCTCACAGCCGAATACGTTCACTACGGTCCTTATCCAGTTCTGTTCTCTTGAAACGGCGCTCGGCTCGCCAAACCATCACGCGCATCGCTCTGCAGTCAAACCATAGAGTGCGATGGTTATCGTCCTATGTGATGCCAAAAGAACGTGTCGGAAGTATGCGGTTGATGATCGCAATCGTAAACTCGAGATTTCTACAGCGCCCAAAGAAAGCTAAGTCGGGGGAACCAGCTTATTCACAGCCGCTCAGTCAAAGCAAAATCGACAGGCAGGAAGGATCAGATTCAGTTCCAGGTCAAGATGGAGATGAGTGTGTATTCGTACAAGTTGAACAGCAGAAATGTCAATTTTGGTATAGCCTGATCAGTTTGACTAAAATATGCAAAGTTCGTAAATATTGTCCATAAATTTCAAAAACAGGCAAAAATGGCAGAAGATAGCCACGATGGATGTAAAAACGTCTAGTGGCGCCATTTAGGATGTAGGCCCTATATATGTTTATGCAGACATCTGTATGTATTGCGTGATATGATATACAGCGTGTCTCCATAAAAATTTAGCAACCCACTTTAAAGAAAAAACAACTTGAAAAATACTGCTTGAACGAATGTAGAAAGCTTAATAGGCCTAGATCCTCTAATCTGGTTAAATCAATTTACGATTTTTGCCTTCAGTTTCTCTTGAAGCGACCATCGACTGATGCCTTGCGCATTATGACGGAGTTACCTAAGACATCATATGATGAGATGAGATTTGATTCGATTAGATTAGAATAGATTAGAATATCGGAAAGTCTTGTCAGGTTGCAAGAACTGAGATAAATTTACACTAAGGGATAATAATTATAGAAATGTCGTACCATTTTCAACTTCACAAGTATTTTTAGGCTTAACGATTTAAACTGGAATAAAACGACAGTTTAACAGAGGAACGTCGTTTATATAAAGTCCAAATTTAGCTAAGACTAAACCCTTATAATACTCGACAACATTCCACCAAACTAGTTCAGCAGAGGCTAGAATTAAACGAAAATCGCTGTTTCCCTATGCAGATAGTAAAACAGGCGACCAGGAAATTTTTAAAACAGAGCTTTCACGAAATTGCTCGACACTCACGATTATGTTGACAGTGCTGTCAAAACGAGACAGCGCCAGCGCAATAACGCTTTGCTATCGTTCAAACCTTTGTCTTTCCCCCGTCTATCGGTATGAAAGTGCAAACTCAAATCCGATCGGAAAACTCGATCAAAGGGCTTCGCAAGATCTACGACGAATTTCACCCGTCCGTTGTGCGTAATTAGTCGAAATCCTGACAGCGTAGATCACTGTCCTAGCAAGATGAATGATGATCGATGGCCTTATATTCGCAGGAATCTTACGGAGAGCGCTATTTAAAGTTGCACGCCTTTCGAGTAGCGTAATTTCATGTTGGAAAACTTTCAGAAAAGGTTATTTAAGCTCGGAAGCCTTTCCGAAAACGGAATTTGAGGTGGAAAACCTTTCAAAAGTTTGTGAGCGTTTTCTAAGCTCTTAAACCTTTCGCTGAGAGCTCTGTTTAAGGTGGTGCACAGTCGATTTCAGGAGGTTCAGTTCAGGTTAGAGGAGTTTTCCTACGCCATCAACATGGACAGTCGAAGCCTAGAGCCTTGTTTGCTGTGGAAGAAGCTGTTCCGGAAGTGGAAGCGAGCGAGGTATTCGAACGCGAAACGGAAGGTGATTATGTCGACTGTCATGGCCGGCTACAGAAGTCGACGCCGGTACGTTGTATGATAACATACATATATACACACATATATATTTATGTGCATGTGGGGTGTGTGTTCTTTTCTCGATCTTCTCGCTTTATTCAATGTTATGTAATTTATTGATTATAATAATAAGCCTGTTAAAAGGCCTTGTTAAATAACATTTTCTCTGTAAAGAAGAATAACTCTGCATCTTGGCCTAATGTCTAGGTAACATTACCATAGTGGTGTATATTAATAATAATAATAATAACAGCAACAATAGATTTGTATCATAATTGAAGTGACATAATAATAATATATAATAATAATAATAATAATAATAATAATAATAATAATAATAATAAAATAATAATAATAATAATATCATTATTATTAATAATAATAAAAATATTAGAAACAATATTAATAATAATATTAATAGTAAAATTAATAGTAATATTAATAATAATATTAATAACAATAGCAACAAGAACAACAACAACAACAACAACAACAATAATAATAATAATAATAATAATAATAATAATGTTTCATTAAGTGCCAGAATGTCAAGTTTTTTCTCAATAAAGTAGTTTGTTAGAGGGGTAGCTTTGAAACGGATAGAGGCAATATTGAGATGACAGGAGTTTGAAGTGCTGTAGGAGTGATGGACCAGGATTAAGTCCAATGTCACCAGCGAGAAGTATAAGGAGAAGGATATTGGTATTCCAAAGAGCTGTTGGGGATGATAAGTGAGACCTTTTCCCATTCCAGACAGTTCATTTCCGGAAGATGGTCAGTTTGGCAGGGAATGACAGTGGAGAAGAGGGAATACCATAGAAGGTAAAGGAATCACTAGCAGTTTCGAAGTAACCATAACAGAGAGCTCTAACTACATCTCTGAACGTTACGTTGACCCAGAGAAAGAGTATCAGAGCACCTGTGACTGATCAGTATGAATCTGAGACAATACAAAAACGGTGTGCAATAACGGTCAATAGAATGAGGAATAGGAGCCGAGGGAACCATGATTGACCAGAAACACGAAAACATCACAGCGAGCTAAAACAGGAAGACGTGGTATACGCAGGAAAGAGCAATGAGTTCACCTGGCGGGTGATTCGCCAGCACTAGAAAACCGAAAGAATCCCAGCCGTGTTAGAATGTAGCCGTAGTGGAGAGAGGCTCACAGGTTAAATCCCCCGGCCAGCTGTGTAAACAATGTACATCAAAAATAATTAGGTCCAAAGTTCGCAAATCCGAGGGCAGGTGTGAAAAACTCTACCTGACAGCCCACACAAACCATACAATCAACAGGTGTCATAAATTTAAGTAAGAAATTTGATTTATTCTACGTTAAAAACAACGAATTTATAGGAAGACTTGTCCGAAAATTTAATATAACAATTTTAAAATAATAATAATAACAACAACAATAATAACATCATCAACAGCAACAATAACAACAACAACAACAATAATAATAATAATAATAAAAATAATAATAATAATAATAATAATAATAATAATAATAATAGTAATAATAATAATAATAATAATAATAATAATAATAATAATAATAATAGGCAGACATCCAACACATTGGCGCCGGTTCGAAACCTGTCCTCTCCTTCTCTGAACGTTATGGCCTTTGACCCAGAAGAGCAGCGCATCAGTCGCCAGATGGAGCAGCCGCAGAACGAGGCCGTCTTAGCAACCGATACAATAACATCCGTTGTTATGGCCACCGATGCCATGGTAACCGATTTTATGGTAACTGCTGGCGACCTCATTACGTCACAGAACTATACGCAGGGTAAGAGATTAAGATTCACAATCATTGTCAAGTGGTATAGTATGGCATATGGGGTGTCGTATGAAGTATGTTATGAGATATGAGGTAGGTGTTTAAGGTATGGTGTTTATGAGGTATGATATGAGAAATGGAGTATGGCATAAGATATGGAACTGTTGAGGCATTGTAGTAGTTATGGGCACGGTATGAGATATGGAGAAATGGCATGATGTATGATATGGGATATGGTATGATATGAAGGATGGTACGAGATATGGCATGTTATTGGGTCTGTATGGGGTACAATATGAAATAGTATGGGGTGTAGTATTGGTTATGATATAGGGTATAGCTTGAACTGGTAGGCCTATGCTAAACAACGTCATCAAGTGCTTTCGATGAGATCTCATATGGGTGATTGGAAGTGGTTGTCTTGACAAGGCATATAGCTGATGTGTTTGCCAACGGTGTTGCGTTTTAGAAATGTCGAGAATGTTACTGAATCACGAAAGCATGGTAACTTTTGAACTATTGAATTATACAAATATTCTGTTAGAATTACGATTATAATTATAATTATATTTACGAATACGATCGCAACTAGAATTACAGCTGTAATTGCGCCTGCGATTACGATTACAAATCAATTCACTTTTCCAACAATAATTACATTTGCAAGAGTCTGATGAGAGTAATGTTTAAATTTTGAGTCACTGCGAAGATAAAGACTTCGACCTTGATACTAGCGATGCTGCTTGTGTTGCAACTGCTATTGCACCAGCTGCTGCTGCTACTGATGATGATGACGATGATGATGATTGTCTATTTTAAACAGAGATCAGAAATACCTCCCGACGAAGACGATGATGACAAGCGGTAAGCCTTATATTAGGCATAATTTATCACCATTAAGCCTAACTTTTTAATTACCTCACCTTGACTGTTTGACACACCTCACCTTACCTCTCTTTTCTTTGATTCTCTTTACCTTACGCAACTTGCCTTTATTTAATTTTCCAACTTACCTTGCTTTACTCCACCTTACTTTACTTTACCTTACCTAACAATTTCAGGATGGACTGGGCAACGACTATGGCGCCCTCTGGTAGCAGAGAAGGTCTGAGTCGCTTCTATCGACTTGTGCGTCGTATCAGTCTCTGCAACCGCATCAGTCGCCTTGACAACCGACGAAAGAAGATGCTCAACATGTCGGCATCGACCAGCACGCTAACGTAAGGTCTTTGCCGGTTATGTTGCGGTGGGACGGATTGATGGATTGAGTGATTGATTTATTGAGTTGGCGAGTATGGGTTGATTGATTGTTTAATTGGTTGGTTGAATGGTTGGTTGCTTGGCTATTTGCTTGATTTGTGTCTTCATTGAAGATTTAATGGTTGAATATCTGTCTGTCTGTATCTGTCTGTCCGTCTGCCTGTCTGTCTGTCTGTCCATCTAGATGGGCTGACTGGTTGATTGAATGGTTGGATTGCAGAATGATTTCATTGATTCACTGCTGTTGATTTAATTGGTTGATTGATTAATACTTACTAAGTTAACATTGTATGGGTTGCTGGTGTGTGCACTGTAGCTATGAACTACTGTTATTTATTCGTTCTTTTGCAGTTCATCGCCGGGCGCAGAAGACGAAATGGATCACACTTCGTATAGTGACGCCATCTATCAGCCGGAAGACAAAACTGAAGACGCCATATCTAAGGGTAATGTATTTATGAATTAATCAGTTGACTTACTGATTGACTGATGGATTGATCGATCGATCGATCGACAATTGATTACTGTTCTTTTCTTTCTGGAATTTGTTGCAGTTGACGAGGACTTGAATAGAAACGTTTGCGTTAAACTGGAAGTCCTGGAGAAGATCCTCTCTGGTTTATCAACTTCAAAAACTACCACAAACATCAACGGTAGGTTGTTAAAAGGGGCTAGATAAATATCCAAATGCATACATATATAATACATGCATGCATACATATATGCATACGTACATACATTTATAATTCATAGATGCATACGTGTTTACAAACATACATACATACACAAATGCATACATGCATGCACATATAATGCGTTATAGGGTAGATTAGGTTAGATTGCATTACATAACTTCAGCAAGCTTCTTACTATTGACTATTTATGATAGTAATAATTAATTATATATTTTTAAAGTGATGATTCAAATCTTATTTAATTAACAGCTTCGAGATCACCTCTGGCGAACCGAAAGTCAGTCTTTCGAAGTTTCAAAGATTTGTTTTCGTCGACTCAAAAATTCGAGAAGATACCAAAACGGTCAGTCAGTCAGTCAGTCAGTCAGTCAGTCAGTCAGTCAGTCAGTCAGTCAGTCAGTCAGTCAGTCAGTCAGTCAGTCAGTCAGTTAGTCAGCTGCCATTAGTTTGAATTAGCTAAACAGTTATTATGGGATTTTTTATCTTTCATAGTTGATACCATCTGTCTTAAATATCGTGTGCATTTCTTAATCTATTTAGTTATTTTTGCAAATATTAACAATGTGTTAATTACTAATTGAGTTAATTATAACTAACTGAATAACTGAATAAATGAAAAATAGAGGTACATATGATTAATTTTTGATAATGTTTTAGGGGTTTGTATCTGGGTGCCATTGTGACAGCAAGCGATGATAGTCTCCTTGTTACCCATCAGAATGTCCTTCCGTTTTTAATGATTGATGAGGACTTCAAACGGACATCACTGAGATCCGATTTTTACTGGCTTATGAAGGCAAATTCATAAATATTTATAAGAAATATCAAACAGAAGAAGAAGAAGAAGAAGAAGATTAAGAAGAAGAAGAACAACAACAACAAGAAAAACAAGAACACGAAGAAAAAGAAGAAGAAGAAGATCGTGATGATGATGATGACGATGACGATGATGAGAAAAAGAACAGACCCTTGAACTAACCCCAGGAGAGGCAGTCATGGGTTAAAAAGTGTTAGCGACTTCATTATTTTAATCTTGGCAAGCGTGTTCGATTGACAGTCCTCTCCCTCGCAGTCTGATCTTCCCGCCTACAGTTTACAGTCAATGTACTCACTTTCTAGCCGAGTTCGTCAGGGGAGGCTAATGGAAAAGAGCCCTTGCAATATCTTTCTGCACTGGCGTGGATTTGAACCCTGACCTCTGAGTTGACAGTCCACTGCAATAACCCCTAGACTTTAGTAAATCTCTCTAGCGAAACAGGATGGCGTTTAGACGTTCATCTATTTTTTAAATGTCATGGTTTTTTCTAACAGGTATCTTGCTGCTGGGAAGATACGAAAGACCTGGTCGCGACCTTTAGTGAGCTATGCGACGGGTCAGAGGTTACAAGGTCACGGTGCCGCATACTAACAACGGTCGTAATGTTGCAGGTGTAGAAGTATTCTATATCAATGTAATAAATGACTTTATGTATCGCCTCCTTCAGATGTCTACTGGGAAGTGCTTCCAGCTTGTTCGCGAGCGCCTGCACGTCAGGGTAAAGTAGGGCACTTGCTCTCATCCTGGAATTCGCATCTAAACATCTCTCGCCCGAATGAGGCCTTGACGATCGTGTTCCGACTTTCATGTTTTGCCCCTAGTGCACAAATAGAATTTTGTGTTCTAAAATTAATTTCACTAGATATAACTAAGTCTCCGCAGAGCTTGAACAGTTTTAGAATGAAAGCTAGAACTGCTACTAGATACAGCAATGGCCCAATGCTGATAAAGCATAATCCGAGGGTATAACAGAGAATGACGCATTTCCAACGGTTAGTTTTAAATTGCTTTAAATAAAGCTGTTTAAGCAGCTTCGAGCGGTGTCAAAAGATTTCCTCATAAAACTTCGAAAGTTTACTACTACAGGCCTGGACTTGGACCACACATACCAACATTCAACTTTGATAGTGGCTTACTCTGACAGCATATGATAGAGAGCGAACCATTTGTGACAGCTAGCATTAGCCAGAGAATGGGGCGTAATAATAATAATAATAATAATAAATAATAATAATAATAATAAATAATAATAATAATAAATAATAATAATAATAAATAAATAAATTAATAATAATAATAATAATAATTATTATTATTATTATTATTAATACTATTATACCAGATGTTGCCCTTGTGTGGGTCACCCGTTACTGGAGAGGTATGAACTACTACTTCGTGAAAGTTTTGTCTCTATCTTTAATTTGGCCCTCAGACCATCAATGGCTTCAGGTCTCCCTCCCATAAAAGCTGGAGGTTAAGGCCTACGCTGAGTGTCTTCGCTTGCGCTACCCGCCTTCTTGGCATCCGCTGCAGGCACCCAAACGTTTCAAACTGCCATTCTTCACAAAGGCCAAATATCACCAGATTTTCATCATAACACCATGGTGGAACATTGGTGTACACTCACCATGACTCCACAACCTAATACTCACCTTTGGCAGAGACAATCCCAATGGGATAAACCTCTATACGAGATATCAAAAACTACACTTATTACTAATAATAACGACGCGTATCACCAGGCACGTCTAAAGGCGGTGTTATCGCCTCATGCTAGGGACTGGCTATTTGCCCTCCATATTAACTCAATCGGTCTTCGCCTGGATGACGAAGCCGTACGTATAGCCGTTGGCCTCCGTCTCGGAGCTATCCTATGTCAACCACATAATTGCACATGTGGAGCTCTGGTGACCGCTGAGGGGTCGCATGGTCTCTCTTGCCGTTTGGGACCTGGCAGAATGGCACGTCACGCTTGTCTTAATGACCTTATTCACAGAAGTCTGACTCTAGCGGGCTTCCCATCAGTGAAAGAACCTACGGGTCTCTCCAGAACAGACGGCAAGAGACCGGATGGCCTTACCCTGATTCCTTGGAGTTCGGGGCGCAGCCTCCTATGGGATGTCACCGTGATCGACACGCTTGCACATTCTTACTACAGGCAACCTCTGTTACAGCAGGAGGCGCAGCTGAACTGGCGGCCGATAGAAAAACTTTGAAATATGATCATTTGACCCATGCATACCACTTTGTTCCTCTGGCCTTTGAGACTTTAGGCCCTATCAATGGTTTGGGTATGACCTTTCTCACAGACTTGGGACGTATATTGTCCCTCATATCCGGAGATGGTAGAGAAACAGGTTACATCTTTCAACGCTTGTCTATAACGTTACAGCGTTTCAATGCAGTCGCCTTCCACCGTACATTTGTGATGCCGAATCCAGACGAGGATTAGCCGTTCCAGAATCCCTCTCTCTCCTTTTCTCAGGAAATTTTTGAACAACCAAGGGATTATACTTACCTTGGTAAAAAAATTATTATTATAATAGTAATAATAATATCATTATTGTTGTTGTTATTATTATTATTATTATTATTAACAATATTAAAAGAAAAAGTAATAATAATACAATTTATACAGGCCAAAGAAACAGGTTCCATGCCTAGTCATTACTTACGATGTATAACCTCTCCATATATAGTCACCACAGCTTACTTAACCACAGTTTTCCTTATCTAACCTTACCTTTGTCGGGTGTGGCCAGGAGATACTTGGCCTGGCAAACCTCGGTCAGCTGCACCCTGAATCAGTCTACCACCGGTCAACGGAGAGTGTCGTCCTTCTGACGATCAGGCATCTCGAACCCCACGAGACCATCAGCTCGATCCAGGTCAAGTGGACCTCGCTGACGAAGTTTTGTCAGCGGCAGACGAACTACCAACTGAACTCAACATCAGAGGGCGTTTTGTGTCCCACAGAAGTGGAAGGAATGGAGGCACTTGCGACCGAACTTCTTAACATTGCGATCAAGGTATAATATATGGTATTTGTTATAAAAAGGAATAGTAAGTTCATGTAATGTAGCAGTTGTGTATGATATGGTATAATGGTGGTAGTGATGGTAGTAGTAGTGCTGGTGGCAACGGCGACAACGACGACGGCGACATCGACGACGATAATGAAGAACACTATTAAGATGATGATGAAGACTATGACGATGGTGATGGTGGTAGTGATGACAACGTTGACGTTATTTAATAATTTAAATTTATTACTTCTTTTTATAATTGCTTGCGAACGATAGCAAGAAGTGAGCGAATGTTACCGACCGATTGCTAAAGGTCTCTACATTGGCTACCTCAAACTTCGTTGTTCTGTCGAGTCCATCAACATCTTCGTTCAGGGGTCAAATCCAACGGTCTTGCCTCAGGTCAAGGTCAGGGACTGTCCAAGTGTCACCAGGTAGGGTTTCACAACTATAGCATATACTTATTCTTTCGTTCATGTGACAAACGGCGACATTTAAACAGCGCCCTGTCGAGATATCTGTCAGATAGCAATGTTTTTGCACATAAGAGAAATTCCGACAGGCGCTATATAAATGTTCAGATGCATACGTATATATGTACGTACGCGCGTTGGTATATACGAAAAAATCTATCTACTCTTCACGGTTCAATCACTATTACTACTACTACTATTACTACTACTTCTACTACTAATACTACCACTGCTGCTGTTGCTATTTTTCCCGAGATACATATGATCCGTAAGGGCTCAAAACAATATGATGAAAAAATGGCGGTGCATTTAGATAGTTTTTCTGCTGGTATCTCAACGACAATACCCGCAGCCTCTGCCTAGGTCTGGCGCGGTATGATTCTGCCAGGGTGTCAATCTACCAATCTCCCAGGGGAAATAATATTAAATAATAATAAGTATAGCCCGGTAGCGCACATGGCTGATTCTTCATCTCAGTCATGGCCTCTCTCGGCCAATGAGGCCAAGGGCACGTGCAGTATGTGTCATGCTGTCAGACAGTTACATCTAAATGACTGCCGAGTCTACAAGCGCGGCCTTAGTGAAAACGCTTGCCCTGGTTCGGATAGGCCGCCCCTCACTGTCTACACTTCGCAGGCTCCCTCCGATTCCTTTCCCTTACCCCAAGCTTCTACACATGAACCCCCTGCAGTGGCACCCACTGCCTTCTTCTCATTCTCTTTCTCACTTCGCCACCTCTGAAAAATAGTCTGGAACGGCTAGAACTCATCAAGTTTTGGCATAAAAGAAGGTACTTATAACTATTATTATTATTATTATTATTATTATTATTATTATTATTATTATTATTATTATTATTATTATTATTATTATTATTATTATTATTATTATTAGGACTGAAAGGGAATGGCTTAAGAAACTGCTTGACTGTTCTGGCTTCCTGGCAACTTCTGCGGAGGAATTAAGTTTCCAACAATCACTGGCGGCAGCCTGTCTCCGGCTACTCCAGGATCTAGGTATAGTATTACTTTAACTTTTCTTCAATCCTAAGTGAGTTTAATAAATTAATTAAGTGCAGGATAATTAAATTACTAAAGCTTAAGCCTTGATAATATCTATCTTAATTTAACACAGCTTAATTACTCTAGTTTAATTAATTTAACACCGCTTATGCCTTGATGATACCTATGATTTGCTTTGCCTTTATTTTTATTTATTTTCACTTTATCTTAGCTTACTTTAAGACTGATTAACCTACCTTACCTTTCCTGGACCTACTTTACGTGAACATGTTTTTTTAGCTGTGCCTATCTTAACGTACCTTCTTTACGTCACTTTATCTTAACTTAGTTTACCCTGTCTTACCTTATCTTGCCTTGCCTGACCTTACCTTACAATACCTTACTTTACCATTACTTACATCTTGTATCTTATTTTAATTTATCAAATATTTCTTTACATTTATCTTATATTTATCTACCTCATCTTTCTTATCCTAATTTTATCTTAACTTACTTATTTCACTTTGTCTTACCTTACTTTGCTTTACCTTGCATTTGCCTTAACATAATGTAACTTACCTTGCAATTCCTGCCTTACTTTACCTTACCTTACCTTAATGTAGCCTAGTTCATTGTTCTCCATGCCTCACGTTGTTTATTACGTTCTAAGAAATTTTTTCTGCGTTCTGAACAGGCGCTATATAAGCAAGTTGTTACGTTACAGTCAATTACGTTACGCAGGTGTACAAGATTACCAGAGGCACCGTCTGTACAGTGGCCAGGTGCTTCAGTTGAGTGATGACGTTTCGATGATTGTGTTGCTGCCACCTGTCGACCAGGTGTGTATCCTACCTGGTCACCACGAGAATCACCTGACACCCTCACTGCACAGATGTATCGACGTCCCACTCAACGTCTTCGAGATTTGTAAGTCGGGTGGCTTACTCAGGAACTGTACTCAAAGTTTGGTAGGATTCGAAGGTAAAGAAAGGTAATATATGGCCATGGTTAGGCCTACACCTTGGCTACCTAAAGCCTAAAGCTATAGGCTGTTACTCCAGACTAACTCGGGAATTGTAGAGAGTGTGCAAGGTTATGAATCCAAGTCACGATGATTTACTCGACTTTATCTCAACTTTTTATGTTTTCTGGCTTGCCTTATTTTGATCTCACTTTGTAACTAAATTATCTGACATACCTTACCTTACCTCACCTTGCCATACCTTACCTGCCTTACCTTGCCTTATACTTTGCCTTTCCTTACGTTCCCAACATTACCTTGCTTTGACAAGCCTTGTCTTATATTACCTTACTTACCTCATCTTGCCTTCCTTTACCTTATCTTACCTTTACCGCAAATTTTCTAACATAATCGCGCATAGCTTAATCTTACTTTATCTTAAGTAACGTTACCTAAGCCATATATTGATTGGCCATCGCTTGCCTGTATCTCAACTGACCTACTTGTGCTTACCTGTATATTGTAGTTAACCTCAATACCTATCGAAGAGAGGTTATGCGAAGATACGGAAAGTTATCAGCCTCCCTCGACATCATCCTCTGCCAAGCACAACAGTCAACAAGACGGGTACGATCCAACGCGTACGGCATCGAGGGAGCAAGGTACGAGCTAACTGGTAAGGTAAGGCAAGGTAAGGCAAGATAGGGTAAGGCAAAGTAATGTAAGATAAGGTATGATATGGTATGGTACGATATGGCTCCTTGGCTACCTAAGGAGCTTTACAATTACTTCCGGTGATATCCAAAGGGCGTCATCTAGCTATCTAAAAGTTGTCACAGTTATTCGCCGAAGCTAACCAAAGAGCGTCACTTGGCTACATCGCATTTACTTTTGTTCTGATGTTGTCGTTTTTGCCCAGGCATTTACCACCGAAGATCTTTTCTTTTCGAAGCAGCACCATCATCGCCTCGAGAAGGTCCATCTCAACCTGGAAAAGGTCTGGAAAACTGTCCGATGGATACCGGAAGTGGTCAGCTTCGCCAGAAACAAGACCGGAAATTCAGGAATGACACTAGAAAAACTCCTGTTGTCCGCATAAAAGCGCTATACTAATGATGTACCTGGCTACATCGCGATGTAGAATTAAAGTTGAGAGGCTGCATGAAGGCACTACATAAATTGTTACTTTACTTTACTTCATTTTCTTAACCTTGGCGCACAGGGACAGGCGAATTCATTTTTATAATTACGGCGTAAGGGAGCAGGCAACTGTATTTCCTTAGCCTAGGTGTAAACGAAAGGAGGGTGAAACGAGGACACTGGTGGCGGAAATGAACTAGCTAACAAGAATGCTGGAAAGGACCCGACGAGACAGGATTCGCAATGCGGTGATTCGGGAGGAGCTGGGACAGAGGCAACACTAGTAGACAAGATTAGAAAAAGAAGTGACATGGTTCGGGCATGTAACAAGGACGGACATCAAGAGATTACCGGCCAGAGCACTCTATGACCATGTGGAGGGAACATGTAGTTGAGGAAGGCAAACAAAGACATGGATGGAAAATGTGAAAGAAGATCTAGAAGCGCAAGATATGGATATGAGAACTGCCGTTAACATAATCAGGGACAGAACGAAATGAAGATCTTGTTCAAACCTCATCGTCGGTACACACCTGACGGAAGAGAGAAAGAGAAGATGTAGGCGACTTCCACAAGTCCTCTCCCACTGCCAGATCCTCCCATCGCCCTGTCCTCATTTTGCAGCCTAGCTTAATTCAGTGTCGATATTTAGGAATAATATTTAACTATATACTGTAAAGCCATTTCTGGATTATTTAATTTCTATCAGCGTTACACGTCAACATTGCAACAGTAAGTGTAATCTTTAATCTTACCGTTGAGCAATATAATGCAAACAGAGCCATGACCCAATTTGTTTTAAAATTAATATTTTTGCCTCATGTGAAAGTGAGTAGATTTTTAATTAAGCAACATGCTGAAACGCATAATTCCTTTAACTGCACAATTTTAACCTCATACTGAACTAAATTTTATATTTTTTAGCTTTTGACAATTTCATGCATTGCTGACGTTGGTTTGACCATAATTTATAATAAACATTGTCAGCCAATAGCTAAAGCCCGATTCCAAACAGTATGAACCAGCTTTCAGTGACATTTTTATATACATAATGTTACTGTCGAGTAGTTTTCTTTTCACTTTTCTGTTCATTTATGTTTAATCACGTTGCTGTTAGAAAGTGTAGCTCAACAGTTGCAGTGTTCAGTATTGTGACTAAACATGTGCAAATACTAGATCTACACACACTACAGCAACTGAAATTCCGTAAGCTAACAGAGTTTTGATGGGATCTGTTGTTCCTTGGAATCTGTGTCCGTAATATAACCCCGTTATCATGCGAGTTTAATGCATTGTTACAAGAAAGTAACAAAACCCAAAATACTTAACCATCAAGGGTAAAAGGTCTTGTTTACCTCTTCATAGGGACATAGTTTTATATTCGGCAGGCACTTATTATACACCCAGAGACGGTATGCATTATTACTTGTAGTTTCCAATTTGTAATTCCGTTACCCTGGAATTGACCAGATGTGTAGTAGAACCAAACGATTACTAAGACGCTGGCCTATAACGTCTTAATGGCCTATATTACGTCAAACTATCTTTCTGGTAATGTAATGAAGACGGCATATGATTATGCAGTAAGAGGGAGCAACAGTGTCAATCATTGTGACATCCCAGCTCAGGCTGCGGCCCATATACGAAGGTATCAAGGTAAGACCACCCGGTCTCTTGCGATCTGTTATAGACATCCCGGGTAGCTCTCTGATAGATTGGAAGCCAAGATATCTGAGGCTCCGACAGATCAGTTAGGTCATTTTGGACGGCATGTCGGGATACACGGCCAGCATGAGAGACCACCGAACCGCCCTCCGTCACTACTAATCCGCAAAAACAGTCAGGTGGCTCACACATACTTGCCCCGAAGCGAAGGCTATTTTACAGCCTCGTCGTCCAGTCGCTATCCACAGGTCGCAGAGGAGGGGTAAAAATCAGTCGCCTGCGTGTGGCGCAGAAACTGCTTTGAAACGAGTTTTGATGGTGAGTATCGAGGTATGAAGCGCCTAAAGTGTTTGCAGCCTTTTGTATAAGTGGCTTATTACAATACGGCTGTTTTTGTCTCGTGCAACCTTTTGGCCTTCGGCGCAGCATCGTTATACTATAGCTTCTAACTGTGTGTGTTGTTGTTGGCCTGCACATTGCCAGCACAGAGGACTGGAGAGAATGGGTGCTCGCGGCGGAAGCCAAACGGCAGGAAGTACAGGGGAGGCCACCAGACGAAAGCCCAGCTTTAATCGAAGAGAAGCCTGGAGCCATTGATCGTTCGACAAGGTTAGATTGAGAAATGTTGCAAAATCCTTCACGGTGGAGTCACAGGCTGCACCGAAGTATATGCAGTAGTTCGGAAGAACTCAGTGAACTCCCGAAAACGACAAGAACATCGTGTTTGGCGATGCTTTCTAATCTGGCAATTGCTGAAGAGATTTCTGCGCAGCGAGTTCAAGACAAGCCCAGAGAGCTTCCGAAGTGAATGAACACTGGAGCGCCTAGCAAGGTGGTCGTTGCAGGCCTAACTGCTAAGAACTCGTTGAGAGTTTTATTAGTAACCGACAAAGGGAGGTGTGAGATAACCTCGCATTTCGGAACAATTAAATCGCAGCCCTGTGGCAAATTACTTTCTTGCTTAATCGGTGCAAAGTCTTTAGCCACAAGGCATACTATGGTCATCTAATTATCCCAAAACTAGCGGAGAAGATAGATTCTATAAGATTGACTGCAGCGGGAGGAAAAGGAGAACGAACCGAGCGTATCACTCTGTTTCGGCCGACCTATGAGAGAAGAGTAAATGGCCAAACCGGAGTTCGGAGGCTTCACGAGACATCGAGTCCGCCCTTACGGGTCACCGTCTTCCCGGATTTAACGTCCGAGTTATCTTCCATAGCTCGAGTTTTCTCCTGGAGTCTCCCACTTGGTAGAGGGGCGTGAGGTTTATTTAATGGCGGCCTGTGCTCGCCAGAACACGCTGTCGCCTTGATGTGTCTGCGGTATTTGTCAAGGAGATGGTCCCACCCATCGCTACAACCACTCTGATGTGAGCGTTTCTGCTGGTCGCGATTGCTTATTCAAACGGGGGCAACAAACAAAGTCTGATGGGACACAAGGGAATTCTGGAGGAGGGTCTTGATGCTTAAGACCCAGCTCCTCAAGGGTCTCGTGGTTTGCTGCCACTGGTTATCATTAGAGCAGAGAATTCTGACTGCAGCCTTGATGTTGCCTTCTTCTAATTTGGATGCTGTGCCTGCAGCAACTTCTTGATCGCTGTCAGGCCTGCTCAAGCGATTGGATGTATTGGGGTTCCAAGCAAAGATTTCAAGCCTCAAGAGACAAAGTGTTGTAAAAGTCCTCAACTCGCCACTTAGCAGATGATTTGAAATTATGGCGTCTACCCTCTTACTGGTTGTTCAAGGAGTACTTCTCCCAAAGAGAGCAGCATCTGTCAACCATAAGGATTAAGAGATTCTGCCAAAATTCTATTAATTACGGTAGTCAACAACCTTCCCGCACTTGGCCTAGCGGTTTCGGGAATATGCCTTAGGAACTTTTTGAACAAATCTGGGTGAGAAATTTTGCCCGAAGCCACAGAACTGTTTACCTGTGTATTGTCGACCTGGGTCCCCGAAGGTGCTTGAGAGCTAGGGCTGGAGGGAGGGCAAGTATTCGACATCAGATCCAAACCTCCAGAAGCCGTATTAAAATTCCCCAGTTGCAAGTTTTTAGAGGTAACTTATGTGAACCAATGCAGGGTTTATTGCGATGTCCCTGATGATTAATCATGCCAATCCTTGTTGTATAGCAGTCTTACCACCCTACAGACACTGCAGATCCCCATGCAATCTGCAAAGTCGGGGTAAAAGACGAGGGCAGAACCGTCGAAGCATCAATTAAAACTAAATAACCAAGTGGATGAAAAGCCACGCCGGATTTGATGAAACAGAGCCATGTTGAGAAAGAAATGTCCAGCTACGTACAGCCTAGAACGAGATAGGTGCAGTGGGTGGTGAGGGGGAGGGGTGAGCGGCAAACGTAGAATCAGAAGCACGTGCCAACTTCGAGAGAAGAGGCGACAATAGACGACCGAGAATAAACAGACCAGTTAAGAACACGCTTTCGCAACAAAAGTGGCTTCAAATGTCCGTGAAAAAGACTGGCAAATACGAATTTAAAAACAAATTCTTCTTTCAGCGGCTTTAAGCTGCCATCTTGTCTGAGCAGCGGTCCAAGAATATTATGTTTTTATTCTTGTAGTTAATAATAATAATAATAATAACAGCAACAATAATAATTATTATACTGTTATTATTAGTAGTACAAAAAACAAATGACACAACCGTCTACTCGTTAAATGACATAATTATCTAGACTTGTGATTATATGACGTAACTACGACGTAGAAGCGGAAGTACAAACCTGCCTAACAACTTGAAACAATGTTACAAACAGACGTACACAACAACTTCCTGCCGCAAAACTGAACTATTTGAACCCGATAATAGGGTTCAAAGTTCAACACAAAAACTACAAACTTTGGTCAGCGAGAGATTAAGTGAACTTCTTATACCAGTTTATAATATTTACCAAATGTAAAAATATCCCTCCACATAAAAAAAATCTTCGGAGAAGAAAAAGTAAACCTATTGGCACCGCCAGAAATCGGAGTCAAAAGGTCGCCGAAAGCTGTATTGTTGGTGGTGTTGGTGTTGTTATTATTATTTTGTTTTTACCCGAAGTAGGCCTAACTATGATCCTTCGAAACTTACAAAAAAGGCTCAGGAGAAATACAGTCTCTGGGTTGGCTATTATATTTATTATTTTTATTATTATTATTATTATTATTATTATTAGTAGTAGTAGTAGTAGTAGTAGTAGTAGTAGTAGTAGTAGTATGAGTATTAGTGGTAGTAATAGAAGTGGTAGTAATAGTCTACTACTACTTCTTCTTCTGTACTTATTAAAGCGCCACTGTTTAATGGCTAAGCATCCGATGATGGCGCTGAGCAATTGTAAGTGAAGGACTTGCTGAAGGTCCCTACAAGGTAACTGTCTTAGGGGAGGCTCGAACCCGTACTCTCCGCGTTACAAGCCCCGTGCTATATCCAATCGGTCACCCTTCCCCACCGTGTCTAGGCGTGCCTGTTGACTTGGTGGGAAACAGCCTGTATAAAATACGGGAGCATTAGTGGGAGAGCGCGAAAAGATTTTGAATCGGTAATATGTCGGGTGTTCAGGTTTCTCGAGTTAAAGCTCACTACAAATCTGGGGAGTCGGCGGCACGTCGAGGCCCAATCGATTGGCAACTTCGAAAGATCGCCGAAATGTTGTTTTTGTTATATTGTTGCTATCGTTATCATTATCATTATTATTATTATTATTATTATTATTTTGTTGTTGTTGTTGTTAGATGTAATGATTTAATAACTTAATAATATTCTATGCTTTGAAGGTCGAAAGGGGAATACTGTATACCCCACTGTTGGGAACAAATCGATGCCACTGCGTACAACAATTATCCTATCTTTTGCATGCATAAAAAACAAGGCACGAGTTGTAAGGCGGAGGTAGTGGGGGCATAACGTCCCCTGACTGGTTCAGACTCTTTCCCATATGGAGGTGCATTAAAGAGCGGATCCAGATGGGCCACGCCGTTCGTGCCGAAGCCCATCTATGTTTAGAAGAGCAGTTCTCTCCTTCGCCGTCCGATCTTTCCAACGACAGTGTACGGCCAATGTACTCATTTTATAGTTGATATCGCTAGCAAGGCGCAAGCGAGGCAGAAATATGGAAACTCTTACTGCCCGGGCGAGGATCTGAACCTTCGACCTCTGGTTTGACATTCCAACACGCTAACCATTAAATTCTTGCTCAGGCCATGCCCATAACCATAAACTAAGATGGGAATGGCCATGGAAGGCGCGCTGATGCAATTGCCCCATTGATTTCGATTTTGCCCACATGTATTTTCCGTAACAAACTGCCCTCTGAAAAATTGTCTCGTAACCCGTTCCATCAACAACGCAATACATCTTCAAATGTGCACCAAGTTCGCTCGCAACAGCTTCTTCCCATGCACCGCTGCACAGTTCCCGCACGGGGGGGGGGTCTTCAGGGAGCGGAGAAGAACGCCCGGCACGATATGCAACACAGAGTGTAGAAGGTCGGTTTCGAGCATCGGTCTTCGTTTGCCCCGGCCTTGCAGAACATAATCGACCTGTCGCTTATACAGTCGGGGTACGGAGGTCCCGTACTCGGAGAGGTATGGTATTGGCTCGTAGCGGCCACCATTTTCGATATCGCCACAGCGCCGCCCTCTTGGATAGTCTGGGTGGCTCCTTCCGGTTGAGCGTGAAAGTTGGAGAACTTTCGTGGGTACTTGCGAATTGTCGTCTTTGCCTTCAGAGGTCTAGCGACGAAAAACGATAAAGAGGTGCCTGATCCGGTGAACTGTGGAGTGACGGCTGGGTTCGTAGAAACGGCTGCGTTCACGATTGGATGGACTGATTTTGTAGTTGTACTGGGCGCTTTTGTAGTTGAGGTAGCTGAAGTAGGAGTTTCAGTAGTCGAAGTAGGCGCTACTGTTGTTGCTGTTGATGTAGCTGTGGTCGATGTAAATGTAGTTAAAGTAGGCGTTTTCGTAATAGGTAAAGTGGGTGTAACTGTAGTTGAAATAGCTGTTCTAGTAGTTGATGTAGAAGTTGGAATTGGTGTTCCAGTTGTATCCGTCTTCGATCCGTAGGATACAGATGCTTCCCTGCCGTAGACAGCTTTTTCGTTGTCATAGTTTCTCGTCAGTCTTCCATCTTCCAGCTTCGACCGTCTTCTCTCGATTCGGTTGATCTTGATGACTGGTGGATCCACAGGCTGAAATGGTGGAGAGACTTCGTAAACTGAAGTATTTGACCTTGGCAAGGCTGTGTCCATGTTTCCGCTGCGGGACGTCGTTCGGTCTAACAACAGTCCAAGGTCGATGTCAGAGTCTGAGGAACTGGAGTCATCTGTTTCCTCGACATCGAACGACGATCGATGTGATGTTCTGACTCGAGGAGTGGCTTCCTCGAGGTTTCTGCTGAAGGGTAACAGTTCCTCGTCCTCGACGCTGAGTGTTTGAGCCGTGCTTGAAGAGACAAGTTCTGGTTGAGATGTTGTTGCAGAACTCCTTGGCCCTTCGTTTTCGAACGTAGGTGACGGTGTTGACTGTTCGTCGACTTCCGCTTCTCTTCCATCTGTTTCAGAAACACTCCCACGAGAAGGAATGCGTTCCAGCTCATTCCGCTCAAAAGGCAGTCGTAAAATATTACTTACATTATCTCCATGAACCTCTGAAGAAGTGGCACTGGTAAGTATTTCCGAAGAAGTGGTAGTGGTACGTTCAGATCGGGTGATTGAGTGGCCACTGTTCCCTGCACTGTTCTCTTCACGAGGCTCTCCAACATCTACATTTCTACGTACTTCATTAGGTACTTCTTCAAGGTACTGAGTACTGTCGTACTGAGCACCTCCGGAATCTGTACTTCCCATGAGGCCTCCTGACGACATAGTGACACTCTCAACAACCGAATGTCGTTGGCTCGTCGCCGTCGGTAAAATCGTCTCCGGCGCGGTAACGGAAGTGGACGATACCGTTGTCGTACTTATTACTGGCGTAGAAGTGGGGGCTTCTGGGGTTGTGCAGGGAAAACGGTTACAGGGTTGAACGTAGGCAGGCATGTGACGCTGATTACAGTAGGCTGGTTCTACCGCTCGAGTCTGGCCACGGTTATCCGTTACGCATTGGACACGGCGTTGCTGGACACCATAGCTGCCACAACTCGCTGAGCAGGTCACCACGGTCGACCAGTCATCTGCGTCCCACCTGCAAGTAAGTAAAACAGCGGTTGCTAACTGTAGCTAGGTGTGTTCTAAACTAATCCGATCTGATCCAGTCCAATCCAATCTCATCTAATCTAATCTTATATAATCTGATCTGATCTAATCTAATCAAGTTTAATCCATTGACTTCTGTAGCGCCGTTATCATAATGCACAGGGCATCAGTCGACTGGTCGATCAATCGATTGATTTTCACATTTGCTAACCAGTAGACGTAGAGTCCACATGGCTGGACGTTGCACTCCTTCCTTGCCTCAACCGGCTTCGTCAGGTAGCTACAGAATCCATCCGAATATTGCCTCTTCTCCGTGTCCACGCAGGTAAACACCTCGAACTGAGCGCCTGCAATAACAGTCGCATATGCCGCTCAACTGAATGTCTGAAAAAGCACAATTACTTCGCCCCATCGTTTCATACTTTGATTAATTAGAAAGTGGCACCATACAAATGAAAAGAAAAAACAGTGCACTACAATACATGCGCAACTATAATATACCATATATTGATGATGATGATGATGATGATGATGATGATGATGATGATGATGATGATGATGATGATGATGATGATGATGATGAGTACCATTGGCTTTATGCCACACAGGGATGAGATGAGTGAGTTGGTTTCCCGTAGCCTTCCACACAGACAACTGTGGGTGAGCAACTTGTCCATTATGCTTATGCAGTGGCTTAAGATAGATTCGAACCTGCGACCCTCCGGTTACAAGGCACAAAGCATACCACTACACCACCACGTCCAACATACAATACAATACAATACGAAAATATAATGCAATAGAATCATATTAGAATTCAACATTATTACAATGCAACACAATAATAATACAGTACAACAATATTACAATACAACCGTATTAAAATTCTATACACTAATATAATATTACAATATAAAAACTACTAAAATACAAAAAAATAATCTAATATTACAATACAATAATTTTACCAACAACAGCATAAGACTACAATGCAATAAAATACGGAGATGTCAACGGCTGACAAACCCTTCCCGCAAGGCTTGCTGCAGTTGGTCCATCCGCTGACGGCCCAGACATATCGGCTGAGCTCAGACTCAACGCGAGTCTCCACGATCTTGTTGCTAGTTCTGTGCGTCACTTCTAGTGGAATGCTATACTCGTAGTCGATGGCAGGCTGAAGCTTACTCGACATCGAATATATCTACGCCAAAATCAATCAACCGATCTATCAATCAGTCAGTCAGTTAAATGATTCATTGATCAGTCGACAATATTAAATTACAAATAATTGCAGTCAATTACGCTGTAATTTTAGATTACACTGGTTGACACTGGATTACAGTGTGATACAAATAAACATTGTATTACACTCATTTGTAATTTACACCGAATGAGACTTAATTCCAGGGTAATTTTCAAATTATTACCGACAGACACTGGATTGTAGAATAATCGCAATTAAAACAAAATTAAACGAAGTTAAATCGTAATTTAGGGTAGTCACATTTAGTGCATGGCTCACCATGATGTCGACAGGGGCCAGCAGGGGTCCGGTGGCTGTCAGGGACTCTCCCTCCATCTGTTTGTTCGTATAGGTGAAGCCAGTGCCGTGCGCCACAAACTGCTTCGATGGACCCTGTTGTGTGTTTCCGTTTAGATACCATCTCTCCGTTGCTGTATCTCGCACGGCTATTGCAACATAAAAACAGTTCTAATCTAACCTCGTGTCTAATCTAATCTAATCTAGAATATAATGACTTGCATAGTGACGTTATGATGATGCATTGGGCATCAATCAATAGCAGCTTCAAGTAAAACCGTGGTCAGCCTAAATCGTTATCCTCTAGAGAAGTCGAAATCCGAGAGGGTCAGGGAAGCTGTCGACGTCCTGCCGAGACTAAGAAAATGAAGTTGCTAACACTTCATACCCATGGCGGCCTCTTCGTGCTAGCTTAAGGGTCTGTTCTGTCATTAATAATTATATTTGCATATAAAGCATACGATCCGTTGAGCCGAATCCTATCTAATACAAAAGGAGATGTGCAACTATTTGCTTAGACTCAACTGTATACTGTCACTTGAAGATGTACTCTAACGCAATAATATTATTATTATTAATTATTATTATTATTATTATTATTATTATTATTATTATTATTATTATTATTATTATTATTACCAATAAAGTGAGCGAGATGATGAGCGGAATTTGTCTCACGAATTGCAATATTCCTCGCCTTCGCCGGAACGACAAGAATCCGATGATACTCTGTGAACAACGACACATACATCATAATAAAGACAACGAGAGTAATGATGCTGATGATAACGACGATAATAATGAATACAACGTGTATCGTGACGAAGACGACGATGATGACGACGATGATGCTGATAATGATGATGATGATGATGATGATGATGATGATGATGATGATGATGATGATGATGATGATGATGATGATGATGATGATGATGATGATTGCTTCTGAACTTCTCCAACGGATTAAGATTTCTATCCACAGCTTCACTTGAAACAACCATCGATTGATGCTTTATTATTATAACGGCGCTATAGTATTGGATTGGATTAGATTGGACTGGACTGGATTAGTGTGGCATCCGGTGCGTACCCTTCTTGGAGAGGATCATCTCGACCTGCCCGGTCACTCTTCTGCACGTCGATCCGTTGCCGCTGCACCGACCACACTGGTCGCTTCTCTGCTGCGATTTCAGCTGACCATCACAACCGACCGGCTACAATGACACCCACAACACACCACAGCAGATCAACTACACCAGCTCAGGCCTGTTTGCCGGTGACTCTTAGCTACTGTATTTGTTCATTAATTAATTAATTAACACACAGTTAATTAATTAAAATATAGATTAACCAGGTTATTAATTAATTACTTAAGTAAGTAGTTAAGTAGTTGATTAATTAATTAGTAAATAGATAGATAAATAAATATATATGTCAGTCAGTAAACCAATCAACCAGTCAGTCAGTCAGTCAGTCAGTCAGTCCGTTCTACTGTCTGTATGTGTGTCTGTCTGTTTGTCTGTCTGTCTATTTATATGTGTATGAATAAATTGATGAATCAATGACTTACTGGATGAATGAATGAATTTATTTATTTACTTACATGGCAGGTTCCCTTGACGCAGATTGATTGCGGTTGGTCGTAGGAACAAAAGGTTCCGTCGATAGCATTCGACTCCGAAACGAATATAGCACCAGTTTCCATGGAGATGCACGTCATCTTGCACATCTCCGTGTCTGGAATTTAAAAAGTCATGTCAATGTCATGGCAATGTTCTTCTACACGACAGCGCTTGTTGTTATAGTAACATAGCTTCATTGCCATAGAAATGAAGATGTGATTAAGGTATTGCTGCTTTAGTTGCCATAGTAACTAAGGTGCATTTACTGTAAGCCAATTGTCGTTGCCATAGTTATGCAAACGTGGCTACCATAATGCTTCTTTGTTGCTATGTATGTGTGTACATAAATATAAATGTATATAGGTATGTATGTATCTGTGTATGTTTGTATGCATCAGGACACTCGATATAGCGCCTTTTAAGTATATCTCACTGCTGCTGGTGTCTATCTAATTAACCTAAACATGAACGACCTAATCCTTCCCTAAGTTAGGCCCACCTTGCCGTGTCTTTAAATCTCTTGCCTTAAATGCCTTGCCTTGCTATGACTCACTGACCTGGACCTGGCCACGACCTCATTGACTGTGATCCTGCCACGACGGCATTGACCTTCACCTTGCTGTAGCCTCTAAGACCTTGCCTTACCGTTCTTGTTTTCCATCGGAAGCCAGTGGTGCCTTCGTCCTTGGTCGAATCTTTTCTCGTTGAATTCCGCGCACTGCTCCTCACGAATGTCTGACAACTCCGAACAAGGCTACAAGCGCAGAAGTAATCTATTCTTACAAATAATAATTTTCTAGACTGGTTTATTTATTATGCATTAATTTTACTTACTTTTAAACTTATTTATTTTTCATCCGCTGCATTATTCACACCACTATTCATTGCCATGTCTGATTATATAACCTAATCGAATTGAATCTATTCTAATATAATCTAATCTAGTTTCACCTTACTTAACCAGGCTAACCTAACTAACCCAATACAATTCGTTCTAAACTGATAATAAGATCTAATCTAATCTAATGTGGACAATAACCTTGCTAGGACGCCTAAGAGTCGTGTTAAACTATCCATAGGTAATAAAGGCGGCTCAGGCGCCGATTAACTGACGCACTAACTAATTGATCTGAGTATGAGTATTAGAGTATGAGTATTAGTAGTATGAGTATTAGAGTAACTGACCCTAGTATTGCATGTTCGGAACTCCTCGCGGTCTCCTTTGCAATCTTTTCCACCGTGTTTCGGTCTAACATTCAAAGCAGGCGCATAATGTTAGATAATGTCAAGCAATATGAACAAATCAGTCAGTCAATCAATCAATCAATCAGTTAGTCAGCCTGTCTATCGATCGATCGATCGATCGATCAATCACCAATCAATCGCCAATCAAACAATCAATCAACTGTATTACGTACATACCTGGGCTCCGTACACGAACGTACACGGAACTGTAATCCTACACCACAGGTTCTTGAGCAAGCCTCCCATCTCTGCCAAGGCGACCAACCTCCATCGACCGACACTGTACGCTTCTCCAAGCACGAACCGTACATGCACCACTGGCAATACAACACAATAATACTTCATGCCTCTTATTTAAGATCGATTTTTGGTCATTTTAGACATCTTTTTAAACCACAAATACTTATGTAATAAACCAGAGAGCTTCAAGTACAGATTGTAAGTTCTTTCACATCATCCTTTCATAAAACTGACTGATTTTTCTATAGCAAAGCAAAGCCCATCGTACGTATTATAACTAAGGTAAAGTAAGGTCGACGTCAACGGCCTGACACCCAAAGGATGTCGTTAAACAATGGAAAGCACTACGCGGACGATAAGAAAATCTTACATCTATAACGCAACGCAGATGATAAGAAAATCTTACATCTATAACGCAACGCAGATGATAAGAAAATCTTACATCTATAACGCAACGCGGAAAAGAAACCTCGAATAAGTTGTCAGATGTGAAGGTAATTTCTGATTATTGAACACCTTTTTACAACAAAGTTTTTTATAATAGACCAAAGCGAAGCGCACCTTTAAGCGGGTTGTAAAAGATGCTATAGAAATGTTAGCTACAAACAAATGGCGCCTAGAGGAGGCTCCCAAAAGGCGCTCTACACATCTCCTTGTACTTTCCAGTCCTTAAGGCGCTAGTACAAATAGTATACATTACAGTGGAAACCGCATAAGCTGGAAACTCCTGTTGACGCTCGCTCCCTTTCAGAGCAGAAGCAAGTTGCAGCTAACACGACATAATGAAAACCATGTTTTAGGCGCTACATAATTGATCTGAATGACTTTTCTAGTGTGTTGCCATAGGTACATTTGTCATGGTTACCTTTCCGCGACCGCATGAGGTTCCCGGAAGTGGAGGTCCTCTCTTCGTTTTGCAGAGGGTCTGGTTGCTTGAATGACTGCACCAGAGATGATAACACGGATCCAGATGGTCAAACTAATAATAATAGCAATAATAAAAAAATAATAATATGATTGATGATGATTTTGATGATAGTGGTGATGACGACGACTAGGACAACTTACATATTAAGCGTCTGGATGGTGAGATGATGATGAAACTATTCAACAACGGAAACAAGGCTACAGTAACTAGTATATTGCGACATTCATGAACCGGTGATCGGAGCGGAAATACAGAGAAAATCCCCTCTAAGCAGATCTCGTAAATGCTCTGCGTGAATGAGTGAATGATTGAAAGAAAGAACGAACGAACAAATGAACGAATCTATCCATGCGTGATGTGTGTGGCACATTCTCAGTGTATCTCTTAGTGGAATCTATCCGCTGCTGAAGTTAGTGATAATTTATCGAAGCATTCTAGTGACACCTAGCGGCCGTGGCTGACGTGAGTAGCGAGTTACGTACAGCTCGACAGAGGCTGAACCCGGAACCGAACTCCTGCCGACACTGCTCATCTAGGCTCCAGCTCTGACCAAACGGCTGACTGTAGACCGGCCAAGACGGATCCTTTGGCTTATCGTCCAGACAGTGAACATCCCTGAGACAAATGTAATGAAGAGCTGAACATGCCTTTCGATCTAACAAGTAATCTTCGATGGAACAGGAGTATAACATACACAGTAAAAACAGTATTGGACTAGTACGTTGTGTTAATAAAAGATGCAATCAAGAACGAAAAGTAATTTAAATAATGTAGGCTACAATATCCCGACGAGAAAAAACCTCAACGGCTTATTAAACCTTTTCCTTTGAAAAAATGAACATCCTTTGAAGAAAACTGAAGAGTTGAACATCCGTTGAAAAAAAACTACAAAAGCAAGCTTTGAAACAGTACAAAAAAGCTGATTAGATGCTAAATAGGATGCCGTACTAAGCGGGATCTTGGTCCCTGCCGGGTCTGTCCTTTGTTTTTGAATACTGCGTTATATGACGTTGTCAGTTCGAATAACAAATAACTACATAAATATGAAAACACATATATAAATTTTAAAAATAACGACGGAACGCAATATGCTCTTCTGAGATTTTATCACCATGTCCTGATTCTCCTTAAGATGGCGCTCTAAACAATGCTTCTATCGTGTACTCAGGCACAGCTTTTGAACTCACATTTAAGATCCTAAATAATAGGCTATAATATAAAAAATAAAAATTTATAAATAAATAGAAATAATTCATACATTACATGCACTTTCAAATCTCCAAGCTTACACTAGGTATTTTTCCAAGGCCTTTTTGTTGCATGGCGACCAGTAGTAAGTATGATAGTTGGACTGAACCATCGAAGCCATGATCTTTCCATCCGATGGGTCATCGCTGCACTCATTTCCCTGACCATCATGGATCATCCCAAATCTACAGGTATCGTATTCATTTTTTATTTATGAAACAACAAAATATAATTATTGCTATAAAATATAAAATAATTTAATGTGCACCTATCTTTATGGCAAAAATATCAAAATATCAACCTTATCTAACATAGGGTAATATTTAAAGAAATGAATTTCCTATATATTTGTGACATTAAGATTTCATATTATTTACACAACTATTTTAATCTAAATCAAAGTTATATTTAGATAATCGTTTTACACATGTTTTAGGCAATACAATTTCGATTGTTTACAAAACTCCTTCATATAATAATAAAATATGTTTTAAGAAAATCATTATCTGTTTAGAACAGTAAAAATTATAGTATCATATGCAAAATCTAGCTGGAAGCGTTTTTGAGAAGATCTGTGTGTGCATGAGAAAACCTTCACCAAATCGCAAAATTTAATTTGCGAGAAAAGCGTTCAGAAGAAAGTAGGAACAAAATGGATAAAATAATGGAGACTTCACTAATGGCAGCCTCAGAGGCGTTTGAATACACTTCCAATTTCCTATACTCACAAACATTCACGACCCCTGGGCACATTGACGCAGATCGGGTCACAGTTACTATGAACCTTAACTCGCGATTTCTCAAAGTAGCTGCAAATAGACTTGTATCTTTAAAAAATTGTACTTTTTTCTATTTGCAATAGAAATATAAGGTTTTCGCCTAATTACTCAGCAATTCCAGCCCAATCAAGTGCAGTTTCAAACCAAGTTTTGATTTTTCTCCGCCTTCTTGACGGTTTTCCAGGCACGGGGACATATCTAAATAGGCGCCATATAAATTTATTGAATGAATGAATTAAACTGTTTCATTTCAGAAACAATACATAGGCCTATACCTGATTAAATAAACAACTTTCACTAATCTGGGATTAACAAAAAAATACCGTATTTTTACAAATTTATTTTCATATCTAGAACATATAAAAGATTTTTAAAATGGCTTTTTCGTGCATTTGAGGCATTAATAACGAAGTCGTACGAACATGTGACCGATTTCGTGTGCGATGACGAAGGCCGAGGATGTGCCATCGTCTTTAACGAGAGCACAGCTGCGCATCGGATTACACATCCCAGTCACTGGAGCATAGCCTTTAAGCAACAAACACCAAACAGTGCAGACATAGTTGTACTGCATTGCATTCTACTGTACTCTACTTGATCTCACCCAAACTAAGCCTAATGTGTTGTTTCACGATTACTTTTGTGTTATACTGTATTCTATTTTATTCCATTTCATTGTAATTCAATCCAGTTATAAGCCTATTCTATTTTATTCTATTTTATTCCATTTCATTCTAATTCAATCCAGTTATGAGCCAAGTCTGATTAGGTCTGATTTGATCCAAATCAGTTCGATCTGATTGATCTAATTCGATCCAAGGCGCAACCAATCATGTCCCAATGTTCCCGAACAGGAAGTAGTAGAGCGACCGACCTGCGGGTCCGATTTCCTCCTTGGTGATGTAGACGGCGACGTCGAAGTCTTCATCCCTGTTCTTGTTCTTCGGTTTCTCTCCGTTCGCCCAATTGCAGAACCGGTCGAGTGACGTCTTTCCGTCGCCCTTCGACACCAGGTGCCTCACCTGCGCGCAAGATGACGTCACGGCCTTTTGGCGTTACCGTGGCAACCAATTGTCGGTCTTAGCAGCCAGCCGCTTGCCTGGCTGACCAGTATGGCGGCTGGTTGGATAGTTGGCTGGTTGGATGGATGGATGGATGGATGGATGGATGGATGGATGGATGGATTGATGGATGGATGGATGGATGAGGGACTAATGGATAAACGAGTAACGAACTAAATGAAGTGATGAAAGAGTGAAAGAAAAGGGAGAATGAATGAATGAATGAACGAACGAATCGCACTTACCAATGGATCGTCGATAAACCTTATCTTTACGACAATCAGGTTAATTTCAAATCCAAGGGAAGGATGGTGATATATGCTGTCCACCTACGAAATAATTAAATAAATAAACTGATTAATTACTTAATTATTGCCGTCTTCATGCCATGTTAATTGGTGCTTAAAATGCTGGTTTACAATAAGCTACATTACTTTACGATACATTATATATTACATGACCTGTTATATGACGCATAATATTGCGTTACATTACTTCTTAGTTAGTAAGATCAGCGAAACTCACGATGCTCATCTGTGTCAGTAGATACTGTTCGATGAGATCTCGACCGTGGAACCGAACGAGCGACCCGTCCGTCACAAGCAGGACCTGCATGTACCTCGGGCCTCTGTGTAGCGCCTGTCTTCTCGCCCTGTGTCTCCGCTCCTTTGCTCCGTCCATCCGCCGGTTCCCTGAAGAAAGAAAATCATAAATGGACACGCCCCTTACGCTTCCGACCAAAGGCCTCCCCCAATACTTCCAGCTTCAGATCAAATCGTTGTCCCGTCCCGTGTTTAACGACATCTTAAGGCTGCCAGGGCCGTTTATATCAGCCATGCCTTGTCTTGGATGGTGGCTTAGTCACTTATTACGTGTGTAGTTTCTGTGTCGTAACAAATATGATTAGCGTTACCCTCCTGCTTTATCCAGCCTTGGGACTGGTACCACCCAACTACTGCAGTGGCGGAGTTAGTCACTTATTAACCGTTGTAGTTCATTGCCATTTGGGGAGCACTTCTGACCAGGGTAATGGCCTTCTTACACAAGAAACATGATGTCAGATGTTAGTTTTCTCTTGACAAACATAGTGAAAATATACCCCGTTAAAGCGTTCATGATTTATTAACATTCACTGTCTTTCAGTCGCTTTTGGGGAAGTGCTGCGAGCCGGCTACCAGACCCTAGTCCCTGCCTTAGCAGGACCAGGGACGTAGAATTTCTCTGTGCTCTAGACTAGCTTCAGGAAGTTCGCTCTTCCTGCCCAGTTCTGCTGTTTCTCTGTCGGACTCCTTCAGTCTTCTTAGCATTTTAGAGTTTTCTTCGGCTCCTTTTAGCCTTGGTCTTTCCTGAATACTCGATCTAGTAGTTTGTAGACAACAGTGGGCAAGCTTTTTGCAGCATCGTTCTGCCAGCAGTTGGATTGAAAAGATACCTATGTCTGCAGGTGTCTTCGTGTCCTCTTTATTTTGCTCTTTATTTTGTTCATTCACCCGAGGTAAATTCTTGGATCCACACCACCTGGAATAACTTTTCTCGATGGCCCAGCCTCAACTTAGCTTCGCTCCTAATTTGTAAACGGAGAGCCGCCTCTTATGCCCACATTCTGCCCTCTGGGAGCGAGAAAATCCTGGGAATGCAGGAAGCTGATACGGAGGGCCCCGCAATCCCTTGTCTTAGCCGAATTTTGCAGAAGGAGAAGAATAGAATTCGGCGGCTGCGAGAGAGAAGTTGGCTGCTGGATATCTGACCAATAAAGAACGCACGTTCAGCTGGTTCCTTGGCGCCGACCACCATTTTACGAACTGTTAATGCGCCGAGATTTATAGAAGCAGTACTGGAAAGATAACGAGAGTCAAAATTCAGGCTAACGATGTCGATTGTTGTTGTTGTTGTTGATGATGATGATGATGAAGAAGCGGTTAATTGCAACGACTACGACGATGGTGTTGATGGTGAATATAATTATCCTATGCTGCGAGTGCTGATGTGATGGAGAGATTGTACTTGATGTTGTTGTTTTGATGGTGAATATTTTTGCCGTGCGTGGCTTAGGCCTCCAGACGCTGAGAAAACTACTTCGTGCCCGGGGCCCATGTTGCGAAAAATAGTTCCTCCTAATGACGACAAAATAACATTGTCTCACTTGTTTTTTTTATAATTTCTAAACAACGTGTTTACATAAACATTTCATTTAGCGACCGTATATCATCGGGCCTGCTAAGTTTGAGTTATTAATTTTATGCTTCACTTTTTTCTTTTCTATTATTAAGTTGTGGCTAAGAAAAATGGTTCGTGTAAATCTACACTTGAGAAGTTCGCACTAATGACCACAAAATAACAATGCTTTTCGGGGCTTTTAAATTCTTACATAACGGAGTCATGCCCCTTGTTCACCTGCTATTTGGACCTCTGACTTGCTTACCGTCGTCCATCTGACTCGTGTCATGAGTCAGATTGATGGCAGCGCCCTCAGTGAAGTGCAACGGTTGTTCTGGTTGTCGCCGGTGAATCCTAATCATGTGTGTTGTGTTGTGTCCGTCTGAGTGCGTCTTTCTGTACCTGCGTGTGTCATCGTTCCTCTCTGTGTACTCCATCAAGGGTTGAAGGTAAATGTCTTCATCATCAGTGCGTATTATTCCTTTCTAAAATGTCAACCGAAACATAGAACAATGGCACTATAGAAGTTCTTAGGTCTAGATCGATTTCTGTTTACCTCTGAACCCTCAACCCCAAAACCCCCAGTAGAAGGAGACGAAATGCAGATAGACTTATACATAGACACCCCTTGTTCCTCTTATCTCTCTCTCCTGTCCAACCCCAAAAACCATTCCCCCATAGCTGCCACGCTGTCTCTCCTTCTGACTTTTGGATCTTGACCTGGAACCGAACCATTTTCCTATCGTTTTGACTGAGCGCCTGTGAATAAGCTGGACCCCGCGATGTGGCTTTTGTTGGGGGCTGTAGAAATTTCGGAATTACGATTACGATTACGATTAGACTGTATCTGCTAAATTGGAGTGATGAGTGAAGATTGAATCTCGTGTTACCAGGTGGCGTCTCACGTAGACATAATATCGGATGTACACAGATGTGTAGGTAATATGTAGGTTCCTGTGTATAGGTATTAGAATTTGACTTCGTTGCACAATCTGTTATATTCTGCATAGACATTATACCTTTATCTTGGAAACGATGGATTTTAAGCACAAACAAGAGCTCAGAAACGAAAAGAACTTGAGGATAGAAAGCAGAGGACAGTCTTACGCCATTTCACTTTGGAATTGGGTCAGAAGAGGACCCCCACCTGCAGAACCATGAGCAACGCTTTCAGTTGCAAATCTGCAGAATGCTGGGACTAACGCTGAAACAGCCCATGATGGTAATGCCACTGTAGGTCTATTTCAGAGACTGATGTGGGAGTGAAGCAGATAAGCCTATATGCTTGCTAGTTGACGACTGATGAAGTCCAAAAGTATAATTAGCTGACAAAACCACTTTGCAACAGAAGCTATCATTCAAATTCATTTCTAAATTTAACCTATAAGAACTTAAGCCTGTGTTAGCACTACATACGAAAAGTAGTACACAAATAATTACTTACATGCCGCCTCTAGACATTATTTGAGTGATGTTAGATTTTAAAATTAGATTTTTTTTCGGGACCTTTATTCTTCTGCCCGCATTTCTCTCGACGGGTCTTCGAAATAGTGTTATTGTTGTATTTCAGTATAAAATGTTGTCAGCTTTTATTAAGTTCTGCAACACACTGTGCATCAAGGTGCAAAATATGGACCAGAGTACAATGTGAAGCCTAAAAATAACGCAAGGAAAATAGCCCCAAATTGACGTATTTTGCAAAAATTTCAGCGTCTTACCCCCCAGGGGCTTTATTCTGAACCCCACAGGGAGCCCCAGATCCTGGCTGCTCCTCGCTCTCCGCGCTCGTCATGTGGCTCCTCCCGTGGCGAAATCTTGGATTCACTCAGCGACCAAATATAATTGGCACGAGCCAGACGGACGACGATTAGAAGTAGATCAGATCAGACCAGACCAAAACAGATCAGAACAGATCAGAACAGATCAGACTAGATTATAATTAGAGTCGATAAGATCGCGTTTGAGAGGTGATCTAAAGGCGCTATACAAATCTTTTTAGATCACATTACGGCAATTATCTGATCCATCTTACGAACTCATCATCACTTCACCCCGTGCAATCTCTCCGCAGGTTTTCTACTCAAAACTGAAATCACTCTTGTTTCGCAGATCCCTATCCTGATTCCTCTTCTTGTAATTGTAATTGTAATCTGACATTTCAAGAGTCTCATCAGAGGCGCTCCCGACCCGAACCAGTGAGACCACTGTCAAATAATATCTGTCTTGCATATTCGATTTCAAACATCACCCTCCTTAGCCGTATGATTGCCTGCCTGCCTCCTGCCTCTTGGGTCTTGACCTGGAACCGTACCCACCTTGCCTATCGATTTTGTTTTGACTGAACGCCGGTGAATAAGCTGGTTCCCGCAACTTAGCTTTCCTCTGGCGCTGTAGAAATCTCGAGGTTACGATTACGATTGACTAGGAGTGGATTTTATTGCTTTTATTTAAAAAGATAATATTAGCTTAGAGTAGATCGTCACTCACCATATTATCGCATAGGTCGATGGTGGCAAGCGAGTTTTCCATAGCATCCACTTTTCCATGGTAGACACACCTTGTGGAAAGAACCTTTGACTCCATCACTTCCCCTTCCGCAGGCCACTCTACTCGAGTATGTGACCCGATGACGTCGCGCATTCGGTGAAGGCGCATGCTCAGTGACCCCTGCAGTCGCCGCAACACGAAGTCGACGTGTTTCGGCAGAGTGCGCGCTGTAAGGGGTGAAATCTCCTTCGGAGGCTCGCTGGAGTTCTTCGAAATCCGGTACACAATTGGGGTTACTCTTTCTACGACGCCAAAGTAGTCCGTCTTTTTCGATTGCCCTAAAATGTATAGTTTATGGTTGAGATATTAACTGAACTATGGTCTATGGTTGACGTATTTATTGATGTAAACATATTCGTTGATTTAAACATAGATGTCTGTAATTTTTGTATTTGTTCATTTAAACAACGTGGAGTCTAGGGTTAAAAAATTTACTGATCTAAACGTATAGGCCTAGTCTAAGTTTAATCTAAATGTTGATTTAAACAGTTCATAGTCTATGGATGAGCTATGAAATTTATCACAACAGGCTATGATCGACCATTTGACCTATTTAAACCACCACCACTGCAAGGCCCGCCGCCTCCACCGCCGCCGCCGCCACCACCACCACCACCACCACCACCACCACCACCACAGCCACTAACTGCAACACTATCACCGCAACTGCTACCACCACCATGACCAAAACCATAGCCACCACCACAACCATCAAAACTACTACTAATGCCACCATCATTGCAAACATCACCACCAATAACAACGACAACATTATTGTAATCATCCAAATCGTCGTCATAATCACTGATTATTCTTCTCTTGATAGATACTTACGATGCATCGTCCGTAGATCTTCATTCTGTCAATAAAAAGAAAACTTCCAGATCAAGGTCAGGTTACTTAAAAGAGCTTTATTAAAAGTCTAGGTTACCAACCGCTAGATTAAGGTCATTTTCATTGTTTCCATGATCTACATGATCCGTTATGTATGTACGCACGTACGTAGGTATGTATGAATTATGTCGTTGTTCCAAAAAGACTGATCAAAGATGATGATGATGCTGATGATGCTGCTGCTGCTGATGATGATGATGACGACGAAGAAGAAGAAGAGGAGGAGGCGGCGGATGATTATGCTAATGACGACAATGACGACGACGACAATGATGATGCGTACGATAATTATGTAATTTCTGTCAAAACATGAAGATTTTGCATGTACATAGTTTTGCAAATAAAGAGGCTGCAGAGTTTACAAAAAAGGAAACAGACATGCAGGACAGACTTTATCGCCGTAAATTACAACATGTTCAAGTCACGTACTCCGCAGAAGTTAGACAGACAAACAGACAGACAGACAGACAGACAGACAGACAGACAGACAGACAGACAGATAGACATGCGCAGACAGGCAGACAAGACTGAAACTTACCAGACAGCAGAAAAGAGACACGCAGAGATAGACAGAAAGACAACCAGAAAGAGACAGATAGACAGAAAGACAACCAGAAAGAGACAGATAGGCAGAAAGACTAGCAGACAGAAGTATACAGACACCAACAGAGGCTATCAAAAAGACGCAGAAACAGACAAGCGCATAAAAGAGAGAAAGACAAATTGAGCGAGTGAGAGACAGAAGCTAAGGCAACGAGATAAACACAGACAGAGAGACGGAGACAGAAGGACGGACAGGTCGGATGGTTTCAGATTCGAGTAAACGAATCGCTGACAAACGTGAAGAAATAAAAAAGGCAAGAGAGGCAGAGACATAGACAGACAGATGGAGAGACAGAGACAGAGGGAGGACATGTGTTTAAGTCGTGTTCGCCAGAGGGAAGTCTGGTGTTCGAGTAGAATGAAAAACAAACTGGGTCGGCGAATGCATAGTTCTCTGTTAATATTCAGAGTCTCCCGAGCCATTACAACAGCAGACACTAGCGTAACTAGAAACTTGAACATTTCTGCTGAAGAAATATCAGTCTAATCTGATCTAATCTTATCTCATAAATTGTAGAGCGCCGTAATCATACTTTCTCTTTCACGTGATCTACGTGTACATTGCAATATCCGATCTTTAACGACATCTTAAATGCAAAAAAGTAAATGTAGGCCCACATGGTTCTTATATAGCGACCGTATGGCCTAGACATGCTTATTTTGCAATGAATTAATCTTATGGCTGCCAGGGCCGTTGACGTCGAAGTAACAGCTTACTTAAAGCGGAAGGCTCTGGGTCGACGGAGCTGACATGGCGTTTGTAGTTTATGTTTAACGACGTTGTGCCATAAATGTCGTCGTCTTCTTTCATCCGGGCTTCGGACTGGCACCACCCGAACACGGCAGAGGCCGAGTTCCATCGCGTTTATGACGGAATGTATAGCTAACTTAATCTGTTTTGAAAGTGTCTGCATTCTTCAGCATCTTCTCTTTAAGTGAGTGGTGTGAACTACTACACCTAGCGGCCTATTCACATTACTGTTATGCTGCTAGCAGACATTACTTAGTCTTTCAAGATGATAATTTGTTTACTTTGAAAATATTTCATTTAATCATGTTCGAAATGAGACTCCTGATAAATTATGACAAATCGGTTCTTGCCTTTAGTTAACTTAGAAGCCAACAGCTGAGATACGCAGTCTGTTGCATCAGCGACTAATTAGCGCTTGCCACGTCACGGGTTGTCTGGTGCTTTAGCCTATAATCTTAAAAGTATTGTACCATAAGAGCAGACACTAGTGTCGTTAAACGCCAGAAGTGGTCGTGCTTCCTGCCTCTTACTACAGTAGTAACGTCCGACGAGTCTATACACCTGTTTAAAAGTAGCTTGCGCCACATAATAGGACACTAAGCGTCTGCTGCGTAGTAACGAAAGAAGAATAAGTTACTTAATAGGTGAGATAAAGTCGAACAAAGTCAACGGTCTTGGCATCCGGAAGCTGTCGTTAAACAAGTGGATATTGGTGCACAGTATGGTGAAGTAGGTTACAGTTTGAGCATTTAGGCCTAAGTGCCTGTAGGCCCGTTGCCGAGTTTTTACTAGGTCGGCGTCAACGGCCTTGAAACTTTCCTCTGATTAAGTCAGTTAGTCATGCCTAGCTTTTAATCGCTAGACAAACAGAGGTCCAGATTGTAAGGTAAGATCTGCTGCTGCTGCTGTAGTTGGTGCGTTGACGGCAGCCTTTGGCATTTTAGTGTCTGTTAAGAGCAGACATTAGTGTGGCTTGAACGTTCACAGACAAACTGTCTGGTGTTAAAGCACATTCGTTTTCTCCTGCCGCCATATAGTTAACTTCAGAAAGTCAGAAAACTGTTTGTATACGTAGGCCACAGTCGCTGTGCTTTACTACCAAACACTTGATGTATAAGAGCGTTCAGTCAACAGTAGCCTCTGATGTTAACATGCAATAGTTTCATGGATTATTTATATTGAGGCTGCAGTAGTAGTAATAGTAGCAGCAGCAGCAGCAGCAGTGGTACTAGCTGCAGCAGCAGTAGTAGCGACATCAATAGTAGCAGCAGCAGTAGTAGTAGAAGTAGTAGTAGTAGCAGCAGAAGTAGTAGATCTAGTGTTTAACGACATCTTTTGGCGCCAGTGCCGTTGATGTCAACCTTACCTTGTCTTGCCCGTGATCATATATCAGATCTAACACCTGAGGAGTTGAGACTGATGGTTTGGTAGTTTCTGTTTAACGACGCCGTGCCACAACGAAGAAGATTAGCCTCCTCCTCCTCCTTCTCCTCCTCCTCCTCCTCCTCCTTTATCTAGGCTTGGGACTGGCACCACTGTAATCACCCGAGGTGACTGAGTTTGTTGACACTACTACTAGTAGTAGTAGTAGTAGTTCCACTGTTTGACGACATCTTATGGCATCAAAGGCCGTTGACGTCGACCTCCTCCTTTATCCAGGCTTGGGACTGGCACCACCAGAACAGGGCAGTGGTGGAGTTATTTGTTGACAATGTGTTGGTTGCCAGGCCTACAGGAGATCGAAGCACTTAAAAGAGGTGTATAAAATTTCGCAGAGACAATCTACATGTCTATGAGCGTTTTGGTTACTTTAGTGTATGCTCTTTCCAGACATTACTTTTCAGCGTTGGTATACACTTAGCTGCTTAACCATGTCTGGCGATTAAGCGGCTGACTGAAAATGGTTTATGTAGCGATTATACTTGAAGCAAGGCTTTGTACCGAGGGGCGCTTGGGAAGAAATTGAGGAAGGCCACTCTTATCCGTGCGAGAAGGTCGAAAGTTGACGGATATGCAGACCATGGTTGCTAGAAACAAGGTAATGCTGTATGAGCCTCGAGTACGACAGCCTTGAGTTTTTATCACGGCAGGTTATTATGTAACACGTACATGTTTCAACTGAGCACGAAGTTTCAAACTCAAGCAGACCAGTATATAGAATATATGTGTGTATGTGTGTATGTATATATTATGATGTACTTGTATATATGTATGCATGTTTATATATGTGAGTAAGAATGTGTTTATTTGTGGGGGCGCTAAAGATGTTATATATATTATATCGATTATATATATTCTATATTCTATATTATATAATTATATATATATGCAACAGCATTGTGCCACTTGGACATACGTGATGTCTTAGTCAAAATATATATATATATATATGGTCAGGTTATTAAAATATAGTCTTTTACAGCATTAGTTATAAATCTTGATATATACACACATATATATATTTCCATATATATTTTACTAATACATTTCACAAATTTATATATATCTTCACTAGGCCTATATTATAACGCTTTAGTCATAACTATATATATGACTATATAGGCTTTGTACCCAGGGCTCTTGGGATTATATATACTGTATGTGTTTTTACTGTATGCATGAGTGAATATATATATTTATATTCGCCTGAATATATATATTAAATATACACATATCAGCGTAGTTGTTGATGACACAACTTGAGCAGTGTAAATGGATCAGCTTCCTCGTAAAAGTTTTGAGTTGGTTTCTCTGTGGAGGCCAAAGTGCGGTTCCTCGGAATATTAATTGCCAGATTCTGTCGATTATTAAAAAATCCATGCACCGAAGGTCATCCACTCATCCACTCTTTCTGTCTGTCTCTCTCTCTGTCTCCTCTCTCTCTCTCTGTCTCTCTCTCTATGTATCTATATATCTCTCTCTTCTCTCTCTCTATGTATATATATATCTTCTCTTCTCTCTCTCTTCTCTTTCCTCACTCTCTGTCTCTCTGTCTCTCTCTCTGTCTCTCTCTCCTCTCTCGCTGTCTCTCTCGCTGTCTCTCTGTCTCTCTCTGTCTCTCTCTGTGTCTCTCTGTCTCTCTCTCTCTATGTATCTATATATCTCTCTCTTCTCTTCTCTCTCTCTCTCTCTATGTATCTATATATATATATATATATCTTTTCCTCTCTCTTCTCTATCTCCTCTCTCTCTCTCTCTCTCTCTCTCTCTCTCGCTTTCTCTGTCGCTCTCAGTCTTTCTATCTCTTTAAAAGCCTGCCCCTGTCTATCACTCACCGTCCATAACCTATCAGGGACCAATCAAGAAATTCATGGGAAAGTGCCTTTGAGTGATTCACTGGGTGTTTATGTACGCGGAAATCCTTGCTTTTCTATAGATGCTCTGGCAGTTTCTTCCTATAAGGATGGGTACAAGTCGAACTTTATTCGGAGAGCAGTGCGCTTGGTTGAAACGAGGTTAATCGCTTGAGTCTGCCTTAGTGCAGTTTGAACTTTTTATTCTAGAAGGAAATCCACTCGCGCAGACACACAAACGCAAACTAATGCACACATACACACTGCTACATATGCATGCGCTCATACAGTATAGAGGCAAACAATGCATATAAAAGCGCCTTTGGAAGTTAAAAGGCACTATATCAAGTGCTTGATACATCATTTTTGCATACATACATACACACATACATGTGTATATCGTTACATACATACATGTATGCACACACATACTTACACAGTACATGCATACATGATCTGTTGTCACATGCTGAGTGCAGAGGTGCAGAAATTGCAGGCTTCATATTATGAGAATTCAGGGTATATGTCGAAAATTATATTTATATATAACTGTATTCTGTACATAAATTATATCGTTGCAATATACGTAAAATATTTTTGCATGAATCCAACAAAGACATCATTCTACATTTTTCGTTAACCATAATACTATCAACAGTAAGTCACATCTGAATGTCTTACACATGTAAAACATCGCCCATGGCTATGTTTTACTATACATCTATATGCGACTTGAGAAATGCATATATTTTTATTTAGACTCATTTGCGTGTCTGTGCATAATACATTATACATGTATGTCTAAATTATGTTTGCCTGTAGGAGTATCCAGTGTTTAGCGACATCTTGTGGCGGCCGCCGACGTCGACTGTGTGTATGTATACGTAGGTACGTTTATAAAAGTGCTTGTATATATGCTTATTAAAAGTGGTGTATATATGCATACATATTGACAGTATATCTGTATTTTTGTGTAAATTCAAACGTGTACCGCGTGCACATGTGAGGTTGTACTGAATTTCACTTCAGACTCGACTCGATTTGTTTGTGGAAGTGTCTGTCGGCGTGTTTATTCGTGCGTATGTTTGTCTGTACGTGTCTTTGTCAGTGTGGTTATCCTTCGTCTGAGAACTGCCATAAAAATGAGACTACGGCTGGCAGCGCTAGACGGACGGACCAAGTTTTAAGCCAATCCTAGATAGGCCGCATCCTTCCTGCAGGCATGAGACTTTACGACGAGCCATTTATCTGTTTAGTTTTAAAAAGAAACCACTGAATAAAATCACATAATATAAACGCTTATAAAGGGCTCCGTAGTTTTCGCGAGGCATTGTGCACATGGGGTTGAGGTCAACGACCCCGCCAACTAAAAGATGACGTTAAACTCTGAAAACTAGCGAAGTATCAAAAATGTCGAAGGCTAAATGTATCATACTTGTTTACCCTCCCCTAAACCCTCGGAGCCCTTACCTTGGGGTTGAAAGCGGGGTAGGGTATGGTACACATTGGCAACAGATCTGATAGTGCGGATGCATGTATATATTAATGTCAGAAGGGTTTTGAGGCGAGTGTAGTACATCCAGATGTTTCACGATCTCAGATCTGTAGCGTATACCGTAGTTAGGCCATCGTAGCCCTGCTTATAGTTTGCAGGCCTATTCGTTTGGCTGTTAAGCCAGACCGTATACCCTGGATGAAGGGATGGATGGATGGATAGATGGAAGGATGGGTGGATAAATGAAGGGATAGATGGATATCTCTCGCATATATCTGAGCCAGAGGTGGAAGACATCCAAAGTCCATTATAAAACTAATCAAAGGCATATCGCGTTCCAGTGAATGTAGGCGACTTATTTGTATGTATGTATGTTTGTGTGTGTATGTATGCATGCGTATATTATGTGTATGTATGTATGCATGCATAATGTATGTATGTATATGTATGGGTAAATGTATGCATGTAAGTATGCATGTGTGTATGTGCATGTATATGTATATATATGTATGTGTGTATGTATGCATGCGTATGTATGTATGTAGTTGCACATATCATCCTATTACACTACATTGCATTATATGTCATGTATAGCATTCCTCTGTTTCTTACCTGCTGGATGACAAAAGCATCTCCGAGTTCAAGGAAGATCGTGTAGACGAGAACTCCTAAAAGGCCTAACTGGACTACAGTCGCCATTTTGCAATTGCCTAAACGGTCCTTAGGAAAGGCTAACATTCTTCGGAATCGGCCTAAATTATTTTCCCAGAATAGACCTAAGACTCCTCAACACGACCCTCAAAATCTCTCTTCCGGCACAAGCCTTCCCAATAATTTCGTCTAAAAAGGCCTAAGATCGTGCGAATAGGCCTCAGAGTTCCGTCTGCAAGACAGGTTTCTCTTTCTTCCTCTTTGGCGAAGAATGTTCTAATGCAGAAGCGTTCTTTCTCGAGCGAACCGGTTTTTATCGACCTGTTCTCAATTAACTTCTGTCTTTTTGGAAACTTCTAGATACCTTCGACATAGTCCTGTTGTGTCTAGAATAGACTTGTTGCCTTTGGAATTGATCTGTTGTCCTTGAAATAGACCTGTTGTTCTTGGAATAGACCTGTTATCCTTGGAGTAAACGTGTTGTTCTCTTAGTAGACCCGTTGTCTGCTACAACGGACTGTGCCTTCTGAATAGATTTAATCTAAATCTTTTACGAATGCAACGTACTTTTCCTAAGAGATTAGTCTTTACAACGCCATCTCTTAGAAGAGCAGGCGTTAGAAGACGATCTCTTACTGGGCATCTCTTAGCAGACCATTTTCTTTATGTTGCTTGTCCAGTAATGTGTCCTTCACCTAATTGTTTTCTTAGCAGACCATGCAGTTCTCTTTTACACCAGTTCTTTTATACGGATAAGTTCTTCCGTCTAAACTGGACCAGTTCTTTTTGCGATATATACCACTCTCGCTCTGTCTCACTCTGTCTGCCTGTCTGTCTGTCTGTCTAGCTGTCTGTCTGTCTGTCTTTCTGTCTCTGTCTCACTATCTCTATCTCTATCTCGCTGTCGTTTCGCTACACGTAGTTCGCTACTCGTGTATGCTCGGCGTCATGTAGCCGACTGCGTTGTAAGATTAACATTACCCGCTTTAAGTGAATACGGCCAGACGAACGGTTGGATGGGTGGATGGGTGGGAGGTTGGTTTTCGGTCGATGCCTATGGTTCATTTACTCGAACTCCTTAGAGTCATGGACATCACCTGTTTTCAGTTCTTCCTTTCTTCCGTCCTTCCGTCCTTCCGCATGCATGTCTTTGTGAATGCATCTATTTATTACTGTCTCTCCGTGTCTGTCTGTCTGTCTGTATGTCTGTCTGTCTGTCTGTCTTATCATTCCTCTGTTCGCCTCTTTCGATTGTTATTTTCTTTCAGTTTTGTTTTTTTGCATATTTATACATGTGCATCCGGCTGTTGTTCTATGTCTATCTGAGTTCTGTATGTTTGATGTGTATGTCCGCCTGTCTATCTGTCTATCTGTCAGTCTTGCTGCCCGTTCCAGTTAAGAGTTCGCTCGGCTCCACTGACACTGGTGACCTCACTAATTAGAACGGGATTCTTCCAGGGCAAAGCGAAGATGTTGTCAGTATGTGATAGCCGTAAGCCAAACCAGATTTACTTAAGGCTATCACCAACAGACTGACAGTTTTACGTGTACCGCGTGTGACAGCGCTGGGCACTCTTAGAAGTCGCGTGAGATAAACGTTTACCTAACTTTATTACGCGCATACATTAATTAGCTAAGAAGTTATGTTAAACGTGCAAATTAAAACCGTTTTCTGCAGAAGAAGAAGACATTTACAGACGTCTGAGTTTTCGGTGTGATTTTGCGTTTGTGAAATCAGGAGCATAATAAGTGTACTGATACTTTTAAGATGGTCCGCCCCTCTTGGCGTGGAGCCGAACGAACTTCTTTTGCCAACGAGCTCCTGTTTTGCATGCGCATGTTACCCCATTTGACGCTGGACAAATTAAATTCTTGTACTCTCCGAATTTAATGCGTGAATTGAGAAGTTTAACATACTCCAAATTACAAACGTGTATCTTTTGCTCTTGGCATGAAACTGATTTAAATGAGTTGTTGCATAATATCTTCACATCTCGTCTATGTTTATCTCCAGCGTATACAGCTAATGTGCTGGCTCTGCAGTTCCAGCCTACTTTAAATGAGCTGCTTGACAGCCAAATTTCCTTCAGAAATAAGAGAGTAGTAAGGCTAGTAGTAGTTCCAATGTTTAACGACATCTTATGGCATCAAAGGCCGTTGACGTCGCCCTCCTCCTTTATTCAGACTCGGGACTGGCACTACCCCCAAACAAGACAGTGGCGGAGTTAGTAGTAGAGCTCGCGTTACAGCCGTGATTTAACTCTACCATTTCTGAAGCTCTACGTCACAGATATCAGTTGGTGGCGCCACTCTCGTCTTGCGGTGGACCATAGGGGCCTATTAGGTTTAAGCAACAGTGCGAACTTGTGCAAATTCTTGTTTCATCTGCCAAATTTGCATATTTAACTAAGTTAATCGTTGAACGTTCTGCATCACCAAAAACCTTGTGGATGGCCTTGAATAAGTTATTGCGTCGATAGAAGTTAAATTTATACCAGGCTGTGTACTCGGGATCCAAAGAGCTTGTCAGTAAATTCATGACCTTCTTTGCATATAAAATTTCTATTATTAGGCTGAAATGTGTTGGTTCCACTGTATCTGATAATTTTTGTATCATAATTCTTTACCTTCTTTCTTAGGTTACTTCCAGCTAACAATTCTTGCAGAAGTTCGCAAACTCATCTTTTACCCATCTAACAAAAGCGCCTCCTTGACACCATTCTTACATTTCTTGTGAGAGTGCCTTGATGCTCAGGGTCCAACCATTATATCAATTATCAATTTCTCAATGCATTAGGCATCCTTCTCCTCTGTTTTTGTTCATGTTCATCCTCTACTAAAGAAACCTTCTATCGAACCAGGCGATCTGCTTAATTAAAGACCCATCTCGGCTTTCAATTTTGTATGTACAATTCGTGACTGACGGGTATTTATGAATCGTATTCAATCTAACATATCTTCCAACTCACTAAAATCCCTCTTTTAGTCTGCATGTGGTAAGTATAAGTTTCACTCAACAGAGTCCGCCCTTCTTTCTGTTCATAATGACATCATGTGTTCTATGGATAAGGCTAGGGTGACAGCATTGGTTCTTCTTCATGGCTTATTTCAAAGATTTGAATCTCAGGCTAGCACGATCCGTGCACGGGGATTTTTAATGGCGTGGCGCCCATTCAAAGGGCAGCGGTGGTGAAGGATTTCACCCGATCAGTTCATTGAAAAAAACGAGCAGGATTGCAGCCATACGGTTGCTGTATAAAACCTTGTACCTTTACATTTACATTATTGACTTGTCTGCCGCTTTTGATACTGTGTACCACTCTCTTCTTTTACACCGTATCCACAATGGTTTGGGGCTTCTGGTCCCGCCCTACATTGGTTTGCTATTTTTCTCAGTCCACGCACTCAATCTGTATATGTCGTATTATATCGAAATAGTGTGAAGTTTGTTTATTCGAAGTTCAAAAAAGTCTATTAGCTGTAAACCATGCTGATACAATTTGTAATTCAACATTTATTTTATTAATTAATACGTCAATTGACATGTCCAATAGCAATACATAGGCCTAGGCATCACTGGCAAAGATTACAAAATGAAGCAGTGATAAAGTGCTGGCGATGTCATTTCTGTATACCTGAAATATCAACAAACCCAAAATTGGGGCCTTATGGGACTCCACATCCTACAGGTAGGCCTACATTTGTTTGTTGTGAAAGGTGATCACAGTGGGAACACGTTGCTTTCTGTTTCTAAGATAATTGGAGAACCAGTTAAGGCCGACCCCACATACATCATAATGTTCCAGCTTTTAATGAGAATTTGATAATCGACAGTATCAAATGCCTTTGATAGGTCGAAGAAAATGCAAATAGAGTAAAAGTTACTGACTAGTTTCGGTTATTTGTGTGTGTAATTCTAGCAGAATCATGAAAGTGGAGTTCCCTGAGCGAAAATTCACTACTGGTTCGTCGATAAAATATTTCTTGCCTCGAAATGCATCATTAGCCTTCGATACTTGAGAAGTATGGCAGTATTGATATCGGTCTGTAGTTACTTGAATTATTTTTTGTCCAGATTTGATGAAGGGGATCACTTTTGCAAACTTTAATTTATCAGTAACAGTACCATTAGTAACAGAACCATACATAATACATGCCAGAGATATGCCTACCGATACAGCTTCGAATGCAAATCTGGCTTGTAGGCTAATGTAGTCTACGCCCCTGCTGTGAGTACAGGGGAGTTCGCTCGCAGTGGAAGTTAATGCAATGCAAATGGGCGAAGTTGGTGAATCTTTTAAGAACGGTTTAAAGGATATCTTGCATTCTCCAATATTTCCTGCTGGTATGGGACCAATTTCAGTAAAATATTTATTAAACTTTGTTGCTTTGAGCTCCTTATTAGTGATAGCTATATTACCTATAACAAAAGAGTCAGCAACCAAATAATTTTCATTTTTATTTAAGAGCATTTTAATAACAGTCGAGGTTTTTTCAGGTCATTTTTGCTAATTAATAGTAATTAATTACTAATTATTAATAATAATTATTATCGTTATATAATAATGATAATAATTGCTATATAATATTTTTATTGTATTAGTAATAAGTATTATATTACTATATTAAATTAATATATTTTTATTGTTATTATTTTTCCTCCGAAGTAGTGTATAATTATTATTTTTCCCTCTGAGAATCACATGATCCCTCGGGATTAAAAACTCATTGGAGAAGGGGTAAAAGCAACTGCATTGAAGCGTTGAAATGTCAATGCGAAGCGTTAAAAATTATTATTATTATTATTAGTAGTAGTAGTAGTAGTAGTAGTAGTAGTAGTGGTAGTAGTAGTAGTAGTAGTAGTAGTAGTGGTGGTGGTAGTAGTAGTAGTAGTATTGGTAATAGTAGTAGTAGTAGTAGTAGTAGTAGTAGTAGTAGTAGTAGTAGTAGTAGTAGTAGTAGCAACAACAACAGTAGTAGTAGAAAACGTAGTAGTATTGTTGTAGCACCGATACTTTTGGCGCTTAACCAAACGAACTTTTTGCAGGCGCTTTTTCTTTGTACTTGTTACGTCACTGGACGCTGTACAAATCTTATCTTTATCTTTATCTTATCGATATCTTTCAAAATCTGTCTATTTATGTTCACAATTATGTCAGGCTCTGCCCCGTCCTATCTGTCCTCTCTAGTTAAACCTTGTACTTCCACTGAATCCAGAAGAAGATAACGTTAAGCTTCAAAAGGGGACTTTGAAGTCAGGAGAGTTAATCTACAGTTTGGTAAAAGAATGTTTGAAGTAGTTGGTCCAGCTGAGTGGAACTCTTTCCCTGAATCTGTTCGAAGATGCTCTTCAATAGATAAATTTAAATTAAAACTTAAGACTCATTTATTCTCTCAGTACTATAACTAATTATTATGTTGTAACGCGTCCTTTGAGTAAGACATTGTTTTATTAAGGCGCGTTATAAATATAAGTTGTATTGTATTGTATTGTAAATCAAATCTTAGCACAAAGCCTGTTTAGATCAGACCAAATATATTTAAGAGAACAAGATTGTTCACTCTAAAAAAAACTGGCAGGCAGTCTAAAACTAGGTTACAGGAAAATAAACAGAAAATGATTGGCATGCACAGTCTAAAACTAGGTTACAGGAATATAAAAGGAAAGTGATTGACCAACGACCAAAACACACATGGACCCGGACGGTAGAAGGGGATCTTCGGCCGCTGAAGCTTGGGCTGCAGGACAGTGAAGATTGGCGGAGAATTGTGGACACAGCAACGCTCCAGAAAGGGGCATGCTATAGATGGTGATGATGATTATGATGGTGATGATGATGATGATGATGATGATGACGACGACGATGATGATGATGATGATGATGATGATGATGATGAAGTAAACTCTGCCCACGGTGGACGAGAGAACAGCTGTTGTATATGTTGAAGCGATGAAGCTGTTAAATACAGTGCTGTATGATGGTAATCAACCAGCATAAAATTGTAAAAAAAATTGTACACGTTTTTCTATAGCGACCATATGGCCTCCACCCGCGCACGGGTGAGATCCTTCACCACCGCCACACGCCATTTAAGGTCCCCGCGCACGGACCGTACTAGCCCGAGATTCAAATCTTTGAAATATGCCACGACCGGGCGCGAACCTGGGATCCTCACGCACCGAGGCTTCCTTGGCGTACGCACTTACTGATGCAGCTAACTAGGCCAGCATATCTGCCGTCCGCTTCGCGTAGGAGCAATTACATTATTTTGGCTTTATCGGCGTGCCATAAACTGTCCTGCTATACAGGTGTTCATATATATGCATAATGGCAAGCCGACCGACTTAACTGCTTTTGCTCGGTTAAAGTGCAGATCCTTTTTGTGCGTTGCGTGTCTGCTGCTCAAATATAAATTCATCAGATGCGTCAGCATAAGCCTGTTGTGTGACCGTACAGCTATCAACTCAAGGAATATTGGTCAACCCATCCGGAAGCTGATAGTTTTTGGTTCTAGAATGTTCTATCGTGACGCCTACAAAACCGTTTTCACAGGCGGTATTTGATATCCATCTTGCATGGATACGTTGATAGAGACGATGCAGCGTACAGCAGCAGCGGCATACTATCATGTATATATATGATTAATAAATAATAATAATCATGATAGGTCTAACAATAATAATAATAATAATAATAATAATAATAATAATAATAATAATAATAATAATAATAATAATAATAATTATTATTATTATTATTATTATTATTATTATTATTATTATTATTATTATTATTATTATTATTATTATTATTATTATTATTATTATTATACAATTTCTATAGCGTCGCAACACGGCCGAGGCAGAAAATTGGCGCTGTACATGAGTTCAAGCCAAAAGAGAAGAAATTAACTGCAGTAATAGGCCTACCATAATTTTAACCGAAACGTTTTAGACCTTTCTTAAACGTATCCAGAGATGGAGTGTTCTTCACGTGGTCAGGAAGGCTATTCCACGCAGTGGTCCAGCAGCCGAGAAACAGCTTTCGCCAAGCTGTGTGGAAGACCGTGGGACCTGCAGTAGGTTCCTCGACGAGGACCGCAGCCGACATCTGTTATTGTCTCTCATTCGGATACAAAATTCAGACTAGGCAAGATCACAGATCTAACCTGTTCAAAGAGCAATAGGAGCCCCGGACGGGGAACATCAACCCACCGCAAGCCTCGTTAGAGTGGGAATCAACCCAAGCGGTCTCCAAACTGTGGCTGGGAGCGCGGTGGGTTGGTGCGCGGCCATCTAAATAGAAGGCAGTGGTTGGTGGCGGCTTTTGCGGCAAAGGTGGTGTTGGGTGGAAACACTAGATGTATCCAAACCGATATTTTACATCTACTGCCTGTCCTCCACATAATGTTACGCAATTTACGTAAGGTTATTGTAAACGCAACTTGTGTTTGAAATTCTCGTTTAATAGTTCGAGGGTAGGGCTATACAGCTTCCATTTTGGTAGAGGGTAGTGGGACGATTTTAAAAATAGCTTGTTGGTTGTGCGGACACAGGAACGCACTTGGCGTCTGAATTTCACGGTGCATATTTGAGGCGGTTGCGGGGCTTACCAGTGAAACGTCTCATTTACAGAATTTTATCAAATTGCGTTATATCAAATTGGTTCAGCTGTCGTGAAAACAATTTCTTAGAGTTCTTTTGTAGGAAAATATACAGGAAAAAGTACTTTTCGTATTTTCTTATTTTCTAAGTTAAGGGAGCGAACAAATTACTGATGATTTCCGCTTGACAGTTTTATAGATAGGCCATGAATATTGGGCGCCATACAAATTAAGAAGCGCGAAGTAGGCCTGCAAAAATTGTTGAGTCAAAGCCGAAGGAGGTTTTGTTTTTTTAACGAAGCGAGCGTATAAGCTAGACTTGTTTATTAAGGAGAAGTGGGTGTGACGGTTTATGGGGGCGGTACAGTAAGTCTTGAAAACTCCTCTGCTGATGTGGTTGGCCTGTAAGCATCTTCATGTTAACAGCCGACTGCTTTAGTGCTGGCCATCTAAGAAGTTGTCTATAAACAACGTCCGTAAAATGACATACTTTGGACCCACTTTTTCGGCATTTGTCCGCAGTTGGCATTATCCTGCCTACCTCCTTTGCGGACGTCCACACCCCCACTGAGTACTAAGGCCTAGATTAGTACACCAAGTCTTGAAAACTCTACAGCTGTGGTTGGCCTGTAAACATCACCATGCTGCTTGAGCCTTAACCATGTAAGGGGTCGTCCATGTAGGACGTCCGCAAAAAATGACCTACTTTGGACTCCTACAACCCTCTTTTTCAGCATCTGTCCGCATTTGGCATTATCCTTCCCCACCTTCTTTTGTGGCCTAGATTAGGCCATCCTGTTGCTCTGATGTGGCAGACAGTGCAATAGGTTGGGGTATTTTGATACTACTGCATCAAGCAAATGGACTCTAATTAGATCCATCGCAATACAGATGTCTGCTGTCTGACTTAAGTTGGTGTTTATGGCACAGGCTGTACTGAAATAACTGTATGTACCAACTTTAGATACACACATCCACATTGGGCAAAACCCTCTGCCCCTTGTCTGCATTTGTGTGATCCGTTCTTACCCCTCGTTGCAGACGTCCTTTATGGACGACCCCTTAAGCGGCAAGGTTCCAGCATCCAATTAGATTGTCGCTGTGTAAGGGCCTTGATTAAGTCATGCAAAATTTCTTAGCTCCATTGATTTGTACTTAGTCATTTAATAACAGATCATGCTGGGGTGCTCCAAGCCCTGATTTAAGGCTCCCCGAGGACCTTGAAAAGACCAGTTGGATGACCTTGGCTCACGTGGATCCACATGATGGAGGCAGATCTTCACCCACTTAACTTTGGACTAGATACAGCTGTGACGGTGGCAGAGTTTGGGAAATGGCAACGCTGCATGGAGGGGCACACCACTGATGATGATGATTTAATAGTGGCACTGTCTAAATAAATAAATAAATAATAATAATAACAATGATAATAATGACAACAACAATACTAATAATGTAATTGTATGATTGAAGTCATAGTAGTAGTACTTGTAATAGTAGTAATAGTAGCATTACTAATATTAATGTCAACTGTACTTAGCTTTTGCTTACTTATTTCTCAGTAGACGGGCACAGTTCCTGTTTCGTCAACTTTTCCAGAGATGTCAAGAAGACTTCCTTCTCTTCTGACGTTTGTTCTCGCCAGACATTCACTATCGCGGCCCTACCACATCAAGAGGACACTTTTTGCTCGATCTGGTAATGATCGAAACAACAATCAAGATGATCGATCGAGCAACAATCATAGAAAATTCAGTCGAGCTTTGTATTACTTTCCTCTCTTTGGAATAATTGGAGCATGGGCTGGTTTCACTGTTTGGGAGAAACGAAGAGGTGGTGTGGAAGTCGCGTGTGAGGTCACTGCAGAGTCGGGAAGAAGAGAATTGCATAATCAGCTGTCTTTACAAGAGGCTGTGAAACAGTCCAAGCAACTTTTGAAAAACTTGATGGTGAGTTACAGAAAATCGTGTGCATGTGGTGCTTCTAAGAAGTTTTAAAAAAGCATATTGAAAGCCAGTTGCACATATTTGTGTAATGTTCAGTGTTCCACAGGCACAAATAGCTCGAGAAACATTTTAGCTTATCTTACGATGCACCTTTTTAGATCTGTTAAATTGCTTTGTGTCAGTGCTTTGGTAGGTTCTTAAAAGGCACAGTGTAAATGGCAAAATACATATATACATACATACAATGCATGGATCAATAATTATTGATCCATGCGTTGTATGTATAATAGTGCTTAAGTGTGGAATTCAAGGGGCCATACAGGTCATGCACCTCTCAGACTTGTGTGGCCAATATCTTATTTGATTGTTTTTTTGTTTGTAATTGTAGTCATAAGTTCACATTTATATAGCTCCTTTTCAACAAACTACATCAGAGTTGCTTCCAATCTGCTAACACAAGATCATGATCGAAGCGAATGGTCTTCAACTGCTGGCGAAATAGAGGCAATAAAAGACAAGAAGCTTGCAGGTTGCATGGCAGCTTGTTCCAGAATGAAGACCAGCCATGGCATAGCTACCATGTCTCATTATGGAAGTAAGGCATGGGGAACAAGTAGAATACCCTGTGCTGTCCAGTTAAGAGTTCTGCGGCCAGCTAGAGATGACACTGTAATTGGATTCTGCTTCTCTGGTTGTGCCAAAACTAGAATTGTCTTGGTGGATGAGCTCTTCGGTTGCTGGACTGAAATTTTGGAACTCTCTTCCTGCATTTGTTCATTCTGCTCAGTCTCCTGTGTCATTTCGGTCTCAACTGGAGACTTTCCATTTCAATTCGTTTATCCCCTATAGGCTACCTCTCAGTTTCAGTGGTTTGACTTGCTGAATGTTGACTTGACTGGCTTGATTTTGGCACATTGTTGGCTGATGTCTTGTGCTAAAGAAATTGCAATTACAATTACAGTACACAGAAAGACGTAGCTTCCTGTTAGTAGTTTCCCTCCTAACTTAAAAGATCTGTGCAGAACACGCTAACAAAATGTGCTGGATGAATGTCATGATGCATGCTTAAACTTACGCATGTAGTGTTTTCGATTTGTGCATTTCAGTTGGAGCACAGCTGTCCGGGACTTGTCATCACGGTAACCGTGGATGGAAAAGAAGCATGGAATGAAGGTAAAATGCAGAAGCTCTGTCTTACTCATCCAGTAAGATAAATGAAAGCTGTTTCCTACTGGGAAAAGTGTGTTTCTGTGCATATGTGAATGCGTGCATGTTTATATGTACATTTATGTATGTTTGGAAGTGTATGTGTGTGTATGTGTATCTATGTATGTATGTTTACCTGTTTGTCTATCTGTCAGTACATACTAGAAAAGCTGATAACATCATCAGAGTAAATAAGGCATGTCTCATAATTTAAACTGGAAAGGACAATGTCCATAAGTTTCTGAAACATAGCATTACAGAGATCAAGCGGCATGATGCAGCATCAAAATTTTCCCCTTTGTGTAACAAAAAAGTTTGCATCTTGAGGGTCGATCGCCACCTGATAATACCCACTGCGCAGATCCAAGGTGCTAAACCAGCCAGCTACCAAAAGAGCGTCCAAATAGTCATCAACTCTTAGCTGCGGATATGAGGCCTTTCTCATTCTAGCATTCAGTTGCCAGTAATCTATATAAAATCACACAGACTCATTCTTCTTCTTTGCCAAGACTATTTTAGCTGCCCATTTGCATAACACCATCGGCCAACATTCGTTTCAGATGCTCATCTATAGCAACCTTGTATATGTGTGGTTGTCTGTGCAACGGCCGTCTAACTGGTTTGTAAATCCCCAGTGTCTGTATGATGTTTACGTACATCTGTTCTGCCCAAATTGCCCTCTCCACTGAAAAATATGTCTGCATACTCATAAAGCAAGAGAAGGCAGGATGAAGTTCAGGATGAAGGTAGTTCCTGTCTTTCTTTGGCAGTTAAAATCAAAATATTAACTTGATAACAGTATTAATCTAAACATGCAAGAATTATCAAGCAAAATCCATGTTGAGAGAAACAGTTTGCCAAAATACGTACATGTATGATGTATATATGTTTGCATGCATGTGTGATGTATGTATGTAGTTTGAAAGCATACATGCATATATCTGGACAATTGTACTGAATTACAAATGTTGGAAATGATTTTTCACATTGAATGCTATAAATGGTTGGTTATATAGCATTTCAGTGTTGTAAACAGCTGATTATAGTGTATCTTAAATGTTGTACAGTTGTTATACTACTTAATGTATTCATGGTTAACTTGTAGGTTTTGGCTTGGCTGATGTTGAGAATGGAGTTCCTTGTACGCCTTCAACGGTTATGAGAATTGCGAGCATCAGCAAACCATTGACAATGGCTGCAGTTGCAAAACTCTGGGAGGAGAACAAACTTGATCTTGATCGTCCTATCCAATATTATGTTCCTTCATGGCCGGAGAAGTATTTTGAGGGTGAAAAAGTGAGGTTTAAAAAATTGTAAGAGTTAAAGGTTAGGATTGGATTAGTTGAGGTTGAATTGAGATTTGATATGACTGTAGAGAAAAGGACTGGAATGGTGTAAATTACTATAGTTTGGATTTGAAGAAGTATTTTCGAGGACAAAAGGGGGTTTCAATAGTGTTTACAAACTAAAACAATGAGCTTGTCACCGGTGACTGTTCTAATTCTCCAAACTATGACTGCTAAATGATAAATTTTGTGATCTTATTGACAATTCTAACATCACTGTGGTTTGCGTAGAGAGCACCACTGATGAGTTTATCTTGGAGTGGCGCTATACAAATTTTAAATTACGAATTACAAACAACGGGTGAAAGTAAGGATTGTATTGGCTGAGGCTGGGTTGGATTAGGCTTTAATATGATTAGAAAAAATTGGAATAGTTTAAATTGCCATAGTTTAGATTTAGTTAAGATTTGATTGGGTTCAATTAAGAATTGGTTTGATTAAAGTTTGACTGATTTTGATGAAGATTTGATTGGTTCAACTGAGAGTGGATTTGATTAGGATTTGCAGGTGTATATATATATATATATATACCATCTGCCATATATAGTATTTTGGGCATATATAGTATTTTAGTATATTGGGCATTTTTTGAGCTTCTTTTGGGAACCTCCTTTAAATCCAACATGAATTGAGGTTTTAATTTTATTAGGATATGATTGGGTTGGATTAGGTTAAGATTCAATATGATTAGATATTAGATTAGATTAAATTTCAGTTGTTGGTTGTTTGCATTTATTGGTCATAGGTTACCGTAACAACGCGGCACCTGGTGTCGATGTTGGGCGGAATACGAAATTACGACAAAGAGTGCAACGACCTTGAGTCGAAGAAGTTGAAGGCCAAGGTGAGGAGAAGTCATGGTGAGGAAAGGTCAAGACAAGGAGATGTCAAGAAGAGTGAGAAGAGATCAGGATGAGAAGTGGTCAGAGTGAGGAGAGGACAAGGTTACTCAAGCATTATATAGCACTTTGGCTGATGTTGAAGATGCTATATAAGTATTTCTGTAACATTATATTACATTGCATTACTTTATGTTAACTCATAAGCTTCTAAATTAATCAGTCCACCTGTAGTATATTTAATTGTAAACAGGACAAGTCAGAACTAAACGGGTCTAATGACCCTTTATGTGTCCTACCATCTGACACGCTAACAGTAGCATGTAATGTTTTAGTTGTAATAATTCAGCTGGCCTGTCACTTCGTTGCGAGTTGGAATTTATTTATTTATTGCAGTGACTGAGGCCTCAAAAGTCCGAGGGGCAAAAACAAGCCAGGTTAACCAAAACTTTGGGCATCCAAAACTAGAGGGGCAACCCAAAATGCTGGTACCACAGAAATTCCAGGGCTTGGTGAACTTACTTAACATGATTCTGTAGCACCAAGGAGGGAAAGAAGGAATGAAGAGGAGAGAGGGAAGAAAAGAAGAAAGACGGAGGGAGGGAAGAAGGAGTAAAAAAAGGCCTAAGTATTGGATGGAAGAAAGGAATGAAGGAAGGAAAGAAGGAAGGAAGGAAAGAAGAGAGGAAAGAAAGGACAGAGGAGGGAAGTAGGAAAGAAAGAAGAAAGAAAGGAAGGAGGGAAAGAAGAATGGAAGAAGGAAGGAAGGAATTATTACTGTCTTCAGCCTAATGGTTATTGTCATGGTTGTTTTGCAAATTGTTTGTCAAAAGGAGAAGAAAAAGGACAAGGACAAAAAGAAAGACAAAAGCAAGGACAAGGATGATGACAATGAAAAGGGCAAAAACAAGGACAAAAACAAAGACAAGGGTGATGATAAAGAGAAAGACAAGCACAAGGACAAGGGTGATGGCAAAGAAAAAGACAAAAACAAGGACAAGAACAAGGACAAAAACAAGGACAATGGTGATGATAAAGAAAAAGACAAAAACAAGGACAAGAAAAAGGACAAAAACAAGGACAATGGTGATGATAAAGAAAAAGACAAAAACAAGGACAAAAATAAGGACAAAAACAAGGAGAAGGATGATGATAAAGAGAAAGACAAGAAAAAGGACAAAAATGGCAAAAATAGAGACAAAAGCAAGGATAAAAAGGATGAGGACAAGGACAAAAAGGACAAGAATAAGGATGATCACAAGGAGAAGGGCGAGAAGAAGCATAAGGATGTGAAGAAGAAAGACAAAGATGAGAAGGACAAGAAGGACGATTCTGAGTTTAAGGAGTTCTACCTGAAGAAGCACTGGTCTTCTGTGTCGGAGTCTCTGGAACTCTTCAAGGATGACGAGCTCTGCTGCAGACCAGGTTGGCCCTCCTTAAAAGTAGTGTCTGATAGCAGTGGACACTTTGTAGTAATACAGTAGTAATAATGTAGTGTCCAGAATATTGTAGTAACTAGCTTTTCTAGTAATTAGCTTTTGTAGAAAGTAGCTTTTGAAGTCGGGAGCTGTTGTAGTAATTAGTCTCTGTAGTAATTAGTTTTGAATTCGGGAGCTGTTGTAGTAATTAGTCTCTGTAGTAATTAGTTTTTGTAGTAACAGTCTCTTTAGCAATTAGCTTTTGTTGGAACTAGCTTTTGTAGTCATCGGCATTTGTAGTAATTAGTCTGCATAGTATGTAGTTTTGTAACAAGGACCTCTTGCAGTACTTAGCTTTTTTATCAAGTAGCTTTGGTAATCAATTTTTTTATTTTAAGTAATTAGTCTGTGTAATAATTAGCTTATGTAGCGTTTAGCCTGTGTAGTAATTACTAATTTTGGTAATATATTGAGAATAAATCCATAAGAATAACTGAGCATTTTATTGTTGTTGTCATCTTTTAGTGTTACAGTAATATTATCAGTATATTATCATCCTGTCTTAGAGAGCTACTTATTTCAGTGTCATCCTTACCTGGCCACAGACTGCTTCTCTTTGCAACAAAGGATGATCTGGTTGTTCCTGTGTTCTGTACTTCCACAATAAAACATGGAAGCTTTGCCTAGTCGGCCTCTCATTCTGGAACATGCTTCCATGCAACCTGCAACATGAGCTGCTTCTGCTTCCTATGCCTCTATTTTGCTGGTGGTTAAAGACCATTCTATTCAATCGTGTCTTCTGTTGCCAGGCCTGGAGCACCTTTGCTGAGTTTTCTTGAAGAGGCATTATATGACTATGCATTATCACAAGATATTCTGAGACCTTACCTTGTATGCTCACCAGGCAGCTGGGAAGCTAGGATAGGCTGTTTGCTACCGTGTATGAGCCTGTTTACAATATTTTAACTGGTAATATTAATTAGCAGTTAACCTGTAATCATTCATACAGGTAGTGAATATCTGTACTCTACTCACACCTGGACGCTGGTTAGTGCTGTCATCGAAGGGGCTTCAGGGAAGACTTTCCTGCAGGTGATGAACGAACTCTTCAAAGATCTCGGTCTGATGAACACCTATCTGGACGAGCCAATGACAGTCATACAGAATCGGGCCAGGTAAATTTCTCATAATTTAAATTATCATCTAGGTCCTAGCAAATTCTTGTCCAGGTCAAGCCTTGTGAATTCTCATAAAGGTAAATTCCAGTCAAGGTAAATTCTCATCTGGGTTAATTCTTGTTCATGTAGATTCTCACATAGATATTAGTATTGAGAATACAGATGTTAACATAGTTGTTAATATCAATTAATCAGATATAAATATAAATATTGATAGTACTATCATTTCGATATTTTGCTAACACGATTTTGATATGTTCTATTTTAGGTATTATGTCATGAACAAGAAAGGCCATCTGGCGAATGCCCCATTCGTTGACAACTCCTACAAATGGGCAGGGGGTGGCCTGCTGTCGACTTCTCGTGACCTCTGTCGCTTTGGCAATGCGATGCTTTTCAGCTTCCAGGCCCCATCACCAGGTGGTGGAACCACGGGCTTTCTGCGCCCAGAAACTGTCAGCACTCTTTGGTCACCAGTGGAGAAAACGCGCTGCAGCTGGGATAGCTACGGGTTTTACGGGATGGGTTGGGGTACAATCCCTTTCAGTGAACGCCCACCCTTCACCCGTGAGCAGCGGCAGTATTTTAGCCATACAGGTGGGGCAGTTGGTGCTTCGAGCGTACTTCTTATTCTGCCCAGCAGTGCAGAAGTAATTCCGGCCAGTGGTGTTCCACCGTGTGGAGTGGTCGTTGCAATAATTGTGAATATGCAGTCGGTAAGTATGAATCGGTTGGCGCTGGATGTTGCAAAGATGTTTGAACGGGTTGAGGACGTATAGGGAACTTGGGAATGGTTTCTTGTGCTGCTGTTTGCTATTTGATAACAAAGCAGTTTTCTTTCTACTCCAGCTGCCCTGTATTAAACGGTTTTTCTAGTTATCTTGGCTCCAAGCAGTTAGTTTTTTAGCTGTCCAGTTTGGATTTCTGTAACATATTGAATTGGATCAAAATACTGTAGGGCTTAGAAAAATGGATCTGATTTGGCAACCTTAACAAGAAAGTCCTTCACTGTACATTCACCTGATTTATAGCTGCTTCTGATATGTCATGTATTTGAGGAAGGTTGTAATTACTTCATACGATCTTATTGATAAATTTATTAATATCTATTGCTTTAAGTTTAACCTTGCACTGTGAAAGCTACAGTAGTTGGACAGGTTTCAGGGCCCAGTACATTTTCAATATCAGTCGCTTTTGTGTTTTGTTGGGGAAAACATTCTATTTGACAACCCTGTGTTTAGGCCCTCGTCTTGCCTCATACACAATAATCGTAATTGTAATCTCAAGATTTCTACAGTGCCCAACGAAAGCCACGTCGTGGGGACCAGCTTATTCAAAGGCGCTCAGTCAAAACCAAATCAATAGGCAAAAGGGGTTCGATTCCAGGTCGAGATCCAAGTCAGGAGAGAGAAGCCTATCAGTTTGTTTTTCTAACTTGTGTTAAAATCTGTCATGAACTTATTTTAAATACTACAGTAAAGCTAGGCTGTCTTGTTTGAACGGTCGTTAGGAATGCATAGTCTGCTGAGCGCCTTGTTTTGTGAACGAATCCGGCGACGTAAATCTTGTAGTTTGTATTGATGTATATTTCGTTTAGGTTAATAAAAGTTTACATGTATTTGTACACAAGAATCGGTAAGTAAGCTTACTGATAACGCAAGAAATTGCGTGCTTGAATATCAATAACTGTGCGGACTCATTTCTTTCGCGGAAAGGCAAAGCGCCTACGTGTGCTGTCGCTTACAAGACTGCAGATTTAGGGGACCGAACGGAACTTGGCTTTGCGTTGTTATATTTATAAGAAGTCTGACTTGGGGCGAAAAATGTGTAAATTGATCCCCACACTTGTCCAGAAACTTCCAAATCAAGACCTATGTATCTGGCCTGAACCATCGTATCAGCCCCATTGAAACGGGCAGGGGTGGTGAAGGGTCTCACCCGATTAATTCATTGAAAAATGAGCAGGGTCGAGGCCATACGGTCGCTATAGAAAAACACGTACATTTATATTTATTTGCAACTGTGTCGGTTAGGCATACCGTGGCATCCTAGCATAGTGAAAGAAATTCTCAACGTGAACAAGAACCTGTAGGTCGTACGAACTGACTGATCAGGTGCGGTTGAGCACTGTATGTCTAATCAGTCCATGTACACATCAACTGTAAGTGAATGTGTCTACCTAAGACATGTCTGTCATAAAACGTAGCTGTTCAGTCCACAGTTTGGGTGTTGTGTTTGACTCCAACCAGTCAGTGTTAACTCTGTAAAAAAATCCGTAACATCCGCAGGATTAGGCGCCACATTTCCTTTTCTGCTTTGGCTTGTTTGGCCTCCAGCCGCTTTGACTGTTGCAAGTCACTTCTCACAGACATTTTATAGTACATGTATGATTATCTCGCCGATTCAAAAATATTGCTCTGGCTTACCGTGGAAAAGCGGATAATTTTCAAGACCAGCCTAATCGCATGTAAACTACATATCAGCCAACCTCGCTATCTTCACTCACTGCTTGCTTCTGATACCTATTCCGTGAACAAAATCAACGCAGTGGGAGTGCCTTTTCTACACGTCACTGACCCTACTGCACTGTACACGGAACTCTGCAACGTTTCTGTTGGCTTTCAGATCTGTACGAATATCTGGTCTTTTCCTAGACTTGTTATCCCGTAGGCTGTTTTTTTTTGTTTTCACGGATTCCCCTCTGGCGTTCGACAGGGCTCGTCGTTGAATTTGGCTTGCAAGCCGATTTTGCTCAGTAGCATTATTACAGTGGCGTTATGGAAGTTCTCAGATCATTATTGTTATTATAGTGCAGCACTAAAGATGTGGTGTTATGTTTGCATTTTACAATGTGATACTGGTCTCGTTTTTAGAGACTCTAGGCGAGAGAGAGAGAGAGAGAGAGAGAGAGAGAGAGAGAGAGAGAAAAGAGAGAGAGAGAGAGAGAGAGAGAGAGAGAGAGAGAGAGAGAGAGAGAGAGGTAATGACACGAAGGAAGACATGCATTGATTGGACTTACTGCATACAGATAGATAGAAAAGGACCGACAGACAACCGGACGAACGAACAGAGCGAGAGTAATTGATGAATTTGGGGCGGAGTACGAAAGGTTGTGACGGCGTTGGCAGCATTAATGATGATCGTGCACTTCGTTGCACCGTTGTAAAGGTGGCGTCATGCTGCGGCTGGTAGGAGAAACACTTCGGGTCATCGTTTGCGGCGGTGCACACAAATGTAAACAGTGCGGAAAGCGGACAGGGAGAGCTACACACATGGACATTGAGCAGTACTCGCACACAGACAATACCGACCCGTGTTTGCAGTTTGGCCCTATCGGATTGATAGCCTAACGTGTAGGGAGAGTATCAAGCCTGCCTAGTTGCGAGCTGCCTTCAAGCGTTCAACAACGGCGAGGCGTGCAGACTTCTGAAAATAGTATTGCATGCGAAACCCGCGTTCCATGGGTACAGACCAGGACTGTGTTGGATAGAAAGTATCAATGATCACACAATAAGACGTTGCCCCAAATGATTTGCGTCAGGAACTGATGATGATGATGATGGTGGTGGTGGTGGTTGTTATGGTGTTGATGGTGCTGATGATACATAGCAACTTTTCGACATCAATACTAAATTACTAATAATAATAGTAAGTAAGTAAATATGACTACTATTACCACCACCACAACCACTACTACCTATTACTACCTATTACTACTAATTAATAACGAAATAATAAGAAATTTAGGAGTCGTACGTCCATTAAGCCCCCTCCGTCAATGATCCACACAAGGAAACTCGGCCCGAGGCAGTTCAAAGATTTCAGCGCTGCTACATAAACTACTCTGCATGACCAGGTCACTCACTGTCAAAGACAGTATAAAAACTGTTGAATTGGCTAGTACCTTTGGTTACCCAACTACAAGCACTGTTAGTTTTCACTTGATTGTGTATTAAAGTCTGATTTTCAAACTGTTTTATTATACTGCATCGTTTGATTGTTCATTTTACTTTAAGTGTGCTTCTTCTACCGTTTTGTGTGCATCTATGTAAAGAGTGGGCGTTTGTCTCAAGCTAATAAAGAATACTTATTTACTTACTTAGGCGTGGAGATTTCCGCGTGTATGCTCATATTCAGGCGTCCACTTGGGTTACTGTGGCGAGGCAACGTGCATCATGAAACTTGCTTGCGGGGGAGTGGCATGAAGAGGAGCGGAAAAGCGCTCCTGTACGGTGGCACAAAGGGCCAAAAGTAAAAAGTAAGCAAGCATTATTATAAATCAAGTTGTAAAGCGCAAGATAATGTAACTAGATGCACCGCAAATACGCCACGTTAGCTAGGCACTAATCAGGTGGCATAAATAGACGAGTCTTCAGCATCTTTCGAAAGCTCTCCAGCGAATCTCAGGATTCCGAAGCGCACCAGGCAGAGGGTTCCATACTTTTGGCATTCCATAGAGCGAATGTCCTCTGGTTTTCCTGTCCATACTAGATCGTACAGTAGTTCTGGGCAGATTGCACTGTGGATTGTCCCGGCACCGATGAGTCAAGCACACAAACTTCTTTCAGGTGTATGGTGGTAGTCCATGCAGACACTATAGACCAGCGTGGCCAATTTAAAAAGGATTATCTTACGTATTGGCAGCCAGTGCAGACTTTGGAATACAGACGTAATGTGAGAAAACTTTACAACAGCAACGTAGGCTTATAACAGATAAAGCCCGTATGACAGTATTCACATATGGCCTACGTGTGGGCCAATTTCATAGGACATATGAAGCTCATATGGAAATATTGTCATATGGGAAGTAGTCTCGATGAAAGAATGAACCAGACTCTTCTTTCTTCGTGTGTCAGCAGTTACCTGATCCATTACAGCTGCCTCAGCTGGTTGTAGTGCGACTGGCACACTGTGTCGGACCCAGGATTGCTTTCGTGGGGGAAGGGGATTTCCAGAGGGGCGCCCGTTCTGGCAGCCTACCATGCACGGTTCTGGTCTGAGGGGCGCTGGCATATAACCAAGAGGGGCTGGGGCCGAAACCGCCCCTCCCCATGCCTATAGCTAAATCAACCACTGCTGGCACAGCTTGTCCACGTGGTCTTTTATTGTCAACTCAGCAGTAACAGTAACTCACAGGTCAGCCGCTGCCTTATAGAAGGAAACTGATGCGGATTGGCTCATTGATCGTAATGTCTTGTGCCGATCCAAATGAGTCTTTTCCAAGTTCATCTTCAGGCAATTGGTATTCATTCAAAGGTAGCACACAACCAGCTGAAAATACCAGATTTTAATGAAAATCTTTGGATGACAGAAGTATGCGCGTGGAACACTGAGATGCACCTGACATCATCTGCACACGAATGTGCAGTTAATCCCCAGGTTTCGATGATGGTGAAAAGTCTCGTCCCGTAGAGCCAGAAAAGCTATGGACCGAAGACGAAGCCCGTGGCACACCGGAGTCCAGGCGGACGATTCGAAGACAGCCAGCCGTCTTTGGAACTGAACAGGCTGCGTGCGGTCTGCCAGAAATACCTTCACCCACTGCAACGCTTTCCAATCGACACCACGCTGCTTCTGAAGTTCATAGAGCAGAACTTCAAGGTCACCAGTGTCAAAGGCCACGGCTCTTAGATCTAGTAGGTCTATAGGAAAGTGACGCGTCGACCATCAGTCGAATTCAAGAGATCTGTTATTATACGAATCAGAGCTGTTCCAGCTGAATGATGACAACGCTATGTTGATTACAGGTATGGGATCGAACTGTTACCACGCAAACACCCAGTCAGCTGCTCGGATACGATTCACTGCACTGTCTTTACCTAAAGATAGACTGAAAATCGGTCTGTAGTTTTTCTGAGCTCACCTGGGTTCAGCGCTGGTGTGGTAAATGCAGGACGCTGCGTGTGCAACGGGAAGGAGTGAAACGGAGATAAGTGAAAGAGAAGGGGGAAATGGAGGGGAAGTAATAAAGTGGGGCGAATGAAACTGGAAGTGTACTGCACAGCAAAGTGAGACGGGGAGGGACTGAAGCGCATTAGAGGGAGTGAGTGGGGAGAGAGCGAAAATGGAAGTCTGTACTATAGCGTTTATATGGCATGAGCATTGGCCCTTGTGTGCCACCATATTTTCAGACGAATCTGCCTTCCCTTCTGCCTTGCTCCGTTCATCACTCCCTTCCTTTTATTCTTTCTTCCTTCCTTCTTTTCTTCTGGGACTAGTTTCTAGGCTTCTCGCCAACAAGCATTGTTCAGCAGTCGATGCTTTAGGAAGTTAAGAACTGAGGAAACTGTTCAGAACTTAAACCTGTAGAAAGGTGCGTACTTCGAAAGAGGGTACTTTGAAAGCTGCGTACTTCGAGAGCAGTAGCGTACTTCGATAGCAGCGTTCGATAGAAACGTACCTCGAAAGCTGGTAGTTTCGAGAGCTGCGTACTTGATAAAGCGTTCGCCAAAGCGCCTCTGTGCCTGCGGATGCCGGTTCGCATACCGATCGTGATTCTATTTAAGAGATTTTAACCTGGAGCTAGCACGGTCCATACGCGGGGATCTAAAATGGCGTGGCGTCCGTTCAAATAGGCAGCGGTTGTGAAGGATCTCACCCGATAAATTCGTTGAAACATGAGTCGAGTCGAGGCCATACGATCGTTATAGAAAAACCTGTACATTTACATTTACATGTTCAGAGCGGCGTCCAGTCTTCATCCTCGCCCTATCTGGGTTGTGTATGGATTTGCTTGGTAAAGAGGGTAAGGCGTCGATCGGTCTGAGCTGCGCTGTATGGAAATTCGTTTCATCTCTAAGTTTCGGTGTGTCTGCTTATCCATGTCTGTGTTAGTCTGTGTGTATGTGTGTCGCTCATTCTAGTAGCTGTATACACTGTACACGTGTGTTTTGTTGTCTCACTGCTGCCTCTGCTTCGACGTGTTTGAACCACTCCATACCATTACTCTTCCTCCTAGTCCTTCTCCTTCTCCTACTCCTACTCCCACTACTTCTCCATCATTTAGGAGGAAGCGGAGGAATAAAGCTGGCTATGGCTTTGGCAACGTCAGCCAATCAGGCGTCTTAGCACTCGAAGTACGCAGAGCCAACTGTGGGTTAACGACCTGCTCAGCTCTGGATCTCCGGCTGCTGCTGCGGCAGAGATCTCTCCCTCCATCCGTCCGTCCATCCACCGCTTGTTTATTTGTACCACTTGGAAACTCATGTTGTATAAATCTATTATACGAACTTGATTGTACGTGTGTATATAATTATGAAATTATCATTGTCTGTAAACGTAAATGTGCTTGTTTTTCTACAGCGACCGTGTGGCCTCGACCTTGCTCATTCTTCAATGTGCATTAAAGGGTTGTGATTTGACTAACTTATGTGTGAATATATACATATAAGAAAAGTTATACAATTACTGTTATATGTGTTTTGAATATAATCATATGTGAACAGTTCATACAAAATATATGAGCATGATTATGATTACATGATTATGTTACATGATTATGTTACATGATTATGTTACATGATTATGTTACATGATTATGTTACACGATTATAAATAATAAGAACATGTCGTATATCTAAGACTGAGTGTAGTAATACGAACGTGAATCTATAATATGAAAATATTATACATGCATGTAATCAACGGATTAAAGCCTACCAATCTTTTGTGGCACGTGAAGATAATACGTGTGCACATCCTATAATGAAACCTGACCTTGTTAGGCCTATTTTATCTCACGTAATTGCAGCCCTTTGAATATATATATACACAGGCGTATATGTACATGAGTGTATATATTTTAACCTATATATATATATATATATATATATAGGCCTACATACAAAGAGAGATTTAATTAGTGGGGTCTAGCTTTTACGAAGATTGGTGTTTTGACTGACTGATAGACTAGCTTTGTCTGTAGAGACTGTTTGCAAACGTGTAAACCACGTGCCAATCTCTGTCGGAAACTTAGAAGATGCGGCCATTCTATGAGCTTCAATGTGAAGAAGTTGGATAATTTTCATGCATTCAGCTGACTTCGAAAATTAGTTAACTCGATTATGCTCTGTACTGCGATAGTAGAGGTTCGTTCTCAACCTTGTTTTCGCAGAAATATCTTGACCTAGATCGAATTGCTCTCTACTGATGTCAGTCTGCTATCGAAACTGCGTATTCACTCTGTTCTTGTTGCGTTTTCCGCAGGACTATTTTGACCTAGATACAACATGGTGTAAGAGCGGTTCTTCTAGCGATGGAAGCTGCTTGCTTGAATGAAGGCATACGGAGCGTTTTTTAAGCAAAGAAACCTCGTAACCATGAGATTGCAAAAAGAGTGCTCGAATCAAGTATATGCCTACCTATGGTACGCCTACCGGTTGATTTCTGCCACTATAGACTTGGATACGTATTTGGAATAAATGGGCTCGAATATGCATTCGGAAATAGATCGAGGTGAATATGAAATAGGAATTGCTATGATTCAGTGAATATTATACAGGAATCTAGCGTAATTTATATGTAAGAAATAGAGTTGAATAAGGTTGATGAATAGACAAAGTTGGGTATGAAATAAGAGCTGATGGAAATTAATACGCAAGAAGAATATAGTAAAAGGAATAGATGGTATTGAATACGAAATACGAATTGATATTACTTAATACGGTACGGAACAGGAATAGAGTAATAATCGGATTAGACCTGAATATGAAATATAAATTCAAAAAGCAACGAGAATAAGATAAATTAAGAGAAATGAAGAGTAACAAAAATATATGGAGTTGAAAATGAAATACGAATTGATACAATTGACTATATAACAAGCACACAGCAACAGGGATAGAGTCGTCGTATGCGAAACAGGAATGTCAGATGGCACAGCGCAGCAGCAGTTCCGTTTCTTCTTACAACCAATCGAAGCCACGAATCAGAAAAACTCCTCACGATTCTCAAAAGTTCACCAACTTCGGTTATCGCAGCAGCTCAGCCTGCTGTCCTCGACCGGTGGACGAAGACGCGTCTCCTCTGTCCTCAGAAGCTGGTTACTGTGCCGAGGACCGGCGCTCAACAGCGACCGGTTACTCCAGACGGGGTCGTTCTGCAGAACCTCGCCTCGAAAAGATGAAAACCGGAAGTACGGTTATACCGTCGTGTGGCACTCCTGCCGGTACGTTTCTCGAAGTCCCGCCCATGCGATCTGATATCCCGGACCTCAAGGAAACGATTCCAGAAGCGGATGACAGCGACCTTAAAGCTACAAAAACTGGATTCGAACCAATTCACCGTCGATCCGCAACCTTCGCGGAACCTCGGCTTTCCTTCAGCTCCGAGGCGACCTCTTTGATTCAGGGCAATCGCACGAAGTTCCAATCGCTGCAGCGTCTGCTATCGCAGAACTCGGCTGGTCCTCTAGATACGCGTCACGGCGACTCTGCCCCGGGTGAGCAGGATCCAAATTTCGTGTCGTCCGAATCCTGTGGGATTGTTCCCGCAACGATATCGTCGAAACAGGTGATCACTCTTGACTCGGTCGCCGGAAATTCCTCGCCGACGCCTCATGCGCCCCGGGAATATCCGGAATCCGCTTCGTTGACTCCACGGAAGTGGATCTTCTCCGTGGGGCGCGAGGAGTGCTTGCGGAAGGAGCAAGCAACGCTGAGCGTTGAGCGGGAACAAGTGCCCTACCAAGCCGTCACGATTGAACGAGAACCGGTGCGTGTTCAGCACCAGGCCGTCACAGCTGCACGAGAACCGATGCATATTCAGCACCAAGCAGTCACGGTTGAACGGGAAGCTATGCCCAGGCACCACCAGACCGTAGCCGTCAGTCGAAGCCGAACGTGGAGCTTCCCGGACAAGCTGATGGAGAATGCGAATCATCGTCGAGCGGTCAAGAACAAAAACCTCACTGTTCGCCAGACAAGCCTGGTTGAGTCGCCGATGGATGGATCGAAGCAGAAAGAAGAAGAGGAGGAAGAAGATGCTCGACAGAGGGCGACTGTGTTGGGAGGAGGAAGAATCGGAGAAGTAGGTGAGGAGCTGAGAAAGGAGGAAGAACAGGCAGCATCAGCAGCAGCAGCGCCAGCAGCAGCAGCAGAAGAGGAACATCCTCTGAAGAGTCAGGAATTGAACCGGAAGGACATGGGGGAAAAGTAAGGACTCTTTGTATGTGTATTTGTATGTGCATGTATGTGTATGTTGATTTATATGTGCTTGTATGTGATGAATGTATGTGTATGTGTGTATCTGGTGCATATGCATTTGTGCCCATCAGAGATTAATAAAGGCGCTATACAGATATTCAGATGCATACATTTTTTACACATACATCAGTATGTTATGTTTGGACCCTTTAAAGCTTCGTCCGTCCGTCCATCCGTCCATATATGTATGCATGTATGTAAGTATGCATGCTCGTATGTTTGTATGGATGTACGTATGCTTATGTATGTATGAATGTATGTATGTATGAATGTATTCATACATACATGCATAGGTACATACCATACTATGCAAAGCATTACGGACGAAATTTATACAGACTTCGACAGGGTCAGGCTCGTAAACAATGTCCTCGCATTGGCGGTGCTTCTGAAACAGTGCCCGCATATGCTTGGGATAAACACACAGGAAGAGCTCGCCCTTAAACGCATCTGAAACTGATGCCCTTTTGAGTATTTTGGTCTAGGCTTCCCGACCGCCTGTCGATCGCTATGGCTTTCAGTTACGTACTCTGCTATCACTAGATGTCGCATGATGTGTGCACTCATGGAAGCAATGTCTGAAATATTAGCCACGAACGATGTCAACTTTTCCAGACTTTTTGATGTTCAATTTAATCTCAGCAGATGAAATTTATTTTTGTTCCTAAATTATATCATTAAATTAGTTAGGCATTTTGTTGATAGATGAACTTTTTATTCATAATGAATGCTAACATCATTTTAGGCTAGTGAGGAGTGGCGTTGAGAGGTACATAGAGGTCGCTAGGAAAATTTCATTTGCATTGTATGATTGTACGACTTAAAGAAGTTTTAAGAAGGTGCAATAATTGTCCATGTACATTATTACATTAGATTGAAATTACATTACATAACATTCAGTACACTGAGAGGTTCCAGCCGCCTTTGTGAGGTTCTCTATAAATATTCAGATACATACATGACATTGCATTGAATTATATTGCTTCTGTTGCGTCGTAATACATTACATCGTGTTCCAAAACCAGGTACAAACGCAAACGCCACTAAGTGACTTTGTTTTCGTCCCGTTTTTCTAGGGTTGAAACATCGGTGGGGGGAGAGAATGAAGACAGATCCACAGTCAACGAAACTGTAGTCAGCCGTCCAGATCCAAGCACCGACAACACTCGTTAGTAAAACTTCGATGATATTTGCCTGTTGTGTTTTTCGCCTTAAAGTGTTGTCATTTGATTGCTGTGGTCGTGTTCGCGCTGCAGCCAAACAGCATTTGACCTCGGGAGCTCGTTTCTGTGAGCTTTTTTCAAGACGTTAAACAAGTGGGTGCTAGGTTACCTTTACTTTACCTCTTTATCATTACCTTTTATCATTTTGCTTCCGAGGAGTTTCTACAGAGTGTGTAAACAAGTGTGCTACCTTTACCTTCAATATGCCTTTAATCATTGACCTTCTGAGCTCAACAGAACGCGTAAGGAAATTTGCTATCTTTTCCGTTTGCCACAATAAGTAATTTTGTAATGAATTTTTCATCAAAAACTTGACGTGAAGAAACTGCAAAGCGGAATGAAAGTTGCCTGTGCTTCATTCATTCTGGCTGTAATTTTAGTCTAACGACACGTAACGTATTAAGGCGCCATATAAATGTTCATACTAGGACGTATGCAGAAAGAAGTGCTGTAACAATTCATTTAATCGTTCTGTGTGAACATGCCTAACTTGGACAGCTCATATCTATGGCGTGATTAGCGGGTTTTGCCGAGGGTCTGTTGGGTAACTTCCACGAAATCTGTTATCAGAATGTTGCCTGCCTCTATCAAGTGAGAGCTTTATATAAGTTGGCTCCAGCTGAGTTTGAATCCAGTACAGTAAAACCTCGTTACATGGCGCGCACCGTTATATCAGACGCGAGCCGAGTTACACGCATAGTGCATGTCTAATAAAGGTAAAGGTGGGATGCAGGGATGCATTTCCTACGACCCCATATCACGTATGGTCTACTTCAACAGTTATATAGCGCCTTTTAGGAACCATTTAAAGATGAGTCAATAGCATTATATGAAAACGTGTATAAGTTTTCTAAGCAGAGCTTTGTAATTAACGTTAGAGGTATCCTGTTCACTAGGGCTCTTGAGATCAAACTGACCCTACCTGACAAAAATGAAATTAATTCTATACTACATTAGTGTCCAGTGTTTAACATCTTAGTTCTCCCAGGGCCACTGACGTCGACCTTACTCTACCAAACAGGTTTTGTGTCAAACTTTGTTTATTATTACATGGTAGTTTCCGTTTAAAGATGCTTTATCATAACGAATAGTTCCTGGGAAGCTGTTTTCATCCGCCTCCGCTAAGCCCTCAAGTCGAAACCATTATTGTTCATTTAATACTTTGCTTATTGCTTTAATCGCGGTTTCCGAGTTTCGGTTTGATGAAGACAGTCAGCAGAAGGACAGGAGCAACACTCGATTATGTACGAGTCACAGTGGAACAGATTAACAGTCCAGCAGTCAGTCGATGCCTTGATCACCAGTTCATTACGACTTACTTACTGCCTGTCTGAGTGCTGCCTGTTACGTCACGCAGAAGTCACGCAGTCGTTTTAATCGAAAATCGCGTCTCTTCGTACAGGAAACCGTCGCATTGTCTTATGCTATGTTCTTAATATGTTTGATTTGATTTGATTGTAACGTAATGATAATCGTATTATTTTGACTACGTGATTGTTATTAATTACTGTAGCAACTGCCTGATTCGGACACAAACCAAGAGGTGCAGCGAAACATGACCTTGTCTTATTCAGTTGATTGACCATGCATGATTTTATTAAAGAAACAACTGGTGAAGCAGTGATGGGCCTGATTCTTATATGCCGTAACTGCATTCTTTCCATTCAACCACATTAGATCAGAGCTACCAGTCCACTAAATCTGTGTTATCTCGTAGCTTCGCCATAATGTTCTTTCATTATATTGATTGGTAGGCTAATCAGTAACTAGTAGTCACCTTTATTTTTACAAATTTAGCACTAGTAAATTTTTATTTAATCGCAGGCAGTGTCGCCACTTAAGCCATATAATTCGCCTCCTCTTTATCTAGGCTTGGGACTGGCACAACCCGAGTACGAGAGGAGCGGGGTTATTAATGTATGGCACAGATCTTTGTTCTCTTAAAGTAAGCATAACTGTAATCTTTATCGTAATCTCGAGAATTTCTAAAGCGCTACTTTAAAGCTAAGCGCTGGGCACCAGCTTATTCACAGGCGCTGCGTCGAGGCAGAGGGGATGTCCATAGATGCCATAGGAAGAACAAACTGGTTGCCAGAAGACCAGAGAGAGGAGGGAACAGAGCAGCTGTTACGGTGGGTTGTGTTTAGGCTGAGAGAAATGAGAAGGCTGTAGATTAGATGGATCAGGATAAGATGCCTTGAAAAGGTGGGACTTTAGTTTGAATGGAATGCACGTGGTGTAATAGATAGGGGGTTCAAGACAGTTGAAGGTGGGTGAACGACAGAAGTAAGACATTTTAAAGTAAGTAAGTAAGACATTTGTTAACACGCCATGTGTCCATCGGCTGAGCGAGGAATTGTAAGCAGAAGGGATAGAGGAACGGAGAATTTGCGAAATTCAGGAGGGAGATCGTTCCAGAGTCGAGGTGCGGTGTGGTGCAGTATATGGATCGGTCAGAGGACTTAAGTTGAGTAGTTACGGGCGACGGGCAATAGTGAGGTAATAGGATGAACGGGTAGAGCGGGGTGATTGGATGGTAGTTCGCCAAGATAAGTAGGTTGGGTGATATTAGAGAGAGTTATCGGGTGCTGCGTTAGAGAAAGTTTTTGATATGCATACATTCATATACATATAAGAGATTTAAGTGTCAGCAAAAAGATGGTGGACGATTGAAGAGGATTCTGTTAGACGTCTCAACGGTGTACATAAAGAAGAGAAGTGGCCATAGGACGGAACCTTGGGGGACAACACAAGACAGTGGAAGGGATTACTAGCAATGACTTGAAGAATTTACAAAAATGGAGCCGGAAGACCGGAAACAAAGAAGGGCTGTTATCAACGACGCCAAAACGGAAAGATAGTCGTTGAAGAAGTAAGTCATGATCGACTGGTCGAAGGCATCAGAAATATCGAAAGACAGAGACGAAGACTTGTTGATGACTAATGGCAGAGACTAGATTATTGATAGACAGACAAACCGAGTTTCCGTGGAGCGATGTTTAGAAAAATGCAGGTTAGTAGGGATTGAAAAGTGAGTTGGAAGAAAGGTAATCATTTAGCCGGGCAAGGACAGTGCGTTCAATTAGCTTGGATAACTAAAGAAAGTTTGGAGAATGGACGGTAAATAGAGAGGCTTTCTTTATCAAGATTTGCTTTCTTAGAAGGGGAGTGACACACGAGGATGTTTGAAAACTTGGGGAAAGACGGAGGAAAAGGAGGAGGAGGAGGAGGTAAGGAGCTTGGGAATGGGAGGGAGATTTAAGATGGAGAAGAGAGTTGACATCTTTCCAGGATTTGATGAGCTTGAATGAATAAGAGAAGAGTAGTACTTTTCATTGGCAGAAGCTGTAAGCTGTTTTCAAAAGGTGTCTAAAATTATAGTCACGTGAATGATGCTCGACTAGTATTATCGTTGTTTAGCTTAAAGATTTTTCTGCGCAGATAAGCAGCTGGAATTTAGTTTTTCCGGGTGCTTATGACTACAGCTGCCTTTCCATTTCAATCTTGCTTTTTTAAACTTCGTTATATATTTTTCTTTGTTTGGCAATGTTTTGCTTCCGCTATTTTGGCGCTTCAGATATAAAATTTGGAAAAATTCTCTTGTTAGTCTATGTATAAACTGAAAATTTCTATAACAGACATTGATAGCAGACATTGGTGTGGCCAAGGCACTATAGGAGTTGTGTTTTTCGTCTGTTGTAATGCAAAAGTAACTAATGATAATTGTAGACATTTCTTGCAGCAAATTAACTTTACTATAAAGGAGTAAGATAAGACGAGATGAGCACTTTGTCTTCCTGTAAAGCAAGGTAAGGTCGACGTCAACGGCCCTAGCAGCCACAAGATGTAATTAAAGCACTGGAAACTGCTACTCCAAGGGAGCGGATAAGGCAAATTGTTTAGTTCTGTTATTATGTGTACATTTCGTGAAGTAAGACGAGGTTGACGTCAGTGGCCTCGACAGCCATAAGATAATGTTATACATTAGATTCTACTGGTTTAGGGAATAAGTAACCATAGGATGTCGGCCTATCTGAATGTATATATCTGAATATTTATATAGGGCGTGTTCCCTCCCTCTTAGTCATCGCACTCCTTCCACCTCCTTCATCTTCCTCACTTTCCCTGCTTTGTATTCCTCGACTTTCTCTTCATACTCTTCCACCACTTCCTCCTCGTCTTCTTTTTCAACTGTTCCTTCTTCTTTCTGCTTCAGCTCCTCTTCCTTCTCCTTTTTCCACCTCTCCCTCTTCTGTTTATCTTCTTCCTTCTCTTTCTCCTCCTCTTCTTCCTCCTCCTCCTAAGCAGAAATCTGTTCCATTCGCTTAGTTTCCAATTGGATTTCCAGTAAAACGACTGGCACATCAATCAGTTTTATGAGCGAAGCAAAGTGAACGCAGAACTTCCAGACTTTTGCTTCTGATGTATTCTATTCTTAATTCAGCGCTGCTGGACGATTACGTGGAGCCTTTAATGAGCTTCTCAAAACAAAACTCTTTTGGAGCCGTCTGAAAACCCCGAAAAATTTCTTTCTTAAGACCATCTCAAAAGTCAGAAAATGTCTTCTTGAACATCTCAAAACAACGAAAAGCCCAGAAATTCCATTTCTTAAGACCATGTCAACACCTTTTGCTCGTGCTGTCACCATAACCCCCCAAACACCATCACATAACTCCTGTTCTCAAATCACTTCACTGGCTTAAAATATCTAAACGAATAGTGTACAAAGTCCTATCCCTTACCTAAAACACACTTCTATCTTCCCAACCCTCGTACCTTCGTCAGTTATTTTCAATCCAATCACTCCGTTCAACTCTCTTCTGTGCTAACCCTTTTTCGCCCTCCCGTCACCTCATCCTTAAAATTTGGAAATCGTTCCATAGCCATAGCTGCTCCACGCCTCTGGAATAAACTCCCGCCAGAATTACGACAATTATCTGATCCATCATACGAACTCAACAACACTTCACCTCTTGCAATTTCTGCGCTGGTCTTTCACTCGAAACTGAAAACACTGCATTTCCAAAAATCTTATCCTGATTCTTCCTCTTCCGCTTATCTCTCTTCTCGCTTCAATTTCAAGCACCATCCACCGTAATGACTGTCCGACTGTCTGCCTTCCTGACTTCTGAATCCTGGATCTTGACTTGGAACTTATGCCTTTCGATTTTGTTTTGACTGAGCGCCTTTGAATAAGCTGAATCCCGCGACTTTGCTTTCTTTAGGCGCTGTAGAAATCTCGAGATTACGATTACGATTACTCGGGAAATTCCTTTCTGGGGCATCTCTTAAGCACAGAAAATATCATTTTGGGAGCATCTCAAAACTCCAGAAAAATCTCTGTATGGATACATTTGAAATCGCGGGAAATCTCTTCTTGGCATCATCTCGAAATAACAAAAACTAGGAAAAATGAAAACTACTACCACTTTTTTGACACTATTTGAACTTTATTCAACAACATTATGCATGTGATCTTGTCAGGTGCAAATTACAGTTACTTACTTCCTGAACACCGGAAAACTTTACTGGATGTTTGTTTTATTTATTTGTTTAGTTGGTTGCTTATTTAATTGGATTTAGAGGATGGTTTGACTCAGCGAAATGTGATACTCCATCGAGACGAAGGAGGTTACGGTCTCAGTTTAACCGGAGATAACCCTATCTATGTACAGTCCATCAAAGAAAGTGAGACTGTAAACTTATGTTGCTATTACTGGTATTTTTTTATTATTATTATTATTATTATTACTACTACCACTACTACTACTATTACGACTATGACTACTACCACTACCACTACTACCACTACTACTACCACTACAGCTACTACTACTACGACAACGACTACTAGTTCTACTGCTATATTACTATATTACAATTATTAATGGAGGTCAAAATGAAATAATAATTTATTATTACTATTGTTATATTTTATTTAATTCCCGAGGCAGATATGATCCCTCAGGATTTAAAAAGTGTCTGGAAGAAAAATCATCTGAAATGGCTGCATCTCGTTACGATTAGGGATAGCAAAAGTGCCGCGGAAGGAAGGCAACGGCGTTGCAGCGCTGAATTGCAATTTAACAATTCTTCTTCCTCCTCCTCCTCCTCCTCCTCTTCTTCTTCTTCTTCTTCTTCTTCTTCTTCTTCTTCTTCTTCTTCTTCTGCCTCCAGTCTTCTGATATCTTCTTTTCTGATGGTCCATGTTTCCGCTCCGTATAAGACCACGATCCATATCAATTTGTGAGCATTCTTTTGTTTAGGTTCCTGTTCAGTTCTCCTCTCATTAATTCTTTCCTCTTTATAAAAGCGTCTATTCCCATCGCCATCCTCCTTTTTATTTCATTTTGACAGAGGAAATGGATTGGACACATACTGAGAGGTGATTGTCTTCTGCGAAATATCATAAAGGGAAGAATGGAAGGAAAGAAAATGGAAGGAATACCTAGACAAATGCTACTAGACTGGATGATTGTGGACGGATACGGTAAACTGAAGGAGGAGGCCCAACAACGCCCGGGGCAGAGAACTTGAAGAGAAGAAGAATTTAATATGAAAATACTGATTATGGATAATTTATCACATAATTTCTTAGGATAATATTAATGGTTAAATTTCTGCCTAATTTAATGTAAAAATTCTAATAAATGGATGATTAATTGCAGCTAATCCCTATGCGACCTTGACATTGCGTGGTCGTAGATCTGCAGGAAAGCCAGGTGGTAAACTGCACGAGAACCGGTTACATCATGGATCCTCCTCCTCCGCCTCTTCCATTCCACACGACCACCACTCCATCTCCAGCCCAAGAGCCGTTAACGTAAGCACATCTCTTCGAACCTTTTAGCATTTATGTTTAATATAACTGTGCGTTTGTGCATTAGGGAGTGTGGTTAGTACTTGGATGATAACTCGCCATCTTGTGCCTGCTAGAAGCTCGTGACAGACAGACAGACAGACAGACAGACGAACGGACGGACGGACGGACGGACGGATTGAGTCATTCGTTTACTCTTTACTTCATTCACTCCGTCATTCACTCATTCACTCGTTCACTTTTTTACTCATTCATTCACTATTTGTCTATTCTTTGGTTAATTCGTTCATTTATTCACTAATTCATTCATTTATCGATTGACGAAATGATTGATTGATTGACAGCATGACAAAGACCTGGAGTTCAAAGTGCAGAAAATTGCAACGATCCGGATGATGCTGAAGCAAGTTCAGGAAGAATACGAGGTGGGAGAAAAAACGAGAAGACGAAAAGAAAAAAATTAAAGAAAAAATTAAGTGTAGGAGCAACAACAAGCCAACAATCTTAACTTACCTTACCATACCTTATCTTATCTTACCTTAGCTTAACTTATTTGATCTTACATTACCATGTATCTTTCCATATTTTGCCATGCCTTATTTAATCATACCTTACCCATGCCCTACGTTATCTTACCATACCTTATCTTACTTTACCTCATGTTACCAAGCTTTACATTATCCTACCATAATTTACCGTACCTTACTTTACCTCACCTTGCTTTACCTCATCTTACCTTACCTGTAGTGCTGGTGGAATTTCAGAAGATGAAGATGGATTATCGTCAGAATCCGACAGAAAAGCTCCAGCTGCGACTAGAAGTGAAGACACAGATGCTACGGAGGGTGGAGGACCAGCTGAACAGCCTGACCTCCGAAATGGCTTCGACGCCTGAGGTCTTTTGTCCGATCTCGCTTTATATGAGTGTCCAGCTAAGAGGCGCTATATAAATGAATGAGTGTATTACTGATTGCAGCGTAACAGCGCATCACTCGATTATGGCGCACGATTGATTAGATTAGATTCAGCTTAGAATACTCTGCATTACATGACATTACGTTGCATTAAAGTGGGGCGCAGTGGTGTAGTGGTATGGCTTGAGGTGGTATGGTCTGTGCCTCGTAACTGGAGGATCGTGGGTTCGAATCTGACTCGATCCATTGCGTAGCGACCTTGGACAAGTTGCTCACCCAAAATTGTCTGTGAGGAAAGCAACGGGAAACTACCTCACTCATCTCATCCCCGGGTGGCATGAAGCTAATGAACCTGCCTTCGGGCAGAGAACTCATCATCAATGTTGTATTACTGTTCAAGTTTCATCATTGCATGTGTGATACAGCGCTATTGGGGGGTACTTACAAGATGCTATATTAAGTCTTGATACATGCATACATACAGTACATACATGCATGCACAGTCTTGTGCTTAGTTCCCTGTACTGTCAACCCAGATGTTGATGGTTCAACTTCCCGCCACAACAGAATGATATTTCAGGATGTATGTTCTACTAGCGCCCTCTAACGAACACAGCCAAAATGAGTGCATCGACTGTACGCAGTCAGTTGGAAAATCAGACGACGAGGGAGATGACTGGCCACCCGCCGTCATATCCCCAGACTAAGATAATTAAGCCGCTAACGCTTCATACTCACGACTGCTTCTCGTGGTTGGTTCAAGGGAACCCCATACGCCGACGCTAAGGAAATTAAGTTGCAAACACTTCATATGCATGGCTGCTTCTTAAGGGACTGCGCGCCTTCTTAGCTATCCACCGGGTGAAGAAGGACAGACTTAATTAAAATAGGAGTGTGGGATTTAAGGAGGAACTCGTATCTAAGATCCCAGTTAGCTACATTTGTAAAAGCGAAAGTCAAAGCGGCTCTGTGCCGGTTCGCAACCCGATCGTGGCTTATTTCAAAGTTCTGAATCTCCGGCTAGCACGGTCCAAGCACGGGGACCTTAAACGGCCTGGAGCCCATTCAAACGGGCAGCTGTGATGAAGGATCTCACCCGATAAATTCATTGCAAAAATGAGCAGGATCGAGGCCATGTCGTCGCTAGAGAAAAACGTACATTCACATTTAAGACGATGGTCTTCGAGGTCACGCACAGTTCAACAATGAGATCGATGTCGGTTTCACACGACAGACCCAGGATTTGAACCCATGACGTAGAGGTGAAACGCCGATCAGTGCCACCTCATCTCCAGTGTGTAGTAGTAGTTCCTCAGTTTAACGACAGCTTATGGCATCAAAGGCCGTTGCCGTCGCCCTCCTCCTTTATCCAGGCTTGGGACTGGCACTACCCGCAAACAAGGCAGTGGCGGAGTTGTCAGGAACCACTCTTCTATTTGAATAGAGACCGACAACCCTGAAAGAAGGGTGTTGGAAGTGCTGCTCTCTTTTTAGGTGACCGTGAGATCAACGAATGGGAAATTAGAGCCAACTGCGAACAGCCTGCATCGGATGGAGTCCAGGGTTGGTTCGACAGGGTTGGGGGCAGCTGGTCTGCCTCCGGACGGAAGGAGGATAGAGCGGAAGTGCAAGGACGCTTCCGGTAAAGAGGAGACAGAGGGCGAGGGAAGACGTGTAAGTCTGTACTGTCAGTTCAATCAATCAGTCAGTCAGTCAGTCAGTCAATCAATCAATCAGTAAGTCAGTCAGTCAATCAATCAGTCAATCTGCAAATCAATCAGTTAGTCAGTCTATCTGTTCGTTGATACATAGATCGAGTGATCGATCAGTCAATTAATCAATTGATCGTCTTATCTATCAGTTAAATCGATAGGTTCACAAGTGCAACCAGTCCATCAATCAATTCATCAGTCATTTCAAGAGTCATGTCAATTATTCAGTCAGGTATCACAGTTGTTCAGTCAAACATTAAATCAACAATTCAGTCAGTCAGTCATTCAATCAAGATCAGTCAAATCAATTAATTAGTCATTTCATTTCTCTAAAAAATAAGAAAAATAAAAAATAAAAAACTATATACAAAGCTCAAACCATTTTTTTAATTTTAAAAAGTGAAAACAAACAATATATGAAATGAAATTTTAAAAATATATTTAAATGGAAACTAACAGCATTTTTTGCCAAATTACAGGTGGAGAAGAGTCCACTGTCGGACTCTGAAATCCGTCGGGGCTGGAGCACCACCCGCTGCCTTCCGCCACAGACGAGAGACCCTCGTTCGTGTGACGAGTCGGCCCAACTGTCTTCCAGGGCCAGCAACTCGTCCAGGGAGTCTGCCACCTTACCCAGCCTCGTCAGGGTCTGTGGATTTTGTAATTGGGGTTCGATTCATAGGCGGCTGGTTCAGATTAGCTCAGACTTTTTCCTTCTTTAGAAGGAATTCTTAGAAGGAATTCTTAGAACAAATTCTTTAAATGAGGCATTGAAACGTTTATTACAAATTTTACAGTTACCTTATAGACCACACTTCTAAGAAGTTTTGTAATTTTTAAGCTTTTGAGGCGTTTCTATCGAGACTTGTAAATAAGCGTGTAGGCTTATGTCTTTACCTTTATTACTTTGCCTGACTAGTTTGCATTACTCTTAGCCCCCCTCCAACTTCAAGTCTTGGATCCGCCCTGCCTTTCATAAAGTCTTTCCCCCTTGTTTTGAAGGCTATTCCCCGCCAGACGAAACAGTCCGCCTCCCCGCAAGAGTGCTTGACTGTCAGTCCACCTGGAACGATCGTCCAAGCAAATGTCATCTCGATCGAAGATGACGAATTAAATATAGAAGACGACCAGGTACGAGCTTTAACTTCTAACCTTGCGACTTACGAAGCTTCGAGATTCAACTAGTTTTCAAATCATGCTTTGTGATTCAATTCGAGATGCGATTCGGTATTTGGTCACATGACACTGAATTCCGACGGACATTTAATTTGATCAACTTATAACACGTAGACTGGTTTCTATTTGCCATTAGTATCTGGTGTTTAACGACATCTTATGTCTTACGACGTCTTATGTCTAGCGACGTCTTAGTCGACCTAATCTGACCCAAGTCCTTTTGACATTGTCGAGCCTTGGACATTTTTATGCCGTATTCGACCGGGAAAGTTCGGATTCACTGATGCAGTAAATGAAATGCTGAAACTGAAGGCAGCTGCGACTGCGGTTTAGTTGACGTCTTTGTGGATGCAGTTGGACGAGAATTGGTCTGCATAAAAAGGAAGGGGTCAGGTTTACATTGAAGTTTGTTTTTTTCGTTCAGGTCAGTGGCAGCGGCATATTCAGTGATCTTGGCCAGCTCAAAGTGAACCCTGCCCATCTGGCTGTCTTTCTACATTACCTGCTCTCAAACAGCGATCCATCATCTATGGTAATTTACTCAAACTCTTATTTAACCATTTTTAAAATCTATTTAGCTATCTGCTTATCTTTTGCTACATATTAAGGTAGTCTTAAGGTGCGCGATGGTCTATTGGCTTCCGTTGTAGACTGTCAACCCAGAGTTTGCGAGTTTAAATTCCCGCCAGGATAGATAGCCTATTCCAATATTTCTGTTCCACTAGCGCTTCTAAGGAGCTAGGGTTAAAAAGGGGAAAATTCACGTGATTGTCTTTCAGGGTTGGCTGAAGGGAGCCTTCATATGCCAGGCAGGGAAAATGAAGTAACCAATGAAGTAGCCTCTAAGTTTTTGCGCCGTGCCTGCAATGGCCTACCGTGTGAGCAGTAAAATTTAGCGCCTGCGCCGTGCTTCCTACGAGATTGCACTTCCATTAGGCCTAAACTAAAAGGCTATAAAATCGTGTGTAAAAAGAAACAAGGGATAATTTAAACTGATATCAGAGTGTCTCTTGCTTCTTGTTTTATGCGATTGCCAGCGAGCATACACATGATCTAGCCTGACTGTCAAGCGAGTAATGTTTCATAGTTATGGATGTATTTCGGGGTGCACCTAAAGAAACTGCTCTTCTTATTTATTTACTTATTTTAGGTAATTAATTAATTAATACTTAATTAGCTATTTATCGACGTAGTTATATATTTTCTCATAATGATACGAACCGTAGTACTGGCATCTGGTTTCAGCTCTTCTACTTGATAACTGAGTCCTACCCCACAGGAACGATGAAGGAACTGCGCAAGTGGGCTTACGAAATCTACTCGAGTTTCCTGGCCGACACAGCGGTCAGTATGTTTGAATCTGTTGTAGCCGCGCGACCCGGGTGGGTGGGTTGGTCAGATGTCGGCTGGGCGCCCAATCAAGTTTAAAACTTGAAGATGAAGTCGTTTATTCGTCGTCGTCGCCGCCGCCGTCACCACCAACAACAACAGCAACAACAACGACAACGACACCAAACAACAACAACAACAAAGACACCAAATTACAACAACAGAGCCATTATTTTGTTAAATGCTGGGATCGAACCCAGTAACTTAGCAAGAATGTTGAGCCGCTATTCATTGTTATGCTTCGATTCTTGCAGCCTCTGAGATTCAGTGTGGACGATGCCACAGTTATTGCGGTTGAGAGCACTATGCGGTTTAAGTCTGAGAAAGATGATGCAATGAAGACGATTTTTGTGGCAGCACGAAAAACGGCAGAGAACGAAATCAACGACCTGCTAGCTGATTTCAGGTCGAAACGAGCGCTTGGTGGGTCAAGTCTTAAATCTTACTATAATCTTATACGGATCTTACTCGAATCTTACCCAAATCTTACTTGATTGAGTTAGGATTAGGGTTCCCAAATTTTGCTCATAGCTTACTCAAAATCGTAAGTCAAATCTTAATCATGTCTTACTTGAATATTACTCAAATCTTAGTCAAATCTTAATCATGTCTTACTGAAATGTTATTAATCGAATTAGTCGAATGTTACTCGAATATTATTCAAATCCTACTGAAATTTTACTCAAATCTTGTTTGAGTGGAGTGGAGATGTTATTCGAATCCTCGGAGTTGATATCTAGTAGGTGTAAATTTAGATCGTGTTACTTTGCCTGTTGAAGGTCTTGGAAGCATCTATGGTGACCATGAACTGAAAGAATCGATGGATCGATCGTCAGAACTAAAGATCGTTGATCATTCTCTGTGGAAGCATTTTGAACGCTTTGCGTACGTAACGTATTGGAATGCAATATAATACTAGCAGGATGCAATGTAGGTGTAGGAGGAGGGGGTTCCAGTGTTTAACGATTGTCTTATGGATGCCAGGTTCGTTGACATCGATATGACCTTGGCGCACAATAAATAGTAATATCTAATATATCAGCATCCAGTGTTTAACGCTTTAATTGACGTCCATCTAACCTCGTTTGTCTGTTTACTGAAAAAACTCCATTGCCGCTTTTGAAATAAAACTTGTAGCAAACCTAACATGTTGTAAACTTAATGTCCAATGAATGATGACGTAGGCCTACTTACCGTCGCCGAAAAATGTTTATGTTGACCTGACCGCCTTTGTAGACATCTGAATCTGCATCGCAATGTATCAGAGCAATTTAAAATTCATCTGCTTTATTTTTTATATTTCTCGTATTACTTTCGATTATTTGTGATCATTTTTATGATCCAACTGTAGGCAAGACGAGGAGTCGGATCGAAATCAAGCGTTGGCTTCGGCACTTGCGACCTTCTTCAAGCAGATTGGCCTCGCAACGCTCAAGACCCATGCACTGCTCGACCGAGTCCCCGTCTTCGTGGCAAAGGACAAAAAAGTCTTTAAGTTTTCCAAGACAAACAAAAAAGTATGCAAAACTTTTGGGTCCTTAGCGTCACTAGATTAGATTAGGTTATTAAGTCATTATTTATTTAGATTGCATATACTGTCGTGTAGGCTATTTATTTGCGTATTTATTTAGCGCCTACGTGGGAAACTCATTGCCGCAAATAATTAGTTAGGCCTGTGGGCCATTTGCCACGTAACTTAATTGTGATAAATAATCTACGCAGAGCCTCCACAGGTGACCTGTTATAAATCAGTAATATTCTGTTAATACTTGGTACATTTTTCAATTGCGGCTAGAAACTTCTATAGCGCCGGTGTCTGATGCACATGGCATCAACTGATGGCGAATCGAATTCAGGCTGCAGTTGGGTAAATATCCAGAAAGTCAGTCATCTTCTTGTTCATATTCTTATTCTTATTCATATTCTTGTTCTTGTTCTTACTACCTCACTGTATGTAATGGGCTTTGACTGTTGTAGGTCTATTACGTCAGAGGCCACAGTTTCGTTGCTCAACATTACTTCATTGCCACCGTCTGCCAGCATTGCCAGACGATCATTTGGGGGATAGGCAACCAGGGATACCAGTGCGCCAGTAAGACAACTACTGTCTAGGAGACATTTTTTACCTAGGAGGCAATTACTCAGAGGAAGAGAATGATGATGACGTTCATGATCATGATGATAGTGACGACGATGATGATGATGGGGATGATAACGATTATAATGGTGGTGGTACTGATGAAGACGACGACTATGATAATGACGACGACGATGGTGAAGAAAAGGAAGACAAAGAAGTTGATGATGGTGATGATGATGATAATAGTTGTTGTGGTAGGGGTGACGTTTGTGGTGCACTAACATATAACGCCTCTGAAGAGCCTCAGAAAACTCTGCCTATAACATACGATTATCTAACAATTATAAACAAGGGCGATTTTAGTTAAACAGATGATGTATTTTGAGCTGAACCACGTGAATAAAACGCATATGGTGGCATTAGTGACGTTGGTTGTGGTGATGACGACGACGATCAAAGTGTTGTTGATGATGATGATGATGATGATTATGATGATTATGAAGACAACGACAATTTCTTATTAGACTGCGAGATGAACGTCCATCCGCACTGTCGCGACCTTGTTCCGGAAGTATGTTTGACAGGAAGTCTACGAAAGAAACCGGAAAAAGAACGAAGACCAACCTCCGTCTTCGAGAAAATCATCTCCCGAAAGCAAAGCATGAACATCCCTCTCGCAGGTAGCCTATTAGTATACGAAGTTATTAAAACTAATACTATCACTAACAGTTGAAACAACCCTATTATTATTATTATTATTATTATTATTATTATTATTATTATCACAATTATTATTATTATTATTATTATTATTATTATTATTATTATTATTATTATTATTATTATTATTATTATTATTATTATTATTATTATTATTATTATTATTATTATTATTATTATTATTATTATTATTATTAGTTGATCTTTTCAAATAACGGTCGACAGTTTAAAAGCAACAGATGGCCTTTGCCCGTCTCTCTAAAGTTTTCCGATCGTTCTGACTTGGATTCTTACTGAGTGTTCATTTTGTCATTGGAAGAGACGGTCGGTAAGCGCTTATCTGGTAGCACCGCTGCTGATTATGCTTGGAAACATCGAACTCAACCCTGGACCATCGCATGGATACCAAAGCAAGGCGACTTAACAATCTTCATCACTGAATGTATGTTCTGGTGTCCATCGTGCTGCGTTTTATCCGTGATATCATGGCCGATGAACGTCTGGACATTTTTGCTCTAACCGAGACATGGATTACATCTGACGCACCGACATGTATCAAGCAAGGAGTGGCAACCGAATGCTTATCCGTTCTGCATGTTCACCAACAGCCTGTTGACGATGGTCCTAGCTTCCTCGTTTCACATTTGGTTCTGCTTTAATGACCTTACGATCAACCTAGATAAGTCAGAGGCAATTCTTTTTCGCCTTCGTGAACTTCGCTCGCTTCCCGATGAAAGGCGTATTAGGTTTAAGATTGCATGCTTGACCTTCAAAGCCAAGAATACCAGCTTTCCATCGTATATTTATGCATTGCTACTAACTCCAAGTCGCCTTCGTAGACTGTTGTGTTCTTCTGACAGTAGCTTGTTTGCTAGAATTTAGGCTTAGGACAAATGTAGGATCTGCTTTCAGCTGCTGTGCTCCTCGTATTTGGAATCGTCAAACAAAAGGCTCTTCACTTGCCAACTCGCTATCATCATTTAAATCATTTAAATCACTTCAAGACTCACTATTTTACTCGCGTTGGGTTAACTCTATTTTGGACCCCTAGCGAACATGCATCCGCGCCTCAGATTCAGGTTTACTGACTGCGCGCGTTATTATTGCTTTTAATAAATTAAAATAAATAAATACTATTAGGCCTAATAGTACGTGCATCAACACCATTCTCCTCTGAATCCGACCGTGTCAGAGATGCTGAAAAGTGATTTCTTATGTTACTATAGCCCGAGAGAGCATCTTCCAGCCTCTGTCCGATGACAGCCTCTTGACTCCATCATCGGTGGCAATTGCCAGCTTCCATCCGTGTCCGGTGGAGGAGGTCGAAGAGGCAGGTGGGTCTGTGCTCAGGTGTCAATTATTCTGACATCTTTCGGATAAATACTACGTTCTCTCTTCGAACTCAAACATCATTTAGGCTGGTGACAACTTATTCGAAAAGTTCCCAAAAGAGGCTTTATACACTTCCAGATATATAGTGCATATATTCATCAGACGTACGTACATGCTTGCTTACATGCAGGCCTATACGGGCATTGACACAGCTTATTCACTCGAAAACGATATTGAAAACTGAAGATGACCTGTCGTTTGTTGAACAAGATAATTTATTGGCTCAATATTGACTCAAAACAACGGATAGCTGTACAGCAGTTACAGGTGTTTATAGACTTGAAAATTTGATTAGCGTTGCTTAATGCACAGTCAATAGTGAAGGTTATGTGAGAAATCTGCTTTGCGCAGCGAGTTTCTACTTTTCAGTTTCATTTACCATAACTGTTGATAGTTTCTGCCGCTGTAAAAGTTCTCTGATGTCGTCAGGCCTGGACTTAAATCTCGTCTCTTACGGATTACTTATCCACGGTGAAATGCAATTCTGATCTTGTACTTGCAATTCTGATCATGGAAATGCAAGTCTGACATTTGAAATGTCAAGTCTGACCTTGGTGATGCAAGTTCAATCTTAGAATTGCAATCTAATCCTCGAAATATGTGTGATTATGGAATGCATGTCTGATCACTGAAATACATGCTTTACCATGGAAATGCAAGTCTGATCTTTGAAATGAAGTCTTGGAAATGCAAGTCTGATCATGGAGATGCAAATCTGATCTTGGGAATCGAGTATGATCTTCGAAAAGGAAGCCTTGCCTTGGAAATGTAGGTTTGATTCTTAGAGATAAATGCGAGAAGAAACATATTTTGGATCGAAAGTTCAGGGACTTTGGATAGGGACATTCAGGATCTAAATTATACTTTGGATCAAGGCCTCACTGCCACTATAGAGTGCGATGTCTATGCGTTTGGCTCGCGATGAAGTCACCCAGCGACGTCCAAGGTCTGCCATATCTTCCTATGCATCCCTGAGGAAATCTGGTCGGGCCAGGCGAGGTGACACGTAAAACAGTCGAACTAATAAATTTTTTGCACAGTTTCCATAGCTCTTTAGTTCAAGGACTGAACTAGGTGAATCGAAATGACGGAATCATTGACTCACTTGTTGATTGATTGTTGATTCTTTGATTTACTGATTAATTGATTGGCATCGATTGATCCATTATCGATTAATGCATTTTTCATGGCTACCTAGCACCGGGTCACAGTTACTACCCCATGCTACCCAAATGATAGGCACAGGGCATTTACTCAACCACTCATTCACCGTTTTTTCTTTTCCAGAACAGTCTTCTGGCGCCAGTACGACGACAGAACCAGCAAAGTCATCCTCCGCCACCGCCTCGGCCGACGAAGATGCTCAGTTGCTGATGCTGAGAGGCGGAGAAGTCTGCAGCAGCGGCAGCAGCCCGCCGGAGTTTGCCGACATCGATGACCTCAGGTGGCGTTTACTTCTGTTGGACAGGACATGGACAGCAGAGTAGTTAGGCAGGCAGACAGACTGACAACAGATAGACTGACAACAGATAGACTGACAACAGATAGACTGTCAGGCAAACAGAAAGACAGACATATCGAGAGACAAGTAGATAGACAAATAGGCAAATAGACAGACAAGCAGAAAGACAGATTGAAAAAAGACAGAGAGGCAGGCAGATAGACAGACAAAAACAAGGAAACAGAGACAGGCAGCATACAGTATAGTCTAAGCAAGAAAGTAGGCAGTCAAACAGACTGACACACAGCTACCCGCTAGCATAGTCAGTACGCGGTGACCTTAAATGGCGGGGCCCCATTCAAACGGGCAGCAGTGGTGAAGGATCTCACCCAATTGATTTTTTGAAAAATTAGCAGGGTCGGGGTCATACGATCGCTATATAAAACTGTGTACATTTACAACGACCCAAAGCCTCCCACAGTAACTGTAGTGGCTACCAAAATACGTCATAGTAACTCCCGCGGCTGTGCAAAGCGTGTTTCGGTGAAGCTCGAGGCTTCCGGAAGTGCATCATAGTTACTCCCAGAGCGTGTCACGATACAAAGTGTGTTTTTGTGATCGTGTATGTTTTTTCCATTTTTTCGTGGCTTTAGTTACAACCGTGTGAGATCCGAAAGCTTCAACCAGAAATCAGAACTGCGAGCGAGCGTCCGGAGAGCTCACAGGTTAGGGCAGACAGCTCTCTCCGTCACCCTTGATAGGTTCGTCGAATGCGCTATATAAATATCCAGGTACAACGAACTGGTGGTAAGATTTCATTTATGAAAACCTGCTTTCCTGATGGTGAAGGATATTTTGGCTGAAGCACAGACAGAGCAAAAGCAATCTAATCTAATCCCATCTAATCTCCTCTAATGTAATGTAATCTCATCTCATCTCATTTCATACAATCTAAGCCAATCTCATCTCATAATTTATTTTGTATCTTACCCAACAGCTGAGTAAATAAGGTAAGGTATGGTATAGCATGGTAAGGTAATTAAGTTAAGTTCATAGAACATAGATAAGGTAAGGTATGGTAATGTACAAATAAGGTATACAGCAAGGTAAGTGAAGACAAGGTCATGTAAGATAATCATTTATTTGCAGACCTGTGTGGAATGTTACTTTGTTTCATCGTTCTGTTTCCTTATTTTATGTTGCTTCATTACTTATGACCTACTGTGACCTGGACTAACCTCCGTTCCGCTTAGATGATTCGTGTTTGCTGTGTGGGGCACGGTAGCATATTGGATGGAGCGCTTGGCTTGTGACGCGGAGAGTACGAGTTAGAGCTTCCTCCGAGACGGTTACTGTGTAGGGACCTTGAGCAAGTCCTTCACTCACTGTTGCTCGGCGCTATCGATTGATGCTAGGCCATTAGAAAGTGGCGCCTAATAAATGCAGAAATAATAATAATACATCGCACCAGGACAGTGGATGTGGAATTCACCGCCCAGTTATGTGCCTTCTGTCGGTTCTTTAATGCTATCGATGTCTAAATTTAACATTCTTCGTCATATTCTCTGTGGTTTTATGTTGTCAGGTCGGGAGCGCCTCTGACGAGACTCGATGTAGAGGCGCTATATAAATCTGCGATTACAATTTAAATTACAGTTAATACCCATTTGTTTCAATCTGCTTACCCACTGTAGCTGGACTTCTAGTTTCTCTGACCTTTCGGATATCAACTGAACTTCTCCAGCAGCAGTAGATTATGTCTTATAAACCAACCATCGACTGATGCCTCGTGCATTATGACAGTAGCGCTATAGAAGTCATTTGATTCGATTTGAACTGTATGCTTACTTTTTTACAGCGACGTCATGGTTGACAGCCAGTCACAGCTAAATGAGCCAATTACCAGCTCAGGCAGTTCATCCAATTCTAGTCTTTCAATTAGGTCAGTAAAAACTTTTCTCTCTTTATCCTTCTGTCTTTCTCTTTCTCTGTCTGTATTTATGTCTGTCTGTCTGTCTGTCTCTCTCTGTCTCTCTCTTTCTGTGTCTGTCTGTCTCTCTCTGTCTCTGATTAATTTCGTTACGTTTACATATAGGACTAATTCCATTAAAAATAATTTCGTTTTAATTGCATTACAATCAATTCCGTTGCAATTACAATTAGTTTTGTTATAAATACAATCAGTTCCGTTACAATTACCATTACAATTTCGTTGAAGAAGCGGAGACAGCGCCAGCAATTCCAATGAGCAGCTGAGTGATACAAACCAGCTTCCTGCAGCGGCTGCGTCGGCGCGGTCACAGTTCGATGACTCTGACTTGGAGGTGGAACCGGAGCTGCTTCCGTTGGATGCCGTCATTCCAAAAGACTTCATCAAGAAACTGAAACCGAAAGAAAAGAAACGCCAGGAAGTCATCAACGGTGTGTAAGGATGAACAGATTATATAGCGCCTTTGTAAGTCAACGGTATGCAATTGTGTATGCATGTATGGAGATATTTATATTCCCTTGTAGTTTTCAGTGGTAGGCCTATATTGCTATATTCGATATACCTTGCTTTGTCTCACCTTACCTCATCTGACCTTACCTTATCTTACCCTGTTTTACCAATCCCTAACTTGTTATACTATACCTTATCTAACCCTGATTTATCACACCTTACTTTCCCTTAACGTACCTTCTTCTCACTTTATCTAACCTTATCCAAAGTTATCTTATATTACTTACCTTACCTTTAATATACCTTACCCAACTTTATCTTTCCCTGACTTACTTTACTTTAGCTTTGTCTGTAATCTTGTAGAACTCTTCTACACAGAGCGTGCTCATGTTCGTAATCTCAAGGTCATGCATCGTCTGCTCTTCCGACCGATGACCGAAGAGCCTTGGATCTCTTCCGATCTCGTCTCACTTCTCTTCCCCAACCTCGACGATATCATTGACATTCACGGTTGGATGGTTTTCCTTCTTAGATTAGATTAGATGAGATTAGATCATATATTAGTTTAGATTATAGATGAGATCATAAATTGAACATAGATTTTATTGTATAATACAATAGATCAGATTAGATCTGATCTCAACAGTGTTCCTCGCACCATACCTTACAATTATGTTGGTTCAGAAATAAATTTACACATAAGATTGGACTAGATTTCATGGGGTTAGATTAGATTAGATCAGATCAGATCAGGCTAGACTAGATGCTATTAGGTCCGAGGCGATTCGTTTGAATGTGACAGCTACTTTGAAGTCTTATGTCTTTCACCTACGATTCCTCGCTCAGTCGATGGACATATGGCGTGTTAAAAAAATGACTTGCTTACTTACTTACTTATGTCTCTTCTCACGCAGCTGCTTTGAACAACGACTTCAAGGCGAAGAAGAACGAGAATCCTGTTGTGGGAGACATTGCACAGATACTCGTCACTCGAGTGAGTAATACTTTCCCCAAATGATTAGTATGCGTGGTACTTTTCCCCAAACGATTAGTATGCGCGGTACTTTTCCCCAAATGATTGGTAGATCTATCCGTGGTAATCGTATGCTGGTTGTTTTGAGGTGGTAATCTGCTAGTCTTCCATTACAGTGTCAAGGATTGAAATATGTTATGGTTGATTGATTTTGCTGCTGTTTCTGCCTTTGGCGCCAATTCAGCCTCCATTCTTTCTGGGCCAGTAAATGGGCAACGACATTAGATTAATGGTTTAAAAGGTTTCTTGTCTGGATTCGTGTGGTCGTTCGATTTCTGATTAACCTTACAATACCTTACCTCATCTCACCTCACCTTATATTACCTTACCTGTCTCGCCTTACCCTACTTTACCTTCACTTGCCTTACCTCACCTTGCCTCACCTCACCTATCTCTCCTTATACCTTACCTTATGCCGTATCTTACCTATCTCACTTGCATAACATTTTACCTTGTATACCTTACCTATCTGACCTTACTTTACTTTGCTTCACATTATCTCGACTTGCCTTATACCTTAGCTTACCTTGTTTTACCAAAAGTTGTTGTTGATATAGTTTTCAGGTGAGGAGGGGGAGAAGCTGAAAGAGGCGTCGGCCAGATTCTGTGAGCACCAATCCCAAGCTCTAGAAGTCTTGCGACAGAGACTGCGCAAAGACCAGAAGCTCGCTCTGTTCCTTCAGGTCAGTCTCTCGGCAAATCATCACGTGACTTCATCTAAGACGTTTTTTCAGCAGCCTCTTAAGAACCTCTCGCCGATCTTTGCCAAGTGATACACCAACTGTTGATCAACTGTTGATATTAATGGATTAATTACTACTATAATACGTATATGCTGCTCATGATAATTATCTGAATACATGTTAGTATACATTAAGAATGTGGGTTAGGGACCTTAATTTATAAACATACATATGTTCATATATAAATAATACATTGGTTAATGTTAGGATAATATATGCAATGTAATAGGATACACGGCTTGCCGTAGGCGTATATAGACAGACAGACAGACAGATAGATAGGTAGATAGATAGATAGATAGATAGACAGATAGACAGACAGACAGATAGATAGATAGATAGATACGTAGGTAGATAGATAGATAGGTAGAAAGTAGTAGACAGATGCGTAGGTAGATAGATAGATAGGTAGAAAGGTAGATATATAATATGTATACTTATACATGGGTAGAGGCTCTGTTGCTGATGTTCTAGGAAGCAGCAAGTCATCCATTGTGTCGACGACTGGAGCTGAAGGATCTCATTCCGACTGTGATGCAGCGACTGACCAAGTATCCGCTACTCATTGAGAACCTGCTCAAATACACTGTCTGTAAGCATCAAACCATCTGATCGATCAGGTCGATCGATCAATTCATTAATCATCAGGCAGTCAATCAATGGAAAACTTATCTAAGTTAATCTTGTCTTTAAGTCAAATAACCCGTCAGTGAAAAATTGACTATATGACTGACGCCAATCTCCAATCAGTCAATAGTCCAGTTAATTAATCAATCAGTCAATTTTGCTGTGTCTTTTCTGCGCTTCAGCCAACACGGACGAATATGACCTCTTGATCCGTGCACACGACTGCAGTAAAGACATCCTCAACCACGTCAACCAGCGTGTTCAGGAGTGCGAGAACCAGCAAAAGCTCGTCGACCTTCAGAGAAGACTCGACAAACGACCGATCGAGAATTCCTCACACCCAGGAGTGGCAGAGTTCAAGGTAATTTCAACTTGCTTACCCAAAACGCAGTTTCCACTCTCTTGTGCCATTATACAGCCGTGCGACCTTTTTTCAACTGCAACTTTTTGTTTATTGCGATCTAAGTGCTTAATTAGGTTATATCAGTTCTTCAATGTTATTCTGGTTCTACCTAAAGACCAGTCTGTAGATTTCGACTTTGTTACCCACTACAGCCTACTTTGGTTTCCCAGACCTATCAGAATTCGACTGGGCTTCTCCAACTGATTACGATTTTTGACAACGGTTTCACTTGTAGCGACTATAGCGATTGATGCCTTGTGAATTATGATAACATTGCTGTAGGTGTCATTAGATTAGATTAGATTAGAACACATTTGTGTCACTGTCATTATTTTATAAACTAAACTATTTTTGGAAACTTAAGTATTTTATAAACCATACAATTTTTTAAACTAGTGATATTTGATGAAATGAAACTGAACTACCTAGAAACCGTATCATTCCTGTTTTTAGAAACCAAAGTATTTTTAGAAACTCTACCATCGATATTTTCAAGAAACTGTAGGGCCTACCATCATTGATGTTTTTTAGAAACCATACTACTACTATTTATAAAAACTGTACCATCACTATATCCATAAACCGAATTATTGCTATTTTAGAAACCAAACTATTTTTAAAACTGTCATCGCTATTTTTAGAAACCAAACTAGTTTTGAAAACTGTGTAAACAAAACCGTGTCATCGCTTTTCCTAGAAGCTGGACCTGACGCGGCATCGAATGATCTACGATGGTGAGCTGACGTGGCGCATCAGTCGAAACAAACAGATCGACCTACACGTCGTCCTTCTCGAGGACCTGCTGGTCCTGCTGCAGAGGCAGGATGAGCGGTTGGTGATGCGGTGCCAAAGCACCAATGTCGTCACCGGTAAAGAAGATACGAAACTGACGCATAGTCCCATCATCAAACTCAGCAACTTACTCACTAGGAACGTCGCCACTGGTATATGCCGTTCATTTTTTTAATTTGTTTATTTCCATATTTATTTTTATATTTATTATCATCTTCGTCGTCGTCGTCAACAACTTCTCGAGGTATCGAATCCAGCCTTGGATCCTAGGCCTTTGGATGGACCTGATGCCTCGTGTATAGCGTTGACTCGAATAGACACAAAATCTGCTGGAGTTTCTTTGGCACATGAAGTAAACAATAACTCAATCACAAGTGTAACCATCTAGGCCTACAGCACAGCATGTAATAAACGCGTTTTATAGCCGCGCATACACGCCCTACAGATCGGTCCAAAGTCCGTTACCCCATGCCTAATTAAAGTAGATGTCCCTTGTCCCATGAAGAACGTAGGGGAGGCGCTCATTTCCTTTTCTTAGGCCTTTGAGCCGGCAATGGACGATTCCCCGGGTCCTGGAGGCGGAGCCAGTGCATTGCATGACTTACCGTTTACTTCTCAGCTACACTGCTACCAAATTATAGGCCTACTGCTTGGTGACAGAGGCACGGGTGCGCAAACAACTTGCCCAGGATCGTTACATGGAGTCGAACCCGCAACATCATGATCATTGACCCAACGCGTTACCGACATACCACCGTGTCGCCCCACGCGCGTCAGTGCAAAAAATGCTGACGTATATATGTATTTTTTCTTCTTCGTTTAATGATCACAAAAAATTGACAACAACCAATATAGACCTACAAGTTTAACAAAGAACATTGTCCGATTACAGGGACAAGCGGTAGGCCCAGAAGGGACCACAGTCTCGCTTAATTAGAGTCATCAGTTAATATGAAATACCAATGGCGACGTTGTTATATATATATATATATATATATATATATATATATATATATATATATATATATATATATATATGTCTGTTTGTCAATGTACTGCTATAGATAAGCGTGCGCTGTTTCTGGTCAGCACATCTGACTTTGGACCCCAGATCTACGAACTGGTGGCAAGCTCCAAAGACGAAAAGAACAGGTGATCTAATCTAATCTATTCTAATTTAATCTAATCTAATCTGATCTAATCTAAATCTGGACGCTTCTGTTGCGCCGTTATCGTAATATTCACATGCATCGATCGAACGATAGTCACCTACGTACACAGTGACCTACGCGTGCGTTTTGGCGCCATACACAACGCTTATGTGTGTGTGAATGTTGCCTAAAGCATATATATATATATATAATAGTATGTATATATATATATTACGTATGCATACATGCTTAATAGGACTTATATGTAACTGCATCTATATATGTATAAATATGTGTAATGGCCTACGCACACAATATAGGCCTACTTAACCCTACTTCAATATGAGGCACGTGTATGCACGCCTACTGCATAAACCAGTGATTATTATCGCGTATACTATGGCTCACTGTGTTGACTCTGGCTTCTCAGGAAAGTCTGTTTGACCTTTGGTCTTTGTTCACTTATGATTGAACGGTTTTCGGAGTTGAAGTCAATCAGACGAGCTTTTATTTGTCATCGAGTCATGAGCATCGAGCTCGAGAATTCATGCTCGATACTCGAGTTTTCCAACTCGATATTATAGTTTGTCAGCTCGTTGTTAGGAAATGTCAGCTCGATAGGCTATACCCCAGTATTTACTCCAGTAGTTTAAATTAACATTCGACCCTAGTTGACGAGATCTGAGTTTCTCGAGTCAATACTCGAGTTTTTTCTACTCGATTCTCTAGATTTCAACCTTAGACTAGAGTTTTCAACAAGATGCTCGAATTTTTCAACTCGATACTCGAGTTTTTGAACTCAGTACTCTAGAACCTCAACTCGATGCTCGTGAGTTTCTACTCGGTAGTCAAGACGAGACTGAAGAGAAGTCCCTAGAGACAGATCGTAATACGGCATGGGTGCCAAGTGTTCGGGTGCTGTTTGCTGACGAAGGTGTCTGTCTGCTTGGATGTCCGCCTCTCTCTGCTTCTGTACGTATCATTGCGTACTAGTATATGCAAGCTTATAAACATGGAAGTCCGTGTGTTCTTGGGTGTGTTTTTCCAGTGGCAGATTTAGGGATCCGGAAGCAAGTGCGAATCCAGGGACACTTCATCAGTGGTCCTCCCTCCCACTGGCTTCAGTGGCCCCTTAGCCGGAATAAGTCTTTGTGAATCTCGACTGGTTCTCATGGGCGGATCCAGGCGGCAGGGGCCTTGACCCCCTGGATCTGTCCATGAGCATGGAAACAGTTGAGAAACAATACAAGGACTTCAAAGAATAGCTCTTTAACAGTGATAACCAGTGTGGATTTGGACTTTTGATTTATTCCTTCGATATAATATTAGCCCTAAACCCCCAGAGTTCACTAACCATGTCCAACCAGCTTCGTCATTATTTCACTTTTCTCGGCAGTCTTTCCCACCGACTTCTGATTGGGTCTTCAGATGCTGCGCTGCTCCACCGGCTCCACCAGTTGGCTGTGACGTCCACGAAACTGAGGTAGCTAACTAATGCCGCAGTTTTCAACAAATTGACCCTAACCTGCTAACCTTGCTGGATATTTCAGAACACCACTTCAGAGGCTATGGTTGACAGGCCTTAGCATATGCATAAACTGGACTGTGGTTAGCGTGCTGGCTGTCAACGCAACGCAGAGATTGGGGTATAAAATTAATTCCTGCCAGGGCAGAAGATTTTCCAAGGTTGCTGCTTCATTTGCCCTGCCTAGTGAATTCGGCTATAAGCCTAAAATGAGTACACTGACTGCAGACTGTCGGTGAGAAGACCAGACGGTGAGGAAGGAGTGACAACCCGCCCTCATATACCGAGACTAAGACTGTTTCACTCTATAACATTAGCCTAATTATTTAAGAGCCTGGTGCTGTAGTGACATGTCAAAAACCTGAATACTTAAAGCTTCAAAATCCAAATAGCGGTAGGGGCCTATCTGTAACTACTGTAGTTTAGCTGTTGTCAGGTTGTGTGGTACATCTTGTACAAAGCTATGAAATCTGGACTAGAATAAAACCTGAAAACCTGAAACTAATGAAAGGAAAATACCCCTGAATACTATTTTGTACGAAACACAACGCTCAGCTTCAGAAAGGCTTTGCCCCAAGCATCTGACCAGAAGCCTTGCCTCTGATCCCACTGGAATTTACCCCTCCTGATCCCGTATAGGCTCGCGCTACGCGTTCACACGTGGCCCCCTTTGCTGCTTACACGTTCTTGCTGGTTTTTGGAATGGGGTTTTGCTAGAAACGCCCATTGTTTGATGCCTTCTGCAGTACGATAACGGCGCTTTATAAGTTTTGAGATTAGACTAGAACTGCCGTAGAACACCGGCTCTTCATTCTTTGCCTTATCCTTAAGGGACTTTACCTCTCCCCATTAACTTTGTCATACTGTAGACTGCCAGGTTGTAGACCCTAACGTAGTCGTGTAAGTAGCGCTGTTGCGAGGTTCTTCGCAAGGCGCTATATAAAGGATTTGTTGCATAGGCCTATATCCCGTTCAACCCTTTCCGCTTCCGCCCTAACACTTCTCCGCGCTTTCGTCACCTCGTCCTTAAAATTTGGAAGTTGCTCCATAGCCATAGCTACTCCCAGCAGAATTGCGACTGACGCATGATACGAACTCACCAACGCTTCACCCCTTGCCATCTCTGCGCAGGTCTTTCACTCAAGACTGAAAACACTTCTTTTCCAGAAATCTTATCCTGATTCTTCCTCTTCCTCTCATCTCTCTTCTCGCTTCAATTTCAAACAGCATCCACCGTAGCCGTCCGACTGTCTGAGTGCCTGACTCCTGGATCTTGACCCTTTTGCCTATCGATTTTGTTTTGACTGAGCGCCTGTGAATAAGCTGGTTCCCGCGACTTAGCTTTTGTTGAGCGCTGTAGAAATCTCGAGATTACGATTACGATTCCACTCAGAACTGAAAACACTCCTCTTCCACAGATCCTGTTATGATTCTTCCTCTTACCCTTATCTCACTTTACGGTTTAATTCCAAACACCATCCAGCATACCCGTCTGACTGTCTGCCTGCCTGACTCTTGGATCTTGACCTGGAACAGAACTGTTCCTGCCTATCGATTTTGTTTTGACGGAGCGCCTGTAAATAAGCTTTCGTTGGGCGCTGTAGAACTCTCAAGCTTACGATTATGATTACCTAATATATACCGTCCTGGCCCATGACTTCAGATCCTTGATCCGCCCACTCGTTTGCTGGTGTTGCGTAGTCTACTGTGTTAGCTGTACTCAAATTAGCGATTTCTCACTACTCTTCCTTCTCCTGCTTCTCCTTTTCTCCTACTCCACCTTATCCTCCTCGTCCTAGTCTTCTTTCTCCTTCTCGAAATCCTCCTCTTCCTCCTACTTCTCTGAATCTTTCCGGTCTTCGTTCTCACAATCTACCTCCTAGCGCTGCCCTGACGTGTTGAAGCGCTCTCCTCGGTAGCTCCTCCCACTCTTGCCCGAAGCACTTCGGCCTGCCCGCGCACCGCTTGAGTCTGTTGTGACGGCCGAGTAGGAGGAGGTGAGAGGGAGGAGGAGGAGGAGAAGAAGAAAAAGGCGGGGGGAGGGAGGCGGTTCTGTGCTAGTGGCTCCCTCTGTTGTTGGCTAGACTTCGGAACGAGACAGCCGAAACTTTTCAGCCGTGAACTTTCGTTACCGAACGTTTGTTATGATTAATAAATATGGGATATTACGAATGTCTACTCGCTGGTTTACCAGACCGGGTGCTTGTCTGTAACCTTGGATGACCGGCTGCCTACCTTATCGTTTGTCAATTCAACTACCTGTTTGTCTCTCTGTTTGGCTTCCAGTTTGTCCATCTGCACGTCTAGCTGCGAGGTTACCTATCTGCCTGCCTACCTTGGTTACCTGTTTGCGTACCTGCGTATCTGCCTGCCTGATAAACTGGAGGCATTGTTATGGCGTCTATTGTTGAACCTACCTGCTACACGCGATGATCCTTTTCAATAGATTATTTTTATTATTATTATAATAATAATTATTATTATTATTCTGAAGACGGATTGCGATTTTGAATTCGAATCAACTATTGATCAATCGACGACATTTGTGCTTTGATTACGCGCTACATTATACTCGAGATTGGATTGGATTAGTTCTGGTCCCTTTATCCGTTGGTTGTTTAACTGGTTTTGCCGAGCAGAGACGACCGATTGCAACCCGGTGGATTATTACAGTGGCGCTACAGAAGTTATTAACTAAGCTTAGATTTGATATGGTTACATTTTTAGATTGGATAGGATTAGCTTGGATAGGACAGGCTTGGGTTTGGTTAAGTTGGATTGGATTAGAATTAGACTAACTTTTAGTTGATTAGATAAGACAAAATTGGATTAGTGGATTGGATTAGATAGGGTTGAATTGGGTTAAGCTGGATTGGGATAGCTTGAGTTGGATTGAATTGTACAGGATTGGATTTGCCTGTTTAAGAATATATTAGATTGGATAAGGTTAGACTGGGTTAGATGGGATTGGAATAGATTAGATTGGGTAGGATTGGATTCGATTGGACTAGACAGGATTACATTTGATTGGATTGGATTAGATTATATTGGGCTAGTTTGGATTGGATTAGATTATAATAGAATAGATTAGATTAAACCAGATGGCTCGCCGAATGTTCCCATCTGGGAGTGGGTAGACCAGCCAATCGAGATGAAGCGGAGTATTAAGGCAACGGCCGCCGAGGCCAGTGGTCGAGTCAAAGTCGATAGGGCAGAGACCTACCCCGGTGGAAGGGGGGAGACGGCTGATGGGGCCAAGAAGATGGATGATAGGAGGTTCAACAGCAGCACACGAGTTGGCAGCACATCTGGAAACAACGTTATCAAGTGAGTTGTACTGTTCAGATTAAGATCAGGGTCAGATTCATTTGCGCATGCATTATTGATGAGGGCTAATCAGGAATGTGCTTTATATTCGGTCATATTAGTACATAGCGTTTGTTTTGGAGGGAATTGGAATTGAATGATGCTCTTTAGGAGGCAATGGTTTTTCAGAGGGAATGGTATCATGTGGAAGGATTTCCATTGCTTGTGAGGGAATGATGTTGTTTGGAAGGGAATGGTGTTGGTTGAAATATACGTGTATTGTTTGGGAGGGAATGATGTTGTTTGAAAGGGGATTGTATTGTTTAGAAGAGAATTGTATTGTTTGGGAGGGAATTGTGTTGTTTGGAAAAGGATTGTATTGTTTGGATGGGAATTGTATTGTTTGGGAAAGAATGGATTTATTAAACTAGTAGTATCCACTGTCCAGTGCTAAGTGATATCTTACATCTGCCAAGAGTTGAACCTAACCGAACCTATGGTGAGAGGTGAAGAAACAAACCAAATCGGTATTAATGTCAAGAGTTTAATGACACCTTGTAGCTGCTGCCAGGGCCATCAAAGTCGACATTACCTCAACTTTTGACATGAGTTATTAAACACAATTAAACACAACAATTAAACACAATTCATAATTATATAGGACCAGATGAAACTGCTTAAAGGTTATAAGCAGAGCTTTTTGTTTTATGTTAATATTATTTGATGTTAATATTACCCAGTGCTTAGCAACATCTTGTGGCTACCAGGGCCATTGATGTCAGCCTTAGTTTACACTGGCCAGAACCATAAAAAACACATAAGTATGAGCATATTACACCAATATTACAATCATTACATTGGTTGCCCATCGAGCAAAGAATCCATTTTAAAATCTATCTTATAGTTCACAAAGTACTACATTTAAATCAGTCAATCTATCTCTGTTCCATGCTTAACCGTCAAACCAACAAATATTGCACACAGAGGACACCATTACTCTTGTTGTCCCTCTTGCCAGAATAGTGTTGGGCTCTAGAGTGTTCTCGGTAGATGGTACATGACTTTGCAGTTCACTGCCAAGTTCTGTTTATTCTGTCAGGTCTGTGATGTCATTCAGGTCTAAACTTAATAATCATCTGTTTCATCATGCTTACCCACCAGAGCCTAACTTCTGGTTTCTCTGACCAATAGGACTTTGACCTTGAAGCGACCATCAGTTGATGCCTTGGGCATTATGATAAGGGCACTATAGAAGTAATTAAATTAAATAGATTAGACACTGGCATTACATTGGAGAGGGAGAGAGAGAGGGAAAGAGTGATAGGCAGAGAGAAGAGAGCTAGGCTGGAAGGGAGAGAAATGGCGACAGACGGATGGACAGACGGAGTCATTATGAAAACCCCTAAGTGTCAGCATATTACTCCATTATTGCATAAATTTATTGCCCATCATGCAAAGAATTCAGTTTAAAATCTGTATTATAGTTTACAAGGCATTACATTTGGATCAGGCGACTTATCTCCACTCCTTGTTCACCCCGCATAGCAGCAAATACCACACTCTATCAACGGATACTTTGTCTCTTGCCATGCAATGCACCAGAACAGTGTTGGACTTTTGAGTGTTTTGGGTGTTTGGTCCGAGGCCTTAGAATTCACTGCCTATAGTTCTGTGCATTCAGTCAGTTCTCGAGTGTCATTCAGAACTAAACTTGAAACTCATCTTTCAGTTTCTTTTTGCTTCAGTTTGCTTACCCAGTATGGCCTGACTTCTGGTACCCAGTATGGCCTGACTTCTGGTACCCAGTATGGCCTGACTTCTGGTACCCAGTATGGCCTGACTTCTGGTACCCAGTATGGCCTGACTTCTGGTTTCTCTGACTTGGTGGATTTTGACCTGGCTTCTCTGATGGATTATGATTTTGACTGCAAATTCACTTGAAGCGACCATCAATTGATATCTTATGCATTATGATAACGGTGCTATTGAAGTCATTGAATTATATTAGATTAGATATTAAATGTATGAGCACTTGTATGTATGTGAGTCTCAGTTGATGACTTTGGTTGTGGGCAGGTCTGTGCCTGATTAAAGTAGGGCTGACTGACTGATAGAGCTGCAGGGACCCTTCCTTGGGTCCTGATAGTTCAGCGTTATCTGGGAGGCAACTGACGAGCAATGCCCTCTCTATCCCTCACTCCCTGACTGTTTGGTTGATTGATTGATCGATAGATCAATAGATTGACTGATTGATTGACTTATATTATTGATCTGCACAGATGGTTTAAATACATTACCGACGCAGCGGAGTCCTACAAGAGCAAGGACTCTGGCAAGAGTAAGAAGCTAGTTCAACAGTCGACAGTCGAACCCCAGACCGTAGGAGGAAGAGGCAGTCCAGCATCATACGAGACAACTAAGTCGGTCGAGAACGGGTCAGTACCGCAGCCGGCAAAGTTTACATGAAATATTTTGTGGTTTATGTGCAGCACGGCAGTCTGTCCAATAGCACGTTGGGTCAGCAATCCAATGATTGCAGGCTCTGACCTCCTGAGTGGGCTGCGACTTAATATACATAGGTACCTACATACCCACGTATATTGTCTACTTCTCCAGGGTCATTACACGGAGTACATAATCTACATTGGTACTTACACATGCCTACATATATTTTTTACTTCTCTGAAGCTGTAATATGAAGCCCACTCAGCGGGTGCGAACCTGCAGTCATTACAATCATTGCAATACTTATGTATTTATGTATCTGGATATTAATTCAGCACCTTTAAGAACCTTTGTCGTTTAATAACCTATCAAAGGTGCTTTGTGAGCAAATTAGGCTCAAACGGCTTGAAAAGTCGCCACTGGGGGTCTCTCTCGCACTAATTTAGAACAAACCATAGGAGTTGCATTCAGAGTTGACAGTTGACATCATGTCTCCAACGTGATGTATTGTAATATTGATCATCAGAACCTGTTGTTATTAGGCTGTCCTTTGGAGCCACATCAAAAACCATGAAAATAAATAAATTGTAAGTTAATTAGATACGACGGAGCAACTGGTGTCATAAAAGTTTGTGAAACCATTTTCAGATGAGAATTTTATAACCAATCGAGGGAATGGACTTTCCAAGAGCTGGCAATGAAATGGCAAGCATATATGGCTGTTATGACCTCAGTGAGTCTGCTGCATTGATAGAAATTATGCAACAGATTTTGATTGTGTCTAAACTGTTTTAGTACATCAGACAAGTTTAAATGAATAAATAAATAGCTAAAAGTATCTGGAAAAGTTTAGCGTCACTGCCTTGGGTTTCACTGAGTATTGGCCTAGTGGAAAGGAACGAAATTTAACCACAAAGGCTGTGGTTTGATTCCCAGTCCACATGATGTGCACCTCAGTCCAAAAGATCTTTAATTGCCCCAAGGATCAACATTGAAGGACTCGAAGAGCAAAAAGTGTTTAAGAAATATCCATTTACCAGATCTCAACATAACTGTTGAGATTTTACTGTTGAGATTAAACTATTTACCGTATTTTATCTTACCTGACTTGATCTGACCTTACCTTACCTTACCTAGCATAATCTAACCTAACCTAATCGAACCTTACCTAACCTAACTTAATCTAATCTGACCTGACCTGATCTAATCTGATATAAGCTAAATCTAATTTAATCTAATACAAACTAATCTAACCTAATACGCCTGTAGTTCTCGGAGACAGGAGAATGAAGATGGAGAGGATAGGCGAAGAGGAGGAGGAGCTGGTAGCTTTCACCAGGCACAGCAGCAGCAGCAGCCGCTTGCTCATGGGGTGAGGCGAGTGGAAGTGTTGCAGTTTGAAGAGAAGCCTCAGCTCGTCCAACCGGACGAAGTGAAGATCTCTCTGACGCAAGTCATCAACCGACACGATGACACGACGACACCCACTTCACCACTCGGTAATCTATTCTCTAATTCTCATCTCACCTCTAAACTTATTCATTCTAGAATACTATTTTATTCTCTTATCTGATTTGATCGCTAATTTGATCGGATATCTAATCTCATCTAATCTATAATCTCTTTTCTGGTCTGTACACCAATCTCGTTTCTAGTCTGATCTGATCTCTAGACTGATCTGTTCTAATTTAATCTTGAATGTAGTCTGATCAAATGTGGTGTCGTCTAATCGAATCAGATCTGATCTGTCTATTCTAACCTAGACTAATCTAATCATATCTAGTCCAGTCTAATCTCATTTAATCTGATATGATCTAATTTGTAATCTGTTCTGATCTGACCTAATCTAATTTAATCTCATTTAATCCAATCTGATATAGACTAATCTGATATGATATTCTAATCTCTAATCTAATCAGATGTGATCGCAGCTAATCTAATCTAACATATTCCAATCTAAACTGGTATAATTTGGTCTAATTTTATTTTAATATAATATAATCAAACTAAACTAATCTAGTCAAATTTAATGACTTCTGTAGTGCCTCTATCATAATTCGCAAGGGATGGATGAATGAATGGATGGTCACTTCAAGTGAAACCGAGATATATTGGTTCTGATGAAATTGGCATTTCTTTGGAAAGCACTTAAACTTCGTTGCATGCATTGTGAGTGGTTTCATAGCTTTACTTGAGTTTTTGATCTTAATCATTTGTTACAATGTTACAGACATGATCAAAGAGAAGAACAGAATGATTGAAGCAATGCTGATCGAAAAGAAAAACTTAGTGGCCAACATTTTACAGATTCCAGTCGAAAGTTATGATCACATTTCTGAAGTAAGCTAGATACATTCTGGAATGGATTCTACTCGTCAAGTTACTATTACTATTACTATTATTATTATTATTATTATTACCTGAGTTAGAAATGATCCCTCAGGAACAAAAAAGTTGGCTTCAGAGTAGAGAATGAAGAAACAAAGAAATAGGATTAATAGTAATTTTTATAATTATTAATCCTTCACAGATCTCTCTTAATTTCTCTTAAACCTGGTTTTGTATTTTCACCTGAAGGTTGTGGATGAGACCAAGAACTCTACTGACGTCAGGGAGTTGCTGTTGAGCTCTCTGACTCAGGCTGACATCTTGACTCAACTCATCAGCGAGCAACTGGATGCAAATCTGGTTCTGCATGAAGATCGGCCCACTTTACTCGCAGGGGTACAAGGTAGGAGTTCTTCTTGTGATGTGCTTACAAGCCACTATATTAATTGTGTTGATACATTCATGCATGCGTGCACACATACATACATACATAGATACATGCAGACATGTATGTATGTACATGTGTACATACATACATATGTATGGCTGTATGTATGTATGTATGCATATATTTGTGTGTATGTATATTTGTATGTATGTATGTATTTTGGTATACATGGATGTATTTCTGTAGGTATGTATGTATATATATGTATTGATGCCTGCATGTATGTTTGTATGTATGCCTGTATGTGTATACCTCTGTGTCTGTATGTATGCATGTATGTATGAAGACAATACAGTGCCTGCAAAGTACCTCTGAAATAGCAAAGGTGATGTGTCAATTTGCATTCCTCAGGTGCAAATGAACCAAGAGGTACTCTGGAGCTTGATGCTGCCCCCCTTCGTACCCCAACGAGAGTTGCCCTTTCTCGGTCTGTGGCCATCGACCAGAACCCTGCAGAAGGCAACCAGCAGCTGGAAGAGGAGAGCCGTGAACTCAAAAGGTGCCCTGACCGCAAGCCGACTCTCCGTCTAGCCGATGAGGAACTGCTGGTCGTGGTTCCCTGCTCACGGCTTATGGACATCTCCAGTCGACTACGCAGTAATCTCACGCAGCTCATGGTACAATCGTCATACCCAACTAATCTAGTCTATTCTGATCTAATCTAATTTTATCTGATCATATATTATCTAGTCTAGTCTAGCATAGACTAATCTAATCTTCTGATCTTATCTGATATTATCTAGTTTAGCATAGACTAATCTAATCAATTCTAATCTAACTTAACCCAATCCAATTGAGTCTGGTCAGATGTATTCTATTCCTATCCTATCCCATTTAGTCTAGTCTAATCTAGTTCAGTATATTTTATTCTATTCTCTTATAATCCAGTCTCTTCTAGTCCAAACTAGACTAGCTTGATCTACTCCAATCCAATTCAGTCTGTTCTGTTCTGTTTTATCCTATTCTTTTCTATTCTATTTCAATCCAGTCTTATCTATCAATAGTCTAATCTGATCTTAAGAAAGAAATAACTGGGTTAGTCTGCAAAATGTCTTGCTCTGTTAAACAGAGTTTGAAGTCTGTTGTCTCTGTTTTATACTTGTAGGAGTTGGTCGAGAGTCGAGACAGAGAGATGGTCTCATTGGAGACAGAGTTGAGTCAGTGCAACGACCACTTGAGTCGCCTGACGTTACAGGGTCTCGGCGTTACGTCAGAGGGTGAAGACACTGAAAACCCGACAGAGCATCAGGGTTGGTTATCAATTTTCTATTGGTAAGATAGGGTGAGGTATGGTAAAGTAAGGTAAGAGAAGATGATCCAAAGTAAGGTAGGGCAGTGTAAGTTAAGATGAGGTGAGGTTGGGCAGGGTATCTTAGGGTAGAGCAGGGTAAGATGGGGTAGAATATAGTAGGTTGAGATGAGGTAAAGTTAGGTAAGGTAAGGTAAGGTAAGGTAGATACTGAGCAGTGGCGGATTTAGCTACTGGCGCCGGGGCGGTTCATGCCCTCTGCCGCGCCCCTCGTGGTTACATGCTGGTGCCTTTCAGACCAGACCCATGCATGGTGGACTGCCAGAATGTGGCGCCCTTGCCCATGCTCCCCCCCCCTACAAGCAATCCTGAATCTGTCACTGACACTGAGATGACTTGAGAAGAGGTTAGGCGAGGTGAGTTGATATAAGATAAGGTAGATACTTAGGTGAGATGAGGTAATGATGTTTTTGATTATGTATCTAGGTTTGGTTAGGTAAGTTAATGTATGATATCTAATTTAATCCAATTTAATATGACATCTATTGTGTCAATTTGACACAGTCTTGAACTAAATTTCCTTAGTGAAATCCAGCCAAGAAAAATAGATTTAACGATCACTAACCTACACTACATAGACAGGGCATCTTCGAGTGATAGGTTTCTTCTGGGAAAATTCTCTGTTGCTCTCCATTAGCTATAACCTCTTTTGTACTGATATTCGCAAGATGGCACGGGCTATATGGTCGCCTTTTCTAAATGTACGAAATTCACAATAGACTGCATGTATAAAAAAACAATTATTATATAAATAACGATTTATTGTTTATTTTTGTTTGTGAAGCGCTTTTTCTCTTCCTACAGGCGAATATGTGACATCTTCATCGTGTGAGGCGGTTCCAGTTATGACAGAACACCTGAAAGTCATAGAAGCGGAACAGATTATTGAACCAGAGCGAGTCGTCACTTTGTCGCCAAATCTTTTGCCAGGCTCTGCAACAGTAACGAAGGTTCAAGTTGCTGAGAACACATCTCCAAGTACCAGTGACGCTTCTTAGGCACCACTGTTAGTGCTGTTTTGGCGCATTGTTTGGCACGTTATTCAGCAACGTTATTGCCATTGGTGTCCTCAGGGGTTAAGGTGCCTATGTGCTAAGGTGCTGTTTATGGCACTGTCTGGTCCAACAGACCTTTGTTTTAATGTGCCTTTTGTTCTAAGGTGCCTTTGCATTAAGATTCTTTCTGTTCTGAGGTGCCTTTAAGTTGAAATGCTTGTGAGTTAGGATTTATTATGTTAAGGTGCCTTCTGGGCAAAGGTGCTTATGCGCCAAGGTGTCTCTCTGCTAAGGTGCTGCTTTCGGCACTATCTGATCCCACAGGCGTTGAGTTGGTGCCTTTGTGCTTAGGTGCCTTCATGTTAAGATGCCTTTGTATTAATGTGCTATTTATGGTACAGTGCCTCAGTTTGGCACTGGTTGCAGTGTTTGGCACCATACGACCCCTGTGGTTAAGCCAAAAGATCCATCCATATCTGAGCTGGAACTGCTAATAGAACCCCATATGTTCGGGGAGCAATATTGCCCAGCTGAAAGAAAAACTAGTCTAGAATTGTTAGAAATAGAAGAATCGGCCTCTATACAAAGTCTGGAGACAGCAGACACTGCTACACTTTTTATCCAGAAAGGTCGTGCACTTAATATTGTGTAGTAATAACGCAGTCTTGCTAGGCAAGTGTTGCTGTGTGCATGAAGTTGTTGTGGACTTTTGAAGTGGTTAGACACAACTGTTGACACTTGAAATATTTCCTCTTGTGCCGGGAACGCATCTGAGTTGATTCTTGCACGCGGAGCAATTTGTGGTTGGCCGGATTGGGGGCAACGAGAAAGCTTTCTGGGCTGAAATAAAATGTGTGGGAAAATTTATCTTTGATGGGAAATGCACTGAACTAGCTTGAGAAACACATATGAGCCAGAGCGAAATTTGTGGCAGAATGTATCTTCAAAGGGGGATAGTGTGAACCAGTGGGAGTGGTGACAGCTGTGATCAGGAGAGAAATATACGGGAATTTATGTCTTCAGTTGAGAGTGACCCAGAATTGAAATTATATGATGTGTTTAGGCCGCGATATTCCTAACTGTTGGCCGATATTTTTCTACCACGAACTTCAGTAGTAAGCGATACGGTGTTATTGTTTGTGAAGCCGTTTTCTGCGTGGTGAACCTTTCCATTTATACAGCACCAGGTCGCGTCAGCATAAGCTATATTTAGCCAACATCATATGAATTTATATCACTTGCTATATTTGGATGACCGTGGCGTAACGATGTAGACAACGCAACCTGCATATGCTGCACGCATCATAAAGGCGTGGCTATATATGCAAATATGATCCTGCGCTATATAAATTACGTCTGGGGTCACCGAGACGGTTCCTTTGCTTGGACGCGGCATAGGCCTCTATATGTGACGCCATCGACATGTTTTAGACAATATTTATGTAGACGAGTAATACGTGCGCGTTTTTTAAAAATGAAGCATATTTATAAAGCGTATCTATATCATTAGGCCGTGAAGAGTACGAGATGATGAACCCTTCAAAGTGTGCAAATTCGTTTGCTTGCAAAAAAATAAATAGCTGTCTTGAAATCGATGTACTGTGTTTCTGTACAGCATTTAGACAATTTATTGAACCACAACTACTCGTCTTTTTCAACCGACCCATATACCACACCGCACTTCGACTCTGGACGATCTCCCTACTGAATCTCGCAAATTCTCAGTTCCTCTACCTCTCTACTTCACCCACCGTCATTTGTCTGAAGTCCCTCTGTCTATTAGGCCTACTTCTCAGGCGTTCCATAAAAACTCCACCACTGCTTTTAGTCGGGTAGTGCCAGTCCCAAGCCTGGATAAAGGAGGAGGGCGAAGTCAACGAACTTTGATGCCATAAGATGTAGTTAAACACTGGAACTGCTGCTGCTGCTACTACTTTCCATTAAAAACTAAATTCCCACCTTTTCAAGAAATCTTGCCCTGATCCATTCGATCCGCTGCCTTCCCATTTCTCTCAACCTAAACACAGCCCACCGTAACAGCTATTCTGTCCCCTTCCCTCTGGGGTCTTCTGGCAACCGAACTTGGTTCTTCACATGGAATCTTTAGACAACTCTTGTGATTTGACGCAGCGCTTGTGAATAAGCTGGTGCCCTGCGCTTAGCTTTTGGTAGCGTTTTAGAAATACTCGAGATTACAGTTACGTTCAGTAAATACGAATCGTATTTTAGGCTCGCACAATTCTGGTTTGGGTACGCGGCTAGCTTTAAGTAGCTTAAATTCACATTTTCGCGGGTTTCAGTGACGTAAGCCTCCGAAGCTTGGCGTACTGACATTTTGCCCAATCGTTTTTCTCGTTACGCGCCAGAACCTACTACTACTTCTCCCCAGCTTGAAATGTAGGATCCGCCACTGGGTTTGGCGTTCGTTATGGTAGGCCTACAAACACCAAACCGTATCCATTCTCGGATTTCTTGGCAATTCGTTAAGACGACCGTTCAGGTGTGCCTGATTTGTGGATAGCTTTCTTTTCTTAATAATATAGTCGTACTACTTTATGGCGATGCCCGCATATACACAAATTTTGCCTTTTTTTCATGAAAAACCATGACGATTAGTTCATGAATTTTTTTTCGACGCAAAACAAAATAATTCCGTAATATTATTCTGCAGAGATGTCGCCATTTTATTGAACCACAGTGTAGGTAGGCTATATGAATTTTTCTGTCCTCGTTTCCAAGGTAATCCAAGGCGTCCCAACGTAAGTTTAGTTCTCGGTATTTGTTATAATCCGTCAAGATGAAAGCAAAGTTGTGCTTGATTTCTGTGTAGCATTCTTTTATTTATCACATTATAGGCTAAGTACTATTTTATGACAATTCTGGCAATAAAAATTTCGGCATTTAAAAAAAGTCATGGTGGGTTTCCAAAGGTAAGAAAATTGACACATATTCCCGTCCTAATAAGCATGGAGACAAACCCAAACATGGGGCAGGGTACGATTCATGGTTGGCAGCAGTGATGAGTAGAGACCTATGAGCAGAAGCGAAATGAATAGTGCAAATGTATCTTCAGTGGGAGATGGTTGTCTGAACGAGTAGGAGGTTAGTTCGTCCTATCTTCCTCTCGAAATCCTACACTGGTTGGAAGACGCCAACGGTTATGATTGTCCGAAGACAATCAATCAATTCTTCAAACACAACACACAGAAAACTTCTTAATCGCCTATCAAGGAGAAGTTTCCAGCCTCACTTTCATAGACCCCAAGTTCGATCAGCAGCGCGTTAACGTCATAATCATAATCAGCTGGTAACTTTTTGTCACTACGCTCACTCCCAGCAGCCAATCCCTTCACTGCACCTCCATCGACTGCACTCCTACCAGCCAGGGCCTTGCTATCGAAAAAACTGGCATCTCTGGCAGCTTCTAGCTGAGGGCAAGACGAGCAATTCGCTAAGCTAGTAGCTCTATCACCCATTTCGGGGCAAGTCCAACTATCTGCCCCCAAAAGACCCATGTTCTTCTGGACACTAGGGTCTGGGGCCTTCCCGTTATCCCCCTTGGGGCTCAGTTTCAGTCCAGAAGCTGGTACCCTCCTTTTGGGGCCCCAACCCAGTTCAGTCATTTTCTCGACGCCGGAGTCGAAACTCGGTCGTGTTGGCACGAAGACGTTCGTCTCACTAGGCAGGAGGCATGAGGCGCCGAAGGCTGCGGCTGCTGCTGGTAGATACGAAGAAGAGGGAGAAGATGCTCTTGCCGTTGTCTTGTCGATTGGTGCCGCCTCCGTTGCTGTTGGTGACGTCTTTGGTTGGCTCAGTGGATGGTCTTCACCTGGGAACAACTGTCGTCATAGACAACACACTGGACTCATGAAACGGCGACTACAGACAGACAGACAGACAGACAGACAGACAGACAGGCAGACAGAAAGACAGACAGACAGACAGATAGACACATAAATAGAAACAGAGACAGACAGACAAAACAGAGGTCTTTAAAGCCGCCATACGAATCATTTAAATCATACTAGGCTGCATTAGATCAGATCAGATTAGATTAGATTATATCAGATAAGATCACATTTAGATCAGGTTAGATCAGGGCAGATAAGCTTAGATCAAACCGGATCAGATTAGATCGTAGTAGATTAGATCAGATAAGATTAGATTAGAATAGAACATATCACCAGTACTATAAGGCCCAGCCTCTATACCAGTTGCTGTGACTCCATCAACTCAGGGGATCGTCGATTCTTCTGCTCAGACAGCGATTGTAGTCCTCCGTTTTTGCCTGAGATTCCTTCAACTATGGCAAAGTATCGACTGATGTGCTGACTAACATCATGACGAAACCTGGAGTATGGCAAAAAGCGCAACGACTTTAAGGGCGAAACCAGGGAAAGGCTTCAAGGGCCGATCCAGGGAAAATGTAAATGTACACGGTTTATATAGTGACCGTAAGGTCCCGACCCTGCTCCTTTTGCAGTGAATTTATCGGGTGAGTGTGGCCACACCGACCATGAATCACTCGGTTTCAGGTTAGAAAGCTAGTGAACAGGTCGCACTCCGGCCTAGCCATGCACCGTCCCTGAAATCAGATGACAGGGACCTAGGCAGGCATGCCACTTTTGTCTATCTGTCTGTCTGTCTGTCTGTCTGTCTGTCTGATCGTCTATCTGTCTGTCTATCTGTCTGAACACTACTATCGCCAAGACTTACATTTCTCTAGAGTGTACTTCTCGTGTGCATCTTATAGATTAAAAAACTGTCGCTATATAAGTTCACTGAAATAACGAACTAGCGAACGAATGAACGAACGAACGAATGAATGAATGAATGAAGGAAGGAAGGAAGGAAGGAAGGAAGGAAGTAAGGAAGGAAGGAAGGAAGTAAGTAAGGAAGGAAGGAAGGAAGGAGGGAAGGAAGGAAGGAAGGAAGGAAGGGAGAGAGATATTAAGACTTGTGCGTACTTTGCAATGCAGAAGAGGATCGCAAATGTCGTCATGAGAAGAAGCACCATGAGAAAGATACAGACGATCACCAGAATATCCTCCATTCCTCCGACTAAAACAAAGCAATGTAATGTAAATCAAATTACAGCGGTGTCACGTAACTCGTGACACCGTGTAGGGCGCCACTCATCACCTGGTCTTACGTGCTGCGCAGATCGACACCGACATGATTATAGATTCAGAGAAGCCACAATAAGTTAGCGTAAAAGTTTAGATGTATAAAATGTACTATAAAATATGAACTACTTCATATTTTATATAATATGCATTTTATATTTTAAAATTTTTTATTTTACATAATAGTTTCTGTATATGTTCAGGTAGATTATCGCGCCAAATAAGCGCAAAGCGAAAGCAAAGCTTGAACAGTCTGACCGGGTCTTTCAAACTTTATAGACGTACTTCCAATTTCAGGTCCCTTGTCCTGACATCTGTGGCCTGTGTAGCCAGCCGGACATCTGAACAGAAAACAAACAGGCCATGCTAGAGCCTGATATTTCGCGCAACTGAAGTAGTAGTAGTAGTAGTAGTAGTAGTAGTAGCAGTAGTAGTAGTACTGTAGTACATGTAGTATTCTGTAGTAGTAGTAAAATTGTTCTATTGGCAACCGGAGGAACAGAGCAGCAGCAGATAGTGGATCGTCTTGACCGGGCAAGCAGCAACCAGGGGCAGTTGATTATTGTGGACGAAACCAAGATCATGGTAACAAATGATACAACTTGCAACACCAAAGTACAAGGTAATCAACTGGAGCAGGTTGACACATTTCCATATCTTGGCTCATTTATAGACTGGCAAAAGGACATGGTGTAGGGGCAGCATTAAAGAATGCATGGAAAAGTCACGGGATATTGCTCGCAACAAAGATACGACTTCTGAAAGCTCTTGTTTGGCCAGTGGCACAGTATGGATTTGAGAACTGGGCGATAAAGCTGAAGAGGCATGAATCAACGCATTTGAAATGAAGTGTCTGCGGCAGATTCTTAGAGTACTGTGAACTCCTTAAGACGATTGGGTCCTAGAGACGGCAGGAGTAGACAGGAGTCCGCTTGCATTTATCAAAAAGAAGAAGCTTTCATACCGGGCATGTTCTACGAAAGAGTGGAAACTGCTTAGAGAAAGAAATCATCCAAGGCACAATTCCTGGATGCCGAGCTCAGGGAAGACCCAAGATGATATGGATCGATAACACCAAGTCTTGGACTGAATTATCGTTCTACCAGTTATTACAGGAGACAAGGGACAGAGGCAGATGACACAAAATTGTCCGTGGTGCAGCCAATCCTCGGCTCAAGGACGGTTAAAGACAAGACAATAATAGAGTAGTAGATGCAGCAGTAGATAACGGCGCTATAGAAATTCTCAGATAAAATTAGATTAGACAGATTAGATTATATAAGAATAGACTCGGTTCGATTAAGAAACGCACACGCAATACTTCGTGCCCAGATTCTCCATTTCATAGCAGACTCCTCCGTTGACGCAGTAAGTTTGCTGTTCACAGGGTTTCGCGTTAGGATGCGACTCGTCATTCAGAGCAAGCATTCCTACAAGTATGACATTCCAGAATTTTAGGCTTGGTAGGAGTGAGGCTACGCTTTTTAGATCTATCGTCTTTGTCTCTTCTAAAACCTGAAGACTCTTCTAACCTTTTCCTCGGAGCAAGCCATTCTAGTTTCGGAATAACCCCAAAGACGAAGCCTCAGTATAGGCCTACGATCACACCGATCCTGACCTTGATCATAGAAACCTGACTCTTCCAGAGATCTTACCCTGATCCTTCCAATCTACCGCATCCCCATTCCTCTGGAACTAAGCACAACCCACTGCAACAGCTCCTTCGTCTCCTTCCCTCTCTGGTCTCCAGACAATCTGATCTCGTTCTTCAAATGGTATCTCTGGACAGCAACTCTGACTTGAGCAGCGCTCGCGATTAAGACGATACCCGGCGCTTAATCTGCTAAGAAGCTGCTTTTAAGCAGCGCTTAAGGATTTCGAGATTACGGTTATTATTATTATTATTATTATTATTATTATTATTATTATTATTATTATATTTTATTTTTAAAATTTTTAATGGCGTACAACTATGCCATGTCAGAGTATCAGTCACTGCAACATTCGCAGTCGACATCAAACCCTCACACCGGTCAGGACGCCACGTCACGTGGTCTTGTCTTTAAGCGCAGTGGTGGAGAAGCAATAAGGGAATTGAGGAGGAAAAGAAGAAGCGTTGTCTCTAGTAGAATGTTCGTCACGTTCAACTGAGACTGTCTTCTGGCCGGAGATTGTTCTCTGCGACGGCCAATATTCGCTCAAATCTGGCTCCAAGAAAGTGCCGTCTAAAGCAACTGCGTTAAAGCGCTGTATAATAACAGAGAAGCATTGAAACAGGAAAGAAGTCTGTCTTTTGTATCCCCACACTTGTATTATTACTACAACTACTACTGCTGCTGCTGCTGCTGCTGCTGCTACTACTACTACTACTACTAAAACTGTTTTGTGTGTAACATAACCTATAGGCACCAGGGCCAGCGTTATGAGAAACATGCAAGTTCACGATTTACTATTAACCTGTTTCGATGACAGCGTGGCTCTGCTCACTCGAAGCAGAGCCGAGAACGTTCTCGGCAACGCACGAGTAAGTGCCGCCATCTAGGTCGTCTGCTTCGCTGATGACAAGCTCGGAAGAAGATTTTCGTCTGTCTCGCAAAAAAACAATCGTCTGCATATTCGGAAAAATTCTACGCATTACGCAGAACCCGAAATGAGTTTAACTTCGAAACTGTTTCTACCTGATGAAAGCCTGGCGCACATGTAATAAGTCGAGGGCGCTTGGGTACAAAAACACTATAAGGTAAGGTCGACGTAAAAGATTAGTCTACGCCATCAAATATTGTTAAAACTTGGTTGGTTTCAAAGTTAAAACCATTTAATTATTTTAGCTAATTATTGTAATGTTCAATTATTAGTTAACTATTAAAATATTATTATTGAAGCAGTATTAAAGTATTTTTAAAATTAAAAGTCTAATATGACATTGTTCTTTCATTATTAAGTTATTTTATATTTAAAACTATTAGTCCATTTCGTCCAAGCATCTCTATCTCAAACACTTTTGCCCTCGAACGCGTCACTGACTCAAATTCCCAACGAATTGCATTTTATTACCTACAGTGAGCATAAAATGTGGGTTACAACATTACGCAAACCTGATTATCTGGATTCTAGACGACGCGTTGACCGCCATATTGTTCTTGTACCACGTGACTCGTGGTGCTGGCAATCCGTCTAATTGGCAAGTCATTTTGATCCTTTCACCCAGGTTCCAGAATGTTTGCTTGAGCGATAGACGAGCTTTAGGGTACCGTCCTGCGTTGGATGCAAATTGCATTTAGGTAGAGCCGAAAATGTTTATGCAGTGGCGGGAAGGGATTGTCATAGATATTGTTTACTCTTGAAAATGTGGTGAAACAGCTGAAAAAGTTTAACACTAACAAGAGTCCAGGTGTAGATGAACTACATCCTGAATTTTTACACGAAGTTAGAGAAAAATGGAGAGCCATTAGCACAGATCTTCAATTGTAATCAGTAATTGTAATCAGAAATTTGTATAGAATCGCTTCAAGAGAAACTATTCAGAAGCGTTCTCTGCGCTAGTGTCAACGATGTTATATGCCATTCAAAACAGAACATTCATCCGTTAGTAATTATTGCTCATATTACTAACTCACCATCACTTCACTCCTTGCAAAGTCTGTGCTGGTCTTCCACTCAAAACAGAAAACCCTACTCTTCAGCAGATCCTATCCTGATTCCTCTTCTGCCCTTTATCTATTCTGCAGATCCAATTCCAAACACAACCCATCCTAGCCGTCTGACTGGCTACCTGCCTGCCTAACTCTTGAATCTTGACCTGGAACCGAATCCTTCTTGCTTATCGATTTTGTTTTTGACTGAACGCCTGTGAATAACCTTGGTCCCGCTACTTAGCTTTCGTTGGGCGCTGTAGAAATCTCGAGTTTACAATTATGATTACGATTAGAAGTCACCAGCGGCAAGCTCGCACGCACACACACACACACACACGTAGAGCCTACCAACAGACTCTCAACTAGAGTTGAAAGACGACAGCATGTTCTGAATTCCCGAAGCACTTAGCAACGAGGATAAGGAACGACGACGGGCGATGTGATCCGCCGCAGATGGCTCTCGGTTGTCTCACCGTCCTGCAGCCCATCTTAGATGGAAGATGACGCAGCTTCCTGATATCCCTCGAACCGCCGGATATGCCCAGGACAGGTATTCGTCGCCCGGCGGCCGGTAGGTAGCCTAGCTGAGCCACTGGTTGACGGTCACTGCCGCTACAAAGATTCTCTTCCCCCTCTTCCACCGAATCCAAGATTTTCCGCTATACGTAGGTCTGTAGTCTGAGGCTTGGCTGTCCAGCTGGAATCCTGTCCCCCTCTGTAGGTGGACCATTCCAGTTACAGAGGTCACAATAACACCCAAAAAACCGCCCGAAACGCAGTAAATCCGTGTTGAAAACAAAATTTAATTCCGGCACGCAGACTCCGCAACAGTAAAAGTCCAAACTGCCAGAATAATCAAGCAAATTTCACGTTTAGATAAAATAATCCGTCAAAATGACATACGCAGACAGCCAACCACGGATATGGCAGCGGACATGCGTAGATGCATGCATCAATGCAGACTGGACAGGAGAGATGCTCTGGTAGTGCCATTATTTATAGAGAAATAGTAGCGAACTATGTAACTCTAGACCATTCAGTTCAACCAGTGCTGTGTTCAAGGTCATGGAAAGAATTGCTAAGGAAAACAAAGTGGAGCAGTTGAATAAGTATGATGTAATAAAAAGGCAGCCAAGATGGTTTTACCAGAGGTCGTTCATATTTGACAAATGATGCGTTGGGCAGCCTGTGGAGATCTCATAATTCCGCGCTCCCGTGCGACGGCTTGGGCACCCATGTATGTGCTTTCTCGTGCTATTGGACTGTCCTTCTGGAACAACCTTCCACTAGAAATTCGAACTCTACCGCCTCTAACAGCTCAAGAAACATTCTCGGCATGTCTTAAGACACCTTTTTGAAACTGCTAGATAGTCATGTTGCAGCGCCGTTGACAGGTTTTTAAAATTCGCTGTTATGAGTTTTTGGATAAATACACGCATACATGTTTGACAAATCTGTTAGTGTTCTTTGATGAGGTGTATGAAAGGACAGGTGAGGAAAAATTCATCCTGTCTTCGAGACGCCCAGTTTGGTCTGGGGACATAACAGCTATTTCGACATGGCGGGACGAATGGATAGAAGCGAATGTGATAAACCACTCCGTTATCGTCCAGCCATCTGTCTGTCCTCCAGGTGTCAACTTGCCTCGACGACTCTGGTCTGCGCTTAACCGATTTCGAACGAGCCAGGGCTGCTATGCATGCAACCTCGTCAAATGGAGTCAGGCTACTGATCCTTCGGGCAGCTGTTCAGCTGTGGCGCACTTCGTTGATGTTTGTCGGCAAACACGCTTCAGTGGGGACTATTGACTCTTCATCTCGCTGGTGATGACGCTTGCACCTGGCCTGGTGCGAACCGCAAAGTCCAAACTGCCAGAATAATCAAGCAAGATGAAGAACTGCAGTAGGATGGGTTCTTTTAATTAGCACAAAACAAGGCGACTCGACGCCATATATAAAATTTCTTTTTAAGAAACCGAAAGGAAGATGAGGAAAGCAATTCTTCGGTACAAGAGTCGTAGACTTGTGGATTAGTTTGGACGATGGTGCTGTCTCAGTGGACACAATCACGGCTTTTCAGAAAGAGCTAAGAAGAGCATTTCAGGTTCTAAGACGGATTGCCTGTCTTCTGTATCACGTCAGACCATCAGAGGAAAATTTCCTGTTGCTACCCTTTCGATACGGCCATGAAAGCAATTACCAAAGTCTCGATTTTGAGAACATTACCCCAACATATTGCCTATTTTAAACAACCTCAGCGTTCACCATTGCATACACACAGCGAGACCACACACGCACCTAAAGCTATTATAGAATAGAATAGATTAGAATAGAATAGAGCAGAGTATAGTAGAGTATAGTAGAGTAGAATAATATAGAATAGAATACAATGATATCTACTGTTACCAAGATTTTCACGTTGATTTGCGAGTTCAGTCGAGTACAGCTTAGTATCAGTTACAATCAGTTACGATTGTTAGAACCACTGCAATCGTAACCGATTGTGGCTGATACTAAACTGTACTCGACTGAACTCGCAAATCAACTTGGAGTTTATGGTGAGGTGGCGTGCGATTTATGGAGCGCATTATTTGCGGGCAGGCGTCTTCAGGATTTCATTCCCTTCTCCTCTACTTCACTGGTCGGTATCTGGCAATATGTGGTAAAACCTGGGAATATCGCCCATTGCCACCTCGCAGCAGTTAGATATGTCGGCGAATGGCAAATGCAGCACACGTGATAAGATCCATGCCGCGGTTATTTTATTTCATATCTAGCTCCACTTTTCAACGCCTTTGCAAGGTTCTTAAAAGGTGCTATATAAATGTTCAGGCAGGCAGTTGTAGAAAGACAGACATGCAGACAGACAGATAAACAGAGAAATCAGGCATTTATCAGGTAGACAGATAAACAGACAAGGCAGACAGAGTTTACAGACATACTGACAAACAGACAGGGAGGCAACTATAGGCAGACAAACAGACAGACAGACAGACAGACAGACGAACCAGTCAGCTGAAAGCAAACAGACTTAAGAATGATGGATAATGGCGTATAAACACACGATCCGAATCGACTCCTCTGCCTGATACTAAACATGCCTCAGGATGTCTATAGCAGTAATATACAGCACTTGCTTTATTCTCCTACTTCCTCTATTTCTCCCCCACAAGGGCGTGAGCATGGTGTTGAGAGTGGACCTATAGAGGTTTGGAAAGAGGACAAAGGAAAGAGGACAAAGGAAAGAGGACAAAGGAAAGAGGACAAAGGAAAGAGGACAAAGGAAAGAGGACAAAGGAAAGAAGATTCTAATCTTATCTGATGATTAGTGCTGTTATCAATGCATCATCAGTCGATGGTCGCTTCAGTTGCTTGTAGATTGCATTTATAAATACTGATAGTTTCAGGTTAATTAATACAAGAATTATATAGGCCTACGTAACAGTTTGATATTGAAGTTGAGTCGTTCGCTTTAGTTTGTTTCTTATAATTTAAAGATTTAATTTATTAGTGCAATTTAATATAATTGAGTCCTTATTTCTGTGCAACTCCTCGATGTAAAGCAAAGTAAGGTAAAGCCCCAATGTTCCATAGTGGAACATAGGAGAGACGCTCATTTCCTGCGATTCGGTCTTTGATCAGCATAAGTTAAGGTGCCTACGTTTAGGGTGCCCTTAAAATAAATCGAAGCCATCGTGAAGGGCTACTCGCCTACGAAAGACCGTTGGAAGAGGTGTTTCACACGACAGCAGTTTTTTAAGGCGGAAGAAAAATAACGATGGCCAAGCAGTAGGCCCTACCTAAATGTGCAGAAGGTGCAAACATTGCTGAATAATGACTGTTGCCCGATGCAACGCTTATAACGTGGAGCGGCTAAGCAGCTTTCACATATGCGAGCCTAGAAAGCTTGGTATTATTTAGTTAGTGCTATATACAGTATATTAATTTTGTGCTGGATGAACACAACGTGTACAATTAAATGCCCGAGTTCGGGGCCACTTAAGGAATATGGAAATACATATACTGACGAGAGTGTGTCCGGGAAACCTTAAGGTAGAGTGAGGAGAGCTCTACCTGTAAAATCCTTTGCCCGATTAGTGGACCCGATAAGCTGAAACCGTCGGGGATTGAGTCTGCCCCGAATTGTATGGTCGGCAAAAGATTTTTCTATCGTGAAGTAAGCCTATTTATCTGGAAAATAAAAAGTGCTTTCTTCCGAAAAAGTAGTTTTTGCACATAGCAAGTTTTCGAAATCAGCTCTTCCGTAATATGCATATGGAACCGATAAATATGTACATATATTATGTCTATAATTAGACCGATATATACGTTATATATGTATCTGAACATTTAAAAGGCATCTTTTAAGAACTCGTCAAATGTTCTGCTATATACAGGTATAGCAGAGCATTTATGCATACTTTTAAGATTTTTCTTTGAGAGCGCCGTGAGGGTATTGATAGAGTCATCTGCGTTACTGTACATGCATTCGTATGGAAAATATATATGTATATATATATATGTATATGTATATATATAGTTTTCATATAATCTCGTTTTCATATTATCTCCGATATGTGTGTATCTGCATGTATATGCATATATATTGCGTAGGTATATGTATTATAATCGAGTATATAATGAATGTGTATATACTAAACAGAGCCAATGGATTAAGCTTCATTTGCCTCCTCACAGCGGTTGTCGAACGGTGTTCTGGAAATATTCTAAACAATTGTTCCAATGCTACACGACCAGCAGACAGACTCTGCTCGCCTCTCGACGATTTCAAGGAGCGAGGCAGCCGCCAACATAAGTATAGGCGTTGGCACGTGCCAGGAAGGGAGGTGATGAGGGAGGAAAGGAAGAGAAGAGGGAAGAAGGAAGAAGGAAGGTAGGGATGGAGGCAGAGATTGAGGGAGGCACGAAGGGAGGAAGGGAGGTAGGGAGGAAGGGAATGAAGAAGGGAGAGGGAGGAAAGGAAGGAAGTGGGGAGGAAGATAAGAGAGGAAGGAGGGAGGAAAGAAGAGAAGGAAAATACGAAATGAGTGAATAAAATAGGCATATTTTATAGCCAGCAAAAATTTATAGCCAGCAAAAATTATAGGCGTTTGCCTCTATGATTTGGTTTCCACGGCTAATCTCGGCAATTTCGGTCTCGGGCGCAAAGCTTTCTTGCCATTGATCTCCTGCACATCAGGTAAGGAGGTAAAGGAGACCGACAGCGGCGTTTATGGTTTCTTTTGGGGTAGAAACTTCATTCCAGCTGCAGAACAAGCTATGTCATGGGCCCGTTTCATCTTTACCTCGAGCATGCTCGGAATAGACTCTGGCCATGCTTAGCGGGTACTTCGCTCAAACGTAGGACCGGATTGGGTAGATTGCCCACGCGCTTGTGACACTGTTAACCCTTCTGCTTCATATCGTAATCGTATACTCTCGAGATTTCTACAGCGCTCAAAGTAAGCTAAGTCGCAAGAACTGGCTTAATCACAGACACTCAGCCAAAACAAAGTCGATAGGCAGATAAGGTCAGGTTCGGTTCCAGATCGAGATCCAAGGGTCAGGCAGGTAGGCAGTCAGACGGATACAGTGGCTGATGTTTAGAAATGCAGCGGCGAGAGAGGGTAGGGGGAGGTGAGGAGTCAGGATAAGATTTGTGGAAGGTGAGTGTTTTCAGTTTAGAATAATAAACATGCAGAGAGCTTGCAAGAGGTACGGTGTTGGTGAGTTGGTAGACTTAACTGCTCTCTGGTTTCTCTGCTCTATCGGGTTTCAACCAAACTACTCCACCGAAGTACGATTCCTGGCTTTGGTTTCACTTGAAGCGACCATCGATTGATGTCTTATGCATTATAATAACGACGCTATAGATTAGATTGGATTGGATTAGATTAGATTAGATTACGACTGGACGGAGCACCTCTGTGGCTCTCCGTCGCCGAAGATCCAGTTTTCACTGATGTGAAGCTTCTTTTTTGAATTGGCAAATATATTTCGTATTCTCCGTTTGCCTTTTCTAAATTGGCGACATGGTCAAATCTTCTGACATGAGCTTTCATGTGAGATAATAATTGTTCCCGTTAAATCGAACAACTTCTATCCGCTATATTTACTCTTCTAAACAAACCCTATGATATGTTACTAACTCCACTCGCTCTGACCTGTCCTGTTCCAGACTTAACGGTGTGTGCTCCGGGCAAACTCGGAGCAAAGTTGGAGCAGCCAATCAGTATGAGGAGGAGCATGGGAAGGAGTTAAATGCGTAAACAAAATTCCCACAAACAACAGCTGCGGATATATGCATGCGTGCGTGATATGCACGCATGCCAATGCATGCTTGTTACAGTAAATTTCTGTTGCGGGCTGCTCAACATTGCAAACATCAAAATAGAGGAGGCGTGATAGACTGGCAAATATATTTCGTATTCTCCATTTTCCCTTGACCCCTAACTCTGCCAACGCCTGAGTCCTGTTATCAGACATCGGTCTGATAACAGTACACATAGGCGTCGGTACAGAGGAGACAACGGGCATGCCTCCCCCACTCGGAAAAGCCGGGGGCTGAAGTCCTTTCGACCCCAGTTTTGACTCCGATTTTTGCAGCCACGGGATTCAAAACCTCGTGCATCTTTTGGGCAAATGGTGAGAAACTTACATACTATCGAAAGAAATGAAAATATCGATCAAGGCTGTTGATAAAACCAAGGCTTTCTAGACTAGTAGGACCAAAAGTCGTTATAACTGTTTTTTTTACAATTATTACTTTGTACCCGAGGTAGGATTGATCCCTGAGAAATGAAAACTTAGGTAAGGCGTGTGTGGAGAAAAGTTTTGTGCCTAATTTTTTCGGATGGGCTGGAAGCCTGGGAGGTTTGCTGGTGAAAGTGGAAAAGCAAGTCATCTACCTAAGGCACATATTGTGCACAGATACATGTAGCCTATATACATATATCCGGCTATTTATATAGCGCCTTGTAGAAACTCGCAAGGATGCTAAATAAATATGCAACCCGCTGTGATGGGCATTATCTAAAAAGCAATTTTAGCTACGACTACTTTTAAACTACATTTGAAGTATTTTAACTAGTAGTTAGTAATTATTTATATAAAAGTAGTAGACTATCTATTGTGGCAGCTAAGTTAATTACTTTTGCTCATGCCGTAAGATTGTAACTGATTTATTGGACAAACGTATCGATAAAGCACAAAAGACCTAGCTTGAAGGGTTAAGTTAGTAACTAATAAGGTATCAAAAATTATCTTGTCAGAATGTGCTGATAAGTTGAAAAGAAGGAGGATTTGTGAGATTTCCAGAAATTTCTTGGAACAACAAATGCATACAGCTGTAATTTTTTAATCTGCAATGCACTTCTTCAGTTGCACCTTTGTAGCAATATTGAACTATACGTTAACATTAATTCATAATCACGAGACTACACTATAACCGGAAATACAACTTAACAGACAGTGTTGCCAACTGTGATGCAAAAACGTTTTTGGAGACACTAGAGATAAGTATGCAACTGGTAAGCATACAACTGAAACTCTCTTGCTGAAAAAGTAGTTATAAAAATAGTTAATTAAAAATGGAAAAATTGTAGTTTAAATACTAGTTATAACAACTTTTTTTAAAGCAGTTAACTACTTTTTAGCAACATAGTTTAACTACTGCCTGCCACTGCATAGCGGTAGCTTAAAATGAAATAAGGTAGTTTTTGTCGAAGGTATGGTAAGATATTAAGGCAATTTAGTATATGCCTCTTTTCAACGATCGTCTTCAATGAGTCACATTATTTGCCACTTTTACTCGACACTACGTTCCTAGTGGCGTACGAGACGAGTCAGTTTTAATCGCTTGTCAACGTATATATTCTAGGGTAGGCAACCGTCCCGGATTTGCCTGGACAGAATCGGCCTTGTGCGCCCCGTGTCCCGGATTCATCCTAAATTGTCCCGAATTTTGGTGTAGATAACCACTTCACCAAATGTTCCTTTTTCACACACTAAACTCGAACAGCCGGCCGTAAATAAGTTTTACAGAGTGACCATAGAATAGAGGGTAGTTACGTTAGTAGACCCAATAAATGACATCTGCAAATTGCATGCATCAGGCATGTAAATATGAACTTCCTCGTGCTAGACCCTGAAGCCTGGTAGGTTACTGGAATTTAATACATGTTTTTCTCTTGAAGATGATTCAGATTCTATCTATAGGCCACTTATCTCGTGATGAATTGACTGTAATTTTTAACGACTATTTGCAGTAGATCCTACATTAGGCTGACGCAACATTCGTTACCTACAGTGCTGTGGACAGGGTAGATTGGTACTGCCATATCGAGTGACTATGAGGGCGTCCCGGATTGGCAGAATCAAAAGTTGGCAGCCCTAATGTATTCTAGACTATTATCGTTGTTCAAAAATCGTTATCCGTTGGATAAGTCCAGTCGAAGTGTGATAGATGAGAGAAATCAAGTCAAGCAACGGCGATTGAGCAAACTGATACAGACGAGTCTTAAGTTTGGGACTAACTGACATTAAGAAACGGCAGAACACAACTCACAATTGAGCTGCTGAGATCGTAATAACGGAAAAATCGTGGCTGTACCCGTCGCACGAGAGAGTGGGAACCGTTCTTGCAGGCGGCTTTCATCGATTGCAAGTCCAGAACCCAGCCGCGCAATTAATGGGGCGTTTGAGAGGTCCTCCATCTCTGATGGAGGACCCCGACAGTAAACAAAAACCACTGGATCGGAAAAACTCGAAGATAAACAGCGCATGAAAAGAATACTTTCCGCTGCGTAAACCTTGTATTAATAGCCGGTCTGGCGCTGCCAATTGCTTTTCCAGTGTATTGCAAGTCTACACCTTTGGTGCTAATACGAGGACGTCTCCCTTGCCTAGCTTAGGCCGCGTTAATGTTGAGGCAAGGTAAAATAATCAGGGTAATGTATGGCAAGCCATTTAGGCAAAACAAGGAAAAGTAAGGTAATCGCTCGCTTATTACCTTTACTACACAGGAGTGTCGACGTCTCGCTTGCACAGCCCTGCTATAGCCGATTTTGAGGCAAGATAAGATAATCATGACAAGATATGGCAAGCAAATTATAAGGCAAAGTAAGGTAAGCAAGGTCATGTGATCGTTCGTTAAATACTTGCTGTTTGGGTTATATAACTCTGAGGCTGATTTTCAGTTTCAGCTGACGCCCAGAAGAATCAAATTCATCAGAACTAAAGGGACCTGGCGAATTTTCCTCCCGTCGATTTTGACGAATCGTTTGGCGGCCTCAAGAAAAATCCCCCTCCTGAACGACAGAGCCATAAACCTGGGTCACGGTAGACTTACCGAGGCGAGAAAAGGCTAAAGGGAAAGCGAGAAAGGGAGAGATAGTAAAACAGGAAGAAAAAAGAGAAAAAGAGAGGGACAGACAGACAGAAATCACGCAGACTTGTCAAAATATTCACTTGCAGCTGTTTCTCTGGCCACGAGTTCCCAGGAATCAACTATTTTTCCCTGACCAATCCGGACGCAGTGTAGCTCATTGCGTCGCTGACTGGCTGACCGACTGGCTGGCTGGCAGATCGACCGACCGACTGGCCACCCGACTGACTGACTAAATGCTCATTTATTCAACTAGTAACTCACTTAGCAATTCATACTATGATTAACTCATTTGATAGCTTACTAACCCTCTGAGTTATTCATTCCCTAAGTAACTCATTCAATGACTAACTCATGGACTCGTTGAGTAAATCATTCACTGAATAACTTACTCACTGAGTAAACCACTAAGTAGCTTAATAACTCTCTAGGTAACTCATTCAGCGTGTAAATATCATTGACTTTTTGAGTAACTCATTACTCACTGAGTTGCGGAGTAACTCACTTACTGGATACCTCGTTAAATCAGTAACTAACTCACTCAATGACTCACCCGTCAATTACCTTCCTGTGTAGCTCATTCATTGTCTTAGTCATAGATATAATCCCTCTACTCACCGCATTGTCGGCAGCCGTACTTCTTGGCCTCCCGGACCTTCCTGTCCGTTAGAGCTTCGGGAGGACTGGACGCAATGTAGATCGACGTAACCTCGTCCGATCCATCCATTTTAAGTGACTTGAGGAAGACCAGGTAGCTCTGCCCTATCTCCATTTCGACCTTGCGACAGGCGTCCAGTTCTGACCCAACCACCAGCTGGATCACCTTTTCTGAGTTCTTTAGTTCGCCCTTGAAAACCTCATCTACGGTGACCTTCCAGAGGTCCTTGACCTTGGCGTCAGCAATCGCCGGGAACAGTCGGCCTCGGAAGACGACATCGGCAACCACGACTCGGGAGGGAACGTCTGGAAAAGTTGTCCAGAGACATTGACCTTCACCTTGACACGTGACGATGTCGAGGACAACGAAGAGAAACGTCAAACACACGTATAACAACATCAGCGTACTTTAATATCAGCGTACTTTTGTGTCAGCGTACTTTTGTGTCAGCGTACTTTTGTGTCAGCGTACTTTTGTGTCAGCGTACTTTTGTGTCAGCGTACTTTTGTACCGACGTCCTTTTAAATCAGCGTACTCTAGGATCAGCGTACCTTTGCATCAACTTATTTTCGTATCAGCGAGCTTCATTTAAGCATACTTTGGCGTCAGCGTACTTTTATGTGTTCGTCCTTTTCAATAGAATGCACGCGAATTCAAAACTTGTAGCAGTTTATATAGAGCCTCTGTAGCAAGTTGAGGAAAGCTAATCGTATGCGCAGTTCAGAGTATTCCTGTACACTGTCCAGAGAACGACATTCAGAAGTACGGCATTTAGAACACTTTATTCCTGAGTACGGTCTCCAGAGTACGGTGTTCGGAAGTAAAGTATTCAAATCTATGGTAATCTGATCAGAAGTGTTCAGAGTACTTTCACAGTCGCTCGATCTGTTATATATGGACACCTCGTGTTGAAGATCAGCGCGGTTTCGTACTGCAAACGTAACGTAACTGGCATTTATTTAGCGCACGATAATATGTAGTTAGCGATTCTCCTTCATTCATGACTAGTTGCTCAAATAGCATCGTCTTTTATAGGCAGCGATGGAACTACTGGCGCCATCTGGCCGCTGGAATCTTCGCAGTCGAAGACCTTATAGCCCACACAACTTACGCGCGCACGCATCCCACACTGATTATTATACATAAATAATATGAGTGTATATAGGCTACTTTTACATTTTATACATATGAATGTATTTTAAGATATGTACTATATGTAATACAGATCGTAATTGTAATCAGAAATTAGTATAATACCTCTCCAGAGAAACCAATCAGAGGCGCAGATATTAAAACATAGGCCCTATATAGGCCTATATACCCCAACAGTAGGCCTAATATCGTGTTGGTCAAATGAAACCCATATGACAATCTTCCCATGGGCTTCATATGTCCTACATATGGAACCGTATGCGCCCATATGTAGGACATATGAAGCCCATATGGGAATATTTTCATTATTGGCTTCGTACGTCTTACAGGACGTTGCTTTTGCGCTAAGAAGTATGTAGGCCTAATATTGCAATATGTACTAAATAAAACATGTAATAACCACATTAGATTTTGCTTGCGATAAGTGCTTTCGAGAAGTAGGCCTACTAAAAAAATCGAGAGGTTCGCGTCGGCACAAGTAGGTTCTATATTGCGCACTTGTAAATAAGACAGATGTTGCTGGACTGGATGATCACGAATGGATACGGCAGACTGAAAAGAGATGCTCAGCACCGTGGAGAGTGGCGCCATTGGACGTATGAACCTGCCTAGAGGGCAGAGAACCAGAAGAAGAAGAAGAAAATAAGAGTTCTCAAAGCGTGATCCCATTGGCAATGCGTTTAGGTCTAAACGTAGAACGTAGTCGTCAGACCTAAATCTGGCCTGCACATACATAACATGCCTAACGCACTTAGAGAACCCTAGGCTTAATATTGGGCCCTATCTCTCATCCTGCCATGTTCGTATGTGGCTGTATATCATCGATCAACCGCACTGTGATGAACCGCCAACTTGACGGCTGATTTTCAACGCTTGTCAAAGCGATTGTGAGCCTTATCGCAATGCAAACCGATCGCTGTACGGAGCCGTGGTTTTTAAAGGTGGTCCACAAAGACTAGCACCCCTTGCAGTTTATGTAGCCGTCTATCTGCACACCTGGCTGACCTTAGGATCTAGACCTGTAACCGAACCTGCCCATACCTACCTCAACTATTGTTTTTTTTATTAAGCGCCTCTGAATAACTCGTTCCCCAACTTAGCTTTTTTGGATGCTGAAGAAAGCCGTGCGCCAGATAATTTTTCTAGTTGTCTTTTTGTGCGGTGATAATACTGTGCACTTTCGAAGACAACTTTTGCACAGTTCTGTCCCACGTATTTAGGGTAAATTCTGAATTTTCAGTCCAAAGTTCGGGATTTCTGAGCAGCAATAAAACAGTCATACGCACATGTTGATACAAGCTCTGCGCAAATGTGTACAATTTTGCTCCATTATTTACCAAATTCTGAATTTGTGTGCAAAATTTCTACATTCAGATCCCGCTACTGGAGGGTTAAGTTTCGGACTGTGAGCCAGCGGGACAGGTTTTACGGCATCTATTGTTGTTTATAGCGTTCGTCATCGGAAACAGGTGTCAGTTTCGTAAGCGACTGCGCAGCGTCTGAAGCCGCAAAGTAGTTCCGGTTGAAGGATGCATTAATCGCTCGACAGAAGGCGTTCATCCCCCAACTGTCTATTAATATAAAACCAGTAAACTGAATATATGTCTATCCGTGTTTGTCTGCCTCCGTCTGTAAATATATCTCTGTGTGTGTTAGTCTGTGCGCGTGCTTGTCCGTATCAGTCTCTACGTCTGTCTGAATTCCTGTCCACCTTTCCCAGTCTATTTCTCTGTATGTCCAGCTGTCTCTGTTCGTCAGTCCGTCTTTGTTTGTCTGTCTTTCTGTCCGTCCACCTGTCTGTGACTAATTCATTCTGACTACTGTGTTTGGGGAATTTCAAGATCAACTCATCGCATTGGACTCACCGTCCTGATTTCGTAAGTAGGCGCACATGCATTTCCAGGATGGACAGTTAAAGCATTCTTCGATCGTTTACAAGCCGCCAACGATACACAAGACAACACAATGCAATGCGATAGAGTACACTTCTATGCAAAACAACACGATGCAATGCAACCTGTATACAATCGGTACAAAGGCCTGGTTAGCTATTCATTGAGAGAGTACTAGTCACTCCAGACCGTTGCCCGGCGCTTTTTGAATTTCTTCACTTTGATATTCAGTTAGCAGTGGGCAAAACTCCTCTCTCTCGGGAGTGGTCCAGAGGTGGACTCGTGCTGAATAGTTGACCGTCCACGAGGGACCGGATGGTACTTACGCACTCGTTCATCGAGTGTATCGGACACAGTTTCCGTCACCAGTTCAGAGATTGCTGTAGTGACCCTCGCCCTCCGCCTCTGGGGTCGATGTTTCGGGCTTTCACCCTGCGCTCAACAGGATGGTCCTCTCCGAGCCCATAACTTGCTTTACACAGGTGACCGCATTTCACTAGTCCCGTGTTCGAACCGAGCACCGGCACCCGCCTCCTTCAGGTGCATTCGTTGTAGCTCGTCGACGAGGGGCGTGTGAGAACCCTCCACCCCGGATTACACTCCTGTCCCAGTGACGGTCAGTGACACGGGTGCAAGTCACTACTGCACCGATCGGTTGGCACTAGAACCGACTCTAGTAAATGCGCGCATTCAGTGGGCTGCGCTGGGCCCATTCCCCCTCCGTCCCAAAAGGATCGGTCTCGGACAAGGCCAGAGAACGCAGCCTGTAAGTAGTCTGACGGGACGGATGGAGCAACAGGTGTTGGCGCACCAGGCTCCGGGGGTCGAGGTCGATCTCACCACAAGATTCCGAGCTTTTCACCCACGCCGCGACGAGATCACACGACGCAGATTACTAAGCTCTTCCTCTCGCAGTATCCAACCGATCAACCTCTGAAGAAATGTACACCTCATTGCCATCTAACAGCCCCGGGCGAGAACATCCGGCGGGCATGCTAGGGTAGCCACTATCGCACGAAACGAGTGCAGTGACACCGTTAGAGGCCGTGGAGCTGCCGCGAGGAATCACAGGAGCAACAGTAGCAACCCACGCTGCTCCTAACCCAGCTAAGCATTACTCTGCGGGCACGACATCCAGGAACAGACCAACGAACTCACACAAGAGTCATAGTTACTCCCGCCGTTTACCCGCGTTTAGCTACATTCAGTTTGGTTACAGCGTACGTTAAGGCGCCTCTGTGCGCGAGGATGTCGGTTCGCAAACCGGTAGTTCCTATAATTCTGAGATTTTAATCTCGGGCTAGCACGGCCCGTACACCGGGACTTCAATGGCGTGGCCACGCCCATTCAAACGGGCAGCCGTGGTGAAGGACCTCACCCGATCAAATCATTGAAAAATGGGCAGGGTCGAGGCCTTACGGTCGCTACAGAAATACAAGCACATTTAAATTTTACATTTAAAGTATATTATAAAAATACCGTATTACACAAACTTCTGTATTATGTAATATAAAATAAGACACAACATACAGTAACACTAAAAACTGCACAAGACTGGTTCCATATTTATGCTGAACACATTTGTAAGATTACATATAAATCCTACTCCGTTTCTCTTCCTTTCGTGTCCCTGCATTTATATATCGCCGTTTAATCCTCTTTCCAACCACCATTGCCATTTCTCTGCTTTGCCTTGGCTGTCAATTAATTAGCTTGGACCTTACGCTGAGCTCTTTCGTCTTTGCGCGGTCAACATAACGAAGCCATGGATTGCCTGATCATCCGCCTTTCAATGCGGTTCTCGTCCTTCCCACCACTCATGTCTCTGATCCGGATTTGTGAGTTCATCTTGTTAAATGTCTGTCTGTCTGCTTGTTTGTCCCTCTTGCCCTGTCAGTCTGTCTGTATTATGTAAACTTTTACTTGTATGGAAGTAGCGCCGATATTGTATTTTTCTTTGCTGTTTGCCTGTTGTATCTGTTGTCTAAGTGTCTCTCGCATTTCTCCTCGATGCGCGTCTGTCCTATTTGTCTTCCTATGTCTGCCTCTACGTCCGTCTGTCTCTCTGCTTCCCACAAATCCGACAAACACTTCAAGAAGATCCTGAAGGCGCTGTATAAATGCTAGTCGTAGATACATACGAGCGTACGTGCATAAGTTCTGTACGGAGGCGATTAAGTCCATCGCCGAGTCGAATGCGTTCACACGGCAAATGAAATTTTATAGCGCTTTTCATTGGTCTCATTCAGGGCAATCATTGCCAAACATGCTTACAGAATGAAGGCTTAGCGGTCGCACTGAAATACTAACTCAGTCTGTTTCAGACAGTCTGGAGCAATTTCCTTTCACCGACTTTTACCGACTTAAAATCATTGCCGAATTTGAACTTAGGACACCTTTAAAAATAATTTATGTCTGGTAACAGCTGGCACTACAGAGCACTAGAGATCATGTGGTTGCGGCTTACAACAAGACATTCCTATAATAAGAAAACCAACTAAAAACTCGTTCTGATTAATATCAGCTAGTGTTTACTACTGCAAAGCATGCAAAACACAAGTGCCTTAGTAGCAAAACACAAGTGCCTTAGTAGCACAGTCTAGAAGTTAACTGAATCGAATTCATGGCAAAATGAACTCAAGACTAATAAAATACACAAACAAAAGTCACATCAACCCATAAGAGGATTAAATGCATAGAACTGGTCTACGAATTGTATACAAAAGACACTGAAGAAGATTCCGGAACCATAAACACAGAAAAGAGGATCTGATGCACATGATAGGTTTACAAATCATGCCAACAAAAGTTCCAGAACTGCAGTCGTTGCAGACTCTGCTAGTGAACCGAGTCCGATCGGTTTAAAAATTGTTGGAAATCGTAAGGACTTAGGAACCCAGAATCAAACTTTAACCCGGCAACCAGCTGGTCAACTTCATCATCTGTGCGTCCCTTCTGCTCAAGTGCCTTCTGGAAATCCTCGAGGCTGATCCGGCCGTCCTTGTCCTGGTCAAAGAAGTGGAATTCTCGCGTGAGTCGCTCCGTTCTGTGGCAAAACAAGCATTGCTGCACTGTAGACGCTACTTCAATTCACTAAATAACGACAGCAAAGCTACTGGATAACGTTTACTTTAAATGTATTTTTCACAGCACAAATGGTCATCAATTACTACCATATATTAAAGTTTGTAAGATGAGCCTGAGCTTCACCAACGCATCCGAGCATTTACGCCTGTTAAAAATCTCTTAAAGGACACTGAATTATGGCTATCAAACATAATCTAAAAAATGTGTGACTTAAGATGAGCCATAAAGGTTAGTTACTTAAAGTCCAAGGTGCTTCTAAAACAGATGGCAGAAACAATGCTCAAAATTCACACAATTAAGTAATTTACGTTATATAGATACATCATCACTTCAATCATTTTAAAAAACCCAAACATAAGAAGAAAGAACAAACAAGCTGACACTTACTCTTGTTCGATCATTGCGAAGAAATCGATGAATTCTTCATAATCAATGTTTCCATCTTTGTTTCTGTCATACGTTTCAACAGTTTTTCGGCTCTTCTCCTTTGAAAACCCGAGCTGCTCCTCAAGAATCTGTCGAGCACGATCGTTCGTCACAAATCCCAGACCGTCTTCGTCGAAATCTTGAAACGCTTGGTGAATTTTGGCTTTGCTGTCCAACATCCAAATTCCATAAACATATTAATGATTGGTTTAGTTTAAGCAAGAATATTAAATATTACATAGATGTTAATCAACCAATCAACATTCTTGAAACTTCTCAATTAACATTCAATTAACATTGAAGTATGAATATTAAATGTTATATTAATATTGATTGTCAAATTCCACATGAACTATAATGATATCTGTTTGATCAGTATTGATCAGTTTATCCATGAATTTGAAATGTTACATGAATATTATTCTACTGATTAACATTCATGATGAAAAGTTCACAAATATTCATGCAAAGCAAGGTAGGTAAAGTGAGGTAATGTAATGTATCTAGACATTCAAGCAGCACTTCAACAGCTCTCAAGGGCACTCCTCACCAGCCTAAATGTGGTCATACACACCTCTGTCACACATACAAACACGCACACACACACACATACAGGTACATACATGCATACACAGAGCACCAATCATGCATTTATAAAGCACAAAAGGATGGTTGCTGTGAAGTTAAGACTGCAGATAGGTTTGCTTTCAAAGTAAGCGTAAACAGTACAGCCTCTTCGCTTCATAAAACTGTGCAATGGTTACTCTTTGGCTAAAAGAAAATTTGGAGATTTGAAGGTCAGACAAATAATAACATATTTGGATGTAATGTAATGTAATGTAGACAATTTATATAGCATCGCAAGTAGCAGGCTACTTCTAGGGTGCTGTACAGAGTTAAAAGTCAGCCCAAGAACTAAGAGTTATGCATCAAATACAATTTCAGCTGTTTTTTAAAGAGGTTGACACTTTTGGACTCCTGAATGGATGCCGGAAGACTATTCCAGGCGCGCGGACCAGCAACCCAAAAGGCCCGATCACCCATTCTAGTCTTAGTTGCCCGTACAAATACATTGGCAGACTTTGATGATCGCAGTCGCTGTCGGTTGGGGTCATCAGATAGTGGCCTGATGCTGTCTACAAGATAGCGTGGTGCGAAGTTGTTCAGACATTTGTACACAAGGAGGCTAAGCTTGAACTTTACGTGCTCGCCAATCCTTAACCACTGAAGTTGGTCCTGAAGCACGGGTGTGATGTGGTCGGACTTTCTAGTCCGAGCGGCCAGACATTCCAGATTTTGCTTTAATCAGAAGATATTATTTGAGAAAACTGTCCTAAAAGTTGTGCTTTTGGGCATGTGTTTGGACTATTGCTACAGTATTGTGCAACACCTCAAGCTTATCCTCTGCATGATTAAAGTGATGATTTATACTTTAACATCAAGAAATTTAATTTATTAGATGGTCATCACTACCAACACAACTTAACACTAATATTTAATCTGCATTCATTTTAAATTTTAAAAATTAATTCAGTAATTGTGAGAAACCCTGATTTGTTTATTTCACGTTGCCAAACAACGGACCATTAATTGGCACATGGTTTTTCAAAAACACAATAGGAAGAATTGGACCATGGTTTTGCAAAAACACAACCAAACACACAAATCCACAACTTTTGTCACATTTTTACTCAAATTAAATATCTTCAATAATGCAAAATTTAGGATGCCCCACATCCAAAAACATTAACATTTGTTTCGAGAACACATTTCAACAAGTTTTACACTCTTAGCTAACACTGGAACAATTATAAGCTAAGTGGCTACACTAAAGTTAAGTTTTAAGTTATCAAAATAATATAGTGCTTTTCAGGAAACTCTCAAATGAGAAAAAATGCCTAAAAACTTGAGCATACGTACCTTTGTTCAAAAGTGACGTAGAAATCCCCGAATTCCATGTACGAAAGGAAACCATCATGGTCACGGTCAAATCTCTTGACAAGGGCACGAGACATGTCCTCAGTGAACCCAAGATCGTGGTGCAAGACTTCGTGAGCCTCTGTGACGCTGATCATTCCATCTTTATCCGTGTCAAACTTTCCAAACTTTTCATAGATTTCCATCTTCCTGACAGCAGTGGACAAATAACAGAACTGCTACGTAGGAACTACGTAACTGCCTGATGTTAATGTCTTTATTAATATTCATTGAACATCATTAAAATTCTTTGAAGTTTCATTAGTTGAATAAAACTCATATATCATGTAACATTCGTGAATAAATTTATTGAATTTTTTTATTACTACATTTATTACTCCATTATTATTACATTTAATAACTACATTATTATTCACATTTAATGCAGTATTTATGCATAAACCGAGTAACAGTCATCATTACTCGAATAACATTCATAAATCATGTAGTTTTTCATTCATACTCATCACTCCTCAATATTCATGTATCATGTGATATTCAAGCATAAAATGATTTATATTCATCATTACTTTATTAATATGCATATATCACATAATAATTATGTATAAACTGAGTCACATTTATCATTACTCAATTAATATTCACATACTGCACAATATACGTGCTTAAAATGATCAACTTTCAGCCAGCAAACTTCCTCTTACTTTTGTTCAACCTTTCCAAAGAATTCGACAAACTGGTCATACTGTATTCGAACAAACTTATTGAGCAGAGCATGAGCAGTAGGAGCAGACAATGTGAGCTCTGACTGGATAGCAAACTGAGCGTCCCTTAGACTCATTGAACCGACTCTACCAACGTCGTACTTACGAAACTTTTCTCGGAGCTCTGCAGCCCTGCAGTAAAAAGAGAGTAATTAATTACTAGTAGTAGTAATAACAAAAATTAACTTCTTCAAACTTCTTCAAAACCCTGCCTTACCACAATGATTAAACAGGCGATATTTCTGGCCATGTGTTCCATCAGCTCTATAATGTCACACAGGTCCAAACTTAAAGACTCCCCGCTTCAACTTGCTCGCCCACCAAACCTTAACTTCTGGTTTCTGACCCACTGGAGTTTCACTGGACTCCTACAACAGATTATGAAATTTTAATGCAGTTTCATTTGAAGTAAACATCGAGTGATGCTTTGCGCATTATGACAACATTGCTATAGAAGTCGTTAGATTAGATTTCTACCTGCACGCACCTATGTTCGTCATCAGAAATCTGCATCCTGTTGCGAGGTAGAAGGTCCAGAAATTCCTCAAAGGTCACTGGCGACGATTCAATCAGGCCATTACTCACCAGAATATCCTGAAAATTCAGAAAAGACCACATTTTGAACACCAAAACAATCCTCAGCCCATCATTATTATAATTGTCATTATTACTATTATAATTACAATTATTATTATTATTCAAACAACATAAATGATGCCGTAAAGTAAAAACTTGAGATAAGGATGCTCTACAACGACATGTCAGAAAAATCAGACCAATCTAATCTAATCCAATGACTTCTATAGCACCATTATCAATTAACGGTCGCTTCAAAAGTAACTGCAGTCAAAATCATAATCTGTTGGAGAAGCCCAGCTGAAATACAATAGGTCAGGAAAAAACCTGAAGTCATGCTACAGTAGGTAAGCAAGTTGAAACAGATAAGTCTTAAGTTTAGACAAGTAGGCAATACATTTATCTTATTCCATACAATCAATATTTTAATAATAGTAAAGTAGAACCTTCTTATCACATAACCTTCATAAATCCTAACAACTATCACGCTATGCTGAGGTTGCATCATACTGAATTTACATTCTGGTCTAATTCAACTTCGGACCTATCTTTGCTCTACCAGAATCTGTGTAATAAGGAGGTTCTGGTATATGTTTCTGCCACAGCGCCACCTACTGCCATCTGATCACTGGAAATTCTGTAGCCAAGTCGGCTGGCAACATGGATGATGTCACGAGCAGCGATGGTGCCACATTTCTCGTGATCGGACGCATGGAAAGCTCGACGGTAAGCGTCCAAGTCACTCAGCGCGAACGATGGTGATTTTATGATGGATGACTTCTCTGGAGTTTTTGGCGCTACAACGACTGCATTGCTTTTGCACTGTGACATGATTTGAAGTGGTTACTGAAATTCAGACAGGTTAAAAAATTCACTAGAATGAGTTTTAACGTTCACCAGTAGGTTAAAACTATTCTAAAACCAGTTTAAAAATTAACCGAAACAAGGTTTTTAAAAATTCGCTTTTTAATAACTATAATACTCAGTTTTAACAAGTCAAATGGAAATGAGCTCAAACAAGTCGAAAACTTTACCGAAAATTGCTAAAACGCCTCGATGATACATAAAACCGAAGCAATTAATTCAGACAATTAAGTTCATCACATATATACTACACCCCTGCATAAAAACTGCACTCCATATTAGTGCTCCTAGGCTTTGTACAGGCTTTCTCCTAAAAGGCAGGCATTAATTTCTTTTACTATCGCCCAGAGTAAAGAATTTTTCTAACTCTTAACACACCTTCAAGCGGTAACTTCAAATGATCGTTCTCACACTTAAGATAAATATTAAGCGACGCGATTTTTTCGAACAAGCCAGTCGTAAGTCTATTTTCAGATCAGAGAAACATTTTCTGGATGACTGAACACTTCTTATCAAGCTTCGCATGCTGCTATGCTGAAGCAGTATGACAATTATTCTAGGGTGTTAGCCAAACGTTGTCGCTAGGAATTAAGGGATTATTGGAGGATCAATTATTATTCAGAACACAAAATTTCCCTTCTACAATGCTGTACAATACAGCAGCGCTTCTCAAAGTGAGCCCTCAGTTGCCGGTCCGCAACCACCTTCAAAAAACAAAATAATGAAGAAATGGTTCCGCCAGATTTCTCATATAAATTAGAAAGAACTATTATAATTTTAAAAGTCATAACAAAAACACTTATTAGGCTAGCATTTTAAAGGACAACAGAGTCGTAGAATTGGCTAAAAATGCATTTAACACGATTTTAAAACATATCTTAGGAATTTAGGAAATTTTAGGTGCTCGAAAAAAGTGGAATAATTATCCTAATAGATTGGACACCGGTCCTGCTGCTGTGGGGAAATTCCTGCCGGTCCGTAACACTGAGAAGTTTGGGAAGCGCTGCAATACAGCATCAGTTCACCTACAGTGACCAACAATGCATAAAGTAATCAGTCGTCACCTCCTGTAATTTCATCCTTCAAAACAGCATCTCCAATTGCCACATCCGCAGTCCAATGTAAACCAGACTATTGCAATTCACTTTTCTTGAATATAGACACCACCCACATAAACCGCTTTCAAGCTATCCAGGATGCTCTCGCTCGTGCTGTCACCAAAACTCCCAAATATCATCATGTCATCACTCCTGTTTCAAATCATTTAACTGGCTCAAAACAACTGACCGAATAGAGTACAAAGTCCAATCATTTGCCTACAACATACTTCAGTCTCCCAACCCTCCTGTCTTCGATCCAGCCACCCCGCTCAACCCGCTTCTCTTCAGTGCTAACACTTCAATGCGTCAAGTCTGGATAATCGCGCTAACTGGAATGATTTCAGAGATGCCATACCAGAGGCAGCTGGTGCGAACCTGTGTTGCCGAAGCTGGGCCAGGAAAGAGTAGACCAGGGATAAGTACGAGATACAGTGTCTACGAAAAGAGAAGCTTGTGGCACGGTGGTCTATCGGTAACGCGTTCGGTCAATGATTATGCGGTTGAGGGTTCGACTCCGTGTAACAACCCTGGGCAAGTTGTTTGCGCATGCCGTGCTTCTGTCACCAACCAGTACACTCTGGTAGGGGAGTAAGCTGGGAAGTTAATGGCAAGTCCTCCGATGCAATGGCCCCGTGTTCAGGACCTTGGGATTCATCCACAGCCCGTTCAAAGGCCTAAAGAAAGTGAATGAGCGCCTCTCATACGTCTCACTTTTGGGATAAGGGATACTTTACTTTAAAAGAGAAGCAAGACTGGCCCAGGCCCATGCAGACTGTTGCGCTCAACAAGGAATACAAGAAGTATCTTAGGGCGTATAAGCAACAGTGGGCCAAAAAGAAAGTTAAGCTTTCTGAAGAAAGTTAAGGCCAAGAATGTCCAACGGATGCTTTTCACAACTGTACACAGCTCTGAAGGACTAGCCCGAAGATCAGCAATCCAATCTCGTCAATGGATGGACCTGCTTCTGCTGGAGAGATGCAAAAAATGGAGTCAGCATTACGAGCCATTTCCCACCAGCCCATCCAGCCGCCGCAAGTGACGAGCTTAAGGAAGAATCCCAGGTGGAGATCGAGGGCCCAGAGGTTTATCTGGAGATGTCTATGTAGCCGGAAGTGGCTGAAGTAGTCCAGACTCGGAAGAATAACAAGGCTCCGGGAATCATTTCAGAGATGATGGAGAGCGGAGAATGTGGGTTGAGGTGGCTCACGAAAGGGATTCACAGGGCGTGGCAGACAAAATATCTAAGAAGACTGGAGGAGAGGGATTATACTTCAGTTACACAAAAGCAAAGGCACCAGGAGGAAGGAATCTAAAAAACTATCGTGGAAGCATCATTCTGCCTGTTTCAGGCAAGATCTTCGAATGTATCGTTTCACAGCATGTGAAGGATTTGCTCCTGAACCATAGCAGACTGGAGTAGACGGAATCAAAGTGGATTTAATTCATGCAGGTCCACAGCAGACAGGTTCACAGCAGACAGGTTGACCCCAACTGAGTTGCGTCACACGAAAGTACTTCGTTTTCAACCGCGGTAATACTTTCTGCGGAAAGCGCATTAATTAACATTTAATTTGCTGCACTGACTGGACCATCAACCAAGCGTCAACCATACTAAATAAATCAAAGACCACGGCTACACGCATCATAGCCTTTTACTTATATAGATATTTAAATATCAATTTACACAAAATATTTTTATTTAAGAAACACTAATAAATTCAGAATCTGCACTGAAAAATTGTTTTAACAATCAAAATACTATAATCTCTAACTGAGACAAAAGTAAATTACAGCAAGCAATTAGACACTGAAAAGCAACGTTCAAAGTGCCACATAATGGCCAACTTTTACGTCCCATGTATGGATTGGGCTCAAATGCCCACTCCTGTGTCAAATGAGTGCTTAGGTCCAATAACACTTCTAATCATACTACCAAATACAACCAGTATCATCCTGTAACATAATTACAGTAATATATTGCAGGGGCTATATATACATTCTTTTGTGAGGATATATAATATAATGTAAGGATCTTCCTCTGCTAACATAATATTGAAACAGAATTGCATCCAACTCTTAACATCATCAGGTAAAGAACAGTTTTCAAGCCAACAGTAATTTCAGTAAAACTGTAACAGAGCATCTTTAGCTGCAACATCAGTTACACTATTTACAAATTCCGTCTCTTCAAATCTTACGTTACAGACAAAACAGCAAATATCTCTATGGCAATCACTTTAAAGTGCCTCTATCTTCACAAAAAAGAATAATCTAGTTTTAACAACACCTTTCTACAAATCTTGTGCAAAAGTTCCCTACAGTGATCGGTTTGGCTTTAAAACAGAATTAGGAATTTATGAAGTATGAAGGTGACATAATTGATCATTTATAAAAAAGCCTCTAGCAACATTAGTGCTCAAAGAAAATGGTGGTTTTTGGAATTCTGTGAAGTTAGCTACAGAATATGATTCTTTTGACTACCTTGCGCACTCATCAGGACAACTGACGCAAACGGAAAGAATTCTAATTTAGCAGCTCTCTTCAAAGAGGTTGGACTTAAGGGCTGACTGAGATTCTGGCTTAAGCACAGAACTGACTATATACAGCAACAACCAGACAGCCTCCTTACACACTAATTGCCTTGACAACAAATTGTGGATTTGACTTAACACACCAGGATTCATAACCTAAGTTTAGTAGCTCCCATCAAATGGTTGCATTCACAACAGAAGTTACTACCTGTAGCACAGCTAGAAAATAATGTCCACTAAATGCTCACAGACACAAACTTCTAGTGTCAAAGCACATTTAATGTCCTCTGCTGTCAGACAATTTAGTCTATTACTACAATGGGCCACAAAGACTGTCATTTACAGATAATAACTGAGGTCTACGAGCATTCCGGTTACGCAAGTATCTGCTGTTTCCAGACATTACCTGTAAATACCTGGTAATGAAATGGATTGTAGTCAAGCATTTTATAGAGGGCTCTAGAGACTTAAAAGGTTTCAAATATCAGCAGACAGTTATAAGGTTCTGGCTATATGTGTCTGCTGTTTCTAGACATAACCATAAAGAATGCACTGCAAAATACGTTGTCTAGATGTAAGGCCACACAGACAGCATGCATTTATTTCTATCTATTTATTATTTACTTTGTTCACGTAAGTGCCTGCTAGTGCCAGACGTTACTTTGGATACACAATTAAAAATCCAGGATAGCAGGGTCTGGTCTCATGCAAAAGAAAATCTTGAGAAACAAAAAAATTAGTAGCAAACCTAATGTGGTTTGGTATTCTGACCTCATGTTAATCTACCACAGCAAACCGTTACTCCATACAACAAATATCTTATTGAACTTTTGACAAATGAACTGATCGAAAATGGACGGAATAATAATTGTTAATAATAATAAAAACCACAATAATTATAATTGGCATAATAAAATTAATAAAAATATTAACAGTATTGGCTCAATAATAACAATAATAATAATAATAATAATAAAAATAACGATGATGATGATGATTATTACAATGGTGATGATATCTGAAGTCATAAACCAACACTTGCTTATCCAGAATGTGCTACCTTCTTAAAAACTGCTTCATAATTCTTTCTGCCTCTAGCCAAAAAACTGCAATTATAATAACAAATATTTTAATTAAAAAATTACAATAAAACTGCACTGAAGGTCAAATTTCTTTTATAATTCTTCAGAAATAAAATGAACAGTTCAACTAAAATGACCTTAGATAGCACCAAATCAATTTAAAATGAAAACGAGTCGAAGTACTCAAGGACGTCAGCATGATTTTCAGAGACGGGGGGGGACTGGCAGATCCAGAGGGGCAAGTAAGATCATGCTTTATGCCAACAAACATTTTGATGGCCTTCTTTTAAGTCATGGACGCTTAGACAACCGTTTCCAAGTCTCCAAAATCTCTCGTGACCTATTTTGCTCTTCACTGTTTTCATGGTGTATTTATTCAGTTATCCATCCAACACCTCTGATCAAAAAATGTTATTTCTCACATTCTTGGGTGTACCATTTATCATTGACCTTTTCTTCCCAGCAGACCTCCACGGCTTTTAGCCCATCCGGAAAAATTAGACCAAAAATGTGACCACGTCTGAGAAAACCCTCACAATGTCGGAAAAAATCGAAACCGGGTCCGATGTTGCACAATATTGGGCTGGAATTGCCGAGTAATTAGATAAAACCAAATGCTAATACCACACATAGTAAAAGAGTTACAACTTTTATACATGTAGGTCTCTGCGAATTCATGAGTTGATGTTTACCACGACTGTGACCTGACCAAAGTAGCTGAGCATAGGAGTCATGAATGTTTATAAGGTCTGTACATGGGAACCGTAAATGGCGTGGCGCCCATTCAAACAGGCAGCGGTGGTGAAGAATCTCACTCGATAAATTCATAGAAAAATTAGCAGGGTTGGGTTCAGGCCATATGGTTGCTAGAGAAAACTGTACATTTACATAAAAATAGTACAGTGGAACACATTCATATGCTTCTTAGGCTGTCATCAATAAAATCTCAATAAAAACAGGTTATGACATCTACATATTTACATGATTTGGTCATTTGCAAAATAATCGATGCACATGACTTCAAATTAAGGCACCAAGGGACATGTTAAATTGAGTTTTTGTTTAAGGGTATCCTAATAAAACTGAAAATAAAAATACTGACAACAAAACTTTACATAAGGACTTACAGCTTCATATCTAACACACAAGGAACCTAAGTACACAAAGAACTCATTTTGGCCCACTTAAGCCTACTTACCTTCCAAGCGTGTTTCTTGCAAATTAGCTTTCCTGAAGGTTTTCTTAGTCACAGTCACACATATCTGCCTTTTTAGGACAAACCTGTGGTGAAAAGCACCTCTGGCCTCTCACGTTTTCATGTGGGGGCATGGCCCCTGGGCATTCCTGTGCTGACGCTCTTCCAAATATTGACATAGACTAGTCAAAAACCTATACAATCTCATGCGGCAATTACCATTAATTGTCGCAATTAAAATAATCGTTAAAGATATTGTAAATCATCACAATTACAACAAATCATTAAAAATACCGTAAAGTTACAATACAGCTATAGGTCGGGAGACTCTGCCATATAAGGACTCGGAAAACTCCACCATTATCATAAAGCTTTACAATTACCATACATTCTCAAGTATTCTATAATCACTCAGTATGCTTGATTTGACAGAACAGACTTAACTGCTTAATTTAAATTAATTAAAAATCTTAATTATTGCCCATAACCATCAAAACTCTAAATATGCAATTGGATTTAATATACAGCACCTTTTAGAGCATCCAAAAGGTGCTTCATAAATATCCAAATACAACTAGCTGAACAGAAACAAGGACAAAACGTTTTAAGCAAATATATATATAGATATATATATATATTATATATATATATATATATATATATATATATATATATATATATATATATATATATATATATATATATAATACAGATTTAAGGAAAACTATAAAATGGCAATTTTAGCATTAATATATGTATGGATAATTATTTATTTGATATTTGTATATAGATACATGTGCACAAATATGCATCAATGCATTCATGTATGCATAAATGTATGTGGGCATACATGTATGTATCTATAGTTCTACACAAATGAAATTGTGCGGATTTATGTGTGTATGCATTTAAGTATGCATGTACAAGTGTACATATGTAAGTATGTATGAATATATGGGACACAACTGAATTGCCTAAAAGCCACAGTTTAAGTGGCAAAGCAGAAACTAGTGATGAAGACCACCAGAGTCAGCAGTCAATCAATCAATCAATCCATCTCTCAAGCAAACAGTCAGTCAGTCAATCAGTCAGTCGGTAAATCGATCCATCAATCAATTCGTCTATCGGTCAATCAATCTGTCCATCATTCAAGCAATGGTTCCGTTACACAGTTGGTAGCTGCGAGACAGTACGGTGTTTCCTGTCTCATGACCCTCGGTGGACCACAGCAGACCAAGAGTTCTTTGCACGAAGGCAGGTCCACTGGCTTTATGTCACCTGGGGATGAGATGAGTGAGGTGGTTTCCCATTGCCTTCCTCACAGACAACTGTGGGTGAGCAACTTGTCCAAGGTTGCTATGCAGTGGTATAAGGCAGATTTGAACCCACGACCCTCCGGTTATGAGGCACAGACCACTTTTACAGCACATAAAGAATGACAAGTTCAGCTGTAACCCCACAACAAAATCCGGATTTTTTGGGCAGTAATCCATTTCAATATTGCTCAAATGTACCACCCACCACCAATGTGTAAAAAAAAGCACACGAGATGGGTGTGTACGCATCAGATTATTTGTATAGCGCCTTTTAAGGACCACTCAAACGTGCTGGATGCATGGTTTCAGCGTTTATGCCAGTGATAAATCAAAATGCACTTTAATTTGAAGCCTTGTCAAGCGATACCTTGCTTAAATAAGATGAAAACAGCCTCAGATCTAATAAAAAAACTTCCATAGCACCACAATCATAGTTAGTTAGACCTGTGGATAAGCTTCAAAATGCAAGTGAATCGTTAAACAAGTGGATAAAAGCACGAGACTTGGCACACATACGCAAAACAACATACTGAATCCAAAATCAATGGGATGCAGCTATTTATGTGGTGCCATCATCCTTAAATAAGGGCAAAGTACACAGTTAAAAATTATAAATTCAGGCAAGAATAAAGTCACAGGACAATGAAATTAGAATCTGGTATTTGCAGAGCAGACACTGTGAAAGATGGTCAGTTTTTGGTTAGGCAATATCTATCAAAAATTGGCGATCATGTTCTTTTGAGTCGAACTCCATTGCTTCTCGGTCTGAATATTACCCACAGACACAAACTCTATAGCAACATACCCTTTATTGTTCAAGCAGATAGGCCTAAACTGAATCGAGATTAGGTTCTGGTGGTCACAACTGATCACCAGTCTACACATTGGTCAGATTCACATGGTGTCAGTAAATGTGCAGTTAAATTTGGTGGACTTTATATTTAGCAGACAGCTCTATCTGGTTCTACTCTTGGTTTGTAATGTAATGTAACAAGCACTTATATAGCACTCTTCAAGTACCTCTCAAAAGTGCTGATGACACGGCTTAACTACACCTCTGCAATCAATTCGTATAAATCAACTCACTTCTGCGCCCACTGTTTTGAATTGTGGTGTTCCATAAGATTCCGTACTCGGCCAAATCCTGTTTACATTATATATCATTCCACTTGGTTCACTACTTACTGGTAGCTCTCTTGACTACCAATCGTATGCTGATGATATCAAAATTCCTTTCATCTGATAGTTCCATGTCTAAATCTGCCATCTGACTACTTGCTTCTGTTTTTGACAATGTTCAACCTTGGATGGCTAGTAATAAACTTCTTCTGAATCCTTCTAAAACCGAATTTCTTCTCCTCAGCATGTTCAGACCATATGCAGATCAGCTCAATTTTGCATATGATATATTTGTAGAATCAGACCTCTCTTGCCTGAAACTGTCTTAATCCAACTAGCTAATGCATTGGTTTCTAGCAGACTTGACTACAGCAACTCACTTCTTACTGGTACCACTAAGGGAGACTTGCAAAAACTATAAATTGTTCAAAACTCTCTTGCCAGAGCCATAACAAAGCCTCTTAAGTATCAGCATGTTAAGCCAATATTACATTCCTTGCACTGGCCGCCCACCGAGCACAGAATTCATTTAAAACTCTGTCTTATGTTTCGCAAACTACTAAATTTAAATTAGCCGATCAACCTACGTTCTGGGCTCACTCTTCACACTAAGACATATTGCACTCAATCAAAAGACACTGTGACTCTTGCCATGCCCCATACCCAGTGTTGGGCTCTCGGGCTTTCTCGGTAGCTCATCCAAAGCTTTGCAATTCACTGCTCAGTTCAGGTCAATCTGTTAATTCTTTAATGTCATGCAAGTCTAAACTAAAGATGCATCTCTTTCAACTTGATTACCCCCATAGCCTGGCTTCTGGTTTCTCTGACCTATCAGAATTCAACCTGGCTTCTCCAACGGATTACGATTTCGATTGCAATTATTAGCGACCACTGATGCCTTGGGCATAATGATAATGGTGCTATAGAAGTCTTTAGATTAGATCAGATTAGATTATATGCTGTTAGCTGAGCAGACCAGAAAAGGAAGGAAGGTAATGCCTATAAATCATATTGCTCACTTACACAAGAGCTGTGCCAGATGGAGCATTATTTAGCTTCAATGGCTGACATGTCACTTGTGGCAAGCCCTCGTCTCCATATTTCCAACACTCTGTTTGTGCAAGTCACAGGTATCAGGGTGAACAAAGTCTCTGTCACACTGCTCAATGCTCACACATTCAGTTTTAAATGATACAATGCCTTTGAGATGCTAAAACGATATATCACCTGAAAAATGATTACTCCGGTAGTCTCATCTGCCAATGAGATGCTTTAGCAACACTGGCAGATTTAAGTTATAATTCCCTTGTACCAAATTCAGAACTAAATGACTTCTGCCAAATGGCATTATTTACCTGGAAAACCTTCAGGAAACCTCTGCCTGCGTCAAGAACGAAGCACAGCCGGTGACAATGCTCCAACACATAGCCATGTTACCAATACTTTAAATTTTGATGTAACAAACAATTCAATAAATCCAAGTCCAATAAATCAGATGCTCATCTTTTGAACAACACTTTTAAGCAATTTACTTGAAACAAACACGTAACAGTGTTTAATTGTGAATCTCTTTCAAGCATAAAATCTAAATGGGTACATGAAATTCTAGCAGCTCCCTAACACATCTGTTTTATAGCCCAATAAATTCACCCAAACTGGTTGAACTAATAGCCAAATCCAATACTGTTATGACACATTTTCAATCGTCTAATTTATTATCTTCCTGTTTGAATTAAATCATGCCTCTGTCTCAAGAGTAACCAAAGGAAGTTTCGTGCTTTTATCCACAGTTTGAACAATGCATGAAGCTATCATCCTCATTAAATGCACAAGGCATCAAACGATGGCTGCTTCAAGAAAAGCTACCAATAGAAATTGTAACATTAGAAATTGTAATTCATTACAGAAGTTTGGTTGAAATCCAAAAGAACAGATTAGCCAAGATTAGACAAGACAAGAGTCCGATTTCATGAGAAGTCTTTGTGCTGGTTCGCGATAGTTGCTCAGGCAACCTGGTGACGGGTGGTAGAAAACACCGACATTAATGAGACAGTATACAGAAATTCATCTACTTTGTTTCGCACTGTGTTCGGTCTAAAGCTTCTTTGGTCTAATCTTTCCAGATCTAAATAGACAATGAAAGATTTTAAAAAATAACATTAATATGCTAAATAATAAAAAATAATGAAATAAAAATTTCAGTAATGCAGTACTAAAAAATGATCATATGCTAGCAGATCTACAATGAAATCATTGAAGATTTTTTCAAAACACATTCTCAAAATAACAATAAAAAATAAATTAAAACAAAAATAATATTTTCTTTAGATTGATATTATATAGCCCTTGGGTACAACCTTAAGTAAAAAACAACAATAAAAAGAACAATAGCTCCATTTTAATAAAAGCAATAAATAAAACAACAAAATATCAATTAAATAAATTAAATATTAAAAATATAACAAATTTTCTCTTTCTTTAAATCTTCCATTTTTGAAAATCTTTATTATGCAAATATTTCATTAAAATCAAAGTAATCTACTAGTCATACACTTAAACACCATAGAAACTGGCAATTGCATAAAAATTATTCCTCCTAATAACTTAAATTTCCTACCTGCTACTAGGTGGCACAGCAGTTACTTGAAAAATGAGAAGTTGGCCATACCAGTTTTAGAAATCTGATTTCACCATAGATTACTCAAAACTGCACCAAACTGCATAGTACTGTATTGTATTTTTCACCAGTGCCATCAAGTATTGTATCGCAACACGATGTTACACTGTCATCTGCATTATTTCTAAACCTGAATAATCTCCTGATGTAATGGACCAGTACTGAATGTAATGTGTAATTACTTTAATAACATAATGCAAAGCAATGCAGAGTAATTACTGTAATGTAATGTAATTCCATGTCCAAGGATTCATTGCATAATGCATTGTCATTTCCTGTCTGCACTTAAGCCAAACATTCTACAACTCGAGGAATAATCTTTTGAGAATCAAACCCAATCCAATTCAACTCAGTCCAATCTGATCTAACTGAACCAAATTCAATTGAACCAGTCTAATGTAATCCAGACACCTAAAGCACTGTTATTATAATACCATAGGGACCAAGTGACAGGTTTAGAGCAACCATTGATTAGTACCTCAAGTATCAAACAACAGGCTACAGGATTAGCTTAGATTAGTAATAAACCCTAAACCCAAGAATAAGAGAAACCATCATTATAATTTAATTTTAATATCTAATATTGCTTAAATGAAAAAATTGGATTATGACAGGTTTCTCTCCACGTCCAACAGTTGAGATGAATAGATACAAGCTTTTGAGCTAACATTTACATAATTACAATTGCTATCAACGTAAGCTGCAGCAAAGTAAGCCACAGAGCAAGTCATTACACGTCCTCAGTAACAACAAAGTAAACCACTACAGGTGCTTCATCAGGACAAAAGCAACTAACGAAAAACATCTAAGAAAAGAAAGCAAAACAACATGGAACAAAATCATTGAAAAAACATAGATCAATTTGTAAAATAAGATAAGAAAAGTTTTCGTTAAATAGAAAGAAATTCACCATTCTCAAGCCTTGCACTGCAGCATATTGCACTTCAACAATTTACACTGTAACATTTTCATTCTGTAACATCTTACATTGTAACATGCTTTACTGTAAGTTTTGACTGTAACATGTTACACTGTAACATTTTGGAATATCCCTTTGCACTGCATAATACTAACATTTGGACTGTGACATGTTGTACTGTAACATGTTATAATGAAGCATGTTACACTGCTTTAAAACTTGCAACTCAGTCTGCACATTGCACAGTAGCATTTGACACTGCCATATTTTGGACTGTAACATGTTACATTGTAACATTTGACACTGCAACATGTAACACTAGCTCATGTTATACTATAAAATCTTCCACTGCAACACCTTACACAATAAGGTGCTACTCAAAACTCATATATGGCCATTAATTGCCTACATTTACTTTTTTGCAAGAACTTCAGAGGCCTCTGAAGCTGTCAACATCTGTGAAACAATTCTCTCACTTTCTGCAACATAACCGGACGTTTCAAAACTGAAATTATCATAGCACCACTTCAAAGCATGCAATAAGAACAACAGTAACATTTTCCAACTTTCACCACAATGATAACATGAAAAACTATGAAGAAAAAAGCCACTCACAACCACTACGATCACTTATGCCAAATGACTGAAGCCAAGGATTACAGTAAACATCTTAAACTGGCGCTATACAGATGCTATAGTTACGTCACAAGTTACAGTACTGCGTGCAGCACTGTACCTTCTTTGTTGTGGCACCAATCGTCGGGGACGGTATTGATCTCCAAACTGATCCAGGCAGCACCATCAAGGAAGGACTTTTCCAATTCACCAAGGCTGGGTTTGGAAAGCCTCGGAGTTGATATTTTGAATGTATGCTACATAAATTCCATATTACATTACACCATGTATACAGTGTAACATAATGTAATGGCCTATTGGTAACAGAGCTGGAAATGAGCAAAATGCTATCAAGCATATACTTAAAATGTTTCAGAGGCACTAATGTGTATAAATCAACATACAGCACATCAATATGATCAATCGATGTCTAGTTGTTTAAAGCTGTGGTTAATCAGGCTTAAAATGTTTCAGCTAAAGCTCTTAGCTCTGTGGAGACATGCAATGTGTGTGTAGATATGCATCAGAACATTTGTACAACACCTTTAAGGGCTCTGAACATCGCTTTATAAGGGATAATAATAAAAAGGATATTATTATTATTATATTCATTCCTGATGGATCATTCTACCTAGGGTAAATACTGCTACTACTTCTATTAGTATTACTACTACTACTGCTGCTGCTGCTAATAATAATAATAATAACAATAATAATAATAATATAATAATAATTTCTGGATGATTTTTTTACTTCCTGAGGGATCATAAGCACTTCAGGGCAAATAATAATAATAATAATGCCATTGCTTTCAAAGGCATGTTTGCAGACCTCAGTGGAGTCGAGGACTGATGACGAATTATTAACTTGTTTTATTTATAATAATAATAATCTGAGAACTTCTAATAGAACCACTGTAGTAATGCTTAAGGCATTTGTACAAATGTGGAATTTAGCTGCTAAAACTACTTCAGTTCTGAAGAGATAATTATAATAATAATAAAAACAATAACAATGATAACAACAGTGTCTTCAGATTAGATTTCAATCAAGGCTAAAACTATTGGGTTTCTAGTTTATCGTAAAAAACAAACAAAAAATCAAACAAAACCAGCGGAAAGACGACTAAAAGGAGGCATAACAAAAGACCACTGATCTACACCTCACACCTCTGGGAGTGATAGAGGCCTTCAGATTACATTTGTACCATGACTAAAGCTCAACAATCATTCAGTTCCTTGTCTACAATAAGAAAATCAGTTTTCAAACTCAACTCAGCATTTATGACAAGTGTCAATTTTATCAGGTTCCCTACACAAAGAAACTTTGCTTGAATGATTGAACATTTTTCAAAATTCAAAATCCTAATCTAAAAATTCCTTATAACCATTTCATTCCATCAATCAGGCTGTGAGTCGTCTTACTAAAACATGCAGTGAAACTAGGACTTCTGCCGGCTTGTGCTGTGTAGGAACATACAAATTTCTGCCAATCAAAGCCAGCAGTTATTTTGAGTGTTTAGGAACAGACAGCGGTGTCGACGACCTGATCTGAAGGGAGGAGGAACTAACGTGTGACTGGCCGAAGCTTGAATAGGGCTTCGTTCCACGCACCATGAATCCGGAGCCAGCCCTGGAATCAATGACAGCCAGTGAGAGTCAGCACAGAAGCAGCTAAGGTAAGTTTGACGTCAAAGGCCTGGCAGCCACAAGGTGACCTTAAATACTACTAACTCAAGTAAAATGCTATGCTCAGATGCCAGTAAAGTAGACAAGCTCAGCCTCTACAAAGATGCCTTGGTTAAGCCTCACCTAAACAGTTCTGCCTTGGACAAGCCTCACCTCAATACACTTCTGCTTTGGATAAGCCTCACCTCAATACAGTTCTGCATTGGATAAGCCTTACCTCAATACAGTACTGCTTTGGATAAGCCCTACCTCAATACAGTTCTGTTTTGGATAAGCCTTACCTCAATACAGTTTTGCTTTGGATAAGCCCTACCTCAATACATTTCTGCCATGGATAAGCCTTACCTCAATACAGTTCTGCTTTGAATAAGTCTTACTTCAATACAGTTCTGCTTTGGATAAGCCTCACCTCAAAGTTCTGCCTTGAACAAGCCTTGCCTGCAACCAGCTTCTGCCCTGAATAAGCTCCACCTCTAGCCAGGTTCTGCTTTGATAAGCCCCGCATCTAACTAGCTTTTGCCTTGGATAAGCCCTACCTCTAAACAGGTTCTGCCTTGGATGAGCCCCACCAAGCTTCTGTTTTTAAAACGTTTGCTTGCCTTCACTTTTGATAAGCCCCAGGTTCTGTTCTGATCAAGTCCCTTCCCCTGCATGCAAGTGAAAAGGAAAGCAGCACATGCAATGGAAGGAAGCAGCAGCCAATCAAGAAGCAGCCACATGCAGAAAGAAACAAAACTAAAGAACAGGATGTGAAAACGAGAACTTCATAGGTGAAAAACAAAAAACACAGAGAAAAACAACAAAAGAGAAGTAAAAAGAGGCCTAAAAAATTGACTAAAACAAAAAACACTTATTCCAAAAAAGAAAATAGCTGCAAAAACAACTAAAAAAAGCCTCACTGAAGAAAATTGCTAAATTAAAATTTAAAAAAATTGTTTCAGAAGTGTTTCAGTCTACTTAAAGAACAGAAAAAAGTAACAATCTCAGACCCAAACTCCTAATTTAATAAAATCATGTATAACTCACCCTGCTGTTTGACGACCCCAGTCCGAAACCGTCTGACTAGCCCAACTTACCCTAAGGTTCCCTTGTTGTCATGGGCAAAGCCTTTCTTGGCGATCTTCTCCTTTAGATGGCGCAACCAATTCTGCTGTTCCTGGACAGATGAAGCCATCAACAACATCTCACGAGCCGTATGGATGTCGAAGTTCACTGAAAACAACCAACAAGTACAAAATTAAGCACATTTTCAGCTTTTTACATCTATCTGATACCAATTTTCAGCACCTGTTTGAACTACTATATACGAATGCCAGGTACTAGCCATGAGGCCCCGGAAACTGGAAGACGAGCTATGGAGGATAAGCAATCCGAAAGGATAAGAGTTTAGCCCAGATTTTAAAAAACATCAGAAAACTAGCGTACATAATTATTATATAATCATAACATTAATAACTAATTTTCTGGTAAGAACTACAGTTATTATTAGTATCAATATCATAAGTTATAATAATGTTTCTTCTATCTATGTCACAATATAGTATTAGCGATGGTTATCAACTGTGAGCAAATGACTTGAGTCAATGACCGACTTTCAGACTGACCTTTGCAGTACCCAATGAATTCCTCGTTCTTGTCGTAGTGATCCTTGTGAACTTTGATGTGGCACCCTATGTGAAAACAGACTGGATTAATTTTATGATAATAGTTTTAACTAATATCTCAGTGGATTAAACTTTTTCCTTTGTCCAAAGAATGCATGCTTAATGTATGTGTGTATATATATATATAATATATATATATATATATATATATATATATATATGTATTATGAAGTATCTAGACAATTAATTAAGAGCCTTTTAAGTACCCCACAAAAGCACTGCTGATGCTGGCTTAAGTGGTGTTAATGTTCATTAAGAACAAAATCTGCATCTTCATGGAAATATACATAAAACAAAATATAATTATATCTAAAACAAAAATGCTTAGTTTATGGTTGTCATAGAGAAGGATCCGTAACTGCAGACTTTTTTGGCTCCATACACTTTGGAGGAGCACCCAGGACAGAATGGCATCACATTGCAGACATTGCAGAGATGTACCATTCTAATCCAATGACTTCTACAGCACCATTATCATAATGCACAATGAGTTACTAAAAAAGTTCTGAGTTGTCACTTGAAGGAAGCAACTGATGCAGAAGACTTCAACGATGCAGCAGACTTACTTGTGCACTCAAGAGCCATTGGCGGATGGATCATGTGGTAAACCGGCTTCGTACATGACTCGCAGTATGTCGGCATTCGAAACGTGATCGCCATAAAGTCGTGACCTTTGTATTCAATCACCCCTGACCGATCGGGCACTGTTGCCTGTTCTTTATCCTCGGGTTTTTTGCTCTCGCCCTCCACAGCATACAGCAGCTGAAAGCCAGAATACGTATCTCAATATTTCTTATTATTTTTGACTAACAATTTAGTAATTATTATTCTTCTATTTTTCATTTAATGCTACTTTTTATCTACTATTTTGCACAACAACTTAATACCAGAAATGTTAGTTATATATTCCTTATTATTTAATATTTATTCTTTAGAAATTATTATTACTAACCTATTTACCATTTATATTTATGTACTTTACAAATAATTTTATAGGTTTATAGTGAGCTTCCTTAAAACATGCTTCACTGTAACATGTATTTATTTTTTATTTAGCAATAATTATTCAACAGCTGAAAACAAGAAACTTGTACAAAAATTTTCATTTTTTACAATTTATTATATAGCGATTTGTCTACAGTGCTCAGCTTGTAACATGGAGAGTACAGGTTTGAGCCAGCCCTGAGACGGTTGCTGTGAGGGACAACGAGCAATTCCTTCACTCACAATTGCTAAGCTCCATCGATTGATGCTTAGTCGTCTGATAGTGGCGCTTAATAAATTCAGAATTAACATTTATTAATTAGCATTAATTTATTGAATTATTATTATTTATCCATTTTCCATTTATTTACTTTTGCTTTTCTTATTTAATTATTTTATATTTATTTCTCTCTTTAGTCCAGCCAGTCTGAATCCCATACCTGAAAAATCCTTGGGATGTCTTTGGTGTCTGCTCGTATGACATCTCCCTGCGTCACTGACCGCACATGGAACAGTTTGCTGCAAGAATTGAAGCAAAAGGCAAAGATAAAAACTTAAGGGCAAAAAGTACAAGAAAAGTAAAGGTAAAATAGGTAAAAGTAAAAGGTAAAAAATAAAGGTAAAGAAAAAAGCATTTAAAAGGTCAGTTAATAAAGGTAAAGGTAAAAGGTCAAAATAAGAAAAAGGTAAAGCTAACACTGCTCCCACTTCAAGTATTTAAAGCTGAATGCTCTAAATGGTTCAGAGAAATTTAGAAAAAGCTAAAAGAAACTTACTCAATATCTGCAACTAATGGAAAACATAACGAAACCCACTCAACATCTGACAAAAACTTACTCGACATCTACTAAGAAAGTGAAGAAGAAGAAGAGCAGTCCCTTATGCCAACCCAAGAAGTTGCCCAGGGTATGAAGTGTTAGCAACTTCTTTTTTTGGCCTCAGCATATGAGGGTGGGTGGCCAGTTCTCTCCCTCACCGTCTGACAGTGTACGGTCAGTATACTCATTACAGCTGTTCGCTATAGGGTGCAGGTGGAGCCAAAACCTCAAAACAAATTTCAGCCCTTGGGGGATTTGAACCCCCAAGCTCTCAATTGACAGTCCAGCATGCTAAACACTAGATTTTCGTGCACGCCACTACAAAAGTGAACAAATAAAATTTACTCCAAATCTCCTACCAGAGAGAACTCTATGAAACTTACTCGATATCCAGAATAAGAACCGGATCGGCATTCTGCTTACTGGTCTCTGACATATAGAACAGAATCTTCTTACTGCTGACGACGACGTACTGTTTGTTCCACCCATCACGACGGATGTTCTTACTTGGAACAGCCAACCAGCCTTCCATTCTCTTCTCTGCATCAGCAAACAAAAATAAGTGATTAACTACCCTTGGACAGTGTTAGCTACACAGCAACAACAATTCAGTAGCGCACTTGGTTTCTTGTCCTTGACTCTGAATCCTGTTGTTCCTAACTCCAGCAAAGCATTGGGCTCATGGCATACTCAGTGACAGGTCCAAAGCTACCAACAGTTTCACTGTGCAGACCCTTGCATTCTGTCACTCGAGGTAACAAAACTTAAAACTCACCTATCTTAACTTGCTTACCCACTGTAGCCATACTTCTCACTTCCCTGACCCACTGGATTTCCACTTGGCTTTTTCTCTCCAGTGGGTTACAATTTTTAACTAGTTTCACTTGAAGCGACCATTGACTGGTGCCTTGTGTATTATGAATGGCGCTATAGAAATCATTAGGTTAGATTGCATAACAACCATAGACAAGTTGTCTGCGCACACTTGTCTAGTGCTTCAGATTCAGAAATAATGACCGTGCACATGTAATAAGTGCAATGAACACACAAAATAATAATAATAAACAAATGGGACCACTTTATTTACGGAGAACACTTTCTTATGGTCCTAAAGACAAACGTTTCTCAGTAGTAATAATATTTCTAATATTATTTATACTACTAATACTACTACTAATACTAATACTACTACTAATAATAATAATAACAATCGCTTCTCACACTGACGAAGACCAGCTATTTGAGAAAAATGCAGTCCATATCTTTGTAAACCTGTAGGATCATTATATACTTTGGACTAAGCATGTAAATATTATTACTGTGTATGATAAATGCAAGTTACATTTATGTCATAATAATAATAATAATAATAATTAAAATAATATTATTGTAATATTGTGATCATATTTAAGTAACAGTTGTTATTATATGTAAGTAATAATAATAACAACAATGACAGCAATAACAATAAAAATAATAGTAAAAAGAATAGTAATAGTAGACACAAATCACTGATTGAGCCAACCTCCAGGCGACAGTGACTCCATTGGTTCCAATTCAGTGTTGCTGTGGATCGATGCAGAGTCGCTGCCATGAAGCAGTGCTCTCAGCTGCTGCTGCAGCTGTTCAATCTCACTGTCCTTGGCTGCCAATTCCATCTGCAGTCGACTCGACTTGAGAGACTCGTCTGTCAATAGTGACTGGACGTCATCGTAGTCATGCTGCAGTTTTGACGACAATCGTCGCAGGTTTGCGATCTCCTGCATTGAAAACAACAAGAAAAGTTTTGTTTACAGCAGTAAGCACTGGAGTAGAAAAAGACACACAAAAGAAAGGACGAGCAGAAGATGAGGCAGAGGTGGTTGATTAGGTAGACGAAGAGAAGGAAGCAGAAGACAGTGGATGAAGAAACGTTTGGAGAAGGAAGCAAGAGAAGAGGAGTAAGAGGAAGAGTAAGAGAAGGAAAAGGAGCAGACGAAGAGAGTAGTACAACAAAAAGGAGAAAGAAGGGTAAGAGGAGGAGAATCAGGAAATGTAAGAGTAAGACGAGGAGAAGGAAGAGGAGGGAATAGGAGGAAGGCAAGAACGAGAAGAAGGACAAGGCGGAAGAGAAGAAGTATCGACTTGGATCAAGCATTTCTCACCTTTTTAGCATTATTTTACATTCCATTACATTTAATTGCATCACTTTACATTAATCTCCATGAGTTTGCATGCTTGTTTCAGGATCTATAATGCCTGACCTGCTTCAGTTCCTGTTCTTTCTTTCTCTCTACATCCTTCTTTTTTGGCTCAGCCGATCTTTTGCCTACTCTGAACTGTTGTGCTGTCGTAATCTCAGCTAGCTTTGCCACTGCCTGTAATGTAAAGTAACATAATGCAAGGTCAAATTCATCAAGAATGATACATCCTAATCTAATCTAATAAAATGACTTCTATGGCACAATTAACATAGTGCACAAGGCATCAGCTGATGGTCTCTACAAGTTATACTGTAGTAAAAAATTGTAATCCATTGGAAAAGTCCAGTGGAAATTCACAAGGTCAGAGAAACCAGAAGTCAAGCTATGGCAGGTCAGTAAGTTGAAACAGGTAAGTTTTAATCTTAGAATCAAAGCAAAATAATGTATATCACATTTTCACCCAACTATTAGAAGTAAATGCAAGTAAGCTTAGAAGAAACAAAAAATGGCCTGAAGTGGGTGGCTGCATTGTGATTGTAAAAAGATTGGAAGTCCAAAGAGAACTGTAGTGCAAAAGATGTAAAGAATTTTGGAGGAACATAAAAGATCTCTCCAAAATGGTCTCAGTACCATGCATTTTGCTTTCCAAAATTGTAATATTTTGTGTCAACACATTAAAAACAAGTCCCTCAAGAATAATTTTTCTGAACTTAGTTCGCTTCTGAGTCAGTTCCATTTGTAAAGAACATGAAATCAAACTCACTGTTACAGAAGACAAACTGAAAACATTTCAACACGCATGAAGTTTATATTACTGACGACACACTTGACAACTACAGTGCAATTCACTTAAGACGAAAACGGATAGGACAAAATATCGCTTAGTACGAAATTAAAACTTAGTCCATGCCGATGTAAATCAGTAATAACAGTAAATTATTCTCTTTAGACAAAACTGATAAGACAAAAAGATCGGTTATTATGAAAATGATATTCGGTCCCATGGTGCATCTATTTCAGTGCTAAGTCCATCGCATAAGACGAAATGTTGACTGATACACAACAGCTGCAGCTTTCAGTAAAGTTTCAGGTTTGCGTTTCCGTATATGCCTACGATAGTTCGACAGCGTCGGTCTTTGAAGAATGTCACCACTCGAGGAATGAGATAACATAATGTTTATACTGTAATTGGGTGATTAACGGTAAGAGACACGCAGACCACAGCATCAGGCTTGTCAAAACGCGTTTTATAGCTGTCTACAGTACTTTTATAGCTGTCTACAGTAATGTGGCCATTTCATTCGTGAGTATATTTTGTCTGACAACAAAGGACATTAAGCTAGTCATGTGGCACATTTATGGTAGTGAAATATGTAACCACAGTGGAAGTGGTCTACTGCTAGACGCGTTAGACAGTTTAAGTATCTTTGACTACTCTAGCCAGCTTAGTGCCTGCTGTTATCAGACATATATGTAACTTTCACAGCCCTTCTCAAGTAGCCTAATATCCTCATTGACAAGTCTTTGCCATAAGAAGACATTGGTCAATGGTCAGAATCTCCTAAGCGCCTTGCAAACTACACAGGCATCCGCCGCAAATCAATCAGCACATACATTTACATGTACTGTAGTCTCGTTCAAAGGCTTCTCTCTGTCCGAGACCGATTCGGATTTGCGGTCGAAATAGCGTCGTAATGGAATGTATTGGTCTTAGCCCTTCCATAAAACCTTAAAATACCCCTCTCTTGCTGCTTCATCGTGAAACAGACTAGTGGTTTACTGACACTCGCGTCTAAAAATGGCCGCTGAAGAGCTTAGCCAACCGTGATCATCTACGGTTATGCGTCATTTGCTGCTGCATAGTTAGTCATGCAGCCATAACGCGTTTTTCGCTGGCATGCTGCGCTAACGTTTGCCTAATGGTTAATAAGAAATTCGGTTAAGACGAAATGTTTACACTGGTACCCTGTCTTTCATCTTAAACGAACTGCACTGTATATCAATTCATGCAATTTAAAGCTAATGAACACTTGCTACCATGTAAATGGAAATGTAATTCTCTGAAATTTCACAGCACCACACAGAAGCCGCGTCAGAGAAACCAGCTTATTCACCAGCGCTAAATCAAATCATTTCCACAGCAGCCAGGTAATTTAAGTATCGGTGCCAGGTCAGGATCTGGGGTCAGGCCAAGGAGACAGCATGGTGCTGTGATGGAAACTGATGATGATGGTTGTCACAGAATGGTGCAGGAGCAGAAGCAAATTAGGAAAGTTTGAAAAATTTTGTTTTCAGTCTTACGGTAATCACTCCAGGACAGAGGGCAAGTAAAGGAGAACTGAGACTGACCAGTGAAAATAAAGGATACACAAACTGATGCAGGTCATTTAGGCGTTCACCCCACATACTGGCACAGCACAGATTTTACAGCGGTTGCACAATTTGAGAGATGAAAAGAGCAGAAGCATATTAGGAAGAACACGTAGCTCAGGTTAATTAGCTTGCGAACAGCTGCCAAATATAAGAAGGTTGAGAAGTTCGACGGGCATTGTAAGTAAGGGATACAAATTCAGTAGTGGATGCACTCATTTAAGGTACTTAAGCCGCTGAAGGGATTTGAGCACAGAAGCAATGTGATAGAGTGTGGGGGTTTTGGAGACTGCACAGGCAAGAACATTCCGGACTGTTAGATGACGATTCATTTGAGATGAGTCAATACTGTAGAAAGGAGGTTGCTGTAGTCATGTTTGGAGTAAACAATTGAGTCACCATAAAGAAATTGATATAAAGCAAGATAATTTATGACAGCCATCTCATAGAAGTTACTGCAAGACAATCTAAAAATTTAAAAAGCAATGATTCAATTTATTTTGTTACCGATATAAAGTAAAGGGTAATTTTATTTGAATTACTTGTGTAAAATTCAAAATTATATGCATACATAATGAAATAGAGACCATGAGGTAAAGCAGCTAACAATGAGAAAAAAATTAAGGGGTAAGAAATGGGAGGCAACATAGGTGTAAGAAAGCAAGTTATCATACCTGTTCTTTTTTAAGCCGCTCGATGTTCATTTGTTTCTGAAGCTGCTCAATATTATTAATGAAGTTTGTTCTGTCTATAAACATGTAACAAAAATGTAATGTACTGCATGTATTCATCTGGCTACAGTACTTATGTAGTGCCTTTTAAGCATATCAAAAGCAATTAAAACATGGCTATCAAAGAAAGGTATCCTCGCATTTGATTGCTGTGATGGTCATGGACGTACTTCACCTGAATGATCCTTCAACCTTTGGACCATGGTTCTGAGGAGTTCCTATGAAGGCAAGTTAGCAAGCACCTTACCTTAACCCTCATACTTTTGAGGAGTTTCTACACAGATGTGTTAACAAGTGCATTACCTTAACACTCATACTTTTGAGGAGTTTCTATAGACGTGCTTTAACAAGGGTGTTGCCTTAACCCACACACTTGTGAGGAGTTTCTATAGAAGCGTGTTAACAAGGGTGTTACCTTTGCCATTGTGCTTCCGATGAATTTCTAAAGAGGTGTTTAAACTAATGTTACTTTTACCATCTTCAGAGGAATTTCTATTCAGGCATGTTAACAAATGTGTTACCTTTACCTTTGTGCTTCTGAGGAGTTTCTGTGGAGGCACATACACAAGTGTGTTATCTTTTTACATTATTTTTTACCTTACTTTACCTGTCTACTGATGGAGGTAAATGGATAACCTTGTTCTAGGGACCTAATCTGGATATTGAGGTTTTCCTTGTTCTGCTGGGACTCTTCTAGATCTTGGAGGTACTTGTTGCTTGAGTCTTCCAGCTGGAAAAGACCATACGGTGGATCAGTCCTAATTATTTGCGACCACCAGCAATGATAATCATTAATAACATCATCGCCAGCATCATCATCGTCACAGTAGTCGTCATCATCATCACAGTCGTCGTCTTCATCATGCAGTCAATTAGTGAATCAACAAATTCCTAAATCAGTCAATGAATGAATGAATAAATGAATGAAAGAAATGAATGAATGTATGCATCAATCAATCAGTCATCATCACCACTACCACACCATCCTTACCCCACCACCTCCAACCACCATCACTCCCACCCCATAATCTCCATCCAGCCAATCCCCACCGCCACCAATCTAACCACCCAAACTGTGCTGTACTAACGTTGTTGATGGTGATGTCCCTGCGTGAAATGTCTGCTTTCATCCGGTTGAGGTTTTCTTTCATCTCTAGTTCTAACATCGTCTTCTCCCTTTCCACCTCTGACAGGCGCTCTTCCAACTGGCACCTTGCCAGCTTCTCAGCATCATATGAACTGCCAGTTTCAATCAGCTGATTACTCAACTGTGACCTGCGATGCAATGCAGCATAATTCACAAACATAATACCTAAGAAACCGAACAGTCTTCAACTTGATAATAACAACAACAACAACAATAATAATAACAGCAACAAGTCTTTAACTTGATAATAATAATAATAATAATACAAAATAATAACAACAACAGTACTACCTTATAATATTAAGACTTAATAACAATAGCTGTTATAATAAACTATAATGATGATGATAATCATTAATAATTTAGAATGTAGTAAGTAGTCACATGTTGTGTCTTTTTGCAACTGCATAACTGTATTGCGCATTATTCCAACAATTCATATATATGATGCAACTAACAAAAACAATAATAGTAATAACAATACTAATAACTGTAATAACTATAATAATATTGTCATTCTCAAGGGAATTTTTATGTTGCTGAGAGATCTTATACACCTCAGATAAAAAAACACTAATAATCTTCATGCCAATCCTGATACTTTAATTTCTCCAGAGCACTTTTTAAACCTGAGGGATCACATCTACTTCTGGTTAAAAAATAATATTAATAATAATAACAATAATAATAACAATAAATCACTATCATTTTTACGACATTCACCTCTCTCCTTCCAGTTTCTGAACTTCTGCCTGGAGTTCATTACACTCCTTCAACTTCTCCTCATACTCCTCCTTCAACTCTTTCACCTGCGTTTTGTAGAGACTCTGAAAGCAAGAAACAATTTATTAACTCATTTACACGTGTTTGCCAATTTAAAAATACTACTACACGTACAAAGTCTGCCTGTTGCTATTCACTCATCAGGTTCTCTGACACTCAGGTTTGGGTAAAATCTTGCCCTTTTGGACTGCTTATCTTCCACAGTCTGTCTTCTAGTCTTTGGGCCTCAGATGGTTCTGTCCATAGGATAGTGACTTTGGAAGGCTGTTTTGCTTAGAAGCAGCCACTGAGTTCTGCCTTGGGCATTACAGTAATGACACTATAGAAGTCAGATTAGATTACATCAGCACTACAGAAGCCCTCAGATCACAGAGCTAATAATGCACCAGCAACCGACCATTACATCTCCAAATGTTACGTTACAACTCACAGCAAATGCATTTTCTGCTTCTAATTGCTCTTTCAGTTCCTTTGCCTGTTCCTCCAAGACTTTTAACTTCCTGCAATACATAAATGAGCAACATGTAATTACCAGCTATAATAACTAATAATTAATAAATCATAAATAACTAAATTATTTCATTAATTTCCCAACAATAACAAATAACTGTATCTGAGCTTGTCGATCATTTGGTGATTTCTGAGCTTTGTAAAGTGTAGCGGAGTATCAGTAGTTAATCGGAATTAACTAATTAGAATTAACTAATTCTAATTAAAAATTACTTCATTTGTTGACCAAATATAATAACTAACAATTAACTAAATATACATTACACCATTTAAGTACTCCACAAAAGTGCTACACACAAGGCTATCTAACTGATCTAAACAAGTGCATTTTAAGGTAGTCTGACAAGGTATGCAGAACAGAGTCAAGTGCAATACTACATAAATGCAAAGGAAGCTTGTTCCAAGATGATGGTTAAATGCAGTATAAGGCACGGCATACTCGAGCAGATGTGTGGAAGCGTGGCACCCATGTATCCCCACAGGCAGCAGAGCACCTCATTGACCTCAGTATACCAACACATCCTCATTCTCAGCCCCACCTTTGCCCAACTGCAACCTTGTCCCACAGGTCACTCAATCCCCCATTTATCAGGAACTTACTCTGTCCTGTTTCGCAAGTCATTCTGAAAGTTCTTGTTAGAGCTCGTCACATCAGACAGTTCCTATGGAGAAACAAACCTATTATCAACATCGGTTGAGCTATTCAGCGAAGCATAACTGTTAAGCCATTTACTGAAGCGCACCTGTTAAGCCATTCACTGAAGTGTAACTGTTCAGCCATTCATTACAGTAAAACTGTTAAGCTGTTCACTGAAGCACAACTGTTACCATATAAATGCATAAGAAAAGAATATCCAGTAGTCCGCTGTTATGCCTGCGCTTCAGCCAAAAGATCTTCATCCCACGATCCTGGCTTTCAGCAGTGCCATTGATGGAGACAGTTTCTTAATCAAGAAGCATCTACCTTACCTTACCCTAGTATATCTTACCTTACCTAGCAAAAATTACCTATACCCTGCCTTACCTTACTTTACCTTACTTGATCTGACCTTACTTGATCTGATCTGACCTATTTTCTTTCTTTAGCATAGCTTAGCCATTATCTGGATGACTTATCTAATGTTTTCATTGTGAAGAGGCCATCAGCTGATTCCTTGTACATCACAATAATGGTGCTACAGAAATCTTCTGAACAGATTAGATGTGTTAAATCAGTTGCCCATGGTGAAATGTAACATCTATTACCTGAACGAGCTATTCCTTTACATTCAGTCAAGTGTAGCTGCTACCTGGATGCGTAATTCAATTTGTGCCCGGCGGAGTATAGATGCTACCTGGAGGAGCTATTTCTTCATATTCAGCAAGGTGTTACTATTACCTGGCTGAGGCGTTTTTCTGATTCCTTCAGATGCTGTATGTGTTGACGAAGAGCCCTAGCTTCAACTTCATCGAGATTTCGCTTTTGCTGTGCATGTTCCACTTGTATGGTCAGCTGACGCACCTGTCAATCAATCAGCCAATCAGTTGATCAATCAATCAGCCAACCCACACATCAAACAATGACAAGAGGCCTGATGAATCAAACAGTCGACTGTATCTATCAGTCAGTCAGTCATCCAGTCAACCAATCAATACAACCAAACAAAAACAACTTAAATCTATACATCCACCAAACCAACCAGTCAAATACAATTAATCAAAGCAACACAATCAATCAGTTTGATACGATAAAGTGATACATCAATTCGATACAATCAGTTTGAAGTTGTACCTTTTCTGTTTCCTGCTTCAAGTCGGTCCGGAGCGTCTGCTCACTCTGCTGGACTTGGCTGAGGTCGACCTTCATATTCGTCAGTTCCTTCTCTGTCTCAAACAACCGCTTCTCAACATTCTCCCTAGCCGCTTTCTCAGCCTCCAACTTCGCCTGATCATCAGCAGCTAACAAAAACACACACAGATAAGTTTCTTTAAGACAACTGGACAGCCACTCCCACGTATAAAGGTGGGGTAGGGCAGGGTAATGCAAGGTAAGGTAATGTAAATAATGGTAGGTAGAGTAAGAAAGATAAGGCAGGAAAGGTATCTACAGCCAGAAAGATAAGGTCAGGTAAATAAAGGTAGGTAGAGTAAGAAAGATAAGGTAGGCAGGGAGTCTACAGGCACGAAGATAAGGTAGGGGTAACGTAAAGAAGCTAGGGCAAGGGAAAGTAGGGTAAGATAAGATTGGTAAGCTAAGGTAAGGGTTAGGTAAATTAAGGATGGTAGGGCAGATATAAGGAAGATAAGGTAAGGAATGTGTAATGTAAGAAAGGGAATGTTAAGATAAGGTAGGTAAGGTAGGTGCCATCTTTTCTTGCCTGTACTTCAACACATAGGTCCTCACCTCTAGCTCTGCATTTGCCTTGCTCTGTAGACTAAACATATTGTAAACATACTTATATTGGCAGGGTAAGACATGGGGAGGGGAGGTAAGGAATGGCAGTGATGGTAATGAAAGTAAAGTCCAGAAAGTGTGCTAAGGTAAGATAATGTAACATGCTGATAATGTAACAAAACACCTATGTAGTGCCCTTCTAGCACCTCCCAAAAGCACTGCTTCTGCAGCTCTCTAACTGATCTAATCAAGCGTGACTTAAGGTAAACAGAAAATGTGTGCATAGCTGAAGTAATTGAAACAGTATGTTTATTTAATGGAAGACTGTTCCAAGAGAAATGTCCCGTGCATCAGAAAGCCCGACGAGCTCATAATGACGTGTGGAAGCGAGGAACCTGTAAAGTGTAGTGATTGGCGACCAGGTTGACTCAACACTGGAACACAAAGCTAATTTGATTCGTGCCAAGGCAGTGCCAACCATCACAACAGTAGGATCTTGATACGAATCCATTCCTCCATGAGAAGCCACCACAGCATTTCTTGCATGTATTTGGATATAAGGGAGTATTTTGGTTGGTTGGTCACCACTCAGGCAGCAAAGTAGAGGACCATCTAAAGCAGACATATTCTGAACTTGGGCAACTGCGAGGATGGAGTTACAATAGTCTAACCGCATCAGTACAAACGAATGAACAAGCACTGAACAAAAGGTAATGCCATATGACCTGGATCTGACACAACTGATGGAAACAGGCTCTGCAAAGCGAATTAACTTGGTCGGCCATTGATAATTCACCCTCTAATAGCACACCCAGGTCAAGGATGAGCACTCAGAAGATAAGGTAAGGTTAAGTGGGTAAGGTAAGTTCTTGAGTAAATGAACGGCTACAGATCAAATGAACCGTCACTTAATGAGTTGGGGTTGGAACCCCAATCAAACTGGTGAGAGGACAAGCATGTAGTCACTACTTTTACTGGTCTCGCTGTTGGCTTTCTCTGTGCTTGACAGCATGGCATTCAGTCGACACAGCGTTTCCTCGTGAGCCATCTTTTCTTGTTCATACTTCGCCGCAGAGGCTTTCATCTCTAGCTCTGCATTTGCCTTGCTCTGTAGACAAAACGTGACAAACATACACTTACATGGCTCCAGTTCAAGAAAACTGCCATTAACATTGTTTCTAGTTACCTCACCTTAACTTGCCATACCTCCCCTTCCTTAAGTTATCTTACCTTGCATGATTTTACCTTACCTTACTTTATGTAACCTTAAAACTAAGAAACACAGCCAGTAACCTTCTCTCTTGTTGCATTGCTGTATCTTATCCTACATCCTTTAACATAGCTTAGCATACATGACTTCACCTTACCATACCTGAACTCACCTCACATTACATAACTGCCTCTGACTTGCCTTACCCCACCAAATTCTACCCTACCAGATCTCATCAGCAAGGCTCCCTTATTAAATAGTGGAGGTACTTATATTTTCTTAGGCTTTCGAGTCAGCAGTAGAAACATCCCAGCTACCTGGGCACGAGGCCAACACATAGCAAGACTTACCTTTCATATCCTAGTATATGCCTCTGTTAAATTAAACTGCTTTGTGACAGAGAAAAGAGTGTGAACAACTTTCCTGCATCTCGCAGCTCCCGTCTGTCCTAGACACTACTAACTGCTTGACTGGAGGTATCCCTAGGTTTGGCCACATCGCCGCCTCTATGTCGGAGGGATTGCACTGTTCGGGAGTGTATCGAATTCAAAATTCTGGTTCTTGAATGTATGTGTCTTACTGGATGTGCCCCACTCTATCCAAGGCAGCTTTGTGTTCTGACCTCCTCTATCCCTGGCCACAGACTGCTCCGTTCTGCTTGTCACATTGGTCCAAACAGTCACAGCTCAGCACAGAAGTTTTACTGTAGTCGGCCCTACCTCTTGCCTGGTGACCTGCAACATGAGCTTCTCTGTATTCCTCTCACTCTCTTCCACAAACGCTTGAAGACCATTTTGTTCCCCAGTGGCTCTGAGATGTCTGGCCAGGAGCACCTCCGATGAGTTCATCTTGAAGTGGCGCCTTATAAATTCTCGATTACGATTGTCCAGGGTTGTTACAAGGAGTCTGCTCAGCAGGCTTGAAACGCAATTGTTGAATTACAGGTCCCTACTAGTACTACTGATACACCACCCTAACTTAATTTAGCTTACCCTACCTTACCTTACCATACATCCATACATAAAAGCAATTTAGTATTTCCCGAACAATCTGAACAGAGAGATCGATGCCTAACCTTTTCAAAGGCCTTGACATTTTCCTGGAGTCGTTGGTTGTGGCTCTGTAAAGACGACTCCTGCTCCTTCAATCGCTCCAACTCGGTCGATAAATTGCGACGGGCATCTGGAAACCAATCAATACATTAAATGATTGATCAAATGATTGACTAAATGACTGATAGGAGGCCGGATTGATTGGCTGACTGAATAATTGACTGAAGGCTGGACTGAAAGGCAACCTGAATTTTTTCTGATTGTTTGACTGACTGGCTTAATGACTGATTTATTGACTGACTAACTGATTGATTGATGACTAAAATAACTGATTGGTTGATTCATTGATTGATAATGTAACTAATAGAGATTGACCAAGTGCCATCAACTGTTGCACAGACATAATACAATGGCACTCTATAAGCACAGCAATCATTACCTATTGGTGTTATATAAATATGCTATATAAATGTGGCAATCATTAAGTAATGGTGCTAAACAAATGCAGCCAGCTAATTATTCTCAATGCATACTCTCCAGTTCCTGGATGAGGCTGGACTGTTGCTTCTGCATCTGGAGCTGTTCTTCTAGTGCCATCTGGACACTGGCAAGGTTCTTCTCCAGTGTTGCCTTGGCGCTCACAGCATCGTCATGGCGACCCTGGAGTTCACTCTGGCGCTGTTCCAGATTTGTGTGGCGCTACAAATAGTTATCTATTCAATTATTATAGCACATTTTAAGTACCTCACAAAGGTGGTGACTATGCTAGTCTAAATGGTGCTAAATGTTATTAAGCAGTGTCAGCGAGCAGTATTCAGAAGTCACCAGTAGCAGACCCAAACACACATGCTGAGCCTCACCAGCAAGTTGTAACCATAATCATGTAATTACACTTGTTAACTCATTATGCTTATTAAATACCTTTTTATGAGTTTAATATGTACATTTCATATAAAAGTACTTTTAACAGAAACAACAACGGCAGCAGCAGCGGTGGTGGTAGTGATGGTGGTGGTGGTGGTGGAGATTGTAGCCATTCCATGTAAAGTTTCTCTTAAATAATCCCAAAGGGGTATATTCCTTCAGATTAAAAAATAATTAAAAATGAACTAATTTATTAACTTCTACAAAATGTCACGCATAACAAGGCACATGAATCAACAATAGATCACCTGCTGCAAATCTTGATGTGACTTTTTGACCTTGGCAGTCGCTTCATTCTCCAATCTTAGTTTGTCTGTCAATTCCAAAATCTTTGAGCAGAAAGCACAATTAATTAAAGTTCAAGATGGATAGTTTAAGAAATACCATACCTATTATATCACTGTACCACCTAGGCAACAACTTACCTGATCCTTTGACCTTTCTGAATTTATCTTTCCTTATCTTATCTTGTATTGCTTAAACTAAGTGGAAATTTTAAATAACAAACCCCACATTAACATTACCACACCTAACTTTACCATGCCATTGTAAAAGGTATGGCAGGCTGACTTATCACCTGTTTTACTTATTACCTTATTCAACCTATCCTAATTTTGCAATACATCATCTCAATGCCAAGGAAAGTATGGCAGGTCCAGTTGTCACCCTTTTTACCCAATTACCTCATTCAACTTTTTCTAACTTTACCATATTGCACATCAACCTACCATACTGTCTTAGAAGATATGGCAGGCTGAGTTGTCACCTGTTTTTCCAGCTGGCTGTTGCGGTCCACCAGCTGCTGATGGCTGAGTGATGCAGCGCTCCGAGCAGACTTCATCTCGGCAAGTTTGTTCTCCGCCTGGTTGCATCGGTCTTCAACCTTACAGCGCTGTTCCACTTCAAGGTCAAGGCGGCGCTGGACATCCTTAAGGTCATGTCTGGCGCCAATGAGACTTCGCTCAAATTCGGCGTTTGACTGGCGCAGACGACTCTCCTCCATCGACAGATGCTCCAGTTCCTTCTTGGCTGCTCTGCATCATCAACATCACCATTGATCATCATGGAAATCAATGGCATCATTATCATCATCAGCAGCAGCAGCAGCATCAGCACTCAATCATCACCACCAGAAATACAGACAGCTCAAATAATCTGGCCAGTGACAGCAGCCACAGCATATGGGTAGATAGGCAAACAGACAGACAAAAATATACAAAGGGGTCAACAGTCAGCCAGACATAACAGTAATCTTCAGTTACTCACTGGTATTTCTGGTCAAGAGCTTCTTTGGCCGTGCGCATTTGATTGAGTTTCTCCTGCAGATCACGGTCAGATTTCACTCCTCCCTTCACAGAAAAAATTCATCACAACTGATGCAACCACAAAACAAATGCAGAAACAAAACAGGGAAGGTTCAAACTTCCATGCATCATATTCTGAGAAGGATCCTCAATTAATCAGTTAGGCACCTTTTCAAGCTACCATCTACCAATAGGAATACATTCAAAAGATTAAAATCAAGTCCAAGATCAATAAATCAAATCCCAATCAATCCAACCAACCAAACAATTCAGCCAGAAGTAAATCAAATACCCTTTGTTTCCAACAGCTATCAGTCAGAACAGAGCAGACGAAACAGATTCAAAGATGCGTCTTATATACTTACCAAATTTGTGCCTTTCTGACATAGACTGCAAGAGATACATATCAGCATTTGTAAATCATAGTTCTGAATGGCACATGAAACCTCCTCTCCTTCTCCTCCTCCTCCTCCTCATCATCATTATTATTATTACCAATATTATTATCATCAATATCATTATTATTGTAGAAGCTCATTATAATGCTACCTGTTCGCCGTCGTCGTCGTCATCATCATCATCACCATCATGACCACTACCACCACCACCACCAAGAACAATCACCATCACTACTACCATTACCACCACCACCATCATACAAGAAGCTTCCTATAATGCTACCCTAGTTAGTAATTTCAAATATCACGTTATAACAAAGTCATTAAAATGGTGAATTACATCTGGGATTCACACAACAACCATGTCATATCAGAATCTGGGTTATACCGTAGGGTGAGCGGCAGTCTAGCATAAGTATGTATCTGAATATTTACATAGCAACTTTTAGTGAAATTCTAAAAAAACTGCACACATGGCTACCTAATAATCTAAACAATTACGTTTTAAGGTACTTTGAAAATATATGTTGCACAGAGTCAAATGCAACAGTATGTATATGCAACAGAATACAAGAACAAAGTCCTATACAGGATAATGAATGAATGACAGCCATGGACTCAAGTTGAAGTGCAGAACCTGCACATCCCTGCAGGCAGCAGAATGCAAAAATACAATACAACACCACATTTCTAGTGTACCACTTACACCTATTGTGACCAGTAGTGACCAACAACACATGACACAGTCACAAACTAAAACCAACGGCTGCACGGCAACTCACTGGTATTCACGGTTGAAAGAGAATCCAATGAACGGCAGTTGGTTTCCAGCGAATGCCTTTGGAACCTGGAATGTCTCGGTTGGCGAGTCCTCCTTCTCAACGTCATCGAAGTTGCTCGTGTCCGTATCACTTGCAAGATCCGGAACTACCGGAGGAATGGCTGTCATCATCAGATATCATCAACATTATCATCATAATCATCATCGTGATCATTGCCATAATTATCATCGTCCAAGCAATAACAACTATAACGATACACATTTGCCAGGTAAGGTATGTGCAAGTTAAGGTAAAGTAAGGTAGGGAGAGGTAAGTAGGATAAAGAAAGGTAAAATATGATAATATAGGCAGTGAGGTAAGTCAATGGACCATCATTAAGGGAAAGTGAGGTAAGTAAGGATAAGTTAAGGTTAAGCTTGATAAGGCAGGTAAAGTAAGGGAGTTAAGGTAAAGTGAAGCAGGGTAAGAAAAGGTAAGGTAGGTATCAGGAAAGGTGAAGGTAAAATAAGATAAAGTAAGATGAGGCAGGGTAAGGCAAGGTAAGATAATATAAAATGAGGTGTGATAAGAAAAAGGTTAGGTAAAGGTAAGGTAGTGAGGCAAGTTAAGATAAGGTAAGGGAATGGCAAGTTCACGCACTGTTTCGAATCGTCTCCCAATTCCACTGGTCACTGACAAAGAACTGATGTCGTTTAATCTCGTCCACACTCTTTCGCCCAATCCTCTCTGTCCTACAAGCACATATAATTGCAATGTAAAAGGTATATTAAAATCTCTCAAACTGTAATTTTTAAAACAATTTTATATGGTCAGAATTTTTTATTTTGTCAAATCCTGAGAGATCGTTGCTGTCTTGGGTACAGAACACATTGTAATAAGTAAGTAAGTAAGCAAGCAAGCAATGCATTTGCTAACATGCCACATGTTCATCGGCTGAGTGAGGATAAGTAGGCTAAGGGTAGGTCACAGCAGTCAAGCAACAAAAGTAAAATGGTACAACTAGGTCCATTTATAATAATAAATTAATTAATTAACCAAGATAAAATAATAAATAATAATGCATAATAAAATAATCATAATAAAATTTTATAATAAAATAATCATAATAAAATTTTATAATAAAATAACCATAATAAAATAATAAATGAAACAGCCATCATAAAAAATAAATGATAATAAAATAACATAAATAACTTTGTCTACATTTCGGTGAGGAAAGCGCAGATGAGGCTTCTGGCGTGGGCTGACATCTCGATATCGGAGGGAAACGAAAGGGAATTCTTGTGGTCCATGATCTTTCCATAAGTCCCAACCAAAGAATCTGCATAGAATGGAGTGTCACCTGGAAATTAAAAAGAAAACAATGTTATAAGGTAAGGTCAGTAGGATGAAAAGGTGTCAGCTAAAAACTGAAGAGATTAGGTAAGTTGAGGTAATCTACAGTAGCATCAGGTAAACCCCAAAACCTTCAATCCACAAAGCTACTGACAGAAATGAGGGACCTGCTAAAAAGCGTTATGCATCATGTGGCACAACTGTCTGTTCAGTAGCACCCTCGATCTCTAATTCAACGATTGCAGGTTTGAGCCTGTTGAGCGGACTGCAACAAGCTTGGTAAGTTGTTTGCACATACTCACCCTGCACCTCAGATTCAGATTTATTCAACATGCACAAGTAATAAATGCAGCAGTTAAACAAACAGATATATAAATAAAGAAATATAAATGTCTAGAAAGCAACATTCGGTGCCCCTACCAACAAGCATCTCGTAGAGAAATACACCAACCGACCACCAGTCACACTCGCGCCCATAGACCCCATCACCCCCCTGTGACATCAAGACCTCAGGAGAAATGTAGTCGGGGGTTCCAACCGCCGTGTCAGACCTCACAAGACCATCCTATGACATTCCACAAAAAACAAAATAACACATAACAATTTTAATGGTACTAACATAATTTAACAATAACAGTAGTTACTGATGCTTAGTGCATTATTACAGTGGTATTATAACATTACAAAGATCAGATCAGAATAACAATAGTTATAACAACTATATTAACAATATTTTAAATATGAACAATAACAAGGCTTCATTTTTCCAAAAACTGGGATGAGGCCTGATGTTCCTGAGATGTGTTCCCACATACTCCTAACCTAATTTTCAATCCTGAGGGATCAGTCTTACCTCTGGTAAAAATAATTAAAACTATCAATAAAAATCAATAATAATAATAATAAAAATAACTATTAATAGTAATAATAATATCACTGAAGAAGTATTTTTAATAGAAAATTGCTGTAAAAACAACAAACATAATAACCTATTAATTGCATTAATAATTATTAAAAATATTTATAATAATAAAAGTAATATTATCATTATCTTATCTATCTTATCATATCTTATCATCATCTTTCATCGTCATCATCTTTCATCTTTCATTGTTGTCATCATCATCTCTGAATAATTCTTCTACATACCTTGTCCATTCTCATGCAAGTTCCAAAATCAGCCAGTTTAAGATGACCATGCGAGTCAAGAAGCATATTATCTGGCTTAACATCTCTGATTTAAAAAAACAGAAAACAATTATTTTACTTATCTATTTATTTTACTTATTCATTCATCTATCAATTTACTTATTTGTATGGCACCACCTTCTGTGAATGTCGACCAGTAAATTTACCAGTGAACATTCACAGGTAAACACCTTTCAACCAGTCTCTCCTATGAAGGGTCTCTGCATGCTGGTTCATAACTGCAAATTGTCCCTTCTTGGAAAAATCCACAGCTGCTCCCCATTGGCTATGGACCATATAAGCAATGGCCATAACTGTTCTGATTTTGAGAACTTTACTCCAAAATACCTCTTACAAATTCAAAAGCATTACATGCATAAACCTTTTTTTGTTCTCATAAAATGCATCAGATAGCATCACCATTTCTTTAAACATTCATCACCACAAGCATACAGCTGGACCACGCAGCACGAGTCCAAGGCTAATGTTAGATAGATGTTTACCCGTGACTATGTTCACCTGTGGATGAATCCCATGGAGTGGATGGCGTCAAGAGCCATGACGACTTCGGCACAATAGAACTTGGCCCACTTCTCGGGGATGTCGTAATTGCTCATGAGGTTAACGAGGTCACCACCGGCCATGTAATCCATCACCATATACAGGTAACGTGCATTTTGGAACGCAAAGTGCAACTGTAAATGGTAAATAGGCAATTGAGGCTGATCAATTAACTAACAGACAATGTTTGATTGTTGGTTGGTTAAAATATATAAAGCTCCCATGTCCCACTAGATGCATGGAGGCACTCATTTCCTACTCTTTGGCCCTTGAGCCGGAAATGGACGTACCCCAAGGTCCTGAGCACAGTGCCAGTGCACCCGAGGACTTGCCGCTTACTTGCGAGCTTATACCGGTATGAAATTCTACTGCTTGACAACAGAGACAAGTGTGCACAAGCAGCTGTGCCAGAGTCATTACACAAAAAAGTCAGTTGATGAATGACACAACCTGATGATGGATTCAACTGACTGCAATAGATTTGATGAGAGTAAACTGAATTAGTTTTGATTGGATTAGATTACATTGAAGAGAATTAAATTATCTAGATTACATTACAATGATGATTATACAAAAATTGGAAGGGACTGAATTAGATTGGATTGGATTAGATTAGAATAGATTGGATAACAAAGAAACAGATACAATAGGATTGGATTGCAACAGAACTGTGACCTGCACAATCCATTCACTGTCTGCACTGGCCATGATTTCTCTTTCCTCCCAGAAGAATGCTGACTCAGAACGCTTTATCTGCAAACCAAATCAATCAAATCAAATCAGATCAAAACAAGCCAATAAAACCAATCAAATCAAAAGAAATCAATCACATCAATCAAATCAAATCTAATTTCAGAAAGTAAGTCAGTGATTGTATAAATATTTAACTAATTATCCTTTATTTCTTAATCAATATTTTGTAAATTATTTAACCACTGAGCACTGGAAAATATAACATGTGATAGATTTAAAGAATGACTGATCAGCTGATCGATATCAGGTCAAAAGGCTTACCATTTCAAATTTGCTCAACATCTTCATGGCATAAACTTTCCTAGACGATATGTGCCGCACCTGAAATGTAATGTACTGTACTGCAATGTAACATAATAGAGAGAGCAAATTCCCAAATTTGGTTTTAGAACATAATAAAATTAGGCCAGAGCAAGTCACAATTTAGGTCACATAATCCCAAATTAGGTTGGAGCACAGACCCTCACTAGGTCGGGTCAGCACAGTCACAGAAATGCAAGCAATGTCAAGTAACAGCTCAACCCTAATGCCAGCGCCACCTAAAGAGAAACAGGTCAAGTGGCAGCCACAATCACAAGCGGCTGCCAGCCAATAGCCACCCAGACAGCGGCAGTCCATGAGATCACAGAAATGGAGCAGGCCTCAAGCTGCGAGGGTCAGAACAAAGTGTGGCTCTTGATGATATCTTGGCTGAGGCGCCGGATTCACCTGCACGAATGGAAAGGCCTTCAGCTAACATCTAAATGGCCATGCTTTCACGCACAGCCGAGGCAAGACAGAACCCCACACTGCTTCCAGATAGTAATGGGCACGAAGCTCTGGCTGACATGACACTAGGAATTTCAGCTGATGAGTCACAGGATTCATGGCACGGTTCAAGTTTGTTTGCTGCTTTGAAGAGGTCCATGTGTTTGGCCATCAATCGGTTTTATCTGTGAGTCTGCAGCTCATGAAGCAGATAGGAATTATAGGAATTATAGGAAGAGGAGGATGGGAGGAGAAGGGGAGCAGCCGGCAGAAGATGGAAGAATTGGAAGGAATGGGAGGAGGAAAAAAACAAAGAGGAAAAAGCATGATCAGAGGAGAAATAGGAGAAACAACATGCAGAAGACATGAGAATGGAAAGAGGAGGAAAAGAAGGTGGTGAAGAAAGAAGAGGAAAAGGAGGAGGAACAGGAGAAAGATGGGAACGAGGGTGAGGAGATGGAATAGGAGGTGGATGCAAAGAAGTCAGAGAATGATGAAGGAACAGCAAAGAGAACGAGCAGGACGAAGAATTTGAGAAGGGAGAGAACGATGGGGCCAATATGAAATGAAGAGGATGAGGAGCAGGCTAAAAAGAATGAGTAGGAGGCAGAGGATGAGGAAGAAGAGATGGATGCATGGATGGATATAAAAAGGAGAGAGGAGACACAAAGACGGATGATGACAGGATGGAAGAGGAAACTAGAACTAGTTCAATGGTAGCCAGAATCATGGCACTGCCAGTCAACACAGAAGAATCCCAGAAGATAAAGAGGACTGGGTAAGACTTGGGGATCTTACTCTAAACCAACCCTGCCTATCTTACCTTGCCATAACTTGCATTCTTTCCTTACCGTATATAAGCTTACTCTTACACATTCTTCATCTTACCTTACCAAAAGCTACCTACCTTACTTTAACCAACCCTGTGTTAATTTACCTCACCTTAAGTTGACTCCACATTAGTTCATAGCACTTCACCATACAAATCTCACTTCATCTTACCTTACCTTCCATAACCTTCACCTACATTGCTTCACCTTACCTTACCTTACATAACCTTCACCCACATTGCTTCACCTTAACTTAACCTACCTCACCTTAATCTACCTTACCCTGCATGATCTTTCTGCACAAACTGGTCACAGACTTACCAGTTGGACTTCGCCAAACGCCCCCCGCCCAATGGTCTTGATCACCTCGAAGTCACTGCCCTTCACCCGACTTTGCTTGACCTGGTCAACTGGCTTCTCATCTGAAATCCATCAATCCATCAATGAATCCATAAAACAATAAATCAATGCATCAATCAATGAATTCATCAGCATGAGGCCCAAAGTATCTGGTGGTCAAAGGGTTAAGGTCTGTAGCTTTGCACACCTTCATCATATATATCTATCTGGCCAAAAATTATCAAAATCTGAGATGAAGAGACGGGGAGCACTGGCTGAATTGATGTGAAATGACTCAGTACAAAAAGAACTGGTCTCAATGGCACTACATAAATTGAATAAGCTTAATGGAAGCTGTCAAAAGATTCCAGATTAAATCAAAAAGTCAATTCAAGTAAATTCAATGGCAGTTGCTAACTTACATCGACTGAGGAAGTTCTCGATATTCTTGATTCGCCGAATTGCAGGATGGTGGCAGTCTTCGACAAGAGCCTGAAGACTATCCTACAATGATAACATCACAAGTTAATCAAATAAAATAAATAAGAAATTCCCTAACTCTAGATCTGTCTGTCTGCCTAATGCATGGGGTGTAATGCCTGTCTGGATTACAACAGTGCTATAGAAGTTCGTAGATTCGATTAGATGTACCCTGGCACTTACAAGCAAGCAGATCAGATTAGATTAGAATCAGATCAGAATCAGATTAGATTAGAATCAGATGAGAATCAGATGAGAATCTAAGAATTTTACTTTTCCTGAAACTATTAGAATATATTAGATTACAATAAAGTAGTTTAGGTAAGGTTAGATTATAATAACCTAGATTAGCATAGGTCTGGGTTAGACAGAGCAACACTTCCTGATTTTCGACATACTGGTGATGAGTTCTGTACCTTACCTCCCATATACAGTACAGGAAATTGCTAGACTCATTGGAAATGTTCCATTTAAATCACCACAATTGGACTTCATTCCAACTTCCCTTTACATATCCTGTTCTAAAGTGTTTTCCATCCTCATCACTCATCTGGTTAATCTCTCCTTTCGTGAAGGTCATTTTCCCTCTGCTTTTAAAACTGCTGTTGTGACACCTATACTAAAAAACCTGATCTAGACAAGGATTGTCTGGCGAATAACCAACTTTATCCAATCTGAATAACATTCCTAAACTGTCTGAACACACATTTCTCGTATGTCTTCAGGGCATATAACATCTCCAAATTTTAGTCCTTTTCAGTCAGCTTATCACAGTTATCATTAAACTGAGACTGCTCTTACTGGCACACTTAACAATATATTTAATTTGCAGAATTCCAGCAAAGCATTCTCTTCTGTAGATTATGGTACTTTGTTGTCTTGACTCTATACATCCTTTGGAGTTGCTGGTTCTGCTCTTCTCTGGATATCTTCTAATATCAACAGTCATTCTCGATGAGTGTTGCCTGTCGTTCAGGTGTACATCAGGGTTCAGTCCTCAGGTCTCTCCTCTTTTCAATCTTTATTTCACCCCTCTGTCAAATTATGTGCCTGCATTATACAATGGTCCAGCAATATGCTAATGATACTCAACTCCATGCAGCTCTTGCTCTCTGGGCCACAGAATCTTCAGCTACAACTGAACTCAAACTGTTTGACCTCTTTTCACATTTGGTTCTGCTTAAAGGATCTTGCAATTAACCCAGTCAGAGGAAATTATTTGCACAACTCATCAATGTATGCAGTCTTTCTCTTCACATTCATCTATTGACCTTGCAGGAACCAATATCCCATTATCAGACAAAATTAAAACTCTTGGCGTCACCAATGACAACTCGCTCACTGTGACTTTTCACGTATCTTCGATTTGCAGGTCTTGCTTCTAGCATTTCATCACATTGGGCATCCTCTGACTGATGGCAGAGATAAAACAGAGGCAAGGGCACATGTTGGTTCTTGATTAGACTATGCAAATGGTGTTTTATGGCATATCCTCTTTTATGGTATATCCTCTTTCTAGAGTTGCTACTTCTTCTTCTTCTTCCTCTTCTTCTTCTTCCTTTTCCTCTTCCTCTTCATAAAAAATGCAATAGATTGCCTTTGTGAGTTTTACTGGCTTCCTGTTGAATGGCATATTAAGTTTAAAATTGCACGCTTGACCTTCAAAGCCAAGAACACCAGCCTTCTATCGCATTTTTATATGTTGCTAGTACCAAATCACCCTTCAAGACTATTGTGTTCTTCTGATACTAGCTTGTTGCTAGAATTTAGGTTGAGGACAAATTTAGGATCATGTGCTTTCAGCTGCTTGCTCCTCATATTTGGAATCACCTACCACAACAGGTTCAACTTCCTAACTCGCTTTCATCATATTTAGATCACTCATCAAGACTCACTATTTTACTCTGGCTTTTGCAGGACTCCATCTGGGCCACTTAGCAAACATGCATCCGCTCCTCAGATTCAGATTAACTGACTTTGTGCACAATATAAGTGCCTTTAATAAATAAATACATGAACAGATTATGACAGATCACATTGCTTTAGAATAGATTAAATTGATTATATTATATTACAATAGCTCATAATCAATTGGATTAGATTATAATTGATTAGAGCTGATTACTGGTATAGTATAAATTCGATTAGATTAGGCATGTTTAGATTACACAGATTAGATGTGTCCAGGCACTTACAAGTAAAGAGTCCACATGAAGTACAGAATTTGTGTCTGTCAGTTTTTCCTCAAGCTCTTCCAAACGCTTCCACGCTTCAGTTGCAGCCATTGCTTAGATCTAGACAACAACAGGTCAACATAAAGTAAGCAAAAATAGATATATAATTTAATGCAACCATTTTAGGTCAGTTGCAGAGAATTATTTCTGTAAGCATTAAACTGCATTAACCCCTTTATCGTGGAATAAAATTTTGCAATGTGCATTTATTTTTAGGTGTTCTTCAAAATAATGCATATGATTAAGGAAGACTGGTATTTGTAAGTGTAACCAGGAAGCCTTTTTTTGCTCTGAGAAACATAAAAGTCAACATACAATAAGTTTGTAAAAAGCAGGCCCCCACTGGATCTGTTGTGTCAGCAACTGGAACACGCCTTCCAGGTGTTTCTGTAAATGCTAAGTGTTTAAGTGTCCTGATTTCATCTCCTGACCACACAGATGGCAAACTGCTGTCGTACTGAATGGTTTTCTGGCTATCATCACTGTCATCATTTTCTGACACAACAATGTTACTAGAACTAGAACTTAGTTCGCTATCATCATCACTGTCATCGGACAAACTATCATCACTTTCAAACAATAAACGATGTATTTCTTCGTTAGATAAACCACGCAGCGTGTGACCTAATTTATAATATGGAAAGCCGTTATTATAATCATAAAGCACTATTATATTTTGCTATTACCATTAGGGCAAGTTTATTCAGGATGCACGGTGAGTGAATAGATGCATATCGTAAGGACAAGTTAACTCGGGTTTCACGCTGCATAATGGGTTCCCCTGGACGAGTTAACTCGGGGTTCGTGGTAAAAGGGTTAAAATAAAATGTCCTACAGGACTGAACAGTACACATAAGGACTTGCAAAAATGCATCCAACACTGAAACGTACTTGTACTGCAATAGCAAAGTAAGTTCAATGTACTGTTACTATAACTGTAATGTAACTGCAATACAGTGTTACTGTTATTGTAATGAAACTGCAATTTAATGTTACTGTAATTATGGTGTAATTACAGAGGACTTACTGCAATTGTAGTGTGAGTGCAATATATGGCTACTGTAATTATAACTGCAAAATGTAGTTACTGCAACTGTAATGTAACTGCAGTGTGTGAAAATGGTGCTGTAGAAAATTTCAGATTAGACTATATTATAATAACGGCGCTATAGAAGCTTCTAGAGTAGAACAGGTTATCTCAAGTGAGAATGTGAAAATGGTGCTGTAGAAAATTTCAGATTAGACTATATTATAATAACGGCGCTAGAGAAGCTTCTAGAGTAGAACAGGTTATCTCAAGTGAGAACAGAACCTTTCCATCTGACTGATAGCTAAGGGATTCCATATAGGTGATATGCAAATGCTCTGTTCTGATTAAAACTCAATAAAATACTTCCATGCCACAAAAACTATAAAATTGTTTGCTCTTTGCTTCAACAATCATAAAAAAACTACCGGCTGTGAAACTACCTTCACTTGTGAATCTACCTCGGTAAGCTAAATGGGCGCTACATAAATGTAAAATCATGCAAAAAGCGCTCGTTAATACTGGCTTTGTGGTGATATATTATCTGAGAGCTCTTGTAGTTGCCAATACACAGATAACAATCCATAGCCTGGAACAAATATTTAAGTTCCGCAACTTACATAAGATTACAAATGTGTTGTGATACTTTCATTTTTAGGTCATTCACTTCTACAAATGTTGCGATAACAATCAACTACGCTGACATTCACTGCTTTGCTGTAAGTAAATAGAGTAGCGCCATGTAAATCCGGCCTAGTAGCAGGCTAATTGGTTTGATTCGCGTGCCGCTTACCTGTCCTTCGGACATCGGCGAAAAAGTTACATCAAGGAACTTCACGGCCCAAAAGGACGAATCATCGACAGCTATATAGCTCCGAACAGCTTTTAAAACGTCCACATTCCGCCAGAAATATAAAATAAATTAGTTTATAACCACATCCAAAGATCTAAAGAAGACTTCAGTCAATAAACATGACTAAACATCCGGGAAACATGGCGGCAGCAAGAGGCGGCTGCAGACCTGTCATCAGACAAAGTAGACCTACATAAAGAGCAATCACTCTCTGCAATATCCTGAATAAATTTTCCGATATATTCTTCGGATTGTGACTACCTTTTAAAATATTCTCCAAATTGGCAGTTTCCAGGAAGTTTCAATTTGTTTGTAGATGTACAGAATTGACATCGTGTCGTGCCGAACTGTGATTGTAGCGACCTCCATGCAATAATTTTGTGGACGAAGTCAACTAATCTCTGTAACTTTCACGAACTACTTATGAAATATGCATGAAAGCGAAATACAAAGAACACATTTAGCAAAGCCTGGGTGTTTGAAATTAAGATTTTCGCTCTTGGTTTGCCGTGTATCCAAAGATCTTAAATGAATCTCTTCCACAAATCCTATCAACCCGCTCCTCTTCTGCCCTAACACTTCTCCGCCCTCCCGTCACCTCATCCTTAAAATTTGGAAATCGCTGCATAGCCCTACCTCTCTGGAATGAACTCCTGCCAGAATTACGGCAATTATTTGACCCATCGTACGAACTCGCCAACACTCCACCCCTTGCAATTTCTGCGTAGAGCTTTCACTCAAAACTGAACACTCCTCTTCCACAATTCCTCTCCTGATTCTTCCTCTACGCCTTCTGTCTTTTCGCTCCAATTCCACACACCATCCATCGTAGCGGTTTGAATGTCTGCCTGCTTGACTTTTGGATCTCAAACCCTTCCTGCCTATTGATTTTGTTTTGCCTGAGCATCTGTGAATAATCTGGTTCCTGCGACTTAGCATTCGTTGTGCGCTATAGAAATCTGGAGCTTACGAGTACGATTACGAAGCGTTTTCCTCTCGTCACCTGGACTGGTATTAGCTCATTGGTTAAAGTATACGTAAAGGCGCCTCTGAACGCGAGGTTGGCGGTTCGCATGCCGATAGGGGTTATATTTGAGAAATTTAAATCTCGGGCTAGCAGAGTCCGTACAACGGGACCTTAAATGGCGTGGCGCTCATTCAGCGGTGGTGAAGGATTTCACCCGATCAATTCATTGGAAAAACGCGCAGGGTCGAGGCCATTCATTCATTCAGTTGTTTATTGCTCCAAAAACAGAATAAAAACATACGATCGCTATACGGCACAGTCCATACACGGGGACCTAACATAACCAAGACAGAGGAGGGGAGCAAGCCCATATCCGCTGCTCGAGCATTGGAAAAATCTAGGCCTACTTCCAATCTCCCAGCTGGGGTTTTCTGGTTGGTTCACGGGCGTCAGCTTACCTGTCTTGAACCCCATAGTTTAAATTTTGCACCCACTGGTTTATATAGACAATGCAGTAGTCGTAATCTCGAGATTACGATAACGAATCATCCCGATATGACGGCTTCGTTAAATAAACGTTATTAAATTGAGGACCTTAAATGGCGTAACGCCCATTCAAACGGCCAGCGGCGGTAAAGGATCTCGCCCGATTAATTCATTGAAAATGAGCAGGGTCGAGGCCGAACGATGGATATAGAAATACCTGTACATTTACTTTTACATTTATGTAAACTGGAGCAGGCCTACAATTTTAGGGTCAAGCAGCAAAATGGCAGTTCTCTGGCTTCAATCATTAGCAATTCTAATGCGCCGGTGTCTGATGCACAAAGCATCAACCGATGGCACACCAAAACCAAGCCACAATCAGGTCGATATCCAGAAGGTCAGTCCGCACGACAGAGAGGCAGCCTATGGTGGATAAGCAATTTGAAACAGGTAAGTTTTAAGTTGAGAACGAAATGACAGAAGCGACTGAGCAGAACGAACAGACACAAGGAGGGAATTCCAGAATTTTGGTCCAGCAACCGAAAATGCTCGTTTACCCAGAACAGTTCTAGTCCAAGGTATGACCAGAGAAAGACAATCAGATGACCTTGTAGAATAATGGTAAGTCTGGGGAATAAGGACTGATTTCAAGTATTGTGGTTGGCTGTAGTTCAATGTTTTATAAACTGTAAGTCCTAATTTGAAACAAATCCTTTGCTGAACAGGAAGCCAATGTAAAGATTTAAGCATAGGGGTTATATGTTCATATTTAGAAGTATTTGTTATGGCTCTAGCCAAGGAGTTCTGGATAAGGGTAAGGTGACTGCACTTGTTCTCCTTGATTTGTCTGCTGCCTTTGATACTGTCGACCACTCTCTCCTTTTGCATCGTCTTCAACATTGGTTTGGAGTTTCTGGTCCTGCCCTACACTGGTTTGCTACTTACCTCAGCCCTCGCACTCAATCTGTATATTTAAATGGACATTATTCAGCTAGTGCCTCGTTGACTTGTGGCGTTCCGCAGGGTTCTGTACTTGGTCCTCTTTTGTTTACATTATACACCACACCTCTAGGTACTCTGCTAGACAATCATTCACTGGGATATCATTTCTATGCTGATGATACCCAAATCTACATCTCATTTGACAGTTTGACTTGTCACTCGTCTGTGCAGCTGTTGTCTGATGCCTTTGAAGAGCTGCAGTCTTGGATGGCAGCAAATAAACTTCTCCTTAACCCCTCGAAGACTGAATTTCTACTGCTTGGCACTCCTCAGCAACTTAAGAAATTCGAATGGCTTAAATCTGTAAAACTGGGTGATTCACTGATTGAGATGACTGATACTGCTCGTGACTTGGGTGTTGTTTTTGATTCAACCATGTCCCTCACAAACTATGTAAATGGTATTTGTAAGTCATCATATGTGTATATTCGAGACATACGCAGAATTAGGCATTATGTCCCCATGTCTTCCAGAATATCCTTAGCTAACGCATTGGTCTCCAGTCGTCTTGACTATTGTAACTCCATTCTTGTTGGTATCACTAAATCAAACATGCAGAAACTCCAAAGAGTTCAGAACTCCTTGGCTAGAGCCATAACAAATACTTCTAAATATGAGCATATAACGCCTGTGCTTAAATCTTTACATTGGCTTCCTGTTCAGCAAAGGATTTGTTTCAAATTAGGACTTACGGTTTATAAAACATTGAACTATGGCCAACCACAATACCTGAAATCAATCCTTATTCCCCAGACTTACCATTATTCTGCAAGGTCATCTGATTGTCTTTCTCTTGTCATACCTTGGGCTAGAACTGTTCTTGGTAAACGAGCATTTTCGGTTGCTGGACCAAAATTTTGGAATTCCCTCCCTGTGTCTGTTCGTTCTGCTCAGTCACTCCTGTCATTTCGTTCTCAACTTAAAACTTACCTGTTTCAAATTGCTTATCCACCATAGGCTGCCTCTCTGTCGTGCGGACTGACCTCCTGGATATCGACCTGATTGTGGCTTGGTTTTGGTGTGCCATCGGTTGATGCCTTGTGCATTAGACACTGGCGCATTAGAAGTTGCTAATTAATAATTAATAATAATATTGTTCGGATTCTTAGTCAGGCGCGTCAGTCTTTATATGCCATACGAATTCTTGTATCACATGGCCTAACTGGCCCTCGGCTCTACGACGTTGTCCGAGCCATAACACTGGCCAGGATGCTGTACGCCTCTCCCGTGTGGTGGGGCTATGCTGGGGCACAGGCTAGAGCTCGGCTCCAGGCTTTGATGCGGAGACTTGTGCGTCTCCGCTATCTTCCTGGGAACCCCCCAACGTTCGTTGAACTCTGTGGCACAGCTGATGCTCGTCTCTTTAAAGCAATCTTGAACAACCCAAATCATGTCTTACATCAGCTACTCCCACCAATTAAAACCCTCAGTTATTCCCTACGGCCCCACACCCATGATCGTATTATTCCTCCTGCTGACAATTTAACTCGTAAATGTTTTATTGTTAGGATGTCGTATGAATATTAAGTTTTCTTGTGTTCTTAAATACTTGTAAACCGATGTGCGATTAGCTATTGGTTAATAAAGAATATACTTACTTACTTACTCACTTATTAGAGTAGTAGAGTAAACAAAGATCTTAGAGTCTTAGACTGTCTAAGACTCTAAGATCTTTGGAGTAAATTTGTAAGATATTGATGGCCGTGGTGTCAAATTGCGTCATAGATCAAAGTGTGTCAGCTGTTTATAATATATAATCTGTAGGGTGTATGTGGATGACATTAAGCCTTTGAGAAACAACAAAGCGATGGCAACTTCTAGAGTTATTTCTGCTTCGGTTAGGGCAATCGGAAAGAACCGACTGAAACCGCAGCGATCAGCCGTCGTCCTCGTTAGTACTTACGAAATCTTAATCCTTAAATTGATTATATTGACACAACACAGATAAACCGCCTACAAGCTATCCAGAATGCTCTAGCTCGTGCTGTCGCCAAAACCCCCAACACCATCACATCACCCCTGTTCTCAAATCACTGCACTGGCTTAAAATACCAGAACGAATAGAGTACAAAGTCTTATCCCTCACCTGCAACACACTTCAATCCTCCCAACCCTCCTATCTTCGTCAATTATTTACTATCCAACCACTTCGTTCAACCCGCTCCTCATCTGTCCTAACACTTTTTCGTCCTCCCGTCACCTCATCCTTAAAATTTGGAAATCGCTCCATAGCCATAGCTGCCCCACCCCTTTGGAGTAAACTTCCGCCAGAATTGCGACAGTTGTCTGGTCAATCATACGAACTCACCAACACTTCACCTCTTTCAGTTTCTGCGCAGGTCTTTCACTCAAGACTGAAAACACTTCTTTTCCAAAAATCTTATCCTGATTCTTCCTCTTCCCCTTATCTCTCTTCTCGCTTCAGTTTCAAACATCATCCACCGTAGCCGTCCGACTGTCTGAGTGCCTGACTCCTGTATCTTGACTTGGAACCGAACCCTTTTGCCTATCGATTTTGTTTTGACTGAGCGCCTGTGAATAAGCTGGTTCCCGCGACTTAGCTTTCGTTGGGCGCTGTAGAAATCTCGAGATTACGATTACGATTAAATGGGAACATCCATCTGTCCAGTGAATCGCAAAATGGCTCATGGGCTCCGTTTAAATGATCTCTGACCCAACCTGAAATGGACCCTTAACAGATAGCGGCAGGTTAGATCCAGATGACCTTGACCTGGTGGAATCTCGAGTAGAACGATGACCGAGAGGTAGTGCAATGAGATTTTATGTTTAAGGTTTAAAATGCGGAAACTTACAAAGCCAAGGTGCAGTATAAGCTGCCGCAGTTATCGACATTTATATAGCATATTTAATTGCACGTTAGAGACTGCTAACACACGCTGACAGAGTGAAACGGCTTGCCGCCTGCAAACGTCTGTCTCGACGACTAACCGTAGCTAAATTGGCCAGAACATGGTTTACGGATGAAAAGATGTTCACAGTCCAAACACCAACAAATTCACAGAATGATCGAGTGTACGCCAACGTAGCTGTGAAACGAGACATTCCTTCAGAACGCTTGCTGAAAGGTCGGAAGCACTTCTCACAGAGCATCATGGTTTCGGTTGCCGTGTCGCAGCTGGGTAAATCGTCATTAGTTTTCGTTGAACGAGGAGCAAAAGTTAACAGTTCCTATTACTGTGACGTCGTCCTACATCAAGGATTACTGCCAGACATTATAGCTCACTCTGGTGACAATTTCACTTTTCAGCAGGATGGAGCACCTGCTCATCGTTCACGAAAAACAGTTGCTTTTCTCACTGCTCACGTTCCGGACTTTATTGAACCAGAAAATTGGCCACCGAACAGTCCGGATTTGAATCCCGTAGATTATTCGATCTGGGGAGTGCTTCAGCAGCTTGTCTACAGGCAGAGAATTCGAGATATTGAACATTTGAAAGAAGTTCTGACCGCATGCTGGGACGAAATCAGCGAGGACACTATCAACCGGGCTATTGGACAGTTTCGCAAGCGATTATCATTGGTTATCGCAGCAAACGGAGGACATATTGAACATCACTTTGACTGAATTTCTTACGCATTCAAAACATTCAGAAATTTTACAGTTCATTCAATGTTATATTAAATGCCAAACCCAAATGTCACTAGTCCGGTTTTTTTTGCGCCACCCTGTATATAGCATATTTAATTGCACGTTAGAGACTTTATTGTAATACTGGTGTTTGTTTTCTTTTACACAGACGCAAGCTGCAGTCACGCGGGTGAAAGCGCTTATGGAAGAACAGCCAGACATGGTAAAAAAAGATTGTGGTAAACATTTTATAGTAAACAAAGACTTGGCTATACTATGGCAGATTCGAAAGGTTAAATCCAGCTTGTATAAACAGTATGGCCACCCTAGACCATGAGAGAAAGTTTTATAGAACACTGTGCTTCCAGCACAGTTATCACAAAGAACACTAAGTAAGTAAGTAATCAGTAACTGGTTGCAACGTAATAAACGTGGATATTGATGAAAGTAAATTCTTTAAAAAACCTAGTAAAAACCCAGAACACAACATTTTCATGCATCCTGTTGTGCATGGACACAGTTTGTAGATCCTGCCGATGACAGGGTACACACGCTAAATGTGGGAACATGTGGATGCGTGCCAAACACAAATTGAAGACAATTTGGCACAAATTGTGATTTGTTTTTGATGCATTTAAAATGGTTTGTCTGGTGAAACGAATTTTGCAGTGAAAGCCTGTTCATAAACTTCCTTCTGTGTATGTCAAATTTGCGCCATCTAGTATGAGAAATAAAAGTATTTTGAAAAGCTCTGGTCTCGTGAATCTCTAACAAACTTTTTGCATAATTATTGGCGCTGGGAAGGCGGAGCTTTATTTTTCCTTGCTGTCGGGATGGCCGTAGTGTTTTTATTTTCGCTAGTCAAATCCGCCATTTTGCCAAAAGTGGTAGTAAACAAGGCAAAATTTGACAAAAACAACAAAATAGCATATGTTGGCACCTAACCCTGCTAATAGGAAAGCAAAGTTAAAAATAACTAATAGCAGAGTTTTTGTAGACTAGTCATTTAAAAGTAAAGACCTATACTTGAATTGCAAAAAGAGCATAAAGCTTGTGAACCCAAAAATGTGTAGAGCACTACATAAAAGCTAAGCACTGGGCACCAGCTTATTCATGAGCGGGAAATTATAAACTTCTGTTGCATTGGTTTATGCCTTGTGCATTAGACACTGGAGCAATATGTTTTTAATTAATAATGAGTGCCGAGTTATGAATATAATGTAATGGTGGCATTTATTTAGCTTGTTGTGTCAACTTAACTCCACTTGCCTTAAAGTTCTGTTATATTTCATGTGGAATAGGTTGGCCTTAGAGTCGGAGTGAAAACAAGAGGTTGCAATGGACAGTCGTACACTTTGGAGTACGCACCAGAGAAGGCAAAAGATGACGAAGAAGTTGTTCAAGATGGTATTCTTATCCATTTATCAGATTATTGAATACAGGATAATGTTTTGATTACTGTTAAATTTATTTTTGATCCAATTTTCAGCAATATATTAATGTGCTTGGAGGTGTTTGTGCCTGGTCTTTGATGCATTTAGAGCAGGCCACATACATCATTGGCCCAAGAGCGCAAATAACTTGAGAACAGAGTACATTCTTTGCATTTGGCCAGGGACAGATACATGTACTGTTGGGTTGTGGCAGAGGGAAAAGGAGAAATTGGGGAGCAAATGGTGATTAGGGACATACTGCCAAAGTAGAATGCGGAGGTTCTGCATTGGATTTGCTAGTTTATTTTTTGATTGTTTTAAAATGTTTTAAGCAGCTGTGGTAAATATGTTTCATTTTTCTGCCTCCTGCTTGTATTTGCTTCATTGTCATAACTTTTGTGCTTCAGGTGTGGCACTTTGTAATAGTCAGCAGTGTTTTATTCATTATTTTTGTCAACATTTGTAATTGAATAATTTTAAGCCAGTTAATAATAATGGCATTAGGACAATAACAATTCTAAATGGGATAATAATATATATATAATTATAATAATAATGTTCTAATAAGAATCCTTTTTACATGCAGGGCTAAAGATCTTTATCGACCGAAAGGCGCTGATGCATGTCATTGGAACAGAAATGGACTTCGTTGAAGAAAAACTTAGTAGCGGTTTTGTATTCAATAATCCGAACATTAAGGGAACATGTGGTTGTGGCGAGAGCTTTAATGTCTAAAAGACAAACTTTCGTTACTGAAACTGTTGCCAAACCAGCGATGTCTTTGTGAACAGAAAGAAACTTCAATTATTAATCGCTAATTTATACTTTGCGTCATCTGCACTTTGTTGTGTTTACATAAGAACCTTTTTTGTTAGTTTGTTTCTTTGATTAGATTTTCTTCTTTTGATGCAAAATTTCTGATAAATGGCAGGTTTCATTATTATTACTAATATAATATGATGATAAAAACAGCCCTGCAGCAGACAGAAATTACTGTACAAAGTTGTAGGCTTTTGCCTATCATGGGAATATGACACTCATCCTTCGGTTAAATCAAATTGGTGAGTTAACCAACAGAAAGTGAATAGGTCAGACAGATGTCAGTGTTACTGATTTTTGCTGCAGGGTCTTAGGTCGAATTATAGAAGTATAGTCTACTAATATGCGGTCACCAACACAGTACCGACGGTCTTCTTCATTACATTTGTTTTGATGGACACGTTTGGTCCCAAGTTCTGTATGCCAAGCTGACGGAAGGTATTACAGTAGTAGTATACTTGTACAGTGGTGCACTAAATCTGACTGCATAAACTAGTCATTTGGAAGGATTGTGCCACTGCTAATGCGCAGGAGATTGCAATGGTTTTTTATGTAGGCCAAATACTGTTATAAAAACAGAAAGCTGTTCTTGTGTATTGAAAAAGAGATGCTGATTTGAAATGCACAAGCGGACTGCAATTAAGTGCTGGTGAGTTAACTATCCTCATGACAGCAGCGTAAATGGTTAACATTTCCGACTTTACATATTCTACATGCTGTACCAAGAGGCAGATTGCAATTTTTCAGCCTGTTGCACATGTTTAGTCTCAGGACTTGCCAACCAGGCCTCAACAGGCGAGCCTGAGACGAGACTGGAGACGTCCTACCTTGAGACGAGACCTGAGATGCCCTAACCTAAGACACACGTTGGCCAGTCTGTCCGAGACAAGACGATAGGTATGGCTCAAGCCTCAGACTACATCCCTGAACAAGAGGATCTGAATTCTGAACATCATGTTCTCTGCTTATCCCACCCTCTACATAATGAGTGTAATTACCAGTCCATCGATAAGTGAGCATAATTACGAGACCATCTCAAAGTTGAGTATAATTACTGGACCACCCATACTGGGCCCAATGGTGAGTATAATAATAATAATAATAATAACACTCATGTGACGCTATACAACTATTGACTGCAAGCAAATGTTTACACATTGCATATGGAAATAGACAGGACTCAGCTCTAAGGATCTCATGCTTTATGTGCAAATTTATTAGTAGGAATGTAACTGCTTTTCTATAGTGACCATGTGACCTGGACCCTGCTCATTTTTCAATGAATTTATGGAGTGAGATCCTTCACAACCACTCCCCATTTGAATGGGCGCCAAGCCATTTAAGATCTCTGTGTATGGACTGTGCCCCGAGATTAAAATCTTCAAAATGTAGCCACCATCGGTATGCAAACCGGCATCCCCACACACAGAGTAGAATAATAATATTCTTGCTTGGCAAACAACATTTTGAAGAACAGACCCTTAAGCTAGCACCAAGAGGAAGCCATGCATATATGGTGTGAGTGACTTCATTTTTCCACGAATATTGTCACGTTTGCCGCCCACAAAAGACGATGTTGATGCACGAGTACACTGGTGCTTTCAGGTGTTTACAGATGGTAGGAAGGCATGCAAGAGGTCCGCGCACAAGAAGATACAACTGTAGATATAGACTAGGCACATGACCAAAGTCATGCCAAGGGCAGACACTGCTGTGATAGAGCAGGTTCACTCCCCCGGTGCAGCTCAAATTCTAAAGTTTCTCCCTGGAACACTTTTTGTTTTGCAAATGCATTTCTTATTACTCTGTGTTTTGTATTACTGTAACTATTGTTAATAAAACTTTTAATTAATACAGAACTAAATCATCTTTCCATCAAAAGCTCTCGTTGAGAGGCACACAGCTATAATCGAGCTTGCACGCAACCAATGTAAAAGTCATCACTGATGCTGAGAGCTAGCCAGGTGATGAATGATGAAACAAAATGAAGTCGTCCATAAAATACGTCCTTAAAGGTGACCTACTTTGGACCCTCCCCTTTGTCGGCATTTGTCCACTTTTGGATGACCCCTCCCAATCCCTCTTTGGAGACATCTTTATCCCAATGGAGTACTAAGGCCTATTATAGGCTATCCTGTTGATCTTTCAAGGTTAACTTTGCTATGGGGTGGGATACTTTGATACTGCTGCGCAGAGCAAAGGAACTAATACATTGTCTGATTGAAATTGGTGTTTGAGGCACAGGCTGTACAGAAATAACTACATATCAGATTTAGATGTGGATATTTGCATTGTGCACACCCCCCCCGCCTGCATTTGGGTAACCCCTCTTTGCAGATGTCCTTTATGGATGACCCCCAATGTGATCATTTCACATTAGATCAACAAAGCAAGATGTTGAAAACAAATCAGTATTTCATGTTATCAAAGGCTTCGTACTGCACTTCATTCAGCGGGACAAACAAATTTTTTCTTAACACGCAGTATTTTTGGCACTATCAGTTTCATGATAAAAGAACAAATTTACATTAAAAACATTGATACCAGAATGGACTAAACATCCTTTTCTTGTTAACCAATATTTCATGTTCAGTGTTTTAATGTTACACATTTTCATTGCAAATAAGATTACACATAAGCATTTATACATAAGCTTCTAGTCAGACACTGGATTACCTGACAAGTAAAAGTCTGCTTCATAAACAAACAAAAATTATTTTAAACAGCTACAAGCACAAAAGTAAAATTTCTTGAATTTCAGTTGTTAATAGATCTGTCAACATGAAACCAATAACATCGAAGGTTTTCTGTCAGATTTTATCAAAAAATCCTAGCAAATATTTTGCCCATCAAATTTTGAACTCATCAAATGAAACTCACTAATTATGTAACTCCACAATTGCAATTCATTAGTTATTTAGTCTGATAAATGCAACTCATCAAATCCTTAACTTCACAAATACAACTCATCAAATCTGTAGCTTGACAAATGTAACTCGTCAAATGCAAATATTCAGACAAGCAACTGTAGAATGACGATCACAAGGAAGAAAGCAAACCAAATGAAATTTTAAAATCCAAGAATTTTACTTGGCAACACATGTATATGAAGAATCAATAAAAACCTGTCAGAAAGCATAATAAAATCCAATCCATTATTGTTGATCATAGTGACTAAATGCAAATTCTCAGTAAAGTAATTCTGAAACAAACAGGATCCATGCATACTAAAGTGGTCCAAAAATTTTGTTTAAAGTTCCATGTTCAAACCTACCATTAAGGTCCGTCTAGTAAAAATCTAACACGGTGAAAACTTGAACCAAATTGAACCTTATTTAGGGGTTGCACAAGTTGATCAGATTTCTGGAAATACGATATTATACTGCCTTATGGCAAAAACAAACAAGAATCAGTGCACACAGAAAAACGCATGTATTTTTGTGTGACTTTAACTGTCAGTTAGATTACTGTAATAAGGAGTAAGTCAGCAATCTGCAAATACAATGACAAATTTGCCAGTGATGAGCTAAGACATATGTTCTTGCCAGCGTTCAGTGTGGTAACAGTTCAGATTATTTTTCTGTATTTGATGATTCAAGTCCGGCCACAACCTTCTTTTTGGAGTCAGGAATTTTGTGATGATGATCCTCGACAACTTGCAGTAAATATTTTATAGAGTTGCTGCTTAATTCCTGTATTGGCCATGTCACTGGCAACCTTAAGCGCCATCAAGATCTGCAGTGACACAAGCCAGTCCTCATTTTGGTTCCAGCATTCCGATGAGAAGTGTAGGAATGAATCCTTCGGTCCCAGGATCCGAAAAGATGTTCCTGTACTGGTGTTAACAAATACTCAGTGGGCTGTTAACGCTAACAGATGTTGAGTCGAGCCTCAGAAGTGGGTGCTCCAATCCACCCCGTCTTTCTCAGTGAACCTAATGTTTGGATCAAAGAAAGCCAACCCAAATGTGACCTCCCTGAAGTACCATAGGTGATGGAATGCTGCAGCAGTGGCCTGATCAATTTCTTGGTTTCTGTATTTAGTCAACAGCCCTAGAAAACAAAGATCATTGCATGGGCAGAGATGGTGCAGCATGCCTGAAACCACACCTGGATGCAAACGTCTAAATATTAACAGAATCTACTGGAAGATATCCTTTTTCATTTGGCTTCAGTTTGAACTGGAATCGGACATTGAACATCTGCAGCCTGAATGAATATATGATTCTTGCTATTCACTGAGCTCCATGAAGAACCCCTTTAGGCATGAAGTGAATGCTTCAAGCTTGAATTCTGTGAAGAAAGATGTTTAGTAATTCCACAGACACTTTGTAGTCCGCTCTGAGATTACGGACTTCATGGTTTGCTCCTTTTTTTAGAAGCAACAACTTGCTCCTTGAACTCAGTAGTCCTTGAACAGATCCTGCTGCATTGGCTTGAGCTTCTCCAGTGCCAGAGGTCATTTTGGGACACCAAGTAATTGCTCTACTCCAACACCAGAAACAACAACAGAGTTCACCCATCTTCTAAGCAGCCAGTGACATCAGGCAACAGGCAACATCCAATGCAGAATCTGGTTAAAATTGAAGTTTCAAGCTGCTGGCAAATTCTTCTCAAAATAATAATCTTACTTGGCGAAAGAAATTTTGACTGAATGACAATTCCTAAATGTCATGAGCTAGACTCTTAGAGCTTGAGAAGTAGCAGCCAACAGAAGTGGTGCATCCGTGACAACAACTTCAGTTCGATCCAATGCAGTAGCCAACTTCTCAGTGGCGAAGGGATTCTTGCGGAGGTTTTACTAGATGAATGTTGCTTTCTCATTCTCTTTTCTACATTAGCGCAATCTGGGTCACTCTGTTCATCATCTGCATTTAATTGTTACTGCTTAACTCCAATTCTTCTGTCTCTTTTTGTGACCTCTTTTTGTGGCTTCTCAGACTCTGTCTTACTGGTTTTCAGTTCTATTTTCCATGTTATAATAATAATCATTGAAAAATTAATCTAGCATATTTAAGTCAATAGAAAAAAATCAAAATTTATTAGCAACATAGCCATAGACTTTCCATATACCAAGCAGATGACCGAAGGAAGGCATGACATACTAGGTGAAACTTCCAAGGGCCTGCGCAACCTCTAAATATTCTCCAATTTACATGAAATTGCACCAGATTTATTATTTTATACAGTGCGATTATTTGGCACCTTTCAGTATTCAAAAATTGAAACTTTATTTTTTACCATATATGCTTGGACCACCCTAAAGCACAATATGACGGCATTGTACGAAAGCCAAATAAAATTAAAACATGAAAGAATATTTGGCAATTTATAAAAAGAACAAAAAACATGATCACAACTAAAACGCAGATCAAACAAACAAAAGAGGTTGGAAAATATAAGAAAATCAGATCAATCTCTCTTGATCACAACTAAAACGCAGATCAAACAAACAAAAGAAGTTGGAAAATATAAGAAAATCAGATCAATCTCTCTTGAGCACAACTAAAAGGCAGATCAAACAAACAAAAGAGGTTGGAAAATATAAGAAAATCAGATCAATCTCTCTTGATCACAACTAAAATACAGACCAAACAAACAAAAGAGGTTGGAAAATGTAAGAAAATCAGATCAATCTCTCTTGATCACAACTAAAACACAGACCAAACAAATAAAAGAGGTTGGAAAGCATAAGAAAATCAAATCAGTTGCTGTTAATCACAACTAAAGCACAGATCTAGAAACTCAGGCAGCAGCATTTCCTAAGGAAACATGATCTTGCATATTTAGTATGTGCAGTTCCAACAAAGGTCCTAGGGTTGCAGGATCCTTTGCTTGAAGCTCATACATAAGAACAGCACCAATAACCAGACAACCGTTCCTTACATGTTGCAGCATTTGGTTGCAGTGTTAAGTTTCTAGACAATATTCTGTTGACAATAATTATCAAAAATATAACATAATCTGCCATAGGAGATGCGAAAATTCTTCTCATCTGGTGGTGATTTGAACTAGACTATCACACACACCAAGAGATCCTCGGATTCAAGTTTTTTTATGCCTGGCACATTAATCTCTTAATATTCATTCATAATAATAATATTCATCCATCATACTCAACCCATCTATTTACTGAAAGTGTTCTGATTCAAATAATTACAAGAATCACAAATTGCAGTTAAAACCACGATTAATCAACAAACTCGAAACTCAAAAGGCAGCCAACAGAAGCAAATTGATCCCAGGCAACGGTAGTAAAACATATACGTAGCGCCTCTTCAGGACCTCTCAGAAGCAACAAGGTAGGATATAGGCCACACGTTTGCAAGAGCTCGCCAGCGGTGACTTTTCAACTTACATGAAAATTATCTGCTTACAAACGAACTTTGGTCTTAATGAAGTTTGAAGCACTTAGGCTGGCAAGCACAGTGCTTTTTGATGGGCACTTAAAAGTTGCTGAATTAGAATGTGTAGATACAGACATGTGCAGATATTATGGTGTAACACAATCAAACCAACTGTTCAGGCAATCTAAATGTATGCAACGGCACAAACCGATTACCCCAGAGCCTCCATATAACGTGCCTTGTTGTATAGTGTCAATTGTCATATAATCCCAAATTTTGGTGAACTTCAGAAAATGACTTCATTTTAGCACCTTGTTATCAGGCAGTATTTGATCTGGTTCTCAGACAGTTTATAATAAGGTTCCAATGCAGTACTAATTTACAAACTATGCACAAACATGATTAAAACATTTAAAAATAAACTTTCACTAACATACTTACACTTGCATGATTTCACTGTGCATTTAAGATTGCATCACCAGCCATTAGTGTAGATGCGATTCCTTTACAATGTTCACATCTAAGTTTACAAGACTAAAGAAGTCATCCTTAAAGCCTAAATGTGATAACTAATATATTAATCAAAACGGTTGCCTTCTAAACTCAAATTCAGGATGGCTGTCTTTTCGCATTCTCAGTCGAGAACAGACCATGCTGAAAAAAGGAGCACAAGAGTAAAAGGAATTTTCCTAGACACACTGTAAATGAGCGAAATAAGCAAGCATGGATATCAAAATGGCCACCTGATTAAATGAGCATCGATATAAAAATGGCTGAATATAAAACCCTTTAAATAGATGACTCAAAACACAAAAAGACTGTGAGATTAAAGACATCATCCAGATCTGTCGAGAAGAAGCGTAAGAAAGACGGCAGTGCAGATGAGAAGAAACCCTGCTCTTGAGCAACATCCGACATCGGTACGATGATACATATCTGAAACAAAAAGAACCAGACAAATCTCACACGCTTTCAAGAATCTAATCTCTCCTAACCTGATCCAAACACTTTAAAGAAGCATGAAAATGGGTAAGGTAAAGGTAAGATTAGGTAAGAAAAGGTAAGACTGAGTAAGAATAAGGTAAGATTGGGTAAAGTAAGACTGAGTAAGAACAGAGGCAAAAATGAAAGGGAAAACTGCATAAGGTAAAGGCAAAATTGGGTAATGTAGAGGCAAAATAGAGTGAAGTAAGTTAAAGAATGAGTAAAATAAGAGTTGGTAAGATTAGGATACTACTGAGTCAGGTAAATCCAAGATTGGGCAAGGCAAGTCTAAGTAAGATTGGGTAAGGTAAATGTGAGATTAGATAAGACGGAAAGCCGACCTGGTTCAGTCGTAAAGTACTTCTTGGCGACTGGAGACCATCCGACATCATTACGTGCCCTGACCTCAAGTTCATAGGTCGTTCCTGGAACGAGTCCTTCCAGACGATGGAAGAACCTCGGCTGGTACTCATCCTCCTCTTTCATACGTCGTTTCCAGTCATCAATTGGAATCTTTGACGTATCCACCTATGCAGGCAACACATCACATGGCACAATGGTAAGGAAATGGTAAGGTAAGGTAGGGCAATGTAAGGCAATACAGGTAGTGCAAGGTATGGCAATACAGTATAAGGTGAGATTGGGTAACGTTAGGTGAGGTCAGGCAAGGTAAGATCACGTAAGGTATGATTCGGTAAGGCAAGCTAAGGTTAGGTCAGGTAAGGCAAGGAAAGACTGAATAAGGTTGAGTCAGGCAAGGTAAGACTGCACAAGGTAAGACTGGGTACTGCATAAATGGGCAAGATTATGATGCATTTTCCCCATTCTTTTGCTCCTGCCCAAAGGACTTCACTACCCCACTGTCTCCAACCACAATTCGTAAACTGGGTCCTACGAAGATAAATATTAATACCAAACTGAGAGTAAGTGAAAGCTTTATTTTGACGTATGAACTAGAATATGCAATATTTATTTACAAAAAATGCTGAACAATCAGCATTTATCAACCATTAACTTAAAATAAATACATGTACACTAAAAGCCTGGTAACAAGCAGATGTTGGGAACCACATGTTACTGAGTCACTTGCTACTGGATTACACTGAATATCTTGGCATTTATGCATTAGAAATTTTCAGTAAAATTGGTGGTCATGTTGGGCAGTGTTGATTTGACATGGAACGACTCAAATCTTTTGATAGGTCCTTAAAAGACGCTACATAAATGTTTAGCTATACATGTATTCTGACCTGGCACAAAAGCCAAAAATTTGATACAGAGCTGGCAAATAAGCTGGCCTTCCTGACATAGTTTTTGTGTGGTGCCGAAAAATTTAAGAGATTTACATTACAGATATAAACAAGGGTCACCATAGAAATCTTTGGTTACAAGAGGTTTAAATACCGTTCTGAATCTAAATTCATATTCTCTGATTGGTCGTCCGCCCGTAATCGGTTTGGCCCAGATGATCGTGTACTGCGTTTGATCAGCAGTTCCTTCCTTCAGCTGCAGCTGAGACGGAGGCTCTACATGGATGAGAAACACCAGGTATAATATGGTAAGGCATGAATGGTACAGTAAGCAATGGCATGGTATGGCAAGGCATGCATGGTATGGTAAGGGATGCGTAGGATGGCAAACAATGGTAAGGCATGGTACTGTTAGATACATATGATGTGGTACGGCATGTATGGTATCGTAAGGGATAGTAAGATATGGTAAGCATAGGAAAGTTATGGTATGGCTAGATATGTATAGTATGTATGGTAAGGTAAGGTATGTATGTATTAGACCTGTAAAGTAGGGTATGGTAAGGTATGTATGTAGGTATTAGAGCTGTACCATATAGTATTTTTACTATTCAGCTGAATACTAATAAATGGTGTATGTCTGTATCTGATTATTTATAAAGTGTCTTTTATGGTAAGGTAAGGTCAGGTAATGTACAGCGACTTACTGACGTCATCCATGGTGACCGTCAGGGTGTATGGCTCTCCCACTCCAACTTCGTTACGAGCGCGAATGCGAATCAGAAACGTGGTGCTCGGGCGAAGGTTCTCCACGAGAATTGTGTCATCTGGCAGAAAAATATCAAACAACACGAAGACTCGAATTGATCAAAACTTGCACAAATTATCAAAGAAAGACTATGCAAGGCATAACGCAAGGTGACATAGCTAAACTGGCACAAGTATTGTCTTGTCTTGTCTTTAACCGTCCTCAAGCCGAGGGTTGGCTGCACCACGGACACTTGGCACAAGTGTATATTATAATGCAAGACAAGTAGCATACCAGTCAGTCAACCAAAAAGCTGATATCAGGGAAATGTCAACACCTACCCAAAACTTCTACACATTTACTATAAGAAATATATAAGATACTGGCTGATGAATTCAGACCAGAAAAAATTACCAATGGTAAATTCCAGAACATTGGTTTCATATTCCAGACGGTAGCCAATCAGTCCCTCTCCGCCATTAGCTTCGGGCGGCTCAACCATCAGAATGACCATGTCAGACGTCTTCTCTAGCACGGTAACTGACTTTGGCACTCCTGGAACCACTACAAACATTTGAATAATCAAAATTTCCAATAATAAAATACATTGAAAATCACACAAAATAGCATGGAGACTTGCCAGAGAGAAAATATGTTGACAACATTCATTCATTCAGTAAATTTATACAGCACCTCTCCAAGAGTAAAATAAAATAAAACTATTAAAGTAAATAAATATATTAAAATACATATTTAAAAAAGACAGAAATTGACAAAAAAAACTTGCCAGAGAGAAAATAAAATTACAGTATTCGTGACTTTTCCAGTTATCTCAGCCTTGTTTGCTAACAGATGAACTCCTCTTCCTAACAAACTCGAACACAACTTAAGCTAGCGAAAGCAGAGAACCTTAATGGCTGGCGGGAACGAAGGACTGACCGCTGTGCACAGTGAACAAGCAGAGCAACTATACAGAGGTTCCTAAGTCAGTCGCTTGGTGACAAGTTGAAAAAGAATTTGGAAAATTCAAAGTAGGTTTCGGTCAAATGGTCTGGAGAAGTGAGGCCGGGATAGGAAGCTGTGGAAGCTGGAGAAGTGCTTAACTTTCCCTAGTCTTCATCTTTGCAAGCGTAGAATATATATGAATATCATAGGATAGTCCATAAAAACTTTCATTAAGGTTCAGTGTTGGAACCCGTCACTACAGTCCATCAATTAAAAAACTAATATGCTGAAAATTTCAGCCAATTTGAACCAAATTTAATGGCTGCACAAGTTGATCACAGATTTTTGTACAACTTTTTTGGTAAAACAAACAAGAATCATTACCTACACATAGCAACGTATGCATTTTAGCATTATTTAAACTATCAATATTAGATTACAAGTAGCATGTGCAATGACAAATTCGTCATTCTTGAGTTAAGATATATCATGTCCACTCCTGGCTTCATTGTGTTGACATTTCAGACATTCTACTGCCTCGCATTTCTATTTTCTATGCCAAAGTGGCATCGCTACGATGATTGAGAAAAAATTAAACTAGATAATTAAGTCAGTAGAAATTCACCATTTAATAGCAATTGATCCACACTCAAAAAATCAGATTTTCCGTTCACCAAGAAATAAACATGGATGACCAAAGGATGGCAAAACAACATACCATATGAAACATTCAGGGCAACCTCTCAATATTCTTCTATTTACATCAAATTGCACCTGATTTATAATTTTTTAGTGGACTTATTTGACATCCTCCAGTATTCAAAAACTGAAACTTCATTTTTTCCACGTATACGTGGAACACCCTAGTATGCATGTATAAATATATAAATGTAAAAATAAATACTATATAAATGTACATGTATAAATTTCTTGGATTTGTTAGTATGTTTAAAGAGTATATGTATATGTAGAGCAGCTGTATAGGCTACTCAAAGTTTCAGAGTGTTTGCATGATTTTGTCAAGATGCAGTCGTTGTTTAATTAGCTACAATAGAGTTATACTGGGAAACATGTATCAGCAGTTTGGAAGTCTTGTGTACAGAGGTATTTAAACATTTTAAGGCAGCTGTGAACAGCTTATGTCGATAAATGCATTGGCTACATAAGCCCATATGTTGAGGGCTGCACATATCATTTATTGTGCACATATTTTTAGAGGTTTCTTGTGTATGTAAAGTTTGCCCAATCTATTGGAGGTGAATTGCAGCTTACTGACTGAATGTAAAGTCTTAGACTAGAGGTCAGCCACAACTGGAGCTGTTGCTGGGACTAGAGGTCAGCCACAACTGGAGCTGTTGCTGGGACTTGTCTTTGCCTATGGTGGCTGCAGAGAATCCCAATCAGTCAAGTCTGTTTGCAGTGGTTCATTTTGCTGATGCAATATTTAAACATATTCAAACCGAGGTAATGTCAAATGCATGAGTCTTCTACAGCGTTCGTACGACTGTGCTTTATGTCTTGTAAGAGTTTGTTTTGCTGACTGTTCTTGTCTGGACTGTATGACTCACTGTTAACTACGACCAAGATGGATCTTTGTATATAATACGCTGTAAACAGACATTGTAAACAGAACCACTGAAATAAAAACTGGGTTTTGCTGTCAGTTATTCGTAAACAAATTCACGGGAGACTTGTATTTAATGCTACCTTTGAAAATTCTTTAAATAAAAATATTATGTAAAGTATTAACATACATATGTATATACATCAAGTTCAGACACATACTTTGGCAGCCATACGGAACACTGCATAAAAAAGTTGAATTCCAGAACTGAACAATTTAAAACTAAGCAATAAATCTCAATACTTATTCATATCTATGTGTATCGATTAAAGAGCAAGACGAAAACTTACAGGCACGTACAAGCTTGATTTTCATGTCCGATTCACCATACTGGTTTTTTGCTCGGCAGGTGTAGTTCCCAAATAGCCAGGTTACATCGTACTCGCGTGCGGTCACCTTTTGAGAAAGCAAAAAATATGGACAAGTTAGGTTTTTTCATCCAAAGCACCGTGTATACTTGCATAAAAGTTGACCCCATGTACAAGTCAACCCCTTAATTTTGACTGCGGAAAGCGGAAATGTCTATGACCCATGCATAAGTTAATGACCTGTGTTGGACTCTCTGTCCCTCTGTCAGCAATATAATTCACATTTGGCATAACCTCCTCCCTCTTGGCAGCAGAGTACTATAACCTACTGATCTTGAACCGCAAACTGTGATGGGTGGGGTGCTTTCATGTTGCCAAATGGAGCAAAATATACCGAAATAATATTTAAGGTGTTCTACTGGGAAGAGTACTTTGATACATCCAAAAGGAGCAAAGGAACTTTATAATTATCAGTACATAATATCGCTTAAGGGTCCTTCTCTGCCATCTGACTGTAGTTGGCATTTAAGGCACAGCCTGTGCTAATATAACTATCCAGCGAGTGAGTCAACGTCCTTCCACGGATGTGTCCTGTGACTTTGGCTTGACCCTCAAATAAGGCGACCCCCCAATTTGGACCTTCAAACTTGTCCAAAATTTCTCAACTTATACACAAGTATAAATGTTACACTGGAATCTCTTTAACAAAGGATCTTTGGAGGTGATATCAAATACATCAAATACCATTTCACAAAGTACCACTTTTATCAAGTACCTCTTTATCGGGTACCACTTTTTCAAGTAATACTTTACCAAGCAATGCTCTATCAAATATCATTTTATTAAGTACCACTTTATATACTAAATACCTCTTTATTGAGTATCACTTTATACAGAGTCACTTCATCAAATACCTCTTATCAAGTACCACTTTATCACTTTATCACTTCTATACCACTGTGTTACCTTTTCCTTTATGCTTCTGATTAGCTTCTACAACTTCTATAAACAAGCCTGCAACTTTGACCATTTTTACCAGTGCTGATAAACCCAATAAAAACTACCTGTAGGTTGCTGTTTTTTCCCATGTTGTAGATACGGAATGTTTCGTTGTCACGAAGTGCGTACTGGAAACGTATCCAGTTTATTGCAGGCATCGGTTCTGCAAGGACGTGGCAAGTGATATTCCGTGTTTTACCAGGCCAAATGTAAATCTGCTGGATGTGATCAGCCGGAAAACGCGGTTTAACTGTAACAAAAAGCAAGTTTTTCAGTTATATCAGTAAAAATGGAATGAGAATGCTGAAAGAATGAATTGTAAAAATAAAAAGAAACAAAATTAACGATGAACTGAAATTAATACAAAGCAACAAAATGTTTACAGCTTGATAGCAAATCATTAGCAAGTTTTGGGCAGGGTAATAACTGAAATTGTACATAGTACCTCTCCAAACAAGACTCATCAGAGATTCTCTAGACCCTGACAACTCAAAACCAAGATAAAAGAAAATGGGTTTCTAGCACTTGTGGACTAGAGGCAAAGAACGACCAAAGCAGCTCATGTCGCAGGGTGCTAGGCAACCTATTCCAGAAAGGTGGACCAACTGCAGCAAAGATTCTATGCTGCACCGTGGAAGTTCGAGCCAGTAGATTAACCAGGTCACCTTGCACTATAATGATTGAATCAAGCAATGCAATAGCACTACAATTTATTGTGATAGAGAGTAATTCAAAAATGAGAGATGGGGAAAATGACAGATGAGAGAGGTTCAAAATTTCTATCACAATGTACAATAATGTAATGCTTATAATTTACAGTAAAAACTGTAATGAATTTATAATGATCAGTGTTAAAGGTCACAGTACATTGTAATGTCAGCCTTCAGTAAATGTTGAATTATAAAGTAATTTAGTGCTTACAGCTGACAGTAATGATGCTACTGCTTTCACAGTAGCTTTACGTAAATTATTGTACTGTAAAACTTGCACCATGATGTACATTAACAAAATGCTTACAGTTGACGGTGATCGTGCCATTTCTTTCGTGATAGCCGACAGCATTTCTGCTCTTGCAAGTGTAGTTGGCCATGTCCTCCGGGATGAGTTTACGAATAACGAGCTCGAGTCGACCAGCACTTGTATTTCTCATCATAATCCGCCCATTCTCCTGACACACAAAGCAATCAGATCCTTATACAGCGCCTTTCATAAGTCTCTGGGAGTCTCAGAGACTTGATAAAAATGATCTAAACTAGAAGTGTTTCAAATCTGCTATTACAGATCCAAATCAGCCAAACACTAGCCAACTGATTATCAAAATCTGCTAAAAGAAATCAAAATCTGCTATTGTCATTGAAACCAGCCGATCTTACATTCTCGCCCATTGTGTAATCTGCTACATTTCCCGCTTTCCGAAATGTCATCAGCGGCGGAGGATCACCAACGGAGTTGCAGATCAAGGTAATTGCCAAGCCCTCCTGCTGTGTCATATTAAAAATTGGAATGATCGTTGGTGGAACTGACGACAAGAAAACAAAGTCAATCAATCGATTGATATATCAACCAGTCAATCATTCAATCAATCACTCAATAAAATGCAAATTCCAAATGTCTCATTCAACATGGAATTTAAGTCATACCTTATAGATTCATCAAACAGCCAGGCTTTAGCACATTCAAGAGATTTTAAATAGTTCTGTGTAAATGTTTAGATACACATTTATAGCTTACAGAAGCACTGGCACAAGGTATCAAAAAAGAAAAACATCATCAGAATTTTTGCCGAAATATAATTCGTCTACAGACTTTTCGTCTACAACATTTCGTCTACAGACATTTCGCCGACCGACATTTCACCCACTATGACGTTTCGTCTACAGACTTTTCGTCTACGGGACTATTTCTTTATTTTTGACAGTAAATGTTATTTCTTTAGTAGATGAACGTGCGTGGACAGATGTATTTTCTGTGAAAAATACAGGGTGGCGCAATAAAACTGGGACCGCTTCGCAAAATCTTGTGTAATGTTTATCAAATTATGTTTTGGGCGATTTCTTAAACTGAAAATTGTCCTTACTCAGTAATTCAGCATATGACGTACGACATCACTATTTCGTTAACTTCCATCCGCCATCTTCATAGTTTACTTCACTTTGTTTTTACTTCTTTATAAAATTACAAAGATAACGACAAATGTCTGTAGACGAAGTGCCATAGACGAAAAGTATGTAGACAAAATGTCATATTAGGCGAAATGTCGGTCGGCGAAATGTCTGTAGACGAAGAGTCGGAGACGAAAAATCTGTAGATGAATTGTTGCGGCACCTTGGCACAAGGGTGCCATGGCTCCATTCGAAAATGTGCTGAGGGGCAGAGGTCCCCATTTCTTACCATAAATGTCAAACTTTTTTGGTGGTTAATTTCTAGGTTGCCCAAAAAGCCAGGAAGGTCTGGGATGGACAATACAGAGGTAAGTCATTCACCCAGCCACCATCCGTTTCAACAACTAAAGCGGTGATCATTTACTAAACCACGAAAAAATAAGCAAAAAGTCATTAAAAAATGCAGAGACTTGTAAATAGTTATTGCAGGTTTCGATCACAAAAAAAGCAAAAACATCATCAGAATTTTTGCCGAAATACAATGCAATCTACCATACTTGGCCTTCTCCTCCTTCCGGCATCACCAGTGACCCCGTCCCTCAAAATTTACATACTGACATACCGAGGACCTTGAGGCTCAGTTCGCCATAGTCTTCTCCGGCATGGTTGAATGCCTTGCAGTAGTATACTCCTTCATCCTCTTTGTGCAGTGGTCGAAAGTGGATGTGGCCAGAGTCGCGATCAACGAAGACTCGATTTGTACTGTATAAAGGATTCAGGTTCCCATCCTAAAATTACAATAAGATAAAGGCCATTCACTGAATGATTTAATTATTCGTTCATTTAAACAAACTGAATCAATCAGTTGATCAACTAAGCAATCAATCAGACATCAATTGGTTCAACTAATTATTCACTCCTTTTCTTAATTCAACTATTCAACCAAATAATCACTCAATAAATCAAACCATTAATAAATCAATCAGTCAACCAATGAATGAACTCCTCAGTCAATAGCTCAAGAAATTGATGAATCAATGAACTAACGAATTAACCAATCAATCAGTTCAATCAACCAAGTGGTAATAAAAGAATCAACCAACTAATCAAGCAATCAATTATCCATTACTTGAACAACCAATCACCAATTACTATAAGTAACACTACTTACAACTAATCAGAGTTACTAAACTGGTGCTGTATTCAGATACAGATACACACAAAAAAGCAAAAACTCAACACAGGATTTTGATTAATCTTAAAATTACATTTGCAGACCTTTGTGAAATCATACTTTGGATCTGGATCACCAGTTGCACTACATTTCAGTGCAAACTCCTGACTCTGTGTGCCCTCCAAGCTCACTGACTTCGTAGTCACTTTTGGTGGAACTAATGGCAAAACAGAAAAAAGAATAAGAATTGGAAATCTGTGTCTGTAATTAGTAGAAACTGCTCTTGGAGCAAGACCTAGAACCACTAGTGGTCTAATCTAATCTGTAAAATTCTATAGCCTGTTAATTTAATGCATAAGACATCTTCTGTTGAAGGTTGCTTCCAATCAAAACTGCTTTTTGAAATCACACTCTTTTGGACACAACCAACAAAGAAAGAACCAGAATTTTTAAAAATTATAATTAAAAAGGATCAGAATTTGAAAGAAGCAGAATGAGAAAGAATCAGAATGAATTAGAATTAGAAAAAAGCAGAAAAAGAAGCAGAATTATAAATAATTAGAAGCAGACAGAATTAGAGTAAGAAAGAATCAGAAATAGAAAGGTAAGATAAGGCATGGCAACTTGCCGTAAACAATGACGTTAATGGTCCTTTCATCATATCGACCATCTGCATCAACTTCAGCACGACAGGTATACACTCCTTCATCCTCCTTCGTCACATTCCTTATGACAAGTCCTGACTGCTCTTGTGCATATCGATGACCTATAAGTATATACAATACCATATAATACAACAGTGCAACCATAGGCGGGTCTTGTTATGTCAGAAGCCTACAACCAACATACAGTATAACACGGTACAACAGTACAAGCTTATACACTGATATACATTATACAATACCACAGCACACAATATTACATGGTAAGAATGCAGACTATAATCTTTCTCAGAGTAATTTGTCATGTTTTATGTAGTAAACTGTGGTGTGCCATGGTTAAACTATATCGTTTCTTGTAGCAAAATGTTATGTTCCTTACTGCGGCTGCTTGTGATCTTTTGCCCTTTGTAGCGCCAGGAAACTGTTGGCACTGGTTGACCAGTCACACGGCAAACAATGAACCCGGCAGTGTGAAGGATGGGAAACTGCGGACTTCGCGCATCAAGGAACGTAATATCCTCTGCAGCCAAAAAACAAGATGTAATGTAATCAACATTGCAGGCAACTGTCAAGCTCAGAGTAAATTGTTGCTGTAATCAACGTAATCTGCTCTGACCAAGATCAAAGTAAATGTCTATGACCAAAGGAAATTTAATTTTTTAGATAGGCATAAGTGTTGTCAGCAGCAGGAATGAAACACATAGGGTAAATATATCTTCAGCGGGAAACAGACTGAGATAAAACCTCTATGGGTTGGAACAAAATGTGTAGGGAAATGTATATTCAGTAAGGGATCATCTCAGAAACACTGGAAAACCTAAGGGCAAGAGTAAAATGTCTGAGGAAAAGGTATCTTCAGTGGAAGATAGTCTGGAGTAAAGTATTGTGAACAAGAGGAAAATGTATGAGGAAAATGTACTTTCAAATGTGAGATAGCGTGAACCACTGGGGAAGACCCGCATTTTGAAATGTTTTCTGCCTGCCCAATACCTGAAAAAGACCTATGGGCTGGGGCAAAATGTGTGAAGAAAATACGACTTCAATGGGATACTAGCTAATTAAGTTCAAATAAACTCCAAGTTTGGGATACATAGATCTGTTATGCCCCTTCAAATCCGCCACTTAGCAAACATACGATAGAGAAGCAGCTGAATTCTTCGTTCCTGTTGGTTTCCTCCAACAATCCCAGAACACGAGTATGTGCCCGCATGTTCATTGCGAATGTGTGTAAAATACAGCTTCTTTGTTGGTAGATTCTCTTCCTTCTCGATGTAAACCAGTCTAAAATGATTAAATACAGGCCATAAATATCTGTCAAACAGATTGTTCCATAAACACAATATATAATCAAAAATAAGATCAAAACTTAAACTGCAAAACTGTTCAAATAAACTTTATAATCCCTTTATAACGTGCTTTATTAAACAAATAAAATAAACCCCAAACTATATAAACTAAATTTCCTTGTAAAGCACTTTATTATAGCACAATTTTGATATCACTTGTTCAGGGATCTCAAATTGAGTTCAGTAACACAACCTCTTTAATGGTTGGGCAGACAGATTTCACATTTAAATGAGTTTTAGAAAGTGACATTATTATAATTAAAACCTACAGTATAACATGGCACTTGCTGTGATTTCCAAACTCAGCTTTACATGGAGGTTCCACTGTAACAGGTTATTCATGTATCATCTTATTAATGTCTTACACATTTACAGAACATGTTACTTATGTAACTGGACATTTTTGAATAGTCTAATTCATGTAAATTAAATTTATGTAGCACCTCTATAATTCAACCAACCTTCCTGGTCCTGCTGTGTCCACAATTTCTCGGCCATCCCTGTCAAACCACTGCAGATTAATGTCAACAGACTGAGGTCCGAGGCGATAAACTTCGCACGTGAACACAATATTCGAGCCCAACGACCGTGTAAAACTCTCTCCTTCAGGAAGTATACGAAGCTCCTGGCCCAAAACAGCTGCAAGGCAACACTTATCAATGTCATGTAGCCAGGCATTTGTATTGTACCATTTTTTCTTAAATTTATGTAGCACCATTTTATTCTACCGGGTATGATTTGTGGTTGGAAGCAGTTAATAGGAGAAAGGGAAGTATGGATCTAAAATGGTGTGACTTAATGGAAACATGTAGAATCAGCCACTTGCAATCACCCAGTTAAAAACAATATGGCCGATGCAGACTGTTAGAGAACCCACACACTGGATGTACTCCCGGTTAATAAGTAAGTGAGTCAGACTCAGAACAAAATGCACAGCACAGTAAAATCTTTTACTATTTTGCCAGGAATCGCTGCTACTGTGAAGCTGTATTACTTCTTGTTTGTTATGTTTTTGAAGAGTTCCTTGCTACTTTTATGCTATACCTGCGCCATGTCAATAAAAGTATTTTTAAAACTTGTTTGCAACTTACGGATGCTTATTGACTCATTTACTTATTAACTGGGAGTGCTTTCGGTACGTGGCAGCGCTCTATTTCGCAGTCTGTGGCCGGTCATATAGTTTTTAAGTAGTTGCGCAAGGGGCGGTTTCAACATGTTTATATCCCTATTACGTACCGATTAATTACTTACTTATGTATTCGACAGTCTACTTGCCGTTTTTCGAACATTATCCCAGGTGGAATAATGCGAATGCTTTGTAACGATTCTACGAATGATTCTCTGCCATCCGAAAGCGCTAAATAAATGAACAGGTGGATGATTCAGAATTAAACCCATCAAATGTACGTTGAAACGAAAATGCGACTAGTTATATACGAAACCGTTTGGTTAAACGCAGAATAACTTCTTAACCGTCAATTGGGTCTATTTTAATTGTTGCGAAAGCTCAGTTACCTGTAAGAAAACAGACGAACAAAATAAATATATAAGTTTCCATTTTGAATATACCTGTAATTAGCACAGATTACGTATTACATATTTATAGATTCTACACGTTCAGTGGCAGATGAAGCTAGCGTTCCTGTGACTGATGGCTAATACATGAACGAGGATCGCTACAATCAATTTATTGTGACAAAAATATAAATAGAGAGCAAAACACTAGATATCATATGATCATAATCTGAAGAAGCAGGGCACGATTTGTGGCTGCAACCATTAGCGTAAAAACTTCAGTGCGGTCATCATAATACACGAGTGTCAACAGAAATGTTTTTGTAAATGGGCAAACCTATTTAAATGGTATGAGCTTTCTGTAAGGAAGCCGAAAGATATTTTAAGATGATGATGATTGTGGCGTTCAGATCTAGTTACTGTGACATCATGTAACATTATGCCATATATTCTTTATTCTAGGATTCTACAGTATAGCAATAGCAATTGTACCAGTAGCTGGTAAAAATTGACCCTAGTCCGGCAAGTGTCTAGTGAGCGAGTGCCGGGGTGCGCGAGTCAGATGTGTATTAGTATTTAGATGTTTATTTAAATGCTTGTAAACCGATGTGCGATTAGCTATTGGTTAATAAAGAATATACTTGCTTGCTAGCTTGCTTACTTACTTACTTACTTACTTACTTACTTACTTACTTACTTACTTACTTACTTACTTACTTACTTACTTACTTACTTACTTAGTGTATATGCTAATACGAGTAAGCCGTCGTAGGCGTGTTCTGTAGTAACCAGTAGCGATGACGCCTCTACGGTAATCCATCCCGTCACATTGTCCAAGTGTCGTATCATATTGTAGCGTATTTGATATCTTATATAGCGCCTCTTAAATAACAAACTACTCAGAAGCGCTTCAAGCTTGAGAACCTCAGAGAAATGAGAGCGTCTTCAAACAATGAGCTGACTCACCTCTGTTTCCAGCAGCGATCCCTGCGCGAATCGAAGGCGAAAGTCCATTATTTGGCCCGTTTTATGCCCTTGGTAAACAGGAGGGCTGCCCGCTTAAGACCACTGCGAGCCCGAAGAAAAGTTTGGGTTCCATCTATGCTGGCTATATAGGCCCCACATAGTTGCTCTAATGGGGCCAATTTGGGCTTGGTGGCTGGGAGTATTTCAAGTTTGAGTTAAAGACCTAAGAACATAATGCAAGGGGTGAAGTGTTGGTCAGTAGGACTGGTCAGATAATTATCTTAATTCTGGCGGAAGTTTATTCCACAGGGAAGGAACAGCTATTGTTAAGGGACCATTTTAAAATTTTAAGGAGGGGGAGAAGTGTTAGGGCCGAAGAGGAGCGGGTTGAACGGGGTGGTTGAGTTGCAAATAATTGACGCATATATGAGGGTCGAGAGGAGAGAATTGCGTTATAGGTAGCCATAGGACGTTGTTGCAATAGTCGATATTGACCTGATTGCAGCTTTTGGCTTTGGTGCGCCATCTGTTGATGCCTTGTGCATTAAACACGGACGCATCAGGAAGTTACTTATTATTATTATTATTGTTGTTGTTGTTGTTAGCCTATTATGCAAGTGAAGTGATTTGAAAACAGGACTGATGTGATGGTGTTTGGGTTTTTTGTGACAGCACGAGCAAAAGCATTCTGAATAGCTTGAGGGCGGTTATTTGGGTGTACCTTTCTCTGTGGTCTTCTACAGCCAGTCTTTATTATTCACAGCCAGCATACACACATTCAGCCAATGTTGGGTTTGCTGGCTGGAATACATGGTACCTTTGGACAACACCTCTGTCTTGACGCAGCACTCATTAATAATCTGGTGCCCTGTGCTTAGCTTTAAAGTAGCACTTTGGAAATTTTCGACATTACGATTTCAGTATGGCAAGCGCGCATGCCTATTGTCCGCGTCTCTCGCTGCGCTTACGTGTCTTGAATGATTGCATAAGAGATGAGGAACATCTGATAGGAAGGCATAAGCTTATATAGGCCTATTGTAATTTACCTTAACACAGAAGTGCTTCGGCGTCATTTGAGGCGATATCATTTCTACAGGGAAATAAATAAACTGAAGATTCGTCGAGCATTAGTTATCTCAAAATGTGGAAATTTGGCGAACGGGGGCCAATGAGATCAAGCCGAATCTTACTTAAAATTGTCATAATAATGTCTATAGCGCTTTTCTCGGGTAAGTGCAAGTTTATAGAGAACCATTTTCGTCGTCGTCATTATCAACGTTGTAGTCGTTGCCAGCATCTTCTTCCTCTTCTTACTTATCACCATCGTCATCGTTGTCATCATCTTTCTCCTATTTCTCTTCCTTCTTCACCTGCTCCTCCACCTCCTCCACCTCATCTTCATCATCGTCGTCCTCCACATAATCTTTCTCCCATTCCTCTTCTTCCGTCCACAGTTCATCCTCTTCCTAGCTCATCATCATCATCATCATCATCATCATCATCATCATCATCATCATCATCATCATCACCACCACCATCAACCTCGGCATCATCATCATCAACTACAAATGTTGCTGCAAAATATGCATGGTTACCTAATACAACGAAATGTAATAGATATAGGCTAATAGGCCCATACGCTAGGCTCCTAGGTCTTCTAAACATTTATAGGCCTATTATCACTGGCGCACCTGACTGGGGGAGTCCTGGGATATGGGCCGCTTTGAAGACCACGAACCTTGGGATTCGTGTAGATCCGAGAACCTTTGTATGCCCCCCCTCCCCGATCGGTCGATGGATATGAGCGCAATACAATAAAGAGTAGTCACCTGCCGGTGGCGGTTTCAGGATTGCTTTTGCGGGAGGGAACAAGAGCATTTCCAGATGGGCGCCACATCCTGCCACTCTACCTTACTAATATAGCCATTACTAATTCTGGTGACAGCTTAAGTGATAACAGACAAGTTATGGCCAGATTTGATTTCTCTGGTCACCTCTCGCTTGCACAGCAGCCTCAGACACGCAGAAGGAGGATTCCCCAGTGGTTCATCTGGCTCTTGGACAAGGAATTTTTCCGGAGACATGTGGCCACTATTGTTCGGTTGCACAGCACTTTCAATGCATTTAAAACATGTAACAAAATTATCTTATCGATGTATAATGCCTCCTTAAATTGTGTTGTGGAACACTGATGCATTATTTTAAGCCATGTTGAAATGACAAACTTGGTCTGCTTAAAGAAAATGCTATTTCTTGGTACAGTACAGGGATCTCTAGTGGCCGGCCAACGACTGGCGAGATGCTTTGTATTAAATGTTCAACTAAACTACAATACAATTTAGCGACTGGAGAGTCATAATTATGTGGACTTTGAAAGTCGACATAATGATGAAACGTATGAACACCTTCAAACACCCGTCGCAATTTATGAAAACGTGTAACATGTAACTATTCTCCCTCCTATTTGAATTCCACCATCATAACCGTCCACCGCTTCCAATATGACCATCTCTGCCAGGATGTTGAATAGCTGTGGTGAGATCACACAGCCTTGACGAACCTCACTCTTGACAAGGAACCCTCGTGATAGTGTGCCGGTTGCTCTCACTCTAGCTTGCTGTTTACGGTAGAGTATAGCAGGCAGGTTGATGATATGAATAGGGTAACCATCGTCTATCATGGCCAGCTAGAGTTGGCATGGCGGACACAATCAAAAACCTTCTTAAAATTAACAAAGCACATATCGCGGGGCTGATGATGCTCTCTATTTTTCTGCATGATGATTCTAAGATTTGTGACTTAATCCAGTGTTCCTCTCCTCTGCGAAATCCAACTTGTTCATCTGCTACCTCAGATTATGTATTCATCATAATGCTTTCCAGGGCGATCTTTGTTGAAAGCTAAGGGTAAGGGAGCGAAGTGGAAGGCTTGGACAACACCCTGGCGCCGGCCTGATCCTGACAAAAAAGTCGCGTAGGTCTACGCCCCTGCCAAGTGTAGCATATACCTAACCTATACAAAAGCTCTTAATTGACATCCTCGCTTGCAATTTTCAGCTTCTTACGCACTTCACAAAATCTGGATCGAAAATGAAACTGGAACTGAACCCCAAATTGATTCCGTCCCAGCGGCGCAACTCCATCAACAGGCAAACCGGACGAGACAAAAACAAAGACTAGAGATGGCCAAAGGGGCTAGAGCCTTAACAACCGCCTCTAGCGCCACCTGGCGTTTGATATCCACCTCGCTTCGCTACACTTCCGAAAGTATCTACTCAGAATCCGAATTCTTGCAATCCGTCAGTGACATGGAAATTGGAGAAGGTCAAGGAACCGTCGAGGAATCTGGTAAAAAGTTCCAGACGAGTTCTCGCAAGAAAAAGAAGAGCTGGCAGCCTGAGAGGGTGTTTGGAAGCGACGGCAGGAAAAAGGAAAGTTCTCAGGAGTTCTCCGGCGAATATCTTATCAAGCAAAAGATACTTCGTAACTACGACAAAACGTGTCGACCTGTTTGGAGCGATTCGACACAAACCACGCTCTACGTTGGAATGTCTCTCTACCACATTCTAGACACGGTATAAATAAATAAATAAATACATGCATACGTGCATGCATGCATGCATACATACATGCATACATACATACATACACCCATACATACATACATACGAACTTACGTACGTATATGCATACATACCTACATTAGGGTGGTGCATATTGGAGAGGAAATTTTCCTCTGAAAACCAAGTGAGGCACCCTCTTAATTGGTTAACATTAGTATAAAAATAAATATACTGGAAAGTTTTCAAAAAGGTTTGACTGTTAGGAGTCGCTACCATTAATTTTATGTAAGGTTTTACATAAGTCTCTTTGTATCTTCAGTCTTCTTTTCAGTGTATCATATTAGATAAAACCTGATATAAGACGTTGCTGTAAAAGACACTATAATTGCACAGATCAAGTTAACTAGATGTAAACCTTGCAAGCAGTGACATTTCAAGGCATAATTATTTTTCAAACATCAGTCACAGTGACTTGTATCAGTTAGTGTTAACTGTCCATGGCATAGACTGCAGTGGTATCCATAAAAAAATTTATCAGAAACAGTAAACAGTCTGTTTAAATTAAACACTTAATATGTTGAGTCACCTTCTTCACCACATTAGTGATGCTACAACTAATGTTGCGTTACTTGGACTAAAAACCATCATCTCGGAAGTAGAAAGGAAACTTTCCGAGCTGGTAGCGACCTCAAAATATTATTATTTTTAATTGAAAAAATTAGATTTCTTTTCTCATTAATAGAAACAAAACTAGAGGGTGCCCCATGAGGAAAGTAAAAGTTGAAAAAAGACCACTCTAACTTACATATGTGCATACATATATGCACATGTGCTTGCAATGTATACATACATGCTTAAATAAATGAAGAAACGATTAAATTTTGTTAACTGTGCAGGATGAGAAGTTTCAGACACTTTCTTCACTTATAGCAGTCAGACTGGTAGGCCAAACATTTATATTTTTATGATCCGCATCATCATCATCATCTTCACTGTTATCTTTAGGGCTTACCTTGTATGTGCCTTAATGTCAATACATGCATACGCGCGGCTATATACATATACATATATATATATAAGTAAGTAAGTAAGTAAGGCATTTGTTAAAACGCCATAGATACAATATTTAGGCTTTATCCATTCGTTACGGACCTGTCAATCATTAGTTTCTTTCGATAGGAATGTCGAATCGCCAAACTGATTCGATTTCGAATTGAATCTCGACTTGAATCACACGGTGCCAAAATTACAGTATGCAGGCTTATTAATTTAGCACATGTTTATCGCGTACATACTTATGTGTATGTTTTTGAATAAGTTACTTTCGTATATATATATTTATATTTATATATTAACAGCGTTGGGTGGATGAATATCTCCAGTGGAATGCGAGTGAATTTGGTGGAGTTGATCAGATCTGGGTTCCTGCTCCAAGAATCTGGACTCCAGATATCTTCATCAGCAACTTGTAAGTGACACCTAATTTGCTCATATTCATACTCCCTCCCTCCCTGGGTCACTGCCTTTATTCATTCATTCATTCATTCGTTCATTCATTCATTCATTAGTCCACTCCTTTCCTCCTTCCTGCCTTTCTCTTTAGCTCATGGGGTCACTGCAAGGTGTCGATCATATGCCTCAACATGCTGGCCCATCCAGGTGTTATCCATCCTACATAATATGTCATCCTCATCATCGTTCTTCGTCCATTGCACACACACACGAACACACACGAATATATATGTAGGCCTACCCGTAATATAAAAAATTATATAGTGCCTTTACTGGACCTCGTCAGCTCGCTATATATGCCTGTTGTATAGAAAACGTAAATTTCGCCATGCATGCATTAAGTCATTACCACCCATTATACTTAATATCATATGTACATTACACTGTTATTTCCTGTATATTGTACATATGATATTAAGTAGCTGTTAAACGCGGCGCTTTGTAGAGGTCTAAAGGCGTTATATTAAACGTCTTGATACATGCGTACATATGTAATGTATTCATAATATGCTATATTAATGTGATATTAGGTATGCATAACATGCATGTTATGTCAATGTTCGTAAGTATAATAGGCTGTTATATTATACTGTTACATTCTTAAATTATACTCGTATACACAACGCCTGGTATTAGTGCGTCACATTGTGTTATGTTGCGTACGAACGATTTCGTCAAGCGCTGACGACAGCTTCAAGGACTGCATGAATACGAACGCGATCGTTTCCGCTTCCGGTCATGTGCTTTGGATGTTTCCCGCGGTCGTCAAGACCTATTGCACCCTGGATGTGAAGCACTTTCCCTTCGATCGACAGAATTGTAGCATCGTTTTCATCTCGTGGACGTTAAGTGGACTTCGGCTGAACGTCACCTATGACCCTCAGGAGCAACAGGTGCGTGTGACCTCTTCTGGTGCGTTTCCTTGCTTGTCTGTCTGTCTGTCTGTCTGTCTGTCTCTCTGTTTCTATCTGTCTAATTAACTGTCTACCTAATCGACAAACTAACAAACTAAATACATTATAACTACATAACTAACTAACGAAGGAACAAATTATTTAAGTTGGTGAACAAGCTAGCTGCCTTACTATGTAATTGGCTAGATTTGTATAACTAAATAGAATAAATAATAAAATGAATGAATAAATAATAATATTATTTAGGTAGTTAATAAGCAAATTACTAGGTAAATAAAGAAAACAAATAAGGTCTGGGTTTCCTAAAATAATAGTTCTACCACCAGTTTAGTAGTTAGTTTTCATTCCTGATGGATCATTCCTACCTTGGGTTGAAACATATAGATAGATAGATAGACAGACAGACAGACAGACAGACAGACAGACAGACAAAACTTCAGAACTGCACACACGACCATACGACAGAGCATCGATGGCGCTGAGCAAGTTCTGCGAGTGAATGACTTGCTCAAGGCCCCTACACATCAGCCGCCTCGAGTCCCTACTCTCCGCATTACAAGCCGAGTGCTTTGACCAGTCTGCTACCGTGCCCCACGTTAGTTAGTTATCCAAACAATTAATATAGCGCCTTTTAATACCTCACAAAAGCGCTGCCTCTAAACTTATGCTAAAATCACTAAGCTGAAAGCGTTCGTAAGTAAGCAAACAATGCTCAGGTACTAAAAGAGTCGCCACTGGTGAGCCCTCTCTCACGTAAAGAGCCCAACCGACGGAGTCCCATCTAGAGTCAACAGATGATACAATGCTGAGACTTCCTGGCCCGAGTTGCGTCGAAGATTACGAACGATGTAGAGCGATTATATCTCCGGAACACGATTAACACCAATGTCCAGCAATCCATCATATACATAGCCTATGGTAGACGACGGAGCTTCCGGAAATCACCCGAGCAGAACAAGCATTCGCCGTCTGTCGCAGAACGTACCTACCTCTCGGTAGCTGAAGGTCGATGCCGATCCGAAGACTCTTCCCATCATTCCGATACCGACTCCAACATTTCCTGGTCACAGACGGCATAAGTAGACTAGGTCTGCAGAACTGAAGATCGACTATACGGCTGAGAACCTGTTCACCCTCTGAAACCTGAACTGGTCCAATTTCTGGAGGCTTCGATGACATGCGACCGAATGATGTCGGAAATCATGCATATCGTATGCGTAATCAAAGGTTGAATCTAAGCAATAACTCGGTAACCATAGTAGTCGGAACATATAAGAATTTTCGAGCAAAATCCGCGATAAGATGAACAATTTTCCGAAATGGCAGGGTCGGCGAAACGCACGGCAACATGGCTGCAGACACGCGTAATAAAATAAAATATAATAAATAGGTATATAATAATATAATAACTGATAAGTAAAAAAGGAATAAAATAAAATATAATAAATAGGTATATAATAATATAATAACTGATAGGCAAAAATGAATAAGTAGGTGAATAAATGAACAATTAATTAAATGGATGGATGGATGGATCGATCGATCGGTGTTCAATCGATCGATCGAGTAATGGATTGATGCAATGAGCAGGCGATCTACTACACCCCTCGCAACCAGGAGTGGTTCGTCGACAGCGTCACAGTTGAGCGACACGAACGCATCTACGCCTGCTGCTCGGAGCCGTATCCGGATGTGACCTTCACGCTTCAGTTGACACGTCGCAGCCTCTTCTATGTCGTCAACCTCATCTTTCCCTGCCTCCTCATCTACGCCGTGTCCTTCGTCGGGTTTTTTGTTCCGGTCGAGTCGGGCGAGAAGGTCAGTCTGGAGATCACCGTCCTACTGGCCCTCGTCGTCTTTCTGCTCATCGTTGGAGAGACGCTGCCGCCAACTCCTGACGCAATCCCTGTGCTGGGTAAGTGCGCATTGCAGAATGGAGTGCATGAGGATTGAGGGTCAGGTGGAGGTGGGTGGAGGTGAGTTATGGATCGTCGTGCATGGCTTTGGTGGGTTTTGTGGTTACGGAGGATGCCTTTGTTTGTAATGTTTTGGGTGGTGGTGCTGGTTTGGGTGATTGTTGTGGTGGTTTTGATGGTTTTGTGCAGGTAGAGGATGATGGTATGGGTGATGATCGATTTGTTGGTGGTTTTGGTGGTAATAATGGCGGGTTTGGTGATTGGATTTACTGGAGCTGAGGGTGCGCAGGGTGGTAGTGGTTTATGTGGTGGTGATGGTTTTAGTGGTGTTGAGGGAGGTGGTGGAGTCATTTTGGTTGTTTTTGAGGAGGTGGAAGATGGAGTGGGGTAGTGTTGGTGGTTTTCTTGGGGCGATGTTGGTTGGTTTGTTGGTGAATTTGGTGGGGTAGTGTAAAAGCGACGGCGGCAGTGATCAGCTACTTGTCTCGACAGCGAATCATCAATTACACAAAAGATGCACCGTGATTCGAACCTCTGACGTGGAGGTGAAAGGCAAACGTATAGTCAGTCTGCTACGATTTTGCCGAAAAACGTACCGACGCTTGGGCATATACACTGTGGGCTAAAAACCGCGACGTTTGAACTGGCCATGTGACATTCGTCGGCTTACAGTTTATAACAGCAGAGGGCGTCTTAGACGTCAAAAAGGTGAGAGAACATCTGACGTGAAGTGCAGGAAACGATTGTTTGTCTAACGGCTGCCTGTGTTTACAAACGCGTCTGGGTGAAGTGTTTGGTGGTTTGCACGTGGAACGAATGTCTGTTGGAAGGTTGAAACTGATGTCTAACGAGCAGCGTCTATCAGAGGTAGCCTTCAAGGCCAGATAGCCCTGAGGTGACATGGATGATGGCCTCATACATTGAAAATAGTTTTTATTTGGTAAATTTTACTATTTTTTCTCCTTTTTGCATTATAATTCATTGCTGCGAATTATTAGGCTTACTGGGAGTATGCTATAGAGGCCTCGTATTTGCAGCGGCCTGGGCCTGTCTGAATCTCCGAAGGCCACTGCAAACCAGAGCAGACATTTAGTGTGGTGACGCCCAGACTCGTGCATGAGTTATCAAGACAAACAACCGGAAGGATAGGTTGGCACACCATCCATCCATCCATCCATCCATCCATCCATCCATCCATCCATCCATCCATCCATCCATCCATCCATCCATCCATATATATACATGCATACATACATACATACATAGGCCTACCTACCTCTGTATATACTAACACACCTCTAAATACTATTGTTGGAAGAGGCTTGCAGTATAGATGAGCGATCGATTACCGTATACCTTACCTTATGTGTACAGGCAATGTATTATATTTGTTCTATTTACAACCATAATTCAACATAATACAGCAGGCCAAATGTAATTCAGGAAGCTGGTGGAAGACGCTATATAAATTACACCAATAACCCAGTTGGATTTAATATATACCTAACGCATAAATATAGTACGTCTGTACACACAAGATACAATTATCGAGAAAAACTACGCCTGTACAAGGCTTTTAATAACACAATTTTCGGTCCACTTTGTATTCACTGGAATCAGAAGGCGATAATTAATTGAAATCCTAAGGCGTTATGACGCGTGCAATGTCACGATACACTGTGGGCCAGTTATAATGAGTGACTATCTGCGTCATATCATGGAAGGACATGTGAATTATAAATACCTATTATGCGTGTATGCTGTTTTTTTCTGAATATTTACGTAGAGCTTTTTTAATAACTTCACCAAGGCACTGATGGATGCAATCATATAGACAATTATAAAGATATATAAATATCTGTATAATTGTAGAAATTATTGGTGAATTACCCATGATGTATAAACGCACAAATCATATACATTGAGCTGTAGCCAACGTTTGAAGTGCGTTGGCAAAGTGAGAAACACAATTAGCAATAACTCACATACATACATACAAGCATACATAAATACATACATGCATGCATGCAAACATTAAGGTCAGGACGCCGTTTAGGGGCTAACGTCTATTTTACTGAATCAGCCACATGTACGTGTGTGTGTGCCGTCATAGTAATTAAAGTAATTGTTATTTTTGTAATTAGCGGACTAATTAGAGTAACTACTAACTATGCCGGTAATTACTTTTGTAGGCATATTGTTCGGCCTGACGATGGTCATGGTTTCGATCGCCTTGGTGATGGCCGTCATAGTAACCAACATCTACCTGCGCAAAGATGCGAAGCAAAAGGTCCCGGCGGTGCTTTGCCGGATATTCCTGCGCAGACTCGATGACGTGGCACCAATGGGGCGGAAGTCGAAGGGACTTAATCCAGGCCAGTCGGATGGTCTAAGGATCCCGGAAGCGAATTTGGACGGGCTATCCGTCCTGAGCGAACTGGACGCGCGCCAGCGGAAGGATTCGAAAGAGTGCGGCCAAATGCGAAGGAATATTCACTTCGCGCATGTACGCGATTTGTGGAACCTTGAGGCGAAGTGCAGGGAGTGCCCTTGTACTCCTAGAGTACCTGGGGCGGATTGGATGAGCCTGGCAAAGGCGGTCGATGGACTTTTCTTCTGGATCTTTCTGGCGTCCAGTGTTGCTTGTCTTCTCGGACTCTTTGCCACCATCCCACAACCACACGCCTAACATTTACGACACCTTTTTAGCGTCTCGATCTCTCCATAAATAGGGAAAAGAGTCTGTAGTATGCCTAACAAATAAAAGCTTCATATTTCTACACAGTGAGAACTGTATGACACTTTTTCCAATCAACGTCGACGGTCCTGACAGCCATAAGTTGTCGTTAAACAATGAAAACGGCTAGTATGACCAACAATATTTTTCCTACCGATGTCAACGGCCTTTGATGCCATAAGACGTCGTTAAACAGTGGGACCCACCATAAGTAGGCTAACTGTACCACCTCAGCGTAGAAATAATTTCGAAAAACTATTGTTATTTCTTTTAGACACCTCTTTAAGTATCTCGATTTTTTCCTTTAAGTGGTCTTGACTCCGCCAATGCCTTTAGTCGGGTAGTTCCAGTCCCAAGCCTGGATACAAGAATGAGTTACCCCTTTTTTGAGTAAAACAAATTTACTATAAAGTTTTGCTTGAGTATTTATGAGTACAATATAGTTTCAGTGGTTAAAGTTAACAAATTAAGGAAAAGCTATGTAAGTTACAGGTCAATTACCGATATTTAACTTTGTTTTGTGTTATGTAATATTATTTTATCTTGTTATCCTTTTCCATTCAGTATGTCTTATGTTTTCTGTTGCCTCATCTGTACAAACCAGCTTTCGGAACTGCAAAAAGTTGCAGATACTTGAAAACGTGATTAAATCACTCTTGTTTTATAGTTGTGAGAGTCAAAAATCATGTAAAAAAAACAGCACGATATAGCAAAAACCTCAACTCTTTGGGGCTGGACACCGCAGATCATGATCTTTACGGAATTCTTCTTTGAAGACGGCAGCGATGATAACTGCTAACGAGGCTGCCGAAGAGAAAACAGCAGAAGCTACTGTGTCATTTCTACGATCCCAAAAGACGTTTCCAAATCACTCTCAATACCCTGGACCACGATCGACCTATTTTGGTTGCAATGATACAGCTGATGAGCTACTTCGCTCGTTTCCGCAACTACAGGGACGCCATTCGTTCACCTGCCTTTAATAATATCGTCTTCGTTGGGTTTGTGTCACCGGCTCCAGTCCTATTTGTTTCAGAGAATTCGCTAGTGTGCGCAGGAGGACAAGCAGCAGATATTCTGCACACAGCCAGAATCAGTGATTGCTGAATCTGATGCCAGGACAAGGAGTTCAAATAAAGTCACAGTCTGAAGCAAGTTCACATACGTTCTTTAGTCCGAATAAGCCACGAATGTCGACTAAGCTTCACATACCACCCCATCAAAGTGACCAGACTACAGCCACTCCTAAACTAAAGCCACCAGTGTTCTAGCAGTTGCGAATTTGGACACAGAAACTTGGCATCACCATCTCTAAAGCGAAAAACGAATTTAATTCATGCAAGAGCCGAATCTAATTAATTCTAGACTTATTTGGGCAGTTGAATTGTTTGGAGTGTACTTTGCATCGGTTAATTTAAATGTGAAATTAAACTGAATACTAGTTAATAGCTTCTGGACGTCTAGTAGGCCTAAATCGACTACTGAATTCGACATTAGCCTATTTGTTATATCGGGAGTTGTATAAGGTAGTTTGTTGCGAATTAAAGAATTTTAGACTCGTTACATAAAACTCATGAACGAGGTTTAACCGTAACTGTGCAGACTTTTCGGAGCTGCTGTTGCTGAAACATTGACAATTTTCATATCGAGTTTCTCAGAAACGTAGTTTTAAATAGTCATCTTTGGAATTTGCGCTTGATGGGATTTTTGGAGCATATTGAAATTAAACTTGGCACATTTGGCCCAGTAGCACCAACAAACCTCAGGGAATAATTAGACAAGCAACCGCAGCTTTGTTACCTTTTCTCATAGTCATAAACTCCTTGTAAGGTCAAATTAGATCGACGTCAACGGATCTAAAAGCCACAAGAATTCGTGAAACACTAGATAATAACTAAGAATCTCAGCTAAGTATGTCATGAAATCGAAAGTAAGTATAAGGTTGTCGCTAATTCCAAGAGGCTGTCCATGGGTGTTTCACTGTCCCAGGCATGCGTACCTCTACGGCTCAGCGCAGAAGCCTTGCCTATATTGAAGCTACCAGCTGGAAGAGCCTTTCTCGTGAGATGCGGCTAGAGCTCCTCAGTTTGCCCCTGCTGCAGCTTCGCAGGCGACTGAAGACTGTTTTATTTGACAGTGGATTCACTGGTCTGTTTCGGGAGCGCCTCTAATGAGTTTATTCTTGAAGGGGCGTTTTATAAATTTTGTCAAATTACAATTACAGTATTACTAAAATTTTTCAACTTTATGTATAGAAACTTACGCAGATGTACTGCGCAGTAAGGTAGCCTATGACCGTAGGGTAGGTCTGAAGGAATGGGAGAGACAACTTGCTGGATGGATGGAGGGATGGATGACATCGGTAATGGTTCGTGGCTCAATTTGACTAAATGACGATTTGATCTATTAACTGATCGAATAATCGATCAAGAAATAAAGTCTATTAACTTTTAATTTTGTTATTACCAACAAAGGCTTTCTAAACAAAATATGACGCCGGAAAAAATTCTAAGTTCAAATCACTCTCTCATATGTTTCCGAGATTCTAGCATAACAGTTTTGTCATGCAGATACACAAAGCCATACACAGATTATCGTTGATAACAGCCCCTACAAAAGCCAGCCAATATTGACTAATCTTTTCTACAACACCGTGAAAATAAAAAAATGGCAATAGAAAATAAACACTGTATAGCAAAAAATGCAAAAACTACATCGTCATCAGCAGCTAATCACAACGTATACTTGTGAATGTAACCAGCCAATCACAACATCGAAAGACATTGTCCAATGGCAATGTTCAACAGCAGCCAATCACGGCTTTCAAACCAGTTGAAGCCGTCTGAGTAGTACTTGTATTTTCAATAAACCAATCACGTTTTCAGTGTAATGTAATCACAGCACTGGCTTTACATCTTTAATATAGGTCAAAGCCAACCAATCACAGCGCTGCGCCAGTCTGCAGCCAACCAATTACCAATTTATCCTTACTCAAACTTCACCAATCGCGGCGTAGAAATCCTCGATTAAACAAAGAGTCATTTTAAAATATAAAGCAACAGTTCAAATCCGGACCCGTTCTTCAAAACTAGGACACAAGATCTCATAGAGATTTCCGGCCAGAAAGTAGTTCGTTCTTCGGCTCGCCCGACAGTATGGGCGCCTCAACGAAGAGCATGCCGCTCGAGTCCATACGGGCGCTGATTCCATAGGGGTCTACCCTAACTGGAAGTGCGAAACGTTCGTTGATCTCTCGGCTATGGTTCTCTGCTCCGAGAACTCGGACTCTATTTCCGGTCTTATTGGCTTTGACGATAACGTCACCGGCGGAAGTTCCGGCGCCGAGTGGAAGCGAGAACCTCAGAACGGAAGTCCTGTTTTCGTCGACGGCGAAGTGAAACTTTACGTTGGGCAGCTGGGAATCGACTTCCGGTTTATTCTGGTTCGCGAGTACCCGCCGTTGCGGTGGCGGTGTACCTCGCGAGGACTGTCGAAGCAAACTACTTCCGCCATCAGACAATTCGAGGCGGTGCTTGACCACGTCGGATTGCCGATACGACGGGCTATGAACACAGGTGGCACAGTTGATAGATGTGGCGGTAGAGGAGGTGATAGAACCGAAACCGTTCGATAGATAGGACTGCCGCAGGACGTTCTTCTTCGTTTCCGGTTCGACGCTGAGTACCTGGCTCTCGGAACAGACGTGTCCTCCTTCCTTGCGGTCGAAGTGGAACACAGTAACCTTCTGCCGGAAGTTGACTTTTCTATTTTTGGGTGCCACTTCCCGACTTCCGCTCTTGAGGATAGAGCGGTTCTCCTGCTTTGTCGCGGACCGCGGTCCCAGGATGCATGACAGCGGACTGTCCAAGGCCTTCGAGAACAGTCTTCCGGTCTCGATGAAGCGCAAAGGTTTCTTTGGGAGTGGCGGGGACTCCATGGGGGACCGACTGTTCGGACGATCTCTTATGCAGGACGAAGGAACTGGCAAAGGGGAGGTGCCTGGTGGAGATGTACAGGAGATCTTTGAAACGGACTGAGCTGTTCGATTAACCATGGGTAAACTTCCCATTTCGACTCTAGATAATTATATAAGTAAATAAATATACAACTAAATAAATACACGTATATAGTGGGCTATCGGAAATAAACGTACCACCAAATGAACAGATACAAATAAGCATGATTGAACGAATCAACGAATAACAAAATAATCGCCTCCTTCCCTCTCTTCTTCTCTATCTCTCTCCTTTCCTCTCTCTCTCTCTCTCTCTCTCTCTCTCTCTCTCTCTCTCTCTCTCTCTCTCCCTCCCTCTGTCTCTCTCTCTCTCTGTCTCTGTCTCTCTCCGTCTCTGACACCCGGCCTATCACACTGCCTACCTGCCCTCCCATCTGCCACCCTGCCTGTCTGCCGTCATACATTCGATCGGGCATCTCCAAGGGATCACGATTTCTGACTGCGGTTTCAACTGAAGCGGTCATCATTAGTCTGATAGGCCTACCATGTGCATTTATGATAACGGCGCCATACAATTATGTTCAGATTAGATTAGATTATATTAGGTTAGTTTAGCTGCTTGTCAACATATAGCGTAGCACGAACACTTTAAGAACAAACGACTACACGAGGAGCACGAAGCGTAACACTTCATACCATATGGAATTTATATAGCGCTCTTCAAATATAAATACTTACAGGAATAAAACAAAATCAGTTGCAACCAGACTCGACGTAACGTAGACTGTCGGCAATTTATATAGCGCTATTATTAACGTAAACTATTCCACGGTTTATATAGCGCTGTATATTAGTCTGTCTCAACATTCGAGGTCCCCGTTCAGCAGTCAACAACCAAGTTAAATGTCACGCCGAGCATTGCCGCCACACTGACAGGTGCCCGCTTATTTATCCGCGAGCACTGACCAACGACGGCGAGGTCAGTTATTCCGGACCAGGCGTAAACAACCAGTGCGCCTGCGCCGTGCGCTAGATGAGTCAGCAGAGGCGCAGCGCATAAACACCTTTATTATCGTCCTGCTGTGTTCCATGGGAAATCAGGCCGAATACACACGCACAACACTTATTATATAATTAATATTTATATAGAATTAATGTAATTATATATACATTCTACAGATACATAATCGACTACCGCATGCATACATACACACATACATCCTTACATACACACATGCACGCTTAAACAGACACAAAAATAATAAATAAATAAATACACATCATATGCATAAATAAATGCATGCATACATACATACACTCAAATAGTTATTGTATATTTTGTATAAATTGCGTTGAATCGATAGGGCCAACGTTGTCAGGTCGGGAGAGCCTCTTGTGACTTTGTCTTGAGTGGCGCTATATTAATTTGTGATTAAAATTACAGGATTAAGAGCAATCGAGCATTTTTATATAATCGATCGACAACAGTACTTGGCCAAGAACCAGTTTCTGGAAATCGCAAGTCTGGTGTTCCATAATGGTGTCCCTAACATATAGTTCAAACATATCCATATATTAAACCTATTACTGTGCGTTAATGTCTGTTAATATAATATATAATATATATATATACTTATTTATTTATAAACAGGTAATAAATATATAAATCTTTCCTCTCTAACATATACTGCTGTTATGTTATATACGCATGCATATGCATGTATGTATGTATGTATATATATACTTATTTATTTAGTAAATATTAAATATCTAGTAAATATTAAAATACATCAATATATACGTCTACACAGTTAGATACATACATATATTTTCTCAGAAAATAATTCTGTTTATGTGTATATATTGTATACAGCCTATATGTATAGGCATATATATATATATACATATCTATATATACAGGGCACACGGTAAAGACCACGCCTGTTCGTTTATTTTATGGGAAACAGTGGGCGCTGATAGGCACGACGTCGATTAAAACTGTTTTAATGGAGTGCATATATATATATATAGATATATATATATATATATATATATATATATATATATATATATATATATATATATATATAATATGTATACATACATGCATGTGCGTAGCCATATACTTTACTCAGCAGAGGCGATTTAATTGTTCCGGGTCCGCACTCTGTGACGTCAAGGCGGACGGTTTACTATTTATGGACCTGGCAGCAGTACGGAAGTAACCAATATTAATATATATTTATTTATTTATATAAATTTTACGGTACCATAAAAGCATATATATGTATATATAGTCCTGGTTCTTTCTTCTCCCTAGTATGTTACTGACACCCCATGTAATGCTTATAATTATATGCCTATAATTTCAGTATGTTTTGGATGATCCACGCCCTGCACTGGCACTGCACTACATACCTGCTGGAACCGAACACTTTTGCCTATCGATTTTGTTTTGAATGAGCGCCTGTGAATAACCTGGTCCCCGTTACGTGGCTTTTGTTGGGCGCTGTAGAAATCTCGCGATTACGATTACGACTACACCCACCCAGCCGCCCACCCACCCACCGACCATCTGATCCTAAATAGCTCTGATTCAAGTTCGACGTCTGGCTTATTATGATTCACACCATAACAGGAAAAGCCAGGCGGTGCACGTGTACTTCGGGCATGGACGCATCTGCGTATACACCCATGTCTACATAATTAACCATATCCTCTACGTACTCTACGAACGACCATTGTGTACGTTTTAAAGACCTCCACTGACATCGTGGACGGCCCTCCGTCATGGGTGCCTACAGAAGGTTTGGCAAGAGGGATTAAAAAAATGAAAACTGGGACGTCTTTACGTCCTGACGTTGGCCAACGATGTTCATGTGTGAATTCCAGAAGGGGCAAGTAACCCATCGTGTGCAAACGCCCATGACCCCTGAGTACATTGTGCACGACCCATATGTACATTGCGGGCGACACCTGTACATCATGCACGACCCCTGCTTATGGTGTACATCGTGGAAGACCCCGTACAAGTGTACTTTATGGACGACCCCTACGTACATTATGAATTACTCCTGTAAACATCATGGGCGACCATTGTGTACATTATGGACGACCCCTATGCGTGTCCGCTTCAGGGAAAACCTCCCTCGCACGAGGATTAGGAAGAACTGCTGTTGATGTATTTGTTGACGTGACGAGTAATGATTGTCGAATGACATCACAGCCGGCTGGCTCATGCATATTCAATCAACCTCGGCAGACAACAAAACACCTGCCGCAGCAACCGAGAAAACAAACTGCAACGTTGCTACATTTATATGCACCGTAAAACTTCTTATAAACACCCCGGCGTTTATTTTGACAAATTATTTTAACCCGGCGTTTAAAAGAGACCGGCGTCTATTTGGACAAATCGTTTTCACCACTCCCTCAAGTAAATTACTAAGAATAAACATAAAACATTAACGGCTTTATATAGCGACCGTATGTCATCGACCATGCTCATTTTGCAATGAACTGATGGGTGATATCCTTTACAACCGCTGCCCGTTTGAATGGGCGCCACGCCAGTTAAGGTCCCCGTGTACCGACCGTGCTATCTCTAGGTTTAAATCTCTGAAATATTGCCACTATCGGTATGCGAATCGGCATCCTCACGCAGAGAGGCGCCTTGACGTACGGTCCTACCAATGAATTAACCAGGTCAGAATATCAGTAACTGCACTGATAAAACACGAATGCACGTCTTTTTCGGATTCGTCTGCCATGTTTGTGTTTCCTCTTTCATTTATCTATTTCCGCACCAATTCCAAACACCATCCACCGTAGCCGTCCGACTGCCAGCCTCCCTGGGATCTCGACCTGGAACCGAAAATGACCTGCCTACCGATTTTGTTTCGACTGAGCGCCTGTGAATAATCTGCTCCCGTAACTTAGGTTTCGTCGGGCGCTGTAGAAATCTCGAGTTTACAATTACGATTGTACCAACCTACTAACCTACTGGCGCTTATATACGACCCAGCGTTTATTTGAGGCCGGCATTTACGAAACGTTTTTCATCCACTGCGGAGGTTGTTGGAGACTAGCGTTTAACTTGGACCAGAAGCTTAAAAGAAGTTTTCGGGTGTATATATACATAAAAAATATGTATAGAGGTTGTCCAAAAAGTTTAGAGCTTTAGAGTTCAATGGTGGAACCCGCCAATGTATTTATTTAAAAAAAACTATGGTACAAAAAGCTATGGTACACATTTAAGCCAAACTGAGCAATGTTTATCGTTTGCGCCAGTCGATCAAAGAACTTATGTTATTAGATCCCTAACAACAAACAAACGTTAATGTTACGACGGATTATACACTGTGTCCGGAAAAATTCCAAGGCTTTACGGTAAATATGAAAATAATTAGTAAACATTAATCGATTTTTAAAATTCCAAAAACAGTTTAATCCTGAAATATTATTTGCACTATAATTGTTGTTTTGGCGTAAAAATTTTATAACAATTTTGTCTTCCTCGCTGAACGCCATTTTTCTAGCAACTTTCTTTACAAAATATAAAATTCAAATACGTCACTGTGACGTAATTTTAAACGGGGGCCGTTAATAAATTACAAAGAATTTTGTTGGTAATTATATATTTCAGGATTAAACTGTTTTTGGAATTTTAAAAATCGATTAATGTTTACTAATTATTTTCATATTTACCGTAAAGCCTTGGAATTTTTCCGGACACAGTGTAGTTTGCGGACCTATTGATTCAACGCTTGCATGAAATGCTCATTACATGTTGTATGGAAGCTTTTTTTAACAATAGTCTTCATTTAATTTATTTCTTACTTTTTAAAATAAGTTTTCACTAAAAGGTTTTATGTGCATCTGAAGAGCACATTTTCAAAAATCAGTCAACCAAAAATGATTCTGAGAAAAGCGATGTTTTTGAAATTTACAGAAAATAAGTAATTTCTTTCATGTATTGAGTTTTGGCACTGTATATCAGGTTGGCCTATAGGTATAGACACTATGACACGTGTGTTCAGCTACATGTATATTATCAGACTGATGGCCTTGCATCAGTGAGGGTTGCGCACCCATGTACAGGGCGTGGCTTATATGTCCAACCCTAATATCAGTGTCCCTATTGGCCTATGTGCTAGCCACTCATGATACATCCTTTCCACAGAAAATCGCAAGTTGAAAGTACCATCTGCGTCGAAATATACGTTGAGAAAGAAAGTCTTTTTTTTAAAAAAAAGTCTAAATCTACGGAGTCCTATTATCTAGTTAAATCTACGGAGTCCTATTATCTAGTCTAAATCTATGGAGTCCTACTGTCTAGTTCTTTAGGCTTTTTCTTTTGCAGTGCCTCAGTCCGAATAGCGAGCTGGGGGTATCACCACTCGCCCAGAGCGTGTAATCACCGGCGCCGGACCACCGTGGGCGGCTGATGGAGGAGGTGGGGAGAGGGCTACCGGAGGTGATTCAGCTGCGGAGTTAGCTCGTTGAATGTGACGGTCTGTCGGGCTCTCGCCGTCTTCCTCCATGATGGGGGGCTCTGAGCTTGGTGTCACGTGGCGCGAAGTTCTCCTGCGAGTGGTTCCATCCTCAAAACGAACGGCGTACGATCTGTGGGGGAGGACTGCCGTTATCTGAGCCTTGCGCCATTCTGGGCGTTCGTCGTACTTCACTCGGACTGTCTGCCCGACTGGTAATGATGGCCTCGCTTTTGCGCTTCTGTTATAATAGAAGGCTTGCCGGGCCTTGGCCTCTGATAGGGCGATCGTGGTGGCTTTTGAAGTAGCTGTATCGAGGAGCCTATTTGAAACCGGAAGGCGCGTTCTCAGTCGACGGCCAAACATAATTTCAGCCGGCGACAGAGTCAGTTGCTCAGAAGGCGTACTCCTCCATTCTAATAATGCCAGAAATGGGTCAGAGTTCGCCTCCCTGGCTTTGGTCATGATTCTTTTAGCAGTCTTCACAGCGTTTTCGACCCTTCCGTTTGATTGTGGGTATCTAGGAGAACTTGTAATATGCTGGAACTCATACTTGTCGGCGAAACGTTTGAACTCTTGGGAACAGAAAGGGCTATTATCTGTAATTACGAATGATGGAAGACCGTGCCTGGCAAAGTGTGGACGTAAGCAGTAGACGATATCCGATACCTTTTTTGATGGTAAACGGTCGATCTCGAAGAACCCGGATAAATAATCGACTGAGATTAAATATTCCCTGTCGTGAAACGTGAAGATGTCTATCCCGACTCTCTCCCAGGGCCGACTTGGCACCGGATGACACATCAGAGGTTCCTTCTGCATTGATAGATGATAACGGGCACAGATTTCGCAAGTCTCAGATACGCGTTTGATGTCGGCCGTGAGTCCCGGCCAAAATACCGTTTCCCGTGCTCGGCGAATGATGGAATTGACACCCGTATGCGCGCTGTGGAGCCGTTCAAGGATGTGGGCACGCATTGGAGGAGGGATGACAAGGCGGTCGCCTTTGAAGACCAGACCGCAGCTGACGCTCAATTCATCTGCAAACGTATGGTATGGTCGTAAATTTGTCGACAGGTTGGTCGGCGTTTCCGGCCAGCCTATCGCGATCTGCTGTATTAATTGAGCGTAGTCCTCGTCCTTCGCTGCATCAGTCAGCCGCGCTATAGTGTCTGCAGAAGCTATCGTTCGCAGTTCGTCCATCTGTTCCTCATCTACTCGATCTAGCAGGGCGACCACCTCTCCAAACGCAGTCGGCTCCGTAGCGCCGCTAGGGAATGCACGCGAGAGAGTGTCTGCTAATAGCATGTCAGTGCTTCGCTTATAGATAAGCTCGTACGAGTACCTTTGAAGTCGGAGCAGCATCCGCTGAAGACGTTTCGGGGCGGAGGCCAAGGCTTTCTTGTTTATCGCCAGCAGAGGTTTGTGGTCAGTTTCAATTATCACTTGTCGTGCGTAGACATACGTATCAAAGCGTTCCAATGCAAATACAATGGCCAGTAGCTCCTTTTCGATTTGAGCGAAATCCTGTTCTGTTTTCGTCATCGCCCTCGATGCGTACTCTACGACCTGTCCTTTTTGCAGCAATACAGCACCGAGGCCAGCTTGTGAGGCATCTGCCTGAATAACGATAGGCTGGTCTGGGGCAAAATAACGAAGTATTGGAGCCGAAGCGAGCACTGCTTTCAACTGATCAAAAGCCTCGACATGTCGTTGGTCAAATCTGAATTCATTTTCCGTCGATAGTAGTTCCCTTAGTGGCGCTGTGATTTCGCTGAAATGCGGACAGAAACGTGCCAGGTATGTGGCCATTCCTAATGCGCGTTGCAGGGCTGCTTTGTCGTCCGGATACGGCATCTGTTGTATGGCGGTAACTTTCATTGGGTCGGGCCGTAAGCCTGCATTCGTCAATTCGTGCCCCATAAATGTGAGAATAGAACGATTTAGTCGAAACTTCTCTTTGTTCAATTTAAGGCCCTTCTCTCGGCAGCGGTCGAGTAGTGCGATCAGATTAGTGTCGTGGTCGCACTCGGCTGCTGCTGCGGTGTCACCAGAACCCGTAACGAGAATGTCGTCAGCAATGCAGTGAACGCCCTTTAGACCGGAAATTGCAGCATGGACCCTGGATTGCCATATTTCTGGAGCGGGACTAATTCCAAATGGTAGCCGTAGCCATCGGTATCTTCCAAATGGGGTCTCGAACGTGGTTAGACGACTTGAGGCGTCGTCAAGTTTCAGGTGCCAGAAAGCGTGCTTTATGTCAACCGTGCTAAAAACTTTGACTCCCGCCAACTTGGGAAGGATGTCGTCGATCGTTGGCATATAATATGTGCATCTTTTAAGAGCTTTATTCAATGGTTTTGGGTCGATACATATTCTTAGACCGCCACCCGGCTTTGTCACCACCAACAGGGCGGAAACCCACGGGGTTGGCTCAGTTACTGGTGTGATGATGTTGTCCGCTGCCATGCGTTGCAGTTCTATCTCGACCTTATCCCGTACTGCTACTGGAAGGCGTCGCAGTGGCATTCGTACTGGGGGGACAAAGGTATCCACTTCCAATCTTACATTCCCTTTTAGCATGCCCAGTGATCCGTTGAACAGATCGGCGTACCGGCCAAATATCTCAGCTTCTGCAAGGCGAGATGATGCCTGCGCGCAACGGGGCACCGATGTGCTGGCTTCCCGTATTTCGCATATGTTTTCTTCAACTATGCGCAACAGATCAAGACGGCGGCAGGCGTCGATGCCAAGGATAGGGTTGTCGCGCTGTGTAACATAGAAATCTACATCGAATTCCGTGCGTGTGTGTGGGTGCTTCACTGTGGCAGTGAGCATTCCGAGAGTTTTAAGCTCCTGCCGGTCAAACATGCGTAAAGTTGCTCTAGGCGGGCGAAGGGTATTGGTTGTGATTTTGGTATAGAGGGCTACCGGCAAGATGTTGACGGAGGAACCACAGTCTAATAAGAATCTCACCTTATGTCCGTTGACAAGGATGTGTGAGTAGACTCTGGGGTTGTCAGCGTTGTCTAGCGCGTATAACGTTTCTTCCCCTTCTTGCAGTTCTCGGACATCAGTTGTGGTTCGCCGTGACCTACAGACGCTACTATAGTGGCCCAGCTTCAGACAAAAATTGCAGGTTTTACCATAAGCCGGACACGCACTCTTTGACGGGTTGTGCAGGCCTCCACAATATTGACAGGAGTGACCCGGGGAATCCTTTGGGTGGTTGTTATGCGCCTTTTGCTTGTCCGGGCTTTCCCAATTTCGTGTCTGCCGTTGTGCGTAAGAACCTGGTGGGCGTCGGCGTGGTTGTTGTGTCATGGCCTGGACTTCGTCTGGCGTAGTGATGCTCTTCAGCTGCCGCATAGTCGCCTCCGACGCGCGACATATGTCGATTGCCTGAGGTAGGTCGAGTTTCCGCGTCTGGAGTAGTTTCTTTCGCGTGGCGTCATCCCTAACGCCCAGGACAATTCGATCGCGGATCGTAGATTCTTCGACTGTCCCGTAATCACAAGTTCTGACGAGTCGACGCAGGTCACCAAGAAACGAATCAAAAGTCTCACCGGGCTCCTGTTGTCGGCGGTGAAAAATATAACGTTCGTATACTTCATTGATTTCGCCGACGCAGTAGGTTTCGAAGGCTTCAAGGAGCTTTGCCGGGTCTTCTTTGTCCTGCTCTCGAGCGAATTCCATCGTAGTAAAGATTTCATATGCGTCCGAGCCAATGCACGCTAGAAAGATAGCTGCCTGTCGGTCTCCGTCTTCGCGATCTAGCTTTGCCGCTTTGACATAATTGGACCACTGGCCTCTGAAACGCTTCCAGTCTAAAGCCAGATTCGTTACTTTCAGAGGCGCCGGTAATGGAATTTGTAAAGTCGTCGTCGCCATATTGTTGATTAGTAATACAACACTTCTGACGCCATATATCAGGTTGGCCTATAGGTATAGACACTATGACACGTGTGTTCAGCTACATGTATATTATCAGACTGATGGCCTTGCATCAGTGAGGGTTGCGCACCCATGTACAGGGCGTGGCTTATATGTCCAACCCTAATATCAGTGTCCCTATTGGCCTATGTGCTAGCCACTCATGATACACACTGCTTGATAATGTACATTATAAACTTGAATAAAATGAATAATATGGCGAAAAATGGACAGTTAATTTTGGAAATGTGTTCCTCAATTTAAACTAAGGCTAAGTATTCATGCACCCTTTTAAGTTAAACTGTTACCTCATTTTCGCACCCAGCCGCAACTCACAATGACTTGCGACCATTGCATAAGTTACCATAACAATAAATGTTAATTATTGTCTTGATGCAGCAGCCGTACACATGAATCCCCTCGTCTACAGCTTATGAAGCAGAGATTGAAAGCCAAATAAGCTCATCTCTGATGGTATTGAGGTCGAAATCAAGATGCGGAACAAAGTTAGCCGTCAGTCTTGCACTCTATCGGAGTCACTTTGTCAGGATCACGAGACACTTCGCCGACTTTTTGGTTGTCAGACAAAACTGCTATTAGAATCATTCTGATTATTCACTTTGAATGGAGAAAAAATTCTCTTACAGCTTGCTTGTTATTTAGCCTATTTTAATGTGCTTAGCACTCTAGCAACACAAGCAATAAAACAAGGGGCTCCTCACAAACAATTGCCTTTTAAACATTTTCAATAAATATGAAATAAAAGTTCATTTACTTATTCTCATTATGCATATGTCTGCATTCATTCAGATGTAACACTTTTAGTAAACTTTATTTTGTCCTTTTTTTTAGGTAACATTGTACAGTTGTATATAGTGGTGTGAACAGCATTTATACTGCAATGATTGGCAAAAACTGTTTTCAAATTATTTTAGTGTATAATAATGCTGTATCATGCTAATGTTTTGTTACAAACCATGCTAGAAATTTTGGTACAAACGTTATTATACCTTAAAATAACACCAAAAGAACGGTTAAGCAAAGCATTGCAGCAACGCTGTTCCCAAGTTTCTATGTTTTTGTTTAAATGATTATAGCTATCTAAAATAAACTAATAAGACAACATTTAATAAACGTTTCTCACAAATGTTAGATTAACCATTGCATTAACGGCAAAACGTTGTTACATTATCATTAATGTAACGTTTCTTTAACACTGTTTTGTGTCTGCAAACCATATTTCAAAGTTACATTAACATTTGCATCCTGCTTGGGTTGCAAAATATACAGCGTAAGATGAAAACGTTTAGCAGATGTCTAACCAGAGAATAATGTTTAACTTGAAAGCCACTTCTAAACATATAACATCTAAAGGGTTTTATTGTCTGCTACCATCTAAAGTTCAACATCCTATGGTTGCCAGGGCAGTTGATATCAATCTTACTTTACAGTATAATACCTGATCCGTCAAGTCAAAAGTTTTGATCAGACCAGCCTAGACAGAACACAAACCAGAAAGTTTTGAAACATGCAAATTAATATTCAAATAAGCCACTTCATGATTCACTGAAAATATTATGGCAAAACCTAAGAACAAGATCTGAATAAAGGTAAAGTGTGCTCAACTGGTCAAAACTGCAAAACTTAAAATTAATTTGATAAAACTTTAAAACAGTAAATGATATGAGAAACTTTTGAAACTACAATTCTTTTTTAAGATAAGATTTGCTGCTCAAAAAACTTCACTTTCAGTTGGAAAACTTTTACTTTCATTATTGTTCTGAAGAGTACTTATCACTTTCAGTTGCTGCCTTAAATGCCTTTCACTTTCAGTTGCTGCTTAGAACTTTCACTTTCTTTTTTTGAAAGTGAAAGTGTTTTATCCATTCAGTCAAGATCTTTGAAGTTTAATCACTTTTTCTAATACAAAGAGCTAGGGATTTTCCTCAAAGTCAACATCATGTACTGTAATTCACAACACTGCACAATAATTGTGAACTTCATAATCCATTCTGTGCCATAATATGTTTACACTAGAAAACAATCACTTTCATTTGCAGGCCATAAAAACCAAACCACTTTCACTTTCGTTGTCTGGCCTGTAAAATCAAATCACTTCACCTGCATTTGCTAGTTAGAAAACCTGATCATTTTCTTTTGCTTCTTGTTTTCTTGTTAAAAATTAACATCCTATATTTTTAAAACTCCCTGGCACAGTTGTTGTGACATATACATGTAACTCTTTCAACAGATTACAGTAAGAAGCAACACTTAATATCTTGCTACAGGCCACAATTTTACCCACACTATCTACAGCTGTGAAGAGGCGTTTCATGTATAATTGACTGAAAACACTGTTTTTTCTCTGTGTGGTATCATCATAACATGGAAAGGTCACGGGGATAAGAACACGAAGGTCAAGGAATCAGAACCTTGGGTTGTAGCCCTGAGGGTTGTACTCAGTAGCTCCGATCCCAAACAGAAGCCGAAGGTCAGCCAGTGTCAGCTTGTTATTCGACACACTGTTCCTGTTCAAATCAAAGCATCATTACATAATTATTTACTATAAGATTAGTTGTTTATTTCATACAACATTAAATAATTTATTTAATTATTTACTAAAATATTCTTTCATTATTCATTTATTTACTAAAATAATATTTTATTTACTAAAATATTCTATCATTTATTTCTGTTCTTCAGCTTTAAAACGAGTACATTGACCCATCAACCCCATCAACATCAGTGAGAATGTCAGACAGTGAGGGAGATTCTGGTCACCAGCCCTCATGTGCCAAGCCTAAGAAAGTGAAGTCGCTAATACTTTATAACCATGGCTGCCTCTTGGGGTTAGTTTAAGGGACTGCTCTTTTTCTTGCTAATGAGAACTTTTACTGGTGTAACATAATATGTAGGTAACATAAGAGTGCAATTAACATGCTAGATGTCAGATTTGAATACGAGGCAAAACAGACAGATGCCTATACACTTGGACCTTGCTCAACAATCAGAAATACTTACCCGGAAAGGATGTTGTTTGCTAGCGCTGTCTTGCTGTTCTGAAGCTGGATAATTTTTTCTTCGATTGTGTCTTTACAGATAAACCTATGAATGAAGCAATCTCTTTTTTGGCCCACCCTGTATATGCGATCACAGGCCTGCAGTTCCAAAGCAGGATTCCAGTGCATATCAATAAGGAAGAGATGGTTACCACCAATAAGATTCAGACCGACACCACCTGCCCGTAACGAAACGAGCATCACCTAAAAAAAGGAAATATTTTATATTTTTGTATATACCTATTGTAAATTCAACAACTCTATTCATTTTTCAGTTTTGAACTTAGTTAAAACGTTAAACCAAGTAGTTTAATCTAATCTAATCAGAAGACTTCTGTAGCACTATCAGTATAATTCATAAGACATCAATTGAGTAACTTCACATGAAACTGCAGTTAAAAATATTCTGTTGGAGAAGCCTTGTTGAAGTCTGATAGGCCAGGGAAACCAGAAATCAGCCTAAGGTGGGTAAGCAAGTTGAATATGAGCATTATAAAAATAATTATAATAATAATTAGCAACTTCTAATGCACTGGTGTCTAATGCACAAGGCATCAGCTGATGGCACACCAAAGCCAAGCCACAATCAGTTCAATATCCAGGTCAGTCCACAAGACAGAGAGGCAGCCTACAGTGGATAAGCAATTTGAAAAAGGTAAGTTTTTAGTTGAGAAATATTGGCCTTAGACAGATATAAGAGCATTGCCAGATACAATACCCTCAAACCCTTACGAAGCTCTTTAATTTCCTCCATACTCTTCATTTTTTGCAATTTTATCCGTATGCTGGCCACGTGGATAAATAGATTGACAGGACTCCCTTCCCTGCACAGGCCTTAGCTCAATTCTTAATTCGGACAGTCCCTGGCTTCAAGCTTCACCTCCAATCAAAGTTGGTGGTTTGGGTATTTGTTGGGCTGCCTCGCTTGCACTTCCCGCCTTCTTGGCTTCAGCTGCAGCCACCCAGTCATTCCAATCCTCCATGCTTAAGGACATGGTTACTGCTGAAATACAGTATGTGTTTACCATTGTATGCTTGTCCAATTACAAGCAAAAAGTCTCAATTAAAACCAGACACAGCAGTCTTGTCTATAAACAATTGTACTGGGATAAGCCACTGATCAAAGGGGTAATATTCAATCTGCTGAGTACTTTGCTTTCTGAATTTGGTGCCATCTATAGCGCTGGTTTGGTTTTCATCATGGAATGGGACAAAGCCTCATTAATGTCTTTGGAGATGTAAAAGAGACCGCACATCTTATTCAACGCCTGGCATTCAGCGCTTCAATGCAGCTGCATTCCGCAGTACCTTCCAAATATCAGAACACGATGAGTAGTTGCAGTTCCAGATAGGAATTACACGTACCTTGCGAAAAAATAAAACAAAATAAAAATTTTAAAAAATTATTATAGTAATAATGTCAGTAATAGTGGCAAATATACTTCTGGGCCGGCTGGATCGGAGTTGAATGTGTCGACCAAGTCCGACCGTTGCTTTACTGCGACCGATCCCTTTATTGTGCAGCAACGGAATCCTGCTTTCTTTAGATGAAACTCAACAATTTCCAGCATCTTTGTCCACTGTGACACTACAACACTACAACCATGGCAGAATGCCACACACTATGTAAAATCTACGATCGACCCTACAAACCTTACACCAGTCACAGCAACCGACCAATTACAAATAACTGGGAGCTAAATACAGTACAGACCCATTAACAACCAGCCGGTTGGACAGGAATCTGCTTAATACGCGGTTGTACCACGCGTCTCAATGCTACTTACCGTATTTAACACGAGATGCTGTAACACACGGAACAGGAACTTGCCGTGTAGTGCTACACAGTTAGCTCAATAGAAGTCTGCAGCAAACTGCACTATAAGTCCGTTGCAACAAAGATAAAATATGATGCCGGGATCCATGTTTGCGACTGCAATGCACCACAACTTGCATTATACTCTTTCCAAAGTCTAAAATTAAACTGCGCTCCATTAACACGCAGTCGACATGGCGCTGACATGGACGTATGTCCATGTGTTAATGGGTCTGTGCTGTCCAGAGTCACTGAGAAGTGAAAACTTGCCATGGGTCTTAGTTACCTCTTAATTGGGTTTTGTCGTGAGGATTGTTTACGAATAGCTTCCAGTTCACTCAGAAGCATTGTCACCTGCAAAAGAAAAAAGAAATCAATCAATCAGTCAGCGTATCGATCAAACAATACAAAACAATCAATCAGAGCAATATATCAATCTAAGAGCAATTGATCAAGAATTTAATGAAGCAATTAATCAATCAATAAACTCATTAATCAACCAACCATCTGACCGACCAACCAACAAATCAATCAATCAATCCAACAATCATCTTGGCACTTTCCAGAGTCCACATTTCCAGTTGATTCATACCAACAGATCCACGATGCCCTGCCACTACATGGCAGTGCTACATAATTCAATGTAAGCCAACTGGCCAATACCTTGGTGCTTGTCGAGTCTATGTTAAGCACCGATGAAAGGTTGCCGACCTCGACGTCTTCGACCCCTGGAGCCTCAGACAATGCCATGTTGTTCATCTGTTCCGCGAGGTCCAGTTCCATTCCATCCGACTGGAGATCATCCATCTCCAGGGCCTAAAAATATGAAAAAATTTGCTTTTCACCAGTGAAAATGTCCAGGTCACCACCAAAAAATGTAGGAATCGTCACTAAAAAATATTGGGTTACCAATAAAAAATGTTGGGTTTTACCACAAGAAAAAATGTGGGGTAAACATAAAATATGTTAAGGCACAACCAAAAACGTCATGTTCACCAGTGAGAAACGCTGGGGTCACCATCAAAATAATGCACATGTAGCTTTCTCTTAAGGGTGCTATATAAGTTACATTGAAGTAGGCATTTAAACAGTCCCAGTTCTTACATTCTTCAACAGGAACACGTGGCTACAGCACTGACGAAGCCGTAGCAGATTTATGAGGATTTGACCGCCCCCAGGTGGCGTTGCTCGGGCTGACGATGACCCGGTTTTGTAATGACCGGACGTCTGTTGCTGATGAAAGTGGTCATCTTTTGACCACGGGTTCGGAGGTTTTGAGAGGTCAGTAGATTCAGTCTCTTTACCAAGCAGTTTGTTTTCCTGACGCTGAAGATATTCTTGCATCACTGCCCTACGAAGATAATTTGCAACTTAATGAGGAAGACTATTATCTATATAATAATATGTTCCAGGCGCTGTTAACATGAGTATCAAGTCGAATTTTTTTCTTTTTGAGATTTTAATTGATGAAATTTGCTTTTATTTCTGTTTAAATTGAGTTATTCCAAGTAGTTCTGGAGATACTGTCAATTGAATATCATAACCTTCAAATTGATAATTTCAAGAAAAATGAGATCATCAGTCGCACACATTATCTTCTTAGCCATCAGTATTTATAATGCATCTATTCAATAAAATTTGGCAAAAATCTTGGGAACAGCATAAATAAGCCACACAAATACGAGCAGCCTACACCAACATTTGAACAGTTACATAAGTTTGAAGTATACTATAAATTTAAATAAATCACTAACAATACAAAACGATAACATATTTCACATTCCACCTCAGCTGTCAGATTTCATTTCATAGACTGACATTGAGGTGTCCTACAGAATAACTGCTTTTGTCATGCGATGTATTACTAAGCTGACATGTACTTGTATCAATTCTGACCTTAATTCATCTGACCTTAATTCAAAACACTTAAATAAAGTATTCTCATCCACTAGAGCCTGTTTTTTATTTTGTTTCAGCTGCATATTTTTTCAGCTGCATATTTAAAATGGGCAGACAATGACCTTTCAAACAAAGATGTATAATAATAGTCTGCTATTCAGCAGATGGTGAGATGATGGTGGAAACTCGACCAAAAAATAGGATTCTTAATCTCGGTTGATCATGATTAACTCTTCAAAGTCATAAAATTCAAGCACTTAAAAGTGCAAAAATGTCTGATTATATGTAAACATAGATTAGCATATATTTGAAAAAATATGTCAAAAAGTCATTATGTGTGATTTAATCAAATCTAACACACCATTTAGACCCGTTTCTGGAAAATTATGTGGTGCAACTTCAGACACATTTTGTCCGTGATGCACAAGATTTGACACATACACAAGTATGTACATGGTCCAGCAGTGGCAATGCAATGTCTGGTGACTAGTGCAAGAACATTTTTGGCAATTGCTTTCATGGTGCATAGCTAACAAGATACGTAGAGTAAAGGAGGGTTAGGGAATAGGAAGGGAAAGAGGAACAGGAAGGAGAGGGCAAGGGCGATGAAGGAAGAAACAGGATTTTCCCCAGGAGGGACATTTTGCCAAACAAGCATGCAGGTACTATGTGTGCAAGATAGGGTAGTTCAACAGGTAAAGACCCTGGGGCAACTTGCTACTCCAGACCACAGTATTACAAAACTTTATTACAGTTATAACATTACCATACAGATTATAAAATATACATGATTGTTATTAATACTGCTATTCATCACTCATTTGTTCATAAAGAAAATATTGTAAATGTAATGTAATGTAATCAAAAAAAGACAGAGAAAGGAACTCAAATAAATAAAAACTACCATAACATTATATTACAATTATGCTATAATAGAGACTAAAATGTAGTCATGACTATTACCATAATACTGATTATTACTCTTGTTCATTAAGACAGTTATTAATAATAACTAATATAACACATTATTATTATGCTGTAATAGAGACCGTAAAATCTAAGCATGACTGCAACATAACCATGATCATAACAGACCTCGACTGCTTGTAGATGTGATCGTAAAGCTGTCGTTCTTGGTTCGTGAGGTGGAGTTCATGTGCCTGAATGTGCTTCTTAGGAAGCTCAACCAGCTGTTGACCAGTCAAGGAACACGTCTGGTCCTTGGTTCGTCGCAACAGCAATGTCTTAATCAGCGTGTTCAGCCGCTGAGTTCCTTTCTCTGTCTTATTGTCGACCTGTCGTTTCCAAAGCTTGTATTCGTCAAAAGGAGAACATCTCAGAAACCTAAAAGAAGTATTTTAACAAAATGCTGAAATGGAAATTCAGCCAACTTTGAAAGGGCTAAAGATTCTATAAGCTACAGGCTTCTACTCTGGACTAACTACCTGAGCAGAGAGTACATATCGAGGAGGTCATTGTGGATCGGTGTGCCGGTGAGTGCCCAGCGACTGATGGAGCGCAGTCGGGACACCGACATTGCTGTTAGACTTTTGTGGTTCTTGATGACATGCGCTTCATCGATGATGATCCGGTTCCAGATAATGCTTAGCAGGGAACCCGCTTCCGACATCTCGTCCAAATCGTAAAGCAAAAATAAAGAAGCAACACAATATAGTTTTTATTTCCAATAAGAGCAACAACAATCACAACAACAGCTAAAACAATAATAAAATAACAGTTAAAATAATAATTAAAATAAGTTAAAGTACTTAAAATAAGTTAAAATAGTAATTCAAATAACAGTTAAAACAGTACTAACTGCTAAATTTTTCAACAGAACCACATACCACTCCTAACCTATTTAACTAATTAACTCACAACCGAATATTTCATTCCTGAGGGATCATTCCTACCTCAGAAAACACATATTTACATAATTATTAAAATAATTTAAATAAGCTTAGTCAAGTTCAACTGATTCAGCTTAAGATTAAAATTATAAATAATAATGAAACTAATAATTAAACTAATAACTGACTAACAATTAGGTTAGCAGTTTCATGCAAATGTTTTTCTTTTAACTTGCAGGAAAGGTAAGAAAAACATTCCAAAGTTAGATCAAAAATTAGCAAAAAACTGCACTCATCTTGTCTGAGACTGGCATCTCATGCAAGTGCTTGTCTTTCTTTACTCCCTCTGGAACTCCAACTTCTCGGCTGACGATGTTGTATGTTGTGATGACAACATCAGCTGATGCCAGACTCCGGACGTTGGATTCTCGGTTGGCGCCATGGTAGACAATGGTGCGGAGGAGACCACGTCGGACACGTCTCTCGATTTCTTTCTGCCACTGGTGAACCAGAGATGCCGGACAGACGACCAGTGTTGCATTCGACTTCAGCACTTTCCTCTGGTCTTCCTTGTTCAGCCAGCTGGCCTTGGAAGAGTTGGCTGGATCACTGGTCATCCTTTGGGTTAGAATGAGGGAGATCATCGTCAAGGTCTTCCCAAGACCCATGTCATCTGCTAGTATTCCGCCCGGTGGATGTTGTTCTTCACGCCAGCTGAGCCAAGCAATTGCCTGCCGTTGGTGTCGCAACAGAGGCACAAGCAATCCATCTGGGTCACTGGCTTCATGTTCACTTGAAGGACATGTCTCAAACTGCCTTTAAAAGATAAATACACAACAAACATCAACATCCTTTAAATGATAAATATCAAACTACCTTCAAACATGACAAAATCAACCGTCTTTAAAGAAAAAATGCACAATAAACATAAAATTGCCTTTAAATGATAACACACAATAAGCATCATAGTAGTGTTTTAAAAGCTAAACGACCTTGACACTGTACAACCTACTTATGCAGTCTTTCGATGGCCTCAGATGTGACCTGACCCACTTGTTCCAGCCTGCTAGCTGTCATCCGACCTCCATACAGGTTGCCATGGCTCTGGGCTACAAAATAACAAAAGCCAAATCTGCTCCATAAAAATGAGTTGTATTAAAAGGAGACAATGGCCAAAAGAAAATCCATCGATACCATTTTAATTTTAGTTTAATTCAAAAAAATAAAATAATTATAATACTCGTTTCAGATATAACTACTGCTCTGTGGTTGCAGGACTAATGTTAGACCGTTTTCTTTCAGAATCAAGGGTCATGAATTATGAAATTCTATAGACCTTTTGTATCCACATCTCATGCTCAGTACACACATTTAAGTCTTCTTATAAAACATTTCTCACAGACAAATATTAATGATCCAGTATGTCTTGTATTCCTTCTACCACTTCATTGAAATATGAATTTTCCTAAACATGTGCAGAAACAGACTTCAACTAACAAGCTTCTCCTTGCAAATTGTCTTGTTCTCCTTTTCAGTTTTGCTTTGGTGGTAAAATGTGGTTTTCCCTTTAATTAATTTGTGTTATAACTTGTTACTCTGTTTGCTTGTCTCATTTGTGTAACTACTGCAATATGGTTTTGCATTTGATTCTAACCCAACATATGAAATAAAAATTAAATAAATAAATATAATCAAACACACAACAGCAAAAAACAAGCAAGATTCTTTTGACCATCTGAAATTCCTTCAACATTCTTCTAAGCTTCTGACCTTGTAGAAATTGTTATATTGCAGAATATTAAGACCTTGTATAATTCTAAATTCTGAATATGTATAACTTTGACCAATTTAAAATTTAAAATTCCTTTATTATTATTTCTGCATTTATTAAGCGCCACTATCTAATGACTAAGCATCAATCAATGGCGTTGAGCAATTGCAAGTGAGACTTGCTCAAGGTCTCTACACAGTAACTGCCTCAGAGGCTAGAACCTGTACTCTCATTTGAAGTTGAATGCTTAACTGATATGCTACCTCACTGAACCTGAATTATGACCTTGTAGAATTCCTTGGAGACTAGAAACTGTACTCTCCACTTTAAAAGTCGAGTGCTTACCTTATCGGCTACCTCACTGAACCTGAATTGTGACCTTGTAGAATTCTAATCTTGTAGAATACTAACCTTGTTGAATTATGACCCTGTATAACTGAATTCTGACCTTGCAGAATTCTGACTTTGTACCCTCATTTTCTGACCTACCCCAGTTTGACTAGAACTGCAGCTGGGTTTCTAGTCAACTGCCCCTCCACACCACCCTCTTGATTAGATTCAGTTCTTTGAGTCACTTACCGCCAAACATCTGCTGAAAAACATGACTAGAAGTTGGCAATTGTGTGTCTATGAGTTGCGTCTGTCGACCAGTACCCATTGCCTGAATATTCAGCTGCTTTGACAAGACGTCTCCAACAGGTCCTAGAAATGAAGCAGATCTTATTTAATCTAATCCAAATAAACTGAATTCAATGCAATCTACTCTAATGTGATGACTTACATGGTGCCATTTTTTTTTCCAATGCACAAGGCAAAATGAACAAGGTATCTAATCCAAACTCTTCCATTCTAGAGACTTCTATAACGCCATTATCATAACGCACAAAGCATCGATTGATAGTTGCTCTGAGTGAGACCATAATCAAAAATTGTAATCCATTGGAGAAGTCCAGTCAAATCCAGTAGGGCAAGAAGGTATGGTATGGTCAAAAAGGACAGCTTTGTCGGTAGGGTAAAATTCAAGAATCTGCTAAGTAAAAAAACAGAACTGCAACAGGATAAAATAATAGGACCGCCTGGGTCAGAAGCCTATCATGGTTTCCCTGGCCTTCAAGAGAAAAAGTTTGATGTACCAAATTCTTCGAATTGTTCTTTCCGTTCCTTGATAAGCAGTTCACACTGTGACATTTCTTTTTCCAACTGGTCAATGCGATCTTGAATTTTCTGCCCACCATCCGGTAGCCCACGAAGACGCTTAAACAACATCTGCAAAATCATGAAACACAACCAACCTTCTTGTAATGCAGAGCATGAATGTTCAATCCTTCCCTCAGATGGTCACTAATTACATTTAAAATTTTGTTTTGCTTAATTTTCTGTTTTATTTTGTATTAAATCAATTTTGCATTTTTCTTCCATTTAATTTAGACTATATCTTAAACCATAAGAAAAATTTGAAAGTAGGTCATATTTTGTGATAACAACATTTTAAAATATTTTCTATTTTTTGTACTTTTATTTAATTTCAGAATCAAAGGCCCTGAATTAAGGAATTTCGTAAATCCTTGCATCTGCACATCATGCTCAGTAAACACATTTAAATCTTCTTATAAAACATGGTTAAAATACATTTTAAAATAAAACATTTTAAATTTTTATTCAGTGTCAGTCAAAGGTCCTCAATTACTGAAATCTGTAGATCCTTGCACTTGTGCATCGTGCTCAGTACACACATTTAAGTCTACTTACAAAACATTTCTCACAGACATATTTTTAATAACACACTATGTCTTGAATTCCTTTACCAAAGTGAAATATGAATTTTCCTATACATGTGCAGAAATAGTTATTCGTCTTAGGATTTTGTCTAACGTAGTGTCCAAGCTGTATCTTCATATTTAAGAGCTTCTCAGTGGTGCTGAAGCATTGCTAACTAACAGGTGTAGCAATTTGTAGTTAGTTTAAGCTAAACACTAATTGAAAACAGCATGCATACATAAAAATGTGTTGTTTATATTAAAGCAATTTTTAATAATTTAAAAGCTTAACACTCACTGTGAAAACAAATACAGTACCCTACCTGGTATTCATCAATGGCTTTTACCAGCTCCTGCTTTTTTAACAGCAGCTCCGAATAACTTAGCAACTTGAGATGAGCGTATTTCTTGAAATCCTTTGCAAAGCCAGCATCTGACTCCTTCAGGACAACAACTGTCGATGGCCTTGCATCAGAACCCGCCACTATTTCCTCACCAGTTACCACTATAACTTCTGATGCTGATACTGAAGTTCCCGCAGCCATCTTGGGCCTCTGAATGTCAAATTCGCCAATGTTGGAATGTTCTCGAGATGCCTTGGACCGATCATGATCCTCGACTTCATTCTCATCCTCTGAAATCTTTTCTGTCGAGTCATAGTCATCATCATCACTGATTTCAATCACACTTGAATCTCGATAAGAGAATGAGTCATTGATTGGCTTTTGATTCTGATCATCTGCAAGTGGTTTGTTCAGAAATGCACTGGCCTTAACAAAATTGATCTTGTCCTTAGGCTTAGCACCAAGGCCATCCCTATCTTTCGAATGGTTATTGGAAGAGCCAAAAAAGAGCTTTGGATCCTGATTTTGTTTGTTGCTGTTTATCTGTTTAGTGCCTATGGATAAGCGTTCTAAAGACTCCACAGGAAGATCATAATCTGTTGATTTCTTCTTGGTTTGATTGTCAATAATTCGAGCCTCGTGCAAACTGTGAGGTTTCTCAGAGTCTTGATCTTTAATCGAATCTTGATCTGTCTTCGCAAACTGATCCTTCTCTTGATGCCTTGGTGACAGAGAACCACTTTTGGAAGCATGATCTTTCTTATCGTGCAGATCTCTCTTGGAATCTCTTTTGGTTATTCGATCTTTCTCAACTGTAGTCAAGTTGCTTTTGGTGGTTTGATGATCAAGCAGATATTTCTTGGAGTTACTTTTGGCCATTTGATCTTTCTCACCAGTCTTTAATTGACTGACTTCATCACTCGAAGAATCCACAGCCTTCTCCGCAGTGGAGTTCTCTTTTAAGGCCGATTCCTTGAGAGGAAGTTTATAAGAAATGTGGCCTTTGCTCGGTTTTTCCTTAACCTCAGATTCTGCTGTCTCAAGCAAAATGGAACTGGCCTTCTTAATCTGCAAAATTAAAGAATTCACTCAAACACAAAATACAGAAAGGTTCTGTGAAGTGTTCATTTATTTATTTAAAGCATTTATCATGCACGCAAAGTCATTAAATCTGAATCTGAGGCACAAAGTTCTGTTTTGCCAAGGTTGAGCTGGGAATACTTTTAAGTTCATATTATGAAGAGATGCTATACAAATTTACTCAAAGAATGAATGAATATTAAATGAATGTATGCACGAACAAAATGGACTCCAATATTCTCATTCATAGCAGTTATGGTTTGTTTCCTCTTCAGATCTACTCAGAGGCAATCAATCCCAGCCTAACCCTTCAAATAGGTAACAGATTTCAAGTTTTGACAGTTTGGTTTCATTAAAAAGATTATCTACACTCTGTATTTGCAAAGTTGAACCTTGTCAAAGGAGGATCCAGAGGACCTTGCAAACCCAAAACTTTGATGGGGAGGGCAGGGTAAATCTCTCAGTTTCAAACTTGAGTTTTGCTAAGTTGCATAACAAACATTTCTACAATGAAAAAACTTGTTGGCCTTTTCCTGCAGCTCTAAGGGTTCAAATCCAAGCCAAGACAAAAAGTGATTCCAAAAAATGCAATATTTTAGAAATCATGACCTTACCAAAGTGATATATCCACACCAGTTCATCTTGTTCTTTAAACCAAGTGGACAGCGATAGTATTTGCTAAACGAAAAACACAAATATATAGTAAAATAATTAATACATAGCCAAATTAGCAGCTTCACCTCTGCAGAATTGTGTAAGTAAATATTAGAAAAATGTAAATGAATTCGTTCATTTATTTATTTAAACCAGTACCCATAATAACAATATAAAAAATATCTTTGCCATGGCTTGCAAAAGGGACCCACAAATGCACAATGACTAATGAACAACTTAAAATAGTTTAACTGGACTGTAACATTTAAATCCTTTTTCAGCCAACAGAAAATACAACTGAAACATTAGTTCCATAAGAATATTATGAATATGTAAATGAATATAATGAATTCGTACATGAATACTATGAATATGAACATTTTATCCCAACTGCACATTTACCCATCACCTTACCTGAAACACGAAATATTGATACAGACCGTTTATAATTTACCATAAAGTTAAGACAGTGCCCACTAAATATTTGGCACTCTCTGTTCAAGAAAGAATTCTTCCAAGCACAGTATGGAATTCAGACAATGTCCCTATAAATTTAATGACAGCAGGGTACATTTTGCAGAAAGAAGGGAGAATTCTCTGTCCAGCTGATTCAGATTACTTCCTATTAAAGATATATTACCCCACATGTTTCAATATAGATCTTTCCTCACAGGCTTAGAATCCCCAATCAAGATACAGTTTCCCCAAAGATATTGCTTCTGCCCACAGATCTTCCTCTTCCACTGGTTCAAACTATCTCCCAAAGATACTTTCTCCAAACATTTTGCTCCAGCCCATACATCCCCCACCGCTGACAACTGCAAATTGCACCTGAAGTACATTAAATTGGTGTACTTAACTCACCGTCTTTCTTTGACAGATGAATGGTCAGCAATAGTCTGAAGGTCAACATACTGGTCACTATGAACCGGACAACGGACAGGCTGGACATCACTGACCAACAAAAAGAAAACCTTTCAAAACACCAACAAAAGTACACATATACCTTCTTACATACTTCATCACTTCATAAAACCGCCGCCACCGCCGCCGCCACCACCACCACCATTATTGAGACAACTTAAATGGCACCAAAAATCAAAAACTTGAGTTAAGTGTGCCCCACAAACAATATGTAAGAAAAATCAGACCAATCATGCAACTGTACACCTTACAGAACAAGAATGTTAATTCAGTTCTATTGTTGATATTATTACCTTATTATCTGAAAAAATATTATCCTTAAACCAACATTATACAGGACAATTTAACCTAAAATAAAAATTAAAATGGATGTTGCTAAATTTTGCAACCTTGCTTTCTGAGAAAACGAACATGGATCACCCAGTTCTGGGCAAATGAAGAAGCTCTTCAGATGCGTTGGTCCCTCTCTCATCCCAGTCTTCACCATACACAGCTGTTCTGCTCAGAAAAACAAGGCAGATTATTTACTAAGTAATTATAAATTAAATAATGAATAAATGACACATGATGACACATGTTATATAACACTGCTTTATTCAACTATTAAGTGGTTGATTATCTGCTATATATTTATTTGTGGTTGGTTAATCAAATACCTGTTGCAGAGCTGATTGTCTTGAAATTAATCTAGCGCCTTTTAGGTAGTGCACACAGGCCTACTGCATTAATTACTTCTTTGCTAAACTTGCAGCAATTTACTAAAACATTTACAGTTCCATTTTCTAGAACAAAATTTTACCCTACAAACTGCGACACAAAGTTATTCCCATTTGTAATTGTAAACGAACATTTATAAATCGCCACTTAGAAAACAGTGGCGCTCCCGACTTGAACAAACAAAAAGGATTTCAGGCGTTTGCGAGACTGGGTAGAGAGAGACTAAGTAACTGAAGCCGCAGGTCAAGAGGAAGGGAGTTCCAGCTGGAAGGGCCAACAAAGGCAAAGCTCCTGGACTGAGCAGTCGTAGTGCGGACGCGAGGGACTACCAAGAGACCACAGGTAGCTGAGCGAAGGGAGGCATGGGCAGGCAACGAGGAAACCGGAATACAAAAAGAAGTTAAGTAGGACGGAGCAGAGCCTAGAAGGCAGTTGCGCATAAGGATAAGAATCTTAAACTGGATGTGTTGACTGACAGGAAGCCAATGAAGTGAGTCACGAATAAAAGTAGATATATGGGCAGACTTTGGAAGACCACCAATAAGGCGTGAAGCAAACATACAGTATCGGGGACCACTCCATTCTGGGCATTGCTTTGACCAACAGTATGAATCTCTCCCTGCTAAACACTATTTGCAAATATCGCATAAGCAATATTCAATATTTACAGTCGAAAAGTTATCCATAGTCACATGAAATGCATTCCGCACCAGCAGCCATATAATCTGGTAAAGGAGTCATCAAGATAGAGCGGATACCTTTAAAGATGTTCCAAATGCAGGTAAAATATCCGTGCTAAAGGATAGTTTCATCGAGGGTGCAAAAATTTCTCCAAGAAGTTCTTGTACATTTTGTTTTACAGGGCTATGAAAATGCCAATGCATGCAATGGTTCAACATTTGGACATTTCGCTAAATACCTGGGAGGGTTAAGACCAATTTTTAGAGACATTTGCTAATTGAAACTATTACACAATCCAGTTCAGCTCGGTGGACAGGGTCAAGTAGTTCAAACAGATGAGTCCTTACTGGTTAGATCCAAGTATTCTCATGGCTGGAATTTAGCACATCAAGACAGAAGGATCTTTGGCGATACTATGTGTTTGCCTCTTGTTTCTGTAATAATTGTCAGTTAACAGGGAGAACTGGCCGATTGCAATCTCCCTATTTAAAAACAATGTAGCCGCCACAGATTGCGAGAGAAATTAGAGTGCTGCCACATACGGAACACACTCCCATTTAATAAATGAGTCACCCAGAACAACATGCACAGCACAACAAACAAATATTTGTATGTGCAGCGCATTAAACTATATTCGTGAGTGTCAAATTGCATTTCCGTCCTTTTCACAAGGAACTGCTGCGATGGTGAGGTTGTATCACTTCTTTTTTGTTGTGTTTTTGAAAAGCTCCTTGTAACATTTAATAATAAGACGATTTATAGAGCGCTGTAGTACGGCCAAGGCCAAAAAAGGGCACTGTACATGGACATTTATTCACTGACTGCAGCCATATGTGGCACAATTTGCATTATATTTGTGCCAAGCAAGAACTTTTTCACAAACATTTTTATCTGCATTACAGAAACTTACCCAATTTCTTGATTTATTGATACTTTTGTTACTCTGATTTCTTTCACCAAAAAAAGTATTTTTTTATAAATTTTTTGTTAGTCTGTTGTTTATGGATGTTTACTGCAGATGACTCATTTACTTATTAACTGGTAGTGCACCAGATATGCTCTATTTCTCTCACAGTCTGCGGTGGCCATAATGTTTTTAACTCGGGTGATCGCAAGCAAATGATTCTACATGTTTACCTAATTGTCCTATACAGCAAACCTAAGCACCAACTTCTGAAACTATACAATTAAGACAGTTACTACATACAAGTATCATTTGTTCTTTTGACATAATTGTATTCGGCATGTGATGTAATCGCAAGCTCGCGATTTCTATAGCACCCAAAGAAAGCTAAATCGCTGGAACCAGCTTATTCACAGGCGCTCAGTCGAAACAAAATCGATCTATGGACTGAAAGGGTTTCAGCTCCAGGTCAGGCAGGCAGTCAGACGGCTATGGCGGCTGGTGTCTGGAATTGAACCGGAGTGAGATAGGGGGAAGATGAAGAATCAGGATAGGATTTGAGGAAGAGGAGTGTACACGGGTTTCCGCTCCATACATGTAAATGTACACGCTTTTCTATAGCGACCACATGGCCTTGACCCTGCTTATATTTCAATGAATTTATCGGGTGAGACCCTTCACCACCGCTGCCCGTTCGAATGGGCGCCACGCTACTTAAGGTCCCCGTTTACAGTCGACGCTAGCTCCATGCGCAGATTTAGTCTTAAAGTCTAAGAAAACACATCTTAAATATTTTTCCTAACTGTGCTTGTCGCATTTTGGTCCTGTTTCCGTCCAATCCATTTCTAAATAATGTCACTATTTAAACCAGAAACGAAACGAAAACCCAAAAGCCCTAACGAATTTTAAATTTTGCATTGCTATCAAAATTTAAGTTGCTTCGAAAACATATAGCGCATTTCTTTCATGTTAGAGCAAGAGTACATTGCAAGTTTTTAAAATACTACAATGTTATAATTTGTCAGTGTAGTTTAAATAAACTAGTTTATTCACTAGCAAATAGTTTTAAAATTTAATAAGAGCAATTTATATAAAATGGCATGCAATGAAACGAAAAATTCAATAATAAGTATGATGATGATGATGATGATGATGATGATGATGATGATGATGATGATGATGATGATGATGATGATGATGATGATGAGAGCACTTCCAAATCGTCAATATTTTAATGCTAAGCATCAGTCGTTGGTCGCCACTTAGCAAAATCGTTGTGCAAGCCAAATTCCATGGTGAATCCGGTCGAAAATGGTCTAATCACTACCATTGGTAAATCACTGCAAGTTTAGCGAAGAAGTAATATAATGCAGTAAACCCGATAAGCTGATAACCCGATAATTTGATAGGCCTACCGTTGGAAGTGAGCCAGCCCCTAGTGTGTGGTCGGAAAGGCGTCCCGAGGCTTGATGGTGTGGAAAGAGAAACTGGTCAGTGGGCCTCCGAGGGAGCCTCATCCGAAACATCCACTGTCTGGTCAATAGATTAGCTACCTGATCCTATTTCAGGGTTTGGGCGGACCCTATTATGAGTCGCGAGACGAACTTGTTTCCGACAGCGGGAAAAAAGGGATAGTGCAAAACGCGGGGAATGGCATGATAGCACTCGTTCTCAACTTAAAACTAGCCTCTTTCAAATTGCTAATCCACCATAGGCTACTTCTCTGTCTTGTAGACTGGCCTTCTGGATATTGGCCTGCTTGTGGCTTGGTTTTGGTGTGCCATCGGTTGACGCCTTGTGCATTAGACATTTGCGCACTTGAAGTTACTAATTATTATTAGCATTATTGTAGCACCCAGCGCGAGTCTGCTCTGGAGTGCTTTTTCGGCAAACGGTCTGATTCCCTGCGTAGCGAGAAGCGAATGAACAGGTGTGTAGGCCTACAAGACGATGTGTAACGCTAGAAAATTTACCCCGCCGGTGCCGCGATAAAAAACTAGTCTGTCAAAGTAACAAAGAATCAAAACGGAACTGGTCGGTTCACTCCCGGACAAGTCACAACTGAAACATCCACTGACTGGATCCGAGACTGATTCAAGTTCAGATTTCAGGATTTGGGGCCACTCTGTTGGGAGACGAACTGATTCTGGACAGCGAGAAGATAAACAGGTTGGGAAGCGCAGATCACCAGCTTATTCACGAGCGCTGCGTCAAGTCAGTGGGGTTTTCCAAGAACCAAGTCCAGTTGCCAGAAGACCAGAGCGAGAAGGGGAAAGGAGCTGTTAGGGTGGGTTGTGTTTACAGTAAGATAGAGTAATATAGGGTAAGGTAAAGTAAGATAAGGTAAGATAAATGGTAGTCCATTAAGGACGTCTGCAGAGGGGGAGGAGGGTCACCAAATGCAGAAAATGGATGGTGTTATGTCCAGTGGGACGTCTGCATCTAAATTTGTAAGTATAGTTATTTCAGTGCAGCACAAGCCTTAAATATCAACTTCAATCAGACAGCAAACATTCTGTACTGCGTTGGATCTAATTAGTCCCTTGGCAGGAGCCAGCAGGATTGAATTACCCGTAGTTCAGTTTGCTCAGATAGATCAACTGGGTAGCCTAATCTAGGGCTTAGTACTCCTGTGGAGTGCAGACGTCCGCAAAGGGTTGGGGAGGGCAATGCCACATGCGTACAATTGCAGACAAGAGGAGGGTGGGATCCAGAGTAGGTCATTTCTTGTACACATCCTTCATGGGTGACCCTAAACATATGTTAGCTTCACCTTTTCCCCATTTTTGAGAGACACTGATGACCTCTGTTTGGTTTTCTGACATGTGCCCAAAACTGTTTAATTTTGAACCAAGGTTTCTAGAGCTAAGAAAACTCATGAAAGTAACTGCAGTGATTACTCCACCGAATTGCAGATTTAATAAGGTATTTCATATTTAAATCAAGTATTAATTTCAGACATTTGACTTTAAAATGAACTACTGAAAATTCGGCACAAATTACGTGTGAAACAGATTTTAAACAATAAATCATACGAGTCCAAAAACACTGCAGATTTTGCAGCTCAATTAACTTCCTATGGCAAAATAAAATGAAAAACCTACTGCAAATAATTATAGAGAAAACCATTAAAAATCTCAAGTACCACTGAATTCAGCATTAAAACAGGTAGGCCATCATCGATCGAATTCAACATTAAGCATGTGCCACCACTGAATTCGCCTTTAGCAGAACATGCTACCATCGAATTTACCACGAAAACAACAGGCTACCATCAAATTCAAAACTAAGCACATCACCATTGAATTTAACATTAACTGAAAATTACTGTCAACTCCTATACAATATTTACAGGTGGCACAATTTCTAAACAATCTTCAACATCATACTCACTTGAGTACAGTTACTACAAAATTACAAATTTCATATAACATGACTTAGAATAAGTTTATATCAAAATTTAATTAACAAAGCTCTATGGTTGAAAATGCTACACTGAAATAACAGCTGTAATAATAGCATAAAAATGATAACATGTTTCAAAGGACTATGTTGAAACAACTCTAGTAACAGTAGTAATAGCAGTTGTAGTAGAGTAGGAGTAGTATTAACTAGTTATTAGCAAAAATAATAAATAAAACTAAATAATACTCATAATAAAAACAATCACCATCATCTGAAAAACCCATAAGGTAAAGCAAAGTATGGTAAAGTAGCCGCTCATTTCTTACATCCTGCCAACATCAATCCTCCAAGGAATGGTCCTGGAGGTTGATGGATCTTCTGGCTGAAGTACAAACACAACAACATTCCAACAATGGACAACCTTCCTTACAGGTTACATGATTTGACAACGAGTTATAAATTTCAGAAGGTGCACCAGGATTCAAACCCCAATGCAACCATGAAAGAAAAACAGCAATCAACTGTTTTATTTTCTTTTTAGCAAAAACTTAAACTACAAGCACCAAATGAAACCAAAAAAATAAAAATCCTCCACAGAAACTCACTGAAAACTAAAGCAACAGAAACCAGCGAAAAAGTGACTGATTTCTTCTGTGCTAAATCGCACAAATCATTGCAATTAAACAAGATTAGATGAGATTAAAGTACACATCACCAGTTAGTGGACAGTCACATATACTCTGCAAAGCCTTGAAATTTTGCACATAAGCAGGCAAGCCACTTTTTACTTGCATGGGACAAAGTATACAAAACATGGCCACATTTTACTCAGAAACATTTAAAGCCATGCATTGTAATTTACAAAGCATCTAATTTACAGTTTCCTACAACAGGTCATAATGCAGTTTACAGTAAGTGAGAATTTACTGAAGTTCTTAATAAGTTAATCTACGAAAGTTAAGTTCAATGAAATCAACACCAAAGATATAAATGGAAAATACTCAGCCATTCTTTGTATAGGTCAGCTAATTAGATCAGTCAACTGGGTCAGTCATTTAGGTCAGTCAGCAGTGGTCAGATGATTAAGCCACTCAGTCTAATCATTGGTCAAAGATCTGGTCAGAAGATCTGGTCAGTCAGATCAAATAATCAGATTCAATGACCTGGTCATGTCAGCTGGGTCAGAAGGTGTGGAGCGTCGATCATGTTGAGATAATCACTCTCAATTGAAGGCTTCTTCATCACTGTCATATTTGGCGCGGGTCGCTCTACTGGATGTCAGTGAGGTTTCCTCTCTGTACATTAAAACATGCGAATTTAATGTAAGGAAATGTAATGTAATGGAATCTAATGTACTGATGGCAAAAGAATGTAATGAACTGTTAAAGAATGTATTAAACAGACATGTAATGTAAATTAAAGTAGTAATGGAATGCAAAATAATGAGAATGAATTTTAAGTAATGTGAAGCAAAGTAATGTGAAGGAATGTCAAGTAATGTGGAGGAATGTAATGTTAATGAATTTAAGGTAATCAGGATTAGTCTAATACAGTGCTTCCCAACCTGTGTGCCGCGGCACACTAGTGTGCCGCAAGCGCAGTAGAAGTGTGCCATGGCCGATGCGGAAATCAAAAGTTTTAAATGACAATAATATCACTCGATCAGACTACAAGCGCTGTCCCAGAATGATAAATTAGTCAAGTACAATAACTTCTGTTGTTTACTCCTTGCGTGTAAACGATTTGCACTCCTGAATCTACAGATGTAAGCGGAAAATCACAGGTAATGGCTTTCGTAAGGTTTTCAAATGGTACAGAAATGTTGGAGCAATTTTTGTTTTGCAAGGAACTGATTGAAACAAAAGGGGAAGAAATCTTCAACTGCGTGTCAGTGTTTTTCAGCCAGAACGGTTTCTTGTGGGAATGGTGTGTTGCTGTGTGCATGGATGGTGTTCCGTCTATGACCGGAGATGTGCGTGGTTTTGTAACTCTTGCAAAACGCGAAAATCCAAACATAATCACACAAACAAACAAAACATTGTAGCTAAGTGGATAAATAAATGTTGCTTTATCTAAAATGAATAAGTGCATATACAATATACAGTATATATATATATATATATATATACATATAATGGAGTGTGCCGTCTGGTGAATATTTTTTAGGAAGGGTGCCATGGTTGAAAAAAGGTTGGGAAGCACTGGTCTAATAGAACAGGAATAGAAACTTTGGATAAGCCTTGGTGATAATCAATAAGATTTGCGATAATTGATAACATTTGTGATAATTGATAATATTTCTAACCCGTAGACAACTTCGTCTTCTGAATCATTCAACATCGAGAGAGCGGGATTGTCTTTGAAGTGGGACTCTAAACAAAGTTCAAATGATCTGATAAAAATCCAATAGTAAACTCTTCCCTATGCAATTTAACCTGTACTGTAGATGCAAGGGCACGAAAAATATTGCTTTCTGACCGATTAATGCATCAAAGTATTAGCACAAAAAATCATCAGTGACCATCATTACTGTAATTAGTGATCATCATTACTCTGATAATAGTTTTAAAATTATCTTTATTATTGGCATAATTATCATCATGTCAATTTATATACCGGCATTAATGCATATAACAAAAAATTTAATAATTCGTACTGTGTTGCATTGCATATATAATAGCATTGCATTTCTGCATTATTCCTTCAAATTTCTACATTTTTATATTGCATTGTATTGCACATATCATTGTATTGCACTTTCTGCATTGTATCCATGAAAAATTCAATTTTGTTCCAGACTGTATTGCATGTATCATCCCACTGCACTTTTCAGCATTTTTTCAAAGAAAACTTCAATTTTCTTTATTGTACTGTCTTGCTGGTATAATTAAAATGCATTTTTCCCTTACTCAAAAATTCAATTTTCCATAATGTGCTGTATTGCACACATCACTGTATTGCAATATAGTTTCTCAAACGCACCATAGACGGCGTTTTTCGATGGCGAATACACAAAAGCCATTGTGAAGAGATAGAGGTTGACCAATCCGTAGAAGGCAACGAATTCAGCCGAGTTGTGCAGATGACCCGAGCTATTGGACATGAATTCGCTGTCGAATGCATTCACGCCAAATCTCAGAACGGTCAGAGTCACGGTTACAATGAGAACGAAGACAAGGAGGAGGGTTGTAAACTTAAGTCTCAGATCTAAACAAGAATTAATTAACTGTCAAAGTTTATTTAATTAATAACATACTATAATTAACAGAATTACCTGTTAACACAGAGACATAAAGTTAATTACTAACATATTTGATGCTGCATATGAAAGGAGACCACTACATGGGATTTATTTATTGAGATACAGGCCTCTGAACATAGTCACCCATCAAAATATTAAAACTGGGTTTCACTGGCATTTGCTAGAGTATGCCTCCATCTATCAATCTAGTACAACTCTTTATGAAAATAGAACATTGTGAGTATAACATTGCAAGCCGTATAACTTCCAACAAATGGATTTGCTGTTGGCTTCCCTAACTTTAAATGAGTTTAACCGAAAACTGAATCTTTCAGGTACAGTATGTTCTAAATTCTACATAAAATGACACAATACTTCCATTTTTCAACATTATACACAATTATTTTCAGATATTTGTGCTGATCATAGTGGCATGAATAACTCAATACCCACCACGTGCTGCCTTTTCACAGGCAGCATCACATATGATTCATAATCTTCATTTTAAGTAGTACTACTAATCATAATTATCATAATTATTGTCATTGCCTTTATTATTTTTATTGTTAATAAAAAATTATCATTAATTTTTAGTCTCAAAGCCACTTTTTTAAAAAGCGTTTTAAGAATCTTTTCTGAAACTTCACCTTTATGATTCTTAAACCTTTGCCCTTATATTTTTCAAATATTGTGATCACATAATTAAAAAAAATTAAATTACTTACAAAATACAAATGGTGAAAAATCTCATTTGGAGTTAAACATTGCATAAATCTGAGATATGGACTATCAGAAAGACAGAAATTGGAAGCACTGAAGCGTTTGAAATGCGTATATGGAGGAAACTAGCTGGAATCAGCTGGGAACATGATAAGACAAAGTAGGAGATGCTGCACTTGGTGAAAAAATGACAGGACACTGGTGAATACAACACAAAGGTGACAAATGAACTCGATCGGTCACATAATTCATGGGAATTCTCTTCTGACTGTGACAGTGTTTGAAGGAAGGGTTAAGGGGAAAAAAGCTGCAGGAAGGCCAAGAACTATGCACTTAGATTTGATGACGGATAAAGGAATAGATGGGGCTACAAAGAAGTTTGTAACGAAATGGCACATAACAGACAAGAGTGGCATTGTTGAATTCCTGGACCTGCAAGACTGTAGACTCTGAAGAAGACGTCAGAATATATAAAAAGATTTACACCAAATCATCGACTATAAAAACAACATGAAAAAATGAACAGACCAAAGTAGGGCATGGATCTAAGTTCAGAGTAGGCACGGACAATCAGATACACCAGCAGGAGCAGGTAGAGACTGCCGAGGACTATGATTAAGACCTTCACGCCCTATAACGAGAAATCACAAACCAAACACAAGTAACTAATTAATCAATCAATTCTGACATGTCAAATTACATTACAGATGGTTATTATCGGTAGCAAGGTGCTATCAGCAATACCATGGAGTTACCAGCAGTACCATGCTGTTCTCAGCAGTAGCATTGTCTTATCAGCTGAAGATTCAGCTATGTATCGTCTGTGCCTACATACATATATATGCACATAGGTATGTATCAAAACACTTACAGCACCTTTTAAATACCTCTCACAAATTCTGCAGTACCATAATCTTTACCAGCATTGCTTTTCATTCCTTAAGATCATGATTCCCACAGTACTTTTTATCCATTATCAACCAAATCCAGATAATACAGATCCTAATCATACAGATAATGATCCTAAACCACCTGATCATCACTAACTGCTTTACATAACTTCCAGCCAACCAGTTTCACAGTTTACCAGAAAGCTTGCAGAATCAAGCTGATAGTTGTATGTTGGATCTCCCAGTGCCTTGAAACTCTGCCAAGAAGCCAGCGTCACGACCGAAATCCAGATCAGACCAACGATGAGCAACTTTGGAAGGTAGAAGGTAGCGATCTTACGCTTATTCTGCAAACAGCCCAAAGTACCATGACTTCAGATCAAATCTAATCTAGTTACTTTTATCGCACAATTATCATAATAAACAAGTCATTTATTAATCAGTCATTGCTTCAAGTTAAATCATAGTCAAAATCATAATCCGTTGGAAAGGCCCAATCAAAATGTGATAAAGATATGCAAATGGTATGGCAATTGCTAGTTGACTATGCATTACATCACATTAAATCCTGTCTTCAGAGAGTCTAAATTTTCAAGTATCTCAATAATAGAAGCATCAAACTAAAAGTGAAACTGGTAGACATTTGAAATCAAAAGTGAAAAAGAAAGAAACCAAGTAAGAACTAGAATTAAACTGAAACTGAGACTGAAACTGAATAAGGAAGAAAATGAAGCTGAAACCAAGCAAGTAAACAAAAATGAAACTGAAACTGACACTTGACAGGTAAATGAAAGCAAAACTGAAACCGAAGTCGAACCTGTCGGATGCCATGATACAAGCAAAGCCAGAACAACATCAGGGTCACTATGAATGTTGTTTGGAAGATCACATCAAACATTCCCGGAATCCAGCTGTTGATCAGAAAGACAAGAGGAAAAATTGGATCTATAATTGAAAAACAAGGATCCATTGTAAGCACAATCAAAATCTGAATCACTTGCAATCCAGAATAAGTAATAACAAAATGAATAAAACATGATTCAATTGAACAACATTAAGTAAATTGTAAGTATTAAGTAATAATGAACAGAACATGTAGTTACATTTTAAATCATTAAATCAGTCAAGGACTGATGCCCAGCAAGATGAGATTAGATGACATTTGATAAAATTAGATGAGATCAGACTAGACTGGATTAGATAAGATTAGACTGTATGAGACTAGATTAAACTGGATTATTTTAGATTACCTAGGGTAGATAAGATTACATACTGTTGTAGAGCAAAAGAAGTGGCAGAAGAATTGTCATCCATTTCTGTTCAATCGACCAGTTGTGCAGTGAAAACTTCCGCAGCGAATGAGCAAAGATGCACTGCGAAAACATGAACGTGCAAAACATCAACCAAACAGATCTCATCATTTATTTATATATAAATCGCCATAACTGATGGCAGATGCACCACAACTCAAGCATAAATGATCAAGCTACACTACATTGTTATCCACTACACTAAACTACAACAATCAAACATTAATCAAAAAAGACCTCCCTATTCATTAATTATTATAATAACTGTAAAATTTAGAACAAAACATCAATAAACATGAGCTATTTATTTATTTATTTCTAAATCACTGTCAAAATTAGAACAAACGAGCCACTGTTCAATCGCACTACATAAGCATGATGACTTAAAGGTCTGACTAACCGTTGCAAGGAACGCCAGAACAAGGAACGTAAATCGGAACCAGATCTCAAGTTGCGTAAACGATGCATTGTACATTGTAAACTGCAACATGTTTACCAGTAAGTAATGATTATGCTTTCACTAGTAATGATTAATTTTTCATTTAGAAATGATAAGGGGTGTAAAAATCCATTTAAAATTTGCATTACTGGCACAATTAACTGAAAAATACAAATTAAGGAAAGACATTTTCCTAAATTTTACAAATAAATTTGACAATTTGAATGTTTTATTCTCGACTTAATCAAAACTTTCTGCAGAAATTTTTCATGTAACAATCCATAAAACAAACATCTAATCTGCTCTTATAACTTCTAAAGCTCCCTTATAACAACATGCATCAATCAATGGTGTAAATAAACATAAAAATTAAAGCATAACACATTTAAATAGCGCTTTCAGAAAAGTTTAAAAGGTGGCACACAAATATGAAATGCACAGTTTAATGTTAAATAATACACATGTGACCTAATCGAAATTTAATGACTTTTGTACTGCACTTTAGCATAATGCATAAGGCATCAATCAGTGGATGTTTTGTGTAGGCAGTGAATTCCAAAGCTTTGGACCATTCAGGCTATTTTGGGTAATGCGACCTCTGAACTCACCACAAACTGAATGTCCTTGACCATGTACTTCATCGACTCGAGGCCATAAAAGTGTAATGTAATCACATAGTTCGGATATGATAGGTAACCAATGTGCAGAATTACGATGTCTTTACAGTCCTGGTAACAGAATTGTAATAGTAATTTAACAGCAAAATTTATATAGCACCAGCACAAAACTCAAACTATCCCACAAAAGCAGAGCTAGGCCATTTTTACAGCAACTTTTAAGGACCTCTACTTGTAACATAATCTATTAAATCAGTATTATTATCCTGCCTCTAAAGCAGTTTTTCTGCAACAGGCACTAAAAAAATGCCACTAATACAACACAACACGATACAATACCACTGGTGACTTTTCCAGTTCTTTGCTTATGGATTAACTTTTTGTTACTAATTACCTCTAATACTAATATTACAAACTCCTCAAATTAATAATGAACTGCACAAAATTTAGGAGAATTACATTGCATTAATATTGTTAAAGCTGGCAAGGAGCACCTTAGAGATGTACATCAAGAGTGCTATCAAGCTGTTCAGTTACAAGCATACAAACATGAAGCATTTTTCTGAGTACATGTATCTTAAAAGCACTACACTTAGAAAGACTGAAAAAGTTGTAACACATCAGGACAACAAATTCTGAAATGCTGTAATGTGAATAAACCACAGTTTCCAGTTTAATTTCCGTTCCTCTACATTTCCTTTCGCATTTAATAACAAGTGTTCAAACAGAATGGTGCCACCAAACTTATCCAATGACTGCGTGCCAGCTTCTGTAGTTCCTCGTTGGATTCTAATGCATTTGGGAAAGAGCAATGACTTAACATGTTCTGGTAAAGCCTCTGTTGACGCGAAAGAGAACGATCTCTACACACCGGTCTGGAATGCACTGCCCATCGAACTCCATGCTCCAGAACTTTCGATTGAAACTGAAAACCTACTTATTCATGCTACTCGACTAGACAAGCCACTTAATAACAATCAAGATAAAACAATTATAATTCATACTGATGTAATGTAATGGCGTAATGTGACATATTCCAGCTGCAATGAAATGGGACATTTATATAGCGCTTCTCAATCTCTTACAGTTCCGCACTGGAGTGTTCGGCTGTGGTTGTGTTCATGGCCTCGGTAATCGATGTCTGCCAGCTTGTCCTCGACGAAACCAACAATTTTAATGGCAATCGTGAATGGCCACTCAAATTTCCCACCTGCAGGAATTTCCCAGAAAAATTTCTACCATCATCACAATCATAACTGTCATCAAGATTGACATCAAGTGATTTTGTCATTTCAATCATTGTCTTCATTATCATCACTGTAGACTTTATCGTCTTCCTCTCCTTCCCCCTCTCCTCTCCTCTTCATCGTCATCATCCTCATCCCCATCCTTGTCATCCTCTTCCTCCTCCTCCTCATCATCTTTACCAATATGTTGATTACTTTTATAAGCATGTATAATTTTTTTAAATAAAAGAAATTATTTCGTACTTTAGCTTTATTTTGACTGACTTGTCCAACAGACTAAACTGCGATTTGCTTATAAGCAACCAATGACTGATGCCTTGTGCTTTGTTACAATGGTGTTACGGAAGTCCTAAGATTAGATCAGGTTGATAACTACAACGTTTCCAAAGCAGATTTACTATACTTTTATGTAAGTCAGTGCTTATGTTATGATTATGGTTTACAGAAATACTCAGATTAGGTTAGATTAGATTGTTAAATACAATGTTTCCAAGCCACAGATTTACTTTTCCATTAAGTAATTCGTTGCCTAAGTTACGATCATGGCATTACAGAAATCATCAGATTACATTAGACTATCACTAACTGTCATCTTTATCGGTTGTAATGTCACATGTCAGCCACAGTTGCTGGTTGAATGTCGATACAGATGGAGACTTCAGCACAAATGTACCTGTCTATTTAAACAAACAAACAGATTGTCTCACAACCATGCACGTAAACAATAGAACATCAGTTAGACAGTGATGCAAACAGCACTTCTTAAAAGCCACTATACACATGCATTGAAACAAGCAAACATAAAAAAGGTACAGGTAACTCACTTGCTTACATGTGTTCATAGAAAGTTATCAGAAGCAAGGTCCAAAGACCAAAGGATCATTTGTCCACGGCGCAAACGCTACCACAGCAATCCAATGACAGGACATATTTTGTCTCTAAACTTGAGTTATTACTTGTTTACCAACCAATGAAGGATGGATGGCCAAGTGGGTGCCAGAGATGGTGTAGTCCACTGGGATGGTCACCATCCAAGTATTAACCTGGCCCGACATTGCCTAACTTCACTTGTCAGTGTAGCATATACAAAACCAAGCAGCCATACCTACATATTTTACTGCCATCATCTTGTCATCGGATAGTGGCACTATATAAATTTTATTTATCTATTGCACTTATTATGCATAGTCAATAAATGTGAATCAGTGATGCAAAACCACTGTGCATGAACACCTTCCCAAGGTCATTACAATGAGTCCCATCAGCAGGCTTGTTGCATTACAGATTAACTGTGCCACACAAGTGTAGAAAGTAATACAGTGCTATCCCATTTACGCGTGACCTGTTTACGTGTAAATCCCATTAATGTGCAATTAAGCCATGGCTCCCGACAATACCTGTTTAACATGCAAGACACATTAAGATGCAGTACATGAACTTTCTGTGTAATGCTACATGGCAGAATTTCTGCTGAAGCGGCTAATATTAAGTCTTATCATCATTCTATTAGAAAGCCTGCATCAACTGTAACAGCTGCCTCAATGGGCAGCAGCAGTTGCTGGCTACAGCTGGCTTTAAGCTCTGCAGGGGTAGTACAGTTCCAAAATAGCTGAACTTAATATAGCTACACATGTCTCCACTCCCCAAATCGATAAAAAGATCACATCTAGTAGCAGCTGTAGCTGAGACAAATTACGGTGTTTGTGCCTTTGCCGGCCACAGGTAGCCCAGCTCTGCCTCTGGCCAAGGTTACAACAGCTGTATACCAATAGTTTTGGCAGTTCGATTGACGGGACTTCACCTTTGGCAGTTCCGTTGACGGGACTCACATTTAAAACAATGCCTGGAAACAGTTAATATTAATGTAGCAAGAATCATAAACTGTCTGGCATTAAATCACAAACAGTTTGCCCATAACAAAGCAGCACTGTGGCCTTTCAAAGTAACTGGACAAAACTCTGGTAGCAGGCTACAGTGCAGGTATCCTCACATGACACATGAGACAGCCTATGTTCTTGGATCTTTCTAGCCGTACTAAGACTTACATATATCATACACTACTGTATTTCACCATGGCCCTCTTAACCCACAGTTCATTAACATGCGATCTCTGTGATTCTGGCTCCCAATAACCACACAAAATGGGACTGCATTGCGTTTGTAATAACTTCACCGTTAGATCCGAAGGCTGCGGACTGATGATAGTTGCATTTTCATGCATTGACTCCGTTACAGGAGGACCTACAAACATGTCAACAGCAAATTAATTATTTATTTAGTTAATTTCTTAAACTCGTGTTGCCTGTGAGAGCTCTGTGGATCCCACCTGTTCCTACTTAAAGGGGAGAATAAAATAAATACTTACAATAATTAAAGCTATAAAAATGCTATAAATGCTTACATTAATGCTTTGAAAATGAAATGCTTATGTCAATAAATACTCTGAAAATAAAAGTTTAAACATTAAGTACTGCTCTAGGTTTTCTAAACTAAAATTAACTGAGCACAAGTTTCAAGTGTTTAGAAAATGACTCTGCTAGAAAGACTGCATTCATTATACTGTCTGACCAACAAATCTCATACATTATTAAGTAATCTGGCAATTTGACAATTTTTATTTTTTTAAAATAAATAAAATGTTCACTATTTAACTAAATACTTGTAAAATGAAGATAAGAGACTCAGCAAAAATGATATCGAAAACTAACCCACTAAGCCAATGATAATCGTAGCAGCAAAACAGGCAAAAAATGTCAAGAAAACCAGCGCAAAATGCCGCTTGTTCAAAGTGTAGAGTCGCATTTGCACCGACCTACAGAAGAATCGCACAGTGCATTTAGAAGACGCTACATAAATGCCCCTGTGACATACATACCTAAACGTATTCCATAAACACAACCCACCCTAACCACCTCTCTCTCGTCTCCAGGCAACCGGACTTGGTTCTGGACATGGCATCTTTGGACAACCCCACGGACTTGACGCAACGCTCGTGAATAACCTGGTCCCCTGCACACAGCTTTTAAGTAGCGCTTTAGAAATTGTGATCTTACGGTTACAATAAGTAAGCAAATGATGAAATGTATATATAAATGCTTATAGTTGTAAAAGACGTTCAGCTGTACGTCGCCATTATAGGCATGGCAGGAAATTATGCAAAGTCTTATAAAGCTTAAACGCTGCAATTTCATCCCCATATTTTAATAAAAAATTAAGTAATAAGAATAGTCTTTCAAATTTTTTTTGTACGCACGGCTCGATTTCGTACGAATTCGCCATTTTGTTTGTTGACACGTATCTCACGAACCGGAAGTTATAATTTTAGATAATGTAATCGTAATCGTAATTCCGAGAAATTTCTACAGCGCCCAAAGAAAGCCGCGCCGCGGGGACCAGCTTATTCACAGGCGCTCAGTTAAAACAAAATCGATAGGCAAAAGGGTTCGGTTCCAGGTCAAGATCTAAAAGTCAGACGGAGAGACAGCGTGGCAGCTATGGGGGTGGTGTTCGGGGTTTGGAGAGGAGAGATAAGAATGTCAGGATAGAATGTGGTGTCCTGCCTCTCTAAATGTCACCTATTAATTATAAAATTATTATTTCTATTAATTCATCTCAGAACTTCTCAAACATTATTCCATTTGACTTTAAAATAAGCAAGCATTCCCGAACACTCAGTAAACTAGGATTATAAAAGCTTCGATTCCATAGAGCAGAAAATCAGACGAATCTATCGTTGTCTTTGACACTAAAGCGTCGATAAAACATTTATAATGCAGACAAGAATGTCCATATTAACGCACAAAAATAAAATGAATCAAGTACGTTATTAAACACTTACCTATCGCATCTATCGTGCCGATACGTCGGTGCGATATATCTTCCGAACTCACTGAAAAAATCAGTAAATTCGGCGAGATAGTTTCTCAGCCGAATAGTCCAACGCGGCGTATGCACAGTCATTCCGCCAAACCCAAGCACCGAATCCATTGTTTGGTTCTAATTTACTACACTACAACAGACGATACTTACAAGCGAGCAGTTCGCTGTTAGACATAGAAATTGCTACATTTGGACCAATGCGCACACAGATCGGCGTTAATACAGACTGAATTCGATCAACACTCGGTAAATTTAAATTTATTATACGGCGTGGTTAGAAAATTATCGTTAAAATTTGAAGAAGTTCGAACAAGTGTTGCAGTTTCTCAGGTGAACCCCATCTCTGAAAAATGCCGAGAAGCGTAGTAAACTGCGACAATTTCCAGTCATGTGCACGAAATCTTGATCAAGCTGTGCATAGCTAAACAGACGGAATGGAGGCCAGTGTGTCAAGCGCGTCGACGTACGATGATGCACCGTCTTGCAACTGCGACGGCAGCCCTTATCGATCCGTCTGTTGCTGTGGTAACAGACCACACCTACCAGCCGCTTTCGCCTAATGTTCTAGGAAGACTGGCGTTAAATAAATGATCCATTAAGTATCAGGCGGCGAAGAGAGCTGCCGAGGCGAAAGAAAATAAGGTCTCCAACACTTCATACCCATGGCTGCCCCTCAGGGCTAGCTTAAGGGCGTGCTCTCCTTCTAAGTTACGCTACTTGCAGTTTTCGACAGTACTGTCGTTGATAAATTCTGGACGTCTCTATATCCCTTGATCTGGACTTCCCCCTTGCTAGAAGGGATTACGACATTATGAGACAAAGAGATCTGATTCTAAGAATATACCGTATGTAAAACTGAGCTCATTTGCATATGGCGCCAACATTACAAAAATGAGTTAATGCAGTCAAATATTAAGCCTAAAATGGCAATTGACAGCCGCCCAACTGAATACATGTAAGCTCATCAAATTTACAAAGTTGTTGGCTTGTGCCTAGAAAGAATTCAATTGTGAATTCACTTCCTCATCGCTGAGCCATCCATCTGTCCTCCAGGATTCAACTTGCCTCGAGGACTCCGGTAAAGCAAACCAATTTTGGATGGGCCAGGGGAGCTGCACATACAACCTTGTCAAATGGTGTCAAGCCACTGATCCTTTGTACAGCTGTGGCGTAGTGTAGACAATGGTGCACACTCTTGATGTCTGTCAGCAAACATGTTTCAATTGGCTCTTCATTTTGCAGATGATGAAGCTTGCAACTGGCTGGGCACAAACTGCATAAGCTAGAAGAAGACTACCAAAAGTGTGTCACAGTTCCTCCATAGACTATAGCTATCGACCGAGCTTTATTATCAGAAAACATCTGCTCTTTACACCAGACGTTACTGATAACAAGTTAAGAAACTAAACAGAACTCGATGCCAGCTGAAACAGAATGTTCTGACAAATCACAGACTAAAATTTAAAAATCAGATTTGCATTGAACAAAACAAGAGTACATGTTACCAGAGGCCAAAACACAAAACACTGAAACGACTACTTTGAGTGCCAGTGGCTGAATAAATTTAACTATAGTTCCAGTTGAGGGCCTCTGAAATGAAAATCCAAAAAACTGAACTACAGCTGAATGCGTTCCCTACAAGAACAAATAGTACTAAATTATAATTAAGAATGTTATAATCCAGATGACTCATTTCTACATTGAGACAATTAACAGTAATAATAATAATAAAAATAATATAATAAAAATAATATGTGACAACCAGTCTCACTGTTGTTGATACTAAGCATCTTTCTGACATTTCTGAATTAACTGCAAACAGCTTAGTACTACTATACTGCTATCAAAGCTGTTAGCTTTGATTTGTTTTTAGGAAGCATTTGTACATGATGTTCTCAAGTGGTTGCCAAAATTTCCACTGGATCCACATAAAACATCCAAAAAGATCCCAAAAATTCCAGTTTTGCACAGATTAGAGGCTCTGCATTTACACTGTGAACGAAAAACAGACCCCAGAATTATTTCAATAACTAATGAAATCAGTATTTTAAGGTTAACTCAGACAGAATATATGAAGGACAAAATTTAGTTCAACGGTCACACTTTTAATTAAATCTATTTTAACCATGTTATGGTTCGTAATGTCCTGCTTCTGCCTCAACACAGGCATGTTGCAGAAAACATATAACCGTTTTGTCCTCTCCTGTAAATGCCATTCTGCCAGGGTAGTTTAGACAAATGACGTCACTGTGATGTCATGTTCTGTTTATAATTTTGAATATAGTGGCTATGATAGTCACTATTAAACAGTTTCAGTTTTGCTAAAATTTTTAAATATTTAGATAGTTAATTTAACAATAATTTAAGGGCTAATGTTTCCCATTCACAGTGTGTAGTGGTGCCCTCTGAATCAAAATCCGAATCCGTTTTAACTCTCCATCTAACAAACAAGATCAATATGATCGGACAGGATCTCGATGCTGCTGTCGTCCGGTGTTGTCGGTTCCGTTGTCACCCCGTCAGCCATTGTCTCTTGGTTGCCATTGTGGAAATGCAACACCTGGGTCGTAACCTTTCGGTCGGAGGTCACAAACCCCGTCCGGTCGGGGCTGCTCTGCACACTGCCCTGCGTTGTCGGAGTTTCAGTGGCAGCGAGACGCGCTTCGTACTCGGAGGGGTGGAATGGCTGGAAGGGACTTCCTTCAGATGGATCAGAAAGGCAGAGAATGTTCTCAATGACTGGTGGAAGGTCACGACTGGTGCGAAGCTGGAGGTAGATGGCCTCAGCTGTACGAAGAATTTCGTCCACATCAATGTTGCACGACAGGTCGTTTACGTACTAAATAAACAAGGAGCAAGTTAAATAAAGGTGTGGAATTTATTACCAGAAATTCAATGACACTCAAAAGTTCTGTTTTTATGCAGCTTTGATGCATTAGGTAGTAAGTCCTTTGTACTGGTGACTGCCAATAGGTGATAAAAGGTGTTCTTTGAAATAGGGATTTGATAGTAACCAATTAGAGAAGCTGTGTTTGTATTTTGATCTAGAGATAGGCCATGCTGTCTCTTTAAATTATTCTGGGTAGCACTGAGGATGTGAAGTTCGGTCGAGAGAACAGGAACTGACAAACTGCATAAAAACATGGCACCAAATGGTGACCAACTCAGGAAGGTCTTGAAAAACAGTAGACAAACAGCAAGGAGCATCTGATAAATAAACAGTTAAGTATAAATAAATAAATAATAACTAATAAGCAGTCATATAATAAATTAGGAGTTAAACCGAGAAACAATTTTACCTACTTTCAACAATTTTACCTACTTTGAGGATCTCGTTAAATCCAAAATTGTTTTCAATGAGTGTCATCTTTGCCATGTCGAATATCGCCAGACACAACAGGAGATGGAAGTTTTTACATGGCTTTGCTGTCCATAAAACCTAAACGAAAACATTTATCATTTTTATCACAAAATTGAAACGAAAAATTTTAGCAATATTATCACAAATCTTTATTATTATCAGTATCAGAAATCAAAATGAATACATTTTAACACTATCTAGACAAAATGTAAACCAATATATTTATCATTGTTATCACAGAAACTAAATGAATAAGCTTATCATTACTAGTCTGTTGTTTTCCAAAACATGAAATCCAGTGTGTGGCAAAATTAAGCCGTACAAAGAACAGCTTGACTCTTTATTGCCATTTTTCACAGATGTCCAGTTCCTCCTTGCTATCTGAAAGTCAACCTGCCAGTCATTCAGTCAGTCAGCCAGCCAGTTAGCCATTAGTATCGACCAATCAACCAATCAAAACAATCAATCAATCAACTGAACCTCCCAGAGTCGCATGATGTCGGGGAAGGAGAATTCGCGCTTGAAGATGATGAGCAGCCATCGGAAGCAGAAGTACATGTTGCTTGAGTCATGGCTTTCCAAGTAGTTGGCCAGAAGTGGATCGACAAACGAAACGAGGCTCTGCAGCTGAAACAACTGGTTCTTCATTGCCTGCTGGTCTTTCTCAAAGTTCCGGCCCTAAAGGTAAACGTAATGTAAAGGTAGGTGAGGTGCCATAATGTAATTAAAGAAAGGGAAGGTAATGCATGGTAAGGTAATGTACTGGTATGCATCACAAGGTAATACAAAGCAAGACAAGGTAATATAAAAAGGTATAAAAGGAGTAATGTAAAGTAATGCAATGATAAGGTCGTGTAAGGTAATAAAAGGTAAGGCAGTGAAAGGCACAGTGTATGTCATTTAAGGGAACATAAGGTTCGGAATATGAAAATGAAAGAGAAGCAAATGGAACTAGAGTTCCAGAACTAGAGTTAGCACACAAGGAAAAACACAGACAGACAGACAGACAGGCAGGCAGGCAGAAACAGAGAGAAAGACAGACATATAACATAAGACAAGACAGAAAGACAGACAAAGTGAGATAAACACAAAATGTCAGACTGTCAGAAACAGAGAAAGAAAGAGGGAGAGACACAGAGATCAAAGGATAGACAGAAGTCTCTTCTCTATAGTATGAAATGTAACTTGAAGCTAAGTTTATACAGTGCCTGACTGACCATCATCCGTATGAGCCCAGCGAAGCACCAGAAGGCATCAACCTCGTTCTCCATTACAACGAGAATCGGCGCCAGCAGATCGCTCATGCCTTGAACATAACCTATGACAGAAGACATCATCATCAGCAGCAGCAGCAGCATCCCCATAATCTAATCATCATCAAAACCATCATCATCATCAACATCGTCAGTCATCCTCCTCGTCATCATCATCATCACTGTCCGTTTCTTTCTCTTCCTCCTCCTCATCAAAATCATCATACTCATAATCATAGTCATCAAAATCCTCCTCCTCCCTATAACACAGATAATCATTGTCATCACTGCCATCATCACATTTTTTAGTGGCTTTGAGAGGTACTTAGAAGGAGCTATAAAAATGTGCAGTAATATTACATCATATTACCATCATTATCCTCACCAGCAGCAGCAGCATCGGCATCATCACCATCAAAATCCTGAAAATCAAGTGCATCATCATCATTATACTCTTCCTCCTCCTCATTCATCTGCTTACCGACCCCCACCACTGCTGTCACCACCATCACCAGTTCCTGAAGCCAGCAATTTGCCAGTAATGGCTTTGAATGACCTCCACTCCTGATGGTTGTTTGTCAAGTCCAGTGCTGACCACAGCTTATCTTACCCCAAAGGTCATCAGGCCAAAGAAGACAGTGGTACAAACCGAGGTCAAAGTCGTACATGCAGTGAGTGAGGAGAATGTCATAGAGGATGGAGATGTTTGGGTTGTTCTCTCCCTCGAAGAAATTGTGTGTCCGATCCGTACGCGTCACATCTTTTTCTATGTCAATGCAAGAAGAAAAGCAAAAATATCAGAGCCACTAGGTGATTGACCAACTGACTGACTGAATAACACAATACATGACTGACTGACTCAATGACTGGCTGACTGAATAAATGACTGGCAGACTTACTGAGTGGCCAACTAACTGAATGAATAACTAAGTTATTGAGTGACTGACTTGCCAATTCACTTACTAAATAAATGACTGAAAATTATATATCACTGACTGATTGGATAAATGACAAGCTGACTTACTGACAGGCCAAATAAATGACTGCATGATTAAATGATTTCTTCAATCTGTCATAGTTAAACTGAATAAATAACTGAAATAAACTGAACATGTGACAGAATGATTATATAAATGACATACTGACTTATTAAATGAGTGACTAACAAACTGGCCGACCAAATAAATTACTGAATAAATGATTTATTCACCAGCTGATAAAATGACTGACCAGATGACTTATTCACTGGCGATTAAATGACTCACAGTATACTGACTAACTAAGTGATTAAATGACACGCATGACTTACTGGGTAACTGGCCGCATGACTTTGCTAATGAGTGAATAATTGACTCACCAATCAAGCTTTTTCTGTCTCGTAGCTCAGCGAAGCGTGACTGTTGGTCATCATTGATTGATTTCCACTGCAGCTTCATGCGAAAATAGTCATCACTGCACATAACAAAAATTAGGAAATGTTAGGAAAGTATTATGAAAAGTTGCCCAAACATTTGTGAAAGATATCACCAGTACAGTTTAGAAGTATTAGCCAAACATTTTTTAAATCTTCAAAACATTTTAGAAAATTCAGCCTAATATTTTCAAACAGTCAGCCAAACATTTTAGAAAAATCTGTCACATACTTCAGAAAAGTCAGCCAAATATGTCAGAAAAATCTGTCAAATATTTCAAAATAATCAGTCAAATGTTTTCCAAACATCAGAACAACATCAATGATGCATGAGGAGCAAAAGTCCTACACTTTTTGTTTGCGCTGTTCAGTGCGTGACTTGTACGTTGAATTCCACTTGTAGTAGCCCAAGAGAAACTTCCAGACTTCATTTCGGACAATAGGTTCCACACCCTAGACAAATTGTCATGCAACATAAGGTAATTTACTACATGATATGTACCATAATGTTTCATTGGTGAATGGAATTACGATTATGATGACAGATGATGATGATGGCATAGCATAAAGACAGATGATAATGAAGTAATGTAATGTAACCATAGCTGATGATAACAATGATTATTAAGAGAATCAAAGTTATGAAATGAGACTTGCATAATGATGATAATGATGATGATTAATATTATGTTGATCATAATGATAAAATAATGAAGACAGAGGACAATGATGATGCTGATAATGACACACAATGATAAAAATGCTGATGATAGCAACAACTAATTGTAGCTATGATAACAGATGATGTAAATAATGTACCCCTGAAAATATCTCCTGAAATGCACCTAATGAAATGTAGCTATACAAATTAACAAATACAATACAACACATAATAGATGCTACACAAATGGACAGATACAAAACAATAAAACACAATAAATGTCCATACCCCCCTGAAGATGGCCTCCTTCACTGCGTCAACATCTGTGATTCTGCCCTCGACGTCCATGAAGCCTGACCACTGTTCCGAAGTGACCGGTGCTGACCGACTGACCACAGGTCGAGGAGGCAGGTCTCTCTAAAGCATCACAAACAGTCACATAATACACAGACAGACAGACAGACACACACACACACACATGCAGATGCGCACATGAAAACAGGCAGACAGAGAGAAAGATGTGCAGACAGACAGACATGATATAACACCACAGAAAGACAGACATACACACATACAGGCAAAAGTACATACAGAAATAGGCAGACTGAGAGAAGACACATATGCAGGCAGAAAATGGCAGAAAGACACATAGACATGCATGCAGGTAGAAATGCATCCATACACAGACAGGCATTCAGACACGTAGCAAGAGAGAGACAGCAGATACACAAATAGACATATACAGACACGGACAGTCATACATACAGACACATACAGACAGACATGGAAACAGGCAATTGAGACAGACAAACAGACTAAACAAGTGTCAGAAAATTTTACAAATATATTAAAGCAAATGAAATATATATATATATTACTTAAATTAATAGCAAACATATTAACTAATTACCGTTGTGATCAATTCGAATTCCGTTCCTTCAAGAGGATTCATCGCTAAACCACCGACGTCCACCACCTCCTGCACTGGCAGCATTTCCGGTGGGATTGATGGAAAGTCTTCAGTCGGTTCTAGCGCAATCAGGGTGTCACGGAAAAAGTTTGTGACCTTGGAGAAGCCACCAATGGTTGCCGTAAATGGATCCTGGATGAATCGCTGGATCAAAAAATGTAATGTAATTAATGACTTATACAGCACCAATAAATTCATTCATTTACATATCAGCATTTATATATCACCTTTTTAACAGCACTTATTTAAAAAGTACTCCCAGCGGTCTGTGTATGTATCTGAATACTTATATAGCACCTTTTAATAACAATCCAATAAGCGATATAAATGTTTACGCCTTGGCAGACAGTACAGTTTTCATGTTGAGCCAGTATTCAAAAGATAGGGCCTATCTCAGTAATACCAGACCTGACCTGACCCAGTTTGCAGCTTAACACTTAATCCCCTGACACAAATACACCTAGTACGGAAGCTGCATCACTGCAAAAACAGCCTACTTGTCCCAAGTGATCTAGCCGGACTCAAATTGTAACTTGACCATTGTCTATGTCAAGATCTAAAATAATCTAATTTGAAAAATTCTATAGCATCACAATAATCTAACCTAATATAACCTGAAAATTTCTACAGCCTCATCAAATCTACTGTTATATACGTACCGTGATGATGTGGCCCGCCTGTTCTTTCTCAAAAAGATTGAGTTCATCAAAGGACTTGGACAGCGCCTGAGGGTCATGCTCACGGACGAGGTACAAATAGTCATCATGGAGAGATCTAGGGACAAACAGCAAAAAAGTAGAGTAAAGCTCTCATGTACCACAGTTGAATGTATGGGAGGAAATGCTCATTCCCTGCTCTTCAGTTGGCAGTGGATGACTCCAACGATTCTGGATGCAGGCCAGCACATCGCAGAACTTTAAGATTACTTCCAAGCTCATGCCGGAATCATATTCTAATACTTGGTGACAGACACAAGTGCATGGGAACAACACAGATGTTCATTGGTTCATTACAAGAAGTTCACTCAGCAGGCTCAAAACTGCTATCATGAGATTACAGACCAACCTATGAATTCGACCACCACATCACAAATAGAGAGAAGTAAATCTCAGATAATTCTTCTCATTACAAAGGAATACGAAGAGCAGTCCCTTGAGCAAATGTGAGAAGTAGCAATGGGTATTTGGCATACTGCGACTTCATTTTCTTTGCCTCGGCATATGAGGAATTATGAGAAAAGAAGAGTGCAGACTCTTGAGATAACCCCAAGAGGCAGCCATGGGTAAGAAGTGCTTAGTGACTTCATTTTCTTAGCCTCTGTATATGAGAAGTCACAAAAAGAACAGTCCTTTCAGTTAACTCCCAGAGGCACTCATGTGTTAGCTTCATCGTTTTCTTTGTGTTGGCATATTAGTGTTTCCTTAAGTCAACCACAAAAGGCAGTCATGGGTAGGAAGTGTTAGCGACTTCATTTTCTTAGCTTTGGCACATCAGAGCAGGTGGCCAGTCCTCTCCTTCACTGTCTGATCTTCCAACCAACAGTGTACTGCCGATATACTCATTAGTGTTTGCTAAATGGAGCTAATGAAGCAGAAATCTGGATGAGGCTACCAAAAACAGCATTATTACAAGTTTGAGATGCAACCTATCCCACCTTATCTCACCTTATCACACCTTATCCCACCTGGCCTCACCATATCCCACTTGGTCTCACCTGTTGATTGTCAGGTGCTTCTGGAGCTCTCCGATGACAAGCTTGGTGCCACCATGGTGGAAGTGTAGTGCCGGATACGTGGTGCCACACTTGAGGATGAAGATAAGGTGCTTCCATCCGAGTGACTTCTTGGATTTGCGAAACGACTTGAGGTCCTTGATGTCAAAGTTGATCACTGGTGCCCTCTGTTGGGCTTTCTTCTTCTGAACGAGTATGCAGTCTGTCACAGGACAAACACAACGTAACGGAACTGCTTGGCAATCTTTGGAAGGGCATGCAACATGCAACTGAATCTTTTATTTTTTACATATCTGTAATGTAAGTTTCCACAGTAAGTTTCAACAAGAATAAGGTAAGGATAATACAATGTAAGGTAAGGTAAAGGCAAGGTAATGTAATGTAAGGTAAAGTAGCAAGTAGCAAAAGGTAAGTTAACTGAAGACAAAGTAATGTAAAGAAAGGTAATGTAAGGTAAGATAATGTAAGGTAAGGTAATCACTTGTTTATCACAGCAATCTTTGTAACTTTCCGAGGTACACGACAGTCTAGTGGTAAGTGCGGTAGACTGTCAAACCAGCGGTCAGGGTTAAAATCCTGCTAGGACTGGAGGATGAGCCAAGGTTTTGGTTTCACTTGCCCCTTAGCGAACTCAGCTACACAATGAGTACATGGGCTGTACACTGTAGATGGGAAGATCAGGCAGCAAGGAAAAGGACTGGCCCTTCCCCTCATATTCTTGGACTAAGAAATCGGAGCTACTAACAGACAAATAGACAATTACTGTCGATAATCTTTCAAAGCTGTAAATTGATTGGGTTTCGAACTGTAGACTCGGCCTATTTTAGGTTAGTGTTAACTCGAGAAAACACACTTTGATTTTCGCATGTATAATTGAACAAACAAACAGTTCAATCGCAACAGTTCTTCAGACATCGATGGAAAGTTTATAATCACTTGAATTTATCAACATTTGTAATTCAAACTATCAACTGAGCACATGACAGACTACAGCTACAAAATCTTTTTTGTGCTCTCTTAATGCATTTTCGACTGTATTTCATCGCCACCACAGTAGACCAGTTCAGACTGGTCTAGACTGCTTCTACGACTCATTGCAACATAAGCACTTCATTTTCTGCACAAGTGCTCATGGGACAAAATACATACCAGTCGATGTCACACCAATGTCCCAGCACGTGTTGATGCATGGAAGCCAGGCGCATCCATTAACCACAAGCACATGATCAGTGCATGCACAAACAAATCAACTAATGACATCATGGAAAAATTTCCATCTTAGCACCAGCATATTGCAAACAAATCAACAACATGATGTCTCATCAATGTGATGCCACTAAAAAATTTTTTAGCTTAACAGTTGTAATTGTAATTTAAAATTTGTATAGCGCCACTTCAAAGTAAACTCATCAGTGGCGCTCTCTGCACAAACCGCAATGATGTTAGAAATGTCATAAGATCATAAAGTTTATCATTTAGGAGTCAACTGTTAGAAGAACTAGAAAAGTCACCGGTGACAAGCCCGCGCACACACGCAGAGGCCTGCCAGTGGATTCCCATCCAGCGTAGATGGATGACATGACATTCAGAGTGTCCCTCGACCAAGCAATGTCGAAGACGTAGGATGAAGTCGAATGACAGCGTCGCGCACACGAAAGCACTATCGTCCACAGCATCCCGTCTAGGTGGCAGAAGACGCGGTGTCGGGACGTTTGCACGAGCAGCAGGAATGCCGATCCTTAGTAAACAGCACTTCTGTTGATGGTACAAGTCCCTTCTGTAAGACGGTTGAAGCAGATTCGATGTCATACCTCGTTTGCCGCAACCGTCCATCTCGACACTGGACCTGACATCCCCTTGACTATAGATGGACTCTTCCAAGGTCGCACGGGCATTAAACACGTGTAGAATAAAACTGTCCACAAGGTCGAAATTCATGTCAAACTCGTGCAAAAATATCCAGTATGCCGACTTGATCACAGTTACAGTCCGAAGGCGAAAGAACAGTTGATAAACTCCGCTTTAAGACAAACTTTATGACGAAATGACGAGCGGCAAAAAACCAGCGGCATCATGGCCGCCGGTCATGCGCAGAAACCCAGTGGAAAAATAATGTTCACAGTTTACCTTATCTCCTAATCCTCCTCCTCAAAACTGTCATCATTAATATCATGGACATCATAATCATCATCACCAGCAGCAGCTGCATCATAATAATCATCATATTCATCCATACCACCACCACCATTGCATCACCAAGTTAATGTGACAAACCGGACACTTTGTCGGCACCGTTTCTGTAGGTCACAGTGTCTGGTACCATCGTCCATTCTGTCTCTTTGACTAAAGAATCACCCCCTGGATTCTCCTTCCACTCAAAGAATATTCCCTCTTTCTAAAACAGCAACAAACAAAATTATTTTCTATTAAATGTCTCTTATACACTGCATCCCTGCTATAACATAAGTTGATGTGATGCAAATTTGGGTATAAGACATTTGTGGCCATGAATCCCAAAGTTACCTATGTATGTATATGTGATCTTTGGAAGAAACATTCACGTAGTCCCTGGTAACAATTGTCCTGATAGAAGCGCTGATCTTTCTTTTCTCATTGTTCACCGAGCTGATAGTGAGTCATATGCTTGTTTAATATACCAAGAGAGACGCTATAAAGCATCAACATTACATTTCTTTAAGACTTTCACTGGTACAGAACTCTTGAATCTAAGGTATGACATTTTTATTCTACCACTTGCATAGTTGCAGTGCCACAATAAATTATTTACATCTCTAGGGATGATAGGACAGCTAGACCAAAATGCTACACAAGTGTACTGCAATAAAATTTTATTCTCTTCTGAAAGAAGTCAAAAATTTCTGGAAAAGGGAAGGACCGTTGTGGTCCATTTTCAGTTTTTCCACATTCTACCCACTATCTGACAACTGTTAGTGCATTCAAAGCTTCTAATGCAGCTGGTGCCAATAATGGCTGTATGGTGTGACTTTCATCAACTTCATGTTCGTCATATAAATGTTCAGCTGCGGCCTCTACATCAACTGCCTGGCATCTGATGGATTCAATGACATCATCATTGGAATGCATTCAGGTACACCTAATTTGTGTTATTGGCGGTCGAGAAGTCAGTAAAGTGACTTCAGCTGGAATTGACAATCCAGTGGCACATAAGTGACCTCATATGTTCCCCAGATCTGTCACAGGCGTCTTCGTAGATGGTCCGGTAACTACTGCCTCTATTGATGGTTCCGTTTCACCCGGTGGTATAGGACAGTTGAATGTTCTGGTGATGACGCAAAGCCAGCACGTTGTTGATGCAGCTACCAGTTGTCAGTTTTGTAACCTGGTGCCATGCAATGTGCAGGCTGTCCCTTCCACAGCATGTACAATTCGCTCAACCACCAGTTTTTATGTATGTTCAGCAGTGACCCCGACAACTGGAGATCCTACCAAGACCAAGCAGAAGAGACTTCACTTGTTGAAAGTGTCTACAGCTAAAGACTACCAAGCCAAAAGCACAGTTTTGTTTTGAATGATCATGTCAATGAGGGAGGTATCACCAAGACAGACTTATCAAAGTTAGCATTATTATGTGCAAGTCTTAACGAGGCTCTGGCACAGAGTGCAGTCGTCCGACCTTGTTCCAAAGGAAGACTGTTCCCGTTCTGAGGATATCATCCTCGCCATTGGCAGCTGGTTCATGGACAAAGACACCATCTTTGGACAGCAACATCTGGATAAAAACGACATCCACATTTCTACTAACTTATATATATTTATTTATTGCACTTGTTATGCACGTAAGAAAAGAGGTCGTTACATGTAGGTAACAGCAGGTTCAAAATCCCAATCATCTGATTACAGACCCAACATGCTACTTAACAGACCACCTTACAGCACATACAAACAACCTTTCAACAATTTAATTTAATTCGTGGCCTGTAACAATCTAACCCCATGCATCGATACTTAACAACCGTCACCTTTCGCCCAGATCTTGGCTGGAAGCATCTCTCATTGGATATCTGAACAGGCACTATAATATAAATTTACTGAACAAATGAGCGATTGTGTCTTTGATAAAACTAATTTGCTTCAAATCTGTATTTAACAAATCCCACATCTCATATCTAACTGAGATTAAATAAGCTTAAGAGTTTCATATGATCGTAAGGGTCTACAGAGATTTAAGACAGTAAGCGCTGTATTGGCTGGTGTGAACCCATTCTATAATATTACGCATTTGGCTGTTTTATGTAAAACAGCGACATATCACGTGATAGTGGAAAGTGAACTTTACCACGTCCTCTGGGAAAGGGACGATCAAAGGTGACTGTTCAAACCTTAAAAAACGAGCTTAGAGAAATGTGCTCAATTTCAACAAGCACGTATGCTAGACGCCTTTCGAAAATCGAACGCTACACAAATGACTTTAAAATAATATTTAAAAATCAGTTAAACTATTGTTTTTGTCACTGTTGTTGTGCTGATGTCGCAACATAGTTACCTCTGCATCAACAGACGCCATAATCGACGCCGCAAATGTAAACAAAGGCAAGAAATTAAATTTTCATGTAGTTAAAATCCCTTTTAAAGCAGCGTTTATTAACAGGATACCCTACACTACAACTGCCAGTGCGCGTAAAACTGTCAACACTATAGAACACAACAATTAATGACGTTGCTAAACCGTTGTCACGTGATCAATACGGAGCGGTGCGTGGCCGATCCTCTCCCGTCTGTATAATCTTCCAAGCGACAGCAAAGATCGTCAAAGAAGCGGCAGTGTACGGACCGATGTACTGATTGCACTCAGTTTTGTAGTTCAAGTTTTAATGCACCCTCAGTTGGAAATTGGCTTAATTCTGCCATATCTGAAGCTGGGCCTGTGCCGCAGAAGTCAGAACGTTGGCGGAACCACTCTCGTCTTCCCTCTAACCACACTACATTTAAACAACTGTGAGAAACCTGTGAGAAAACTTGTTTCATCTGCCAACTTCCAAGTCTGGATATTTAACAAATTTAATTGCTGAAAGACATCTGATTGTCTTTTTCTGGCCATACATAAGACTAGAGCTGTTCTTGGTGAAAGGCACTTTACATGTAGGTTGCGAGACCTCTGTATTATGGAACTCCTTCTCTATGTCTGCTTGTCCTGTTCAGGCGGTTGCGTCATTTTGTTCTCAACTTAAGACTTACCTTTTTCAAACTGCTGATCCACCACAGGCTACTCTCTATCTAACTGGACTGATCTCCTGGATATTAATCAGATTGCAGCGTGGCTTTGGTGCGCCATCGTTTGATGCCTAGTGCCTTGTGCATTAGACTTCAATTCTATACCACTATCCACCGTAGCCGTCTTACTGTCTGTGCGTGATTCTAGGGCCTCGACCTGAATCGAATCTGACTCCACTCATTTCTTAAAGCGTAGGCTACGTCAAGGCGTTAGGTTGCCGGTTAGCTTACCGATAGTGGCTATAATTTCAGAGGTTTAAATCTCGAGCTAGCACGATGCGTATAAAGGGACCTTAAATGACATGGCGCCCATAGAAGCGGGCAGAGAGGTGAAGGATCTCATCCGATAAATTCATTGCAACATGAGCAGGGTCGAGGCCATACGGTTGTTATATAAAACCGTGTAGGCCTACGTTTGCATTTTACCAGCCTATTGATTTTGTTTTATCTAAGCTCCTGTGATTAAATTGGTGCCGCGACTTAACTTTCTTTGGGCGCTACTCCCGAGATTGCGATTCGACAATAATCGTAAGCTCATTCATTGAAACGGGCAGCGGTGGTGAAGGATCTCATCCGATTAATTAATCGAAAGTTGAGCAGGGCCGAGGCCATGGGGTCGCTATAGAAAACGTGTACATTTATTTCTCGCTCGCAGTTTGAAACAGTAGATCAATTCTCAAGTTTTGTTGTACTACAACTGAAACCGAAGCGCCATAAAAATAAACAATTTCAGATAAAATTTAGATTAGAAACCTGACTTCAGGACTTTATTTGATATAGCGCAGGGGAATAACATGGTCTTCCTGACGCTACTTTTGTGTGGCGCTGAGAAATTTTAGAGATTTACCTGTATATTACATTTACGTATATTAACACTTGGAATTGTTACACGATGTTTACTATCTCATGTCTTGATTGATATTCCTTAATGATAAAAGCATTACTGTCCTATTATTATCATCCTTACGTTTATTGTCGTTTCTTTTGTTACTGTTATTTTATTATTTTTTTGTAAATTCTGGTGCGGTATGTCACCCAGAATATTTTGACGAATAAACGAATATATTGCACTTAAAACTCATTTATTTAGACTTTATTACGATTAACTTAGTTTATGTTACGCGCTTTCGTGCAAGACTAGTTTTGTTTAAGAGCGCTATAAATGTTAGCTTACTTACTTACTTGTGCTTACTTATTAAATTGGTTGACCTGACTGTTCTGACACCAGCCGAAGTCGTGGAGGTTAAAATTTGGATTATGCGTTAGGATCGAAGCTAGAGCTCGGTTGGTTTAAATTTGTAAGAATGAAAAATTTATGTTGTGGCAATACAGATCATTAATCAGTCAGCCGGAAAATTTATTTTCATTTTCGTGTTAATTTATTCGATTTGGTGTTATCCCAGGTGCTGTGAAGTCATCACGTGCCATCAACAACACACCATACGCACCTTCGGGATCCGCAGACACACGACATTTTATTTGCTACCAGAATGTGTATAGTATTTTTATATATCGACAACAACCCAACGCCTGATGGCTACCAAGTCATCGCAGCTGTTAACAGAGACGAGTACTTCAAAAGGCCAACGCAGCCGGCGGATTTCTGGAATTACCAATGCATTGCTGGTTGGTAATAATGTGGAGGACAGGCCACTAGGCTGAATGTAGGATTTTTAATGAATAATAAATTTAATCTCGGTATTACACAAAGTATGTATTAGTTTGATGTTTAAGTTGTTTGGTTTATTTGGCATACTAGTAGTATCGGGGCCGCTCTGTTTTGGACTATTTTGGGCGTGGCTTTCGGCCTGGCTTCTGCCTACTGTGATTGGTTGTAATTGCTGCTAAGAAGAATATTTTCGAGCTATGTACTATTTGCAAAGATCAATTAAGCGTTATTCAATGTTTACAGAGCCGAACTAACCCTAACTTTAACCCTAACCCTTATTTAACAGCGGGCATTAGAATTCGTGTTTATTTACTTCAATCAGTGACGCGTCACTCACAGAAGCCACACCAATAATTAACCACTATGGCGGAAGACAGCAAAAAGCAATGGCCAAAATAAGCCACGCCAATAATTAACCACTACGGCGGAAGACAGCGAAAAGCAACGGCCAAAACAGAGTGGTCCCCGATGCTATAAGTATGCTGGTTTGTTTCAGCTTAAGTATAATATTTCCCTGGTGGATTAGGAGTCAACTCGGTTGATACCGACTCCATATTTGCTGGTCACAATGCACAGCTCAGAGAACTGATTGAAGGGCGAGGTCAGGCCCCCTTGTGCATTGGTCAGGACGAAGGTGTGTTTGCAAACAGCAAAGGTTATAGAGAGAGGACTTTTACTGTCAGAGTTCCATATAGAGCCTACCAGTATCTTCTGAAGCAGAATTTATTAACTGTGTTGGTCGAGAACCGCCAACACAGAGTCAGGGTACAAAAACTCCTTAAGTTGTGTTGCGTAACACATGTACGTTTGAAGTTGGAAATTCTGCACACGGAAGTGGAGTGAGAGACGTGTGATAGTGGGAAGATGTGTTGCCCTATACATATACATGTGCTCAGACCAGAAAGACAGTGGCATGTCATACGATTCCCCGTCCCAGGAACTAAGAGAACGACTTAATGGTGGTAGCTGCACAGTTATGAGATGTTGAATGCTGGTGAAAAGGAAGTCCATCAATAAATAGTAATAATAATAACAAACAATAATAATAAAATGATAAAAGGAAGTCTAAATAAATAGGCACATGAAAAGGGACCAACCACTGCCAATAAAGAAATGAACCCTGTTCTAAGAAGAGGCCATCCAGCAACCATGGAAGAGGTCATGCACAGACTTTGACTGTGATGATGATAATGATGATAATCGTGATGATGATGATCATGATAACTTTCTGGTAGCAAAAAGAATGTGACAAGATTTAGCCAGTCCAAGAACTTTAGTTTCTCAGCTTGATGAAATATTTGTTTTTTTGATGGATTAAGGTGTAGACCTGGAACCAGGTCGAGAAGGAGGCACATGGTTCGGTACCAGTACAACATCAAAGATCGGTGCCCTGCTAAACATCTTGGAACCATCGCCATCTAGGGACAAGAAGGGTCGAGGTAAAGTTATAACCTCATTAGAAGATGGTTCTTGATATGGCTCACAAAGACAACATTATAAGGAGGTGTATCAATAATATGTATTTTATTATTATTATTATTACTAATCTATCTTGCGCAGGGCATGTATGCGCTATTTCAGCAAAATGCGAGCAAAATCTCCTAGGAAAATCTCCTGTTGCTCTCCATTAGCTGTGGGCCATGAAAGCATTTGCCAAGTTACCATTTCTAAACAGCCTTTTTGTTCTCATATTATTTGCCAGATAACTAGCACTCATAATCGCATACATGTAGCCGGACCATGCACTTCTCTAAAGCTATTATTATACAGACTGTTGTTATCGTTATTACTGTTGAAATAATCTCTGAATTTTATAAATGGATGTTTATTTGTGCATGTGCTACAGGCCATTTGGTGACAAATTATTTAACTGGTGAAGAAGATGCATCAATGTACATGAGTCGCATAGCTTTGGAGCGTCATGAATACAACAGTTTTAATCTGGTTTTGCTTGAAAAGAGGTGAGTTAAAGATGAGTTAGAGACTTAGAGAGCTAGCTGAAAATCTGAATTATTTGAAAATCAAGTCATTACACGAGATTAAACATGGCCCTATCATCTGTAGCCTGTCTTTTCTGGCTCTGGACCATCATTGTCTTGATTGATTCTGCCCAAAGGATTCTGATTATTGAATGCGATTTTGCTTAGAAATGTCTGTTGATCGATGCCTTGTGCATTAAAATAACAGCACTATAAAAGTCTACCAAGTAGATTAGACAGAGTGCAAGGTAATGGTCGAGTTATGAGCATTTAAACTTTGTTGAGATTGGTTTTGAGTTTTTAAATGTGTTATTTTGGTAACAAACAATATTTTTGTTTATTGTAGAAATGGTGTTTGGAATCTTTACTACTGCAGCAGTGAGGATGAGAATACACCTCGACAAATGTCAACAGGTAATTGTAAACGAACTTTTAACTAATTTCATTCATCATTTATTAATTTCATCATTTACTATTTTATAAGAAGCTAACTAATTCTGTTTAATCATTCTTATTTAAATTAGTACTTAACTGTATTTAATTAGGAGTCAGTGTTTACCATTCTTATATCCACATTAATAATGTGTAGTCTGTATATAATGAAAGCGCAGCATTTCATATTATCCATGAATGATGTTTCTGTGTATTTACTCATTTTTACTAATATGTATTTCTCTTCCATGGCCTTGGGTTTATTACATGATGTTTGAGGCTTTGGCGTGGCACCATTTTTTGCCTAGTTAAGGCATACAGACAGGTAATGCCAAAGGAATTGTTGCTCCATATGAGACTGCATCTCCTCCATTTCATTAACACAATAATGTAAATTTGAAATTGTTTACAGTCCAAATGCCAACTTGGTTACATTATATTTATGCCATATTAATTTCTTTAAAAATTCCATAGACGCTGGAGATAATATACATTTATAACACAGTTTTGTTATAAAAAGTGTTCTTGATGAATGCTGCAAATAACTTTATTCACACACTAAGACACATACCAAACAAATCGATGAATCGGAAGCACAATGAGCTTTATTATTTTAACCACAATAACATCATGAGATAATTAAGATTAAGGAAGACATTTAACTCCTAATTTCTGTAAAACTTCTTTTGCTAGTCTTTATTATGACAAATGCTGATCAATCACTTTAAAAGCATTTTGCCATATCTACAGGAGTCACTAAGTTTAGACTGGTTCATTCCCTGCTCTCCATGAAATCGTTTCATGTACTATGGACTTCCCTAAGAAATTAAAAAGCGAGGTCAGTTTAACGCATAAACCAAGAATAGTTTCACATTTACATTTCTTAATCCAAAATGCAGTTTAGTAAAAAAAAACAGTTTGCAAACGTTTGAAAGTATGCCTACAAATTAGGCTTACGTAGAAATATGATGGCGTTGAGATTCTTGCACCACCAGTTTCACGTCCGGGTCGCAGTGTGCGATTTTCAATCTTTTAGTTGTGATTGTCTTTTCTCACACGAATACATTATAGTCTGTTGCAACGCGAGCGAGATTCGGAGCAAGGACTTAGTCTGCGACGAACTTTAGACTACTCTACCCATAACGATTACTGTCGCGCCAGAAGACGCTAGTCTATCTTCTCTACATTCTGCTACGACCTTTCTGCATGACGTCTGAACTCCGACTGCTTCTCGATGTACTGCTCTCTCTGACGAGACTCACATGCAGTTCTCCCAGTCTGCACCTTCATCTTGGTCGAACGGCCGAGCAGTCCTCCTCTTCTGGTCTTCTCTGCGGATTGACTGACTGACCCTTGTGTGCAGTCTGCGAGCTCTTTTCTACCTGAATCTTCTGGACTCTGGGCGCATTCCTTCTGGGCCGCTCAGTACCCAAGACCCGAGCTGACATCAGCTGTCGTGTGCCTTTTGGTTCTGATTCTCCGAAGTCAATTGTATAGCTGTGGACATCCATCTGGCTATCACGTGGACCTCTCGTGCTTAGCTGCAAAGCCCCCTGATGTACCTGGAGATTGCTTGCTACCTGTGGATTGCTCAGCTTACCCCAGCGGAATCCTTTTGACTAAGCTACACCCCTGCTGCATTCCATAGCTCACCTGAATTGCTACCAACAATAGCCCTTCCACACAGTGTAACTTTCGGCCCGTCCTTTTCTAAGAATCTGACCTCTGTAGCTTAGGGCTACTGGCTAGCTGTGTTGCTGCTCTGAACTAAGGTCCTAATAAATCATTCGCCTCACTGCCTACGCACTGGCCAGCAACGACTATTGAGTAAGTCTGGTAATCTACTGACGACTACTACTACTTTACTTACTTACAAATATACCTGAACTAGCTCGGTTATATCCCCTCCTGGTCTAAAAAATGCGAACGTCCCGTTCGACTTCGATAGCGCTCTAGGGTTATGCATTAAAACTAATGGGGCATAATGATATGCAGATGAGAATATGCGATAATAGTTACGGATGAAATGAGAATGAAAGGCATCTAGATTGTCCTAAACATTCGCTGAAGTTGCTAGCTTGCTCCAGGGAACGAAAGTGTCTAAGTGTTCATTTAGTCTCAATAGGTTATGTGAGTCCTAAGTCCTAATATAAGTTCTACACATTAAACACAAATAAGGTATGATGGAAAGATCAGAGGGAATCAGTTTTGAGGACGACATTGTTCTTTGATCAGAGTTCTGAATGTGTCCTTGACAAGTTTCTGATCTGTTATGACCCATGGCTGAGATGATAACGCTGTGCTTGTGTAACTTGACAGCGTCGAAGGCGAAGACGGTTGATTGCCTTGTGTTCTCAGCACGTTCGGTCATTCCATCATAACGTTACATAAAATATATCGGAAAAATACACAAATATAGTTGCATGCACTAACAGAAATATAATTTAATCTAGCGTGAAAGTTAAACTCAAATCGAAAAGCAAAAATTATAATAGTTATAATATAACTGAAAAGCTGAATGATCTTTGCACTTGGATCTCGATCTTAAGTGAGGATTCAATCTCGTATTGGGTTCAAATCTGTACTTGTCTGACTGGATGATTTTCCGAAAAATACTTGAGCTGCTTACATTACTGACTTTTGCTGACATGCGACTGCGACAGATCTTCCTTACTGAATTACTTTTCTTGGCTTATGCAACTGAGGCCTATAATAATCTGATCTTAGCGTAACCTTGCTGATGCATACTATGTGCATTTTAGATCTGGCACGATCTTTTACTCTTATCACGAACTATCTGACTTACTTACGATTGCTGCTCTGCTATGCTACATGAGTGACTCGTAAAAAATATAAAATAATAATTCACATAAACTCGTAAGAAAACGCTCAGCGTGCGTGTAGGCACGGGCTTAACTTGACTCTGCGTGCGACTGCGCACGAATTCAACTTCATTCATCATATCTCCGCAATGAGGGAATTTACATGTCGTGCGATTGCGCTATATATAAATCTGACGTCACTCACATTACTTTACACTGGTACAGACTTCGTATTCAATCAGACGTATGACATTTGCAAATATACCGTGATCAGAATCAACATTGCACATGAACTTTCAGCGTGCAGATCTACAAGGTCTGCTTAAAATTGTAATGCGTTGTTATTAACTCACAAGTAGGCCTATCGCTTATGATGCGGTTAAATCGAGTTGCAATCAAGATTAAGCAGTTCTTAAATGATGCGTTATGATTTTAATTATCCAATCTAATGAATACTGAACTGTTTTTTCATTAGAAGTCAGCCTTAAATGATCTTCTGGGAAGAGAAATGAGATTTCTGTGCGTAAACTGATGCACCCAATAATTGCAAAATGCGGACTGCTTTTTTTACAGTGTAGAAAATCCTCATTTAAAGGCGAAAGCGTAATATGATATTCTTAGCCTTCACAAAATAAGTACAAGCAACTAAAATTATGTATAAGCTACGCCAATTGTAGGTCTAATGTTAAAAAACTCATATTAAGAAGCACTTCGTTAAAAAAATTACTGCTATTATGTACATTACAAGACTGAGATGACATGACTACGCGACTGTGAGTGTTTGCGTTGTTGTTAATCTTGCTTGGATGGTAATTACTTTACAGAATTGTTGTTCGAAACTTGCTTAGTTACGTTCGAAAGTTGCGAATTTATGTAGTTGATGAAAAGCGAATATGACAAAAATGATATAGCGCTACGTAGCTACGTGATAGTGAATGATTTCATGAATGAATATGATTATTATATGGCTTCATAGGTTACCCTTATATTGCCATTGAATGTTGTATGGTCTCAGCGATGACTCGTTGGAACAGGCGACTTGACTGCAAGACGATCATGGCCTTTGATGTCCTGCAAGGCAGTGTCTGTTCCTTGGATTGAAGAATTGGATGAGTTTGGTGAGGCAAGAGTCGGGATTGCGCGTCCGGACATCTTGAATGGGCTATCTGGCTGGTACGGATGAATGATGATTGAATGTCGATCGTTGGGCAGTTGAGCGAAAGGTGGATTTTCGCAGGCGAAAGGAGATCGGAAGACGTGGTGGTTACCATGATGTCGATCTTCCCGGAACGATGGTTGAAACTAATCGGTTATAGGTGGAAAATGAAAAGTTTCGTCGGACTTTAATGTCGGCTTTGAGGCTCCGTTGACTTCTCGCGTTGACGTAGGGAACGTGTTGCCTATTTCGGTGTAGGCGTTTGCTCGCTGCGAGAGGACAAAGGGGAACGAACCAGGTTCTGCCACCAACTATGGTAGTGTTTATTTCTTGCACCACCAGTTTCACGTCCGGGTCGCAGTGTGCGATTTTCAATCTTTTAGTTGTGATTGTCTTTTCTCACACGAATACATTATAGTCTGTTGCAACGCGAGCGAGATTCGGAGCAAGGACTTAGTCTGCGACGAACTTTAGACTACTCTACCCATAACGATTACTGTCGCGCCAGAAGACGCTAGTCTATCTTCTCTACATTCTGCTACGACCTTTCTGCATGACGTCTGAACTCCGACTGCTTCTCGATGTACTGCTCTCTCTGACGAGACTCACATGCAGTTCTCCCAGTCTGCACCTTCATCTTGGTCGAACGGCCGAGCAGTCCTCCTCTTCTGGTCTTCTCTGCGGATTGACTGACTGACCCTTGTGTGCAGTCTGCGAGCTCTTTTCTACCTGAATCTTCTGGACTCTGGGCGCATTCCTTCTGGGCCGCTCAGTACCCAAGACCCGAGCTGACATCAGCTGTCGTGTGCCTTTTGGTTCTGATTCTCCGAAGTCAATTGTATAGCTGTGGACATCCATCTGGCTATCACGTGGACCTCTCGTGCTTAGCTGCAAAGCCCCCTGATGTACCTGGAGATTGCTTGCTACCTGTGGATTGCTCAGCTTACCCCAGCGGAATCCTTTTGACTAAGCTACACCCCTGCTGCATTCCATAGCTCACCTGAATTGCTACCAACAATAGCCCTTCCACACAGTGTAACTTTCGGCCCGTCCTTTTCTAAGAATCTGACCTCTGTAGCTTAGGGCTACTGGCTAGCTGTGTTGCTGCTCTGAACTAAGGTCCTAATAAATCATTCGCCTCACTGCCTACGCACTGGCCAGCAACGACTATTGAGTAAGTCTGGTAATCTACTGACGACTACTACTACTTTACTTACTTACAAATATACCTGAACTAGCTCGGTTATAGAAACATAGTACCTTGTGGACTTGATTTGAAATTGTGCCATCAAATCAGCTGGTCTCTACGATGTGACTTTTGTGTAGCGCTGAGAGATTAGATTCACATTACTTATATATAATGGCATTTCACCCGTTCAGACAGGCAGCAGTGGTGCAGGATCTTGCCCGATAAATTCTGTTTTGTAAATGATATAAATGATATAACAGGTTTCTTTGGCATGGACAACTAACTAGGTGTTATCGCTAGATCAGTTGGAGATGAGATCAGAGCTACCAAAAGAGCATGAAATTCAGTAAAGAAATCCGTAAAAGATAGTGATGGAGGTTGATATATGTTTAAGAGTGTAATGTGTTTGTTGTCCGAGTTTGCAGTAGCAATAACATCTTCAGATGTTTGGAGAATCATTAATCATTAACTAGTTCTTAATTACCTAGTAATTTGCTGTAAATTAGTAACTGATTTGTGTCTCTAGGGATCTCCGTCTTTGGAAACTCCCCCTATGAGCGACCTTGGCAAAAGGTTGTGCATGGAAGAGAAAAGTTTGAAGAGGTTGTGGCTTCCTATAACTCTGTGTCGAAAGCTACTGAACTGAAGGAGGCACTTATTCAGCTGCTCACTGACAAAACAAGGTTCTAGAAAAAAATTTCAGCAGCAGTAATAGTAGTAGCGTTAATGATAATTAATAGCACCTAAGCATATTTTTTTCCCAGGGATTATGCTTCAGGTTAAAAATAGCATTAGTAATAATAACAGTGCATCTATCTCTAGCATATTTTTGTGTAGCTTCTCTATGCCAGAACAGAATACATAATAATGATAATGATGTATGTAAGTATTTATCTGAACATTATGTAGGGCCTTTTAAGGACCTCTCAAATGTGCTGGAGTTTGGCTGTCTAAAAATAGTCATCTTAACTTCAACTGAAAATGTTTCTTGTCTTTCAGCAAGAACAGCTCAGATTTCCAGATTTTTATAATACTAAATAATAATTTTGTGGTAATAAATTATGAACATAATAGTTGTTTTTTGTTCAGTTATATGCCCGACGTTCAGTTAGCTTCGCAGTCTCCGGAAAATCTCTCATCTATTGAGATCATTTGCGCTCGGAGCGCCATCTTTGTAGATCTTGCTGAGAAGTTTCAGTACGGGACAAGGTGGGTCGATGTAGTTCATTCCAGTCATCGGCTTGAGGATGATGATGTTGGTGGGTGAAAGTTGGATATGGTTATCAAGATAGTGATGTTTTTAGTGGTGGTAATGATTGCAGTGCTTTTGAGAGATCCCTAAAAGATGCTATACAAATGCTCATGTTGTATATTTGTCAATTTATATAGTGCCTCTTACTGCTTAGGAGCGCTCATCACAAACTTGCATACTCTTTTTACTATTCAGATGATGATTATGATTATTCTGATGATTATGATTATTCTCATGGTAATGATAACTTGCTTTCTTGCTTTTGCAGAACACATACATTGCTTTTAATTGATGCTGAGGGTCGCTGTGAGTATGTAGAAAAAACAATTGTCGACTTTTCTGATGTTACAAAACCCATCTGGAAAACTGTCAAGCACACCTATCAGCTGAATCCCACCAACTGAATCCTAGTGATTGAATCAAGTGCATGCAAATCCTAGCAACAAACTGCTATACTGATGCCTACTAAAGAAATCAACTACTGTATCAAAGCAACCATTGCCTAGCAAATGTATCCCATCAACCAGAACTTTAGTTCAGAATTTGTTTGGAAACTTATCCTTTGAGTTTATTTCTGTGCTAGACCACATTAGGAGATCCATCTTTAATTTTGTCATGTATGCTGTGGTTTCAACACCCATTTTGATCTTTGCTGTTACAAACACAAGTGTAGCAGTTGCTTCTTGGAGACCAGCTCCTTACGAGATGTAGGGAGCATTTACTGCATATAGCACCCAAAGGAGTATTCTAGTTGTGATGCATACTTGTTAAACATCCGATTTTATTGCCTTGTTTTCACTAAGCTTTCAAGGCTCTGGATTGCAGGGCAGTCTAAAAGCAACAAGCTTCATCTTATATCACATTCATTAACTTTGTGACTATTCCTATCAAAACGACAATGCAAGCTGCAATTAGTTAATTAATATTATGTAGGTTTTTCTTTTAATTTTACTTTTTTTCTAGTTTCTGTCATTTCTTTTCCATTGCTTGTACATTTTCAAACAATCAAGTGCAACGTGTTGCAGTTGAAATGCAAAAACTTTAATCGTAAAATAATGTTAGTTATATGATGTATATCTGACAAGGTATGAGAAGGTTGAGATGGTATGGCCATGTGATGAGGACAGAGGAGGAAGGCTGCATTAAAAGAATTATGAGAGCAGAGGTTTACGGATGACACAGTCAGGAGTGACAAAAGAAGAGATGGGGAGACATGATTCAACAAAACCTAAAGCTCCTCAGACTGAAGAAGGAAGATACTGGAGATAGAAACAAATGGAAAAGAAGGATCTGCCTGGCTCACCCCTCCTCCAGCCACAAGGAGAGAGAGAGAGAGTTCGTTATATAACTATTTACATGTAGTTATTTAACTGTGTTTGTCGGATTCTCGTTACTTACACTTGAATGTCATGTGTTGCTCATGTTAATGTCTAGTATTTAGAAAAACAACTGTTGTTTCTTGGTATGGTTGTTGTCTTGTATGAAGATGTATATTTCCAGAGGTAAGGTATCTGCTATCTCTGACGAGCCTCTTTCAACAGTCCTCAGAGGGATGGTCCTAATTTTTTAGTGTAAGAATATTTTCTGTTGTTGCATTTACACTGAAGTTTGGATATGCAAGCAGCAGTAATGGAGGTAATAATTATGATGATGATTATTTTATTTTTTGCTCGAATTATGAATTATCTGTATGGGCTTCTTGTAGAATAAGAAAACTGTTGGAACAGCTTACTCGTCAAGATCTGGCTGTCACTATTGTAAATAATACAGTATTTCTTATTCTCTGGAGATTTTGAAGTTCAGGTGTTCCTTTCTATTTTGAGTAAAAAACCAATTAGATATTTTTATAAGATACTACAGAGATATTACTAGAGGCCCCTAAAACTTGCAATCCAATCGCTTAAATGAGGTAGGTGCTGGTTTTGAATTTACATCGGATTCAGTTTTCTAACTGCACACAGTATTATGAGCTTGAAATAAATAAGTCATACAAGGTGTATTTATGATCTTAATTTAAACCTTAGAGTGCATTTGTATAGGCTGGAGCCGAAGAAATTACACTTCCGGCGCACACACTGGGAAAAATTACTTTAAACTTGTAGTCCTTATTGTGCAGGTCTGCACATCGGACAACGCAGCTTCTCCATTCATCATGTCTGCCCTTCACCAGTCTGTTTGCCGCATCCCACGACATCTCGAGATTTGTTTGATCATCGGTGGGTACTCTTCTATTGTTGTCCTCATATCCCACACATTTCAGTCTTAGCTTTGTAAGTGTAACTCTTCGCAAATTCTCAGCGCCACATAACAGCTGCGTCATGGAGACCAGCTTAAACACCGGTGGTAGGCCTACATCAAATCAAAACCGCAAGAAACAGGTCATTCGATCAGTTTCGGTGCCAAGCACTGATGTTTAATAACAATACCACAAACAGAGGTCATTGGTGCCAAGTCAGAATCTCGGACGATCGAGGCGGGACAATCGCTGACATAATATTATAACACCAAACCTTAAAACTGTTTTAACCTTGATGGCTGCAAAGCCATTGAGAACTCAACCGAAATTAAAGGAAATGGCTACTTCATTCTCAATGAAAAGAACAAGTTTGTGTCTTTTGACACGGTAGACCGTAAATAAGATTTGATAAGTTTCATTTGCTAAAAGAACGTTCGCAAGACGCTACTGACGCTGGCAATGTCCACAGAATCTGAAGAGCTGTGTCCAAAGTCTCTTAGGCTATGCCTCTAATCCTATAATCGCCTCTACGTCCCCTCGTGTCAATGTTTAGCTTTCTTCGGCCTTCCGTTGTTTTTTTTGCCGCGGCATCTCTCCCTGAGCCGCGTCGCGTCTTCAGTCCGCCATCTTGATCACTTCGCAAATCATGTATGGTGGCTCTGGTATTGCATCTTCTAATCTATCACCTTAAGTACATGTACTCCTACTCCATTCTGTCCATTTTACCTACTTTTGTCCCCCAGCTTCACACTGTACACAACTACTCTGCAATAGGCCTACAATCATTAAAATTCTATTTTAGTGATTGTATCTAGGATATTTAAAATCAGTCCTTATTCCCAAAACTTATCATTATTCTGCAAGGTCATCTGCTTGTCTTTTGTGGTCATACCTTGGACTAGAACTGTTCTGAGTAAACGTGCTTTCTCGGATGCTGGACCTAATTTTTGGAATTCCCTCCCTGTGTCTGTTCGTTCTGCTCGGTCGCTTTTGTCATTTCGTTCTTAACTTAAAACTTACCTTTTTCAAATTATTTATTCACCGTAGGCTGCCTCTCTGTTCTGTGGACTGACCTTCTGGATATTGACCTGATTGTGGCTTGGCTTTGGTGCGCCATCGGTTGATGCCTTGTGCATTAGACACCGGCGCATTAGAAGTTTATTATTATTATTATTGTTTCCAGTAATGTTCGTCAGATCCACACCGGAAGTTCTTGCGCTCAATAGCCATCCAGCGATCTAACGCAATTGCCTTTAATGGCACATTCTTAGAGCCAGATTTAAGCGAAGACTGGCAATTCCAGAGAACAATCACCGGCCGGAAGACAGCCTCAGATCAGTGTGACGAACATTCTACCCATTCAGACCATGCTTCTTCGCTTCCTCATAATTTCCCATAATTCGCTTCCTCATAATTTCACTTATTTTTCATTGTCTGTTCTGGATCGATAAGAGACTGCCAGAGTATCGATTACTGTGGCGTCCCAGGTCAAATAATAATATTATTATTGTTGTTGTTATTATTACTATTATTATTATGATTATATTATTATTATTATTATTATTATTATTATTATTATTATTATTATTATTATTATTATTATTATCTCTATCTCTTCTGACTGGACGTCCATTGAAACATGCGTACGCCGTTAAACCTCTAAACACGTACGTTGTTGGTAATATTACTCTGGCGATATTCAACGCGACCCGAGAAGCCAGTCTACACCTAAATCCACTTATTTTTCATTCTTCTTGTCTGCCTGCAAGAAATTCCTTTTGTTATCTCTCTTTGTATTCGGTCGCTGCTTAATCCTAAAAATTCTATTAGGCTATAGTCAGAGGTCCTATCTTTTGCTGCCGGTCACCTGGTCTCATTGCCTTAGCTTAAACTTTGATCTCTACCTCATCTACTACTGCCCATCTTTTTGAATGCACAATATTTTGAATGAGCATCCTTCACTCCTCCTAGTTATTCACTGCACAGTGCACTTCGCTTAACTACGTCCGCTAAGTCTTCAAAACCCTCGCGGTGGCATCGCATTCATGATTTGTGAACCAGTCCTCGTCCTTGAATTCTCTCGTCATAACTTTTCGCTACTTTGAATTGGCTTCTATCGCTATCAGGTTCGCTTCTGATCTACTAACAATGTTCAACGTGACTGTGTCGTCCCCCGACATCATCTGTATAGCCTACTCCTCCAAATCTGTCCTTGATGGTTTTGCCTCGCTCCTTTCACTGGCAGCCACAACACGTAACGAGTTCTTGCTTAATGGTGACTTCATTATTCACAGTGATCACCCATGAGACCCTTTTGCTCATTTGATAATCACACCCTCTTGCTCATTAGGTAAGGGTGAGTGACTTTAAGATAAAAATCACCCAAACATGTGAAATAGGCCCTATAACATAAAATTGAAGCTCAATTTTCACGCGAAAAATTTGCAGTCGCGCTGAACTACCACTTCAGCAGAAACTCTGGTTGGCAACAAAATTTATCATCATTATTATTATTATTATTATTAGTAGTAGTAAGGTAGGGGCGGGTTCTGGCCCACCTCAAAACAGGGGCGGGTTCTGGCCCACCTCAAAACAGGGGCGGGTTCTGGCCCACCTCAAAACAGGGGCGGGTTCTGGCCCATCTCAAAACAAGGACGGGTTCTGGCCCATGTCAAAACAAGGACGGGTTCTGGCCCATGTCAAAATATGCTTAAATATATTAAGTTGTATTATAAGCGATATATAGCTGGATAATCGTGATAAATATATAAATGAGACCGAGCGCCATTGCTTAAATATATTAAGTTTTATTATAAGACGTATATAAAGGCCCTATAAATATAATTATATGAAAGAACGTTTGTCTCGTGTTTCCGTTATCGTTTTGAAGCGCCTTCAATTTCTTGAAGAAGAAGATGAAGAAGATGAAGAGGGGGAAGAGGTGGAAGAGCTGAAGAGGATGAAGTGGAAGAAGAAGCGGAAGAAGAAGAAGACGAAGAAGAAGAAGAAGGAGAAGAGGTGTAGGATTCTTAAGACGAGAGAGGAAGCCGCAATGCTTGGTACATATATATTTATATATATATATATATGTATATATCGGTTAACCAACGATCGTGCGTTGTTCAGTCATCCGAGCCATTCTATCTGTATGTTTACGTACGTCTGCGTATCCGTGTGGCTCCGTCTGGCCGCGTTTCCGAGCGTTTCTGCCCGTTTCTGACTGCTGGTGTATCTGTATATGTATCTATGTTTATCTGTGTGAGTCTGTCTGACCATATTTCCGAGCGTTTCTGCGCGTTTCTGACTGTCGGTGTAGCTGTAAGTGTATCTATGTATATCTGTGTGAGTCTGTCTGACCATATTTCCGAGCGTTTCTGTGCGTTTCTGTCTGTGCATTGTCTGACTGTCGATGTATCTGGGTTTGTAGGCATCCGTCAGACTATCCGTGCGTTTCAGCGTATCTGCGTATTTCAACGCGTCTGTACGTCTTTGTTCTTCTCTCTCTCTCCACGGTTCCGTATAGCAGTCTATCCGCGTGATTCTGTCTGGCTGCACATCCACGCGTTTCTATCCGTCGATCTCTCTGCGATTCTTCCGTCTCTCTATCTGAGCGTTCCAGTCTGTCTCGGTGCAATCTCTTAAAGACAAAGGTGTAGGCGCAGACGATTATACGGGTCCGCACACGCACGAGTACACACGCATTCACTCACACACATACACACACACAGGCATCCACACGAGCAGACAAGGTTATCAGTACGACTATGCGTATATATTTATATATCTCCACCATTAGATATGCCAAGAAGAAGAATCGATGTCCAGTAGATTTAAAGTTATATAGACTTCAGCGTTCTGAAGCAATGTCCCTCCTTCAATAGCTACGAGTCTGCCTAAACACGTCTTTCAATGACACGTGGACACGCCTACCGCAGCCGCTGGTGCCGCAGCTGCTACCGCCGCTGCTACCGCTGCTACCACCGTCGCCGCCGCTGATGCCACCGCCGCTGCTACCACTGCTGCTACCGCCGCTGCTACTGCTGTCGCTGAAGGAGAATTGAATTCCATTAGATTTAAAATTGTATAGATTTTACTGTTTTGAAGCTTCATTTGCTAAGAGATATATTTCTTAAGGTTTAAGTTTTATAGATTTTAGTTTACAAACTCTATACTATCTAGAGTTTGATCAATTTTGATTCTCTTTCTAACAAGAAGAATAAAGAAGAAGAAGAAGAAGAAGAAAGGGGGAGAAGGCGGAAGAAGAAGAAGAGGAGGAGGAGGAGGAAGACGAAGAGGAGGAGGAGGAAGAAGAAGAGGAGGAGGAGGAGGAAGAGGAAGATGCACGCGTATAAGCAAACGTACAGACGGATGCAATCTCTTAAAGACAAAGGTGTAGGCGCAGACGATTATACGGGTCCGCAGACGTACGAGTACACACACGGACGACCACACACACACACAATCATGTACACACTCACACACGGACGACCATACGAGCAGACACGGTTACCAGTACTACTATGCATATATATTTATATATCTCAGTCATTATATATATGTGAAGAAGAATCTATCTCCAATAGATTTAAAGTTATATAGATTTCATTGTTCCGAAGCGATGGTCACCTTCAATAGCTAGGATTCTGCCTAAACACGTCTTACAATAGATACATAGACATACGGACAGACGTACGGGTTTACTGCTAACGGTGTAATACCGACACAGACGCGCACACAAACTCACAGACATACACACATACAAATATATATATATACACACAGACAAACAAATAGTTTACTCCTAACAGGATAATACTGGCACAGACATGCATCCAAACGTATATATATATATATATACATAGATCAAATGAAATAAGTTCCAGCCCATAAGTCGAGTGAAATAAGGTCCAGTTGAAACTCGTTGCAAAGGCAGCTGTTTAACAGGTGCACTCATATATACCAATACGATTATAGACACATATTTATATTTATCTCCGCATTATATATATATATACATATATATAAATGCCAAGAAGAATCGATCTCCAATAGATTTAAAGTTACATAGATTTCATTGTTCTGATGCTTAGACACACATTGTAATTGTAATTTGAGATTTATAAAGCGTCTCTTAGAGGAAAAACTCAACAGAGGTGCTTCCGACCCGAAAAAGTAAAATCGCTGTTGAACAGTACAGTCTTCAGGCACCTGCGGAACACTGAGAGGGGGAGAGAAAGGAGCTCAAATCGCAATTCTCGAGGGAGACGATTTCAGCAAGTGGGACCAACGTACATATATTATACAGACAGATGGGTAGTTAAAGAATAATTAATGTAGCCCGACGTGATATTTGCAACGGAGATGAAAGAATGGAATTCCTACCCCTAACATCGTCCAATTAGCGTCAATTTATGTCTCTGTCTCTCTATCTCTGTCTGTCTGTCTGTCTGTCTCTCTCTCTCTCAATTACCCAGTGTTTGTTCAAAAGCATACACAACGTCCATACATAAGCGCTAAGAGTTATCCGCCCCTGCCATAGTCGCTCGACTGGCAGTCAAATATTATCATTGGATACAATGTCAAACAATTCAATCCATTAAGCTATCGAGGGTACGGAGGGAGAATCGTTAGAGAGGAAGAGGAGCGGTGTGAAGGGACCGGTTGGAGCGTACTTTGACCGATGAAGACGTCTACGTTCGGAGGAATGAAATGTCCAACGAACGAGCGAATGAACGAATAGACGAATGACGCTTGATACATAATTTCATCGGCGACCGTTGTCCATCTAGCGAAATTGCGTGAACTAGTCCCACACTGCTACACGATCGCCCGACCTCTAGCGACGATCGCCTAATGTCATCAACCTTTACAATTAGGGACGATTTGCGCTCGAACCGTCTTTGTTGCGCTCTCGGTGTCTATGCGACTATATCGCTCTCTCTGTTTACCTGTCAGCGTCTCTTTCGTATCGCGTTACCAGCTTAATTTCGTATGCTGTGTAGCGAACATTTAATCAGAGCAGCAGCAGAGTCTAGGGCGGAGTCTAGCAACGATATTAATTGGCCACAGACTCTCGTGGAGGGCGGTGTTGTTGAAGTGTACAACGATTCTTAGATACCGATTGATGGTAAAGGCCCACACCTCGTTTACGCATTTTCGGCGACCCGTGACAAAGACCCAACACGTTTAGTGGATCAAAAGTGCTCTAGATTTTAAATTAAGCAATTTGATTGACATAGAATCTGCTATAAAATCGATAGCATCCATCGGCGCTGCCTTTCTACGCACACTCGAAGACGTGACTGAGAATATAACGTGTAAGTTCAACGAATGTTTTTATTATAGGAATATATTTGTAGTGGTATAGCGAATTTATTACTTTAAATTTTAAATTTATATCGTATTATATTTATAAATTTAGCAGAATGCTTAATTACGCATGCGTCGTTCATACGACTTTTCCAAAATCACCTCTTGCCTCTCCCGAGATATTAAGCAAGCGAGCTGTAAGGAATGATCAACCGCGCTCACTATCACATCCTTTGCCTGCCTCGGTTATCGCATTATTCGAGATCTTGAACTTTAAACTTTAATTCTTATTTTTCCTTCGGTCGCGTATTTCAAACATTAACTAGTTCCACGATAAACGTACCGAAAGAGGAGAAGGATGAAGAGGAGAAGGATGAGGATGGATAGAAGGAGTAGATTTACGATGCGAAGCTTTCTTTAAACATTCTTTAGACAGAACTATGGATGTGTGTCGTCACGACATGTCCTCAATCCTGTAGACCTCAAGATGCGAACGATTCGTTGCCATAAAATTTTGAAGTTCTATTCGATAAACTAAACTAATTCTGCAACGATAATCCAATTTCCGTGGAGAACGCATTATCGCTCGTCGCGAATTAGTGGTTGTCGGTACGACAATCGACAGGGGTTGTGCGTGTTCTAAGTCGAACTAGAAGCAAGAAGGATGGAAAGAAGAGAAGAAAGAGGATTGGAAGGAGAAGAATGAGAACGCTTAGCGTATTCTTTATATATATATATATGTATGTATATATATATATATATACACACAAGTCTATCTGTATGTTTCAGTGTATCTGTATATTTCAATGCGTCAGTATGTCATTGTTCTCATCTCTCGGCGTTTCTGTGTGTTACAAGAATTTGATTAAACAGAGGCTAGACCAAGCAAGCATAGATGAACTCGGTCATCAAGAATGACCGATGGATATAGACTGAAGAATGAAAAAGTTGATAGGAGATGTAGAAAGGACAAAAATGACTAGGATGACCTAAGTATAGATTGCGAAATTTTGGTTCGCAGTGTGGGGAACGCCTATGAAATGCAAGAATATCGACCTCGAGACACGAGTAAAGGGTCATAAAATGGCTAAAGCGTCGATTCGATCGCTGAGAGTATTTGAATTGCGACCTTTTTCGAGTGCGGGTCAGAAATTTTCAAAGTGACACCTAGAACGCTGAAAGCAGGCAGTTGCACGTATAACTGCAAATGTAAAAAAGATTTAGATCGATTCTAATTTTGATGGTTTTCCAAAGTCGAAGTACAAAGGGTAGCAATTGTAATATTGTGGCAAAGGCGAGATTCTCTGCAGCTGTACAGATTATTTTCCAAGCACGAACCAGAGACGCTTGAAAGCTCGAGCGACGATCTTATAGCAAAACTATACACGGTCTGGCAAAGCATTGCAAGAGTTGAGGCGATCATTCGCTATGTGGCAGTGTGGGTCTAGTTAATGCAGTTTCGCTAGATAGATAACGGTCGCTGTTGAAATTATGTGTCACTCATCGTTTGACCATTCGTTCACAGATCGTAAAACTTGAAAGAATATATATATATATATATATATATATATATATATATATATATATATATATATATATATATATAAAGAATACGCTAAGCGTTCTCATTCTTCTCCTTCCAATCCTCTTTCTTCTCTTCTTTCCATCCTTCTTGCTTCTAGTTCGACTTAGAACACGCACAACCCCTGTCGATTGTCGTACCGACAACCACTAATTCGCGACGAGCGATAATGCGTTCTCCACGGAAATTGGATTATTGTTGCAGAATTAGTTTAGTTTATCGAATAGAACTTCAAAATTTTATGGCAACGAATCGTTCGCATCTTGAGGTCTACAGGATTGAGGACATGTCGTGACGACACACATCCATAGTTCTGTCTAAAGAATGTTTAAAGAAAGCTTCGCATCGTAAATCTACTCCTTCTATCCATCCTCATCCTTCTCCTCTTCATCCTTCTCCTCTTTCGGTACGTTTATCGTGGAACTAGTTAATGTTTGAAATACGCGACCGAAGGAAAAATAAGAATTAAAGTTTAAAGTTCAAGATCTCGAATAATGCGATAACCGAGGCAGGCAAAGGATGTGATAGTGAGCGCGGTTGATCATTCCTTACAGCTCGCTTGCTTAATATCTCGGGAGAGGCAAGAGGTGATTTTGGAAAAGTCGTATGAACGACGCATGCGTAATTAAGCATTCTGCTAAATTTATAAATATAATACGATATAAATTTAAAATTTAAAGTAATAAATTCGCTATACCACTACAAATATATTCCTATAATAAAAACATTCGTTGAACTTACACGTTATATTCTCAGTCACGTCTTCGAGTGTGCGTAGAAAGGCAGCGCCGATGGATGCTATCGATTTTATAGCAGATTCTATGTCAATCAAATTGCTTAATTTAAAATCTAGAGCACTTTTGATCCACTAAACGTGTTGGGTCTTTGTCACGGGTCGCCGAAAATGCGTAAACGAGGTGTGGGCCTTTACCATCAATCGGTATCTAAGAATCGTTGTACACTTCAACAACACCGCCCTCCACGAGAGTCTGTGGCCAATTAATATCGTTGCTAGACTCCGCCCTAGACTCTGCTGCTGCTCTGATTAAATGTTCGCTACACAGCATACGAAATTAAGCTGGTAACGCGATACGAAAGAGACGCTGACAGGTAAACAGAGAGAGCGATATAGTCGCATAGACACCGAGAGCGCAACAAAGACGGTTCGAGCGCAAATCGTCCCTAATTGTAAAGGTTGATGACATTAGGCGATCGTCGCTAGAGGTCGGGCGATCGTGTAGCAGTGTGGGACTAGTTCACGCAATTTCGCTAGATGGACAACGGTCGCCGATGAAATTATGTATCAAGCGTCATTCGTCTATTCGTTCATTCGCTCGTTCGTTGGACATTTCATTCCTCCGAACGTAGACGTCTTCATCGGTCAAAGTACGCTCCAACCGGTCCCTTCACACCGCTCCTCTTCCTCTCTAACGATTCTCCCTCCGTACCCTCGATAGCTTAATGGATTGAATTGTTTGACATTGTATCCAATGATAATATTTGACTGCCAGTCGAGCGACTATGGCAGGGGCGGATAACTCTTAGCGCTTATGTATGGACGTTGTGTATGCTTTTGAACAAACACTGGGTAATTGAGAGAGAGAGAGACAGACAGACAGACAGACAGAGATAGAGAGACAGAGACATAAATTGACGCTAATTGGACGATGTTAGGGGTAGGAATTCCATTCTTTCATCTCCGTTGCAAATATCACGTCGGGCTACATTAATTATTCTTTAACTACCCATCTGTCTGTATAATATATGTACGTTGGTCCCACTTGCTGAAATCGTCTCCCTCGAGAATTGCGATTTGAGCTCCTTTCTCTCCCCCTCTCAGTGTTCCGCAGGTGCCTGAAGACTGTACTGTTCAACAGCGATTTTACTTTTTCGGGTCGGAAGCACCTCTGTTGAGTTTTTCCTCTAAGAGACGCTTTATAAATCTCAAATTACAATTACAATGTGTGTCTAAGCATCAGAACAATGAAATCTATGTAACTTTAAATCTATTGGAGATCGATTCTTCTTGGCATTTATATATATGTATATATATATATATAATGCGGAGATAAATATAAATATGTGTCTATAATCGTATTGGTATATATGAGTGCACCTGTTAAACAGCTGCCTTTGCAACGAGTTTCAACTGGACCTTATTTCACTCGACTTATGGGCTGGAACTTATTTCATTTGATCTATGTATATATATATATATATACGTTTGGATGCATGTCTGTGCCAGTATTATCCTGTTAGGAGTAAACTATTTGTTTGTCTGTGTGTATATATATATATTTGTATGTGTGTATGTCTGTGAGTTTGTGTGCGCGTCTGTGTCGGTATTACACCGTTAGCAGTAAACCCGTACGTCTGTCCGTATGTCTATGTATCTATTGTAAGACGTGTTTAGGCAGAATCCTAGCTATTGAAGGTGACCATCGCTTCGGAACAATGAAATCTATATAACTTTAAATCTATTGGAGATAGATTCTTCTTCACATATATATAATGACTGAGATATATAAATATATATGCATAGTAGTACTGGTAACCGTGTCTGCTCGTATGGTCGTCCGTGTGTGAGTGTGTACATGATTGTGTGTGTGTGTGGTCGTCCGTGTGTGTACTCGTACGTCTGCGGACCCGTATAATCGTCTGCGCCTACACCTTTGTCTTTAAGAGATTGCATCCGTCTGTACGTTTGCTTATACGCGTGCATCTTCCTCTTCCTCCTCCTCCTCCTCTTCTTCTTCCTCCTCCTCCTCTTCGTCTTCCTCCTCCTCCTCCTCCTCCTCCTCTTCTTCTTCTTCCGCCTTCTCCCCCTTTCTTCTTCTTCTTCTTCTTCTTTATTCTTCTTGTTAGAAAGAGAATCAAAATTGATCAAACTCTAGATAGTATAGAGTTTGTAAACTAAAATCTATAAAACTTAAACCTTAAGAAATATATCTCTTAGCAAATGAAGCTTCAAAACAGTAAAATCTATACAATTTTAAATCTAATGGAATTCAATTCTCCTTCAGCGACAGCAGTAGCAGCGGCGGTAGCAGCAGTGGTAGCAGCGGCGGTGGCATCAGCGGCGGCGACGGTGGTAGCAGCGGTAGCAGCGGCGGTAGCAGCTGCGGCACCAGCGGCTGCGGTAGGCGTGTCCACGTGTCATTGAAAGACGTGTTTAGGCAGACTCGTAGCTATTGAAGGAGGGACATTGCTTCAGAACGCTGAAGTCTATATAACTTTAAATCTACTGGACATCGATTCTTCTTCTTGGCATATCTAATGGTGGAGATATATAAATATAATCGCATAGTCGTACTGATAACCTTGTCTGCTCGTGTGGATGCCTGTGTGTGTGTATGTGTGTGAGTGAATGCGTGTGTACTCGTGCGTGTGCGGACCCGTATAATCGTCTGCGCCTACACCTTTGTCTTTAAGAGATTGCACCGAGACAGACTGGAACGCTCAGATAGAGAGACGGAAGAATCGCAGAGAGATCGACGGATAGAAACGCGTGGATGTGCAGCCAGACAGAATCACGCGGATAGACTGCTATACGGAACCGTGGAGAGAGAGAGAAGAACAAAGACGTACAGACGCGTTGAAATACGCAGATACGCTGAAACGCACGGATAGTCTGACGGATGCCTACAAACCCAGATACATCGACAGTCAGACAATGCACAGACAGAAACGCACAGAAACGCTCGGAAATATGGTCAGACAGACTCACACAGATATACATAGATACACTTACAGCTACACCGACAGTCAGAAACGCGCAGAAACGCTCGGAAATATGGTCAGACAGACTCACACAGATAAACATAGATACATATACAGATACACCAGCAGTCAGAAACGGGCAGAAACGCTCGGAAACGCGGCCAGACGGAGCCACATGGATACGCAGACGTACGTAAACATACAGATAGAATGGCTCGGATGACTGAACAACGCACGATCGTTGGTTAACCGATATATACATATATATATATATATAAATATATATGTACCAAGCATTGCGGCTTCCTCTCTCGTCTTAAGAATCCTACACCTCTTCTCCTTCTTCTTCTTCTTCGTCTTCTTCTTCTTCCGCTTCTTCTTCCACTTCATCCTCTTCAGCTCTTCCACCTCTTCCCCCTCTTCATCTTCTTCATCTTCTTCTTCAAGAAATTGAAGGCGCTTCAAAACGATAACGGAAACACGAGACAAACGTTCTTTCATATAATTATATTTATAGGGCCTTTATATACGTCTTATAATAAAACTTAATATATTTAAGCAATGGCGCTCGGTCTCATTTATATATTTATCACGATTATCCAGCTATATATCGCTTATAATACAACTTAATATATTTAAGCATATTTTGACATGGGCCAGAACCCGTCCTTGTTTTGACATGGGCCAGAACCCGTCCTTGTTTTGAGATGGGCCAGAACCCGCCCCTGTTTTGAGGTGGGCCAGAACCCGCCCCTGTTTTGAGGTGGGCCAGAACCCACCCCTGTTTTGAGGTGGGCCAGAACCCGCCCCTACCTTACTACTATTATTATTATTACTATTATTATTATTATTATCATCATCATCATCATCATCATTATTATCATTATTATTATTATTATCATTATTATTATTATTATCATCATCATTATTATTATTATTATCATTATTATTATTGTTATTATTATTATTATTATTGCGTTACTTCAATAACGAAACAAATCTATTGTTGCTGGAGCAACTAGAGCTGCTGTGGCGTCCAGGCTGGCACACTGGAAACAGGTCGACTAGCTGCACCTCCAAATCTCGTGATCTTGTCTTTAAGCGCCGTGGTGAAGAAGCAACCCTGAGTTAGCGGTCGCGTAAGTGTAGAGCGTTCTGTGGGCGTTTCTTCGATGGAGCGCGAGAACTTCCGGTGTGGATCGGACGAACATCCAGCACCACCAACTCCCTCCTGTTCATCGCCGTCGTCGTCTGCTTGGAAGGCGTCTGCGTCGTGGGCTTCACTGACCCTAGCGTCGACGTCTCCTCGACTTCGACCCGCCGGCTGACCTTCGACAGGAGGTGTGGCTCCTTGACCCAGAGGATCGGTTGGGGCCCGTCGGCTGGGTCTCGACGACCAGTTCCAGGTTCTCTCCTTTTCTTTAATCTTGGCTTCAGGCACGTCCTTCTCTCCTTTGATTTCAGCCGTCTTGTTTATCGTGGTATTGTCGATGAAGAACTTGATTTGCGACTGGGTACTCTCGCTCGTTGCGTCGAGTGCGAGTTCTGAGATCACGAATTCGTCTGATTGCCTCTTCTGAACTAAATCCTTCAGATAACGTTCGTCTTTTCTCCTGTTAACCATTGTAAATGCTTTGTCATAGCTGAAGTCAATCGCTTCTTCTTCCATCAATGGAAGGTCGCGCGGAGACAACTGTTCTCGGTCAGGTAGAAGACAAGGGAAATTATGAGGAAGCGAAGAAGCATAGTCTCTGGTAGAATGTTCGTCGCACTGATCTGAGGCTGTCTTCCGGCTGATGATTGTTCTCTGGAATTGCCAGTCTTCGCTTAAATCTGGCTCCAAGAATGTGCCATTAAAGGCAATCGCGTTAGATCGCTGGATGGCAATGGAGAGGCGTTGGAACAGGAAATAAGTCTCCCTCTTGTCTCCCGATACTTGGGTTAAATGGCGACCTATCTTCTTGATGAGGCTAAGGCCTCCTGATTTATGGGGCCTAGAGTTTCGAAGGCCAGAGGGACGAAGCAGTGTGTCGAGAGAATATCAATGTATTTTGAGGTCTTTCGTTCTGCTGCGATCTCAGCAGCAGCACCTGCGACCACGGCCGTTCTTGATCGATAATATAATTATTATCATTATTATTATTTATTTATTTATTTATTAGGCCTTGTTCGTTAGCCCAATTTTTTATAGTTTTTGTTTCAACATTCACTTTTTGCGTGCACATTTGGAAATGTAAAAATATCCAAAATGATTCATTGCTATTTTATGTGTGTATAAGAAAATTTATGCTAGTACATTGACAAAAGAGGAGGAGAAACTGCTGGAGAGAACAGAAATGAGAATGCTGTGATGGATACTTGGAATCTCACTGAAAGACAAGAAAAGGAATTGAGTATATGAGACAGAAATTGGGAGTGGCATGTATATCTGACAAGGTACGAGAAGCCAGATTCGTAATCGTAATCGCAATTCCGAGATGTCAACAGCGCCCAACGAAAGCCGCGCCGCGGGGACCAGCTTATTCACAGGCGCTCAGTCAAAACAAATTCGATAGGCAAAAAGGGTCCGGTTCCAGGTCAAGATCCAAAAATCAGACTGGGAGAGCGTGGCAGCTACGGGGGTGGTGTTTGGGGTTGAAGAGGAGAGAGAGATAAGAGGAGGAAGATGGTAGGTCATGTGATGAGGAGAGAAAAGGAAAACTGCATTAAAAGAATTATGACAGCAGAGGTTTACGGACGCCGTTGTCGTGGACGACAAAAGAAGAGATGGGGAGACATGATTCAGCAAGACCTAAAGCTCCTCATATTGAAGAAAGAAGATACTGAAGATAGAAACAAATGGAAAAGAAGGATTCGTGTGACTGACCCCTCTCCCAGGAGGGATTAATTCCAGCCAGAAGGATAGAAAGAAAGAGAAAGACATTTCATTTACACAATGCTAACTTCTTTTTGCATCAAGTTACGGACTACACAATCTTTCTTTTCGGAGTTTAAGATAACGAATTCAGGACAATGACTACCTTACTTACGGAATTTGTCCCAAAATGACAGAATTGTCAAGCGCTTAAGCGGCCAACGACAGTAAACACAAGTTTTGCTTACGATATATTTTTTGCATCTTTTAGCCGAAAAATCAGCCAAAATGAGTTTCAAGGATAAAATGGACCGAGTGAAGCGAGTTATTAGCGGCCAAAACGTCGAAGAAGACGACGACACGGGGATTGTAACGCAGGTTGGACTGTTCACCATTAACTTCGAGAGTGTTCGCATTCGGCTATTATTCTCCTCCCATCTGTAGTTGCTTACATGTATACGAGCTATTCTGGAGGCTGACCGTGTCAGTAACACATTTCAAAAGTGCCAGTGACTGCAGATGCGGTAATGCGTTTGTGCTTATAAACTTGGCAATTCTTTTGTGCTTATAAATGACATAATTTTTGCATGTATGATTAGGTTAGTGCTGCTCCACTCAACCTTCTCTTCTGTCCATTCCTACTTCACCCACTTATCAGTAGTGCTTCTGCGGCGGAAGATTCCGCCACCCAACGCATGCAGAAATTACTTGTGCGGCGGTAGCTTCCGCGTTATGTTGTGCCTTTGTGGCTCTGGGTGATAATTTCGAGCACAATACGAAGTAAACTGTTCGGCTTCTTGCTGGCTATCAAAAGTTTGCCCGAAGATTAATTCAGACATTTTAACTTTGTAAAACGTGTTTGGAAAACCGAAATGTCATAGGCTACGCAAAGGTTTTGAATGTGCATGCACAAAAGTTTTGAATGAAATTTCTGCTGCATAAGTAATATTTTTCTGTCAGAAGATTTGTTCTATCTTTAAACTGATAAGAACTGCCAGATTTCTGATGCATAGGTGTCCGAAGCAACTTCGTTAAGCTGGGAGACTCGAATCAAAGGCTTCGCCATCTGCTTTGCTATTGGGTGCGTTCTTTCGATATTGGTAAGTATCATAATGCATTGGTCACAGTAAATTTCAACCATATATGTAATATGTAATTTGGTAATGCTTATTTATATAATGCCTCTTCAAGAGAGAACTTGTCATAGGTGCGTCCAGCCAGACAATTATGATCAAATAGAATGGTCTTTAGCTGCTGAACAAATCGTGGCATAGGAAGGAGAAGAAGCTCACGTTACAACTTGCAAGGAAGCTTGTTCCAGGTTCATTAAAACAGGTAATTGTCATGGTCCAGGGGATGGTGGTTGTGGCGGTGGCAGTAATGACAATTAAAGATGGCAGCAGTAATTGCAAGAGTTTATTTTCTGTTTTAGGCGACATTTTTCCTCTTCATACCTGGTGCCGGGATGACCATCTTTGCCATCTTCTACACGCTAGGCAATATTTCAGCCTTGACGAGGTCTGTCATCTCAATTGATACTGCACTGTTGTCTCTAATGTAATGTAACTGTAAAAGTAAAATAAAGCTTCCATATCCCACAGGATAACTTAGGGAGGCACTCGTGTGGTTTGTAGGCCCTCAATCCAGAAGTGGATGATTCCCAAGGCTTCTTCCACAGCCACAGAGCCAGTGCATCGTAGGACTTGCAGTTTACTTCCTAATTTGGTGAAAAGTGTTGCTTAGTGGGGTCGGACCCCATTATACGTAACTGTACATACGCATATTAGTGTAACATCTTTTTAAGTGCCTCTTGAAGGCACCGAAACATCAGACATGTATTTAAGCATTTTAAGGAGCTTGCGAAAGGACAGGTTCACAGTTTGCGAGTAAATATGCTTGTACTCAGGAAATTGACTAGCTTTTGTTAGAACTTAGTTATTTTTTGCCTGAGCTAGTTTGGCTCTGTTTTTACCTGTGTTAAATTTAAATCGTGTTACCTGTTTACTTAAGTAAATTTAAATTGTGTTGACCTGTATTCAGTTTTAAGTGTGTTACCTGTAGTACATGCTTTCTCATGGGGCCTTGCAATCAGCTGAAGAAGATGTTTGCTATGACACGACTGGTTGCAACGATTCTTGTATTTGTGAGTTTCTACTGCAGCTCTTTTCACTTTTGAAACTATTTTTAAAGCTGATGATGATGTTGATGATGGTAGCTGTGGCATTGGTTACCATGTTACTGATGGTAGTACTTCTGTACTGTATCTCACTTCCGCTATAATGGCCTGAATAGAAGAGCAAGCAGTGTCACACATCCAGAATCAGTGGTATTAAAGATGTCTGAGATGAGTCTTAGTAAGACCGTGTCCATGGAATGTCTTTTTCTGAAGCTAGGCTGTTGCCTCAGCACAAGGTCACTGTGTGCGTTTGTGTGCATGTGTATGTGTGCATGTGTGTGCGTGTGTGTGTTTACATGCACGTACATGTGTGACATTACATTACATATTGTGAACATTTGAACATTTGTTTTTGTTGGCAGGTATTCATGGCACTTACTCTTTGTTCTGCATTATGGGTAAGTTCATCAATGACTGCAAAGGGATACTAATCTTTTATTTATATTTCGGGTGTTTATTTTTATTTCTTATACTTTCCTTGCCTGTTATTAGTGGGCAAGCATATCTTAACTTGGAGATAGTCTGAACCAGTGGAAGTCTTAAGGGGCACATGTATCTTCAGTGGGAGATAAATGTGAACCAGTGTTGAGGGAAAGACCTCTGGGCAGGAGAAAAATGTATGGTGAAAATGTATCTTCAGTGGGAGATAAATGTGAACCAGCATTGAGGGAAAGACCTCTGGGCAGGAGAAAAATGTATGGTGAAAATGTATCTTCAATGGGAGATAAATGTGAACCAGCATTGAGGGAAAGACCTCTGGGCAGGAGAAAAATGTATGGTGAAAATGTATCTTCAGTGGGAGATAAATGTGAACCAGTGTTGAGGGAAAGACCTCTGGGCAGGAGAAAAATGTATGGTGAAAATGTATCTTCAGTGGGAGATACATAGCCTGAACTAGTGAGAGTGAAGACCAGTGGGTAGGAGCAACTGATGCTTTTACTTTACAGTAATGGTGCTATTGTAATCTGTGGACTAGATCTTGATTTGTACATAAGTCTTTATAATTTTGTCTTTGTCATTCTCAAGTGGAAGATCATTGGACTAGCCATCCTCTTCTGCATCCTACAGTTCTTGGCACTGACATGGTATGGTCTGTCCTACATACCATATGCTCGGTGAGATCTTCGTTGCTGTTTGTGTATTTCTTCAACCCACACTCTGAAGTAATTTCTTTTAAGAATAGACACCTGTGTGGCTAGAATGATCATGAACTCTCTGGTGTTAACACTTGTTGTCACTTGTCATCACAAGATTTTATTTACTGGTAATTACTTCAAAAGACCAGAATAATGCTTGGCTATAGCCACAGTAAATGCTTTGTTATTTGCAGTCTGTGAGCGTTCTGACGACGATAGTGTCAGTTGTTTCCAGACATTACTGTTAACAGAGTAATATATTGTATTTTAACTTAGAAATCCAATTTAACTTCAAAACTTTGTTAATAATAATAATGATAATAATAATAATAATATTGGTTAATATTTTGTATTATATGAACTTACCACTTCAACTAGTAAACTAAGTTTTCTGATTATTAGACCAATTAGTAAATGAAAGTTTTAATTACCATACCAATTAGTAAATGAAAGTTTTAATTATCATACCAATTAGTTCTTACAGGAATTATTTTGCTATTTTACTTGATGATTTATTACTGGTTAATTTTATCCTGTTCTTTTCAGAGATGCTGTGAAAAAGTGTTGTCAGTCCTGCATAGCCTGAAGGTCTTATGCTATTTTGTCAGAATTCCCAATGTTTGTCTTGGTTTCACATTCACTTTGGGACCACTTCACCTGAGCATCTCGCAGAAGTTGCCTCAGCTGGTCGTTTTAAACAGCACCTTTTCTTTGCATACGTCCTCTTGTCATTCATGGAACAGCCTGCAGTTCCTGCATTGGAACTGTTGTCTAGTTTTGTAGATTTTTGTACAAATGATCACTTGCTTACCTTCTTTGAGTGATGTAATGTGGTGTAATTTACAAGACGGATTGTGCATTCTGCTGCTAACTGGGGTCAATTTACTACTGTTGGTTTCACTTTGATTTCTTTAAGATGTTTGCTTTCACTGTCACTTATGCATAAGGGTTCATCCAGTTTCATTTTCATTTCTGCAAGAGGTTTCTGGTTTCTGTTTCACTTTTGGAAATGGTTTAGTCCAGTTTCACTTTCAGTTTGACAAGAGAATTAGTCTTCAGTTTCACCTTCAGTTTGGCAAGGTTTTCAGTTTCATTTTTGAGACAAGTTATTGGGAAAATGGCACATTATGTAATATAATGTAACCTAATGTGTACAGTGCTCAAGGAGCCTCCTAGATATGCTGTCAAATGTGTTTTGGGGTCTGAATATAATTTCAAGGTGGTTATCGAGCAACTGATGTTCCCTAGGAAAATTAGCAAAGCAGCAAATGTACATATCTTTCATATTTTTGTGGCAGATTTTGTGCGATGCAGCAGCTTTGTTAACCTGTCCTGTAATTTTGTAACATATTTGGTGCCTTAGATTGAATATCCTTGAAAATCTGCCATTTTTGATCAAATATGGTATAATGAATGTTATTAACTGACTGACATTACATTTCCGTTCTTTGCGAGAATGTAATGTAAGAAGTTGATTTCATGTACTAGATATTATGTAATCAAACATTTATTATATGTAATGGTAATTTGCAGCATTTGCTTTGTTGTAGTGCAGCAAAAGTTGTGCTGTATAAATCTAATAAAGTATATTAGTGTTGTGCATTTGTTCTCATAGTATGTTATTAACAATGGAATGTTGGGTAGTTTATGTTAAAGTGCTGGGTGTTGTTTGGAACTTGGGAAACCTTGACAATTATAGTAACTCGTTTTGCATTGCACCAAAACAGTGTTGAGCATTCAGTGGCTGGTTCTTTGGAATTCACTGTCCAGTTCTTTGTTTTCTGCAAGTTCTTCAATGTTGTTCAGGTTCACATTTGTGGCTCGTCTGTTTCACCTTGCTTGACTACCATAGACTGATTTGTGGTTTTCCTGACCTACTGGATATTGCCTGGACTTCAACAGATTATGCTTTTTAGCTACAGTTTAGCTTGAAGCAACCATCGATTGATGCCTTTTGCGTTATAACGATGCTATAGAAGTCATTAGATTAGACAGGCGTGAAAGTGGTTTGGAATAGGTCAAGATATTACTGTGAATATCATTTTATTGACTTTGCACACATCTGATTTCAGTATGTTTTCTGAACAATGTTTTGTTATTTTTGAAGAAGAGAATGAAAATGAGAACTTTTAATCAGAATTTTATTTAATTTTTCTTGTTACTGCTCAAATCCAATTCTTCAGTGATGGATTATGACTTCCATTTATTTTTTTATCTCTCAAGGTGTGTTGCTGAGACTCTGTTTCATTTCCATTTTCCGTTTATAATGATTGAAAAATTAATAGCATATTTAAGTCAGTAGAAATTCAACATTAGCAAGGGAGCCATGTCTGCACCAGACTTTCCGTTCACCAAGTAGATGAGCCAAGGAAGGCATCGCGACACACTGGGTGAAACTTCCAAGAGGCTGGGCAACCCATACATATTCTCCACTTTACTTATTTTGCACTGTCCAGTAGCCAAACACAAGCTTTATTTGTTACCATACATGCATATTTGTTATCCATGTCCCTGACTGTTATATCGGAATTTTTGTTGTAAACTGTGTGGACAACAGTCTGTTCAGTAGAGCACTGGATCTGTAATCTAATTGTGGGTTCCAGTCTGCTGAGCAGAATTCGTGTAATGACCCTGCACAAGTTGTTAACACACGCACTTGTCCGAGTCTCGCCTCAGATTCAGGTTTGCTCATCTCACACACATTATAAGTGCAATAAATAAATAATAAGATAGTAAAATAAATAATGAAGTGTGCTGAGTTACAATTAATGAAATATTAAAGCTAATCTGGGCTTTGGTGTCCAAGTTAGTAGGAAACAGAACATAGTCTGACTTTAACATTAAGTTGAAATGTTAGCAGCTAATGACCTGCAATGACCTAAGCTTCTGTATCATCGTCTAAAGCAAACGCTGTTAGAGTTTCAATGAAGTCCTTTCGCAAGTTCTCTCTTGCAGCAATCATTCTCTGCTTGGCTTTCTGGAAGGCATCTGTCAATAAGTAGACAGGAAAACGTTTAGGTACAGTAAAATATTACATTTTTCAATCAACTGATTAAAAATACATTATTAAAATGATGGGCATTTGGCAGTCGAATATTGCACTCAATCAATGTACTCTACGAATCTTGTGCCTTATACCAGAACAGTTTCAGGTTCTTGAGCATTTTCGATTGCAGGTCCATGGCTTTGGAATTCGCTGCCAAGTTCTATTCATTCTGTTAGTTCTAGGATGTCATTCAGGTCTAAACTTAAGACTCGTCTGTTTCAGCTTGCTTATCCACTGTAGCCTAACTTCTGGTATTCTGACCTATAGGAATTCTGTGGTTTCTCTGACCTACAGGAATCCTATATGGCTCTCTCCAATGGATTATGATTTTGAATACAACTTCGCTTGAAGCGACAGTTGATCGATGCCTTGGTCATTATGATAGTGGCGCTATAGAAATTATTAAATTAGACTACACTTTTCCAAATCCTGTGACCATTTGAACATTCATCTTAGATCTTCTTGCAGTACTCCACTTCTTCTTATCAACCACTGCTCATCATGTAATGATTTGCCACCTAATTTTATCTAATCTTATCTTGATATAGTCTAACCTTTACTTATCAAACTCGTACATCTAACAGCAGCTTATCTAGTCTAATCTTATCTAATATCTTATCTAAGCTTATCTTATCTGAGGGCTTCTGCTAAGCAAAATAATACATGATAACTCTGTGGTGCTACAAACAAATTTTTAAAATAAATTGTTAAAGCATTTACAACTGTTGTGGGTAAAACAAATGTAGTCATTTGTTATTGTGTTATTTTTCATTTGTTGTTGCTGCTTGCCATCGTTGTTGTTCTTACACCCACCTAGAACGTTGAGAATGTTGGCCCGAGTCATTGAGAACCCAATTTTGTCCATGACTGAAATGAATGTCTTTCTCGACAAAGCACTCTGCAGGAAGGCACTAAACAGTCACAAAGCCACAGTCTAAGCCACACAAAGACAAGTGCAATTTATATGGCGCCTCTGTATGTACAGTGATTTTTGAAACTGTAACTGTATTGTAGTTGTGCTTGGAATTTGTATAGCGCCCTTTAGAATTTCTCCAAAGTGCTCTGTGCATGTATCTATGTAAGGTCCTCTCAAATGCACTGTCAGTCAAAGGTCCTGAGAAAGTAATAAAATGTAATACTATATGAATATAGTAATATATTAAAATAAATAATACACAGTATACTAAATATTAATAAAATTTAATATTATTTAATTAGTTAATAATGGCAACTACCAGATAACTGAGTAAAGCAGTGGCAAGTTTGCATGCGCATAGTGCCTACGACAGGTTCTAAAAGGTGCTAAATTAATATCTAGATAAATAAATGCACATGTTAATGTAGTCATATATACATGTACATACAAGCACATATTAATATGTACATCAAAGCTTCCTTCTAACAAGTTTTGTTATAAGGCAAATTTCTGATACTTACCCAACTCAGCACATTTATCTCAAATTCAATTCCACTTTAAAGGTAGCATTATAAAAAGGTTCCCATGTACCTTCAAGAGGTACTCAGAAGGTGCTACATAAATGTATATATACATTTCTTCCATACTATAAAAAGATGGTGGTCATGGTCAACATAACTGAACTGACCGTGACTGGACAATTGTGTTTGTCCGAATTGAAACTGATCCAGTTGAAAGTGATGAAAAACCAAACTTGCTCAGGTGACTTCCCTGAAAAAATCCGCACAAAGAAAAGTTTTTAAAAACTTTAAAAATCAAGGTACATTTCTGTAGCATCTCTTTGAGATATGTACTCGGCTGGTTATCATAATCTCCAGATGTCTTCAGTGCCCAAAAAAGCTAAGCGGTGGGAACCACCTCACAAGTACTCAGTCAAAGCAAAATCGGCAAGGCAGGTATGGTCTGTTGAGCATTCCCTTTACACTTTATGACCACATGGTTTAGTGGCTTTGTGCACTAAAAAATGGTCAAACAGTAAAAATTCACCCAAACATCTTTCCACACAGCAAGTTCAGAAACCTACAAACTGAATTCTTTACTCAGAGGGAACATTGGTCAGGTCCAAGTCCAGATCCAAAGGTCAAGCAGGTACATGACAGATGGATATGGTGGATGGTGTTTGCAACTGGAGTGGCATGAAAGATGAATAGGAATCCAGATAGGATTTTTGAAAATAATGTTTTCAGTTTTTAATAAAGGCCTGCAAAGAAAGTGCAAGAGGTGCAGAGTTGGTGAGCTGGTAGCATGATAGCAGAAGTGCTTTCAGCCCAGTCTTAGTGAAAGAGAACAATTTATAGGCACTGAGAAAAAGTGCATGAAGTGTCCTTTGTCAGAAGACACAAGTTCCAAAGACAACATTATAAAGGAGGTTTTGGTTTACACGCAAAAAATATTTCTGGGTTTCTTTACCTCAAAAGTTGATGGTACAGCAATGTAAGTGGGATCTTCAAGTTCCGGAGAACTACCGATAAAGAATCTTCGCAGTTCCGAGACATATGAATGGCCTGTCGGACGCCAACAGTGTATCACATGATCCTGTATTCCTGGATATGAGAAGAATAATCAGACCACGCCACTCGTTTTGTAATTGCTACAGAACATTTGTATAGTCTCTGGTGCATGACAGTCTAGTGAATCTAATGTTAGAACTTTTATAGCACCATTATAATAATGCACTAAAAACATCAACTGATGTCATTCCAAAAAGATCATTAATCTGGTCACTTCCAGGGGTCAGTCCAACGAGACAGACGGGCAGCCTAAAGAGGATAAGCAAGCCAAAACAAAAACTTCTCAAGTCAAGAACGGAAAGACATCAAGGACTTGGCAAAGCGAACGTAATGTAGAAGTGTATTCCAGCCTTAGCCCAGCAAAAGAAAAAGCCCTGCTGCCAAAAGCAGTATTTGTTTGAGCCATGGCAAGAGAAGGACAATCAGAGGACCCAGTGTGGAAGATTTTAAGAAAGTACGATAAGTACTTGGAGCGGTTGTGGCCTCCAAAGAAAAGGCAACATGGAGATTAAGAGCTTACTTGGCAGATAAAGGATAGATAAGCAGCTAAAAGGTAAGGGATGGATAATCATCTTACCTGGCAGGCAAATTACAGATAAGCAGATTAACTGCTGCCTGGTGACAGATAATGTAGCTTACCAGACACAAAAGAGAGAAGCAGATTACCTTGCAGTTAAGAAATTGATCAGCAGCTTACCTGGCAGGTAAGGCAGTGACAGGTATCCATATCCTTCAGTTCGATATCGCTGCCACTCGTCAAGTGATAACACTTCGATGAACATCAGTGGCAGTTTTGCAAAACGATCATCTATAAATTCGTAATTGTAATTAGAAATTTGTATAGTGCCACTTCAAGAGAAACTAATCAGAGGTGCTATCTGTGCCAGCCTTAACAATGCTAACTGTCATTAAGAACAGAACATTCATCTGTTAGGAAACATTGCTCAGATGGCTAGAAAAGTCACCAATGGCAAGCTCATGCACATACGCAGAGCCCTACCAACAGATTCCCAACCAGACTTCAGAGATGACAGCAGTTCCTGAAGCACATAGCATCAAGGATGAAGAACAAAAATAGGTGATGCAATCTGCTGCTGCTGGCTCAATGGTTGTATCACCCTCCATCAGGCCCTCATAAAAAAACGATGCAGCATCCAGATATCCCTCGAACTGTCGGACATGTGCAGGACAAGCATTCGTCACCCGCCGGCCGGCAGGTAGTTGAATCATTCTGTGGTTGACAGTTGGCACCGCTCCACCCTTTCTCTACCAGATCCAAGATTTCTTGATGTAGATGGTATATGCAGTTCTGTAGGTCTGAGGCTTGACTTTCCAGCTGGAATCAGTACTTCTTCTGCAGGTGGTCCATTCCCGTCACAAAAGTTCATTACAATTTGCAACAAAACCCGTACGAAACGCAGTAAATCCGTGTTGAAAATGAAAACTAATTATGACACTCAGACTTGGCAACAGCAAAAGTCCAACTGCAAAAATGATCAAGTAACTTTCACATTTAGACAATACAATCCATCAAAATTACATAAAAACAACCAATGACCAATATGGCCATGGATAGGAGCAGATTTAACTAACAATTAAAATTTCTTAATCAGCTTAATAGAGATAAATTAGGGAATTCAGAATTTAAATACAACAAACATTGAAAACACTTGAAAGAAGGAAGAGAAGCACAGTCATATAATAACAATAATAATAATAACAATACTAAAAAAAAGATGTATTAGGTTTTCTTTTGTATATTAATAATGATCAATAATAAGCAATGCTTAGAACAACGAAAGCCACATTTGTTTCATTTTAAAGAAAGAAATATGGCAGCATTTCTCGATGTACCTGAGTTTTCTTCATGTATGCTCGCTTTGTAAAGAAGGTCGAGACTAAATGGATAGGAATAAACACTTTCATCTCCCTAGAGAAAAACAATCCCAACAATACAGGGGTAAGGTATGGTAAAGTAAGGTAAGCTATGGTAATGAAAGGCATTGTAAATTAAAGTATGATAATATAAGGTATGCTAAGCTGTGGTAAGGTTGAGTATACTATACAATACAATACAACTGAAATCTGATAATGCTTTCCTTACAAAGTTCAAAAGTGCACAATGAAGCTGGGGAACAAGAAGCAAAGGTAAGTCATGGTTAGAGGAGTCAAAAGATAGGTAAAATACGTCCCGGGTACTCAAGTCCATTTTGAGTGGGTCCCAACTACCCATCACTCCGGCACTGGATAAATCAATCAATCATCCAACGGGATGAGTCATTATATGCATTTAGGCCTAATCCAAAGTTAGTCAAACAGTCACCTTAGCGATGAGGCTACATATATTTTAATCACCATGGTTACAACAACACACCATTTCTATTGATTCCCAGAGACTAAAGAAATTTGTTATTGTATGTGCTTCACTGATTTGTAACCCTCAATTGCAACCCGATACCTCCCACCCCATGGCTTCACAGACCATAGACAACTGCACATTATTAAGTGGTGAGCCCGTGACTAATAGAGCAAACGGCTTAAAATAATCACCATGATTCTCTAGACGAGTTTCAAGTTATAAGATTTACAGTCCAAGTGTCACCCTTTTGGCAGGTATCCGAGCCTCCGGGTGCTCACTAACAGGCTTAGTCGTAATAAGGTAAGGTGTGGTAATTTATTGTAAAGTAAGATACAGTAAAGTAACTGTGATGAAAAGCTGTTAAATATATTGGCAGTTAAGTTAAAGGCTGGGATAAGGCTTGCATCTGTAAGATGAACCCCTTAGTGTGCTTATTAACTCCATTGTATACTGATATTTGTATTGTCGCGGGCCTGTGTAGCTTCTAGCTTGTCATGGGCATAAACATGGAATAGAGTACACCAAGTATACAGTAATGTATCGTATTACAGAGCACAAAGAGGGCCGAGGCTGTTTTCAACGGCTTGAGAAGTGGGTGTTTACCTCGTGGGCGAGATAGAGGTACGGCTCTGTTCTAAACGGACTGAGAACAGAAGTCAAAGTCAAAGACAGAACATGAACTGACGCCATATTTTGGAATGGAGAAATATACTCCGACGGTTCATGGCCTCACAAGATCGATGTCAGTGTCAGGTCTCCATTCCAAGATACAACGTTGGTCTTCATTCCATCTTTGACTTCAGACCCATCCAGCCACACTCAACTCTCTTCTTTGTCTGTTGAGAGTTTGAATCCAAGCAGCAAGGCTTCCTCCAGCTGCTTTCCTCCTTCAGGAACACCCAAAGGACTTCCTCTTTCCATTGAATGAAACTGTTAACTCCTGTTCTTGCTAAAACTTAATTGCCAATATATAACAATATATAAATAACATATATTAATATAACAATATATATATATATATATAACAACTATTCATCACAGTAAGGTATGGTATGCTATAAAAATTATGGCAAGGTAAGTTATGGCAAGGTATGGTTTGACAAAGTAAGGTAAGGTATGGTAAGTCACGATAAGGTTACATTAGATGGATTAAGGTATATTAGAGTAGGTTAGACACAAAAAGGTGCAACTCACGTCTTCTTTTGATCTTGTTGCACATGTCTGTGTAGCTCCAGACAGCCGCTGGACTCCATTTGGAACCCAACCTAATTCAACACAATATGTATTAAAACATTGTCACAGTGCCTTTAGAAGAGAAGAGAAGCAATGCCTTTAGCTAGTCGAGAGGGGCAGCCATGAGTACAAGTGTCAGCAACCTCATTTTCTCAGCCTCAGCAGACAAGAGTGGGTGGCCAGTCCTCTCCCTGGCTGTCTCATCTTAAACTAACCCCAAGAGTCAGCCATGGGTATAAAGTGTTACAAAACTTCGGTTTCTTAGCCTCGGCATATGAGGGCGGGTCACCTCCTCTGCCCTCTGACCTTCCTTTCCCACTGTACTCATTATATAGCTGAGTTTGCAATAGGGTGCAGATGGAATAGAAATCTATAAATATCTGTCAGCCCTGGCAGGGATTTGAACCTCATTCTCCGGGTTGACAGTTCAGCACACTAACCAGTAGACTACATATTGTGCAACATTAGAAAGCATCATCTCAGCAAACATAACAGACCAGAAACTTTAGCAAGGAAAGCTTCAAACAATGAACACATAAATGAGCTGTTTAGTTTTCCACAGTTTTGCAGTGAACCAGTACATAATGGTACCTTGAGGCAGATCAATGAACCACTGTATGTACAGATGATCATATTCGAAGTTCTTTGCAGAAACTGAAAATGAAACCAGATCAGTTGAGAATATGCTACAACTGACACCTGAATCAATTAACAACATGCTACAATTGACACCAGAATCAGTTGAGAACTGTTTACACACATACACACACACAAACATGCATACAAATATACACACATATATAAACACACATATGTACACACACCAACACACATGCATACATACACGCATGTAATCTACATGCACAGCTGATTAATCATCAATTTTTTAATAACAGGATTTGCTGTTCTAATTGGTAGTACTAAGTCAACTACAGGGAGGGACTGGAGAGGGATGAAGTGGCCAAAGCCCATTCTATTTTGACAAAATTCATTGTTCTAGTTGCTAATAGTTTGTTATGCACAGGGAGGGAAATGAGAACGAGGCAGTGGCCAGAATCCATTTTATTTTGATGGGTTCACTGTTGTCTTTGAATTATAATGCCACAGAAGATGAAGCCTGTAACTCACCAATGCTTCCTGAGATTTTCAGACGAAACACATCAGCTGGAGTCTGTAACATAATGTAAGCAATCACCAAGTGATGTAATGTCATCTAACATTTATGTAGAGTGCGTGGCAGGAAATTATGAGAGCAGAGGTTTACGGATGCCGCAGTCAGGGATGACAAAAGAAGAGATGGGGAGACATGATTCAACAAGACCTAAAGCTCCTCAGACTGAAGAAGGAAGATACTGGAGATAGAAACAAATGGAAAAGAAGGATCCGTGTGGCTCTAGGAGGGATTAAATTCCAGCCAGAAAGAGAGAGAGAGACAGAGACAGAGAGAGAGAAACAGAGAGAGAGAGAGAGAGAGAGAGAGAGAGAGACAGAGAGAGATCACATTTAGGTAAAGTCACAATCAAAATGCTATGCAATCATTGCTGCTTATCCATAGAGCAAGAATCTCAATAACCAGTGAATCAATATATTTCCATATTGGACATAACACACATTAATAATTATCATTATCATTAAGATTATCATTTCAACAGCTCATTATCTAGATTATCATTGTCACCAGTACTATTATTATTTTAAAACCCAAAGTAGCCATGAATGATCATTAAGGATTTAGAAAATGTCCAGAAAGTAAAAAACTGATTCTGGAAGGGTTAATTAAGATCTGGCAGGGAGAAAATATTGTGGATTACTGCTACTAGTATCATTATCATTATCGTTGTTTAGCATCAGTTCAAAGCTCATACCATTTCAAAGTTCTGCCCAATGCATGAAGCCAAGAAGTCTGCATGTCGTGCATACATCTTAAGAAAAAGAACAAGTGCACTAAATCTCACAATAGCTACAACAATATTTGACAACAACAACAACTACAATGATGACAGTGTCAAGAATCAATACTCTAAAAGATAATCATCACTTAGCATTCAGCTGATTACTATTGTTAAAATTTTTTTTTAATTTTTAAAACTCAGAGGAATTAAAAGTAGGAGGATTAGCATGGAATTCAACAAACCTCCTTGTACATTTTATATTCTTTCAGCTGCTCCTGCCTGAAACCAGAAAAATCTCCTAAGTAAAATTTGCCTTTTACGTCTCATTCCTCGTATCTCCTGTTTCTCTTTCCTTCATTTCTTCCCTCCACTCCAAACACTGCTCCCTCTCTTCTGCTCCCTCTTTCTCTGATTAAGAGGATGACGATCTTGACAATGATGATGATTATGATGATTATTATTATTAATACTGATATTATTATTATTACTGATGAATGTGATTATTGATGATGATGATGATTATGATGATTTTCTCGTAATTGTAATTGGAAACTGATACGGTGCCATTTTGAGAGAAACAAATCAGAGATGTTTACTACACTACCCTAAGTGATGCTAGATGTCGTTAAAAAAAGAAAGGTCATCAGTTAGCACGCAATGCTAAGATAACTAGCAAAGTCACCAGTGGTGGGCTCCAGCAGAACCCGACCAATCGATTCCCTTCCAGAGTTGATAGTAGACACCATGTCCACAGTTCCTGGACCCTGCTGCATCAAAGATGAGGAACAACAGATGATGATGATTATGACGATGATGATGATGAAGTGATGATGTTGAAGATGTCAATGATGACAATGACAACGACGACGATGATGATGATGACAATAACCACAGAAGTACAGTAATGAAATACAGAAATATAACTAAGAAATTAATTTATATAGTGCCTTTTTCACATACTAATGCCTCCATTCTAACCTGGACAGTTGCTTTGACATATGTTCGATTGTGAAGTGGTACACATCTGAAAAAGAAAAAGTTGTAGAAAACCAAACTACTTTGCAGTAGATATGAAATTTCAGATGCCTAAATGATATCAGAAAGACTAAAACTACATTGGAAAGACCAACATGACATTAGGCAGACAAAAAATGACATCAGAAAGACCAAAATGACATCAGAAAGACCAAAATGACATCAGAAAGACAGACAACAATAACAAGCAATACAAGATCACTTGCTCAAATAAACAAAGAAATCAATTACATCATCCCACAGGAAAACAATAAATAAAACAAATAAAAAAACCTGATCAATCAAATAGGCTAATTAAATCACCTGCACATGTAAATAATTAGGCAGACCCATCCGTAAAGAGAGTCAACGCTCACCCCGTCCTGCAGAATTTAATCCTCCTGTGTTGTACGGTTTACGACCCTTGTTGAAGTCGGGCTTTATGCTTAGGACACCATTTCCATCGACCTTAATCATACAGAGCACTATCTCATCCTCTTCAGTTGGCAGTCTGTGAAAAAGACAAGCCAAACTTTCACATAATTAAACAAATCCTATATAATTCAAATAAACTGTAATAAAATTTTCCACATAAACAAAAACAGAAATAGTGAGATGGGGGTTTGTTCATTTGGTAATCACAGAACACGGCAGTGGCAACTTTTCCCACTATTTAAACATTATTTGCTTATGGGAACATGCTGTTCTTACTGAACTCTAACATCTTTTAGGGTAGCGAGAAGCATCTTTCACAGGCAGTAAAAAGCAACTACATAAATGCTCTGACAAATCCATATAGACACATATAAACACACAAATACATACATTCATAGTAACATACATGCATACATGCGTGGTCCGCTACAGGAAAATACACAATGGGTTCATGCTGATATGTGAAGTCTAGGATATGCGCCAGAAGACTATTGCGCCCAACATGCTAACTTAACTGCCAATAAGAAGTTTGTTTAAATGACATACCTGTTTGAAGGTGAGGCATCGGCCATGATGTACATCGTCTGTACGCTGGTATTGATGAGACGATTGTAGCGTTTAATCTCATCCGAGGGTTCGTAGCACACAATGTTGGTCTTGGGAATCAGCTTCTTCTCACTGCATGAAATTAAAAGCATAACGAACTGTGAAGCAATTAAATACAATCCAATACAAAATAATACAACACTCCAGTACAGTACAATACAATGTATCTATGTATGTATTTATATGTATGTAATATGTATGCATGTATGTATGCACATGTATGTATCTGAGTATGTATCCAGATACTTAGTATAGCACCTTTTAAAGAACCTCACAAAAAACACTGTCTATGCTAGCCCCCGAGGTGGTGTTGAAGTTGATTAAGAATGGAAAGTTCATCTGTAGGCCAATAATGCTCAGATAACTAAAGGAGCTATCACTGGCGGGCTCTCACCCACATGCAGAGCCCAACCAATGGAGTCCCATCCAGAGTTGTCAGCTGACACTAAGTAAGCACTTAACATTATGTAAGCACAGAAATACACAACAACGCAAAATAATACTATAATCACAGTATAATACAATAAATACAACTGGCTAAATATAATAAATACATTCCAAGACAATACAATTTCATACAATATAGTACAATAGCATAGTTCCTACATGAGGACCCTCAATGGCGGGGTGCCCATTCAAACGGACAGTGGTGGAGAAGGATCTCACCTGACAAATTCATTGAAACATCAGCAGGGTTGAGGCCATATGGTACAATACAATTACAATATAATGCAACACAGAATGGAACCTTCTGCATAGAATTCCTCTTCTGTGCCTCACAGTTTCCATCTTTTCTGCCAGAGGAGTTATTTCTTCCGCTGGAGAATTTGTAAATTTTCTCCCCAGCTGCCAGAACAGAAACGACATTTAGTAAAATAAAAATAAATTCTTTTTATCGTATGTAAGAGGAACTTAGTTTAACAGCACTCTAATAAATTGACTAAATTAAGATACCTTTACAGATTGTAAAGGAATGTAATGTAGTACAGTGCATAGCTCCTTGTCAAGTAAAGTAATGCTGCTGCAGTGTAATGTAATTTAATGTCAACTAATGTAGTGTAATGTAAGCAACAGGTGCCGACTGATTGAGAGCTCATCAACTATGCAGGTCCCTTTTTCTCCCAAGATAACTAATTAACCAGCAAACAAATTAATTAACTAAATGCTTAATTATGATCATTGCACAAGAACCTCTAGCAAGTCCTTAACACAGCGTCATCTGTCAACTCTGGATGGGAATTTGTTGGCTGGGATCTGCATGTGTGTGGAGGCCTGCCACTGGTAAGTTTTCGAGTTATCTGAGCTTGCTAACTTATGAACTCTGTTCTTCAATGATATATATATATATATAAACATACACTTTATTTTGCACAAGGCAGACTGATAATGCAACCAAAAACCCTAAAACACAAAAGAAAAATTACGAAAAAAACAAAATAAAACTATCTCTCCACTGGAGACATTATTTCTATTTACATGCAATCTAATACTGTACATATTATCTCAGACAGCTGCACCGAGTCTATTAACTAAAGAATTACACTTATTCCCATAACTACACACAGATGTAAGCATCTTCAGTCATATTGCATGAAGTCCTGTGATTTTGAGAAATTTCAATATAGCAACATATCATATGATCTTGTGTGTATTTCTGAACCTAGGAAAGAGGTCATTAAAAATACAGTTATATCTGTATTTATATGTCTCCTGCAAATGGAGCTGCACTAATTTCTGATAAACCATAAAGAGTTACCGAAAATATTATTACTAGCAGTACAGACATTGAGCATTATGCTATTCATTTCACATTTAGCTTGTTACCAGCACAGAACGTTACCATCACAACGAGGTATTATGGGTAGTCCACCGGACTGGTCCATGACAATTTCAGGCATAAAAACACATCAGGCAGAGAGGCCATACACTGTGACCTAATCGCTAAGCAACAGGATTTTAACCATAACTGACTAATAACACCTCTGCATTTTTCAAGTAGTGCCTGAGCCCAACTACTGTAGCTGATAACAAGAAAATATCATCACCATTATGTTAGACAACCAACTGAAGTCTGGTTGATACAACACCCAATAGCTGCTATTCTAATATCAACTATGAACTTATTCACAAAGCCATTAAATGTAAAAGGTGACAGGGAACTCCTAGTTAAAACTGTTTAGGTTGGCATTGTGAATAACTCAGATTAGTTTCTTTTGAACTGGTACTATAAAAATTTCCACTTACACTCACAATTACATGCACATTTGTTAAGCAAAACTGAAAAAAGCCTTGAATTTTATAAAATAGTGCTACATAAACAAAAGAAACTAAACAAACAAATAAATAAATAGGATGAGACAGAGAAGCTTCATACCAAATCGTTGCCTGCAAAACTGTCATGATCGACATATGAGAAAAGCCTCTTTGTTGGATGCCCAGATTCCCTGCAAGAATATACCACAAAAATTAACCTATTATAACTGGGATCAATCTGCATGTGTCACGCATATCTCCAGAAATTTACATAGCACCCTTTAACTAAATAAATTTCTGAGGCATTTACTTTACCAATAACACCAACAGAACTATTTAAAAAATCTTTCAGTGTAACAATGTTCAACCTGCTCCTCTTCCACCCTACCACTTCTCCTCCCTCACATCGCCTCATCCTTAAACTTTGCAAATCACGCCATAGCCCAATATTTTGCCTCTTTGGAATAAACTTGACCAGAATTAGGACAATTACTTGACACAGTCTTAGAACTCACCAAGACTGCACCTCTTGCAATATCTGTGCAAAAGTTTTACACTTAAAACTGAAAACACTCCTCTTCCACAAATCTAATCCTGATTCCGATTCTTCTGCTCTCTTGGTGCTCCAGTTCTAAACACCATCCACCATAGCCATCTGGCTGTTTGTATACCTATCTGACCCTTAGATCTTGACCTGGAACCTAATCTGAACTTACCTGTCGATCAATTCTGTTTTGCCTAGAATGCCAGTGAATAAACTGGTTCCTGTGACCTTGCTATCTATGGACGCTGTAGAAATCTTGAGGTTATGACTATGATTACAATCATGGCTGTCCTACAATAGGCGGTTTATACACAGTCCTTACATAATCAACAGCAGTTTTTCTCATAAGTACATGAATTCCATTCGAATTTATTTATTTACAAGTTTTTTACACTAACCGCAACTGCTGCACATCTTTGTGGTATTTCTTCTCAAGAACGGTAACACAGTTTTGCTCATCGCTGTATTTGTCGATTTCACGCTAATAAACAAATAAATGGTGCTACACAGGATTTAAAAGTCTTAGTATAAATACAAGGTTAGTGGTTCAGGACATAAACATAAAATATTGTTATAATTTGCCATTTTTTTATACCCCAAAGGATAAACTCCAGAGGAAATGGAAAAAACTATTCTAGGCAATGGAGACTGCAGCTCTGGCTATCTTCACAGATGTCTAACTCCTTAAACGTACCCCAAAATGTGATCACATCGAACCATTGGAGTGTTGTGGCAAGACACTGGAAAAGTCAAGGATGTTTCCCTAGAACCTCCCAAAACCTTGGTCAGATGGCAACCCAGCCTGGCCATAAACTCCAATTTTTGGTGATTGTGTTGATCAAGTATCTCACAACAAAGGTGGGAACTGGTAAGAAGCTGGCAGGCTTTCATACTTTTGGCTAACTTTCTTACAATTACTAACTTGGCTGCTGCTCCAAGATGGAAGTCCTAATAATAATGATAATAATAAAATAATAATAATAATAATGTAATGTAACTAATTTTGGAGAGACAAAAGGAGTATGGACAAAAATTATACATATGCTTCATTGACTATAGTAAGGCATTCGATTGCATTGATCATGAGTTGATGTGGAAAACCTTAATAGAAATGGGAATACCAAGGCACTTGATACAACTTCTCAAGGGATTGTACGAAGAACAGATTGCGGTAATAAGAACTGAATTTGGAGATACTGAAAGAATCAAAATAAAGAAAGGAGTGAGGCAGGGATGCATTCTGTCCCCATTCCTATTTAACCTATATGCAGAAAGGATAATGAGGATGGCGGAAATGGATGGAGCAAAAGAGGGAGTAAAGATAGCGGGAAGAACACTGAATAATCTGAGATACGCAGATGACACAACACTATTAGCAGGTAAAAAAACAGATCTGGTAGAACTGATAAGAAGGCTGAAGAGAGAGAGCGAGAAAGCAGGACTATACTTCAATATAAAGAAAACGAAGATCATGACAACAGCTGAGGAGGGCAGTTTTATGGTGGATGGAGAGGAATTAGAGACGGTAACAAGCTTTACGTTCTTGGGATCAGTAGTAGAAAGAGAAGGAAAGTGCGACATGGAAATAAACCGAAGGGTGGCGATTGGAAAAGCCGCAATGAATGGACTAGAAAAAATATGGAAAGACAAACATGTGAGCACAGACACGAAAAAAAGATTGGTGAGGGCCTTGATTATACCAACAGTAACATACGGCAGTGAGACGTGGACAATGACCAAGAAAATAGAGAAAAAAATCAATGCTTGTGAAATGTGGATATGGAGGAGGATGCTGAGAACATCATGGACGGAGAAAAGGACTAATGAATGGGTACGCAGGGCGATTGGAATTGAGCAAGATGAGACGTTACAACAAACAGTGCTAAAATCAAAGCTGAGGTTCTTTGGACATGTTATGAGATCAGATGGATTGGAAAAAGAAATGATGCTGGCTTGTGGAGAGGGAAAGAGAAAACAAGGGAGACCAAGGAAAAAATGGATGGACAAGATACACGAAGCAACTGGAATGAACTTGGCACAACTAAGGGACGCGACATTGGAAAGAAAGAAATGGAGAAGATTGATCAAGACGGTCGCTAGAGCTCAAAGAGCTGACAGCACAAGGTGACAAGGTGTAACTAAGCATTTTATAGCACCTTCTAGGTACTTCTAAAAAATATTCTTGTATGCAAACACTCATACCTGACAGAAGACTTTCTCTTGCCAGTGAAATTCATATTCTTCACCTTCTTCTATGTTCGGTGTCTTGTGCTGCTCAGTTGCATGAAGTTCTGAGCTGGTTTCAACTTTCTTTGGAAGCAGCTGCGGTATTGTTGTACTAGTTGACGACTTCTCCAAGTGAACTCTGGAATGAAAATTGGCTTCTTTAAAGGTGCTGTATAAATGCTTTGATATATACATACAATATAAAATGCCCCAAAGGTATTAACTCCTTTTGCTTGTGTGTGTGTGCGTGTGCGTGCATGGGCACTGCAAGCAATCTAGAGCATTCCTTTAAATACCTCTCAAAATTGCTCATGATGCGATAGTGTCTTTATATTGCGCTATATAATATACTTACTGTAACATATGACCTCCGGTGGAGTGCTGTTAATTAAATTTTAATTTTTTTTGCATTTATATAGAACCTCTATATACACAAGGGTCAGTCCACGGCGTTAAGCGGCTGTGGATCGAAGATGCACGGTCCGCATTACTTATCCCTGTGCTACGTTTCAGCCTGAATATCTGTTTCAATTATCGCAAAAACATAACATTTATTCTTCGCCCCGCTTAAACTTCGAAAATCAGCTGTATTGGGTGATCTGTCAAAACAACAAACTTTAACGAAAGTTCGACAATAAATAAACATTAATATTGGGCTTATTTTTGTCCTTGTAATAATTATCATCCCGTTAAATTTAGCTGGGTTTACCTTATTTTAATATTGTTAATTGCATCTCGAGATCGATAATAAGCCGTTCCATAACTGGGTTCGTATAAATCCGCCATTTTGACGCGAAGGCCTTAGATACAAGGAATAACAGGACCGCAGTTACATGCTAAAGTGTCAAATAATTTATCCGCATTCATCAACGTTGTGTGAACCCGCATGTTAGTAGGCCTAAACGTCAAGTTATTTAGTGAACGAAACCGTGTTGTGTTTTGATTACGCTGCGATCTGCGGTAATAAGCTTTTGCGGTTCACGCTGTGATTGTACGTATTGAAACGTGATGCTGTAGCCTGTTAGACAGGATTCGTAATCGTAATCGTAATTCTGAGATTTCTACAGCGCCCAACGAAAGCCGCTCCGCGAGGACCAGCCTATGCACAGGCGCTCAGTCAAAACAAAATCAATAGGCGAAAGGGTCCGGTTCCAGGTAACATCCAAAAGTCAGACGGAAATACAGCGTGGCAGCTACGGGTGGTGGTGTTTGGGGCTGGAGAGGAGAGAGAGATAAGAGGAAGAAGGGGTGTCAGGGTACGATCTGTGAAAGAGGAATGTTTTGAGTTTTGCATGAAAGGCCGAAGCAGAGGGTTGGATTTATTGAGGAATTTTGGCCTAATTGAGGGAAGTTTCCCATCCAGTATTACAATCATAAATCTAATGTAACCTAAAAACTTCTATAGCGCCACTGTAATAATGCTCAAGCCACCAGTCGATGGTCGCTGCTAAGCAAAATCGTTGTCCAAGCCAAATTCCACGGTGATTCCGGTAGAAAAACCAAGTGGAAAACCAGAAGATAAAGAGACAGCCACGGAGGAAATGAGTCCAGAAAGAGGTAAGTTTTTAATCTAGATCTGAAGGCCAAAACATACTTTGCCGAGCGAACATTTGCTGGAAGAGAATCAGAGTTTTGTGCCAGTGACAGAAAAGGCAGTCCTGTTCTTGTCCATGGAATAGTCAGATTTAGACAGCCAGAAGACCTGGTCAAGTAGAGACAAGTCTTTGGAGTCAGTACAGAGTGAAGATACTGAGGTTAGCTGAAATGTAGAGTCTTGTATACCAGCTCTTCCCAAAGTGGTGGTCCGTGGACCGGTTCCGGTCCGCGAGCTTTCAGTTGCCGGTCTGTAACCATCTTTAAAAAACAATAACGAAGAAATGGTTCCGCAGTTTTTCTCATAAATTAGAAAGATTTCTTGTACTTATTAGGCAAGCATTTAAAAGGGCAATAGAGTCATAGAATTGGCAAAAATGCATTTAACACGATTTTAAAACATATCTTAGGAATTTAGGAAATTTGAGGTTCTCGAAAAAGCGGAATAATTACTAAATTGGGCACCAGTCCTGCTGCAGTTGAAAAATTCCTGCCGGTACGTGACACAGAAGTTTGGGAAGCGCTGCCATATTCTTCTGATTTTAATATGGCGCTGTATAAATGCTCATACCGTGAGAGGCATTCTGCTGGTCACGAAATTTGTGTAACATTCGAAATGCCGCAAATGAAATCGTGTCCTTCGTCTGCGAGTAGGCCTCAATGAAAACTATTGTAAAAATTGCAAGAAGCTTCTGTAACCGTGCACTGAGAAACTCGAGCAAGTGCAACACCTGGCGAATAAAACGGAAGCAGTCCTTAGTCCTCCGACTATAGCATTTCGACCATAGCATTTAACTGTCCGAACAAGTGTAGGCCTATCTAAAATGTGACATCTGACGAAGGTGATGACCAAGCAGATCGAAGGCATTTTATATTAATCTAATAATGTAAAGAATTATGTAGCGCCGTTTTAATAACGCCCACGGCATCAGTCAACGGTAGCTTCAAGTCAAAAATATTAATAGTCAAAATAGGTTCTGTGGGCTGTTTTATATCAATGGGCCAATGGCCTCTTCGTACAACGACAGTCTACCTTATACACATTAATCATAGTCATTTCATTTAAGATTTGTTTAAAGGTCGGTGTCGCGTGGTTGCACAGTGCAGATTGACTAAGCTTCAAATTAATCAATTTGTTTGTAATTTGTAATGTGATTGTAATTGCACTTAGTAACTTCGATTGCGCCGGGGTCTATTGCAGAAGCATTAATCGATGGCGCATCAGACAAGCCGCAGTCAGGTCAGTCGTAATCGTAATCCCGAGATTACAGCGCCCAACGAAAGCCACTTCAAGGGGACCAGATTATTCACAGGCGCTCAGTCAAAACAAAATCGATAAGCAAAAGGGTTCGGTTCCAGGTCAAGATCCATGAGTCAGTATTCAATGTAGAGATTACAGCACATAATAATTACGTATAGGCCTAATGTTTTACTTTAAACCGAGTAAACAAGGTTTACTGTCAGGTTCGATGGAAGCAGGCTACCTCCCCTTTCTGCAGCTGTGGAGAAATCCAAACTATGTCCCGCATTGTTGATGTCTGTACAATAACTAGTTTCCCGGGCGGTCTATCCGCACTCCATGTTGCTGATGAGGCTGCTGCATGCTGGCTTAGCGCGAACTGCATACGCTAAATAAAATACTGTCTGACTGCCTGACTCTTGGATCTTGACCTGGAACCGAACCCTTTTGCCTAGCGATTTTGTTTTGACTGAGCGCCTGTGAATAACCTGGTTTCCACGACTTAGCTTTCGTTGGGCGCTGTAGAAATCTCGAGATTACGATTACGATTACTCTTAAATATAATTATTCGTCGATTCTTTTAAAGTGGAAATGCTTTTGTCATGTAACCACGTGATACCGCTTGTCGCCAGGGGCGCTGCAAAGCAGAGGCTCTCCAAAACGTCGCATGACATTTAAACAAGAATTTCCATTCCTCTGTGATAATCGCTTTTGTATTCCCTCGATGCTCTGTAGCCAAGAATAAGTTTAGGTCCGCTCTGTAGTGTATAGTTATGAGTTGACGGCAAATGTCTCAAAGTACAGAATAGATTGATTGCGTACATTTCTACAGATATGTAATAGGTGCCAACAGACCCTCCGGCTATTTTCTGGCTACCACAATAGATAGTCTTCCGAATTATGGGAATAATTTAAAAGTAAAAACAAAAAGAAAACTTTTTTAAAGAAAACCGTCGTAGCAAAGATCTACGACTCTAAGATCTTTGGTATAATAATATTGTTGATCTGTATTTACAAAGAGTTTTAAAAAGTGAAGTCGGTTGTTGGCGATAAGTTCAATTTGTCGACTTCTGTTCTGAAAAATTTCAGAGTTTAATTAACGAATTTAATTAGTGGCGTGCTCGAAGGCTATGCCGAAACGAAAAGCGCAGAAATCTGAGGCGGAGCAAGCGATAAAAAAACGTCGCAGGGACGATGAGCCTGGGGAATCGGCCGCTGGTCCCTCCGACGTAGGGTCGAAGGTTAGACGGCAGGGTATATCTGCGACGAGGTAGGCAACTAGTAGATCTTTTGAGTGTCATTAGTGTAGAAGTGTCTAGTCTTTTACGATTGCACCCAAGGCTCAATTCCCGATGCATCGTGCAAATGTACAATTTGTGGGCAGTTCTGCAAAGTTTATAATTTGTTGTCAGTGTAATGTAATGCACTACTGATTGACAGTTTATTATCAGTGGTTGTAGTTTAATGCAGTACAGAATTTATGTAGTACACTTTGTGGATTTGTGCTTGTGGCATTCGCTTAGCCCAACCCAGAAAATTCAAGCTCTGTAATACAAGGAGAAAGTGTTTCATTTGTTGAATTTCTGTGCAGTGGAATTTCTGTTGTCTTGTTTACATTTCACCTAAAAGTTCCTTTTAGTGGCTTGGTTAGCTACATTGGATAAAGCATATGTCAAGGAGCCTCTGAGTATAAGGATGCCAGTTCGCCTCCCGGTCAAGACATATTTCAGAGATTTGAATCTCGGGCTAGCACGGGGACCTTAAATGGCATGGCACCCATTCAAATGAGCAGCAGTGGTGAAGGATCTCACCCGATTAATTCATTGAAAAGTGAGCAAGGCCAAGGTCAATCAGATGCTGTAGAAAAATGTGTTCCTTATATTTTAGTGTTGAAGATAGAGCTTCATCAATCTTACCTTAACTTCTTTATTATTATGATCATCATGATCAAGATCAACATCGTCATCATCATCATGATGATATGTCGGCATTTTAGTTTCATGGCACTTACAGGCTTGTGTTCAGGCCTGTCAACTAGTGCCCAGAGGCCTGGGTGTCTGCCTAAAGGTTGGCACCCAGGCTGTGAATGCATATTCCCAAAAACCAGCCAACGAAGCTTAAAGATTTAAGCAGATTGTTGTATTCGTCACTGGCTTACGGGATAATAATGCGCAGTTGTCTGTCACCTGTGAAGTTTGAAGTGTTGGGTTGCAGGAAACACTTAGCAGTCAGTGAAGCATGTAGAATTGTAAATTTCTTTAGTCTCTAGGAGTCAATAAAAATGAGTGTACCATCATATGCATCAGTGGAAGATACCGTGGCTTCTTAGATAGGGTAAATGGTTAACTCTTCTGCAGTCTACATCACTGAAGCGACATTGAAATGAGCAGATTGGATTATTTGGGTGACAGTGCTTGCCAGCCATAACTGACCCACAAGCCATTGATAGCTAAATATAAATTAGGCCTAAGTGTATATAATGACTCACTTGCGACCCATGAGTTTACAAGTAGTTGAGTTGCCACTTAGAATGGACTTGAATACCCAGGCCACATTTACTAAAATTATGACCTGTTTCTTGTGCTGCCTTTCGTTAGTTTACCTTACCCTACCCTCTCTTACCTTATTGTGCCTTATCTTGCTTCATCTAACCTTACCTTTTCTTGTTGTATCTTACCTTACCTTGTCTTACCTGCTTCATGATATGGATGATGTTTTGCATTTTTCAGTTCGGCTGTGGAAAATGGTTTCACGGTGGAACTTCGGAGGCTGGCAGAAGATGCAAGGCCTTGGAGACAGTGGGGTCCATACTTGTCGGAGAGACAGTGGGGGACCGTCAGGGAGGATCGATCAAATGATGGAAAATGGTCAGCAAATTCGGTGCCCTGTGGCACCAGAGAATTATTTATTGTGCAGCAACATAAAGGGTGGATCAAGGGGCAATTCAGCCATGCCATGCCCTGCCTCCGAATTTGAGGGCCAGGCCATTGAGTTGGCCCCTGAAACTGGTTACGGTTGCCTACTAAACTTGTACAGTAAAAAAGGTTATCAGATATCTGGGAAACTAAGCAAGTCTTAAGAAACTGGGGAACTCAAAAAGGTAAAGAACCTAGGAAACAAAAAATCGTCAAAAAATCTAGGAACCCAAAAAAGGTCATCAAAGAAACTGGGAAACTAAAGAAAAGACTTCAGAGAAAGGTCACATTATAAACCTGAATTAAATTTTGAATCCTGATCTCCAACTACGTTGTATCATAAGTTGTGTTATAATAAACCTTTTCATTAATGTTGAGTTACTTATAGATATACAAACAAATATGCTTGTATACTGTATGTAAATACCTGCACGTACTGTACACAAATACATACATATACACATTTACTTACTTACATATGTACATAGAAGCATGCATTCAGACATACATATATCATCATCATCTGTTTCTGAAGCCAATGGCAATAATGGGTGTACTTTAATCTTGTTGTCTCCAGTTGGGACTACTTTACTCATGATGAAGCAGTCTACCGAACGTACTCTTCAGGGGAAGATGGTCTGCTGGGAATATGTGATGACCAGGCACAGCTTTGTTTTGCTCTGGCTCTTTGGAATGGTGTTGATACTAGACTCAAGGAACGGCTGTTTGGTTTGAGTGGCCCTCAGGTGAGCTACTGTAGAAGTACTGTATGAGAGCTTTACTAGTTTTGTACAAGCGCTGTATTTGTTCTGTATGAATACTATGCATGGTTACTATACAGTTATAAGTATTATGCGAGTGCTGTGTAAGTTCTGTATGAGTGGTTTACAGGTACAGTAGGAGTACCATATAAGTTCCATGCTATATATTAGTGCTGTGAAAACATTGTGTTTATTTTACATTACAGGGTAATCATGGAGAGGATGTGAAGGAGGTCTACTTCTACTTGGATTCGACCCCTAGCCACTCCTACATGAAAGCGCTCTATAAATATCCTCAGCTGCCTTTTCCTTATGGAGATCTTGTCTCAGAAAATGCAGCTCGAACAAAAAATGACCCAGAATATGAGCTCGTTGATACTGGTTCGTGTTGGTTAATGGTTTTCTTGCTCTTTCTTTGTCAATGTTTATATCGTCTGCTATTATCATCGTTTTTGTATTGTCATTTGATCTTTAATTCACTGTTAATTGTCATCATCATGGTCATCATCTTTTTCATTGTGGTATTCATTGTCATTGTTCTCTGCACTTTTAGAGGTTCTTAACAGAGCTGCATAGGTACATACATATGCATACATTCATATTATATTTCATCATCATCATCGTCATATTTATCTTTATCAAAACGATCATTTTCATCATAATTAATAATAATAATAATAAATAAATATAAATTAATATACGTGAGAATTAGTATTTGTAAATTTATTATATGTAAGAATTAGTATTTGTGGTTATCTGACTTTTTAAGTTTAAACAGTCTGCTTTTCTTTATAGGTGTTTTCGATGAAAGCAAGTACTGGGACGTGTTTGTCGAATACGCAAAGGCCGATCCACATGACATCCTCTGCCAGTACACAGTTCACAACCGTGGCCCAAATGTCTCCACTATACATGTCCTGCCGACCTTGTGGTTCCGGTGAGCTGCTCATTCCATCAAGAAACTCTTGTTGCATCTCAAGAAAAAACTATATTGAGTTTCAAGCATTCTTAGTTGCTGGTCCAATTCATTGGAATTTGCTGCATGTTTATGTCCACTCTGCAAGTTCACTGATGTCTTTCATTTCTGGGCTAAAATCTCATGTTTTTGAACTGCTTTATTCTGATCCATTTGGTCCCCCTAGCAAACTCAGCTACAAAATGTGTACACTGACCATACACTGTGGTGGGAAGATCACACGGCGAGGAAGAAGACTGGCCACTGGCTTTCATATGCCTAGGCTAAGAAAATGAAGTCACTAATACTTCTCCAACTTAAGGGACTGCTCATCTTCTTCCTGTATCCTTTGTAGTCTTCTCAAATTGTTGATCCCTCTACAACTGTTGTGCTGTTAAGTGGTCCCTTAAGCATTTAGGTGGGTTGCAGAATATAAATAAGTAAAATAAACAAATAAAAATTATTCCTTGTCAAGTATTGTATTTTGTCTTTTAGGAATACATGGTCGCAAGGGCCTGAGGTTGATTCAGCCACTCATCCGGTGATGAAGTTGGCAACAGAATCATCGAAACAAGTCCTGTGTTCTGGAATTGAATTATTGGGTTAGTCTCCTGTCTGCATGTCCATTCATCCATCTTCTACCTCCTCATTTTTTGCTTTTGTTCTCCTTCCTTCTCCTACTCCTTTCCTCCTTCCCGTCATCGTCTTTTCCTTCCTTCTACTCTTCCTTCATCTTCTTTCCTTCTCTGCCTTCTACATCCTGTTCCTCCTTTTACTTCTGCTTGTCTTCTTCCTCTCTCTTCCTTCTCCCTCATATTCTTCTCCCACCTGTTCCAGCTCCTTTCTTCTCCGCTACTCCACCTTCCTTCCTCTTTTCCCTCCTCTTCGTGCTTTCTCATTCTCTAAAATACTCCTTCTTTTCCTTCTCTCTCCTCTCTCTGACTCCTGTTTTCCCCCTCCTCCTCCATATCCTCTTAATCTCCTCCTTTTCCTCCATCTCCTTTTCCTTCTTTCTCCTTCTACTCCTCCTCCTCTCTTTTCTCCTATTTTTGGAGTATTTCTACTAATGCTTCTTTTGTTTGTTTCTTGTTTAGATGACTACATTTTTTCAACGGACATATCGCAACCACAAATTCTGTTTACAAATAACGAAACGAATGTTTCAGAAGTGAACAAAGAGATTACAAATGTAATAAACACAACCAACAAGAATCATTTCAAAGATTCATTCCACAACTGCGTCATCAGAGGTTTATTATTTTAAAAATTTTTACTCTTTGAATTTTTATATTTGTGTGTATATATGTATGCATATATGTATCTCCTGTTGTATGTATTTATGTATGTGTGTATCTGTAGCCTTCATCATACAAGTTAGACAATGATCCTCAGCCACTTTGTACAAAATTAATAAATCTTTTAATTGTGCATGAATACAACATACATGCCATTCTGTATGTCTGTCTTTGTGGTTGAGTGTCATTCTGTATGTCTGCCTTTGTGGCTGTGCATCTTCCTTTATTTGTTTGCTGTTGTGTGTATTTATTGGGGTGTTTGTCCATGCCTACGATTCCTCACTCAGCCAATGGACATATGGTGTGTTAACCAATGCATTACTTACTTTCTCAATTAATTTATTTATTTATTGTTAATTAATTAGGAACAACAGTGCTTGTAGCATCAAATAGCAAGAATATATGTAGTGCCTTTAGTTCACAATAATAAGACAAACAGCAACTGTGGTGTCATTTTAATTCAGGGGACAAGTCTGCAAAACTCCTGAGACAGGGAACCAAATGCGCATTTTACTGTCATCTGACAGTACCTTCTGGTTCCATGGCTCGGGTCCGCTGTCGTTTGCGCAGGAAAGACTGTCCCCCTGCTCAGCTGTTTGACAAGGCATTTGAGGAAGTCATGATTCAACGTCAGCAAGAAGCAGACCAGTTCTATAATTCAGTAATAATAATTGATAAAGATAATGGAAATAATAATAATAATAATAACAATAACAGTAATACTTGTATTTTTATTCTTTAACTGGATGTATATATAATTCGTCAGGAATGGCAGACTGGCCATAGACTGGTACTAATACTAATACTAATGTAATAATAATAGCATAATAATAATAAAGTCCATGTTCCTATTACTAAGAAACCAACAAGCTTGATTTGTTTAGATAACAAAACTAGATTACAATGATTCCATGGGTGGCAGGAAAATAACTGGCCTGGAATACAACAATTGTACCCACTTGTGCAGCATCTTATATTGCTCACACAGGAAGTTTTTCTGGGACTGCAGCGGAACAGGCTGTCATACATAAGACCAAAAAATACTTGGGCTGATATTCTCTGGACATTTTAAAATCCTGAGCAATCATTTCTACCTGTAATAATAACAGCAATAATAATAATTATAATTATAATAATAAAATATGTTATGGGTAGTATTTTCTTGATACTTAAATATGCAATTAGGTCATTCCGGGTCACTTAAATTCTGATGAAAGGTCGTTGGTACGTCAGGCTTACTCGGGACTCTGCTGGTCGAAACAGTTCTACCATTTTAATGGACAGGTCATTACTGCAGGTGTGATAATCTAATCTATCTGTTATAATATAACATATTCTAACGTAGTCTATTCTGATATAATCTATTCAGTCATTTGAACAAAATAAATTGGTACATGTATCTGCTAGGATCTACATATATTTAACTCCCATTCTAATCTAATATAGATTTAACAAAGACCTTTTGGTTACTTACTTACCTACCTACCAACTTTCTACCTGCCTACTTACTGCCATAGCTACCTTCTTTTTATGTACTTTGCTACCATATATCTAGTTACTACTTGGCGTGCTCACCTATCTACCCCCTTCTTGCTTGCTTGAACTTGACCAGGCTCTGCTGCTGAAAAACGGAATCCCAGATGGAGACACTTGCGCAACAGTGATGTCATCTCAGTGCCTGATAAGTGGGAGTTTCCATGGGTAAGCATTTACTCTCTAAAGGCGCTATATAAATATCCGTATGCATTCATGCATGCATACACAGCATCTTTTACCATCTACAAGGGATTTCTAGATAGTGAGGTAACTTCACTGCAGACTTCATCAGCTGTTGTCCTACTTCATCCTCAATGCAAAACAGACTAGGAACTCTGAATGTGGTTTCATTTGTCAACTCTGGATGAGAATCTGTTTGGCTGTATGTGTGTGTGTGAGAGAGAGAGTGTGTGTGAGAGAGAGAGAGAGTCAGCCAGTGGTGACTCTTAGTTATCTTGGAATTGTTTGCTTTTTGATGAACTTATTGGGCCTGATGAACTTTGACACTGCTTAGGCTAGCATAGGCAGCGCTTTTGTGACTGGATATTCGCATGCATACGTATATACTAGCTTTTACTACATTTCACTTGAAGTGACCATCGATCGATATTTGTGCTGTATGATAATGGCACTGTAGAAGTCATTAGATTAAATTACATATACACATAGATAGCAAGATTTTCATTGTTGTTGTACTGAGTTTTTAGTTGTTGTTGCATAATGTTGTGTTGCTTGTTTGTAGTATGCTCCATGGGACCTAGCATTTCAGATGTTGGCTTTTGCAGATATTGATTTGGATTTTGCAAAATCGCAGCTTCTACTCTTTCTGTCTGATAGATATCAACATCCAAATGGACAGGTTGGTGATAGGATTGGTGGTGGTGTTGATTGGTAGTGAGTGGGAGTGGTTATGGTAGCAGTACTGGTGGTGGATGTGATGATATTGGTGGTGATAGCTTAAAGAAGTGCTATATAAATCGTAAAGAAGCCCTGCGTAAATCTATTGAATGAACATGATAATTGTAACTACTGGGATTAATGACATTGCAATGAGGGTGATGGCTGTTGTGCTTTCTCTTGTGTTGGACCTTCCAGCTGGAACAGTATTCTGTTGCATTTGACTCTGTTTGGCTAACATTTTCAAACTGCCTTAAAATCCACTTGTTTAGATCAGTTGGGTAACAACATGTGCAACACTTTTGAAAGGTAATATAAGGCAATATATTAAATGTAGTAAAGGGGCTATTTAAATGCTTTGACATGCATCTGTAATGTTACTGTTAGTTGCCAGGGTGTGAATTCAACTTCAGTGAATTGAATCCACCGATGCACGCATGGGCCTGTCTCCATCTCAGTCGAAGGCTAGGCTCCGAATCCAACTGTGACTTGGAATTTCTTAAGAGATGCTTCCACAAGCTCACTCTCGACTATAACTGGTACAAATCTCTCCCCCATATAAACCACATGTGCTCAGAAATAATTATTAATAGTAAGTAAAATGGCCAGTCATGGTAACAATCAATGGTACCTAGTAATAATAAAATTATAATGATGATGACGACAGTGGTGAGAATGATGATAAAACTAGGTTAAAGTGATAATCATCATCATAGTAATAATAGTAACAGTAGTTGTTATAGTAAAATATAATGATGGTAGTAATAATAATAATAATAATAATTATAAAACTTTAAGTGAAAACTAGACATCCCCAAACAATGCTGTCCTGGTTTTTTGAAATCCTGAGGAATCATACATATCTCATGTTAAAAAATAAGATTAACAGCAACAGGCATAATAATGACAGTAAGAAATTTGTCTGATTTTTTTTAATCCACTAGGATCATGTATAATTCTTTTTCAAGGGACAGTGATCATAATAAATAAATAAAAATGATAAACAGGTGGATGAATCATAAAGATGTCTTTGGAAGATATCTGTTCAGCGGTGGATTTCTCGGCATGGATAACATTTCTGTTTTCGAACGATCATCACTTCCGGAAGGAATTGTTCTCGAACAGGTCATTTGATTGATTGATTGATTGGTTGATGTTTTTTGCTTGAAGCAGCCATCGACTGATGCCTTGTACATTATGATAATGATGCTAGGTTAGTTTAAACTGATGTTTATTCATTTTATTGGTTTGTATCTTGGTTGGTTAATATCTGTATAGATAGACCAATAGATATATGAATACGTATTGGTTGATTGATTGCTGTTCTTATTGGGTATATATATATATACGTGCTTTTGTATGGTACTTTAAAGGTGCTATATTAAGTGCCTTGATACATGCATACTTACCTACATTCATATATTGAATTTTATATTATATATTGTATATGTTGGTTAATTGTGTGATTTATTTATTGATACAATAGTGGTTGATTGAATGGTTGATAAATTCTGTTGATTGGTTGATCATTATGTTATATATATAAGTTGGTTGATTGATAGGTTGATTCACTTATATGTACATATATATATATATTTATGTATGAATTTATATGCAGGGATGTAGTCTTGGTCTTGGTGTCTCGGTCTTGAGATGTATATAGGATCTTGTCTTGGTCTCGTCTCAAATAGACTGGCCAATGTCTTGGTCGCAGAGCAGGGAGCTTCGGGTCTCATCTTGGGGCAGGGAGTCTCGTGTCTCCCCTCGGTCTTGCATGTTGAAGCCTTGTTAGCAAGTCCTGAAACCTGACATTTGTAACAAGGTGAAAAATCGCAATGTTGCCCGTTGAATGTGTCATTGAATGTGCGTAGCCAGAAATAAGTTTCCCATAAGGATAGTTTGTCCATCAGCGCTTAATTTGCAATCTGCTGTTGTGCTTTTCAAATTAGCATCTCATTTTTAATGTACCTTAAGAACTTTCTGTTTTTGTAATAGCATTAGTCATATGTAACATAATATCCATGCAGTAGCCCTCTTCAATACACTGGAAGCAGCACTATCATTGCTAATGACTAGTTTTAAATAACAAAATCTAGGATACACGATAGCTTATAGCTGTGTCAGTATTCAGTAATTATAAATTCTTTCTACTTAGCATGTGGTACTTTGGATCAACCATGTTCAATGAATTTATGTTGTTATTGATTTTGATGCAATCAATGGCTGTAGGCAAAAAGTTGCTAGCTAACAGGTGACTCTAGTACTAGTTGTAGACCTAGAACACCAGTAGAAATCAAAGACATTCGTACGTGTGTCCTGTTCACTTCCTTGTGTTTAATTAAATAATTTGATTTCACTGCTGGATGACTATGTCCATTTGCCCATGATAGACAAATGCCTACAACTTTATGTAATGGTTTCTCCGTCTATCAGTTGGTGTTGGTCTGTCATTGTTTATTATTATTATTAGTATAAGCTAAATTCATCTAGGCCTTTCTAGGGCGATTGTTCCACACCTAACAAGCATCACATTAGAAGAATGGCCCAGATGTGGAGGAGCAGGGAAAAAACGCAGAAGCAAAGGCAAGTGTTTATGAGACAGTGGCACAACATGTATTTCTATATGGATCAAAATGCTGGACAGTGACAAAGCAAGATGGAAAAGGAATTACCAGAACAAAAATCAGCTGGCTAAGGAAAATTGCAGCAATCTTAGTTTAGGACTATGAAAATTGAAAATGCTAAAATATAACAATCCTTGGCTGTGTTTGATAAAGTAGTTCAGCAAGGACTCTGATGGCTTGGTAATGTGGAAAGAAGGCCAACTGATGAACCCCACAAGACACAAAGGAAAGTGAAGCAAAGGAAGACCATGACTACCCTGGATAGGCATTATTTACAAGCACATAACAAGACTTGGACTAAACATGAGAACATTCCTGAATTTGATAATCAACCAAAAAGAAATGTAGATCAATTATTTGCACCCATCGCCTGCAAATGGTTGGCATCAGAAACTGATGATGGCGATGATGATTAACTAAATTGCTTTACTAGACTGGAAGTAACCAAATAACGAACTAATGTAATATAACTGCAACCTCTGGAGATACCAAGCAAATTATCAAGTTATTGAATGATCAACGCAAAACCTACTACAACAAATTAATGTTCCCAAGCAGACCAATAACCAAACCAGACTTTATCCGCCTTTTGATTTTGTTTTGACTGAGCGCCTCTTGATAAGCTGATTTCGTGACTTGGCTTTCTTTGGGTGTTGTAGAAACTAGAAATCTCGAGCTTGCAATACAATGGTCGTGTGTTTTTTGTTGCATTACATTTTTGTAAAGCAGTGCAACGTTAGTAACCTTAAACTTTAGGCCTAAATTCAGAAAAGTAACAAAACTGCTGAGTGCTGACAATAAAATACACTTTCACAGAAGTCTTGTCTTGGAGACCAAACATCATGGTCTCATCTCAGAGTCCCTAGATCTCGTCTCGGAGACCCTAGGTCTCGCTCGGTCTTGGACTGCTAGGCGAACGTCTCGGTCTCTTGGTGGGAAGTATCAGGTCTTGTCTTGGCACCAAGGTCCTCATGGGCATCCCTGTACATTTATGTATGTATGTGTATATGTATTTTTGTACTATATTGGTTGGTTGATGGTAGGCTGATGGCACGGCTTGGATGGCATTCTACGCACGGTGTATGATGGAGATGGCTTTGGAGTTGTCCAAGACAGACGAGGTCTACGAATCCATTGCGATCTCCTACCTCCGTCACTTTGTGTCTATCGCAGAAGCAATCAACGACCCTAACGATGGTAATTAATTCATTAAGTAATTTATTAAATAGATAGCTATGTTTCAGAACCTATAATTTTTCTGAAAGGCGCTGTATGATTGTCCACATACATACATGTGATAAATGAGCAATTACCTTTCTTGTCAAGGTACTTGTGCGGACATTTAATTTTATTTAAGTATTTATTTATGTGTTAATTTACTTTTGAATTTATTTATGTATTTATTTATTAGTTATTTCATTTATGCATTTATTTATGCATTTATTACTGCACTTACTTGTATGTTAGTCAATTCATTTATTTATGCATTTGTTTCTTACTGATGTAGATATTTATTAAGGTATTTATGTAAATATTAATATTCACTTAGTTATTCATTTAGTTAGGTATTTTTGCATTTATTTACTGTAGGTATTTATGTATGTATGTATTTAAGTATTCATCTATGTGTTATATCTTCCTGTAGGTCTATGGGATGTAGCAGACGGATTCTTCTATGACCGGGCGGCCATGAAAGAGGACAGATCGACCTGTGTCATTCGTGTCCGCTCCCTTGTTGGCCTTGTCAGCCTATTTCCTGTCATCGTGCTCAGGCCAAGCTCTTACGAGCACCTAAGGACTTTTAAGGATGAATTAGCCAAGGCCCTCAACCGGTTGAAGAGAACTTGGCCTTCAGCAGAGGAGGTTTATTTCTAATAATTAATTTATCGGTTATTAACTTATATTAATTAACAGAGTTAATATAATACAATACAGTATAATTCACTCATTCATTTATTGATGATTCTGTTGCTACATAAATACAGACAAGGTATTATTTATTGTTATTATTATATAAATATTATTATATATGTGGAAAATAAATAAATAAATGATGAACTGAAATGCTTTTGCAGAGTGATGTGGATTTGGCAGCAGTTGCTAATGGCATTCATCTTCTCAGCCTGGTTAGCTGCACCCAGCTCAAGTCGTTGCTGCAGTACCTTCTTGATGAGACAGAGTTTTTGGCACCTTTTGGCATAAGGTCGTTATCAAAGGTAAGTTCTTCCTATCTTTTGGCATAGATTCCTAGCACCTCTTGGCATAGTTTCCTGGCACATTGTGGCTTATGTGCATTACTGAAGGTAAGCAAAATTAGCAAATGTTAGATTAGATTGGTTTTGGTTATAATTGACTAGGTTATAATCAGTCAGATCATAGCAGTGGAAGGGTCTCAAACGAGAGGCATTACACAAATGTTCTGTGCATGTCATTATATTACATTCCCTGTTTTTTAATTCAAGGCTTATGCAGCCAAAGAATACAGTGTGGAGATACTTGGCCAGACCTACAGCATCTCTTATTGTCCAGGCGATTCGGACTGCTCTCTCTTAGGAGGCAACAGCAACTGGAGGGGACCCATTTGGCTCTGCAGTAAGTCGGTCAGACCAGAACAGTATGCATTGAAAGGCTTTCATATTGTATGTATGTCTTCTACACGGGCCTGGCTGCCAGGAACTGCCCACCTGCAAGAAATGACAGATGCAGGAGTGTTCAAGTGCGACTGTTCAATTCAGTTGTTTATTTGAACCAGTGCACTTATTGAAATGACTGAAATATATGCATAGATATGTAAATGTAATGTGCAGTTGGTCACTTTAGGTGTAAGTGGTGTACTAGAAATATGGGCCTTTATTATGTGTATGTATGTATTTGCCTATTTGTACAGCACCCTTTTGAACATCACAAAGGTTCTAAAAAAGCTTGCTTGCAGAGGCTGAGAAACATGGAGAAATTACAATTTATATTACACTTATGCTACACTACAATTTACATTATGCTGTGAATCACAAGTTATGTTACTTTACAATTCCAATTACATTGCATTCTATTTTAAAATAAAATGTACTTCACATCACATTTTAAATTACAATTTACATTACATTACAAGTTACACTATGTCACATTACATTACAATTCAAATTGCAGTGCATTCTAACAAAGTTCCTATGAATATCACACTTTAAATTACAATTTACATTACAATAAAGCTTATGTTAAAACTTAAATTACATTACACAATACAAGCCACGATGCATTAAAATTCGAATTTCATTATGCTGTACTATAAAATTTACTTTACATCAAATTTTAAATTATAATTTACATGATGTTACAGTTTACATTGCATTACAATATTTGCTACATTAGCACTGCTGTTCTTGCTCAGTGAATTATCTTCTTCTGGAAGCGCTCGACGTTTACGGCAATTACCTTAGAGACGCTTTCTCCATTGCATTTCCAACCGGATTTCACAAATACCTGTCACTTCATAAAGTCACCGACGAAGTCCGTCAACGAATTGCAGCCATGTTCTTGCTGGACTCCAGGGGGCGCCGTCCACTGAATGGTCGGTCTGCCATTCATTTTATTTGTAGCCCAAAGAATCATTATAACGTAACCTTATGAAGTGCAATGTGTATTATTATCATTACTAAATATTTATTTATGGTACTGGAAAATTGTTGTAACACTACTTTGGGAGCCTTATCAAGCATGTGTACAATGTTTATTATTATGTAGTGTTATTTATTTGTCATGCTGTATCTGTTTCATTCATTTGTATATTTCATTCATACAACAACAGTTTTCAACTGACAACATTTTGGCTTACCACAATCTGTGATCCTCTGATCGATCAAGTATTGTTCTTTGTTACAGTAGCGCTGTAAAAGCAATGAATTGATGACAGTAAAGTTGTTTTAATGGCTTTTCAGAAGTTACAAGAATCAGGTTAGTTGATAATAACATTTTTGATGTTCATTATAGGCAAAAATGAGCTGTTTATGCGGGATGACCACTGGAAGGAAATGGTTCATTTCTATGAATTCTACAATCCAGACACGGGCCAAGGCCACGGTGCTAGGTATACAGACCGTATTCATCCTCATTCAAAAGCTACTTGTTTCCATGACGACAGTAGCAATAGCTAGAAGTTTGACGAGCCTATGTTAAGTTGGGTTTTCAAACCTGTCTGGTAGTACAGTGGAAAACACTTAACTGAAAATGTTTAAGACAAAAAAGATTAATTAACACGAAAAGAAGCCCTAGTCCGTTCAGTTTAGTTCCTTTATTGCAAAATATTTAGCATGAAAATATCGCATAACACGAAAAAATTCCAGTCCCATGGAAGAAAATATAATATGAACACTAAATGTTGATTTATATTCAACATCGGGCTTCACTCACCCAGTGTGAAAGTTGTACTTTGTTTTAAGTTTTAATTTCAGGCCTCTGCACTGGTGGCTGTTGAGGCATCCATTTCAGTGCTCTGATATTTGACCTATACCATTTATAACCTCTCCAGCTCACAGCATCTGCAATGACTTCTGCTTTTATGGGAAAACTTTTAATACAGAACAGAATATAAGATGTGGCATACATAATTTGTACATACCAGTACTACACAGGCTGCTGTAAATACATGCCACCTGTTGTGACCAATGGGCAAGATAATTATTCTTTGTTATGACTCTTCTTTTTAAGCATGTTAATAGGCATGGAATTTAACTTTTATTAACTTTTAGTTTTTTTAATTAGTTTCTTTTAAATTTTTTACAAGTTATCTTTTATTATCTTTTAATTTAATTACCACATAGGGAAGAATTAAATTTGTGCAGTCTTGTTTGAATGCATGTACTCTATCACGAGTTCTGTACCCAACAGTCGTGTATACACTTCAGTACCTGCTTAGTTTACAAATTTTTTAAAACTGGAATTGAGAGAAAACGGGTAAGAGGATATTCGGTTAACAGGAATTGCTCACACTAGTCCAATACATTTCAGTTTGCACTGTATCTATTGTGTAACAACATTTTATGACAGCCGGTCATTTTTGGCTTGTGTTAGAAGAGGCACTACATAAATACTCTGATAATGCATTATTCTTGCCAATTTGATTCTTTTTTTCTGTTCTGCTAGCACCTTCTGTGGAGCTTGGCTATAAAATGAGTATACTGGGGCTGAAAAATGAAGTCACTTGCACTTCAAAAGGAGCCCTTACGTGCCAATGCTACGAAAATGTAATGTAATGACGACAATTTATATAGCATCTTAAGCAGCAGGCCACTTCTAGGGTGCTTTACAAAGTCAAAAGTCGGCCCAAGAACTAAGAGTTATGTATCAAACACAATTTCAGCTGTTTTTTAAAGAGGTTGACACTTTTGGACCCCCAAATGGATGCCGGAAGACTGTTCCAGGCACGCGGACCAGCAACCCGAAAGGCCCGATCACCCATTCTCGTCTTAGTTGTCGGTACAAATACATCAGCGGACTTTGATGATCGCAGTCGCTGTCGGTTGGGGTCATCAGATAGTGGCCTGATGCTGTCTACAAGATAGCGTGGTGCGCAGTTGTTCAGACATTTGTACACAAGGAGGCAAAGTTTGAACTTTACGCGCTCGCCAATCCTTAGCCACTGAAGTTGGTCCTGAAGCATGGGTGTGATGTGATCGGACTTTCTAGTCCGAGCGGCCAGACGAGCAATGGCGTTGATGACTGCCTGAAGCTGAATGGTTCTGCACTTTGGCAAGCCAGCGAAAGCAATGTAGCAGTAGTCGATTTGGCTTAGTACAAGACTTTGTACAAGTAGACGAGGTATGTCTTTTGTGAGGGATCAAGAGACAGACCTCAGCTGTCAGGATGGCAAAGCTGGTCCTTGCAAGTCCTGTAATGTGTGATGACATCAAGAGATCTCCGTCAAGTAGGAGACCAAGATCACGAACCTCAGTCGCTGGCTCGACAGCACATTCACCAACAAAGAAAGGGCTAGTGTCTAATTTGTCATGAAAATGAAGTCAGTAAAACTTCATACTGCTTCTCAGGGACTTCTTTGCTGTACATGTATGTATGTATGTATTTATGCATGCATCTGAATATTTAGATAGCACCTTCAATAACCTCTTATAAATGAATATCTTAGGAAAGTGTCACTGCAATATTGACCAAGCTTTCTTGTCTGTTTTTTACAGCCACCAAACTGGTTGGAGTGCACTGATCGCAAGCATCCTTTGCAAGATGACCAATGTTGAACAAATCTATTAACAGATGAATGGATTAAGTCAGTTAAGTTAAGCTCAAGGTAACTCATTTGTTTAAGCAACATGGTGTAAAAACAATTTTAAAACTGGCCATATTTTTACTCTGGGAAAAAGACTATTTATTGCCAAAGAAAGAACTATTCTAAATTCAGCACAGTCGGCTCAAGGGTCGACTCCAGAGCAGCTCTGTCGCCTCGACAGATTCAGTTCTAAAGAATTATTCCTTGGACCCATTACAAAGAACTGTTCTTTGGATCTGCTCCACAGAACAGTTAAAATCCTTCGGATCCATTCGAGGCAATCCACAGATCAATCCTAAGCCAGTTTATGAACTGTTTTTTGGATCTGTTCCGAGCAGTTCTGCCAACTGTTCATCAGACATGAACTCTTGACGAGTGGCGCCACCTCTATGCTGCTGATCATCTTTGTATTCGCTGTACTTTTTGCTCGATCCATAGACACGTCCAACTGGGTATTTCCCACGATTTATTTCGACCTTTCTAAGAACAGCAGCTGGTAGATCAATGTGACACTGTTCCGCCAGACGGACCAAGTAGATAAGTACGTCACTCAGTTCCTCGGACAGATGCGTTCGATCAGCTTCAGACCAATCTGAGCGAAAAACAGGTGTAATGTAAGCTAAATTTATGTAGAACCAATTATGTAATTTACTATATTGATTACTTGCTGAAATTTTGGACAGTACACTTGTGGATATGGTTATTATGAAAATTTGTAATGCACACAAAGTCACACAGAAACACAAATGTTCTAGTACATTAGCTGTTTTTTTAATTCAAGGCATATGCAACCAGATTGGATTCATGCAATGTAGAAAATTTATGAATGCCACTTTAATGATAATCTCAGCACCAGATATGGGTAGTGTCACTGGAAAATGGGTCATGTAAGAATGGCTGAGGGAGAAGATAATAGATCAAACTAATCAACTGATCAAACTCTGGGCCATTTGACAAGACCCTCAAATGAAGCACTGTCTGTTATGATAAATGAGCAATAGAGGTTTCTGCAAATGAAACTTCTACAGATTAGTATTCAATTCAGATTATTTCTTACTGATATTAATATACATTTAAAGTATTTTAAATGTTTTATATTCTGTTACAGATTATGAATCAGATCAGAATATTTCTTTTTTTATCAAAACAGATCACAGTGATTTTAATTATTTAATATTAAACAGAAATAAAAAACAAGTTTACTGCTGACCTGGCAAACCAACCTGTACTTCGTTTTTCCACTGGCTGTAAAGTAAAACTTGATTTTTAACATTGAAATCCATCAATTTTACATCTGACATCCAAATGTCAATAATGTAGAACCAAATAAAACACTATTCAGAAAATGTATTATTTGTTGGTTAACTGTTTTGTTGTTTTAGCTAATAATATTATTAACTGAAATTTGTGAGGAACAGATAAATAAATTTGGAGTTTGTGTTTATGAAACATTAGCAGATGATGATGGCCAGAACCATGCAAGTATATGTACAAGTTGTACACAGGCTGAAAGCCTGATAATCCTGATTGTTTACTGATAACCAGTAATCTAATCAAGCATAATCTAAATGAGCTTTAAAGAAGCTGGTCAGCCACCTTGTGAGGCAATAACTGGGTCTCCTCTTCCACAGGAGCCACCTGCGCTGCAGCATAGCTCGAGGTTGAGTAAGGGGGCCCAAATGGAATAGGATGAGGAGGGTTTCCAGGCTTGGCTAGCAAGGCCAGCCAACCAGGATTTGAATCTCCACCAGAGAATTGGAAATTGGGTTCTTCTGGCCTCCAAAGCCTCCTGACAGCACGACTGACCCTGAGGTGGGGAGAAGCATACTGTCATTATATCATGCTCTAATACTGATCGTCTATTAAAAACTCACAATATTTCTGTGACTTTTCCAACTTCTCCGACCATCGCAAGAAGAAGGTTCCTCGGTGTGTGGAACTGGTTCCAGTTACGTTCTTCTGCAAACTGTGCCTGTGTTTGTCGTCTAAAAAATCCCACAACTAAGTTGTTTGTGAACAAAGGATTAACTTGGCATTATTCGGCCATTTTATTGGCTGAGCGTATTACTGTGGTTAAAAAACTTAGAACAGTTTACAAAGTTTCCCTGTTCCACCAATTTCTGCAAGGTCGTTCAAACAAAATAAGCAAAATGTTGATTGGGAAAGTTATAACTTACATCGTTTCAAGCGTCAGCTCTGAGCTGAATCGAAATTCCGAATTCTTTGATGATGAACTCGCGAGTCCATTTTCTTCGCTCTCTGCACTTTTCATTTTTTGCTGTCTCGACAAAAAGGTAAGTTGCGAACAGGGCGGAGTTTCGTCGCAATCGTCTGATGCAGTTTTTATGGCGTTATCCGCAAAACTAGGGGCGAGAGCTGTCAGATGATTATCGTTTACTTCTAGCTTTGCTGAAGTGATAGATTTCGACACAGTCCCGTGTGTCTCGTTCATTTCGTTTGTAGTCAGATGTTCCACGTCGGATTCGCGCCGTTTTCTTTTTCGTTCCGGAGATTGGAAAGCAGAATCAGCCATTGAAAACAGTTCCAAATTCAATTCAGTTAATGAGCCATAACTGACCAAACGCGAAATGTAAAAAGCGCCGATTTTGTTTACACGATAGTGTAGAACTTCCGTTAGTCTGGTACCAACTACCTCCTACCTTTACGTTTATTCGGCGCCCGATTTTTTGCGCATAATAGAGCATTCGTATTATCGAGATTTTACAGCACCCAACGAAAGCTAAGTCGCGGGAACCAGCTTATTCACAGATAACAGGCACTCAGACAAAACAAAATCGATAGGCAAAATGGTTCGGTTTCAGGTCGAGATCTAGGAGACGGCTACGGTGGATGGTACTTGAAATTGAAGCGAGAAGAGAGATAACAGGAATAATCAGGATAAGATTTTTGGAAAAGTAATGTTTTGAGTGAAAGAACAGCGCAGAAATTGCAAGAGGTGAAGTGTTGGTGAGTTCATATCATGGTTAAGATAATTGTCGTAATTCTGGCGGGAGTTAATTCCCGAGGGGTAGGGCTATGTAGCGATTTCCAAATTTGAAGGATGAGGTGACGGTGTTTCATTTCGGACTAACTAAATAGGCCTAGCTGCCGTTGTATTGCAAATGTAAATCTCCGAAATTTCTTGGCGCCACACGAAAGCCGCGTCAGAAACCAGCTTATACAGTGGCGCTGTATCAAATCAAATCCGTAAGAGTCGGGTTGTTTGGTCAGTTTCAAGTGCCAGGCCAGAATCCCAGGGTACAAGCCGCGAAGACAGAATGGTGCACAGGCGGAAATTGTTTGCGACAGTGGTCATGAGATGGTGCAGTAGCAGAAGCAGGATAGGATAGGTTGGCTAGTTCGGTTTTCACTCTTGGGTGAAAAGCTGCAGGATGACCGACGTATTCGCTGTTGATATATTCTCTACCTCTATATGTTCTTGTCTGCCATACAAAAGGTCTTACAGTTACTTAGAATTATTTGTACATTTACATTTGTATTTTGCTCTACATGAAGGCTGAAAACTTACAAGTCCAGTATTCTGTCTTTGGTTTGTTTGCCATTGTCCAGTGCACCTTTGATTTACTGTAAGGGAGCATTACCAAGTTTCAGTTGTATTATGTAATATAAACGGTTGATTACTGGGACTGCTTAACAGAAACAGGAGAATGGAACAGGAGATAGAATGTATAAATAGCTTACACAGAAATGGACATACGTGTACATAAAACAGAAATAATTTAAACAGCTATGCCTAAAATTGAAACAGTTGGCCAGTTGAACCAAGTCTTTTATTGCCACAAAATTCTCAAAATATACATTTTAAAAAATCACAGCTTGCATAAACCTTAAAAAAGCATATGCGAACACTGAAAAAATAAAAAGCAATCACAAAACAAACACTTTGGGCTTCTTTGGTGACCACCAGTGTTCAAACTGAATCACCACACAATGCTAAAAAAAATTACAGTGCAATGCACTCTGAAAATTCGTCTCATAACAGCAGACACTAGTTCAGCCAGAACTCATCAACTGCCTGGTAATACCAACAATCCCTGGACCCTAAAGGCCACACTAATTTAATCTAGTAACATCTATAGAACCAATATAAAGGCAAGGTAATATATGTTAAGGTATGTTGGGTAATTCCAGCTACAATGACGGTAAGCTAAGGTCAAGTAAGCAATGCATTTGTAACCATGCAACATGTCCATCAGCTAAGCAAGGAATTGTAGGTATGGGCATAAGGTTAGAAAAAGTCAGGTAAAGTAAGGTGTTAGGTTAGGTATGTAATTTCTAATCTAATCTAATAACTTCTATAGCACCACTGTAATAATGGTCAAAGCATCAATCAATATTCGCTGTGCATGCCAAAATCCATGGTGGGTCCAATCAAAAGCCAAGAGGGAAATCCACAAAGAAGTGGAAACAGCCTACCAAAGAAACAAGTCCAGGAAGAGAGGAATTTATAGTTCAGAATAACGTCATTGCTGCCACTGTAATAATACTCAAAGCATCAGTCGATGGTTGCTGCTAAGCAAAATTGGTGTGGATGCCAAAATCCAAGGTGGGTGCAGTTGAAAGGTCAACACTCTGCAGAGCAAACATTTGCTGGAAGAGTTTCAGAGTCTGGGGCCAGTGGTGCAAAAAGTGCACCTGCTGAGCTGTTCTTGTTCACAGCATAGTCAGACAGTCAGAGGTTCTGTTTATACAGCACCCCTTAAAGATGTCTGAAGGGGCAGAAGGGTTCACAGCCCAGTCCTATCAAAACAAAATGTCTCCACATAAATCCCAGACTCCTGGCTTCACAAGGTACATCCATGAACGTTTTAGATATGTTACAGACACTGTTAACAGCAGACAGTAATGTTAACCCTTAAGAATGAGTACACTGTGAGCTAACACTTCCCATTTTACACAGATCGTACATTTGCTCTTCAAAAGAGAAAGTAAGTTAAATATATCCATAATTTATCTGTAGACATCTAGCTTTTAGAAAGACTTTCAAGTCATCATAGAGAGAACAGTTGGCCGCTATGCATTATATAGGGGCACCCTACAAATGCAGATATAAAACAGAGCTACCAGAAATCTTTCCCGGGTTTCCACGGATGTGGCTCGGCAACATACTTGAGCGTGTATGTTTCGTTTTCTCTCATCACAGGACATAATTCAAGAATCTTCATCACTGTTTCCTTTTGGAGGACATAGAAGACATGAAGAGAACGCAGCCGTGGACACTCCCTTGCCACGTCAAGCAGCGCCTCGTCCAGCTCTCGCTGATTCCTCGAAGGCGGTGACTTTACAATCAGCTTCTCGAGAAGGTTCTTGTAGTAGCAGCATGCTAGCCTCACCTCATTCCAGAGGTCTGTCGCAGTTTCCAGCCGCAGCTCGCTCACTGGTATCTCAGGTTTCATGACCTCAGCAATCTTCAGCAGCGGACATGTATGATCAAAACCAAGTGTCACACGAAGCTCTGGCAATCTGTCAACGATTCGCTGCCAGACAGAGGACGGAATGTCCTTGACGTACTTCTCCTCACGACGACAGAAGATGGAAAGCCTTCGAAGTGGCTCACGGTCATTTTCTATCAAAGCAAGCAGCACATCCTCTGTGCAGCTGCAGCTGAAGACACGAAGTTCTCTAAGCTTTCGACATCGCTTGACCAGTGTCAGCAGAGAGTTCGGGTGCACCTTGCAGATCAGAGCATTATTCTGAATGTTCAAGACTTCAAGATCGGGGTGATTTGCAGAAAGAATCTCCAGCAGCTCACCACTGAAACTGACCAGCAGTCCCCTTAAGTCAACTGTCCTTAATGACCTCGAGAGCCCATCTGGACCACTTGGGCCAAACAACAGCAAAAGCGCATCAAGAAACTCCGAACCTGAATACATGAATGGATTCTGTCCAATGAAACTTATCTGGAACCGCTTAAGCTGGCGATTCGGAATTTCTGCCAGTCGACAGATCAACCGGCAGGCACACTCTCGACACTCCATGACTTCCTGATTAACGCGTACACAAAGGGACTGGATGTACTGACCAAATTTGTCAAGAAACTTTAGATGCTCCTCATCCTCTAGGTCCTCGAATTCAAAGCTGATCCTCCTCCAGAGATGTGGGGAGCAGAATGCGAAATTCCATGATGCACATGTCAGAGAGGCCTGGTACCGGTCAGAGAGAGAGAGGTACGAAAAAACATTGACTAGTATGTGATCAGGCAAGAAGCTCCAAGCCACTGTCTCCATACTGTGTAACTGGTTACCTGAAAAAAGGGAACTGTTGACTAATCAGTCTAATCTAATAACTTTTGAAGCACTGTTATCATAATGCTTAAGGCATCAATTTACTTTCTAATCACTTCTGTAGCATCATTGTCATAATGCACAAGACATCAATCAATAGTTGTTTTAGATGAAACCATAGTCAAGAATCGTAATTCACTAAAGAACTGGACAAAATCTGATGGGTCAAGAAAAAAAGAAGTCAGGCTATGGTGGGTAAGCAAGTTGAAACAGATGAGTCTGAATTTGAGACCTGAATGGCAAATTTTGTTGGTACGCTGTCATTTTAATGACCACTATGAAAATGTTACCTCTATAACAAGGGTCATCCATAAAGGTTATCCGCAAAAACTGACCTACTTTGGACCTCTTCCTCCCCCTTGTCCGCATTTGAGTGACCCTCCCTTTATGGACGACCCCTACATTCTGTAATGTAAGATAAGGTAGGGAAATTATTATTATTAATTGGTAACTTCTATCATGAAAGAGTCTAATGCACAAGGCATCAAACCATGGCCCATCAAAGCAAATCCATAGTCAGGTCAGTATCCAGAAGATCAGTCCACTAAGACAGAGGCAGCCTATAGTGGATAAACCATTTGTAAAGATTAAAAGACACAAGGGACTGAACAGAATATAGATAAAGAAAGACTGGGAGAAAGTTCCAAAATCGCGGTACATCAAAAATAGCTTGTTCATTAATGCAGAAAGGTAATCAGAAGACCTAGGTTAATAATAATAAGACTGGGGAATAAGGACTGATTTTAAATACTGTGGTTCGGCTACAGTTCAGCGAGTAATTCTTGAGACATACCACTTGTGGTCGCCATACTTATAAACAATATGGCCACCCCAGACTGCAAGAGTACTGCAAGCTACAAGAACTCCCAATAAATGAGTATTCCATAAGTGGTTCCCATTATAACATGTGCAGCACCATAAAAACTTTGTGTCAAATTAGGTATACCTGATTTCTTAATTTACTGACACCAACAGCAGTATTTTGACAAAAAAACTTTTGCTCTGGGATGTCTTCATCTGTTGACACCAATACAAATATTTTAATTATTTTGTTAGTTTTGTTACTTATGAATTACTCAAGTACTTATTTATTCAGAGTCCTTCCGGAAGCATGCAGCACTCTAATTTCTTGTGCACTCTGGGTGGTTACATTGTTTAGAAGTAGGGCGACTGCAAGCGGCCATTTCTCGAGAATTACTGTTCAGCAATTTTTTATCCACCATAAGCCCCAATCTGAAACGGATTATCTGCTAAACAGGAAGCCCATGCATTGCTATAGGCTCACATCTTGATTTATGAGTTATGATTCTAGCTAAAGATAAGATAAGGCCAGCTGAAATGGCCACTGTCTCAATCAGTGAACATATTCACTGACAAAGTTATTTAGGTCTAATCACTTTATGCATTTCTTACCACAGAAGCCTCTGCTGTGAAGGAAGCGCCACTGTATAATGACTAAGCATAAATCGTTGGCACTGAGAAATTGTGAGTGAAGGACTTGCTCAAGGTCCCTACACAGCAACCGTCCCATAATTATGTATGTATATATTATGTATACATCTACGTGGATATGACAATAAGTAGTTTATTTAAAACATGCTGCAAACAACTATATGCAACCTACACAACAAAGCTTGCATATATATGTATGTATTATTCTGGCTGGAATTAATCCCTTCTAGGGAGGGGTCAGCCACATTAATCCTTCTTTCCATTTGTTTCTATCTCCAGTATCTTCTTTCTTCAGTCTGAGGAGCTTTAGGTCTAGCTGAATCATGTCTCCCCATCTCTTCTTTTGTCGTCCCTGACTGCGGCGTCTGTAAACCTCCTGGCGTCTGTAAACCTCCGCTGTCATAATTCTTTTAATGCAGCTTTCCTCCTCTCCTCATCACATGACCATACCATCTCAACCTGGTTTCTTGTACCTTGTCAGATACACATGCCACTCCTAATTTCTGTCTGATATTCCTTTTCTTGTCTTTCAGTGAGATTCAAGTGTCCATCTCAGCATCCTCATTTTCTGTTCTCTCCAGCAGCTTCTCCTCCTCTTTTGTCAATGTCCAGGCTTCTGCTCTGTATATCATCATTGGTCTTATAATTGTTTTCTATAGCTTTCCTTTGAGTTGAACCAGCATTTTGACATCACATAATACACTCGATATGTCTTTCCATTTTTGCAACATATATATACACACATATATATACATATAATGTGTATACAAATAAGTACATGTATATATCATAACCTTGAAATCACAATTTGCCTAGTCTGCTTTCAACACTAAGCTGCATTATCTACAATGAAAAGCTCCAAAACTCTATAATATGTGTATAATATACATCTCTGTATACAGTGTGTATACACATATGTACATGCATGCACATTATTTTATTTCTACATTTATTAAGCCCCACTGTATAATGACTAAGCATAAATCCCTGGCACTGAGAAATTGTGAGTGAAGGAAGCGCCACTGTATAGTGACTAAGCATAAATCGTTGGCACTGAGAAACTGCGATTGAAGGACTTGCTCAAGGTCCCTACACAGCAACCGTCCAATAATTATGTATGTATATATTATGTATACATCTACGTGAATATGCAGATTTAGGGTATACCACTTTAATTTATGTAATTAAGTACATATTGCATATTTACAGATGTGTACGTCCGTATAATTAACCACTTTATATGGAGTACGACACTAAACACGAAATGCTTTCGCCCACCTTTCACCGTTTTATACGAATCTTGTCCAATCCGTGAGAGGCATATGTAAGTAACGAAGCGGAACTATTCTGCTAATTACTTTCGACAATACAAGACATTCTTGTGATAAATAACCAAGATTCCGAAGATAACACGGTCGTGTCGTGCAGTATGTATGCGCTTATCCGATCACTGACTCTGGCCCAAATAAGGACATTCTACGCCAATCAAAGTCTCGGTCGCCCGTACCACATTTCTGACCTACCGAGGTTAGTCAAGGCAGCCGCCTCATAAATTAGCCCATTATGCAGGTAAGTCGCACTGGGTGTAATATGATTTAGACACTGACAGCTGGATGGCAATCTACTGGTAGAGTTACTCTTATTTTTGCGTCATTTGTGCTTTTAGGCCTATAGCGTTGTAGTTTTACTTTTAGCAATGCTAAATTCCTGTGAGCGTTATCCGACTCAATATGATTTAGTTGTTTCTTTTACCAGTGCTATTTAAAGCCGCGAGTGTGGAATTTGAAGGATTTTTAGGTAAGTAAGTACAATTCTTGTAAAAAACTGCCAAAGCTACATAATTTTTTTAACAAAACCCAACACGAGAAAAACAGCAAATTGATAAGGACAGCATACCTGCCACTGATGTTATGCTACATATAGCATCAAAAATTCGATCAATTAAACTGTAGTCACTGATAAAATCATACAGAAAACTGACAGTAGCATTATCATCGACAGAACAATTATGGAAATTTTGTAGTCTTTTGGCCAACCAGCGTCTTTAATGCTAGGTTCTTGAGTAAAGTGCAGTATAGACTCGACATTTCTATGAAAGATTTGGAATATTATGGCAGTGTTGTAAGTGTAGGCTACTCCAAAGAGTTCAGATTACTGTTGTTAAGGCTGACAGCTTCCATTCCATCTAGGAGGAAACGTTTGAAGAGGATACTAACTAAATGCAGTAGGTCATGTTCACTAAATTTGTAGCATTAACTATACAAAGAATTGAATGACTTATAAAACTTCACTTTCATTTCATGCAAACGTGCATGTGTGTCTATAGCGACTGTATGATCCTCGATCCTGCTCATTTTCAATGAACTTATCGGCACAGGGGGGCCTAATCGTGATTATATACTCGAGATTTCTATAGCACCAAAAGAAAGCTTAGCTGTGAGAATCAGCTTGCTCACAGGCGCTCAGTCAAAACAAAATCAATAGGAAGAAAGGACCAGATTAGGTTCCAGGTCAAGATCCAGAGATCAGACAGCCATACGAATAGGGTGGATGGTGTTTAGAATTGGAGCGGAAAGATAGATAAAGGAAATAGGAGTAATCATGTAGATGAGTTGTAGAAGAGGAGTGTTTTCAGTTTTGAGTGTAAGACCTGCGCATAGATTGCAAGGGGTGAAGTGTTGATGAGGTAGGATGGGCCAAATAATTGTCATATTTCAGATGGGAGTTTATTCCAGGGGGCTGGAGCAACTATCGTAATCGTAATCATAACTCGGAGATTTCTACAGCCCCCAACGAATGCCGCTCTGCGGGGACCAGCTTGTTCACAGGCGATCAGTCAAACAAAATCGATAGGCAAAAGAGTTCTGTTCCAGATCAAGATCCAAAAGTCAGACGGAGAGACAGCGTGGCAGCTACGGGGTGGTGGTGTTTGGGGTTGGAGAGGAGAGAGAGATAAGAGGAAGAAGGGGAACTATGCGGCTATGGAGCGATGCCCAAGTTTTAAGGATAAGATGAGGGAAGGGCGAAGAAGTGTTAGGACGGTAAATAACTGAATAAGATAAGAGGACTAGGAGGACTGAAGCGCTGTAGTAGATTGAAGGCATGTGAAATCGTAATCGTAATCTTAATCTCGAGATTTCTACAGCGCCCAACGAAAGCTAAGTCGCGGGAACCAGCTTATTCACAGGCGCTCAGTCAAAACAGAGTCGATAGGCGAAGAAGTGTTAGGAAGGTAAATAATGCAACGAAATGAAAGTAAAAGGAATTCGATCAACAGTGCATGATAAAGCTTACATAACAGTAAGTTTTTTAGTCTTTCAAAGGAATAAAAGGAATGAGGTTCAAGTTTTTGACAGGTTTTAACTTTTGGGTGGAAGCTTATTTAAACTTTTAGCCTGTTCATGGAATTGCAACCTGTCTACTAAGTCTTGCTTAAAAATTTACCATGCAAACGCATTACCTCCAGTAAGAGCCTCGAACCTTAAGTTTTTACTGAACAGATGCTGACAAATTGTCGAGTTTTACATTACGCTCGCAACACGCTGCACGTTGGGCGCGTTATTATAGCGCTATAAAAGTTTACTAATTAGTAAATCTACGTTTTAGGTAGACCTATAATTCAAATATTGAATTAATGTTTTTATTTTGCAGAGTATGAAAAGATTGACTTCGCGAACAGAATTTTAATTTTGGACATTACAATTTTGTATCTGTAGAATTTATACGGGTTTTCGAGGTCATCTTATAGTCCTACGCGACCAGCTCAAGAAAATTTCTGATTCCTCTATCTCTTTCTGCCTGTATTCTGCCTGCGCACACCTTTAGCACTAACTTTTCTGTCCGTAACCTAGGTGTGATCTTCGACCAATATCTCAGCTTCTCTGATCACATTACCCATCTCTCCCGCTCTTGCTGTATGCATATCCGTGACCTTCGCAGTATCCGCCCTATGCTTGACTTTAAAACTGCTTCAACCATCGCCACATCCATAGTCCATGCTAAATTAGACTATTTCAATTCACTGTTCCTGAACATAGGCTCCACCCGAATAAGCCGCCTTCAAGCCGTACAGAATGCGCTTGCTCGTGCTGTCACCAAAACCCCCAAACACCATCATGTCACTCCTGTTCTTAAATCACTGCACTGGCTTAAAATACCTGAACCAATCGAGTACAAAGTCCTATCACTTACCTACAACACACTTCAATCTTCCCAACCCTCCTATCTTCGTTAGTTATTTACAATGCAACCGTTTCGCTCAACCCGCTCTTCTGCCCTAACACTTCTTCGCCCCCAGTCACCTCATCCTTAAAATTTGGTAATCGCTCCATAGCCATAGCTGCCCCACCACTCTGGAATAAACTCCCCCCAGAACTGCGACAGTTTTCGGACCCATCATACAAACTCACCGATGCTCCACCGCTTGCAATTTCTGCTTCGGCCTTCACTCAAAACTGAAAACATTCCTCTTCCATAGATCCTATCCTGACACCCCTTCTTCCTCTTCTCTGCCTCTGCTCTCCAGCCCCAAACATCACCCACCGTAGCTGCCATGCTGTCTCTCTGCCTGACTCTTGGATCTTAACCCGGAACAGAACCCTTTTGCCTATCAATTTTGTTTTGACTGAGCTCCTGTGAATAAGCTGGTCCCCAAGGCGCTACTTTCGTTGTGCGCTGTAGAAGTCTTGGAATTACGATTACAATGTTACGATGATCAGTAGATGTCATCAGTGGCTTAAGCGAATCATACATTGTCCGTAAACTTGGTGTAACACTGCATTTTTTTATATACAAGCAAACAAAATACATTTTGAGTTATCAGGTAACAGTGCTGAATACCATGGGATATGGTCACATCCTCGATTTTGAAAAAGATTGCTCGTTTTCATGCCTGTTTAATCTAATCTGAAGACTTCTGTAGCGCCGTTATCATAACACCCAAGGTATCAGTCGATGGTCACTTCAGGTGAAAGTCACGGTCAGAATCATAATCTGTTGGAGAAGGTCAGAGAAACCAGAAGCCAGGCTAAGGTGGGTAAGGAAGTTGAATAGACGAGTCTCTAGTTACCTGAATGGCATCAAAAGAAGTGACAGAACAAACTGAACTGGGCAGTAAATTTCAAAGCTTTTTGCCGGAGAGCCTAACACTATCCGAGTACGGGGCACAGGCAAGAGTCACTGTGTCCATTGATCGATTGCAGTATATAATAATATGCTGAATGAGCATGGAATGTATTTACTGTAGGTTGGCCGATTTAAATGTAATTCTTTGTGAACTATAAGACAGATTATGAAATGAATTCTTTACTCAATGGGCAGCCAGCGCAATGAATATAATGCTGGCTTGATATGCTGATATTCAGGGGTCTGTGTTATTGCTTTATAAATTGGAGAGTTTTGAACAATTTATAGTTTGCACAGATCTCTCCCCTAGTGATACCAACAAGAAGTGAGTCACAGTAGTCAAGTCTGCTGGAAACCACTGCATTAGCTAGTTGGATTAAGACAGTTTGAGGCAAAAGAGATCTGATTCTATGAATATCTCAGATGCGAAATTGAGCTGATCTTCATATAGCCGGAACAAAGACGATGCCCAAATTGTTTGCATATTCAGTACGGTTAATAAGTAAGTCACCCAACTGAACAGACAGAAGGCAGTCAAATTTTTTGGCTTGTACCTAGGAGAAGAAATTCGGTTTTAGAAGGATTCGGAAGAAGTTTATTACTGGCCATACAAGAATGAACTTTGCCAAAAACAGAAGCAAGTAGTTGAAGGGCAGGGTTAGACATGGAACTATAAATGAAACAAATAGTTGGACATCATCACCATACAAATGGTAGTCAGGAGAGCTATCAATAAGTAGTGAACCGAGCAGAGATGTACAATGTAAACAGGAGTAAGCCCAGTCCAGAACCTTGTGGAACACTGCAATTCACGACAGCGGGTGCAGAAGCGAGCTTTTTCATACAAATTGATCGAGTACGAGCGTGTAGACAGAATGCAAACCAACTGAGAGCAGAACCAGGTAGACCAAACCAGTGTTCAAAACAGTGAAGGGGTATATTATGATCAACAGTTTAAAACGCAGCTGATAGGTCCAGGAGAAAGAGAGCAGTTACTTTTCCTTTATATGTGGAGCTGATTGTGTGATTGTGAATAGTAAGTAGTTGAGTTTGAGTGAAATGGTATTCATGTTAGGCAGATTGGAAAGGAAGATATGTACAGTATACATAATATACATTGGGTCATTCTTTGTCAACTTAGCCAGTGGTACTCGCCTAACCATTTCACATTTTGATAATTTTGGCCATCATACTGTAGGCAAGCAATTGACTGCCTTATTTCTGTCCTTAATACCAAGTAGTTCCTGAGATACAGGCTTATAACACACCTCAGACATATTTTTGCAAATGTGACAGTATCCAGAATGATTTATTACAGTTTTGTCTGCGTGCAAAAGAAAATATATGCTTTTGTCTGGATGCAAAAGAAAATACATGCTTGTATAAATCATTTGCACAATGTTAACCTATTTTTTTCACCAAGCTTATAGACTAATTGTCCCCAATCATTATGTAATGTGAAAGTTATTTGGCTTCCTAAGAAAGAGTTTTGGTAGTCAAGTCTAGTCGTTTACTCAAAACTGGTCACAACTTAACAAAATCTGTTGAGGCAAAGATGTTTAGACAGATGGTAGTTTAGGTTCATCAGGACTGAAGGGGGAAGGAAAGTTGAGCCAACTAGGAGTCTAAACAGTACACTTGATCAGAATACTTCTGCAACACACGCGGCAACGTGCACACACACACACACACATGTCTATATACCAGCCCTACAGAATTATGTCCAGATAAGATCTGTCATTTCCATGATATCAATGAAAGAATAAAAGAACAAATTGAATATTTTTTTCAAGCAGCTTGGTCATGAAACAGGTGTCCTGGGGACCCTCTGACAAAAGCTGAAAACTTGATTTGCTGACTAAAGAGCACCTCTAAGTTGATATCTTGAAATGGTGGTAGATCCATAAATTATGTATTTTAAGACATCACAGGTGAACTTTTTTTACCATCATTAAACCTAGTGAAGAGTGATGTCGATAAGTACCTGAAACATTCAGTTACATTTTAATCTAATCTAATGACTTCTATTGTGCCGTTATACTGCACGATGTGTCAACTGATGGTAGCTTAAAGTGAAATCGTAATAAAAATCATAATCTGTTGAAGTCTGGTCCAAATTACATTATGTGAATGGTTTTCAATTTCTTTCTGTTGAACTAGCCATGATCTGGAATTGCTTGGTGGATTCAGAATTTGCATGCAGTGCCTCATGTCTTGATCATCATTTCAATCGCTTGATGCAGTGAGCTGGAAAACAGACAGTCATGTCTCGCAGCATCTCAAAAGGAGATGCGACCAGTCAAATCAGGTCAAGTACGCTTCCCTCGCGGCTGCCGATCCCGGAACCAAGGGAGCTGGAAAGACGTTTTGCCAAAGTCTTGGTCAGTTTTTGTTTTTTATTTGTGTTTATTGTTTATTTTTTTACCTGTTTATACAGTGTCAATCAATTAATCAATCCTTAAATTGATTAATTGACTAATACCAAATAAATAAATAACTACCTATCTATATAGATACATATAGACATATAAACTATATAGACGATGGTCTATATGCAACACAATGATCTGTTCAGTTAGTGTGCTGAGCCTGTAAGCCAAAGATTGTGGGTTCTTGCCTGCTGAGTGGACTCCTTGTAACGATACCAGGAAAATTGTTTGCACAAATGTGCTTCTGTCACCAAGCAGCAGAATTTTATATAGCGGCATAAGCTAGGAAGTAAACAGTGAGTCCTACAATGCACTGGTCCAGCATCCAGGACCTTGGGATTCATCCACTGCCGGCTCAAGAGCCGACGAGTGAGAAATGAACGCTTTCCCTACATTCCACAGTGCGATATGGGAGTTTTACTTTTATAAATTGATTGATCCATCATCAATCAGTCAATCATTAGGCTAATGTATTAGACAACATAGTCATTCAATCAGTCAGCCAGCCAGTCAGTTATGCCATCAGTCAGTCTGTCTTATCTATAGTCAGTCGCCTTTCTGTTTTATTTCTTAAGGCTTCGATGGATTTGCCGCCTGACAAAGCGAAACTTCTGAACCGATATGATGATGAAAAGAAATGGGAAATGATATGTGATCAGGTAGCGTTTTGTGTTGTATTTTTTTCAAGTTGTATTGCATCATTAAATTGTATTGTACAGTGTTGTATTTAACTGTTTTGTACAATGTATTTCATTATGTTCCACTGTATTGTGTCTGGCAGATCCTCTGCATGGCACTTCTCCTACAATTTTTGATTATGGTTTCAGTTGAAGGCACCGTAAAGTGCATTATGAAAACAGCATTAAAAAGACTTTAGATGAGACTGAGTTGTATTAGATTAAACAACTTGACTGTACACCAGAAACTTCTTTTGATGCTATCTTTTATGAGCTGCAGCTAGAAGCGCCTTATAATGAGATTGTGCATTAATTTTTTGATGTAGTTGAACTAAAATTCTGTCATTTCTTTAATGTCATATTGTCTTTTTTGTGTGTTGTCTTTTAGGAAAAGGTTTCAGCGAAGCAGCCTCCTGATTTCTACCTAAACAAGCTGCGCATCTTCCTTGACCCGAGCTCGAAAAGTTCCAAGGTGAAGCATTCAGGCCGTCATATCTTCTCGAGTCCTCGGTTTTTGACAGTAATTACAATTTTGATTCCATTGTCAGTCGCCTGAGTTAGTCGTTTGGTTCATTCCCACGTCTCTAACCGTTTGTTTGAGGCATTGAATTTTAGCGCTAATCTGATGCACTGATTCGTAGCTCATCTCACACTACTAACAAAGATCAGGAATTTTTCAAGGTAGTGTATTGGAACTTCCTTAAAACTCAACCTTTGAAGAGTACTGTGTTTTAATGAGGTTATGTTATCATAGTGTGTGCATCATTGTGAGGTTTAAGTGGGCTAATTTCTTAATTTTTCACTGTGGACTTGAGCACTAGTTAACTGCAGTAGTTCATTATCCTGTTTACAGTACTAGCAAAGTCTTGGGTTTTTCTGATGATTACAGCAATGAAACCCTTGTTTGCAAATGTAAAAAATTTAGTATTTGGAAGATTGTTTGAGACAGAATTCACAAGTATCGTTATTACAGTTTTTGGTGAGGGTGGTAAATGCATAATTGGGTAAAATTTTATGATTTCTTTGAGGTAACAGTTATGATTATCATTTTCAAAGTTGTTTGTGAATGCAGTAAATTCATAATCGATCTTGTTTTTAATTTAATAATTAATTCATAAAACAGGCATTGGCCTGTTGTTTAGAGTAGGTCTTTTTTCTTATTTTGTCTTTCAACATGACTGTTTGCACTTTTGTTGATAACACTTCTGTGTTTTATTAATGTTTATCTGTGCTTATTGATGTTTATCAGTGTCTGTTGGAGTTTAGAAAAAGGGAGGTACAGCTTTGTGCTTGCACTTATGTAAATCTGGCAGATCATGTTGAAAGATGACATGTTGACGGAGTTCTTGTTTGAAGAAAATTACTATACTTTGTATTTATAGCGTTCCGTCCAAATTCTACAGTTCATAGAATAGAAAATGAATAAAAATGGCCTTAGGCAAGTTTTAAGCAAGATTAGAGTTTCTTTGCCATGAATGTAAATTTAAAATGTTACAACTGCATCTAATATCAGACTACCTACAGTGGAAAACGCTTAACACAAATAAATATGTTTAGCAAGAAATATTAGATTAGTGAAAAAGATGCTTAGTTTGTTCCAGCTTCAGTGGATTTAAGTATAAGGTAGTTCCTTTGTCATGAAACTGATAGCATGAAAATATCACTTAACGCGAAAAAACTTGTCAGTTCTGTGGAAGAAAATGCAATACAGAACCTTGGATAACATGAAATGGTGATTTACAGCATATGACTGAGTGGTCGTCTGTGTTTCACTTTTCGGGTCAAGGCTTGGTGTGCATTGGTGGCGGTTGAGACATTCAGTGCTTAAAGTGCTGTGACAGCATTGGCCTATGTCATTTATAACTTTGCCACCAATCAATATCAATGATGTTGATATTTGTAGAACAGAATATGTAGAATTATTCATACTAGCCTACACATACAGCAATAGATATTTGCCACCTGTTGTGGCAGGTGTCAACGGAATCTGGACTATTATAGCGGAAGAGTGATACAGATTAGTAATAAAGGTTTAACATTTAAGGCCTTGGCTTTCACTTCTGCATCCTGGTTTAGACAGATTGTATTGCCAAACCACTGTGATGATCATCATAACATATGTATAAGTGCCTCCTTAATTTGAATACAGTGTCATATGTGAGTGCTATTAGAATTTGCTTGGCTTAATTGATCAAAGGTTTAATGCTAAATTTGATCAATATGAATTGTTCACATTAGTCCTCTGCATTTTGTCTTAACAATTTGCACTGTATTAGCAAATGCCAAAGCTGGACTTCCTTGGTTGAAACTGATTTGTGTTTTGTTGCAATTTTCTGTATATTCCTAACTGTTTAGATATGTTTGCATCTTTTGCATAAATTTGCATATGCTGTTATATCATTTTGGTTTGTTAATTTATGTATTTGCATCAGTTTGAATACTTTTGCATAAATTTCCATATGTTGTGGTGTTGTTATGGTTTCGTTAACTTATATATTTACATCAAGTTGAATATGTTTGCATATACTTGCATATGTGGTTGTGTTGTTATGGTTTTGTTAATGTGTGTATTTGCATCTAGTTGCATCTGTTATTGTGCCTGATGTTGTCTCTAATGTTTCCTGTTTGTTTAAGGCTACAAGTTTTCAGCGCAGTTCAAAGGAATCGTCCTCGTTTAGGCGACTAAGTAAAATCTCCTCAAGTTTACGTGTAAGTTTTACACATAAGTTTACATGTACAGTACCATAAATTTCATGCCTAGCCTGCATTGTGCCCTGCAAGTCACAAGTGTGTGGCTTCACACCCTTCTTGCTGGTTCACCACAGCTTGTTCATGCACATGTAGACCGACAGACTGTGAACCAACCTGGGGCGAATGTTGCTAGGGGTGTTTAATAAACGAACAATTTCGTTACCTTAGACCACTGTCTGAAACAATTTATCTTGTCCTGGGTCTTTATTGGTTTCCATGACTGCTTGTTTACTTTTGGGCCAGTTGTACTGGTTCTCTGTTATTTTTTGCTTTGAGGCCATTTCAGCTGGTTTCTTGAGCCATACCATTATTGCTATACCTTCCCTTATTTGATATACCATATGTTATTGCCGTACCTTATTATTTATCATACTCTGCCTTATTCACCGTGCATAATTATTTACCGTACTTTGACATATCTACCATATTATCTTATATATATATGTATGTATGTACAAAAATGTGTATGTATGTGAGATATGTATTTATGCATTATTCTGGACATTTATATAGCACCTAGAGACAACTATGAGTGAAATATTTTGCTAAACCTTACCTCATTCTTTACTACTCAACCATATTTTGCAAAATAGAACTCATCAGTTGCTGAATTTTCTGGCAGTTGCTGACTAGCATATAGACGTAGAAAGCATGTTGACATGATAAGCATGTTGACGTAAAAAGGCCTGTTGACATAGAAAGGCATGTTACTTTGTCAGCATTGGCATGTCAATTAAATGTGAAGTGCATGTTTTTCTTCTTGTGCATGCTGTCTCTTAACTGTTTGCTATATATGTTATTGTCTGTTAACTCAGTAGTCTAGCGGTTAGCGTGCTGGACTGTCAGCGCAGAGGTCAGAGGTTCTGATCCCTGCCAGGATGGAAAGATATTTCAAAGTTACTGTTCCACTAGTGCCCCTTGTGGAAGTCGGCTACAAATGGGTATACTGACGCTACACTGTCAGTGAGAAGATCAGGGAGAGGACTGGCCACGTGCACTTATATGCCGAGGGCAAGGAAAATGAAGTTGCTAATGCTTCATACCTATGGCTGCCTCTCAGGGTTATTTAAAGGGACTGCTAACAGAAATTAAAACATTAACTGTTTGGACTTCTCATTGCATATGTCAGTTCCTTAATGTCATACAGGTCAGACCTAATACCCGTCTGTTTCAACTCTTTACGCCGCACATTTTAGTTTGTTCTGTTACTTCCTTGATGTAAACTAAAGATGCATCTCTTTCAAATTGCTTACCCACTGTAGCCTGGCTTCTGGTTTCTCTGACCTATCAGAATTCGACCTGGCTTCTCCAACAGATTATGATTTTGATTGTGACTTTTACTTGAAGCGTCCATTGACTGATGCCTTGGCGTTATGATAATGGTGCAATAGAAGTTTTTAGATTAGATTACATTAGAGTATATTCACCTATCATTACCTGCAATATGATCACAGCACTATGGAAGTCATTAGGTTAGATTAGGTTTTGAACTCTTGTAGCAGTTCACTGACCATTTGAGGAAGAGTTGTCTGGTTGTTGGATTGCTGTTGTATTAGCATTTCAGCACAAAGACTCTCCAACCTTATTACTGTTCCAATGATTGATGTCTGCTGATCAACAGCCCATCAGCAGTTCCATGTGCTGAGGGGCTTTTAAAGGTGCTGTGTAATTCTCTGGATCATAGGATCTCTGGGTCATACGTAGGTTTACATGTTGCCTTGGGAGATTTCATAACAAGTACTGAGGGGCAGTTAAAGGCACTGTATATATTTCCAGGTCATAGGAACCCATGATTATAATCATTGGATCATAGACTTATCGGTTGCTTTGGGAGTTTCCATCCTGAGATGTGAAGCTTTTTCAGATTTTCTGCAGCCAAAGATGAACTGCAACTCAAAATATATATATACGCAGCAACATGTCCCGAATATTTTTCAGGCTAAAAAAGAGTTGGGCGACTCATCCTCGACACAAACGCTGAAGGATCTGGAAATTTCCCTACGCACGAATAACATACAGTAAGTCTTAATTTCCTCTGGCTATCCCTCTGTGTTTGGCGCTGTGGATTTGGCGCTACTGGTAGACACTGTGAAGTTAAGCATTGTGATACTGTTGTTGCTTCAGCTGCAGATCCAGTGTTTGTGATTTTTGTGTTCGACTGGGATTGTCTTGCATGCTGGTAATTACCTGTGATGCAAATGATTTCCAGAAGGTCACGAATGTCCTGTATGCAGTGAATTTCCAAAAAACAGGAACTTCAAGAACATGGGGGAATTTCCAGAACATGGAATTTTGATACAGTTAGGAATTATCACTACACTTTGACTAGGAATTTACCATCTTTTATGTTTTCCAGTTTGGTTTTGCTTCAGTCTCGCTTAAAAACTGTATTTCTACTTGATATTTTCCAAGGATTGAGCATGTTAGTTAAGTCTGCAAAAAGACATCTGCAATGCTTTATTACTCAAGGAAAACTCCTTGCCTATTTCGTGGATATTCCTTACCTGGTTTTACAGCCTCCATTACGTTACATTGTGCTTTGCCATTGTGCTTTGCAGGTGGGTACGTGACTTTCTGAGTGAGCAGCAAAATGGTTTGGATGTTCTTGTGAGTTACCTATCCTATGCTCAGCAGATCATGAGGTACATGGCAAAGTTTGTGCATTCACTCATTCATTCATTCATTTAGAGCATTTATATAATACCCGTTCTACTCAGAGGGGCAAGTTCACATTAATTTTTCTGCAAGTATTTTAATAATTTTATATTATTAAGCATTTAAATTTAATAATTATTATTTTCATTTGACATTTTCTTGGATTGATTTTTATAATTAAAAACTGCTTTTGAAAGTTAATCTGAACTTGTCATAATTTAGCTTATCTCTAATTGCTTTGCCTTATTACAAGATGCAATACAGCATCGAAAACTACCTTGTTGCATTATTATGAACAGAATTACTATACAATATTATGAATTACTGAGCTTTACCTTAAATTGCAATGTGGTGCCCTATCTTCAATTGCCTTACCTTGTCTTGAATTGCCTTACCTTTTGAAGTACTTTACTTAATTGTGAATTATCTTACCTTGTTACGAATTACCTTGCCTTTTAATGAATTGCTTTATTGAACTATCGTACCTTGCCCAATCTTGAATCACCACGCCTTACTCTGAATTGCCTTACTATTTCATACATTAACTTGCCTTTATGAATTACCTTGTTTATTATGAATTACCCTACCTTTTTATGAACAGTACCTTTTTATTACCTTACCTTTTAATAAACATGACTGCACCTGAGAAAATCAGAAAAGTTAATTTGCGAGAAATGCGCACAGAAGACAAGTATGCATAAACCATATTTATATTCCTTAACATGTCAAGTATCAAATGTAAATCTTTGAAGAGTCTTGCTGTCTAAGTATTTTTATTTCCTTTTTTCTTATAATGCTCTGCAACAAAAACTTAATTTAACATGTCCCCTTGGTTCCTGATTTTAAATCGAAGCATTATTGTGAAAATGACCAAGTATTGTAAATATTTGTCTTGACCAGTTGTTTTTTTGGTTATTTTATTCGTGATGACAGCCTCAGGGCTTATGAATATGCTCCAATTTACTATATACTGATAAACTATTCATTACCCAAAGGCAAAGCAGCTTGGGTCAGGTCACAGTTATGGTGAACTTTGACTTACGATTTCTTAAAAACACCTGCTGACACTTGCTTCTTTCTAAATTTAATGCTCTTACTATTTGTTATAGAAACATGTTATAGAAGGATTAACCTAATTACTCAGCAATTCCTGCCCAATCTTGTGCAACATCAAGCCCAGTTTTGATTTTTACGGAAAGGGTTTTCTCAGGCACAGTCACAAATTATCATGCCTTTTCATGAATTACATAGCCATATGAATTACTTTACCTTCTAGGACTGAGCAGCTGAATATCGCTGCTGATGGTGATGGTTCCCTCAATGCTACTTTGCCTGGCAACCGGAACTCGTACCCAGCCGCCACGTCTGCTAAGCACATGATGAAGGTGAAGACGTCACACTCAAGACTCAACTTTGGGGATGCCATGGATGATGTCCACGTTGGCATCCTCTGCCTTCGAGCCATTATGAATCACCAAGTATGTGAATCGTTGGTATATGAATTGCCATGTGTGTGTGTTGCTAGGTATGTGTATCACTAAGTATGTGAATTGCTAGGTTTGTGAAACACTAGGTATGTGAAAGCCAGATACATGCTAGCACTAGCAATGCTATTGTGGTATTTAAAAGATGCTATATTAAATGTATAGATACATGCATACATATGTGAATTGACAAGTACAGGTATATAAAAGAATCACCAGATCTTTGAAAGAATTGTCAGTTTTTGACAGAATCATCAGGTATGTAAATCGTCAGATGAGTGAATCACCGGTTATATAAACCATCAAGTGTATGAATCAAATGCTGTGTGAATTACCAGATATATGGTGAATCACAGGGAATATTTCCTGTTAACTGATAGGTATGTAGCTGTTGAATCGCCATAAGTGTAGCCTTTGAATCACAAAATATGTGGCTGTGCAGATACAACCTTATGAGAAATTCAAGTCTGGTGTAAAGCTTAATCTGTGTCAGCTCAATGAATGCATGTATAGGAAGATGACTAAAGAGGAAAAGCACTTGTCTGTGTTTGATTTCTTAAAGTGTACTGTTTTATTCTAGGGTGGATTCAATCAAGTTTTCGCGCACAAACATGCCATCAACTGTATCACTCTCAGCCTCAACCACAAAAGTCCACGGTTAGAATTTTTATTTCCGTATTTGTCTATTGAAAAATGGTGGTGGTGGTGGTTGAGGTGGTGGTGCTGATGATGGTGTTTGTGGTGGTGGTGATGATGATTATGATGGTGTTGTTGCAGATGGTGATGCTGCAGATGATGATGTTGTAGATAATGATGATGCAACTGTCGATTGACTATTTGAAGGTTGGTGGTAATTATATGATCATTGATGCTGTTGCTGCTGATATTGATTATGCAGATGATGATGATGACAGTTTAAACGTGTTGATGATGCTTTTGATTATACGATGATAGTTGATGACACTGATGTGACGTGTTGAAGAAGGCTTCAGTATGATTTTTCTGTATCAGGTGCTATGTAAATTTCTCTGCTTTATTTTGCACTGCAGGACAAAAGCGTTAGTGCTTGAGTTGTTGGCTGCTGTTTGTCTTGTCAGTGGAGGTCACCAGGTCATCCTCAATGCCTTTGACAACTTCAAGGAGGTGATTTAAACATTCTAATCTGGTCTGATCTGATCTAATAATTTCTACACCGTCGTTATAATGCACAACGGTTGCCATTGTGACCATTCCAAAACAGCTCCTACACTAACTTTTCAAATCCTCTAATTAATCTAATCTAATTTTGTCTGATCTAAGAACTTATGCAGCACCATTATCATAATACACAAGGCATCAGTTGATGGTCATCTCAGGTAAAACCAGTTAGAAATCATAATCCATTGGAGAAAACCAGCCAAATCCAAGAGGTTCATGCTTCCCCAATGTATTATTACAGTGGCTTTTGGAAGATATTGGATTGAATTTAATTTTGATTAGTTTTATAGTAGCAGTGGTGTTTGTAGCAATTTATCTAGTAGCATCCCTGTTACAGTGCCCTGTTTTAGCTGTGTATTAGCATGCTGTGTTACAGCAGCTGATAAGCATTGTGGTGTGGTGATTTTGTGGTCATAGCATAGCAATTTTCTCTTGTAGCAATGCCATGAGAGGCAGCGATTCGAAACGTTAATGCATTACTTCTGCAACTACGAGGAATTTCATATTGACTTCATGGTGGGAAATCTCTTAGTCTAGTTTCTTAATAACTAGAGCTAATATTTTAATAAAATATTTTGCTCTGATGTTGAGGTCTAAGCTCTGGATCTAATCTCTTTATCTGTTAGGCAGTATCTAAGTGTTATCTACTAATCTAATCTGTTAACTTAGTCTGTTTAATCTGTTAATCTAATCTCAAGATTGAATCTTTTACTCTAATCTATTACTCTCCTGTTCTCATCTCTTAATCTAATCTCTTGATCTAATGTAGTTCCTAATCTAATCTACCAGAAATCACTATTTGTTGTAACAGACACAACATCTCTGGCAGTGACAGCAGCAGTCAGAATGTGGATAACAATTTCACAATCCCCTGATCATGATTGTCACATTCATGATCGAATTGAGCTGTAAAGTGGTATCATTGTTATTCAGGTGGCCTGTATGCAGTTCATCAACATAGCAGTTCATTCAGTTGAAGACATGAACTACAGGGTTCACCTCCAACACGAGTTCACGCTGCTTGAACTGGATGACTATCTAAGCGTAAGTCTATTCCAAAGATTCCACATAACATGCTTTAGTAGAGTAGAAGAGCCTGAATCGGCAAAATATCTTCTCAATCTCGAATACATGCTCTTAACAGAGTCATTTTAATCCTTTCCTGTAGCTTTGACCATGCACATTTTGTTCGTGATTATTGACCCTACACCACACCGTTAGGTACATCACTTGATAATCATTCACTAGGATATGATTTCTGTGTGAATGATGCTCATATTTACATTTCTTTTGACAGTTTTCTTGTTACCCATCTGTGCAGCTTTTGTCAGCTGCCTTTGAGTTGTGGGTGGTGGCTAATGAACTCTCCTTAACCTGTTGAAAACTAAATTTGTACTCCACAGCAACTTAAGATGTCTGAATGGCTTAAATCTTTAAAACTGGGTGACTTATTTGTTGAGTTGGCTGATGATGCTTGTAACTTGGACATTGTTTTTGATCTGCTATGTCTCTCACTGACTGTAAATGGTATTTGTAAATCATCTTACATGTACGGTATATTCGTGACATACACAGAATTAGGCGTTATGTCCCCATGTCCTCAAGGATATCTTTGGCCAAAGCATAGGTCTCTAGGCCCCTTGAGTACTATAATTTGCTTATTACCGGTATCACAAAGTCAAACAAGCAAAAATTCTAACATGTTCAGAACTCTTTGGCTAGAGCCATAACTGCTACTGATGTCCCAATATGTCCCTGTATTTGATCTATGCATTGACGTCCTGTACAGCAAAGGATTTGTTTAAAATTTGGGCTATTGTTTATTAAACAATGAACTCTCGACAACCGCAATTATTAAATCAGTCCTTATTCCCGAGACCAATCATTATTCAGCCAGGTCATCTGAGTGTCTTTCTCTGGTTGTGCCAAAAACTGAAACCATTCTTGGTGGACAAACTTTCTCAGTTGCTAAACCCATATTTTAGAGCCCACTTCCTGTATCTAATCGTTCTGCTTGGTATCTTGTGCCATTTTGGTTTCAGTGCAAGACTTACCTGTATCAGTTGGCTTCTTCCTATAGACTGCCTCCCTATTTCAGCATACTGACTTTCTGGATGTTGACCTGACTGCGGGCTTGATTTTGTTGTGCAATCAGTTGTTGTCTTGCGCATTAGACACCAGTGCAATAGAAGTTTCAAAGTAGTTTTCTTAATGGTTTTCAACCCTGCTCATTTTCTCCTGGTTTTAGCTACAGTGGTGTTATCATGATGCACAAGGCATCTGTTGATGATCACTGCACGCGAAACTGTAGTCAAAAATTGTAATCCTTTGCAGAAGATGGGTCAAAATGCAAATAGGTCAGGGAAACCAAAAGTAGGGCTATGGTTGGTAAGCAAGTTGAGTATGAGTATTTATTTATGTTCATATTTAAAAGAATTTATTTATTTTATTTATTTAAAGCACTTATTGTGTCAGTAAATCTGAATTTGGATGTATGTTCATGGGGCCAAGACGAAGTTTTGCAAAGGCCAGAGTGAAATAGCAAGTCTTGACGAGTGATCTAAATGATGATAGTGAGTTGGCAAGTCAGGTCTTTTGTGGTAAATGACTCCAAATACAAGGACTTATACAGCACTGTATTAATAATGAATAAACATCAATCGATGGTTGCTTTCAATGAGACTATAGTAAAAAATCACAATCTCATGAAGATGCCTGGTCGAAATCCAATGGATCAGGGAAACTGTCCATATAGTGCCTTCTGGGGACCTCTCAAAAGTGTTACGGTTCTGTTTGCAGCACAAGCTACGTCACACGGAGAGCGAGAGATTACAAATCCAGGTGAATGCCTACCTGGACAACATGATCGATGTCCGGCTGCTACTCGAGGACTCTGACACGAAGAGTGCGGCTCTCGACAAGATGGCTGAAATGGAGCTAGATCTCTCTTATGTGAGTCACGAATATATAACACAGCAAGATTAAGGCAGTGCTTGACCTAGGTTACAAGGTAAAGGTAATGCTTCATAAGGGTAACAAGGTCAAGGTTACTTGACAGGAGTAAAGGTTAAGTTAATGCTTGATGAGGGTCAGAGGTAACACTTGATATGGTTAACAAGGTAAAAGGAAGACTTGACAAAGGTAACAAGGTAAAGATAACTGGGCCTGGGTTTAAGGGCAAAGGTAACACTTGATGAAAGTATTGAGGTAAAGATAGCACTTGAGAAAGGTAACAAAGCAAAGGTAACACTTGAAAAGGGTAAAAAAGTAAATGTACTTGATACAAGTAACAAGGTAAAGGTAACACTTGATAATTTTCCACTTATTTAATTTGGCTTTTCAAATCTTATCAGGCACACGAAAGAATTCAGGATGTTGAAAATGAAGCCATGGAACGCGTCGGTGAGTTATCTTTTGGTGCTGGATCTGGGTAAGGAGGATAAAGTAAGAGAAATAAGGTTAGGTATGGTTAGTGTTTTGCATTACTGCATTACTTGTCATGCATTCCTGTAACTAACTGCTAGTTTTTTAACTCTTCCTGTAACTAATTTTAAAAAAGTAATGCTCTGCATTAGCAGTTTACCTTTACAAGGTAACAGTAATACCACAAAATTGCATTATTTTGAAATTATGTTTGCATCATATAGGTCAGTATCATTAGTATGAGTATCATTCATTGCAAAAGTTCAAGTTGGTGCATGTAAGAATCCTTCGAATTCCTGAGTCCAGCTGACTTCTAAAAGTGTTTTGGTGAACTGCAAGCTGTTTGCTTTTGCCAAAAGTTCTTAGCATGGCAATCAGTCTAATTGAAAGAGTGTTACAGTGTATATGCCTGACACTCTCTAATCTGTTTAGACATATTTATATTCTCCTTGCTGTAAGGAAATTTATAGGAAGCATAAAATTCAGTTTTCCATTACATTTCACAGGAATTGTGTTGGTCAAATTTTGCAAGTTACGTGGTATTTTGAATTAAGCATTATTATATCTGAAAGACGTTGACCCGCCATTTATTCACCAGGTGACATTTTGCATCAGGTTTTGTAAGAAATTTGCAGCTGGGTTTTGGTGACTGAAACTCCCATTTGTTCCTAAGATGTGGTAAATAAATAAATAAGTAAAAAGTAATTTGTAACAAGGTAAAGGCAACAGTGGGGCAACAAAGTAAAGTTAATTAGATAGAATTGATTGGTGAGAGTAACAAGTTACGGGTAACACTGGATAAACTGCACTCTAGTTTAGCTTTGTTCTGCTTAGCCCATCTGGAGCAGCAGCTGGCAAATTCCAAGAACGAAGTCGAACAGTACAAGGTGAGTGAACTGTTTACATCCGATTTTGTTTGTTGCTATGACAACAAAGGTGACACTTATAATGATGATGATAAAGGAGGATGACGACAGATGATCATTCTAATTTTGGTTAGTTTCGTTATGGTTTCAGTTACAAGTTGTTTACGCTACGCTTCAGTTACAGTTTGGTTTACTGTTTTGATTATGGTTTTGATTACCACTTAATAATAATAGTAATAATAATAGTAATATTAATAATAAGACGATTTATTGAGCGCCGTTGTGCGGCTGAGGCCGAAAAAAGGGCGCTGTACATGGACAGTTCTTTGCTGACTGCAGCCACATGCGGCGCAAATGTCAGCATAAGCATGAATGCGAGGGCTGAGATTATAATAATAATAATAAGAAGAATAAGACTAAAACTGAATATTGTTGGGCAATATTATATTGTATTGCATTGCAAAGTATTGCTTTGTCTTGTATTTATTGCACTGTATTGTACTGTATTGTTTCTTTTCTTATGTTATGACTTCTATAGTGCTGTTTTTGTAATGCGTAAAGCATCAATCAATGGCTGCTTCAAGTGAAACTATAGTAAAAAAAATCGTAATCGCTTGGAAAAACCAGGTCAGCATCCAATAATCAGAGAAGCCAATCAAGCTGTGGTGGGTAGGCAAGCTGAAACAGATGAGTTTTAAGCTTAGATCTGAAGGACACTAGAGAACCAACCAAATGCACTACCAGGCAGTGAATTCATAAGCCTTGGACCAAACACCCAGAACAGAGAACACTCAAGAGCCCAATACAATTCTGGTGAACAAGAGTCAAAGTATCTGTTCATTGAGTGCTGTATTTGCTGGTGTAAGGAGTGAGCAAGGTGCAGAGATATGTGGGCTGATTTAAATGTATTGCCTTGTAAACTAGAAGACAGCTTTTAAACTGTACAGTATAAAATGTTATTGCATTGTATTATATTGCATTGCACAGTTTTGTATTGTAATGTCGTTTTTAGGAGCTGTATGAGCAAAAGGAATATGAAGTGGCCAATCTTAGTCAAACGTTGAGGGTTAAAAATGACGAATCAACAAAACGACTGAGTTCACTTGAAGATAGACTGCGTCAACTTCAGACAAGTCCCGCTTCTCTTGGTAAGCAGCATAAAAATTATTAAAATTGCTACATATAGGCCCATTAACATAAATGGGCCTATATATAGCAATTTTTGGGTGACATGCCATTTTGAAGTACTGTGTGTGTGTGTAGGCTTGAGTGGTATGATTGTCTAATCTATTCTAGATATTTCAGTAAGGCTGTTGTCGTAATGCACAAGGCATCAGTTGATGGTAACTAGTGAAACTGTAGGAAGAAATGGTAATCCATTGGAAAAGTTTGGTCAAAATTCAATATGGCAGGAAAACCAAAGTCATGCTGTGGTGGGTAAAAGGAGAAAAATATGAAGAAGGTGAGAGTTTCAAAGTACATGTAGCATCTTTTAAGCAACATGATTTTTTCTTGTTCAGATCTGGTTGGTCAAGAGATTCCGCCTGGGGGACCACCCCCGCCTGCTCCACCACCTCTGCCTCCACAGATGGCCCCACCACCTCCACCGCCACCTCCTCCAGGCTTCATGGGACCTCCGCCACCGCCACCGCCTGGTATGGGAGTAATTCCCAACATGCAGGGTGAGTGAAATGGTTGTTTGCCTTTGTAAGAAGTACTGTATTTAAGCAGTAAATGTAATTGTAGTTCATTGAGATGATGATGATAATGATGATGATGATGACGATGGCAGTGGTGATTTCAGGGACGATCTATTTAATGATGATGATAACTTTGATGATGAAAATGATGGCGACAAAAGATGACAATTTACGTGATTAAGATGATCTTGGGAGAAATAAGCAAAAGCAGAAGATGATGATGGTGATGATGACAATGATTAATAAGTTGATTAAGATGATAGTGATTGCAGAAATAGGCAAAAGTGATGGTGATGATGATGATAATGGCAGTGGCAATAATGAGACTGATTAAGATGAAAATGATGGGAGAAATAGGCAAAAGATGATGATGGCTTTAATAATGATGATGATAGCGATGCTGCCAATTAAGAAGACGCCACAGTCTAAGTGTCGTCTGCCTGTTCTCAACTGGTGTCCAATGAAACCCAATCAAGTCAAGGGAACTGTCTTTGCCGAAATGGATGATGAAAAACTCTACTCAGTATGCTACATAAATCTAATTTAATCTAATCTTAGAACTTTTATAGCACAGTTATAATAATGAAATGAGGCATCATCTGATGATATTCAGAAACAAAACCTTGATGTGGTCACTTCCAAGGATCAGTCCGATGAGACAGAAGGGCAGCCTAAGGAGGATAAGCATGCAAAAACAAAAATGTCATATTGAGAACAAAGACACCCTGACTCAGTAGTGTGAACAGATAAATGTCTAACATGTCTGCTAATGTTCTTGATTCATCTATGACAAAAACTCTATTCCTTATTCAACCATTTGATTCCCAGTAAAAGTTCTACATAAATTTCTCTATCTTTCCCATTTCATTTCTGAAAGGATGCTAAATAACTATCTATTAAAAGAACTTTATTAGAACTTTTTATTGTTATTCTTTTTATTATCAGGAATAAAGATTAGTGCAGATAGCCTCTTCGATTCAATAGTTTCTATTTTAAAACTTAAAGTTGACAAAATTTATTAAAAAGTTGTAAATTATTACTTCTTTTAAGGTGATGGATTTGAACCGGTTCGAAGAGATCTTTCGCCTCGGTCGGGTTGCAATTGGGGACGATGAAGTGGACAGTGGCACTCCTAGGATGGAACGGAGGTTCAGCCGACGTCCAGAGACTGTCTCCCTGCTCGAGCCAAACCGACTACGCAACGTTGGTAAGCTGGTCTCTGGAAAATTAAAAATAAGGCAGAAGTTCTGACCTCCTTCTATCAGAACTCATGTTATAATAAAGTGTTTTGTAAGAAGGCTGGGGTGTACATATGTTTCTATGTATCTGAACATTTGTATAATGCCTTTTAGAACTTCTCAAAGACACTAGGGAATATATTTGCACTAATTTTTTTATCACTGATGCTATTAAGAAAATAATAAATTACAGTGGGTTTAATAGACAACAAATCCACCCTATGATCCCATGTATTAGCATAAAATTATTCAAGTAATTTGATTGACACAAATGTGAATTGGAGTTTGTGATATATTGTTGGAAATCTGGTTTTGCTTCAGCAATTACGCGTAGGAAGATCGAGCTGACGAATGAACAGATCGTCAGGGCGATTAACAGGTCGGTCAGCTTTATATCTCATATTATTAATAATAATAATGATAATAAGACTAAAACTGAATATTGATGTGCTGTATTGTTTTGTATTGCATTGCAAAGTATTGATTTGTCTTGTTTTTATTTATTTATCCTGTTAGATTTATATGGCGCCTCTTTCAATTTCATTTCATGCACTGGGGTTCGAATCCCAGATGTGAAGGATAAGGCAACCATCCTTTAATCCCTTGATCCAACCATCTGTCTTTCGTACAGCGTAATTTCTTTTGGATCATTTCCTTTCTAGCCTTGATCTGAAGACAATGCTTCTGGAGGTAGTCGAGATCCTGCTGCGGATTATTCCAAATGATCAGGAGATCAAGGCGTTTCATGAATTTGAGGCAGATCGAAAGCCGATTGAAATCTTGTCTGATGAAGACAAATTCATGATTTCGGTGAGTCCCTAGATATTAAATTTTCATTTTTTTTCATGATTATTATCATTATTATGTTTTTAATTTTTAATGTTATTCTTAATATTAGGAAAAATTTATTTAAAAAAAACTACTTTTGTAATTACTATTGTTATTTCAATTCATGAGACTTGAATTGTCTTTGAAATACGCTGTAAAACTGTCCATATGTTAAATGCCTGGCTTATTTTTGTGTGTGTGTGTGTATGTAGCTGACAAAGGTGGAGCGACTGAGTCAGAAGTTGCACATCATGAGCTACATCGGCAACTTCTTTGACACCTACCAGCATCTGCAACCGGTTAGTCATTTCATTGGAGTCTGAGGGGGACACTATATAATGTATATGTTTTGAGTGAATCGATGAATTGTTGTACCAATGAATGAATAAATATGTCAGTGAATAAATCAGTGAGTGAAGGAATAAATTAATTAATGCATCAGTGAATGCATAAAATTAATTATGCATCAATGACAACAACCAGTGCAATGCTTCTGATCCTTGAAGGGGTGCTATGAAAATGCTCAGAATGAGTGACTGAATTAGTGAATGAATGGAGGAATGGTTATCATCACTTTCTTGGTTACATTTGTGTCATCTTTTTCATCTGAAGTGAATTTATATTTTTCTTTGTTTTATTGTTATCTTAGCAACTGAATGCTGTGATTGCTGCAGCGATGTCGATCAAGAACTCAAAGAAAGTCAAAAGAGTTCTTGAGGTTTGTAACGTATCATTTTAGAATCTGTTTCTTCAATGTCAGAAATTATCTAGAATTTGTAGAGTATTATTGTCATGTCATTTTAGAATCTGTTTCTTCAGTGTCAGAAATTATCTAGAATTTTTTTACCCAAAATAGGTATGATCCATAAAGGATTTTAAAAATATCCAGAGAAAATAAAAATTCATCTGGAACTGCTACTTCTTGTCAAGTTCTGGCAGAAAAAAGTGCAGCAGAAAGCAATGCTTTGAAGCGCTGAGTGGCAACTGCCGGAAGTTGAAAGAAGTGACTAGTTTCTCTATGGTCTCCAGAAGTTTTGGTCAGGCAGCTCCCCAAAAATCCGTAATGAAACAAACCCAGTGCTGTTAAGGAGAACAAGCATCTCAAATGCGATCGGTACAAAGTAGTATAGTGAGAGGAGTTTACTGTACTTGGTATTTATTTAGATGTTGAAAGCAGTTGTTGCATTCTGTATTTTGTCAATGTGCTTCAGATTGTACTGGCAATTGGCAACTACATGAACAGCGCCAAGCGTGGTCCAGTCTATGGCTTCAAGCTCCAGAGTCTTGACATGGTAATGTATTTAATTACATTTATATAGCGCCACTGTCTTAACATTGTTCCATTCTTGACTCAGGACATTTTTGTCTCAGTGCAATTGTTCATCTTAAGCTGCCTTTCTGTCTTTATGGTAGGGTAATGTAGATGTAGTGAGGCAGGTATGGTAAGGTATGTGTGATAGGGTGTCATACCAAACAAACCATACAATCCACACCAACTAGGGTTTGTATGGATGGTTTGGTTTGTTAAAGTAGGATTAGTACATTTTGGTAAGGTGTGGTGTAATAAAGTAGAATTGGTATGGTATATTTTGTTAAAGTAGGACTGGTACAATAAGGTATGGTGGGCTAATCTATGGTAAAGTATAGTAAGGGAGTTGTGGTAAGGTATGGTGTGGTAAGGTGTATTAAGGCAGGTAGGATAGGTAAGGTATGGGGTATGCTAATGTAAGGAATTTTAAGGGAGGTTTGGTAAATTAAGATATATTAAGACAGTTATGGTAAGGTATAATGTGGTAAGACAGGTATTATAAGGCAAGGTATATTAAGGTAAGGTGTGGTAAGGTATAGTAATGCAGGTATGGTAATGTAGGGTTTGGTAAGGCAGATCTGGTAAGGTGTAGTAAGGCAGGTATGGTTAGGGTAGGTTTAGTAAGGCAGGTATGTTAAGGGTAGGTGCTTAATAGCAGGTGCCGTAACTTGTGGTATGGTATGATAATATACACTGTTGATGGTTGTCCTTTGCAGCTGATGGATACAAAATCAAGTGATAAACGCCTTTCAATCCTGCATTACATTGCACAGACAGTTCAGGACAAGTTCACAGACCTTGTCAACTTTGACTCCGAGCTCCAATACCTCGAGAAAGCATCAGTCGGTTGGTATTTCATTTCTCACTTATTACATGCCTCACGTAATAAGTTTGCAGTTTCCTTTCTTTGCCTTTCCTTAAGCTCAGTGATCATTCAGGGTTGAAAGAACTGGAGATTAACTAAAAAGTCTGAAACAGCTGTAACCAGTTATTATTTTTTAAAGATTTTATCCCAAGCTGAAAAGAATCCCTTGGGATTTGGAACAAAGTTTGTTAATCAAAATTAATATATGTTTATTATTATTTTTGTTACTATTATTTGTATTTGCCTTTATATTTTTATTTATTTGTTATTGTTTTTTATGTGATTTTTATTAATGAACCAAACGTTATTTGTTGTTCTTTGATTTGATTTTTTAACATTTTTATCCAAGATAGCAATGATCCTTCAGGATTTACAAAATTAAACTATTTTATCAATATTTCTCATGATTAATTTATAATTATATTATTTTTTATTCATATTATGAAACAGATCTTATTACTGTTATTACATTTTTGCTATTAATTATTCTTATTCCTTATGAGGGTAGATTTTATTCATTATCTTTATTTTTAATTAGTTTTTACCATGGGTTGATAAACTGTAATCCCACAGAAACAAAAAATCAATAGAGAAGCCTATTATACATTGCTGAAAGGTGAAGCCTCATCCTCAGTAACATCAAAGAAAATGCCTCAAAATGCAATTTATTATTATTTATTGTTGTTATTTTTATTATTAATTCCTATTTATTATGGAACTATTTTGTGTGATGCAGTTTCGCTTGAGAACATTGCTGCTGACATAACAGAGTTGGAGAGGGGAATGGAACTGACAAAGAGGGAGTATGAGGCACGCAAGGACCGTGATCCTCCATCCATCCTCCGTGAATTCCACACCAATGCGGAGGAGAAGATGAGGAAGCTCAAGATGGACTGTAAAACGGCTCAGGTGAGTCATGCTGGAATGACAGACACCTCTGGCTGTGTAATAACTTATGTACCTTACCTTATCCTACCTTAATATACACTGTACCATGTTTTACCATACCTTATCCTACATGACATTACTTTAGCTTACCTTACCTTATCTTACCTTGCAATACCAAACCTTACCTTAATTATGCTGGTCCAGTAAAAATCCTTTTCTGGTTCATACTAAACTAGGAACGAACTAGACTCAAAGATCTTTTTGTATAGGAATTCTGGGAGGTGTTAGTGGCTAAGGGGACTACATAAATGTCTGGTTCAGTTACATTATGTTACTTGTGTTGATGTAGGAGGCATTTACGTCTGTCGTTTCGTACTACGGAGAGAGTTCCAAGACGATGCCCCCAAGTACTTTTTTCTCGCTTTTTGTGCGTTTTGTCAAAGCCTACAGAGTAAGTAAGATAGCCATATTATGATTATTATTGTTATTATTATTATTTTATACTTTTTACCCAAGATAGATAGACAAGGTAGATAGACAGATGTAAATGTGACAAAGTAGCTACTGTAAGTATTCACGTACAAGTCAACTTTGCATAATAGTCGACCCCTACATTTTTACCTTGGTGAGAGGAAAAGTTTGTGACCCACATATGTCCGAATATGTTTTTTACATATAAATCTGGACATTTTATAGCACTTTAACACCAACACCAAAATAACATCAACCAAAAGCACTGTTTTCACCCAAAATGAAGTGTTATCCAATGAATTATATACTAGTAATCATAATCGTATTACCTTTAAAATTACCAGTTTTTGTAGTTTTTAAGTTAAGGTTAACAGGTTGCAATAAACCATTTTTTACACTTACTGGTGTCTTACAAGTAATTGCTGGCTTTATGTTTCCACTTTGAAAATCATAGGGGATGTTACTGTATCAAGACAAGGAATCTAGAATATGGAGGAAGACACAATATTATAGTGCTGATAGATTTTAAAAAGACGACTAAACTATCAGAACTATTTGACTTTCTGAACATATCCTTTTAGTACAGACCAGCAGCCTTAATCAAAACCTAAAAATAAGAGTTATAAGTGATTTAAGTGTAAAGGTTTATCTGATAGATTTCTGTTTCTGTTCTTCGTTTAGCAAGCGTTCCTCGATCTGGAGACGTGGAAGAAACAGGAAGATAATCAGCAGTCGAGCCAGTGGACTTCCTTCCGTGGCAAACAGCTCAGCAAACAGCCAGAGGTCGTTTATGATAGGCTTCCTATTGAGGAACCTTGTTTTGCATATTTGGAGATCTGGGGTTGATTTCAGAGTTCTAGGGCTGATTTGGAAGAGTCAGAGTTAATTTCAGAAGTCTAGGGTACATTTAGATCATTTCGTTTAGTAGCCACGAATGACACCTCTGAAGGTCTGTGGTTCATTTCAGAGGGTTTAGAGTTAATTTAGAAGTAATATTAGATATCTTGGGTTAATTGGATAACATTTTAAGGTAAATTTTGATGATTTTTGGTTAATTTGGAAGAATTGAAATTTTCAATATATTTGGTTAATTTTGAAGAATCTGAGGTTCTGTTTTCTTTTCATCAAAGGAAGCGGTAGTAAACGAGTTGCGGAAAAAACAGCGCCAGATCAAGGAAAAGAAAGTTCTGAACCGAGAAGAAGTCTACCATGGAGCACTTGAAGACATACTTCTAGGTAAGTCAGATGACAGGATTCTTATGGGATTCTTATGGGAATGTAAGATTGTGAGATTTGGTAGGTAAGTGCACGCATGGCAAAAAAGTAGAGGGAACTTGGGTTAGAATACTGTTAGATGATGACATCAGGTTAATAAATGAAGCAGAGTAAGATAAGGTATGGTTATATGAAGTAACGTACAGTAAGTGTAGTTTAAGGTATACAGTAGTATTGTAAGGTGGTCCAAGGTAAGATAAGGTGTGGTAAGTTGAGGTAGGAGAATGTTAGATGAGATCAGATAACGTAATAATGTGTGATAAAATTATATTAGATATGGTATGATAAGATCTGGTACAGTTTGGTAAAGCAATAGAAGATATGGTAAGATCCGATAAGGTTAGGTAAGGTAAGACAAGTATGATAAGGTAAGTTAAGGTCAGATAATGTCTGGTGAGGTAACACAAGGACAGCTAGGTGGTTAAAATATCTTAAGTTAAGAAGTAATAACAGTTACAGTACATGTGTAACAATAGTAATGATTCATTTAAAGCAAGTAGCTTAAATAATAAAATGATTGTTGTTTTGTGCAGATTTGAAGAATGAGCCTTACTTACGAGCAGATGGTGTGAGGCGCAGTCAGCGTAACCGAGGACCTGAGCTGGCTGTAGTGTCAAAAGCATCTGGTCGTTTTTGAGTGCAGAACTGCCAACTGACCAAACAATGTCTGCTTTCGAAAACCCCATGACATCGAAAAACCGCGTGCATTAAGTTGCACCTGGGTTGCTGAGTTTTCGAAAGTGTTGTGTCGCTTCAGCTTTTCATGTGATTGTGCTGTTTATTTTTCGAATACATTTAAGGAGATTGTGCAATAGTTTTTTAGCAGCACTTTCAATGTCTTCTCTGTTTTTTTATGACAATTACTCCAAACAGAGAATCATCTTTATGGATGTTGTGTTAGGCTCATTCTTGGGTTGAAGGCGGTGGGGGACACAACTGGCACCTGAAGTTTTACGAGTTTTCAGAGTTTGTGTTTCCTACAAAGGTTGATTCTGAGTGAATTCAGTGGGTTTGGAACCAGTCCTCTAAAGTTTTATGAGATTTCACAGATTTTTTTCTTGGTGCTGGGTGAATTTAGTTTTAGGAAGTTGTTAATATACAGGTTGAAAGGCAGACTTTTTTAAATGTTGCATTTGTATTTGGATTCAACTTCAGTTGCTTCTCACGAAATTTGATCATTGCCAAGCCATGTTACCCGTAAACATCCGTTGTCTGGTTCTTGGATTGTTGTTTTGTTTGTGCTTCAGTTTAAATATTCTTTAGATCCAAAGGCCAGCTTCTGAAAATGTGTGTTCAGAAATGAGTATTAATCGTAATTTTACTGTATGCATAACTTCGATTTACTGGACTTGTTTATGCAGCACCTAAGTGTGACTATTGCAGGGTTAAGTCTACATTACTTCATGATAGGAATGTTATGAATTCAGATTGAAGTTATGTTTTGTGACATGTGTCAGTGTGGCTTCTGAGTTTATGTGAACTGTAATTGTTGGTCTTACAACACAGTTTTACAGTCAGCCATAATTTCTAAGTGTAATTGGCTCTGATCGTGTATACTTAAATAAAAGTCTTTACCTTACAATGCATTAATAAAACAGAACCCAGATGTAAAAATAGTCATTATTACTAGTTTTCCTGGAAATAAAAGTGATCCCTCAGGACAATAATATTTAAATGACCATGTTCACATCAGGGTTCTGTATTTTTAATAAGGGGCCGTCCATAAATGACGTCACGCACCTAGGGGGTGAGGGGGTTACACATCTTTGACAAAGGGGAGGGGTGTTTAAGAAATGTGACATCACATCAAACAGTTTGGATTGTTTCGAGTTATTGTTATTAAACATTTTTAATAATTGTAATGATTCTACCAGAGCTTTTCATTTTGTGGAATGCATAATGATTGTAATAATTATACTCCCTCCATTTTTCTTCGTTCTAGTATATAGTTTCAAGTATTTTTATAGTTATAATTACTTTATTTGATAATTATAAGAAAATTTGCATATAACATTCTGGACATCTGGTTTTTTGGGGGTGTGCAGAGCTTTGTGATGTCATATTTGAGGGGGTATGACTTTTGTGACGAGGAGGGAGGGGGTCAAAAATTGTCCTAAATTGCATGACAATATTTATGGACGGCCCCTAATGATGATGATAATAGTAATAATAATAATGTAATAATAATACTAATAACGACTATGTTTAGATCAGGTTTCTTTTGTATTGTTAATAATATTACAAAAATAATGACAATTTAAATTATAATAGCAATATTAATAATTTAAACAATAATGGTATTAACAGAATGATCTGTGAATTTATTTTAGGTAAATCGTTTTCCAGATGCCACTAGGTGCATTTGGCATTTTGCCAAGTTCTAATTTATCCCGGCACGACTAATTGTCACCAGTTTACATATCATTGCCTTTGTCAGTATTGTAGGCTTTATGCTTCATTTACACTGAATGTGTTCATTCACCGAAGCTCATTCACAGCTGCTTCGATCAGTCTGCCGGATCCAGAGTTTATAAATGGGAGTAGGAGTAGGTAAGCAGCATCCTGTTTAACTTACCCGACTTACCGTCGCTCCGTGCATTTCAGTTAGGTGCATTATTCTTGCCCATATAAATCTGACCTACTCTGGCTCATAGGTCTTGCCTTGAACTAGGGTTATTATTTAACAGAATATTTTCATCTGTTTTTATGACCATTAATTTCTCAGTTTAAACGACCTTTTAATTAGTTTCCACTTTTAGATCTTTTCTTTAATTTCCCAGATTTTTATAACTCTGGTTTACAAGTTTTTATGACTTGTTTTCTATCCCAGTTTATAAACGAACTTTTCATTAGTTTTCCAGTTCTTCCTGACCTCTTCTTGAATATCTCAGTTTTTATAACTGTTTCTTTGGTGTTGCTATTGGTAAATAAATGAGTCCTTTGAATGCGGTTTTCTCGAAGAGCTTGTACGCCGAAGACATAACCGCGAATCAAAGGTCGAGATGTCTATCAGTCGTAGGTTGGTTATGGCTATTTTCTTACTGTTAACATTTTGTGCGATTATGTTGCTTATTTGAAATATAAGCTTCAAAACTGTGATCGCCTCTAAATCTACCTTGGTTAAGGCTTACGTTGACCCTTAACCGACGAGAGAATTATTTCCGCTTAGGCCTTGACGACGAGCGATTTTACCGTAAAACGCCCTATGAATATAATAAACTGTGGTAAGACCACAACACGCCGCCATCTTGGGTTATTTAAATTCGTGACAAATGTCCGATTCGGACATTTGTATAGCGCATTTTGATAATATTTATGTAGCGCATTTTAATCTTAATATTTATATAGCGCATTTTATCTTAATATTTATGTCGCACATTTTCATCCGGACTTTTATATTGTGGCGTTTCACCCCGTCACCGGCGTTGGTTCTGCTGACAATCTACCAGGAAGGCCGTTGCCAACGCCAGGGGTAAAGGACAATCCGCGTAATCCGGCTCCCGCGGTCTGCCTTCGGTGGCTTGCCTGCGTTGTCCTCGGCCTACCACTTCTTCCGCCAAGATCCGTCGACGCTCGCTCCGTCTTTCCACTCCGTTTATATAGGCGACGTAAGTACATCACATGACATCACGCGAGATCAGGCCATATATCACGTGACATCACGCGATACAGCGATGCCTCACATCACCCCATATACCACGTGACATCACGCGATCAGCCCATATATCACGCGACATCGCACGATACATCGACGTGACAACTTAGGCTACACATCACAGGAGGCAACATTCATGACATCATAATGCCGTTCGAATAGCGCATTTTGTCTCAATATTTCTGTGCTTAATTATATTATCTGGCCTAAATTATGTCAGGTTTCCAAAATTTAGCGTCTGCGATAGGCCAAGAGCTGTCTAGCTAATAGTACACGCCCAGTGCACTTTACTGCACATTCATCGTGGCCCCTATGGTGCACTCTAGTGCACACTCGTCGGTATTAGGTTAATACCCCTTTGTTGGTGAGGATGCCGGTTCGCAAACCGATCGTGACTTATTTAAGAGATTTGAATCTCGGGGTAACATTCAAACGGGCAGCGATGATGAAGGTTCTCACCCGATAAATTCATTGCAAAATGAGCAGGGTCGAGGCCATTCGATTGCTTTAGAGAAATGGGTACATTTACACTAAATCTTCTAAAAGTAGTATCTGGAAACAACAGAGCCGTTGAATTTCTGCTGATATTTTAGACGACTCTTTTAAATGTCTCGATCTCCTTATAAGAAAGCATGGTACTAAATACAGCATTTCTTTAAAACTAAAACTAACTGGTTGTATGTCGGCGCCTCTCAAACCAGACCAGTGCCTAGTGGACTGCCAGAATATGGCGTCTCTCTTCTGGAAATGCTTTTGCCTTCCCGCGTAACCAATCCTGGAGCCGCCACTGATCACTACCCATTTGTCGCAAGATCAGCAGCACAAATTGCTGACTCTTCTGGACGAATTTCCAGATGTGTTTCGGACTTGCCGAAATTTTGCGATGTCAAACGCAGCATTCCAGTCACGGCTCAAAGCTCGAGTTCATAAGCAAATTGGTGAATTGCTGAGGCTTTGATATATTAAACCGTCGACAAAGTCCGATGGCTAGTCCTTTGGTGTGCATTGTCAAGGGCAGTGGTGGCAAGGATTGCGTGCGCCTGGTAGTAGTGGTAGTTCCAATGTTTGACGTCACCCTTTTCCTTTATTCAGGTTTGGGACTGGCACTATCCGAGTACGGCAGTGGCGAGTTCCTGCGTGCGCCTGGCCATTGACTATCGCTATTTAAATACATGGATGGTAGCTGATGCGTTTCCGCTTCCGGAAATAGCGGAAGTCGTATAAAGTATTGGAAAGGCAATTACATTAACGAGTTCGATGCATGCAGTGGTTATTGGCTGACGGCGATAAAAAAAAACCGTCCGACCAACGGCTGTCTATCTTTTGTGTGACGCTGGATTTTTCGAATGGACGCGTGGCCCTTCACCTTTTGGAATCAATCCTGATGGAAATACATTTGTGCATGCTGTGCAACACACAGGCCTACTACAACCACTTAAGTTATTTACCGACTCCTGTGTGGGTGATGTGGCCGTTTATTTCAACAAATGGCATATGCACCTAAAGCATCTGAAGCCGTTCTGCAAAAGGTCCGAGAATGTAGGCTAACGTTACAATTATGCAAATGCAGATTTGCCTTGGCCGATGAGAAATTTTGCGGTGAGTGGTTGATTCTGGAACCAGACAGGCCATGAAAAGGTGGCAGCTATCCGTGGTCTTAAGGTCCCGGACCCTAAATCGCAGATAGGGCAAGTAGGCCTACTAGGCTTTGTTGGATGCTTTTGGGATCATATATCCAACTGTGCAGCTACAGCCAAGCCCCCTACAGATCTTACTCGAAAGCGAATCTTGAATAAAGTACCGTCAGGCCCATCGGAACAACAAGTCTGATGATTTGAAAATCGAACTATGTAAGACCACTACTACGCGCCTGCACATACTTTAGGCCTAATTGATTTGTCAGCCTTTCCATCTGCATGTAGATGCTGACTATCACACTTTTGCTGGAGTTCTGACCCAGAAGCGGAAGACAGATGAAATAATCAACTCTGTGGGTCCACTGGTGCCCTGTGGTGTTCACGGATGGTAGCTGGAGGAGTGCAAGTGGCCCGCGCAAGAAGACACTGACCAGATTCAGACTCGAGGCAGACGATGCTCGGCCGCAGATAGAGCAGGTTCACTCTCTCCACTGGGGCCCGAACTCCGAAATTTCTCTTGTAAACGCTCTTTGTTCGTGAACAGATTTCTTTTTACTTTTATGTTCAGTAAAGGACTGAATCATCTTCTTAACATTGAACGCTTTGTCTCGTTGAAAGGCACATAGTTATGCTTAGGCTTGTGCGTAACAGTTACCCAGGTAGGTTAGAAGAAGTCGACACTTTTGATACCGATGCACAGTACATACTTCAGAGAACTGACGTAGGGGAGACCGGGGTTGGTTGTATGCAGGGTAGGATGAAACATCACCTATTTTGCTTCACAGTTGTATCCAAGACAGCCCTTAATTTAGTGACGCCATTGCCAACAGGCCTTGGCTACGTCATCGTAATGAAAAAGTTTAGAAGCGCGGACTATTGGAAAATTTCGAGAAGAAAACGATTTTTGCACAGCGTGAGTAACTTTTAACAGTCTACGAACTTTTAATGTTTTGCCTCTTATAATACATTGAAAATTTATGCATGTAAGCCTTTCTTCAGATAAACGTATGCTTATATTAATGAGAATATTGCTCGGATATGTGTGAAAGCCAATGACCTATAGCTCCTTTGAAAGTTGTGACATAGATGTGGGGGTAAGTTGAAACATTGGCGTTTCAACTAGCTGATTCGTGTGATAATTGGGTCCATGAACTATGCACGGATGGTTCATGCAGGTGTTTTCATTTGTCCTGTCTCTGAAGACGTTTAAGTTTAAATAATCTATAACATTGGCTACAAGAGCTATTTTAGTTAAGTTTACTTTGTTAACTGATTTTTCAAGGATGTTAGAGCTGCTTAAACAACTATCGTAGGCCATTGCAGATAGGTCTGAAGACTAACTGACTGCTAAAGTTCCAGCATAAATATTAGCACTTCTGCTAGAGGTCACTGTTCCAATTATAATGCCTACAAACCCCAACATTGAGTTTTTGCGATATTACTGGCAATTTAATTAGGATATTTATTCATATTTTAGCATGTTTCAATTTACCTCACAATGTGTTACAACCTGCCCCGACATGGGGAAAAATGAAACGCTTTGGGTGCACTTGTTAAAACTTTTGTCATATTGTTACCTTAAACTTTGCAGAAAAATTGATCATATTCTATAATACTGCCAATATTGATGCAACAGTTGGTACCTTTATAGGAAGTTTAAGCGTTACCGTGGTTATGAAAACCTTCAAAAAGTGTTTCAACCATCCCCGGTCTCCCCCAAGTGCGAGGTCTGACCCCTTGTGTGTGGATCGGGACGAAGGTTTGTGTGCAATTAGCGAAGGTTATAGAGAGAGTGCATTCGCTGTCAGAGCATAAACCCTACCGGTATCTTTTGAAGCAGAATTTGTTAACAACTGTGTTGGACGAAACCTGCCAACACAGAGTTTAGGTACAAGAACTTATTTCATAGGCTGTGGTGCATGACAAAGTAATATACTTGTGAAGTTGTGAGGCTGGAAGTTTTTAACACGGATTGGAGTGGAGCGAGAGACGAAGTGTGATAGCGAAAAGGTGCGCTGCCCGATATAGGCCTGCATGAGCCTAGGGCGGAATAGACGCAGAGATTTTTCATAAGACTTTCCTGTCCCAAGAACTAAAGAACTGTGTCTCAGATTATTAACAGTACAATAGTTCCAGACTCCAGAGTTACGAGATGTAGAATGGTGGTGAAAAGAAAGCTCGTAGTTAAGAAGGAACACGCAAAAATAAAGGATCGTAATTGTAATCCCGACATTTCTACAGCGCCCAACGAAAGCCACGTCACGGGGACCATTCACAGCTTATTCTCAGGCGCTCAGTCAAAACAGAATCGATAGGCAAAAGGATTCGGTTCCAGGTCAAGATCCAAGAGTCAGGCAGACAGTCAGCGTGGCAGCTACGGTGGGTGATGTTTAGGTTTGGAGCAGAAAGAGACATAAGAGGAAGAAGGGAGTCAGTATAAGATCTGTGAAAGAGGAATGCTTTGAGTTTTAAGTGAAAGGCCAATGCAGACATTGCAAGCGGTGGAGAATAGGTGAGTTTGTATGATGGGTCAGATATCTATCACAGTTCTGGGGGAAATTTATTCCTGAGTGGTGAGGCAGCTATGGCTCTGAAGCGATTTCCAAATTTTAAGGATGAGTTGACGTAAAAGAGAAGGGGGTTGATCGGAGTGGTTGGATTGTAAATAATGAAATGCGTTGTAGGTAAGTGATAGGACTTTGTACTCGATTCGTTCGGGTATTTTAAGCCAGCAAAGTGATTTAAGACAGGAGTTATGTGACGGTGTTTAGTGGTTTTGGTGACAGCATGAGCTAGAGCATTTGAATGGCCTGAAGGCGGCTTACCTGGGTGGAGCTTAGGTTCAGGAATAGTGAATTGCAATAGTCTAATTTAGCATGGACTATGGATGTGGCGATGGTTAATGCAGTTTCAAAGTCAAGCATAGGGCGGATTCTGCGAAGGTCACGGATATGCGTAAAGCAAGAGCGGCAGAGATGGGTAATGTTATCAGAGAAACTGAGGGTTTGGTCGAAGATCACACCTAGGTAACGGACAGAAGAGTTAGTGTTAAAGGTGTGTGTGTGCAGGCAGAGTCCAGGCTGAGAGAGATAGAAGAATCAGAAATTTTCTTGAGCTGGTCGCGTAGGCCTATAAGTATGAACTCGGTTTTTGGATGGGTTCAAGCAGATCAGATGTCATCCAGGAGGATATCTGGGTAACCGTACGAAGAAGATGATCTATGGAGTCGTTGAAACAGTTGGGAGAAAAAGAGATGAACATTTGAGTGTCACCAGCATAGAGGTGATGTTCGACATTGCTTGGTTTATGAGTGAACTGAGTGGGGGTAGAGTAGAGGATAAACAGAAGAGGTCAACGAACAGAGCCCTGTGGAACTCCACAAGTGAGAGGGCATGATTGGGATGAGGTTTCCGATATTTTGACGGGGAAAGGGTGGGAGAAGAAATAGGATTGTATCCAGAAGAGAGCAGTGTCAGTTAAACCGCCACATATAGTCAGAAAATACTGTGGCTAAGACTCGCCTGCACAACCCAAACGATAGCCTATAATTAACCCTCAACATGTAAAGATTCAGACTACCGCAAGGAAGATACATTGCCACCATACATTTCGCTCTGCCATAGGTCTTACCCAAGAGTATCTTCCCACTGATATCAGGCACAAATCGCGCCCTGATTAAGACCAAGCAACCTGAGAAATGTCCCGTCTGGTCACGGTTAACTAGGCCAGAGCGTCGCTCTGCATTCAGCTCTGCCGGGCAACATGTAGACCTACACAAAGGCAAACCGTAACGTTATATAAATGAAAGCCAAGGCAATCGAAAGATCGATAAGACGTGCGTTCGTACTAGTTGGAGTTCGGTCGGCCAGTCGATTGGCGAATCCATAAAATACACGGACGCAGCGAAACTTCACGTACGTCTACGATGTGGGAACATCTGCGACCACAGTGGCTGTAATAGGAATTATACTAGACACGTAGGCGATAAACCAGGTAAACAATTAATCCGCAATAAAGAGAATTGTTTTCGAGGAGTCGAATACGTAAGCCTATGCGTTCTTGTCGTCGGTTCGTGTTTGTTGTTCTCGGTCGGTCGTGGATTTTAAAGTCGTCAGCAGCGAAGGTTTGGGGAGGTCTTCTGGTCGCTACGTTTCTCGAGAACTGTCGCCGGGTAGAAGGTGAGAAATGGAAATTGTATTTAAGTAATTATATTCTGTACTAAATAATTTTGCCATGTGCAGCAGAATAGAGTCGTCTTTTCACGCGTCGTTTTTGCACTTTGGAAGATTTTATGTTCAAGCCTACGTTCAGTTTTAACGGACATGGGTTTTGACACCGTAACATAAGTGGCATCACTAGTCTTCTGAAAGAGGGAGCACTCGTGTTCTTATGCTTAAGGGAAGAGGCTCCCATGTGACTTGTACTTATTAAAAGTTCCCAGTGAGTACTTACAACTTATGAAGAGGTCCTAACGTGTTCTTGTATTTACCTAATCGAATCTAGTTGTATCTGTACTTTTGTAAAGAACTGGCTTACTTATGTAGCGCCGTTATTATGATGCACAAGGCATCAATCAATCGATGGTCGCTTCAAGTGAAACCGTCGTTAAAAACAGTAAGCTTATTCCGTTCGAGAAACCTGGCTGAAATCCAACAGTTCAGAAGAAGTCGATGTATGGTAGGTAAGCAAGTTGAAAAGATGAATGCTTTAAAAAACACTAAAGAAATGGCAGAATGCACAGAACTGGGCACTTATTTTTTAAAGCTTTGGAACAGCCACCGAGAATGTCCGAGTTTCCGACACTGCTCTAGTACTTGCCCTTTCGAAGAGCTGCACGTGTATTTGTACTTATGAAGTCCCATGTGCACGGTGTACTTGTACAATTGTCGATCTAGGTACTGCAAACTCGGCTGTTGAACGCGAGCTGGCTGTGATAATGACCTTCGCTTCGCCAAGTCTGTGATAACCCCTCGTTCACAGGAACAGGCTTTCAACAGCAGCCAAAGATGGAGAAGTCTGAGCTGTTAGATAACGATGCTGCAGCAGGAGGCAGGAGATGCTGCTCTCAGCAGTCTGGATGCTACGTTCCGAAGCGTTACATCATCGTAGCACTGCTTTTCGTGGGAATGGTCATCTGTCATGCACAGCGGGTCAACGTTGGAGTGACCGTAATAGCAATTCTAGACGAAGCCTCCCACACTAAAGTGCAGTCGCCAGAAAGTATTAGCAGTGTAAGTAAGCAGCGTTCCCATGTAGCCTACTCGTTTTCTAAGCTTTTGGAATGTTTCCGATAAAATTTCAGCAGTTCTTTTTGTATGATATTTTCAATTATTATTGTTATCATTTAAAAAACCCTAAATAAGTGTTATGCACCCAGTGGCTGTATTAGTATTAATGTTGTTATTGTAGCAGTAGTGGTTGTGGTAGTAGTTATAGTAGTGTAGTAATAGTAGCAGCAGTAGCAGTAGGCCTAGTAGCAGTAGGCCTATTTCTTTGTCTTATTTTTAAAGACTTTTTCTCATACTGTATCTTCTCTGTTTTCTTGACTTCAGAAAAATTATTTTGACCTTAGGGATCTTTAAAATCAATTTTATTGATTTTTTCTGTTTTCTTTCATATTTTCATATTATCTTTTCAGTTTAAAGGTTTTAAAAGTTTTAAGAGTAACAATAATAATAATAATAATAATAATAATAATAATAATTATTATTATTATTATTATTATTATTATTATAAAACGGGTTATATAGCGCTGTAGCTCGGTCGAGACCAAAAAGGTTGCGGTACATGAATGCTTGTAGACTTCTTTGCAGTTGTTCAGTAGCTATCTGCTTAACTTTTGTGAATCAACAACGGAGAATGCTACAGTAGGACCTGTTATTTGCGGACATTACTGTTAAGAGTACATAATATATAGGTCTCGGTGACTGCTTTACTACAAAACAATTCATGTTTATGAGCATTCTGGCTAAATTGGTGCCTGGAACCGACTTATCTGACCATCGATTTTGTTTTGACTGAGCGCCTTTGAATAAACTGGTTCCTGGAAATTTTGCTTTCTTTGGACGCTGTAAAAATCTCGAGATTACAGTTGCAGTTTCCGTGGACTAGTTATGCTGAAATCGTAGTAGAACCTTCCAGTGTTTAACGACATCTTGTGGCTGCAAATACCGATGGCGTCGACCTTACAAAAGTGAAGTTTAGTAGTAGTAGTTCCTCAGTTTAACCACAGCTTGTGGCATGAAAGGCCGTTGCCTTCGCCCTCCTCCTTTCCAGGCTTGGGTCTGGCACTACCCCGAACAAGGCAGTGGCGGAGTTTAAAAATCCCTTTTGTTTCATTTAGTGCTAAGTCCAAGTGTAGGCTTACTTGTACGGAGAAACTGACACTTAAAAGAGGTGTCCAAGATATCAGCAGAAAATCGATGCCTAAGACCGTGCTGAATACATAAATGTCTGCTCTTTCCAGATGTTGATCTTGATATATTCTGTGTTTGTTCCTCTTATCACTTGAAAAGAATAATAAATGTCTGTTCTTTCCAGACGTTGATCTTGATATATTCTGTGTTTGTTTCTCTTATCATATGAAAAGAATAATTTATTAGAACCCTATGGTGCACCACTGCAGTGTCTGGAAAATTTAGATACTACAGTAACCAAAATATTAGACATCGATTGCGTGATAATATAGCGCAGTTATTCAGTTCTATACTCTCTGAAAACTCACCGTGCGGCGCGGTAGTCTTATCGGTAGCGCGCTGGGTCTGTACTCCAACGATTGTAGGTTCACGCCTGCTGAGCAGACTCTGTGTAACGTAACTATCCTGAACAAGTTGTTCACACACATTTGTCTGGCGCGTCATGTTCAAATTTACTGATCGTGCGCGCGTAATAAGTGCAATTAATAAATAAAGTAACAAACATGCTTAGAGGCTGCATACACTAATGTGGCCAGAACGCTTGTAGACATCAATTATGTAGTACTAGGCACAGTCGCTGTGGTCGATAACAAGAATGTATTTTGGTCTTGTGTAGGAAAATAGTCACGAAGGCTTTTGACCAGTAGGCCTCCTAATCTAATCTAGTCTAATTTTCTAGTCTAGTCTAATCTAATGAATTCGATAATGCTGTTATCACAATTCACACGTCATCAGTCGGTGGTCGCTTTAAGTTAAACCGTAGTCAGAAATCATAATCCATTAGAAGAAAAAGGGTATAAATCCGACAGGACAGGAATCCCAGAAGTCCAGCTGCGGTGGCTGAGTATTGTGTGTAATGTCTGGTAGCATCAGACACTAATGTGGCCCCAGTGTAGAGAGAGAGAGAGAGAGAGAGAGAGAGAGAGAGAGAGAGAGAGAGAGAGAGAGAGAGAGAGAAGGCAAGCGAGTGATATGATGTTCAGTAGTTTCATCGATCGAGACGACGAGTTGTGCAGCGGAGGTCGATGCGTTGTGGACAGTTGAGAAGACAGGTGTGGGCATGCGCGCGTGTGGGCGTGTTTAATGCGCGCTTCAGTGCGCCATTGTCTAGCGTCTGTTAGTCTGCTCAACTGTCAACCCAAAGGTCGGAGTTCAAATCCCCACCAGAACATACAGGTGTTCGAGATTTTCGTCCCACTTGCGCTCCCCCGGGCAAATTCAGCAATTAAATGAGTACACTGACCGCACACTGTTGGTGGGGAGATCAGGCCCGAGAGTGAGGACTGACCACTTAACCTTATATGCCGAGGCTAAGAAAGTGAAGTCATTAACACTTCATGCAAACTGATGCCTCTTGGGGCTTACGTAAGGGACTGATGTCTTTCTCTTCTTCATGAGACCGTGGTCCCTTTTACAGAGGAAGAGAGAGGCAGCTGATCATCCCCTTCCTGGCTAAGACACCCCATCCTCATCACTAGGCTCTTGCTCAGAGATCCCACCTCCTTCAAATCGCAAACTGCTCCTTGGAAAATAATTTTACCTTACCTTAGCTCACCTCACCTCACTTCGCCTCACCTTACAACTGCTTGTCCTCAACAACCGAGAATATAGTCGTTAGAAGTAGTGCTATATAAATACTAGAAAATAAGTGAATAACTAGAATACACTACGTTGCCTTAGATTGCGTTACATTACAGATTTCAAACTTGGGTTGGACGCCGCAAATGGTTGGTTGGCTGCATTCGATCTTCTACGTTGGTCTCCTCATCAGCCAAATACCTCTTGGGTATCTGGTCACCAGCTTCGCTTCACATAGGTATGGTGTGAGTTTGTCTGGTGGCTGTATTGCTACCTGTTAAATACCTGTTAAATAGTTCGTTACTAACCAGTTGTTAATTGCTTGTAATCTTTTCAAATAAATACCTCTAAAATACCTGTTGCATATTGCTGACAGGTTGTTTTGGCGGCTATAGTCTTGCCAGTCTAAATACTTTTAGCATCTGCTGGAAAACTGTTAAATACCTCTTAAATTCATGTTACTATCTGTTAAATACTTGTTAGCTGTTGAAATACTTGTTAATCTATTCAATACCTGTTATAAGTATTTTTATTAACAGGTCGTTTGGCGGTTGTATTGTTACCTATTAAATGCTTGTTACATATTTGTTACTAATGGGTGGTTTGAGCATTTCGTAATCGTAATCATAAACGTGAGGTTTCTACAGCGCCCAAAGAAAGCTAAGTCGTGGGAACAAGCTTATTCACAGGTGCTCTGTCAAAACAAATTCGAAAGGCAGATAATGGTCAGATTCTGTTCCAGGTCAAGATCCAAGTGTCAGACAGGAAGATAGTCAGACGGTTACGGAGGATCGTGTTTGAAATTGGAGCGGCAAGGTGGATGAGGAAGAGGATGAATCAGGATAGGATTTGTGGAAGAGGTGTGTTTTCGGTTTGAGTATAAGACGCGCAAAGATGGCAAGGGGTGAAGTGTTGGTAAGTTCGTAGAATGGATCAGGTAATTGTCTTGGAGGACGTTTATTCCAGAGGTTTAATTCAGTTGTATACGTATCTGTTAAATACAGTTTGATAAATTCATTACTAACAGATTGTTCGGTGGCTGTATTCTCTTTACGTGTATGGCGAATCTTTTGCTTCCGGTTGGAATCGAAATGATTGGTTATGTCTTCACCTGCATCATTCGTCTATCGCAAGGACTCATCGAGGTATGACATCTCGCTCGCTAAATTAATCTAATCTAATCAGGTCGCATCTTATACAGTCTAATGTGACCTAACATAAGCGAGTCCTGTCCAACCTAATCTATTCTACTCAAATATAATCTGGTCTGATCTAATCTGTTCTAATAACTCATATAGTCGTTATCATAATGCACAAGATATCAAAAGATGGTTGCTTCAAGTGAAGCTGTAGTCGGGAATCGAGAGGTAAGACGCCTCCCTCATGCTCGAGTGTCTGATTCGATACCTCGATTGAGCTTCAGTTTTTCCTAATTAGCTAATTAGATGTGCTTAGAACTGGACAGTTACCTTACCTTTACATAATCTGTCTTGTCTTACCTTACTATGCCTTGCAATGCCTTACCGTATCCTGCCTTACCTTGCCCTACCTTGCCTTGTCTTACCTTATTTTACCTAACATTCCTCACCCTACCTTATCTTTCTTTATTATATAAATTTGCCTCACCATACCTTGCATTGCCTTATCGTATCTTACATTACGTTAATTTACCTTGCCTTACCTTACACTACCTTGCCTTGCCTTGGCTAACATCTGTTTACCATACCACACCGTAAGTGTTGTTTGTTATGCATTGATACAGGGTTTACTTTACCCGGCCTGCTACGACGTCTTGCGAATCTGGTCGTTGCCTGAGGAGAAGAGCCGAATGGGAGCAACGGTACTGACAGGTATGTTGTCTTATGTTGCCTTGTGTTGTCATGGGTGATCTCGTGTTGGTTTATGTTTGTCTTGGGTTTCTTATGATGTCCTATGTCGTCTTGTGTTGTTCCGTATCGTCTTGTCTTGGCTTTTGTTGCTTTATGTTGTCTTGTCCTTTATTGTCCCGTTGTATGAGAACAGTAGCTGTATTTTGTTGCGTTGTCGCTCATGGTGTTCTGTATTGCTGCGTTCTATGCTGTCTTCTTTTTTGTCCAGTGGGTTATTGTCTTGCGTTGTCACGTTGTATGAGGACAATAGTAGTAGTAGTCGTCGTCGTCGTAGTAGTAGTGGTAGTAGTAGTAGTAATGATAGTAGTAGTAGGAGTAGTAGTGGTAGGGGTATCAGTAGCAGTAGTAGTTAGGTGGCCATTCCAGTTTTCATTAAGAGTCTCTGTTTTATCGCCTCTGGGCTTCGCTCAGGCCCTACCTCAAGGAAAAATTTTTTTTTAAATAATAAACATTTAAATATCGGTTTGATCCCTTGATGGAATCACCACACAGACTCCACAAAGACAACAAAATGGAATTCTGATCTCCAATTTTAATTTTATTCAGATTTTTAATTTAATAATTTCATTAATTTCGGCGCGTGTTCTAAAACAGTTCGTAAAATTTCTGTCGATGTTTTGACGTCGTTAGTCGCATATTGATTTGGTGGAACAGCTGCACTCAAAAGAATCGCAATTCATTATCGTCTGTTATTGTGGCCCACGCATTACAGGAACATGGAAACAAAATGGAGACGAGTTGAATGATAGTCTGGAATTACGGAGTTCCGATTAATCGAGGCTAGGTTTTATGTATGACCAGGCGTTTTCAGAAGCGGTCTTTTCGAAAAACGATCTTCTGACCATTTTACTTGGTTCTTTCACTTCTAGAAGAGGAGAGAGACAAAGGGGGAGAGAGAATAAGGGAGGAAGAGATGGAGAGAGATCTCGGAAACAAAGGCTCTACCTCTTCTGAAATAAAGTCACAAGAAGACTTCGATCGTGCCTTGAATGGCCACCTTGAATGATAACCTGAGTGTTTTCTATTTCATTTAAAATCAGAATGAATAACTACGTGGCTCGTTAGGAATGTCAGCTGCAGGTGTGCACCATATTTTTATTGCCTTTCGATTGTTTTTTTTCGAATTTGTGATTCGTCCTATGTACGTACGTACGTACGTACGTACGTACGTATGTATGTATGTATGTACGTATGTATGTATGTACGTATGTATGTATGTATGTATGTATGTATGTATGTATGTATGTATGTATGTATGTATGTATGTATGTAACCGAACATTTATACAGCGCCTTTTGTGTGCCTGTCAAAGCACGTAAACATGGCTATCCAACAGTTCTAAAAGAGGTGTCTTAAGTTTAGCTGAAATGTTTCTTGTGCATTAGCTGGGACATTTGGGATTTCCAGCGGGTGACTGTTCCACAAAGACATACCATAGGACGATAAAGCTCAATATGTGCTCCGACCGCGGAAGGGAAGCGTTAGTTAGACAAGAAGGTCCCCATCAGCTGCAGAACTCCGCGATCGTCGACCAGGTTCACCCGAGACTGGAACACAAAGCTCCTTGATATAGTATTCCGGGGCCGCCCAAACTATGGTGGCTCTTCCCTGTAGTGACTCTTGAACCTGATTCATTCCTCGACGGAAAACCAGTGCAAATATTTCTCCCAAATAGCCCGAAACGTGGAGAATATTTGGCCAGTTTGCCACCATTCAGGCGGCACAGTTAGGGCAGACTGGAGCTGATGTATACGATAGTTACGTGGACCTGTAAGCACAGAGTCGCAACAGCCCGAGCGCTTATTAAAGATGAACGAATGGACCAGGGCCTCACTGTTGCGCCTAACGACGCAGTTCGGCGCATTACACACTGATCTGATGCAGCTGCAAATGGCACAACCTATAGAGTTAGCGTGACCCACTATCGTTAAGTCCTCGTCCAGAAGAACACCGAGATCGCGTAGAGTTGTTTGGTGTGTGTCTTTGTGTGTTTGTGTGTATATACGCATGTGTGTGTGTGTGAAAAATTCTTCTTTGCCTAAAAGGGTGAAGATGATCAGATTGTAATTAGTATTATTACTAATTAACTTTTGTAGTGATAACTGTTTTGTCTATCTCTTCCTCTCCCCCTCTCTCTCTGTGCCAGTCATTGTTTTCTGTCTTTCCAAAATCATTAATCGTTCGTCTGTCTGTCTGTCTGTCTGTCTGTCTGTCTGCCTCTGTTTATCATTCTGTGTGTCTTCCTTTCTTTGTCATTGTGTGTTTCCAGTATCGTTCTCTCTTTCACTACCTGCAATTAATGTATAAACTATATAAAGTGAGTAAATTCCTGTCCTAATCGTAAACCCGACCATTTTTCTGCTGCGAAGGTGCATACATCGGACCAACGGTGGGCATGATTGTATCCGGGATACTGACGGACTACTGCAGCTGGGTCTACATTTTCTACCTCCACGGTAGAGATTTCATCAAATACATCGTCATATATAGTTGAATATGTAGTGAAATTTATCGTGTTTATTGTTTAGCGACACCTGTGGCTGCCAGGGCTGTTGACTTCGATCCTAAATTAGGCGACGACAGTTACCTTGTGAAAACCTTACCTTGGGAAACTGTTCATACATAACAGAGTAAAAGCCATGACAGCCACGTTCGTCTTCTTCGTGGGGTTACACAAATCTGTTCCTGGATGAGGTCAAATGTCCTCTATCTCGAACCCATCTAACACCGAATTCATGCTTGTTGGCCTGCGTAACCAGCTTTAAACATTTTCCGACTCCTATATCTCCTTCAGCCTGGACTCTTTAAATTTAATTCTCCTGTCCGCAACACAGGTGTGATCTTCGACCAAAACCTCGACTTTTGCGTCTTTTGTCTTTTTCACCCATTCTCCCGCTCTTGTTTCATGCTTATCTGTGACCTGTGCTTGACTTCAAAACCGCATCTATCATCGCCATACCCTCAATCCATGCTAAACTAGACTGCTGTAACTCACTTTTCCTGAACATAGACACCACCCAAATAAGCCTCCTTCAAGCTATTCAGAATGCTCCCGCTCGTGCCGTCACCAAAACCCACAAAACACCATCACATCACTCATGTTTTCAAATCACTCTTTGGCTTCAAATACCTGAATGAGTAGAGCACAAAGTCCTATCACTTACATACAACACACTTCAATCCTTCCAAACTTTTCGTCAGTTATCTGCAATCCGATCATACTGTTCAACCCGCTCCTCTTCAGCCCTTACACTTCTTTTCGCCCTTCCGTCAACTCATTGCTATAAAATCCTCAGGGATCGCATCTACCTCGGATAAAAAATTGCAGCTATTTTAAATTAACCTAAGTTAATCGTTCATACATCACACGCTTGTAGGTCTACAGCTGTAGTAACAGGTGTGTTTTCGTTCATCTGCTACGCATGTGTTATTTGTTTGTGGAAAGGTTTGGCTGGAATGCTGTGGTTTTGCGTATGGGTTTTCTTCTCTTACGCCAATCCTTCTGTGCATCCGACAATCAGTGCCGATGAACGCAAACTCATCGAAATCAAACAGGGTGAAGCCGCCCTGATCTACGAGGTATCCTATTATAATCTTATTTAATCTAATATAATCTAACCTAACCTAATTTAATCTAGTATAGGTCTATAATCTAGTCTAATCTAATCTAATCTAACCTAATTTGATCTAATATAGGTTTATTCTATTTATAATCTAGTCTAATCTAGTATATAGTGTGACATTTCGTTTTTTCTTCACTTAGCACGACTCGGTGCCATGGAAGGAGATCTTTACATCGCTACCTGTCTACGCTCTTATCGTCTGCAACTTTGCGCGCAGCTTCGTGTTCTACATGCTGCTGACCAATCAGCCAATGTATCTCAACGTCTTTCACTTCACCATCGCCGAAGTTAGTCCCTTTCATTTTCGTTTTTTTAGTTGTTTGAACAATCGTTTGCATTTCTCCACTTGCATATGCCAACTGTTTATGGTTTAAGTTTCGTTTTCCGGGTTCACTTCGATATTTAAATCATATTTGCAGTTGCGTATGGTTGTACCCTTGAACTCCCCATGCGTTACTTTACCGTACCTTATCTTAACTAACCTTTCCTTGACCACACTTTACCATACCTTATCTTACCTTACTTCACCTTAGCACGGAATTATATATATGATAGATAAAGATAACCTTGTCTAATCTTACCTCATTTTACCTGACCATACCTTATCTGACTGTGACCTGAGCTGACTTTATATTACCTTCCCTGACTTAACGCTACTTTATTTGACCTGACTTGACCTCACCTTCTGAAATGACCTGAACTGGACTGTTACTTCGACAGAATGGTCTCTATTCGTCGCTGCCCTATGCGCTGATGGCGTTTTTCTGCATCTTCAGTGGAATGGTCGCCGACTACCTGATGTCGAAACCTTGGCTCTCGCACACCTTCGTCCGAAAACTTTTCACTTCCGTTGGTAAGAAGTCGCTTCAGCAAACAGGCCAATTGGAGTGTCGTTATCAGCATCATCATCTTCGTCGTTGTCAGCATCATCAACAGCGCCATTATCTTCGTCATCATCATCATCAGCAGCAGCAGCATCAGCAGCACCACCACCACCACCATCATCATCATCATCATCATCATCATCGGAACTTGCCTTTTGAGAGGTTCTTTAAAATGTGCTATACAAATAACCAGGTACATAAAAGCATCAAATTACATCATAATTTTTGTAGATATAGTTTTCACAAGTGATAAATTAATTAGCAGTTAAAAGGGATCAAATTGTTGGCCTAAAAATGTAGGCCTATAACACTATGATTATCAGTCGTAATCGTAATTGCACATTTATATATCGCCTCTTCAAGAAAACTCCTCGAGGAGTTTTATAGTGCGAATCTTACGCAGATGATAAAAGCCTGTTCGACATACATACTTACTTAAGGCAGGTCAATTCCCAGTCAGTGTTGCACCCAGGTCACGAGCAGAAATTGAGAAGGGGCATTTGGAAAATAAAGTCGCAGGTTATGCAAGTCTATCTTTTGGAGCCGCCTACAGTTACCAAGCGAGATCAGTTGCTTTTTTGGGATTAAGCCGAAGGCAGCTGGAGAACAGTCAAGCAGAAAGTGCCTCAGGTGTCTCAAACACTTTAACGAATGCTTTGATCGTGTTCAAAATTAATTAGGATATGGTATAGAAGCTGCCTTCTTCTTCGCTCTTGCTCTGATCGAAAATCGGATCATGGCTGTCGTCTTTCTGACGCTCGGTGTTGGCTTCAGTGGAATCGCTATTTCAGGTGAGGCTAATGTGCATTTGCGCATTTTTAGCTAACTTGGCCTTTTGTGTTCGGTATTCATTTTCGTAGGGTTTCGATTGAGTAAAAATTCTTTTGAAATAAGATCTTTAAGCGGAGAAGTTCAGTCTGTTGAGCAAACTTCGAGCGAGATGCAGCCAAAACTAAGATGTGTTAACTGTATTCATTTTCGTATCTTTGGTGTAAGAGGATTAGGTTAGGTTAGATTGTATTGGATTACATTAGATTGGACTGGACTAGACTAGGTTGGATTGGATTAGATTATATTTTATTAGAAAACTGTTTCATAAATTTTAAAATTATTTTTTCTTGTTCAGGTTGGCAGATAAACCATCTTGACCTGGCGCCGCGCTATGCAGGCATTCTGGTTGCCATAACGATGACCTTTGGCACGCTGGCTGGGATCTTTAACCCAATCATTGTGGCCAGTATGACCCATGACCAGGTGAAGCGTTGTTGACTGTCTTTCTTTAAGAGCTTTCAACCTTTGGGGTACGTAAAGTAACGTAAAAGTCCAATGTCTCATGATGGAAAGTAGGAAAAGCACTCATTTCCTATTCTCATGATCTTGAGCCCTCAAGGAAAGAATCCCAAGTTCTTGCACCCGGGGCCAGTGAATTACAAGATTTGCTGTTTAATGTAATGTAATGTAACTGTCATATATTTTTCAGCGGCACACAAAACCTGGGGAGATCAAGTAGATGCAAAATGGGGATTTGGGGCCACTTTGCTGTTTCTCGTGTGCCACATCTTGGCTACAGAAGCTACCGACGCGCCCCAGCCTCAGTTTGCTGCCACATCTGTGCATACACAGCCCACACGAGGGACCAGGGTCAGCCGGCGGCGCTCTGAATTCACCTGGGTTTACCCTAGCATCGCATGCGGGCAGCAGAAGCCCTCGTCGCCCGCTGCCAACCAGCTCCCCACCCTAAAGGCGCAGAACTTCACGCCTACGATTCCACTCTCAGTCGATGGACTTATGGCGTGTTAGCAAATGCAAATGCAATGCAATGCACATGCAACTCTGTGGTAAGGAAAAAATGGCCGCTTCCGTTTGAGCGGACAAACTAAGTTTGTGACGATATATTTACGCCGAAGTGACAAACAAAGGCTGATTCACCTGCGCAGCAACGAGAGACCGAGACGCATGACCACCCCCCCCCCCCCCCCCGTTATAACTGCTCATACTTATATAGCAGAGCAGTATGGCACAACGATAGAGCAAATAACGGAATTAACCCTTGACTAGCGAAAGTCCTCATTCCACAGCCTAATGCATGGGGGATTTGCATATCTGCCATGGAATATACAGACCACCACTGACGGCATAGCAACATGGCAGAGCAACCCAGTGCGTGTAGCTAACACCGGACCAAATGGTTACATGCGACAGAAGCTGCATTGCCGAGCACTGTTGGTGCCACCGTGCCCTTATCCATAGGGAGGCTAGACTACTACACCCACGTCGCATGTGTGGGGTGAGAGTCCAGGCAAACTGTTGTTCATGCATAGCATGTGGAGGCCGAAGGGTATACTCTATAGCCGCCTATCGAGGAAGGGCATCAGCGACAAAGACTGCCAACACGCTCAGCGGGTCTGGGAGGCTTTTGACTGCAAGACTCAGGGCGATTATTACGACCTCTGCCTGCACACAGATGTCCAGCTTCTGGCAGATGTGTCCAGGAGCTTCCAAGACACATACATGGCGCACTACGACCTCGAACTGGCCCATTACTTAGTGTTTCCGGCATGTCGTAGGACGCCCTTCTAAAGCTCATAACTTAGCCAAGCTCGGGCTACTTATCGACATCGACCAGCACCTCTACGAAGGGAGGGGCTGCGTGGAGGCATCAGCCTGGACTCAAAGCGCTTCGTGAAGACGAACAACCCAATGTAGGCCTACCCGGGCTATGAAGCAACCACGCTGACGACATTCTGGCAGCGACTGTTCTTGGTGAATGGGATTTTAGGCTGTTGGATCTGAATTTCGAAATCTCACCCTGTGTCTGTTCGTTTTGCGCAGTCGCTTTTTTCGTTTCGTTCTCAACTTAAGACTTACCTTTTTTATTTACTTATACACCGTGGGCTGCATCTTGGTCTTAGTGCACTGATCTTTTACAAATTGATTGCGATTGATTCTAGAAACGTGATTGCGGCTTGTTTTTGGTGCGCCATCACATGATGCCTTGTGCATTAGACACCGGCATGATAGAAGTTATTAATAAATAATAATAATTACGTCACATTAAATTACACCAGTTTGCACTGATTACGTTAACATGGGCTATGAATGTTTGTTATTCAGACGTTGGCCAGCTGGCACAATGTGTTCTGGCTGACCGGTAGTGTCATGACATTTGCAGCCATCATCTACTTAATCTTCGGCTCAGGTTAGTAGTCTCTTACGGGCCGCTCTAAGGTCAGGTTGGGTAAGGTATGGTATGGTAAGGTAGGGTAAGATAAGATAGGGTATGCTACTAAATGGTGTGATGTGGTGTGGCATTGTATGGTATGGTAGCTGTTGTGTGGTGTGGTATAGTAGGGCGGGAACAGTGGGGTAGGTTAGGCTATTGTGTGGTGTGGTATAGTATGGGTAGGTAAGCTAGGGTAAGGTAAGGTTGGGTAAGGTGAGTTAAAATAGGTAAGGTAAGGTAAAGCGAAATGTAAACCAACAGTCATCTCACTGCTAAAGGTGCATAATTGTCCTCTCGATTCTTTTTCTCTTTGAACTAAGTCTTTTTTCAACCTCATTCTCAACCATCCCATTTCCACTGCCTTGTTCTGTTCTACCATTTGCCTTTCTGAATCTTTGTAAAAGCTTTTATTTTTAACTCTTCCTCTTGAACTTCCTGCCTTATTAACCCCCTTTCACCTAAAACCACCCTCCTGTTTCTTTTCTAAACCCAATTTCTTTCCGATTATAGGCGATCGCCAAAGCTGGGCCTGTCCGCGGCCCCCACCCCAGCGGGTGATCAGTAGGGGCGATCCCCTCGCCTCCAAGCCCTACGGAACGTTTCCAGCTCAGGTTGCGTACCCGGCTGCAATGAAACTTGAACCGACGGCCAAAACGGACGCGCCGCAGTCCACTTCCGGTGCGGACAAAGAGCCCGCTGAGGAGGCGGACACAACTTCCTTCAATGGAGAGCCGAACGGTGAAAGTGGAACGGCGATGAGACGGAGATCAGACTCCGCTAAACAACAGGACACTTGATCTGTACAATTCGTTTATGTCGCCTAGAAACTGCATTTATATGAAATTTATGTAAACGTTGTATATTTTTCGGGTTATCTTAAGACGCGCCTTCTTAGGTCTCTTGGGAAGCCATGTTTCAGCGCCTATGTGAGATTTCCTACAAGGCGATATATAAATGCCATGAAGGGGCCCACATACAAAGTTGCGAGCGTTACTTTTTAAGGTCTGGGGTCCGGTACATGGATGCGAATTGAGGGTGTCTGAGACAGCAAGCGCCAAAGGCGTGAAGCCCCCAACGACTAGGGATCTAGAGGAGCGCCGTGAGCTCCCAACGGGTTCCGGGACAGAGCCCCGGAATTAAACGCATTTTGCCAAATAGGCCAGGAATCAATACATAAAAACTGGTTTGGAAAACACTTTATCATATGATACTCAGGTACGTCACCCTACACAGGTCCATACGCGCGCACATGCATACATACTTAAGCCTACATGCAGACCCATATATATGCATACATAGTTTGATCACAAGGGCAAATATATAGTTTAATGAGTTTTGAACAATTAATGTCTGTATATTTGTAAAAATGTTGAAGAATAAAACTGAAGGCATTTACTGATTCAACAACAGAAAAAATACAGCATAAGTTACAAACGTTCTCTGCTGATGCTGTCAAAAGGACAACCCGAAAGGGTCAACCATCCCATTTGGTGCAGTATTGTCCCCTTTCCATTAGAAACATTTCATGTGGCCAAACAATTTATGTCTGTTTTAATTGTATGTGAATGAATATAACTCAAAGGAAATAAATAGAAATATTAACTAACAAGTTTAAAGTTCACAGGACATTTGATTTTAAAACAATTACTACAGTTTTAATTAATTATACATTGCAATGCTTGCACAAATTTAATTTAATTATATTTTAAAATGTGATAAAGACAATGCATTTGGTTAAGGTAGTAGGAAGACAGTTCCAAAATTGTGGTCTCGAGCATTTGATAGAAAACAATTTTATATTAGTATCGACTCCCTCAAATCCATATTTATGTGATGTTCTCGTGTTATAACTGCGAATAGCCATACCTCGGAGAAAGCAGTCATCAGATAGCGAAGGCAAAAGTATATTGTGGTAGCGATACATGAATAAGCCAATCTAAATCTATTTTGAAAGGATGTTCCAGTGTTGTATATTATTTATTACGTGTGGCTGTTCACAGAGGAATGATTGGATATCAAATAGATGTACGCTTCTGCTCGATTGGCCAGAAAGTCAACGTGTTAAGTTCTGTGTGGAACTTTTCGCAGACTGTAATTGGTTGCCGGTCGGTTGTGACCTTTTGTCAGTCTGTCTTCCTGCGTGGATTACTGTTTTGGGTCTGTGGAAACCGTTGTCTCGCCATATGAAGCAGACGTCGTGTAGACTTTTACTTGGGTTCTGTTGCATTTGTTAAAAAGGATAAGATTTTCTGCAGGCATTTAAATGCCTGTAAGTTTATCTGATGTACTGCAGTTAGTAACTAACATAAAGCAGCTAGCAATTTGTTGTAATGTCTTGGTTTTATTTTGAGTCTCTTTTTGTCCCTGCAAATTGTAATAATGTACAGGAAATTGTAATGTTGTAATTTACTTCAGATGGTAATTAATTATGGTGAAAGGTTTTCCAGTTGTCAAGAATTTACTTTGAAATGTAACATGATGCTTATAATAAATTTTAAATACTCAAAATAATAAATAGTAAAATAATGAAAAAGTTTTGCTTCAATACAAATGCTTTCCACAGCGCCTTAATTGTTTATTATAATAATTGTTTATTATTATTATTAATAATAATAATAATAAACAATATGAATGATAACGTTATTCCAAAACAACAGTGCTCTCTCCAATGGTCTAAACTATTGAAAGATCATTGCTGTGAACTTCAGTTCAGATTTCCTTCAACCTTCAATAATATTCAGCAAATTCAATCACTGTTCAAGGAACTGATATGATTTTACTGCACAGTTACATTACAGTGTGAAGTTACATTACAGTGTGAAATTAAAATAGCAGAACACGTAAATCTTGTGTAATGTAAATGGACCTCATTTGGCGCAAAGATGAAACTGCTCAGCATTATGTTAATAAAGTACAAAAGTCTTGTAAAACTGTAAATATGCTGGGATCGTTTATCATTTATCAAAGAAATCATGAATAAGGACTCGGCATAATTAATTATGAATAATGGATCATTACAAATAATTAATCATGAATAATGGGTTGGTATGAATTATTAATCATCATCAAAGGATCGCTATGAATCATTACAGTAATGGTATCATTATGAATAATTGCAGTGAAATCGTTTTAACACAAAATGCATGGGACTAGTGTGAACAATTCGTGTTAACTGAATTTCATCTTCACCACTTTTAATTTCAATGTTTTAATATACGCAGATACTGTATTGTAATAAAATACATTATGATCACTGTGTATAGCACTCCATAATGCAGTACATGCAATCAAACAAACTACACAAAACCATAAAATTTCATTTAATTCTTCCCTAGATGGTACTTAATTTAAAAGATACGAATACTAAGAAAAAAAGAATATAAAGACTTTCAAAATCAAAAATAAAAGTTCAAATCATATGCTAACATTGCCAGGCTTTTAAAAATGAGTCATAACTTTCAAAATCAAAAATAAAAGTTCAAATCATATGCTAACATTGCCAGGCTTTGAAAAATGAGTCATAACAAACAATTAAGATGATCTTGGACCCAATGTGTGGCAAATATATTTACTGCAGTCTACATAGTACATATAAATTTTAAACGCTGCATCTTACAGTACGTTCTGTTCTACATTAAAAGAACTTTCTCACGAATGCAAAGTGATGACCACTGATGCTGTGAGCTGATGAAGTTATAAATGGCAGAGGTCAAAATGTCACAGTAATGAATGTCTCAACATCCACCAGTCCACAGGCCCAAAGTGTAAATTAAAACAAATTACAACTGTTTCACATTGGATGAGCAGAGCCAGACGGAGAGCATAAATCAACATATGGTTCTAGGTTTTGAATTGCAGTTTCTTCTGCAGGACCAACATATTTTTTGCTAAGCGATATTTTCACATTATAATTTATTGGTTTCACAATAAAGGAACCAATTTACATTAAAAACCACTGATGCAGGAACAGACTAAGCATCCTTTTCACATTAACCAATATTTTATGTTAAACACTTGCATGTTAAGTGTGTTCCACTACAATCAGCATTACGCACAATGAATATATAATTCACTCAATCAAATCTCTCAATCAGCAAAACAAGTGATAAACATATCATTTTGAAGAATTGTGAATATTCAGTCTGAAAGCAAAAGCTGATTTAAGTAAAACTCATGTAATAATTCATAGTGTGTTCTAGTGTGATTTCTGTAGCACCAGTATCATCATGCCCAAAGCATCAGTTGATGGTCACTTCACATGAAATCATCATCAAAGATCACAGTCTGTTAAGAAGCTATGTCAAATTCCGGTAGGTCAAACAGAAGCTAATCTACAGTGGGTAAGCAAATTGAAGCAAACGAGTCTTAAGTTTAGGCCTGAAGGACATCAAAGGATTGACAGGATGAACTGAACAAGTCGGCAATGTCCAAAGCTTTGGACCAGCTACCAAGAAACACCCGAGAACCTAATACTTAGGTGCGAGGCACTGCAAGTGTCACACAACACACACACACGCACGCATGCACACAGTGTTCGAATGTGATGATCTGAATAAACTGTTGTATTACACACAGGCACTCTGTTTAATCAGTACCTAATCATCATAAAGTTATATTTAATTCATATATATTAATATATATCTAATTTAAAATTTTGTCTGTTAGTTATTCGAAGACAGTTCACTTTGTACAGGTAAATCTAACACAACTTCCTACCCAGGGATTTCTTTTCAACATCTCCATTTACTGTTATATCTTTTAATTCATATAAAGTGCCTTTCTTATATCAATACAGTGCTACATAAATTGTTTTATCATTTATTTTGTTTTTTGTTATCAGAGGCAAGCGTAATCCTTAAAGCAAGCAACAACTGTCTGGATACCATTAATGACATCTGGAATGGTCAACTTGTCATTCTTACTATATGTTATAACAGTCTAGGCTGAGACATGTGAAGGGTCCGATTCAGGCTGTGAATATAGCACACCGTAATACAATTGCTAGATACATGTATTCAGTCTGTGGGTGGCACAAATAATGGGCCATCAACAAACTTAATATCTAGCAATTAAATAACCTGACTCAATTATTTGGCTGTTAAACAGTTAAAACATAATTTTAGCTAATTTAATGCGGTGGTTGTCAGAGGTATGCTGGGTATGTACTCAAACTTTGGCAATTGCTTGCATGACCCATAGGTAATGAGGAGTAACACAATTTTCCCGAAAAGGGACATTTTGCCAAACAAGTGCACAGTTGCTCCGTGAGGGAGGGGCTAGTTACTACATTAATGCTGCAAAAAATTCTCATTCTTGATGATGACATTAAAAACCACTTACAAGAAACAAACAAAATCATAAATCCACACATTGAAAACTTCAGGTTTGATTTAGCAATAAAATCCAACAGAGAACACTTGCATTTTTTTGTACGTATGTACATATGTCTGTATCAAGACATTTAATAGAGTACCTTTTAAGTACCCCATTAAAAACCACTTTAAAAGAAATAAACAAAACCATAAACCCAAGCACTGAAAACTTCTGGTTTGATTTTGCAAATAAAATCCAACAGAGACCATCCTTCCACTTGCATCTTTTGCATGTAGGCACGTATGTGTGCATCTGATCAAAACCAGTGCATTTTAAGGCAGTCTGAAAGTATGCTTTGGAGGCTTTCTGTATAAAACGCTCTGCATGTTCAATACATTTTGTACTCCATTGTTTGAGCCCAAACAAAAGTCGCCACTTTTAAAGTTATCTGAGCCTTATTTGCTTTGCTAGCCAGAGCAATGCTTTTGAAAGGTACTGTAAAGGCACTGTGTCAAGTGTCCAGATACATTCAAGCATACATACATGCAACATTAGAATTCAGCATCTTATTCATTCACATTACAATAATCCTTTGTACATTTTTACGATGGCTTCTTAAGAGTTTTGTGTCGACGGTTTGACAACAGCACAGCGTCATCCATGACATCAGAGGCAATGCTTGAATTTGCCAGTCTGCATTCTTCAGGAATCGAAACACTGCTGGCAGCAGCTGGTCGACTTCGGTGTGAGCAGACTCCATTCCGATCTGTTGATGCGGGTGAACTGATACCCGACTGCAATCGACTGAGAATGTCAGAAGCAAATCCACGACTGGTCAGATAGTGCACATCTTTTGCAGAAGGTGGACTCTACAGAAGTAGTAGTAATCAAAATAATAATCAAAATATTATTAATACTATTCAGCTCTTGAAAGGCATTCTATAAACAGTCAGACACATACATGTATACATAATAGTAGTAATAATAATCACAATAATAATCAGAATATTAGTAGCAGTAGTACAAATAGTAATAATAATCACAATAATAAGCAGAATAATAATATCAGTAATAGTAGTAATAACTGTAATAATCATATATATGCTATACTTTTTTATATAATCATAATCAATTCTCTTCCCATTTTATTTGTCATGCATGGTATTAAATAAATGTCTAACAGATCATATTGCCAATAAAATGTAAAATTTGCTTTTATATAGGGTGCTATTTAATGTCATACTACTTAAATTACCCAACGAAGTGTAATGTTATGTAAATAAAAGGTAATGTAAATGCTGCTTTGCTGTTACATTGGGCTATATAAATCCCAACTAGATTACATTTTCAAATATAACTTATCTATAATGTATACAGAAGGTAAAGTAACTGCTTCTGCCTTGCTACATTATGTGGATTTATGTATGCATGCTTGAATCTGATCATTTATATAGTGCTGTTTAAAAACCATCAAACGTGCTGAATATGCTTGAAGCAGTGCTATAAAATTGCCAGTTTAAATGACATTACAACCAATATTTGCTTACAGATTAACTTAATGAACACTAGGACCTTCCACAGGTACACAATAAGCACCATAAAAATGTTCTCTCATATTAAATTACTTTATTTACACAAATGGATTCCTTACCTTTGGGGAAGTGAAATTTGTTAACTCAGGAAAAATCTGTCGTCGGCGTTTTCGAAGGCACCCGAGCCCAAGGATGCGCTTTTTCGGTGTTGAGCCTGTTATGTTTTCATTGGGATGGATATTCTCATGCTCGTCCAAACAGGATTTACTTGGGTCCAAAGGTCTCTTATCTTGATGCTTTGTCTTGTGCTTCAATATGTCGCATGGACGGGAATTCTTAAAAAAAAACAACAAAAAGGAGAATTCTCTCTTAAGTTGTGCCAGTTGTGTATCTGTTATGAAATGATTAAAAAATTTGGAAATAAAAATAACAATTATAATCATACCACTACTACTATTACTACAACTAATACCAATAATAATGATAATAATAATAATAATCAATAATAATTATAATCTAATGACTTCTGCAGTATCATTATGTAATGCATAAGGCATCTATCAATGGTCACTCATTATGTAATGCATAAGGCATCTATCAATGGTCACTCTAAGCTAAACCACAATGCAACATCGTGATTATAGTGTCAATAATAGTACTACTACCACCACCACCACTACTACTAATAATAATAATAAAATTATTATGATAATACATGTAATAGTATAATAACTGTAGCAGTGTTAGTGATAATATAAGCAATAATAAAAATGGTAATAATAGCTAAATGCTTTAGTAATAACAGCAGACAACTTCTGGACATCTTGCTTTACATTAAGCAAAAGCGTAAAGGCATTTATGCAAAGCATTACTACCTTTGCAACCAGAGGATCGGCCTTCTTCTCCCTCTTCAAGAACTGCACGATCGCACCACCTCGCATCGGTTCTTTGGCACTGCTCGTCTTTCGAAGCGACTGACGACTTGCCTGAACCTCGCTGAGATTTAAAAACCTTTTTTATTAACTAGTTAAATATGCATATATCTGGTTTTAAGAGCTCTGGAAGGGTGGCAGTCTGAATGAGTGGTCACTATGAACATTGTTGTTCAAAGTGTGACCACTGCATAATATTTGACAAAACATACAAAATGATGGACCTGACTATGAGTAGCTTTCATACACAGATAGTGGTTAAAACCAGTGACAGGTAATGCAAATAAAAGCAATTTAAAACCATAACAACGCCGCTTTGAAGATCCTAGCTTCCTTCTTGGACGAGATGCTGTTCCTTTCCAACACTTTCTTTGCCAGAACTTGACTTGTAGCTGCCTTTCCAGATGCTGTTTCTCATCTCCAAGAAGTTTTTAAATCCCAAGGGATCAAATATACCTCAGGGAAAAATAATATTCCTAGTTTTCAATGTCTTTCCATTCCGTCCAGCACCACAGTACCACTGCATTTGAAGGTATCGGATGTCTGTGAAAACTAGGACAAGGCCTGATCTTTCAGAGATTTTTCTGCACCTTTTCTGCATTTTCTAAACCCAGCCTAATTTTTTCATTCCTGAGTGATCACTGGTACCTCAGGTATAAAATAATAATATGTTCTTGGGAATGAGGTCTGATTTTCCAGAAAAAACATTTCTACCTCTAACTTTCAGCAATTTTTTCATGCCTAAGAAACCATCCAAACATTAGATCAAAATATTATTAAATAAAAAAATAAAAGCAATAATAGTAATAAACAGGAGTGCTCACTCGATGGCACTGCGAAGAGCACTGATCCAGGAATTGACGGTTTTCTGGTCGGAGAAAAGAAGGAGTGATTCCTCTTTGCACTGGACCTACAGAAAACGACAACATATTACTTGTATTTTTATTAACTTATTACAATTATTATTATTATTATATTTATTATGTTGCTATTATTATTATTATTGTTATTATTATTATTATCATCATCATTACCCAAGGCAGAAACAATCCTTCAGGACTTAAACAAGTCTCTGGAAAAACAAAGTTTCTATCATCATTATGATTTTCTCTTTACTATTATTATTATTATTGCCACTTTCACTTTTTTACGCTAAGGTGTAACGTACCAAGGGAAATGTAAAATAAATCTGGAGAGAAGAAAATTTATCTGGAATAGCTATTATATCTATCAAAGCACTAATGTAGTGCATTTTAAGAACCTGCATTAATATCATAATCATCATTGTTAACTATTAACACCACCACCATCATCATTTTCTAACAGAACAGTTGTACTTGTTTTATATCTCAGCTCTCCAGGTGGCACTGTAATTGTAATTTGCCTCTTAGAGGATAAATTCAACAGAGGTGCTACTGACCAGAAGGAGTAAAATCACTGTTAAACAGTACAGTCTTCAGGCGCCTACGGAACACTCAGAGGGGGAGAGAAAGGAGCTCAAGTCGCAATTCTTGAGTGTATCCCAAATTCTTTGACAATTGCTGAACACCATTATTCATAACATTGGAATTTTTCATAGCATTTTTATGCGTAATATCAAAAGTCTTAAGACGTAAACGCTTACCGTAAACAATGATCCCTGGCCCTGGCTGTGACCGAAGACCTGGTCGACCTTGCAGTGATGTAGAGGGAGAATACAGCAGCAGATGAATGTGTTGCATCCTGGTGCTCCATCAAGCAGACGCGGTTTGGCATACATCAGAACATCAGAGAAGAGGTAGAACATGCGCTCGTGCGACCGACCACCTTTCTTTAAAACCTTCAGTCAACAGACATCGACGTCATCTAGTTAGATTAAAGGCAAGCAGAGGTATGATAAACACAGTTACGGTACTTCAATCACTGGTAACCTAATCATATGTAAGGCAAGTAATTATAGGTGAGATAACCTAATAACAAGAATCATAGGTAAGGTAATTACAGATAAGTTAAGCAAAGGTAAGGTAATATAATACCAGGAAAAACAGCAAAAGTACAGGAAAAGTAATGTAATCATAGGTAAGCTAATCTAATCACAGGTAAGATAATCTAAACACAGGCCTTGCGAAGTGGGCCTTCCTTGATGAAGATTCGGCCAGGAACAAGGATCTGTGGACCAACAGGACCAGTGAGACTGCGCTGAATGGCGAGCATCTTCATAAAATTGTCCTGCTGTTTGATATGTTCATTAATATGGCTCGCCACCGCAGATATCTGCTTCACCGCTTCTGAAATTTAAAAAAGTAAACTGAATCAACATCTCCAAAATTTAGAATAGTAAGCGGTTTAGCTGCTTCTAAAATTTCAAAATATTCAGCCATTTCACAGCTTTTAGAAATTTAAAATACTCAGCTGTGTCACCGCCTCATAATTTAAAAATAGTAAACAGTTTGGCATTTCTGATACGGCCCTTCTTTGGTTTCAGTCATTCCTCTCAGACCGCTCTCATTCTGTTATCTTTGGGCCTACACGTTCCGCCTGGTCCCTTATACCTTTTGGCCTTCCTCAGGGTTCTGTTCTGGCCCCTCTCCTCTACATTCTGTACACTGCTGACCTGGCACGGGTTCTCCTTCCCATGGGTGTTGCTGTCCATCAGTATGCAGACGACACTCAGGCTTTCGTTCATGGCCCAGCGGAAGCGGCTTCCTCTCTGGTTGAGAGTATTCTTGACGCAACATCTGCCCTTGGTCTCTGGATGTCCTCCAATCGCCTCCGACTGAACTCTGCTAAGACCCAGTTCATCTGGCTTGGTGGTCGTGCTCAGCTGGCAAAGATAGATTCATCATCCTTACGCCAGAGGTTTCCGGACATTCAATTCTGTTCCAAAGTCCGTGATCTTGGGGTTGTTCTGGACCGGGAACTCTCCTTGACCGATCATGTTAACAGTGTCTCCCGCTCATGCTTCTACCACCTTCGTCAGCTTCGTACCATCCGCCGCTCCCTCTCCTTTCATGCCGTTACTACTCTAATTCATGCCCTTATCTGCACCAGGGTGGACTTTGGTAATGCTATCTTTGCTGGACTCTCACTTGTCAATATTTCCAAGCTTCAATCTGTTCTCAATGCTTCTGCCCGTCTTATTGGAGGCGTCCCCAGGTATGGCCATATAACTTCCTTTATACGGGACACTCTACACTGGCTTCCCATTCAGCAGCGTATCCAGTTCAAGATCCTAACGCTTATGCGTAATTGTCTCGTTAGCTCTGCTCCATCATATCTTAAGGACTTCTGCATTTCGGTCTCCTTGGTTCCAGGCCGTAGCACTCTCCGGTCGGCCTCCCTTGGACTTCTGACTGTCCCTCGTATGCGCACTGCTACAGCGCAGTCTAGAAGCTTTGCCTATGTTGGACCCAATAGCTGGAATCGCCTTTCCCGAGAGCTCCGGCTAGTATTCCTCAGTTTGTCTCTTCCGCAGTTTCGCAAGCGCCTGAAGTCTGTATTATTTGCCAGTGGTTTCACTGGTTCGGGTCGGGAGCGCTTCTGATGAGTCTATTCTTGAAGTGGCGCTTTATAAATGTCAGATTACGATTACAATTACTGGCCCTAGAAAATCAAAATATCAGACTGATTCACTGCTTCTGACATTCAACATAGTAAGTTATTTTACTTCTTACAAAATTTGCATTATTAAGCTGTTTGAATGCCTCTGAGATTGTTTGCCAAGGAAATTCTGAGAATTAGCCAGGTTAACTGCCTTTAAATTCGCACAGCTGTTTCTGTGCTACTGATTCATGCCTTGTCAATATATAATAGCATTATATAAAAACAGGAAAATGAAAAAGTATGTAAATATTCGAGTAGAATGCTGGATACCATACCTTCAATATTGGCGTAATCTTTGTGATCTGGCAGCGTGTTGGCAAGCAATTCTTCAAGAAGAAGCTTATACCTGCAAAATGCGAACACAGATTTTAATGCATATTAATGTAATGGTGGACCGAACAATGTAATGTACACTAATGTGATGTACACTAATGCAATGCACAGTAATGTAATGCACAGTAAAGTAGTTTAATGTAATGTAACGAGTAATATAATGCAAAATAACGTAAGAGGCCATCCATCATTCAGCTGTGGTGCAAACATGACCACTGCAATCCAACAACAGGGCACCCTTTCTACAGACCTGGGAATTCGCTGAACGGGAGTTATTAGGAGAGCATTGAGTTTGAGACCTCTCATTTCTGGATGGTCCTCCTGGGTCCGTCGAAATCTGGCAAACTCTGCACTCTTCTGGTCCCATTCCTTTGGAAAAAGAACAAAGTAAAAAGATAATTCTACCTTGAAAACAAAATTTTTTTTTATTATTATATAATTATAATTTTTAAAGTATTTTTCATTATTATTTTTTTATGTTTTACCTAAAGAAACTACAATCCACCAGGAAAGAAAAAACTGTCCAAAGACCAATAGTAACACCTGGAGGTAATACTGTTTTATTATTATTTTAATTATAATTGCTTTTAACCTCTAATTTGTGAAAAATCAGCTCTATGCTGACGATTAACTCATGGTGTGAATATTTTTATTATGACGTAATTTAAGTAATCCCTATTTTGCATATCATCAGCATCAGCATCATCATCATCAGCGGCACACCCCTCTCCAAGGTGTTGCCATTTCAACAACTCTTTACCAAAAATTGCAGTCTTGAAGGCTTGGTGGTAGCCAAAAGTTAAGTGGGTGAAGAACCACCCTCATTGTCTGGGCCCATGTGTACCTTGGTAATCCAGCTGGTCTCTTCCAGGTTCTCGGGGCCTCAAATCAAGGCTCAGAGCACCTTAATGTGATCTTGCCTACCACAGCACCTACCTAAGTGCCCAATGCTAATTTAAGTAACCCCTATTTTGCATAAAGTACCATATGCTAATTTAAGTGACCTCTATTTTGCATACATTACCACAAGCTAATTTAACCCCAATTTTACATATACTACCAAATCGTGACCCAAATTTTGCACATTTTACCATGAGAGCAGCAAGAGCTCTTTCGTGGTTGTTTGCATAGGTTGAGTAGAGCTTGAGGAATGGTCCAAGGTGGCAGAATGCCTCTCCGATGCTCAGGGACTTAAGGTGGATAAGGAGCTCTGTATTGACTGCCATCAGTTGTTCAATGTTGCCAAAGATGGTGACCACAACATGGTCACTGAGAATGTTCATTTCTCGCAGCGGCCTCTCAAAAAACTACAAATCAAATAGCCAAGAGCAATCAAACTGGACAACTACTTTATGCATGTAAGTAACAAGACACTAAACAAGACACTTACTATCAGATGCTCTTACTTTTAAGCGCTCTTCAAAAGAACACCTTTCTGGGCATTTACTATTTATTATTATTATGTTGCATTTATTATGTGCACAAGGTCAGTAAATCTGAATGTGAGGTATAAAGCAAATGCGAGTGAACAACTAGCTCAAGGTCCTACACAGCAACCATCTCAGGGAAAGCGCGAACCTGTACTCTGCATTACGAGCCGAACACTCTAACCAATCGGCTACCATGCCCCACACCAATCGGGATGCATGTATCTAGAACCACAATATAGAGCTTCTTAAGTACCTCTCAAAAGCACTGCCTTTGCTAGCCTAAGTAGCATACTAAGTTGATTAAGAACAAAAAGTTCTTCAGTAAGCAAACAATGCTCAGATGACTAGGGAAGTCACCACTCGTCAGCTCCTGCACATGTGTAGAACCACTCCATCGGAGTCGCATCTTTCCTTAAGGATTACATGGGTTGAGAAAGAATTGTTAATCTCATGAGATGTGCCAGGATTCAGACCCTTCCTCTCACTTTGCAGAAATGAGCTAAACACTAAAACAGAAACAACACTCACCTTGATGATGAGTGCCAGGTGAGTCTGATATGTGACTTCAGTGTCAAGAATCTCCTGGATAACTTTGCCACGCTGGACTGCCATCTTCAACAGTTTACGTTTTCCATCGACAGACTTGCGCTCCCTCTGGACTTTCCCCTCCACGCTATTCATCATCTGCGTCAAATCAGTCATCTGTATCGAATCAGTCACCTGGGTAGAAGTGGTCATCTGCATCGAATTTGCTGTCCGTGATGAACTGGTCAACCGTGATGTTTTGCTCATTTGTGATGCATTGGTCTTCCATGATGAATCCATCAACTGCGACAAATCTGTCATCTGTGACACTTCTGCAGATGACACAGGAACAACTAAAGATGAGGTGCGCCGATGCGTGATGACACTTTTGGCGTCACTGACTCTTTCAATTGCCACAACTTCTGGTGTTGTTGTAAAATGGGTTGACTTGCAAATTGTCTTTGACAGTCTTGGAGCATAGGATGAATTGCTCCTTCTACACAGTACTTTTGGAATCAGGTTCAACAAGAAGTTGCCAGATGGATCGCTGAAAAGTGGCAGATCAGAAGAAACACTGTCAGAAAAGTGGTCAGGCACTTCTTCCTCTATTTCATCGTTGTTTGATGAACTTTCTGCAAAACTAAATTTCTCCAAACCAGGGCTCTCAACCAAATGTTCCGAACACAGTCTGTTCAGATCTGATAATTTGTCATCAGAACGGAGAATTTTTCTGCCATGTTGTTCAGCCTCGTGTGAGCTGTCACTTTCGTACTGGATGACAGACTCGTCGGATTTTTCATTTTCCTCATCTGATTGGCAGGGGCTGAATTCTCTGAACGAAGTCACAGATGCACCAGAATTTCTTTTCTCCATGCTGGCAAACAACCATTTTTCAGGTGAATCAAACTTCAGTGAAGACTCAAGTTCTCGCAGATGCTCTGAAAACGAATCACAAAACTCCGATGAACGGCTTTTCCTTTTAAGAGACATCTCTGGTTCTGGGAATTCTTCCATCAAATCATTTTCCAAGGGTAATTCATTCTCGAATCCACATATCTCTTCAGAATCACTCTCTAAACTGGATTTGATCTCTTCCTTGTCCAATTCATGAGACACATTCACAGCTTCTCCAGAATCTCGAAAACCAACTCTGCCAAAAACAGGAGATGCATTTTCAACTTTCCTAGAGCCTTGACAGCCAATTTCAGCCTTCCAAATTGCTTCTGATAAATTCTCCGCTTTCCTAATGTCCCTCTGGATCACTCTATTTTCAGAGCAATTCTCTTGTTTTTTTGATTCTACAGACCTGTTCTCAAGTTCTCTTGAAAGCAAAAGCCGAGATGTATACAATGTATTGAAAGGTAAATCCTGTTTTAAAAACGAACATGATCCATTCTTCAAAAAGGAACTGTTCTTGGATCCATCTTTCAAAGCAGGACCATTCTTCAGTCCATTCTTTGAAACAGAACCATTCTCCCAGAGTGATTTTATCTCATAAAAATTTGATGCCATCCGACTTCTACTTGTTTTTAGCGACTTGTGTAATCCATGAAAAACAACTTTGGCTAAAAACTGTAATAGATCAGTAAATTAAACAAGAAATAATCCCCAATAACACAAGCATTTTAAAAAGTAGACACATTTAAAAATTACAAACCTTCAATCAATTAATTTATATGCTAAAATAAGTCATTAGTGAATGCTTCAACCAGAGCTGGGTTGGCAGGTCAGTGTTTAGTTTTCCTTGGTATTTCTTCAAAGTCACTTTGGTTTTTCTAAATACCACGATATCGGTTTTTAGTTTTTTGTTCTCTATGCTTTAAGTTTATTGTCCGCCTTTGATGCTGTGCAATGCACACCGCTGCGCAGTGTTTGCAATGGTATATGTGTGCAGTTCTGTTTAACTGAAACAAATCGTATGTCGAAAATTAAACTTCTGTTTTACATCTTCCACTACATATGCTATCAGTTTTTAAATTGTCTTTAAGTTTTGAGCACAATATATCATAAGGAATGAAGCAACTTATCGAAGCATCGTTCTTTATTACTACAGCATAATACAGATGTCGAATATTGGTCACACAAGTCCTTGATTAATTCATCATTTGCAAATTTTGTGATAGAAACACAGATGTCAAATAATTGGGTCTAATATAGTCCGCAGCCCAAGTAAACAATGTAACAACTTCCACAATGTAGTACGTAGTCCTACGTAATTTACTTTAGCACTGAGATAGACATGGGACGTTAGTATTTCTTTCAGTAGCGGGACGAGTACAATGGTACAAAAAACGTAAGCCTATCATTCAACATCAAAATTTTCAACAATGTTAAGGAATGTTCGGTCAACAAACATATTCTTCATGGAAAATAACACTTTGCTTTGATATTTGCAGCGATCAACTGATGCCTTGAGCATTATTACAATGGCGCTATCGAAGTTCTTATATTATTATTTCATTCTGCGTATACCGACTTTTCGGTTTGTCGGGTTTTTATCTTTGGTTTTCGCATTTTTCCATTTTCCAAATATTGACTTCAGTGTCGGTTTCGGTTTTTCTGAATATCGCGATATCAGTTCGGTCTCAGTTAAACCGACCAACCACTAGCTTCGACCTCAAATAACACGTCACTCAACACAAGGCCATCGACTAATCACAGCAGCGCAAGTTTTACATCAACCACTTAAAATAACAGAGACTGGTCCAAATAACTCCATCGATCTGAACAATTTTATAAATAAACACAGTCAAATTATATTAAACTTTAAGTGAAATCTAATTACTTGGGCAAACTAATAGAGAAAATTCGAGCCGTTTATTTTTTTTAATTAGGCGCCCTCACAACAAGGAGAATTTGTTCTAGAGCCGAAGTTTTACAGCAACCAATATTTATAGCGCTACACTAGATAATGGCAAGATGTTAATTTATTATTTCGGAAATGTTATGAAGTCGGCAAGTAATGATTGCAATTTTCCTTCAGCTCACTTTATCTTTTTTGGTATTTAGTATTTCATTTAGGCCTAATTAAAACCATTAGATATTCACTACGGCCCCACACCCATGACCGTAGTATTCCTTCCGCTGATAGTTTAACGCGTAAATCTTTTGTTAATAGGATGTTGTAGTATGCCTGTTACGTTTTTCTTGTGTTCTTAAATACTTGTAAACCGATATGCGATTAGCTATTGGTTAATAAAGAATAGGGACGCTGTGGTGTAGTGGTATGGTTGGTGCCTCGTAACCGGAGGGTCGCGGGTTCGAATCTGCCTCAAGCCACTACGTAGCGGCCTTGGACAAGTTGCTCACCCACAATTGTCTGTGAGGAAGGCAACGGGAAACCACCTCACTCATCTCACCCCCGGGTGGCATAAAGCCATTGGACCTGCCTTCTGGCAGAGAACGCATCATCATCAACAAAGAATATAGTTACTTCTTCACTTACTTACTAACTTAATGTTATTACACGGAGTCACACGCAGCCTTTATAATTAGACAAAAGCCTACCTCGTAATCGTAATCGTAAACTCGAAATTTCTAAAGCTACTTAAAAGCCAAGCGCAGGGCACCAGCTTATTCACGAGCGCTGCGTCAAGTCGTTGGGGTTGTGCAAAGCTGCCATGTCAAGAACCAAGTCCGGTTGCCAGTTGACAAGAGAGAGGAGGGGAGGGGAGGTTAGGTGGGTTGTGTTTAAGCTGAGAGAAATGGAAAAGCAGAGGAATCGATTGATTAGGGTGGGATTTCTTTCAGTTTTGAATGTAATATCTGAGGAGTAATAGATAGAGTGAACTATGGAAAGGATAAAGGAGCAGAGAATTTGTGAAATTCAGGAGGGATATCGTTCCAGAGTCGAGGTGCGATGTGGTAGAGTAAATGGATCGATCGGTCAGAGAACTTAAGATGAGTAGTTACAGAGGGACGGGCAAGAGTGAGGAAGAGGAAGAGCGAGTAGAGCTGTCCTACTGGACGGTGGTTTGCGAAGGTAAGTAGGCTGGGAAAATTGGAGAGAGTTATAGGTTAAGGAAAGAACTCTGAAATGAATGCGTTTCGGGATTTTCAGCCAGTGGAGCGCTTTCAGGATAGGACTGATATGGTGATGCTTGGGCGTACTGGTTACAGCTAGGGTAAGGGAATTTAAAATGAGTTGAAGGCGTGGATTCGAGGTTGACGAAAAGAGAATTACAGTAGTCAAGCTTGGAGTGGATACTAGAGGTAGCAATGGCAGAGGCAGTTTTAAAATCGAGCACAGAACCTATACGGAGTAGGTCGTGGATATGACTGAAACAGATATTAGAGAGGTTGGAGATGTGATTTGAAAAACAGAGATGTGGGTCAAAGGTGTTGCCAGGATACGGGCGAATTAGAGATGAAGCTGAGAGTAGATGAATTAGTTGATACGTGGATTGAAGAGTCAGAGATTTTCTTAATCTGGTCTGATAGACCTATCACAATGAATTCAGTTTTGACAGGGTTGAGGCAAAGGAGGTTAAAGGACATCCATTCTGAGAATTGGTTGACAACATCAACCAAATGAGTGATGGATGAGGATAAGGAACTCGGAGAGAAGGATATGAAGAGTTGGGTCTCATCAGCATAAAGATGGCGGTCGCCTAAAGAGGATTCCATGAGTCCGTATCTCTCAAACGGACACACCTTTACACACCTACACACCTACACACACATCTACACACACACACACACACATATTTATTGAACATAATACACATATAGGCCTACAAATGTGAACGTTTTGCATAGCAGTGCCTGCTGCCCCCAGACGTTGTACCTACTTTTTCTAAAGTGCCGGTGGCAGAAAGACCTGCACATAATCGCTAAATGGCGCATACTTAAGTTCGAATCATAATATTCTAAGTAAATAGGCCTAAATAAATGTACACGGTTTTACATAGCGACCCTGCTCATTTTGCAATGAATTTATCGGGTAGACCTATGCATGTCCGTAGCGCCTTGTACGTTGGATACAAGAAGGCAGTCAACCATGACGAAAGAGAGACAGAGGGAGCGGTCTTCAATTCCACGCCTCAGGTACGTACGGCGCTTAAGTATGCACGGTAAATGAGTGCGCTGATCTTGTACATATCAGATGCAAGGGGAACGAATTCTGATCCAGTGAAAGGAAACGGGTTCAGTCACCACGTACAGGTCGTATACGAATACAGCCTAAATGAATAATGTAATGTAACAGGTCTTGTTGTAATGTAATTGTTATGCTGTGTGTTTGTGTTAAAGTATGATCTTCTATTTGATCAGCTTCTTCTGGAATGGATGTTGCTCTTGGAACGCCTTGTCTGGCCGGCGCTCATTCACAGTTTCTGGTCCGTCCATCTGGAACTCTACCTCCTCGTGTTCGCAACGCTCTTACTGGGCTATCTTTTGTTCTAAACTTAAAACTTACCTCTTCCAGTCTGCTTATAAGGCTTTTAATGTTTCATATTGTCCGACTTCAGCGTGTGCATTTCTGGACTGTTGTCAAGAAGGAATTACCCCATTTCATTTGTATTGCATTGTATTGTAAATGTAGTTAAGGCGTTGGACTTTTCACCTTTGCGTCCGTCCGAGGTTAGAAGCCTGATGGGAATTTTATTATTAGTCCAGCCGTTGTGATAGTTAATTATTAATACCACATTTAGTCATTATTATTTTTCTAGTCGTCATTTTATTATCTTTGTAGCCGCTATCGTCATCTTTGTAGCCTTTAATGTCATGGAATTTAAGGAAATGTTTTTGTTGTTGGATTGATGTCATGTATGTGCTTCAGCCAAAAGTTCCTTCAACATTCAAATTCTCTGTTTCGTAGACAGATTACGTGATTAGTTGTGTTACTTTACCTCATCTTGCCAAACTTTACCGTACCCAACCTCACCTAACCTAACCTTACCATGTCTTGCTTTACCTAACATAGCCTAACATATCCATACCCTACCCTACCTTATCTTGCATAGCCTTGCCTTACTGCTTCTTACGAAAATTAAATCCAGGAAGCATTGTTATGAGTAGGGCAAACACTCCTACAGCGCCAGACGTGACGTGCTTTGCCTTTTCAGCGAAGTGTGACCGGCGTCCATTCCGCTTGAGCAACAATGCGTGACCTGCGGCGGATCAGTGGCACCACAGCGATTCTTCTTACTGTCTGCTGTCTTCTGGCTGCGGCTACTGGCTATCCCATCTTCGGCCACTTCATCCCGAACGGTCGAAGGGTCCCTGACCCCTGCAGAAGGGGCGAAGTCTGGGAACCCGTCGGACATCAGGGTTTTCTCAAGCGAAGCCCTCTCAACGCCTTTGGGATAGACTTCGGCAGGAGAAAGGTAAGTTACCTAGCAGTTACCATTAGTCGCAATAATACGTGTAGTCGTTGTTGAAATCGCTGTAGTCGTTGTTTTCACCTATGTGGCCGTTATCATTCTCTTTGTGGTCGTCTTTTTATCATGTTTGAAGTTGTCTTTGTCGTGTTTTAGTTATCATCATGTTTATAGTCGTCATTAATTTTAGTCATTTTTCATCTTTGCAGTCGTCGTTAGCATATTTGTAGTTATTATCATCTTTGCCTTTGTAGTGTCCGTTATCATTAATTCATTCATTTATTTCTTCATTCATTCAGCCATCCAAGAATACAGCCTCCCTCCATCCATCCCTCTCTCCCTCCCTCCCTGCCTCCAGTTTATTTATCCATGCACCCTTGCATCCTTTTTTCCTTCCTTTCTTCCTTCCATCCATCCATACTTCCTTTCTTTCCTTTCTTTCTTTCATTTTCTTTCTTTCTATCTATCTTTCTTTCTTTCACCCTTCCCTCAGCCGTTAATTCGTGGCTGTGACGCGTGGTAAACAGGCATGGGACAAGCATCTGTGCGAATTGGATTCGGATGGAGATGGACGGACGAACGGAGAAGAACTCGGAGATCCAAACTGCACCTGGACTTCGGACTCCACGTCTAACACCACAACCACATACAACCTCTCTCATCCAGGTACATCCGATATATGGGTTATTTAATGTTAAGGGGCTTTACTCCACCTTAGCTACCCAATGCTACTCGACCCTACCATAGGCCTAACTTACCCATCATTACCGAGCTCTGCTTTACATTACCCTACCTTACCTTAGTCTATCCCATGCTGTCCTATCCTATCCTCTCCTATCATGTCATAATTTACCTTGTCTTAATTTGCCTTTCCTTTACTAGTCTTACCTCTTACGTTACTGCACCTTGCCGCTGTTGCTGTTACCGTTGTCGTCGTCGTTGTCGTCGTTGTTGTTGCAGGCATCTGTGAACCGCTCGATTCAGCGAAGTGCCTCAGTCGTAATCTTTGGCTGAATGGATGTCGACCTTTCACCTGCCTTGCACTAAACGCCACAGGTGACTTATATGTAATGACGTCGGGATTCGGTCATCAGCAGATCACGGTCAGGGCGCTTGTGATGGTGGCGGTGGTGGTGATAATGATGATGACTGTGAGAAGAATAACGGTGGTGATTACGGTGGTGCTTAAATTAGTGATGAAATTGGTGAACACGAAAAACAAAGCAAGATGATGATGATGACGACGACGAAGACGATGATCATGAATACTAGTGGTGGATGATTGGATGATAATGAATAATGATGACGACGACGCGACGATAGCGAAAACAATTGGAAAATTCAAAGTTGATGCATACTACGTAACCGATCAACCGTGACCGCGTGAAACTGACTGTGACCGTTTTTGTCTCTTGCTCTTCAGACGTCCATTCTATGCGGCTGAGTCTTCCCCAAGAGGTTATCCTGCCCCCGGAGAAGTTGGATAGCGTAACTTTGGCGAATTCCAGTTCGAACCTTTGGCGAATTCCAGGGCAACGTACCGTCTGCATGAGGGTGGTTTTACCATCTGAGGAAGAGGATTACCATGTGGTAGGATCACAACCAGTCCTGACTCAAAGTCTGTTGAGTCACGTCGAAGAAATTGCTCTCTATGTGTGCGAAGAAGGTATATACCACTTTTAGTAATTAAAAAGTGGTACAGTTATTTTATATTCCGCTTTAGGCACCTATAAGAGTCATAGGCCTATATATGCCATATGCAACATTTTGGTAAATGTTAACATTAATATATATGTATGATATATATATAAGACTTCAGGCATTTAGATAGGGTTGTTACCCCCACTTTTTCCATGGGTCTCGGAATTCGATTCGGCATCCTGTTTCCCCGATACCATTACCCGGGAAACAGAAATATCCAGTTTTCTTCATATTATGTGTTTTTTCCACATTTGTTAAATTTTTAAATTGAAAAATGTATTATATATTATATTAGTATATTATATGATATACGAAATATATTAAAACTTTTCAGAAAGTTTTAACCTCTTTATAATATTTTCTTCCTATCAAAAGGAAAGACTCGAAACAATAAGCACATGCAGCAGAGGATATATTTAATCTGAATTTAGATATAGACAAGAATTTAGATACAAACAAGCTTTGTGAAGATTTCTGTATTAGTTATCTAGACATTTGATATAACGTTTCTAAGTACCTCACAAAGCACTACTTTTGCTGGCCTAAATTATTGATACTGATTATAATCATTACTATAACCGAGTTAATTTAAGTACGTATGCAAGTATGAAAGTATTGCCAGGCTCACTCAGTGTAGCTGTTGTTGGAGGTAAGGAGGAAGAGAGGAGAGCTAATGAAAAGAGCCGATGCCAACATCCTAAAAGTGTCGATTGCAGCTTCAAACGGAGCCGCGTAGAGTGTACAGCGAATGACCGATCGTTTTGTTCAGACGGGAAGATGGAATCTTAACTAACTGACAAGTTATTCACTGCCCACATAGAGCGAATGCAGAGTCAAAGAAAGAGGTACATAAAGCCAGACATGTAGAGATCAACAAACCATACGGAAACAGGGCACGCTGAGTAAGCTGTAGATTGCAGACAGGGAGAAGGCCAGCGTCCCAATCACATAGAGTATTCAGATGTAATTCTGTAAATATTGACCAATAAAAATCTAACACATAATGCCAAGCAAAAGGTCCCGTAGACAGGATTACACTTGTCAGTCAGTGATGAGGCGTCATGCAGGACAGTCGAATTAACTCTGAGAGAGACTTCAATCTCGGAGATGGGACGCAGTGAAATGTAGATAGAGTTGTGTCTAGTGTCTTCTTGACACTACCAGGTAGAAACAGATTTAAAGTTCGTCCTAGGCTAACGTCCTGGCTCGCTCCATAATGTAACTCTGGCTGAACTAGAATCTCAGTCGCGTTACGAAAGACTATTGTATCAGAAAGACATTCGTATGAAGAGTGATAATCAACTGAATAAACGGCAAGGCTGAACAATACGAACTGGACAGAAAACTTCATCATAATTGGAAAAGGAACTTTAACATATTACGAAGAGAAAGTAGGCCTACGCCAGCAAGCGAATCAATGCTTAGATAACGAGAAGAGTCACCAGTTGCGGGTTCATGAACACAAGTGGAGCCCAACCAATGGATTCTTATCCAGAGTTGACAGTTGACACTTTGGTCAGTTACTGGACCAATTTGCGTCGATGATGTAGAGCGATGACAGGCGGTAGGGTTCGTGTTACATGATAACACAACCGCCCAGCAGTCCCTATTTGGTGGTAGATGTTGCAGCGCCCGAGTCAACGAGGCGGTAGAAGAACGGTCCGGATATACCTCCAACCGCTGGATCTGAGTAGAACAGGTTTTCGTTACCTGCCGATCGGTAAGTCGGAGGGCCACCCTTGATTGACGGTTGAGGTTACTCCAAAGACCCTCGTCGCTCCTCCTCCACCGAGACCATTACCCGGCTGATTTGTAAAAATTGTAAATTGTACACGTTTTTCTATAGCGACCATATGGCCTCGACCCTGCTCATTTTTCAATGAATTAGTCGGGTGATATCCTTCACCACCGCTGCCCCTTTGAATGGGCGCCACACCATTTAAGGTCCCCGTGCACGGACCGTGCTAGCCCGAGATTGAAATCTCTGAAATGAGCCACGACCGGGACGCGAACCGGGGATCCTAATGCCTGGCTATACACCACAGTGACCGCTTCATTACTAGACAATCGATGCCCAACAGCGTTCAGCCTTTTTAAGTGTATGGTATTTCCAGACATAAGAACTTCAGCATCCAGTTGGTGTAAAAGAGCGTTTTTGCCAAATTAGCGTCTGGACTTTTCCAGCATCATTTGTAAAAATTCGAAATGATTTTAAACTATAGTAGTAGTAGTAGTTCCAATGTTTAACGACATCTTATGGCATCAAAGGCCGTTGACGTCGCCCTCCTCCTTTATCCAGGCTTTGGACTGGCGCTACCCGACTAAAGGCAGTGGCGGAGTTCAAGACTATAGTAGGCGTTATAATAGGCCTACATAGGGAGTTTGACAGGCTTTACGAGGTGTCTAAAATATAGTCAGGAATCGGTCTACTTAAAAGAGGTGTCTAAACATCATCCGCTACCTTGCGCAGATATAAGACGGGTGATCGACGACTTGCAGTTCGATTGTGACTTCGATCCACGAGATCTCGGGATCAGGTATGGATGCTACTCCACGATAGCCGCCTGGAGTAGGAACGGCCCATCTGGGGAGTGCCACCCGACGCTTTATGGCTTCCGGATCGGCAGACGGACTTACAACAACGCCATCTTGAGGGTGAGCTGAGAATATTGGGTATTTATTTAGCGCTATTTTGAGGACAGGATTCAATTTGAAACGGGTGCAATTAATTGTTACCTGTAGCACTGATATTCTGAAGCTCACTTTGGATCATCAGCAGTGGGCAGACTGTTGCTTATAATTTGATGGTCGTAGTTCTGACATAACTTGTTGAGGCGGGGTGACTCCAACCCATTTCTACGCCTGGAACCACTCACATCACTGCTTTCGATATAGAATGGCCGTTTCGTACCATCTCTGCCCATAGCGTCCGTTTTCTTATAGGAAGGTTGAGGACTGACCACTTCCATAAGGGAGGCAACACCGCATAGCTCTGCCTTGGGATTCGACTCTGCCTCTTCCGAGGTCACCCGAATCGATCGCCTTCTCTCAGAACATGCTTCGTTCCTTTACTGGTAATAGTAGTTCCCTTCTTTACTACAAGCTTTCTTTTTATCACCATTCTACAACCTGCAACTCTGGAACTACTGCCGTTAATCTGAGGCAGTCGTAATTAATCTCACCAGTCGTTCTCTTAGTTCCTGGACAGGGAAATCTTAGGACAAGTATTTGCGTCTTTCGGCCCCAGGCACATGTATATCGAGCAACGTATCTGATCACCGTCACGTGTCTATCGATCTATTTCCATGTGTAGGACTTTCAGCCTTAGTATGTTTGTCATTCGCCACAACTTAAGAAGTAATCTCTCGTACCAAGGCTCTACGTTGGCGGTTACTAGCAAACACAGTTAATAAATTCTGTTTCGAATTATACCGATAGGGTCTCTATGGAACGCTGACAGTGAAGGTCATCTCCTATATAACCTTCTCTAATAGCATACAGACCGGCCCGACCTACTCGCGAGGGGCTGTCACCGCACTTCACTCAGTTCCGAGCCGTGTTTTGTGAGAAGCATAATTATATGAAGTCGGTATCAACCGTATCAACTCCATTCTACCTGGGTAACCCGATCTGGACTCTGACGTATCGGTTATTCTCTTGGTCTGATTTCACCTCTATTTTCCCGAGTCACGTGTGGGTGTGGACAGTGCTAATCTTCACATTGGAACACTGACCCGTCACGCCTTTCCGTTCTATCTTTCGCCGTGCGAATTTCGACAAGGAATAATGCGGGCTTGTAGTTTCCCGAGTTTCGTTTATCCTCGTATCTTACGCTATCGGGAATCGCAACAGTGAGGCTCTGTACCCTGATATCGGATCCGTTGGACCGGTTTCCGATCAGACAGCGAACGTTATGGTTATAACTTGCCCGGGAGTGCATTGGCCAGGTCTGGAACGGAATCGTTAGGGTAAGCTTCTGTAACTTTAACTCATTGTTTCACACAGATCTGTATAACGAGTCTTTCCCGGAGTTTCGCAAATCCTCTCATCTTCCCGCTATCAGGAATCGGTCCGTCTCGTGACCTCGCAATGGGGTAGGCCCATTGAATGTTTCCGCTGCAACTCTGGAGCGCACTGATTAGCCTTTTCCGGACATCCTCTCTTCCGTAAATATCTATTTTGTAACTCGCCCGAACCCTGACCTTTATTTGTATACGCTTTGCTCATCCAGCAGGCACGTGCGCTGTAGATATATCTAACCAAACAACCCAAGTTGTCTCGTCTCGAATACATGAATTGCATCACCGCCAACTCACGTCTGCGCATGACACGACACGCTTTGATTAACCCGGCGCCTGGATAAAAATGCTGCATCATCTGCATCTTAGAGTGTGGCCTGGCCGACGCTTCTTGACTTGCTTATCGCGGGCCTCTATAGCGTGGAATATAGCGCCGAGGTTAATTAAGGGCGCCCTAAACTTAATTAAACTTAGACTGTTGGCCTAAAGCGGCTGCCGATGTCTCTCTTTGAACGAGCGCCCGCAATTAATCATTTGATGGGGTAAACCGAATGACCCAATTATTAAATTGCATTTTAAAAATAAATAAGTAAAATGTCAGAAACAAACCGAAGCAAGCGAAACAACTTAAAAATCAAACTGTTATATAATACGTGTTATACCTAAATACAATATAATTATTAATCTTTATAAATCATGTCTATATACACGCCTTGTGAATGATTCACCATATTAAGCAAACATGTCATCACTTTTTCATTAGTTCATTCATTCACTGGTTCAGTCATTAATTCAATCATTAAGTCATTAATTTAACTATTTGCGTTTATTCAGCCAGCCTATATATCGAGGTCTGTCAGTCAATTAGTCAGTTTTTTCAGCAAAACCAACCAGACTTTAATTAAGCTAGCCTCGAGTCATTGAGCGAGCCAGCCAGTCGACCATTTAGTTAATCAGCGAGTCAGTCAGTCAAGCAACCAATTCTTTTACTTGCCAATCAATCAATCGATTGTTCAATTAATCAGTCAGCCTACCAGTCAATCGGTCGGTCAGTCAATCCTTATGGTTTCTCTTTAGGTCCAGATGCGCAGCTATGACACGTCGGAGTCCAAGGTCAGCGGTGCTGGACTGGTCATCTTCTACACTGACCAGATGAGACCGAACGACGCCGGAACTCTGGTCATCGAGACCTCTCCTCACCTCGACGGACCAACAACCAAAAGACAGGGCAAATGTCGTCACCCGAAGGCAGGTGACTGCAGGGACGCTAGCCTCCCGAAGCTCAATATCGCCCAGGTTGCCATAGTAACGGACGATTTCGGTAGGTGTCGTTTTACACTACCAGACATCATCGACATGTAATACATATTTAAATTTATGTAGCGCAATATAACGAACAACAAACACTAAAGTGATGTACGTGTAACTGATCATAAGTAATTTATTCAGCATTAAGCCAGGAACGTCAACATACGGGCATAAACTGGTCAGTTATAATAGCAGATAGTTTCTGACGCTGTGTCATAAGGAAAATGATTGGCGTCGTCCTGCTTTTTTTAAACCAGGCTTGGGACTGGTAGCACCCGAGTATGGCACTGGCGGAGTTAAACGTAGTAGCAGGCTATAATAACATCATCAGGTGAAGACGTTTTCAAGGAGTCCGTTAAGCAGACCAGTGCTTTTTTCTAGAAAAAAAATGTTCCGGAACTGAACAATTATGGAATTTTGTGCTAAAATTTCATTATTTTTATCAATCAATAAAAACTGAAAACGGAGCAAAGTTGTAAATACTGAAATTGAATTAAAATAAGTTGCATTATATTACATAATTAAAATAACTTAGTAACACAATTCTTTTATTTAAAACTAAATTATTTTTTATTAGCCGAAAAAAACTGCCGGAACGCCGTTCCGGAGCGTTCCGTCTGAAAAAAGCACTGTAGCAGACCATTGTTTTTTGCCGTTACTCTAGTCACGACCACAATTTAACGATATCTTGAGGCTGCCACGGCCGATGACGTCGACTTTATCGCATCGTAATGGTATCGTAATCGCCGGAATTCTTTAGCGCCTAAATACTAAGTCGTGCGTACCAGCTTATTCACAGACACTCTGTTTGGTTCCAGTTAGCTCCAAATCCAAAGATCAGGCAGTTTGGAATTGGAGCGGCGAAATAGACAAGGGCGAGAGGAGGAATAAGGGTAATATATGTTGCAAAAGCACTGTTTTCAGTTTTATTTGGAGCTCCAAGGAAAATAAGAAGAGCGAACCGGAATAGGATTTCTGGAAAGTAATTTTTTACTTTTGAATCGAAGGCATGCGTTCACCCACCATCCTCTGTTACTCGTCGGGCTTTATGTGTTCAAAACTAAAGTCTCATCTTTTCAAGAAATCTTATCCTGATCCATCCATCCGATCCGCCGCGTTCCTGTATCTCTCAGCCTAAACACAATTCACCGTAACAGTTCCTCTGTCCTCTTCTCTGTCTGGTCTTCTGACAACCGGACTTTGTCCTTCACGTCGTATTTTTGGAAAACCCCTCTGCTTCAGTGGCGGATCCAGGATTGCGTGGGGATGGGCATTTCCAGATGGGCACCACATTCTGGCAGTCCGCCATGCACGGTTCTGGTCTGAGGGGTGCCGGCATATAACCAAGAGGGGCGCGGGGGAACTGCCCTCAGGCTTATAGCTAAATTCACCACTGCTCTGACTTAACAGCGGTCGTGCATAAGCTCGTTCCCTGCCTTTAGCTACTAAGCAGCGCTTTTTGAAAACAAAATTAGTTAATCGGTTTTAAAAGATCAGATTTTATGTTTGAAGAAGAGGCTGGAGAAATTATCCCTCCCTCTTCTTTTCCTTTTTCTCCTACTCTCTTCTCTTTTCTTCCTTCTCTCCTATTACCTTCCTCCTTTCGCTTCGTCCTCCTTCCCTCTCTTCTTTTTCTACCTCATTCTTCCTCATCCTTTCTCTTCATCCTCCTCCCTTCTCTTCTTCATCCTTTCTCTTCCTCCTGCTCTTATGTTTCTCACCCTCCCTTCTCTTCTCTTCTTGTTATACTTCTTTTCTCTTCCTTTCACTTCCCCATCCATCCTTCTCTTCTTCATCCTCCCTTCTCTTCCTCCTCCTCTCTTCTCCGTCTTCCTCTTTTATTCCTCCTCATAGTTCTCCCTTTATCTTCTTCCTTCTCTTTCCACTTTCCTTGTCCGTTCTTTCTGGATAATTGGGTGGCGTTTCTTGGCAGACGGAGCGCTAATATCGGTCGATTTGGAAAAGAAGACTGGATCGAGCAAGAGACTTCTCGAATGGAGAGACTTTCGGGATCCCAACAGCTACAGGTCGGAAACTGACAGAAAACAGATGCGCACATAATCTAATGTAATGACTTTTATAGCGCCGTTATCGTAATGCCCAAGGCATCAACTGATGGCCGTTTCTAATTAAATCGTAATCAAAATCATAATCCATTGGAGAAGCCAGGTCGAAATTCCTATAGGCTAGAGAAACCAGAAGTAAGGCTACGGCGGCTAAGCAAGCTGAAACAGGTGATTATTAAGTTTAGACCTGAATGACATCACACAACTGACAGAACGAATAGAACTTGGCAGCGAATTCCAACAACCGATGACGCTCTAGATCCCAACACTGTTCTGGTACGAGGGACAACAAGAGTCACGGTGTCCATTGATCAAGTGCAATATTTGTTGGTATGACGGGTGAGTGTGGAACAAAGATAGGTCGGCTGATTTAAATGTAGTACTTTGTGAACTATAAGACAGATCGGTGGGCATCGTATCGTAATTCCGAGATTTCTACAGCGCCCAACGAAAGCCGTGCCCCGGGGACCAGCTTATTCACAGGCGCTCAGTCAAAACAAAATCGATAGGCAAAAGGGTCCGGTTCCAGGTCAAGATCCAAAAGTCAGACGGAGAGACAGCGTGGCAGCTACGGGGGTGGTGTTTGGGGTTGGAGAGGAGAGAGAGATAAGAGGAAGAAGGGGTGTTAGGGTACGATCTGTGAAAGAGGAATGTTTTGAGTGAAAGGCCGAAGCAGAAATTGCAAGCGGTGGAGCATCGATGAGTTTGTATGATGGGTCAGAAAACAGTCGCAATTCTGGGGGAGTTTATTCCAGAGTGGTGAGGCAGCTATGGCTACGGAGCGATTACCAAATTTTAAGGATGAGGTGACGGGATGGCGGAGAAGTGTTAAGGCAGAAGAGGAGCAGAGGGCAGCCTGTGTAACGAATGCAATATTCGTGTAATATACTGATACTTGTGTTTTGTTATGGCTCTGGCCAGAAAGTTTTGAACCTTTTGTAGTTTGTGCAGATTAATCTTAGTGATGCCAGCAAGAAAAGCGTTGCAGTAGTCAAGCCCGCTGGAAGCCAATGCATCAGCTAGTGAAATTAAGGCATCATGACGCAAAACAGATCTGATTCTGCGAATATCCCGTATACGAAATTGAGCTTAGTTGTGTATGGTGCCAACATGATTAGAAAACGACATAGTGGAGTCGGCTATTAGGCAAGTAAGCCGCTCAGTAACAGAATACAGAGGGTCCTAACGCAAACATTCAGACAGATAGACGGACACAGATCGCAGATATAGATAGTCAATAATCAAGAGCATTAGTTGTTACCATTATTTATTATTATTTTTATTCTTTACTACTAATGCTGTTACACTACTATGTATGAGTACCCCTTTAATATCTTGCATTACAATACATTACCAGTATAATAAAATTATAAGTTGCTTAATGGAAAAGTCCTCCTCTTCTTGACACAGCTCCATCCATCTGCCGAAGTTTGAACCAGAGGATGAGCTCGTCCTCAACTGTATGGCCCCCTCCTCTGTCCTCTTCTGCCTGTCCAGGATCACTTACTACCCCGCCTTGTCGCGATTCGGCCAATGCGGCGGTACCTACTCACCAACCGATGTCATCCGCGACTATACATGCCCAATCCCCGGAGTCGAACCCGAGTGCAGGATCGCTGTGCTGCTACGCCAGAGTACGGATACATTCACCGGATGTCCTGGGAAGCCGGAAGCATGTCTGAACCTCTGCGAGCTCGTTTTGGATGCGATCCTCAAGTCCGGATGTAGCCTAAGCGACCTCGAGGTTCAGTCAAGGTTGTTTTCGCAGCTGCTACGCTACGTTGACTTCCTACGATCGTGTCCTTCAAATACCGGAATTCCGCGTACCTTTCCAATTCTGCGTACCTCTCCAGTTGAGCTTACCACGACAACATTTCCTGCTCCCTGGCGGATTGAGGATGATGTTTTCTTGGCTTCGGCGAATTTCTACGAACGAGTTCTGTACCGCGAGAGAAGTCCCGTGGCTGTCGACGCGGATCCTGTAAACGAAGACCAGTTACGTTGCAAGCAGAACGCCACGGACGCGTACCGGTACATCGAGAAAATGGCAGAGGACAGCAGACTAGAGACTCCAGAGAAATACGCTACGAACCTCGTCGGTACCTGTAAAGACGTAAGTCGTCTTAAGTACGTCTGCGATTGCCCGAGGTACTCAAGCATCTGCGATTACTGGAGGGCGTTCTGTTCCAGCTTCGAGAATCTTCTGTTCGTCGACCACACCTCGTCAGAGTCAGTCGTATCGTCTGAAACGTTCGCGATGCAATCAGTCAACCAGTCTTCCTGGAGCATTACCGTAGAGGACGTAAGTACGTCGCGTGCCACACTAGGTCTTGTGGAACTGCGTCCATCAACAGAGTCCTTCTCTACGGGTCAGTCAGTTGACCCGCCTTCCTGGAGCAGTAAGATTGACGACAGCAGTACCGTGGAGGATATAAGTACGTCTAGTGGCACACGAGATCCTGTGGAACTGTCTCCATCAACAAAGTCCTTCTCTACAGATCAGTCAGTTGATCCGTCTTCCTGGATCAGTGAGGCTGACGACAGCAGGATGTTGTATCCCCCGTGGGATCCTGTTGAACTGCGCTCATCCACGAGGTCTGAGGACCATGCCGGGGTGTCCACCGGTGTCTCGGACCCTCCTAAACAGGTTTCCACGGATCTCTGGTCCAGTAAGGGGAGGGAGAAGATATCTGCAATGGGGAGCGTCCAGGTGAACGCAGGCAAAAGCTTGTCGGCTGCAGCCAAAGACGCAGCGAATCTCTTCGCAGCTTGGACGCTGCTGAGATTACTGCCCACCAGATTTCTGGCGTTCGCCTTCGACTTGCAGAACCGACTCTTACCAGATTAGTCTTGACCGTCATCGTCGACTTGCGTATGCCTCTACGCACCCAGACTATGAGCCTGTCTTGTCGTATCACGCGCAGCTAGGCACACCTGTTTGGAGATGCACGGTCTGGCACAGATGCAAGGTTTAGAAACGAAGCTTCATTTGCGTAAACCGGAATAAATTTACATATCAAGCACGAATAGAACAAACGCACGCTTGCAGACAAGCGGTGCGGCAAAGCAGAGACAAACGATCTGTTATTAATATTCTGAAGCTTTGAAAGAACAGAAACTTGAATGTTGATTAATGTGTTGTTATGGAAACAAATCTTGTATTGCCATGAAGACGAAATCTGCTTTGCTCTAGTTTTAAAATCCGTTTCAGTATTCATAACGAAATTTACGTTTACGTTACTGAGGTAACATTTATTTAGCCGTTAAAGTGATTTAATTCTGTGAAAATAAGAAAACAGAACGTGAAAATGAAGATTTGGTTGTTACGGAAATGAAGTTAATTTTTGTTGCTATGGAAATAAATTTTCGTGTTTTCAAAGTAAAATACGTTTTCTTTTAATATCAGAATTGACTTTCATCTAAAATTTATGTAGACAGATCTTAGATCAACCCAACCACAGATCAACCCAACCACAATACTTGAAATCAATCCTTATTCCCCAGACTTACCATTATTCTGCAAGGTCATCTGATTGTCTTTCTCTGGTCATACCTTGGGCTAGAACTGTTCTTGGTAAACGAGCATTTTCGGTTGCTGGACCAAAATTTTGGAATTCCCTCCCTGTGTCTGTTCGTTCTGCTCAGTCGCTCCTGTCATTTCGTTCTCAACTTAAAACTTACCTGTCTCAAATTGCTTATCCACCATAGGTTGCCTCTCTGTCATGCGGACTGACCTTCTGGATATCGACCTGATTGTGGCTTGGTTTTGTTGTGCCATCGGTTGATGCTTTGGGCATTAGACACTGGCGCATTAGAAGTTGCTAATTATTATTAGGTAAGCCACTGCGTGATATCTATATAATTAAAATTATTAAAGTCCCTCTCTCAATGTACACTACAACAACATTGTGTGCTGGGAGTCTTGCACACGGAAATGGAGCAAGAGCTGTGTGATAGTGGGAGGATGCTTTTCCCCGATATACATGTGCCTAGGGCGGAAAGACGCAGAGACTTGTCCAAAGATTCCTTTCTGTCCAAGGAACTAAGAGAACGGCTTTACTTTAGAGTTACGCGATGAAAGAAGGCGGTGAAGAGAAAGTCCGTATTAAAGAAGGCACACAAAAAGGAATCGACTGTTTCCGGTAAACGAACGAATCGTTTTGAGAAAAGATCATTCCCAGGACGTTGCTCATCGGGCGACCTCGAAAGATGCAGAGTCGGATCCCGAGACAGAGCTTTCACAGTGTTGCTTCCCTTAAGTCAGACAGTCCCGAACCTTACTTGGAGAGAACGGACACCATGGGGAAAGCTGGCACGGAACGGCACCATTCTGTACGTAAAGAATAGGCAGTGATGTAGGTAGCTCCGAGCGTATTACTTGGCTGGTGTCACCCTCGCTCGCAAAGTTGTGTCTAGACCGCGATTGCCACAATATGCCCGGAAGATAAAAAGGAACGTAGGTGCTGTTACCTACTGTGCAACGCACTTAATTTATATAGTTAAGACTTAAATATATATATATATACAGTATATATAGATATTGCCATGGCCGACCTTGACATACGGGTTTTTATGTGTGCTTGGGCGTTCGACTGGCCACCGAACATGAGTAGGGATCCCCCACTGAAGCATGACGATGTTCATCCAGTGAATTCGGTTAGAGGTCTCATATGCCTTTCATGCTTATTTCGTCTGTCTAATCAGGATATTTACCACCCACGACAACTCCTCTCTGTTCGTCACTCGCTTTCTCTTCATGCGATCACTACCTTGGTCCATGCCCTGATTTGCACTAGGATTGACTTTGGCAATGCTGCCTATATTGGACTTTCTGCAATTAACACCTCCAAGCTTCAGTCTATATTTAATGCTGCTGCACGCCTTATCGGTGGTCTTCCAAGGTCTGCCCATTTATCTACTTTTATTCGTGACTCGCTTCATTGGCTTCCTGTCAGTCAACTCATCCAGTTTAAGATTCTATTCCTTATGCGCAACTGCCTTCTAGGCTCTGCTCCGTCCTACTTAACTTCTTTTTGTAAGCCGGTTTCCTCGTTGCCTGCCCATGCCTTCCTTCGCTCAGCTACCCGTGGTCTCTTGGTAGTCCCTCGTGTCCGAACTACAACTGCCCAGTCCAGGAGCTTGGCCTTTGTTGGCCCTTCCTCTTGAACTGCGGCTTCAGTTACTTAGTCTCTCTCCTACACAGTCTCGCAAACGCCTGAAATCCTTTTTGTTTGTTCAAGTCGGGAGCGCCACTGTTTCCTAAGTGGCGCTTTATAAATGTTCGTTTACAATTTACAATATACAATTTAGACCATTTGTACTAGGTATTAAAGATCCCACATTCCAAGCAGCGCACATACGGTAATGTAACGTTGAAATATGGTTTGTCGACCGGATGATCTAACTTTTGCATAAAACGTTTGCATAAAGTTATTCTGTCAGTAGATTTGCAAACGTTACAAAAAACATTGCGATAACGACACTGAAACTCTGTTCTGCCGTTTTTTAACGTTAGCGTAACAACTGAGGTGACGTTTGTGCGAAACGCTATTTGTTGTTTCGTCAGTTTTTATTACGTTGATAAAACGTCAACAAAAACACTTAAGGAACGTTACAACTTCGATAATTTATATAACGCTGTTTTGACGTTTTCATAACGTTAATGCAATGGTTGATATAATGTTTGTGTGAAACGTTTACTAAACGTTGCCTTTCTAGTTTATTTTAGGTCGCTAAATCGTTTAAACCAAAAAAGGTTGAAATAAATAAATTAAATAAATGTAAATGTATAGGTTTTATATAGCGACCATATGGCCTCGACCCTGCTCATTTTGCAATGAATTTATCGGATGAGATCCTTCACCACCGCTGCCCGTTTGAATGGGCGCCACGCCATTTAAGATCCCCGTGCACGGACCGTACTAGCCCGAGATTGAAATCTCTGAAATGAGCCACGATCGGGACGCGAAGCTGGGATCCTCACGAACAGAGGCTCCTTGGCGTACGCACTTAACGATGTAGCTAACTAGGCCAGTAGAAAATGTGGGAATAGCACTACTGGAACCGTTATTTTCTTATTATTTTAACGAAGAATAGCATTTGTACCTAAAATTCCAACATGGTTTGTATCAAAATGTTTTAGCATGGAACACTGGCACGTGTTTTTGAAAAAATAATTCCAAACAAAATTACATTCTATCTTTGCAGTAACGCTGGAACCGAACACTTTTCCCTATCGATTTTTGTTTGACTGAGCGCCTGTGAATAAGCTGGTCCCCGTGACGTGGCTTTCGTTTGGTGCTGTAGAAATTTCAGGATTACGATTACGATTACCTCATTAACTGGGCTGACTCTTTTAAGTAATTGGTTCTGCATGTAGTTGGTGGCCATAGACAGCCAATGCTTGATGTCGATCCTTGAAACCGTCGTCCTACCACGTGTGCAATTGTAATTCGACTCCTGCCTCTAATTTGGATGAGATTCTTCATCTCAGTGTACAGGAGAACCATTACATTTGCCACTGTTGACGTTCGCTCTTCCTGCTTTGACTTTGTCAGCCAGACAGTTGAATGAACTGAACGTAGGCCATGCCATCTTATTCTGCTTCGGCTTCTGCATCGTCTCATGACCACCATTACCAACGAATTCCATCACAGCACCATGCCGTTTCGTCGGCTTGGCCACCCCGTCCTCTGGCATCGAAACTGACCAAACAAGTCAAATCAAATTATCCAATATATCAATCTTTTATTCACCAAACATTGGTAGGATAAACACACACAAAATACAACACATTCATCAGGACAGCAGACCTGGCTGTATTGTTATAGTAGAAGTTGCCACAGCCATAAACCTATGAGAACAGCTCAATTCAGATGACTGAGAAAAACATACATAGCCCAATCGACGATAGCATTATCACTGAGTGAACATTTTCTGAGAAATCGCAGTCTTCAGGTTAGGCTCTTATGTGAAGAACAGGACAGACTCAAATTATGATGACCGATTTAAAATATTTTACATATGGCAGCACTGAACGTGTACTTATAAGGAGTTCAGTTCACTCTTGGTAAGGCTAACAGCTTCCATTCCATAGAGGAGGAAAGGTTTACTGTGGGTGCTAACAAGATGCAGCAAAACAGGCTCACAGAATGTGTAGCATTTGCTATACAGCGAGTTGAATTACTTAGAAAACTTAACTCTCATTTCATGTAAACTAACTCTGAATGACTTGGCTGCAACCAGAGAACAGCCCAGATATTTACGTTTGTCAACATAGCTGATCTCTGTACCACTGACCGTGGTATTCTTACACTTATTACGAAACGATGAACCAATCCTTATAAATATTACCGTTTTATCGCTTAAAAATTATCGCTCTATCAAATCAAGTCCGCTTACGCGGACTTGAGTTGTAGTAAGCCAGTATCTCCGACGAGGCTTTGGTATGGTGCTAAGAAATTTCGAAGATTTGCATTTACTCTACATTTGCATTCAGAATTCATTATGAAACTAGGGAGTCAGATTGATTAGCCATCGACGACACGCAGCATATCGTGACTAGAAGCAACAGGCAATTCAACGCGTCATTTTGTGCGTGAAGCACTCGAACGGTCGACGGAATAAAATTTACTTATGATAAGCTAGTATAACGTCGAATTAATTAACTTAAGATAAGTCATAAAGGGCAGATGTTTTATGTAATGCTTATAAGTTAAACTCTATTACATAAAATGGCAAATTACTGTCTCGCTTTAATAATGTGAACTGATTATAAAGATCCAATTGCAGGATGTCGCTAGAGTCGTATCTACCAAATCTGTCATCAAATTTAAAGCCCTTTAATAACTATATAGTTCATGCTGATCAACCGTATAGTTGGAGGCCGTCATATTTACGGAAGACGTCATTCGATTTTAAGGAAATACGAGAAATTCTTCGTAATTTATTCCATACAACCGTGTAAAAATGAATCCCGAATAGTAGGTTTATTTCTCGATAGAACAGCCTTAAAATTTAGTGTTTTCATAGTCTTCCGGTTTTGAAATTATCTTGTTTTTCTTTTTTAGCCGAAAGCCCACGTATAGACTCCTCCCTCTATTACACATCACATATGTCATGTGACGCGGAGGTCGGAATCGTACCATAAAATTGATTTTTGTTAATGATGCTTATATTTATGGAAAGAATGAGTACTTTTCAAATTTTTATGGTTGAGATCAGCAAGAAACTAGTGAAATTTAGTTGAAATATTCGCACTAAGCTGAATTCAAAGTGAATCCTCATTATAAAATCTTTTTTACGATATAACGTTTTATATTTGACCTTTGTTTTGTCTTGGGATTTTGTAAAATTCTTCCGTAATATAACCATGAAATTCATCAGTAATAAGCAGTTAATTTAATTATTTTTAACAGTGGATGTACTGGTTTGACCAGGAACTTGATTTACTTGGCATTTGATGGCACATGAAGGCTTTGTAATGTGGTTTCCAAATGTCCTGCTAAAGAATTGACTGCTGTAGTCCTGCAGGAGCTATATAAATTTCATTTTTATTATGAGTATTTAGAGGTGGCAGTGGGTTTGTAGCATTTGTTAGTCTCAGTAAGCCTAAATCTTGTGAAATCTTGTTGAGTATTATGTGCTTATTTGTGTCAGGAGTAGTCTGCAAAGGTTAGGTCCAGCAGTTGAAGAATCTTTTAGCTGATGCGCATCCACGACAACAGCAATCCAACAACTCAAATAACAATCCATTAGATTATTTACCCTAATATTTAGTTGCCATTGTGATAATTGCCACTGCATTCTTTGCCACTGTAGTTATTACAATTGTTGTCATCGTCTAATTGTTACTGGAATTGTCTAATTGTAATTGGAAATTTATATATAGCCACTTCAAGAGAGTAACCAGAGGTGCTCACTATACTAGCCTAAACAATACTAAATGTCATTGATAACAGAAAGTTCATCAGTTAGGAAGCAGTGCTGAAATAAGTAGAAAAGTCACCAGTGGTGGGCTCCCACACACACACACACACACACGGAGCACAACAAACGGATACCCATCAAGAGTTGAGATGATACCATGTTCAGAGTTCCTGGACTGCATTGCATTGAGGTTGAGGAATGACGACTGGTGACGTGGTCCACTGCCTAGGGCACACGGTTGCGTCGTTGTCCAGCAGTACCTCATAGTTTGTAGAAGACATGCAATCCTGACAAACTCGAACCACCATGTCTGTGCAGAACGGGCATTTTATTTTGTCATCAAACCTCTTTGTAGTTGATGGATGATGCCACTCCAGAGAGATTCATCTTGTCCTTCCTTTGTTGAATCCAAGATTTTCCTGGTTGCTAATGTAGCATATGGCCATAAGCAAAACCAGCGTAGTAATTGCCACTGTAGTTAATTGTCTATTGGGACACTGCCACTGTGGCCGTTGTCCACTGTAGTAACTGCCCCGTGCTAATAATTGCCACTGTTGTAATTTTTGTTGTATTTATGTGTGTTTCTGCAGCGATTACCTTTTCAAACTTCTGCTTATTGGTGACTCGGGAGTCGGAAAGTCTTGTCTTCTTCTCAGGTTTGCTGTAAGTATTTCACCTAATTGCATGTCCTCTTCGTTGCCTTCTGCTACAGAAATATATAATTATAATTAGTAACTTATTAATAATAACTAAATTTCACTTAAATTTTGATTGCATTTCTGCTGTAGGCTGTATTTGTTATAAGCATTCGCTTAAATTTTGGTTGCACTCTTATCTGTTTTTCTTGTATAAGATTAATTAAAACTACGGACTTAATTAATAAATTCATTTAAATTTTGTTTACGCTTCATCTGTAGGTTGTTTGCACCAATAAATTTTTATTATTAGCTTATAAATTTGTAAATTTTATCCTTTTAGGATGACACTTACACAGAGAGCTATATTAGCACAATCGGAGTCGACTTTGTAAGTATGCTTGATATCTCAACAGCATTGTTGTTCATTGTGTATATCTGCCATTGCATATGTAGCCTCATATTATTCACTAGTTCTGCTATTATTACATATTGTTTTTCCGTAATTTTTGATTTGGTAAGTAATTAAGGTGTTAAGCAAGCAAGAGCTATGTAAAATTATTCCAGAGTGAGAAAAACTGCAACTGGAACAGCTATATATAATAAAATGTACTATAATGACCAATTGTCATTATCATTATTACTATGTATCATTGATTTTATTTCTGTTAATGCTATTATTATTGCCTGTTCTAACATGTAATTAGTAATATTACTGTCACTAACCATAAATGCAAGAGAAAACATAGCAAGAGATGGTAAAAGTGTACCACAGCAATTTTACGACGTAAGACACGAATTCTGACATAACTAAATTGGTGAATTGAATCACAAATTTGCCAGCATTGTTAGGAGGTTCTGGTGTATGCAAAAGACACAATTAAGTTATGAGAGTGAGCAATTGCTTTGCTGTATCTAACTTTCTTGTCTCACTTGCCATTCATTTTTAAAATCCTTTTTAAATTTCAGAAAATTCGTACAATTGAATTGGATGGAAAGACGATTAAACTGCAGATCGTAAGTTATATTTTCTGGAGCCTCAAACTTGCAACCCGAAATTTAACAATCTTAAAATATCTTTAATCGTAAAATGAGCAATATTATGCAATGTTTTTGCTTTCTTAGCTTATGTGACTGCCTGTGAAAAACCTCACAAAGTCAGAAAATTTAACTTGTGAGAAATGTTTTCAGAAGACATGTAGGCATAAAATGGGACAGAACGAGTTCTTTGCCTATTTGTTTTTCTTTTTGTGTTAGCTATCAAACTGAGTTCTTATGTAGGGTTTCACTTTCTGACTATTTTCATTTTCAGTATTGTTATGATGCCCTGCAGCTAAAACTGAAGTTAACATGGCCCTTGCTGCCCTAATTTGAAGTCGTAAATAATTGACCATGTAAATAATTCTCTCTTGTCTTTACCACCTACGACAACTCCGCTTTATTCGTCACTCGCTTCCTCTTCATGCGATCACTACCTTGGTCCGTGCCCTGATTTGCACTAGGATTGACTTTGGCAATGCTGCCTATATTGGACTTTCTGCAATTAACACCTCCAAGCTTCAGTCTATACTTAATGCTGCTGCACGCCTTATCGGTGGTCTTCCAAGGTCTGCCCATATATCTACTTTTATTTGTGATTCACTTCATTGGCTTCCTGTCAGTCAACGCATCCAGTTTAAGATTCTTATCCTCATGCGCAACTGCCTTCTAGGCTCTGCTCCGTCCTACTTAACTTCTTTTTGTATTCCGGTTTCCTCGTTGCCTGCCCATGCCTCCCTTCGCTCAGCTACCCGTGGTCTCTTGGTAGTCCCTCGCGTCCGCACTACGACTGCTCAGTCCAGGAACTTTGCCTTTGTTGACCCTTCCAGCTGGAACTCCCTTCCTCTTGACCTGCGGCTTCAGTTACTTAGTCTCCTACACAGTCTCGCAAACGCCTGAAATCCATTTTGTTTGTTCAAGTCGGGAGCGCCACTGTTTCCTAAGTGGCGCTTTTTAAATGTTCGTTTACAATTACAATTGCTGTAACCAGTGTTTTATGGAGATTTCATTGATGGCAGCCTCAAAACTATATGGACACACTCTAATTTACTATATTCATAAATACTCGGGGTCTCTAGGCACAGCGACTTTCGTTGGGTCACAGTTAAGGTAAACTAACTTGTGATTTCCCAAAAGTAGCTATGAACAGATCTACATCTTTAAAAAATTGTAACTATTATACTGTTTGTGACAGAACATGCAGTTTTCACCTAATTATTCAGCTTTTACAGCCCAGTCCAGTTCATTATCAAACTCAGTTTTGTTTTTTCTAACATTGTGGTTTTTTTAAGGTACAGTATATATATATATATATATATTGTTATGAAGTTATTTTAGATGTAACTGTTGTCTTGTTTGTAAATGATATATGCAAATTGAATGGTTAATGTGAATAATATGAGTTGGAAATCTGAATTATGCATTAAGCTGCAGAATTTGTTGCACAGAGATTTGATGTAGAAATTTCCACTGTAGATATTTCCAGAATAGACGTCTGCAGCAGAAATTTTACTGGAATTAATTTCTGCTGTAGATATTTCCTCCCTTACCTTTGTATGCTGTTGGGTGCCCCTCCCTTCCCTTTTTGTGAACCTCCTTAATGGACATTCCCTGAAGACCATGCCTTTAAGGACTGTTGCTGATAGAGGTGTGTGATGAATGAGCTATTTCATTACTTTACTGTGCTGTGTGCCGATTTTTAGTGGGACACGGCTGGACAAGAACGATTCCGAACAATTACTTCCAGCTACTACAGAGGAGCCCACGGCATCATTGTCGTTTATGACGTCACAGATCAGGTGAGTTTACCTGACCCATTTGATTTCAACCGGATCACTGACTCAAAGTCAATAGATTAGATCAGGTGACATAATAGGTGTAAGAAGAGCCACGTTATTCGCAGGCAAAAGATGTGTGGACAAGCAATGCAGAGATACATGCTGCAGCTTTTAGCAGGCCTAAGGCAGTAGAACAATGAAAACCTGCGTATCTGCTGAGTGCAGGTTATGCAGGTGCCCCATATTTGTGTGTAGAATTGAGCCTGCCATGTCTTCTGTGTGGGATTTTCCTCATGGAACAGTTTTTTTTGCACATACTTACTGTTTCACTTAACTCTGCATAACATACATTTTCAGCTTACCTTAAAGCGAATTTGCTTAGTATTGAGCATCTTGATATGTACATGCATTACATCTCTTTCAGTCTCTTTAAGACACATGAAACGCCATTTATTGTACTGACAGAGTTAAATTGTTCACACGATTTATCACTGTTTCACTTTGCACTGCACTGTTCAGGTTTATTTTGTATAAAATTATACTTGACCTTGAACCAGTTTTGAGCTTGTATGCCACTTTGTATTAGCTGCCTATATCTCACTTATGTGAGAGGGTAATCCTAACTGCAGTGGGACATTTGTCCCTTATGGAATACTCCTTTGATGCCATAGCTGAAACTGCTGCAACTGTTGAGATTGTGGGTTGTTGGTGATTCAATAAAATAACAATCGATCAGTCATATTATGTCTTAGTTGCATCTGTTTAAATCTGTTAGGCATCCACGTGTGCTACATTTTTGAGAGCTGTTGTAAGTGCCTTTATATGGGTCCATGAAAATTCAGTGCAGACAGTTTGGTACAGGGGCAAATCATACAAGGAGGCTACACAGCTTACCGATGGCGGGCCCTATGCACATTACAAGCATTTTTTATATGTTGTCGATACTATAAATATTACGGCGTTAAATGCCATTACAGACATTTCAACAAATTTAAGAGCTTTGTGCACAGTGTTTTCGACCTATATATTACATTTCCTGTAGTGAACTATTCAGCTGAGTTTCTTCACTGAGTGACTCTAAGACATTGGAAGGTAACTATCGCTGCTGTCTCGTACTGTTATATCTTTCTGCTGTGTAAAATGCCTGTAGAATTCATGCAGTCAGAGAAAGGTAAAGATTTAATAGTACATACTGGATACGTGTATCTGTGCAAAAGGAAAACTGCGCAGATAGAGAAATCTGGAGTTGTAGCAATCATTCTTGTAAAAGTCTCACTTTCATATGGCCAGTGGAAATTTCATCAAAGACCCTTCCAAGCATTCTCACACAACATCTAATTTAACTTGAAGCAACTCAAAGATTCTTTGCAGTTGTGCTCTGCTTTGTAATTTCAAATCAGTCGGTACGGTTGCTGATTTGTCCCTGTGCTGAATTGTCGTGCGCCGAATTGTTGGGTCACCCTTTGTACATACAGATGTATGCACGTTGATTTTTACATTACCTCATATGGCATTGTGTGGCTTTTATAGGAGTCCTTCAACAACATAAAACAGTGGTTAGGGGAGATTGATCGCTACGCAAGTGAGAATGTGAACAAGCTGCTTGTGGGGAACAAGTGCGACCTGACTCCAAAGAAGGTGGTCGACTATACCACTGCCAAGGTGAGTTGCCTTGCTGGCAGTGTTGCCACATTTGTGTTTTTTTTAAGATGTTTTTAAACCAGAATTCAGCATGCAACACAGTGGTCTCTTCAGTAGCTTGCTCGGTCTGTAATCCAACAGTTGCAGGTCTGAACCTGTGTAGTGGACTCCATGTAACAACCCTGGGCATACTGTGCATGCTTGTCTGGCACATCAGATTCAGATCTACTGACCTTGAAAGAGTAGTAAATGCAGTATATTAAGAGAATATCAGAACTTGCTTTATAATAGGGAATATATAAAGGAGTCCTGGGGTATTTGGCTTTAAAACAACCTCCCTTCTGGCTTTAAAACAACCTCCCTTCTGGGTTTGCCTTTTGCATCCTGGCAAACTGTATGTTTTATGTGTAACCTGATATGTTGAATTTGGGATCAATAAAGAGTCAATCATCATCATCAATCATCATCATCATCATTACAATAAAGGTAGCATTGTCAGGATGTTGCAGTGTAATGTGAATTAAAATGTTACAACATATGTAGGTATTAGAACATTTGTATAGCACCTTTTAAGAAACTGTTGAACATGAATTTTAAAATGTTGCCATCTATTTAGATGTCAGAACGTTTAGATGGTTTTTTAAAACTGGGTTCTTTAAAGTCATTCAGGTCCAGCCTTAACACTCATTTGTTTCAACTTGCTTAATCCATTTTGCCTGATTTCTGGTTTCCCTGACCTGTTGGATTTCAAGCATACTCCTGCAAGTGGTAACAGTTTTACTGTAGTCACACTTCAAAAAACAACCATTGATTGATGCCATGTGCTTTACAATAATAATGCTGTAGAAGTGATTATATTAGATTATATTCAAATTCATGATCAGAGTGGCTTTCCAAATCTATAGGAGTTTGCTGACCAGCTGGGAATTCCGTTTCTGGAGACGAGCGCCAAGAACGCCACAAACGTGGAACAGGCCTTCATGACGATGGCGGCTGAGATCAAGAACCGTGTCGGTCCGCTATCGGCTGGTGCGGAGAACAAGCCAAGTGTGAAGATCAATGCCAGCACGCCTGTCAAGCCAAGCCCAGGTGGCTGCTGTTGAAACTGACGATGGTGGTGGCAGCGGAGTTGCTCGGAATTTACAGTGGAACCTGCGTCGGGAACTTTGGGTATCGCTCTCTCGATCTTATATCTCTCTTTGTCTTTGTTTCTGTCTTGTGGCGTTTGTCGAAGTCGCGCTTGACCGACCGACCGACCAGCTGCGTCAAAATTGGCACCGCCTGGCTGGTAGAGACCTATTTCGGCAGTTACCGTTGAACTGCAGAGAAATAAGATGGCGTTTTTTCTCATTGTGAATAATTTAATTAATTGGTTAAGTTACATTAGTTATGTCTTTTAACAGTAATCAAATAAAATAGGAATTTTGCTTAGGTATAGATTCTGTTAATTGGTGTGTTACTTAGGCCTGTTCCATACTTAATTTGTCCTATCATTTTACATAAATGATAATTATGTTGCATGATAATTGTGAATTATTATTATAGTTATTAATGCAAAATAATTATTGTTAATAATATTACTAATACTTTTATTAAACAAAATTACAGTAGTAGTAATAACTATAAGTATTTATTATTATTAGAGTGTTTGTGTAGTCTTTGTGCTTTCAAATTTACAGTTGTTGGGAAGGACTGGTTGAATGTGTAGCAAAGTTGTATGCTTTCTTCAGTTTCACTTTGGCCCGTTTCTAGTGAAAATCAGCGCAGGAGTTAAGATTCTTGCAGGTTTATTATGTCAGGTTGAGCTAAATGCCTAGGTTGACCTAGTTGCATAGGTTTAAATACCTGCATGGATTGAAGGTTTCTGCAAAATTAACTTCTTGAGGTACTGATAACAGTAGTTTTTTATTATGGATTTGTTCAAAGGACATTTTCACAAGGGTGTATAAATCGTTGCTATTATTACCATTATCATTATTATTTACTATAAAAATATTCTGTCATTATTATTGCTATTATTGACAATGGCCAGCCTAAGTGTACTTGGTAAAATGATTAAAGAGGTTAATTGCACGTTTATGGTTAGAAAAAAGTTGTTAATTAACGTACTGGTTATGCATTTTATGAGTATTGTATCTAGGAGTTAATGCATATCCAGTGTGCCATCTTTTGCAAGAAATCCTGATGCGATATGGTTCAGGTCAGGACAACTGCCAATCTGAGTGCGGTCTGTTGTAGCGAGACTTTGTCCGAAAATAAATGTTTGGTTTCCTGTGTTCTTGGTTTGTTTCATTGCCTCGCAAGACTTACTAAATAAACTGGAATATAATACCACACAATACAACTGAAATTTGATAATGTCCCAGAAAATACAACTGAAGTTTGATAACATCCCTTACAGCATAACTAAAGTTTAATAATATCTAGTACAAATACAACAAATTTGATAATGTCCCCTGTAATACAATGCAGCATAACTACAATTTGATGATGTCTTACAACACAGTGGACTACACTTGTAACGGAAATTAAAACTGTTCCTAATAATACAATGCAGTATTAAGTCAGTAAGTAAGTAAGACATTTGTTAACATGCTATGTGTCCATCGGCTGAACGAGAGGAATCGTATTTCTGAAATTTGATAACCAATTTCAATACAATGCAATATACAATGGGAAACACTTGACAGACATGAAAATGTTCGAAAATATTTGTATAACAAGAAGAGGATGCGCAGTCCGTTCCAGCGTCAGTAGTTTTTAATTTAAATTAATTCATAATCATGAAACTGATTACATGAATATATCGCTAGCAGTCCTGCAGAAAAAATTGCAGTACAAAATCTTGAACAACCTGATTTATTTTCAACATCTGGCTCCACTCATCCATTGTGAAATTGTCTTATTTTGTTTTAATTTACACTTGGGCCTTTGCACAGGTGGATGTCAAGACATTCGTTACAGTGCTGTGACATGTTGGCCTATACCAGCTCACAGCATAAGTGTTGACCTTAGCATTTGTGGGAAAATGCTCTTAGTATAGTACAGAATATAAGATGTAATATTTCTAATGTATATCTACTATGTAGAATGTGGTAGATATTTGCCATCTGTTGTGGCCAATGTCAGCCAAATCGGTGCCAAAATAATCTTTTTGTTTTAACTCGTCTTTTGAAGCAAGGCGATGTTAGCATGAAATTTGATCTTTTATTAACTTTGATTTTTAAAGTATTATCTTTATATTTTACAAGCTTATCTTTTATTATGTTTTAAATTAATTACCACCTGTGCAGCAGTTGAATGAATTTGTGTAATTAGTTTGAATGCATGTACACATACTCCGTGTGAGTGTGATATCCAACAATCAAGTATCTGCTTATATTGAAATTTTTTTAAACTGGATATGAAAAAAATGGTTAAGATGACATTCGGTTAACATGTTCATGCAAGTCCCCTGGATTTCGCGTTAAACGATTTGCACTGTAACTGAAATTTGATGAATAAATCATCAATAGTATGCCCCTCTCTGAAGCGTTGCCGTGTCCACAATTCTCTGCCAACCTGGGTCCTGGGGTCGCCTCCAGGCTGTATGCAGTTCAAAGTTCGGCTGTCTCAACGGCTAAAGGGGCGTAGGACCTCCATGGAGGCAACGGACCTTCAGGCGACAAAGGCACGGCGAGTCACTACCCTGATGGTTGGTACTACACTTTCTGGACAATCTGACTACCTGGCGAATTACCAAGGGAATTATACCCCCGAAGTTTTCCACAATGATTAGGCTCAAACCGAAATGATGAACAAATACCCTTACGATACAGTGCATTATGACTAAATTTAATAAATAATTACAATGAAATGCAATATAACTGAAATCTGATAAATATTCTACCGTACAATACATTAAAAATACTTTTGACGATGAATTCTGTTCCATTGAACCCTCTAAAGAACTCGGCAAATGAGTACATCGATTAAGCCGAAACGCTAGGCGGGAAATCCGGCGAAGCGGGAGACGACTGGCGAGGCTAAAATGAAGTCACTGATTCTTCATACCCTCTTGGAGTAATCGTAAACGTACATGTAGGCCTACATGTTTTTCTATAGCGACCGTATGGCCTCGATCTTGCTCATGTAATGTAGACTCGAGATTCCTACAACACCCAAAGAAAGTCGAGTAGCTGGAACCAGCAGTATTCACCGGTGCACACTCAAACTCAAATCGACATAGCGGTAGAAGGGCCAGATTCGGTTCCAGGTCAAGATCCTAGGCGCAGGCAGACAGAAAGACGAATACAGGGGATGGTGTTTGGATTTGGAGCGGCAATATAAATAAGGGAAGAGGAGGAATCGCGATAGGATTTGTGGAAAAGGAGAGACTTAAAACCAGTTTTGAGTGAAAGACCTGTGCAAAGATTGAAAGGTATGTAGTGTTGGTCAGTTCGTCTATTGGCCACATAATTGTCGTAATTGAGAGAGAGAGAGAGAGAGAGAGAGAGAGAGAGAGAGAGAGAGAGAGAGAGAGAGAGAGAGAGAGAGAGAGAGAGAGAGAGAGCGAGAGAGAGAGAGAGAGAGAGAGAGAGAGAGAGAGAGAGAGCGAGAGAGAGAGAGAGAGAGAGAGAGAGGAGAGAGAGAGAGAGAGAGAGAGAGAGAGCGAGATTTATTGACAACCAAAAATAATTAACAAATACAATTATAGTCTGTCACATACAGTGGTGCCAATGTGCTGACCTAAAAGGAACAAACAGTTCCGCTACGAAGGTCACCTATTTGCATCATGGATTACAAATAGGTGACAGTATAATACTGAGTAAAACAATTAATAATCTAAAACATAAAGTAATTTTTATAATCAATGTCATTGCATAAACCTAAACAAAAAAACACTTAACTAAGCACCAAAAATACTTAACTAAGTGCATCGAGTATATGAGATTTTAGACTTGTTTTAAACTGGTATAATGTTGGCAAGCTAGTAAGAACAGTTGGCAGAGAATTCCAGAATGACTGTCCACAAATTATAATACTAAACTGTCTATTAGTGGTGTGAACAGTAAGAGTATCGGATCCCACAGAGGTGGAACATTTATGGCTATGGAGAGACTTTCCAAACTGTTAGGATGAGGTAACGGGAGGGGGGAAAACAACGGGTTGAACGGCCTGTCGGCATGTCCACGAACACTTGATGGGAGGGACCCACTTCTGGCCCTATAATTGTGGATCCTATATTGGAATGTGGGCCCCATATGGATATCCTGACAGGGTCGTGTTTGGGTTGTAAATAAATTACGAAAATACAAAGATTGGAAGGATTGAAGTGTGCTGTCGGTAAGATAGGATTTCGTACTTTTCGTTTAGGTTTTTAAGCCAGTGAAATGATTTGAGAACAGTGGTTGTGTGATGATGTTTGGCGGTTTTGGTGACAGCACGAGCGACAATCACTCTGGATCGCTTGATGGCAGTTTTGAGTGGTGTCTACGTTCAGTAAAAGTAAGCTGCAGTAGTCTAGTTTAACATGGACTATGGATGTGGCGATGGTAGATTCGGTTTTAAAGTTAGGCATAAGCATTTGGGCGGATTCTGCGAAGGTCGCGGATATCCACGAAGCAAGATCGGGAAAGATGGGTGATTCGATCAGTACAGCCTAAGTTTGGGGACAGAAGAATAAATAGTAAAGGTGTGGTATAAAATGTAAATGTACACGGTTTTATATAGCGACCGTATGGCCTCGACCCTGCTCATTTTTCAATGAATTGATCGAGTGAGACCCTACACCACTGCTGCCCATTTGAATGGGCGCCCCCCATTTAAGGTCCCCGTACACATTTACTACATGTACTACTTTTGCCCGAAAAGAGAGAACAAACCGAGTGAACTATTGAAGAAGACGGAAGAGAATTTGGAAGCAATTTCAGGAGGAGTTCCGATGGTGAAGTTGCCATGGTATATGGCTTTCCAGAAAGGCGAGGAGTGTCTCTTTTAGCTGTAGCTAGAAGGTGATGGTATTTATATTTGGGCGATTTTAGGGCAGAGAGAAGTTGTGGATCATGGATGTGTTTGGAAGAGCGCTCAATGCGTCGATGTAAAGATTTGAAGGCCATGAAAAAGGACTTGTATTACGGATTGTTAGAGTGCCATGGGAGCAGGGTTTGGTTATAGCAGGAGCATCTTTGTCAAAAATCGAGGAGTGGCGTTGCAGGAATAGAGGTCATCAAGGGAGGAGGGAATTTAAAACAAGTTGTAATACCTTTCTTACCTATCGATTTTGTTTTGACTGAGCGCCTGTGAATAAACTGGTTCTCGCGACTTAGCTTTCGATAGGTGCTGTAGAAATCTCGAGTTTACGATTACGATTAAAACAAGATATGAACAGAAGATATCTTGTATGATGACTTAAATGTTTATTAAACTAATGCGGCTAAAAGTAGTATAGACCTACAGGGGGAAAAGAAAGCCCAATCGTTGACCCTTTGCCAAAGGGTAAGAAACATAAATGCCGTAAATGTTAACAAACATAAATGCCGTAAATGTTAACATAATAACTGTTGGAGCTGCTGGGAAGTTTGGTTTGGTGGGGCGCAGTATTTTATTTGTCCCGTTCTTACCCAGCCCGGTGTGGTTGGGCCGATCCTCGCAGAAAAGGGGCGTCGTACGAATCCCCCTACCTAATACTCCAGCATGAAAACTTTACGGGGCGAACCCCGGACGGCTAGTCGTCGCTCTTGCCCGGTCGGTCGGCCGCAGACGTCTGTGGGAGGGAGGGAGGGCGGCCGCGGTGATTGACACGTTGAGGTCACGGCTCGTGAGGCAATTGGTAGCCGCCTTGAGTGGGGCAGACGACACCGAACGCGCTCGGCCGCTGGATCTCTCTCTCCCTCGCTCGCTCTCTCTGGGCTTTCTAGCCTTCAGTGACCTCTTCGATCGACCAGCGTAGACCGAGGGAGAGCGCGGCTCGTATATGTACGTACGCACGTAATATGCACATCTAGCGAACCCAGTCGCCAGCGGTGGTCCGAGGTAAGTCAGGACGTCTGCTTATACCAATTCTCCTGCTGCCGCGCGTGTCGCGGACAACGTCACAAGACGCTGACGCGAGTCCTGACGACGACTTATGACGTGCGTCGAATCGGTCAGTGTGCGCGTTTTCGCTTAAACGTCTACGACGCAGTCTCGCACTTTGAAACTTGGTCAGAGAACGCGTCCATTTTCCGTGCATGCGTGCGTGCCAGCGGCGGAGTGGGCGGGGCGAGGGCGTACGCATAGCTCTGCGGTGACGTAATTCTACTTATAAAAAAACAAGGCTTGGCGCCGTCGAGTCTCCCCACCCCTGCTGCGGCCTTATCCGTCGGTTCCTATGGCCTGGCCTGCCAGCCGCCGCACCCCTCCCTCCCTCTGCCCTCAGCGGCCGCTCGTTCGCAGGGACAACTGCCGGGCGTCGTGGAGTTCTGCTTTATAGCATATGTACGAGAAATTTTCGTGCGTTATCGTACGACAACGCAATAGCCGTGCCGCGGCACATTTGAAATGTAACATACACTTCATATAACGTAAGAAGCACTGGATTTGACAAGTGACCGAAATGGATGGAGGTATTTATTCGCACCCATCCCGCCAAATGGCTGGCTTCAGGAACTGATAGTGCTGCTGTTACTGCTGCTGCTGATGATGATGTTGAATGTAAACAAACAATAAGACAGCAGCTTTAAGTACCTCACAAAGCTCTTCCGTCAGCCTAAATGATGTTAGAACATGTTGTCCATACTAGTTACTAGTTAGTTTAAATTGAACTTTTTATTTGAGAACGTATGTAAGTATACAAATGTACACATTTCTCTATACTGTAGCTACCGTGTGACCCTGCATATTTTAAAATGAATTTAGCGGATGAGATCATTCACCAGCTGTACTCGTTTGAATGGGCGCCACGCCATTTAAGGTTCCCGTTTACGGACCGTGCTACCTGGAGATTAAAATCTCTGAAATAAGCCACGATCGCGAGCCGGCATGCTCGCGCACAGAGGCGCCTGACGTACGCTTTTTAACCAATGTGACTGACCAGGCATGTACTAGGCACCATGATGCGATATCTAATAGGCAACGCTGTATAAATTGTTTTCCACACGTGCGCAGACAGTGATTCCTCTGGGATACACTACTTCCCAGATACGAAATCAGTCATGGGTGATTGAGATTTTGAATTGTTTAGGGCCTTCGTGTTCAGTTGACCACTTGAAATGCTTCAGTTGACTGTAAAACTATCTGAATTTCGTTGTAAAGTGCTCTTTAATTCAGCCTCAGCTTTGGTTAAGGCGTTATATAAATTGTCATTATTACTGTGCCCAACTCTGTTTTGACTGAACCAGCCGGGTTCCAACACCCCATGGGTAGAATGCCGAACAGGGCCGACGTACAAGGATGATGCAAAAGACCCTCCCGCATCCCAGGATAATAAGGCGACCCGTGGCCAAAGAGTCGGAGGTTGGCTGTACGTTCTGCATGTCTACCTCATGACCTCACAGAGGGAAATATCCCCGCATGCAGGAAGTTGAGGAATTCTTTTAAAATATGTAAATATGAATCAACATACAACTAAACGCACATACTTTAAAATATAATGATCTATTACGCATTATATTACACACTACAGTCAGGCTGTTGAGTCGGTCTGTATGTACAGATCAGTCCGTTAACTCCACAGAAAATCCATAAAATACTTGGTTAAGGTAGGCCTTCCAGAATTATAAAACGCATCTTATTCAGAGGAAGAGGCCGTTGTCTGAACGGAACCAGTGGGTCTGTTGCCACTCAAACGACACTCAAAAGACTGTTGGTGCAGCGAGCTCAATTTTCCCTTTACCCTTCAAGACGCAAACAACTATCTTAGCTACTTGGTTAGCTTGCTTATTCCTGATTGCTGCTTCCAGTGTTTCATAAGTTCAGATATCTCAGTGATATATGAGTTCTACATCAGCCTGGGGACAGGAAGTGAGGTACTCTGTTTCCTCATATTACTAAGATATTAAACTATATTGGATATTGCATTATATTATATAATGCTAAATTACACACACACACACACACACACACACACACACACACACACACATATATATATATATATATATATATATATATATATATATATATATAAATACTGGACCGGTAAGCATGCCAGTTTGGAGTGAAGATCCACTGGGCCAAGACGAAGATTCAGACGACTTTGGAATCACCACCAATAACGGATCACATGCAGGTTACGGGAAACCAGATGAAACTAGTAGGAGGGTTCATTTACCTCGGGTTGGACGTCGGGGCTGATGGCAGCCGCGAGCCTGAGGTCCGACGTCGAATAACAGTTGCAGGCGTGTGAACCTTAATCAGGGATTCTGAGCACGAACTTTCTGTTGGACACAAAAATCCTCCTGTTGATATCTTACATATTATTTGTGCTTCCTTGTGATGCTGAGACCTGGAAGCTGACAAGGAACCTTTGAGAAGAAGCTGGATGCCTTCAAACAATGGTGCTTAAAGGAATATCGTGCGAATTCCATATTCTGTGCACTCAATGCACCAGCGCAGAAATATGCAGAAGCACGAGACAGACCGCGGTCTTTGTTATGATCAAAACAAGAAGTCTGGAAGTTTGGTCACTTCGCAAGGTGCGGTGGCAGGCAGGACCATACACCCTGGAGGCAAGCCCAAGATCGGGATAGTCGGCAGAGTCACGGACACGGCAACGCTTCGGAGAGAGGCATGCCGATAATGATGATGACGATCATGATGGTGATGATTAAGAATATATCGCAAGGCAGTTATGCAGAATTGCCGGAGAAACTTGATCTGGTAAGGCTATAACTCCTCAGTATCTGGCATTATACATTATTCTAGCATCGGCGCACAAGAAATTGCGCGCACGTGGAGCGATTTCTGTGCTTATGCTAATGGCAGGAAGTCTACGTGCCGGACGGACGAACGGTCGGGCGGATGCGATTGTTTCGGTCAAGACTGGGTTACGCAGTCTTACGGGCCGCATGCGTAACGCTCTGGCCGCGCGGTGCACTATGGGGCTCTTGGGCGATATTGCCGTGCACATATGGCCCGCTGCGCGGTCTATGGTCTAGACCGAAGGCGTGGCGGGGCCGTTGCTTGGGTACTCTGGGCCGTGGGGAGGGGATCAGGGGTGGAAGGAGGGAGGGAATGGTAACGGGGTAGTTTGCGTTAAGAAAATATGCGTTTTACGCTGGCGGTACTGGACGGTGAATAACAACATTTAATACTAATACTACTACTACTACTACTAATAATAATGATTACTACTACTACTACTACTACTAATAATAATAATAATAACAAAACAACAACAACAATAATAATCATTTTAATCATAATAATGATGATGATCTGATGATGATGGTGGTGGTGGTGGTGGGTTGTGGTGGGGGATTTTGATGATGATATTAAGAAATTATTATTATTATTTTATTATTATTAATGATAATATATAATAGTAATATTATAGCAGTAAGAGTGATGATAATTTTTGCGCAGCCGAGAGAAGGTAAGTAAAGTAGTGGAGGCTTTCAAAACGAGGTCTTTGTCTTGGCGTGATAGTTATATAACTGCTGAGCTGTAAGTGGGAGCCGGCTTGCTTGGTTGTTTGGCGAGAAGAGGTCGAGGTCAAAGGTGAACTGGGCGTGCTGTTTGTATATTTTAGTGCGTGGGATGATGTCGACCACGATTTAAATGATGACGACAACGATGATAACGACTACGACGAATATGAATAGCGATGATGATTATGATGACGACGACGACGATGATGAACGACGGTAATATTGATGAAATTTGGTGTGAGTATCGGATTTAATGACGACTGTGGCTGAGGTCAGTTGGGGAGCGCGGGAACTGAATTCATGACCGTGGGGTGAAAGACAGACGCGTATACAGCACGTCCGAAACCTTGCCACCTCAGTTGGGTGTCTTATAAGCTTGGGTTCAACTGGCGAGATCAGAGTTAACCGAGTACATTTTCCACCCCCACAGATCGTGGCACTTCAGTCCTGAGTGGAAACTTATTTAAATGTATGGGCTCGACCCTGCTCATTTTCCCCCGTATTTATTGGGTGGGATCCGTCGCCGCCGCTGGCCGTTTGAAAGGGCGCCGCGCCATTCGCTCAGCCTGCTCCTCTTCCTTCCTAACACTTCTCCCCCTCCCGTAACCTCATCCTTAAAATTTGGAAATCGCTCCATATCCATAGCTGTTTCACCCCTTTGGAATAAGCTCCCACCAGAATTACGACCCTTGTCTGATTAATCCTACGAACTCACCAACACTTCACCCCTTGCAATCTCTGCGCAGGTCTCTCACTCAAAACTGAAACACTTCTCTTCCACAAATCCTATCCTGACTTCCTCTTCCACTTATCGCTCTCTGCGCTCCAATCCGAAATACCATCCGCCGCAGCCGTCTGACTGTCTGCCTGCCTGCCTGACTTGGATCTTGACCTGGGACCGAACCCTTCCTGCCTATCGATTTTGCTTTGATTGAGCGCCTGTGAGTAAGCTTGTTTTAGCGACTTGGCTTTCGTTGGGCGCTGTAGAAATCTCGAGCTTACGATTACGATTAATAGCTGAAATATAGCCAGTATCTATATGCGAACCGGCATCCTCACGCACAGAGGCTTATATTTAACCCCGTTTCGTAAAGTCAAAGGCAAGGGTTGTCCAGAGTACCAGTATGTTCCCCCTATTGCCTCTACAAATCGCACCCAAATCGTAAAACCTGAATAAACTGGACGCAGTCAGTTAGCGTTAAACCTGTTCGCGACTACGCACGTTTAGTATGTGACTGGATGAATTATTATTTATTGAAAGAACGCGCGATCCATAGATTTCTGGATTGAGATCGTTTTGTAGCGCATTTCTGATGATTATTGCGATGTTGTAAAATGTATACTAGGCCTACTACACAAATAATAATAATAATATTACTATTATATAAAAAGCATAATATTATTGTTAATAAGTTTTTTAGATAATGTCTCAAGCGCCATCTCAAGAGGGCTCAGGCCATGATGGTAACGGATCGGAGAAGCAAATGGCATTTCCTCTTTGAATAGCCACCGAAATCTTCTGAAATAAATAAGAGGTCTCTAGAGGATCGCGGGTTGCATCGGTTGTCCGGCTTCCCAATTCTGATATGAACTCCAGTCCTCCTTTGCTCCAGGCTCCGCTGGTCTCTAAGGCCACCGCCACAAAAGCGTGAGATCGAGTGATAGTGGCCTACTTCACCCTCTTTGACGAGGCTGCGCGGTCAGCGGTTTCACCTGCTCAAATCGATGTGTGAGGTAGATGAGACGTTGCATAGGTGTCGGTACTGTGACGTCCCATGCTAGGCAACGACCACGCGACCAAGGGATGAGCGTCTTCCCTTGAGAGGCCAAGAGGCTCTTTCTGAGCAGGAATTTTGGCTCTGCTCAGCGCTGTCCATGTGAGGTCGTTCAGCCTACTGTGCCACTGTTGTTTGCCGTCGCCTTTTCCTCGCAGGAAATATTATTATTATTATTATTCTTCTTCTTCTTCTTCTTCTTCTTCTTCTTCTTCTTCTTCTTATTATTCTTATTATTATTATTATTATTCTTGTTATTATTATATTAACGGCATGAAATTGTAATCATTCATTCACAGAAGGTGGGAGAGAGAAATGCGCCCAACCATCCAAGAGTATAGGCGGGCGGATGTGGATGAGGTGCTGAAATGTTAATGAAATTCTTTAATTGTAATTGGCCTTTGATGTTAATTGTTAAAAGCTAGCTGCTTTGATATCGTTTCAGGTGCATGACGAAGAAGAAGAAGCGAAAGAAACGTATCAAATTACGCGAAACGGAAAAATGTCTGGGTTCGTTTGGCGCTAGATTTCAAACAGGCGGCGGTTAGATCTGGGTCGTCTGCTCGCGTTTTACGGCACATCTAAACCCACGATCACGATTCGGGGTCAAAGGTAACCGAAGGGTTGCGTACCAGGGCCGAAAAACCACGCGTGGATCGAATTACATCGGCGGTTCGAGCGGGGAGCGATACGCACGCGACCCCAAAGCCAGTCGGCCTGACAGGACAAGATGGCGTCCGACTGAAGTAAGCTGGCCAGCTGCCTGGGTGGCTGGCCTACGACGTTTAATGATTTCGCTGGTCGGTTCCGCAAGAAAAACTACGAATTGCCAGAAAAGTTTCGATGAACGGCTTGGCGAGGAGGATGATGATGTAGCGCCGAGTTTTGAAGCGCCATCGTGTGAACCAGATGTCATCGCGTCGTAAAGCGAGACAGCCACAGAAGAAGCAGGTTCATGTTGAATCAGGTCAGTCAAAACTGAAAGAATATCATAAAGTGTTGTTTAAATGCCATGCTATGTTAACACACATTACCTTCTAATCAGTTGTTGAAACTTCATTTTGTTTAAATTAAAGACTTCTGGAAAGAAAGGTGTGTATGTGTGTGTTTATGTGTATGTAAGTATGTTTATATGTGTGTGTGTTCATACCTGGGTATTAATACAGAGCCTTTTGGGAACCTCTGGTATGCTTCAGGTGTTAACAATTGTGACACCCATTTCTCTCTGAAATAACACTGGTGACCATTTAATGAGGCTGGTGCTGATGAAAATGATGATGCCACAGGTGATGACACAATGATTATGATAACAGTGGTGACATTCATTGTAATGATCTTGCAGTTTGTGGTTTGAAGGTAGTCTTGGGTCCTCAAAACCAAATTCAGAATGATTAAAAATGTAGAAAAAATGTTTCCTCATGCAACATCCCGACCATGCTAGATTTGACCCTTCCTCCTCCTTGTCCTTCTCCTTTGTGGGAAGTACATTGGCCTGGAGACAACAAAGGCAGACTTGGAACCTTCTACAAGTTATTGAACTTGTCAACCTGTCATTTGTTGTTAATTTGTTTAATTTTTAATTTCTTTTTGCACGGCAGGTCAGTTTTTAAATCTAGTTTTGATCTGCCCAAAACCCATATATGATTAGTGTTTATGCTGGAAAGAGTTTGTCTGGAAACTGCTAACACTAATGTGGCTAAAAGCTCACAAACATCAACCTTTTGGTAATCAAGCTTATTCCAGTTTTTCCAGGCATTGCTGTGGCATTTTGAAGTAATCGTAAACTTAAACAGTGGCAATCAAGCCCTTGTATGCAAATTTCTTCATATTCGCCAGATATGATTCATATGAATGGGTTCAGAGGTCATGAAATTGGTGTTCATTGCTGTTGAGAGGCTCGTAGAAGGTGCTATATAAATATCTAAATGCATGCGTAGATACGTGGTTCATTAGGTTGATGGTTAGCAAACAGTACAAAGGTTTAGCGTTTGAGTCCTAGCCGGTGCTGATTGGGATATGTTCATAACTACTTCAGTAGTATTAAATTACTATTACTAAACTTTGTAATGCACCCAAAATCACACAAAAACACAGAACTGAGCACCTCTTACTTAACTAATCTAATTTATTCTAATTGAAACCAGTAATTGTGCCGTTATAACAATGTTCAAGGCATACAGTTGACGGTCGCTTCTAAAGAAACCACATTAAATTGTCACAAGTGTCATTTTATAGAGAAATGGATGTCATAATTGCAATCCTTTGGACAGAAACAGTTGACATTCTAAGAGGCCATTGAGGTAGAAAATAAAGATCCATTAGGCCATGTACGTATACAAAAATACATATGTACATACATATAGACACATGTACATCATACGTACTTAAATGCATAAACATGCACATGTATGTATGCATGCATGCATGCATACATACATGCGCATGTTTATGCATTTAAGTAAATGCATGCATACATACATACATGTGCATGTTCTTTCCAGAAGTCTTTAATTTAAACAAAATTTTGTAATAATATGTATGTATGCATGCATGCATGCATACATATTATTACAACATTTTTTAACACATGCAGTCTTTAAAAATGTGAATATGAGGTGTGGTGTTAGTGCTACATACATACATACACACACATACATATATACATACATACACACACATACATATATACATACACATATACTTACATACTCACATAGTATTACACACATACTTATATACATACTTACATTCATATATGTACATCCACACAAGTTCAGAACAAGTTAACCAGACTGCCCTTTCAAGTTCAGTCCTGCATTCCACCCTTTATGCATTTCGGCTGCTGTTAAAGTTACCCCTCTGTTAAATGAACTGCGTGTGGATCATCTGTCACCGAATCACGTGACCCTGTCCAAACCCCCCCAGACTCTTGTCACTTTTGGGAGCTTCTGAACAAATGCAGGTGCAGTCAGATTGATTTGTTTAATATGTAACTTATTTAAGTTATTTATTGAGGAACTCATTTTTCACTTATTTATTAAGCAACTTATTTTACATACACTTGTATGTGCATAGCGTATTTGGTACAGTTTGTCAGGAATTGCTGTGACCTCATTTTGACTGGTTTGTCTGGTGTGAACTGTTCTCATTAAAATAACTTTTGTTGGTAAAATCAAATTATGTTCATTTTGAATTTATGCCTTTTAATTGGCCAATCCAGTAATCTTAATATTGATTCATTTTATTGGTCAGGTCTGGTTAGATTAAAATAATTATATGCAGCCTTTAATTTAGGCTGATTAATTGCACATTCAGTGATTTTGATAGAGCCTTAAAAGCGCCATATAAAATATGCAGATATATTCATAAATACACAGATTTATACATACGTATGTGTGGATGCACACACTGGTACACACATGCATCATGCATACATACATACACACATGCATACCTGTGTGAGTACGAAGTACATACCTACATAGCACCACCACTTAGACTAACTAGCACAGGCAGCACTTTTGTGAGGTACTTGAGAGGCGCTACATTAAATGTCTAGATAAACAGATGCATAAATACATCCATAATAGTTACTTACACACTTGAATAGACTTTGTAATTGTAATCACAAATTTATATAGCACCACTTCAAGAGAAACTCCTCAGAGGCGCTCAAAAATGCATACATGCATAATGATGTCTCCATCCATACCTACATACATATGTACATACATGTAAATATATGCATACTGCATCCATTCGTAAATACTCATGCACATACATACATTCATGCCTACATATATGCTGGGGTACATATGCATACAATCGTGCATGCACACATATATATATATATATATATATATATATATATATATATATTCTAAGACATTCTAAGACAGCTGTTGTAGCGCCATCGGTCAAAGCATTAATGTTATAAGTTAGTGGAGAGATTCGTGGATGTTCACCAAGGAGCTTGTTTACCCAAGTGTGCCTGTTTACATAACTTAATTTCCAGGCCGTTCTCCTTGGTCAGGTACTTCATTCTTTGCTTGCTTCTCAGCCCCCTGTGTAGAAGACTCTGAGGCTGGTAGTAGTATCATGATAGCGTGCCAGCCCTCCTGAGGTCAGAGTTTGATTTCCTAGTGGGACACAGACATTTTCACTTGGATTTCTGTTTTGCCTCTACCCTTGAATGTTCTTAGATACAAGATTGAAGGCAATGAAGGCTTTGGGTTGAGGTGAAGAGTGAGGGCTCATCATTACAGGACCTTTACGAATGCCATCAAGGAGTTTCCATATAAAACAGTAATTACAGTTACAGTTTACCATAGGATACCTTTCCTTCCCTTGCCTTTGTATACTTTAGTGTGCCTTACCTTGCCTTATCAAACTGTACCTAGATTTATCTAAGTTTACCTTTACTGTAATTTACCATACCAGATCTTCCTTACCTTATCATACAATACTCTACCTTACCATACGAAACCTTACCTTACTGTACCAAACCTTGCCGTCCTTACATTTTAAGGAAAGTTCTTAGTTTCGGACGCGTTGCTCGGCGGTTGTTACAGGCAAGCGTCTTGAGATCTAGGTGTTGCTCAGTCGCCAGAGGTCGGGTCAATTGCCCGCTAGATGTCGCGTGAGTAAGATTGCATGACGATCGGCTTACTCATGGTCTTGTCCATAAATGGACCATCGTCTCGAAGACCTGCATTTGAAAACGTACCTGTCTGAATGGCACAGAACGATTGTTGAACCAACCTCGACTGAAAGGAGTCTTGTAGAATCCGCGGGTGGTTGGATGGGGTGGTGGGTGGGTGGGAGTGCAGGGGCGCTAATTGTGTTATATTATGGGGCAGTGTGTATTATAGAGAAAGAGTCATGTAGACCTGTAACACCATAAATCACCCAAAAATTTGACGGGACTTGGATATGATTAGTATTTATTTATTATTTATTTATTTACTATTTATTATTTACTCTTTTATCAATTGATTATTTATAACTATTTTAGCCGAGGTAGGCATAAATTCGCAGTAAAACTTAATAGGACTTTGAATTGTATGTTAACTTATTTAGTTATGTTATGAGTAAGTAAATAATAATTATGCCATTTTTTCCTTTGGAAGGCAATGACTGCATTTGAGGAACCTAATCATCCCCTCCTGATTTCTCTTCTTTCTAGTCCTCACTCCGCCTCCTTGACCTGCTTCTTCCCTTCCTGCTCCTTGTCCTTCTCTGCCTCGCCCTCTTATTCCTCCTCAGTCTCCACTTTCTTGCCTTTTTTGTCCTCATCTTGGTACTCCTCTTCCTTCTTGTCCTCCTCTGTTCCTCAGCCTGCCCTGCCTTTTATTCTCCTCGTCCTTCTTTATGCCGTCTTCATCCTCAGCATCTTTGCCCTCCTTTTCCTTGTCCTCATCTGCCTCATTTCTCCGCCTTCTTCTTGTCCTGTTACTCCTTTTCTTGGTCATCGGTCATCATCCTCATCATCCTTTACTTAATTGCCCTCATCCTTCCCTACCTGTTATTTCTGCTTTTTCTTCTAGTTCTCTTCCTCATCATCCTCGTCCTGCTGCTCTTCGTTTTCCTTTGCGCGCTCTTCCTCCTTGCCCATTTCCTCAAATTCGCCTTCTCTTCCTCTTCGCTCTACTCCAGTTTCCTCCTCTGTCTCATTCCTTCTTACCATCCTCTGCCTCTGTCCGCCAGTTCTTCCTCCTCGTAGTCCTACTGCTCTTCCTCATTATCCTCGTCCTCTTCGAGCGGAAGATGCGCTGTACGCCATAGGCCTTAGAGTAGCGGGAGGACGCCTCTGGCGAGGGCCGGACGCCTTTGAATCCTATTCGCAATATTGATTACCTTGCACGCGAGAGATCAGTGCGAGGTAGGCGCCCGCTGAGCCTCTTGGAGCGGCCGTCGTACCTGACCACCGACTTCTCTTCAGTAGCAGTCGAGCGATAAACGCTACGAAATTCTGTAAAATGGTAGTTGGATGTTTGGCTTTTTGGACTTTGTGTAATGGTAGTTGAATGCTAAGTCTCTTGGGCTTCTGTGTTGTGGTAATTGAATGTTAAGCGCTCAGTATCACTGTGTCATGGTAGTTGAATGTTAAACATCTTGGTGCTGTGTGCTGTGGTATGCAGTGCTTAACGATTTGGACTTGAATAATGGTAACTGAATACTAACGGTTGGACTTCTCTATAATGGTAGTTGAATGCAGGCATCTTAGACCTCACGCGGCTTTTGCGTGGGATTGAGAAATTTTGGTGATTTACATTACATCAGAATTAAAGTGCAATGCTCACTACATTAGAATGTGGTTTTCACTAAATGACAGTGCGATTTACATTAAATTGAAGTGCAATATGTATTAACATCACGTTACAATTTAAATTGCGAGTTTCGTGAGTAGGTGCGGTTGCGTAGGCGTCGGTCGTCGCCCGGACGAGAATTTTGTGTTCAGTTGCAACTGATTCGGCGTCCGTGTAGCGAGTGGCCGCCGTCCGCTGCGGTCGAAGGCGACGGTTTTGTACCTGGTCGACCTGGACACCTGTCGACTGCCACTGGCCTGACGTCGGCCTTATGCCCTGGCTGTGGCGGAGGGGTGGAAGGTGTTGGCGGCTAAAGTGGGGGAGTCAGCGAGGTATTTTTATTTTAACGGACTGGGCCTTAGAACGCAATCGATCCCGATATCTCCTCATCATCTGGTATTGTCTCCTCCTTCTCCTCCTCCTTCTTCAGAACGGGGGAAGAAGGTAGTATTTTTATTCTTACAGACTGGGCTTTAGAACACAAACGATGCAGGTATTACCTCCCCCGCTTCCTCTTTATTCACTTCCTCCTGCTTATTCTCCTCCATCAGGTCGGGGTATCATCATCATCATCAGTGACATGCCTCTGTCCGGAGCGTTGCCGTTTCCATGACTCTGCCAACCATCGCGGTCTTGAGTTCGTCTCCAGGCTGTGTGTAGCCCAGAGTAAGTGGGTGAAAATCCGCCTTCACCGTCCAAGCCCTTGCGTACCTTGGTCGTGCGACTTGTCTCTTCCAAATCCTTGGGAGGTATGCCTGAAATCAAGGCTCGTAGGACCTTAGCCTGATCCTGACTGCCATCGCACCATGCGAAGTGGCCAAACATCCGGAGTCTTCTTGTTTGGATCAGGATTTGTCTCATGCACCCGTGTGTTTCTGCATTGGTGATGTGTGCAGTGTATGAATTCACATAATTCTCATTAAGTGTCGCAGGAAAGCAACCAGCTTCTTCTCTAGGGCCTGCGTGAGTGTGTTGGTCTCAGCCTCACAAAGGAGCACTGGTAATATGTGAGTTTAAACAGGCGGATCTTTGTGCCCAGCCGAAATATTCGTACTGCAAATTCCCTGATTGAGGCAGTTCATACAGTCACGGGCAGTTGCTGTTTACGGCGGGCTTGCTGCTGCCATCAGCTTTGACGTATGACCCCAAGGTTGGTGAATCCTACTAACAGTTTCACCTAGTTCCCACAGCCTGAATGTGGTCCATCATGGGGGTGGTTCCACCGTTGTCTGGAGCTTGGTTTTGACCCAGTTGATCTCCATTGCTAGCTGGTGTGCTTCCCAGTCCAGTGTTTCCAATGACAGGACCAAGGTCTCCAGAATTTTGGCAAGAAGGGCCACATCATCGGCAAAGTCCAGGTCAGAAAACATCTCCAATCCAGTGCGTGCACCAGCTTTTTTTTCGGCGACAGTGTGCTGCAAGATTTCGTCCAACAGCAGCAAGAAGAGGCCAAGGGCAATGTCAGGGTATTACCTGTTTATAATCGAGGTATTACTTCCGTGGTGAGTGCCGTGTTCTTCAACCGGTCTAGGTATTACCGCGTGTCCCTAAATCCTCCAGGTTGAGATGTTACCGTCTGGGTACAGTTAACATAATACCTCTTTACAGACAAAGTATTACTGTCTATGTATTCGTTGATCTAGCAATTTTATGATACTTTACCTCAACTGACCATACTTGCTGTGTGCCTTCCTTACCATACTTTGTCGTACACCTACACTTCCTAACCATACTTTACCGTATACGTTTCTCGCCATACTTTGGCAGTCGTCTGCTTGAAGACACTGTTTGTAAATGTCTAGTTGCTGTAGACCACATTATATCATTTGATTGTGGCAGTCGTGGCGTGGACTGTTTGTTCTGGAAAGACCACCGACTGGAACCAGATGAATGGACCCTTCTTATCCGCCGATCCTCCTCTGGGAGAACAAGGATTACAGAGCAGAGGGAAGGAGGGCGGCAGGGAGAGACGCAGCGTGGGCCGCCCGGCAGGCCAGACAGGCTGTCTGCCGTCGGCGGGAAGTGTTATCAGGCGGACTCACGAGAGAGAGAGAGACAGAGAGAGAGACAGAGGGAGAGAGAGAGGGAATACAGACAAAGAGAAAGAGACAGACAGAAATAGAAGAACAGAGCTAAAGTGAGACAGACAGACATAAGGAGAGGGGAAAAAGAGAGAGACACACTTGTCCTCAGTTTATTGTGGCCTGGCTATGAGGTGAAAAGGATTTTTGTGGCGCTCTTCTTGTTTTTAAGACGGGCATGCTCTCCGCCCTCACCAGACTGGGTGAACGTCTGTCTCTCCCAGCCCTGCCAGATAGAGGGCCAGACCCAAACGGGCCAGATGGCAAAGGTAAGGTACCGTATGGTATGGTGAGGTATGAAATAACCCCCTTGTGAGTGAACTATTTAGTCATTAATAACAGTTGTATAGCGCTTCTTTACGGTAACAACCGAGTAGCGCCGGGTCAACCCAAAGAAAATAGCAGTTTTACTTGTGAGTGTGCGTTCATGCATGCAGATGGTTAAATGAGTGAATCAGTGAGTGATTGAATGGATGAGTGTATCTGTGAAAGTGAGTCAGTCGGGAAGGAGTCATAGCAGAATTGCAGTCAGATATAAAACAAATGAGTTATAATTCTTGTCCAGATAATTATGATCACAATAATAATGCTATTATTATTTATTACTTTATATAATGTATTTATTAGTATCAGCAAAAATTATTATTTTTGCTATTTTTTTGTTATTAATATTTACTCAAAATAGCAATGATCCCTTGAGATTTAGAAAAATTACATTATTATTAGAAGTAATATTACTAGAGAGGAAAAAATGGGAAAAATTAAATGCCATCTGGAACAACTACAACAACATATTTTGCATATTTTCTGGACTGGCTAGTCTTCGTTGATATCATGATTGGTGACCAAGGTTGATATTACTATTAGTATTATTGTTATAATTATTTTTTCATGTCTACAGATGTTTCTTGTTACTTTTCTCATTATTATTATTATTATTATTAGCAACAGTTGCAGCAGCAGTAGCCACAGTACTAGCAGTAGTAGTAGTAGTTATTTATTTATTTAATGCTCTTTAAATTAACAGTTTATAATAAGTATTATTATTTTTAGGTATTCATATCTTCATTTATTTATTGATATTTTTGATGTGCAGTTGATCCTGCTCCGGACTTCCTGACGTGTGGCCTTTGTCTGAAGGAGTTCACTCTTCCGTGCATCGTTGACTTCATCTTCCACAAGGCCCATGGCTGCTCAGTGGACAGCACCACAGATGCCACCAGACACCATGACGATGACGAAGACAAGGCCAGGAATAAGGCCATGTCCTCAAAGGACAAGGACGAGGCCATGTCCTCAAAGGGTAATGGCACAGATGAAGCCACTCGAGCGAGGGTTTCCTGTAGAGCAATCCACCCAAACGAGGCCGGAACTGCTCTTGCTGAAGACACAGTCAACGAATTGGTCATGGTCGAGGACAAGAACAAGACGAGGGACAACAGTGCAAAGGATGGAGGCCCGTTGGCCTTTGACAAGAAAGCAGGTCTGTCTTTGGGCTGAATTTGGTTTTTGCAAGAATGTGGGGGTTGAACATATATCTTACCTCACTAGAATTTACCACGTTCCTTACAATACCAGCGCCTTTGTAAGACTCACAAAAGGCGCTGTACAAGTGTTCACATACATACGTATGTGTCATATAGTTATCTCACTAGAAACTACGGTAGATTTTCCTCGCCCGATTCGTCTTCCCTCCTTTTTTCAGTTACCTTCCGTCCTTCACCCAGTCTTCCACCCTCCCTCGTCCCACTTCCACTTTTCCTCACTTCACTCTCACCCTACTGTGTGACCCGCCATCTCTCTCACAACATTCCGTGCACCCAGTCACTCCACTCTCCAACCTCCCTCGCCCTCCCACATTCGCCTACTGTCTCGCCCTGCTTGTCAACCTTCGGGGCAAAGAAGGGTGGGTCGAGCGTCTTTCCCGCAAAGCGCAGTTGGGCTTCCACCCCAAGCATTTGGATTGACCTCACGCAGCCGAGGTCGCGACCCATACGACGCCTCTTGGGTTTTGGCGATCAATCATTGATGTAGCCCCGCGGGATGCCGAGACAGACGACCACGTGACGTTGGCTATCATGCGGGTATGTGATCCGTTTACTCTGTACCCTGCTGATGCTCTTGATGGATCCCGAACACCAAGACTGACCCTTTACGAAAGGTTTCCATTACAGGGGTCAGTCTAAGTTGGACTCCACTGCTGACACAGAACCGGGTCTAACTCCTTGCATCTGTCTGCTCCACTTGCGCTCCTAGCGAACGCGGCTGTAAATTGAGTACACAGATCATAGAGGGACACTGCTGTAAGAAGATCAGGCGGCAAGGTCTGCCCCCCTCAAAATGCCGAAGATAAGGAAATTGAAATCGCTAGCACTTCAGGGTTAGCTTAAGTGCTGCTCTTCTCATCTTCATCGCCTACTTTTTTAACCCCTCCCCTCTGCACGTAGCTGAAATATAAGGGAGTGACCATTTGCAAAGGGGAGGGCATTTGGGTCAATTTTTAAGTTGTTACCGTTGAGATCTAGGTCGTTTTTGTTGGTTGCCCCGCTGTCGTGGAACACCGGTTGTTTAACCCCACATACTTGTCCCTTGCTGGTACCCGACAGATAGGCAGGAGAGAAAGAAAGAAAGAGACACAGAGAGACACGGAGAGAGACACAAAGAGAGAGAGATGGTCAGCCACGGAGACCAGAGACAGAGATTTAGGCAGGTAGACAGACAGGCAGGCAGGCAGGCAGGCAGACAGACAGACAGACAGAATTTCTGCATAGTATCTTACGCAGCGTCGTGCAGACATTTTGAGTAGTGAGCGGTCCCTGTTTTTCAGGCGGTCATTGACGCTGTAGAAAGTGGGTGGAAGCATTGTACGCAGTATCGTGATCGAGGAAGAAAGTAGCTTAAATATACGTGTGTATTCGAATGGCACGGCAGCCTCTGTGCTATGCTATGGCCTGTGTGTTGTATACGTATTCGCGAATGGCTTGATGCTTGGCTTGGCCTTGGCTTGGCCTCAAGTTGCTGCTGGCCTTCCCAACTTCATTTGCCCAGTGACTCAACTCTGAAGGGTGGTTCGGTCTCGCTGCTTGTCCGTTCGTCTGTCCGTCTGTAAGTCCGCCTCTGTGTTCGTCTGTCTACCCGTCCGTATAGCCTGCTGTATGTCTGTCCATCTGTCTGTCCGTCTGGCTCTGCTTGTGCGCTTGTCATTCCTTCTCTCTCTGCTTGCTCGTCCGCCTGTACGCAGTCCTTCCGTTTGCTCTTCTGTCTGGCCGTTTGACCATCCGTCTCTTCTTGGCCCCTTCCTTCTTTTCGTCCGAGCTTGCTATAGTTGCTTCCATCCATAGGTCAGTCCTTTGATCTGTCGTCCTTCGATCTAGTCACCCTTCGTTTGCTTCTATCTTTCCTCTATCTGTCCTACCGCCTCATTTCGTTCGTCTGTCCTTCCATGTGTCCGTCCGTCAGTCCCATCCACCTGTGCCTGGATCAGGAAACTGTTTTTTTCAATCTGGATGGCATGATCATCAAAGTGAAGGGAATGTAGGGCCTCTGAGCCATGTATATGTACCGATATAATCTTATGTACATGTTTCTGTATAATATTATATAGTGTTGCAATTGCAATCATAAATTTCAATAGTGCCTCTTCAAAGAAAAACTCCTCAGAGACTCTTATGACCTGATAACACAGGACCACAATCAAACTGAATGGAAAATTTCCACTGCTTACAGAAAGGAGACAGAGAAAGAGCAGGGAGCTCATGTCATAGGTTACTAGACAACCTATTCTAGAAAGATGGACCAACCACAGCAAAGCTTCGATGCCGGACTGTGAAAGTTAGGGACGGCGGGGTCATTATAGGTCACCTTGCCCAGCAGAGTGAAAGGATCTGTGGCCAGGTATGGATGAGACGGAGACACAAGATGGAAAACAGCCTGCAAGACAGTTATGCATAAGCATTAAGATCTAAACTCAGTGCCTAGGTAACCAGCGCAGTATGGTTAATATGTTACACAATCAAAGCAACGCAAATGAAGATGTCAAACTCCAGAAATGTACAGATATAATATCTTATATTGGATATTTATATAGCACCTTTTCTTGGATAAGCCGTTCATGTGTGAGCCATACATGAACTCATCAGTAGGGTATTTATGGGTAAGCCAGTGGTGGGGGTGTGGGTGGTGGTTGGTGGGGTGATGATGAAATCTTGAATCAGCTGTGTTTTCTCGACATGACAGGGGTGGCTTTTTATGTTTGCAGGTACTTCTGTGATGATTTGTGGAATGTGCCCTCAGACGTTTCAGTCTCCCTGGCTTCTGCTTCAACACGTCCAGCACAGTCACCACGTCAAGGTCTTTCTCGAAGAAGAAGAAACCAACTCTGACAAACAGCACCCCAGAAGACAGTCGCCTCAGAAAGATGCTGGGGTGCCAGCAAATGTGGCTGAGAACTGCCCGTCTTCTGCGAATGGCCCCCTTTCAAGAAGTCACAATTCCTCCTCTTCCCTGACCTGCAGGTCCTCCGTTGGTTCGGACATGACGACCCCACAGATTTCGCCTGTGTCATTGCCCGCTGCATCCCCCGCATCGCTCGAGTACCTTCATCATGCCTTTCGTGGTCCGTTCTTCAACCTAGGATTTCTGCCAAATGTGAATCCGGTGGATCTACTGCGTGCCTTTCCAGTCGATAAGGTCCCTGCCTCGCAGTCCACAGAAGTGCCAGCACCCACGGCATTGGACAATGATGCCTTGGACTTTTGCTCAAAACGACTTCGCGAACTTGCAAGCCAGCGGCTCACAAGCACTTTGCAAGAGCCTGCCTTACTCCAGTTGCCTTCATCCGCTTCCTCCAAACCCCCTGTATCTTCACCCCTGCTCGGGCCGGATGTGAAAGGTGATCTGCTCCATGGGAAGCCTTTCTCATTTGGGAGTAGCTCTCCATACGAAAAGGAGATGTCAAGTCTTGGTTCTCCAAGCGTGTCCAACTTGTTTTGGCCATTCGTTGGACCGTATCCGCCCATCTCGTATACCAGTTCAAGCTCTGTTACTGGCTTGCCATTGCCGGTCATGCATCATTCTAATATGATGTACCCCTTCATGCATGCTGGAGCTGAATCCCATCACACTGGTTTGCTTCTGAATGTTGGTACCTCCTCGCTTGTCAGAGAGCAGAGTGGAGGGATGAATGGGCTTCCAAATGGAAACAAAGACGAGTCTGTAATGAACTCCGACAAGAGTGACGAAAATGGTGAGATAACTGACGATTATGATTCGGATATTGACAGCGACATGTTTTCAAAAAAGAAAAGAAAAATCGGAAAGTGGAGTTCTGTTCCACTGCACTGGAAGAATGGACTTTTTGCCAACGGTCCTCCGTCCGATGTTCTAGGTCACCAGGAACTTCCCATAAGTGGTGTAAGAGTCCCGAGTTTTGTACACGGTATGGAGCACCAACCACAGGAAAATGAAGTATCCAGGGAGAGTGAAAACCCCATCATCAGCCACACAGATTCGCTTTCTCAACCCGTTGATGAGATTCCTCGTACCGTAGGATTGACCTCTGTCTGCAAGACCAGTAACCAAGATCAGGCTGAAACTGTGGCCAACAGTTCCCTTGGTCCTCTGATCAAAGCGAAGCAGGAGTGTCGGAACGGGAATGAAAGCTTCACAAGCCTGCCCGAGATAAATGGTGATCCATCCTGCCGTCAAGACGATGCAGAGGAAAGCGCCCCAAAGATAAAAAGGAAAGTCAAAGAGGTCGTAGAGATCGGTGGAAAACCTACGGTTGAGGGGGAGTTTCTGCCACAAAACCGTTTCCAGGCGAAAAGAGACACGTCATTGCACCAGGCATTGAAGGTCTGGTACCCACCGTCCTCGTCCTCAGACTTTAACAAGTACCTGCCAGAGATCAGTCGGTCCCCGCCGCCTGGTTCCCCTAATGGTGCAAGTCCCAAGTCGCCACGAAGTGCCTTCTTTGACGTGAAACACCACCATCAACACCGGCCGTTACTCAAGTTTGGCAGCGCGACACCACCTCTGCTGATCCGCAAGTCGACGGGCTGTGATGGTTCTGCTTCGGTGCCTCCGCCTCCACCACGTCTGCGCAACGACACATGCGAATACTGTGGGAAGGTGTTCAAGAACTGCAGCAACCTGACGGTCCACCGACGTTCGCACACTGGCGAAAAGCCATACCACTGCCAGCTGTGTCACTACGCCTGTGCCCAGTCGAGCAAGCTGACTCGCCACATGAAGACACACAACCGGTCCGGTAAGGACGTATATGCGTGTCGCTACTGTGCCACACCATTCTCCGTTCTTGGTACTCTTGAGAAGCACATGCGACGATGTGTTAAGGGCCGTAACAAGCGCCCGGCCTCGTCGTCGTCCTCCTCGGCTGCAGGTGTACCCTCATCTGTGGACGGTGTGCCATCCGGGACTGAGCCGCCCTCAGGGTCTCCGTCAGAGCGCCAGGTCCCCACCGATGTGAAGGCTGTCGACTCTGAATGTGGTGATCCATCGCTGTCACAGCCGTCCACGCCGTTGCCGGAACATATGAGATGAGAGTTCAGTTTTGACTTGGGCCATCTACGTATGGGGATAGAACGCTGGTTCGCTCCCAAGGTGCTTTTGGGTAATTGCTTCTTGATGGCGTATTGGCTTTGGGGAGTTGCCTCACCTCTGGGGGAACTTGCTTCCCACATGGTGAATCAAATCATGGGGAGAATTTCTTTCTCTCTGGCAATTAGCCCATGGGGAGAATTTCTTTGCCCTGATGAGTAAGCAAGAGAATGTGAGAATGTCTGTCCCGCTTGCAGTTCGCTCTTGGGACAACTGCTTCCATGGTGTGGGATGCAAAGCGAACATGTTTGCATCCTGACTTCTTGGTATGGGCTGAAAGACAAAAGAAAATGCATAGGGCCTGTTTGTTGTGAATAGATGACCCAGTATGCTTAACTTTAAAGTGCATTACATCTCTTTTCCTTGCCTTGGACGCCCATGTGTTGCCTTATTGCTTTCTGCCACCAGGAAATCTGTCTGCCTTGCAGGGCTGGTCGGTATGTACGTATTTAGATATTTGTATAGCACTTTTTAAGAGCCTCACAGAGGCAGTCATAGGTGGATGCTGACTGTGGCAAACAGGGTTAACTTCAAGATGACTCAAAAAAGCAGAACCCTGCATCACTGGAGTTTGTGGCTTTGTTGGTTTTCAGTGAGAACTACTACTGACAGAGGCAATGGATAAATTTCTCGTTTTCTGACTCTGAAGTCTGGCTGGCCCTGAAAATTTGAACAACAGTTGTTTTTATGGGCAGATAGAAATCAGGGTTGTAGATGACAGCTATCCAAACCATTCAAGGGGTAACTAGCGTTCTTACTGCTAGCGGGCTGTTCCAACATCCGGCAGATTATACTCGAATCACATGCGAAATATTGCAAGTTCAACTGTGATCAGCTCACATGTTCCCCATATTGAGTACTCAGACCCTGATGCCCTGTTTCTTGAGGGCTGAAACAACATCTTTTTTCAAAATGTTCTGGATTTTGTCTCCTGTCTCCTTTCCATTGCTTCTGGAGCAGATAGGAGGAGGAGGAGGCAGCACAATTTCTTGATCTGTAAATATTTCTTACGTAATTGTAGCCTTTGAGTTTCTGTTATTTTTAGTAATTGTTATTAAAACACATGACTGTTGGAATGGAACAAACTACTGTAACTGTTACTCCAGCTGCCTCTGCTATTGTTGTGCTACTGTGGCAGACATAGTAAGTAAATAAGTGAGTAAGTAAGTACGTAAGTAATGAAGTAAGTTAAGTTGACTTTACTTGTATTTGCATCTGAAAAACATGTGAACTATGTTATTTTTTTAACCAGGTAGGAATAAGTCTGCAAGACTTAAAAATTCTCTGTAGCACAAAGAATTTTTCTTTTGTTTTTTAAGTTTTTTCATTTATTTTTTCCCAAGGTAGAAATGATTCCTTAGTAATAAAAAAGTTAAGTCCAGAGTGTGTAGGAACCAGATCTATTATTATTATTATTATTATTACAGTATTATTAATTTATTATTACTGTAGGATCACAGTGTTGACTATGAGACTATCAATGCTCAAGGCTGTCTCAGGGGAGGCTCGAACCAACAGTTCAATTTAGTCTGTATTACAATAGTGGCGCTATAAAAATCTTGAGATCAGATATGGCGTTATTAATTGGCGGACGATAGTCTCAAGAGTATTCCTTCTTCAGCCGTGCCTTATAAGCCTAATGCCTGCCAGTCATTCATCAGATGCTGGAGTTACATAAATGCTCCGTTATGTTACATGAAATTACACTGTAGCATACATCTGTGGTTTCAGTACTTTGTCAGCCGGTGTAGCAGTTGACTTTCGTTTGTTTATGAGCGATTGAATATGTAGGTCAGTGGCCATCTTGTTTGACTTTGGTTTTATAAATTAAGACAGTCTGTCACTTTCTACGAATGAAGCAAAGAGCTTTTTAGTCCCAGGCTTTTTCAGTTTTACCGTGTCAGTTTTTTATTGTTTCAATCATGTTTTGACAATCGCTGTTTGTGTTTGCATTTAAGTTGTACTGAGAAGCTTATAACATACACTGTAGCCTCCTTATGAAATGACCTTGGTGGTCTATACGGTAGTGCAATTGGTCCCACAATTCAGTGATCATGGGTTCATGTGTGCTTAGAGGACTTCAAGTGTTGATGACCCTGAATCATTTGTTCACGAACACACGCCGTGTAACCAAACAGTAGAATTTGATATCAGCATGAGGTGGGAAGTAAATGGCAAGTCTTGCAATGCGCTGGCCCCATGTCTGGACCTTGGGATTCGTTCACTGCGGTTTAAGGGCTAAAGAGAAGGAAATGAGCACCTCACCTATGTTCCACTATGGAATAAAGAAGCTTTACCTGCTTCACCTAAAAGTCCTCCATTTCATAACGAGTTTGCATTATAATGAGGTTGTGTTTTAAAGTGGACTTAAATATGGGATCGATATATCAGAAATCACATTATGGCAAAATGTGTTATAAGGAGGTAGTACAAGAAATTGTCCAGTGGTTTGTGCTCGATTTTAGCAAATTTCTAACCAGTAATATTTTTAAAGTATAAATAGTTGTTCAGTTGCTGATTGGCTGCAGATTATTTTTGGGGGAGGGTGATGCATTTGAATTTTTACAAAACATTGTTAATAGTTTGTACTTGATTTTAGCGTATTTTCTATACCATAATTTTATGTTTAAACTACTGAATGTATTCAATAGCCGATTGGTTGCAGGTTCTATTTTTGGGATTGGGGTTTAAAGTATAGGAACTTTGTACAAGAAATGATCTAGTTTTCTAAATGGTAAATAGTATGTAGTTTGTTTGCAAGTTTAACAAATTTTTGGTAAGTGTAAATGCAAAAACTCGATGAGTTTGAACATAATGTTTGTGAGTTTTGTTTTGATTGGTGTCATTCTGTTTTGAATGTGGGTTAGGTAGGATGGAACTATGTAGGGTTTTAAAAGCCATCTGGTGATACCAGGGTGTATGCAGTCTGAAGCTAGCAGTTTTATAAAGATTTTGAAGCGACTTGAAGTTGCACAGAGTTCTTGTTTCTTTGTTCTCTTGTTTTCAAGAACAGTTTTTTGCTGTTGGAGCTTTCACTTTTTGTTTTGTTTTCTTTTAGTCTTTTTTGTTCTGTGGCCAATTCATGTTGGAGTGAGCAATCTTTCGACTCTTTGTGATTTCAAGGGTTGTGGCAATGATGATTTTCCTGTTGTTTTCATTTTCGTTTTTCCGTCAATCTGTCAGTTCAGAGTCGATAGCATTCCTGTCGGCAAATTTCATTTAGCCAAAACAAGTTCAGATTTTGAATTTTACCTGTGGGCTGTATGGCTTTGTTTGTCTAGTTTAAGAAATGATCTGTTTTTTCTTCAGAATTTATCAGTTCACCTGTGGTCCCAAAATTTGTCTGTTGAATGTCGGAATTTGACATTGTATCTAACTACAGGTAATTGACATCAGAATGTACCTAGAGTCACAATTTATTAGTCCAGGGTCAGAATTTGATACTTTATTGAAGTTCTGTTAAGAATGGTAATAATTAGCAACTTCTGTAGCATTGGTGTCCATTGCACTTATTTCTCATCTCAGTGTTTGAATTTATTGAAGTTCTGTCAGAATTTATCAGACTAATTTAGGAATTTTTTGTCCTGGCATCACAATTTCTCTTGTCAGTTTTAGAAGTTTTCGTCAGAGTGTAAGACTTTGTTAGAATTTCTCAACTGACACTTGGCCGGATGAAATGTTCTGTCAGATCGGCAGTTTGCTTACGATCAGACAAAGATACAGGAGAAAACACGTAAACTAACTCATAACTCAGAATATATGTATTAATATTAGTGTAATAATAATAATAATAATGAGCATTGTCTGTGCACAGCCTCCGTAAGGTATAGCTCCAGACAACGATTTTATTGTGTGCTCAGACACTAATGTTAAACCCACCCTACAGTCCTAAATAGTAGGGTAATAAAGAAATAATAATATAATGTTGTAAATAGACAAGTGGTTCATTATTTGCACGCTGCCTTCAAAAGAGTCTTGCTCCAACTTTCAAAGCACACGCTTCAGATTAGTCTCTGCTACCTGCAGACAGTGTTGCGGCAAAATGCAAATTGTCTGGTAATAAGGAACGGTCATTGTGGCCTACAACTTGATGGTTGTTGCAGCCTGTAGCCAGACAATGTGGCCTACAGCTAGTTTATTATTGTGGCCATTAGCAAGACAATCAGTGCGGCCTGTAGTCGTAACAGCGGGTGTGACCTTGTAGTTATAAGAAAAGTGTTTGATTGCGGGCCACGTTGAATGTGCCTTACTACTAGACATTTAGTGTTGGCTAGTTATCTAGCCACACTAATGTCATCTGTTATGAATCGCTGATTTTAAGATTGCAGGAAGAATTTTTCACAGAAAGCAATTTTTTCCACTTAACTTGCATAGCATGGCAGCTTGAAGTTGTTTATTTTCAGATAGGCTGTGTATTTTTTCCGGGTTCATGAAAAAGATGACCAATGGTGGGGGAGACAGGAGGTCAAAGTACCCCCACCCAAGCCGAGCGGTTCTTCAACCCTCCCTCCCTCTGTGTTAATTCCAAGTGGAAATGGGTTTTGATAACGGTTTCACATCAAACTAAATTCAGAAACATGGTTTTGAGCTTTTGTCTACTGCATGGTTGAACTGTGGTTTCATCTGCAACCGATACCTTTGCTTGCAAATGTTTTAACGGAGTTTATAGCAATTGGCAATTAATTTCAAGGAGGAGTTTATATGCTGCTCAAAATTCGTGCTGCTCTCACCTGTGTTTGTTCCTGGTTTCTGTTATGTTGTACTGTAACATTCTTTTTGGAGCAGCACACATACATACTTAAAGACTTGCATGCTCACTTACATATCTGCATACAATCACACCTACACAATTGTTAATGTCTACAGACGCATATGTATACACGCATACAGTACATAAACAGACATACTTATATACATACAAACATACATATGTGCACTTACATACATGCTTGGTGATATGGACATATTATACATAGATGCATACATATATATATATATGTATGCATGCATCCATAACTACATAGATACACACATGACACATACATACATTGTTACATTCACATACATTGCTGCATACATTCGTATACAGTCATATGTATACGCAGTCTTTAACCTCTGCTCTGACCTGTACCAGAATTAGCTGGGAAATTGCATGAATAATGCAGACATTTACCTGTGGTTACCATAGTAACATTACAAAAAAATTGGTTTCTGTTGTTGAACGGCACGGAGATAATTATTTTGGGCGTATTGTTTTTTCATATTTTCGTGTTTTTTGTAGCGCTTTGACAATCATTTTTGTTGCATTCGCTTTTGTTTCAGTTTCGGAGTCTTTTTCATCTCGAAGGTTTTTGTACAGTTGTATGTTTTTTTGCAATGGGGCTCTTGAAGAAGCTGCCCTGTGCTTTCTACCCCAAAAGGGGTTTGGAATCTGGGTTGGTGGATTGGACCTGGAAAGATATAACAAGAGACAGTGACTTACAGAGACAGACAGATACAAACATACAGACAAAGGGACGTAGACAGAGAAAAAAGACAGAGTGAGAAACAGAGACACAGATGGATAGAGGAAGAGACAAACAGAATAACCAACAGACATCGACAAGAGACTGACAAACAAAGACAGACAAAGAAAGAGACAGACAGATTTACAAGCACAAAGACAATTTCTAGGCTGGCTTGAAGACTCAGACAGGTAGATAAGAAGGCTATGTTGCATTATATTTGTAACTACAGTTTAACCTGGTTTTCTAATATTCTAGTTAAACTTGTGACTAAAATTAATCCTCTCTTTCTAGGAAGAAATTTTATTCTGCATTTCTATGACTACAGTTAACAGTTTGCTTAATTCTGGAATTGTAGTTGAGAATCAGAACATTTACGAGTTGTGATGATATCGGATGTGATTGGGCATTTTGTAGCTCCATTTCCTCGGAAATTTCCCGTTTATTGCTTCCTATACAGCCTGAAAGTGCACTTCTTTGACAAACGGCATTCTTTGTGATTTTCCAATTATTATTTAACTAGCTAAGTAATAATTAAGCAGCATTAATGGCATTGTACATGGGCCTCATTTTGTTGGCCTACAGTTTTAAGAAGAATGCAATATTTGCCTTGACAATATGCGCCAATTTGTCGTTTTGTTGGGGGTCGTCCATAAAGCACGTCCGCAAAAAATGACCTACTTTGGACCCCACCTTCACACATCCGCACACCCGCATTTTGATATTACCTCCCTCCCCTCCCCTCCCCTTCGACTTTGCGGTCGTCCGAATTGTAACGCCGGCGATTATTAAAGCTCGGTTGCCAGTGACACATATATACAAGGCGTGGTACAGATTAGAATATTCCAAAACAGTTCACTAACGATACAACGCAGTACACTGCTGGCTGACTGAAGTTGGCGTTTAAGGTATAGGCCGTATCAAGGTAACTATTATTACTAAATTTAGATGCGGACGTTTGCATTGGGCTTGACCTCTCTCCTTGTCAGTGTTTGGATGCCCCTCTACACCTCTGTGGACATCGTTAGTGGACGACCCTTTCTTTGACCGGTAGTGTTGAAGATGTATGCTGTGAGGATTGCGTCCGGAAGAGGCGTCGCTCGAGTGAAAGTGGGCCTACAGTTCTGCTTCCGATAGTTTGTTTTCTGGTAGTCATGAACACCACAAGTACTTGTATATTGCATCCTTATTTTCTTACGAATTGATCACCAAATATCATAGTGTACCCTAAGATCTTTGCTGTTGCTACTTGCCACAGTGCAGAGCTGAAGTTGGCAATGCCCACTTGCACATATGCGCCACCCAGCGGATTGACATTTGTTATTCCCAATATTTGCGTTGTCCGGAGGCTCCATTTTGTTGGCATGTTTTAGAAGAATGCAAATTTTGCCTTGCCACTTGACGCTATTTTGTTGGCCGGTAGGCTACTGTTTAAGGTGAAAGCAGTTTTTTGTCGTCCATGAGCACCATTTTGTTGACATTTTTCAGTGTTTCGTGGAAGGAGGTTATACTTATTTTGCCTTGTTTCCTGTAGAAAGAAGAAAGTCGTTGACTGCTTATAGAGAGATCTGCCATTTTGAATACTGAATTTTTAATGACATTGTGCTAATATCTTGAACAAAATATTCATCTGCTGTCAACCATCTTATAATTGTGTTTTATTGTTTATAAATACATATTTAAAAAGTAAGTAAGTAAATATATGTGCAAATGAATGAAATTTCTATATTATTTATTATATTAGTTGATATTTATATCGTGCTAATTTATGGGTTTACCTCAGAAGCATGGGTAGCAGGAAAAAGGTAAGTCTTCAATTGTTGTGAAAGGAGAGAAGAGAAGGGGAAGGATCATAGCTGGGTCATAGGCCATAGCTGGAAAAGGTAACCAATGTAATTTTGCAGACATTAAGTCTAAAACTGGAGATCTTGGAGGAAGTCGAAGAAAAAGGGAAGCAGCAGCATACAGAACCGGCTGTAAGGAGTTATAACAGCAACAAGGAAGAGTATTGTGTTGCAATAGTCTAGGCGTGATAAGACAGGTGAACGGACTAGAGCATAGGCAACATCTAACATGAGTTAGAGACCTATAAATTGGTCGAAGCTGCCTCATGTAATTTGGCAACATGAGATTCCAGGGTCAACCTAGAATCAAGAGTCACACCTAAGTCACGAACTTGCAATGGACCAGTGTAGATATACATCTTGTAGCCAACTAGGAATGCTAGCTAAAAGAGATCTGGGAGGATCACTCCAGAGAACTTCAGTTTTATTTCATGTTAAGGCGGTCAGTTTTGAGACACAGAGTCGTGTACTGCGGTGATAGGCCTACACTAGACATATATGAACCTTGATTGTCGTTTTCCAAACATTAACAGCTTCGCACTATTTTGTGAGGCTTAAGCGTGCATCACGGGTTAGCATCTAAGCCCTGTTGAATGTTAAATAGCACCATTAAAATTATTTATGAAATTAAGTAAACAAGTATGTTCAACTATAACTAGCAAAAATTCAGTCTGGCAGATTATAGTGTCAAATAATGACCTGTTATGCTTACGATATCTCGCGAATACTAAGGCTTCGAATCGATGGGTGATTTCTTTAAAGCACAATTTCATTTATCGTAATCGTATCGCAAAAATGAGATTTCTACAACGCCTAACGAAAGCTAAGACGCGGGAACCAGCTTATTCATAGGCGCTCAGTCAAAACAAACTCGAAAGGGAGGAAGGGTTCGGTTCCACGTTAAGATCAGAGTCAGAGAGGCGGACGGCTTCGGTGGATGAAGTTTGAAACTCGATCGTCGTATTGTTCTAAGGACCCCTAAACTTAGGCCGTTGACCTAAAACGACGGCCTTGGGCCGCTTGATCGAGCGTCGGCAATTATTGGACAGCGGAGAGGAGTGGCAAAGAATGAATTAAGGACTTATGTCTATTAAATTGAATTAAAACATAAATGGCTAAAATACTAGAAATAAAGTAATGCGAACAGAACAACTTAATATATCAAACTATTATATTATTCCTGCAATGCTTAAACTAAAATTCATTGTTATTCATACGACTACATTTATAGCCTTAGGGCTATAAACAGGTTTAACAAATTCAGTTTTCTTCACTGAAAGCCATGATGGGTTAGAGTTAGCGAATAGTAATCAAGTTATAATACAGCGGCGTATTAGAGGGACTGCTTATAAACTATAATATTATTACTGCTAATTATAAGTAAAGAAAAATGTTTAGTTCAATTTAGATTTTATAAATTTTTATCGGAATTTGCTTAAGAACTCCTCTTTCTGGGCGCTGTGTAAAAGTCTTTGTTTCTTATAGAACAATTTCAATAAGTCTGGCCTCTGAAAACCTGGTTCGGATCTTGTCGCCGTGTAGGCCTAAAACGGAAGGAATTACGAATACGAATTCCAAGCATCATCCACCGCAGCCCGCTGACTATCTATCCACCAGCCGGTCGTTGGGATCTGGACTTGGAACAGGACTTGACCATTCCTGACTCGCAGATTTTGTTTTTGATTGAGCACCAGTGAATAAGGTGGTTCCTGTGACTAGCCGTCTTGGGCGCTAAAGAATTCCCGAGAAAACAATTACGAAGATTACGTTACGATCACATATGCATAATCAAGTGTTATAATTTTTATAACTTTTAATAACTTATTTGATTAGATATGCTAGACAAATTTAATAAAATTATTCATGAAATACAGATCATACAATAAGTTATAACAGTATGAAGCATACATATATAATCTATATTACATTATATATATATATATCGTTGTATAATGAATGCATCTGGGTTGTGTCAGAGGTCAAACTGTAAAACCAGTTGAGTTAGAAATCAGTCTTGCAATGCATTCTCGAACCTTATGGGCAAATTATTAGGATGACATTTTAACATTCCCGCTTTTGAACATTTTGTACTTTCCCGGCATTTTCATCTTTTACATTTTAAACTCGGGGTATAATGAGCACATTTTGAAGAGGCGGGTGTTGAACCCGTAAAGCCTTTGTCCTAAAATACGACCCGGGCCCTTAAACTGAACCTTAACTCCTATTTCTGGCCCTAACTCTGCTCAAACCCCTGATTCGAACCCTAAACCAACCCTGCCCCTGTATTTCTCCCTTTTCTCAGAAACAGTCCTTCGTCATGCCTCAGTTCTTCGTACTGATCCTCTTCTTCGACGAATCGGTCTTTTCGTAGTTGATCGCGTAGACGTAGACGGCCACTCCTGGCTTGACGTCGGACTCCTCCTTACGAGCAGCGTACAGCGTGAACTTGTAGAGACCGGGTTTTGGCAGAACGAGCGAGAATTTCCACTTCTTCGACGATTCCTTGGCGGAAACCCGATGCATCCAATTTTCGTCTGGTTCCCTGAGCAGCATATACGTCAGCCGCACAGGTTCTGAGATCCCCATCTCGATTGTCAGACCGCCTCCCTTCTCGATCTTGTCGATCACGGGGTCCTTGTGGGAAATCGTTTTCAGTCCGAATTCTTCGAAGGCTGGATGTAGGGGACCGTACGACTCCAGTGGAGGCGAGGAAGAGCTTACGATTACCGGAGGAGATTTAGTCCCGGAGATCGGGGACATCGATCCGGTGGAAGACTTGGTCCCCGAGATTGGGGACATGGATCCAGAAGAAGTCGACGTACTTTTTGGAGGTACTTCGACCGGATTTAGTACGCGCGTGCAGTTGACGAGAAACTTGCAGGCGTGAGCAAAGGTGTGGCTGTTCGACGCGTCCTCGGGGCGGGCATAGATGTCCAGCCCGTACTGCCCTACCTGCGGCGGGCAGACCTTGATGGTCAGGGTTCCTTCGAGGACTCTCTGGATTACGAACTTCTCGAGGGCGTGATCGTCCAAGGTGTTGTGGCGCAGCTTGCAGAGGAAATGGAGTGGCCGCGGAAGTTGGAACCTGATCTCGACCTCGTTTTCGACGTTGATGATTCCTCCGGAGTGGGTCAGGGGCTCGATACCGAAGTGTCGGCGTCCCTTGGCAGAGCCCCACTCTCCGGAGGCGCAGTTGGGTAGCGGGTGCATCTTCCCGGCTAGTTCCTCGCAGACGATCTTGAATTTGCAGGCGCACTTGAGGCGGAAAGGCATCATCGTCGTATTTGGGTCATCGCCGATTTTGTTGCTCTCGTTGATCTTGCTGGCGAATACCTCGAGAAAGTACTCCCCGACGGTAGGTACGTGGACACTGAAAAGCGCGCAGCCTTCCGCCTGCGTGTAGAAGACGAACCGCTCTATCTTCGCTCCTCCATACTCAAGGTCGTTACGTCGTCCTCGGTCGCTGAACCTCAGCTGGTAGTGGAAGACCAGATCGTCAGCCAGGTCCTCCGGTACGCTAATTTTCACCTGCGTACCTCCCTTTGCGTCTGTGTAGAGCACAGCGCGCAGCGGGTCGATGAATTCGAGACCATAGTGGAAGAAGACTGATCGGACGAAGGGCATGGCCTCGAATTCTTCGAGGGTTATCGATCGCTCGAGAAGCTGCCACTGGGGTTCTTTGGCCCAGAACTCCTGGATGAATTCGTCTGGATCGGTGAGGAAGTAGTGTTCGTCGTACTGGTAGCGAATCTTGTCTGTGTTCTTACGTTCCACGTTGTCGTTGGCGTCTTTGTTCAGTACGAGGTGCCTGAATGAATGAATGTATGAATGACACGAACGAATGGAATGAATAAATGAATGGAATGGAAGGATGGACGGATGGTTGGACGACTTGCTCAGATGGATGGATGGACAGATGAATGGATGGAGGAATGGAAAGATCGATGACTTATAGATGGATGGATAGACGAATGGAAGGATGGATGAATTGGATGGATGGATCGAAGGATGGATGGATGGTTGGATGGGTGGGTGGGTGGGTGGATGGATGGAAGCATGGATGGATGGATGGTAAGATGGGTGGAAGGGTGGGCGGGTCGATGGGTGGATGGAGGAATTGGATGCCATCCTTGATGAATGGATGACTTGGATGGATGGCTTGGATGGACGACTTCATGGATGACTTGGATGGATGAATGACTTGAATATATGAATGAATGATTAATTAATTAATCATTAATTAATGAATTGACTTCAATAAATGAAAGAATAACTTCATTGAATGACTTAGATGAATAATTTGAATAAATGAAGTGAATGAAGGAATCACTAAAATGAATGACTTGGATGGATGGATGAACGAATGAATGAATGAATGAATGAACAAGCAAACGAGCGAACGACAGAATGAATAAAAGATTTGGATGGAATGAACGAATAAATGACTCGAATGAATGACTTGAATAAATGACTTTATTGAATTACTTGAATGACTTGAATTAATTAATTAATGACTTGATTGATTTGAAATGAATAAGTGGATAAATTACCTGAATGAATCAGTGAATTACTGATGAATGAATTACTTGTAGGAAGGAACGAACAAACGAAGAAACGGAAAGGAATGGATGGGAAGATAAATATATTCAGATAAATGACTGAAATTTTATCTGCACTTGGTGTTTAATCAAACGACCGATCATTTGATCATACCTCGCTCCCCAGTTGCACTGCACCGGCCACCAGTCTCCCATGATGAGGACGACATTCCATGTATTGAGGAACATTCCGTCCTCGATCTTCTTCCCAGGTTCATAACCGACGCTCTTCGAGTGACCTCTGACCTCCTGACACGCCAGGCCAGCATAGCTACAGAACGACACACACGGCGGGGTAAGGTACAGGTGGGTGCAGGGACAAAGTATACAGATATACCAGCTACAATACAAGGTACAGCTACAAAATCCGCCACTACCGTACTCGGGTGGTGCCAGTCCCAAGCCTGGATAAAGGAGGAGGGCGACATCAACGGCCTTTGATGCCATAAACAGTCGTTAAACATTGGAACTACTGCTGCTGCTGCTGCTGCTGCTGCTTCTACTACTACTACTACTACTACCACTACTACCACTACCACTACTACCACTACTACTACAGCTACAGACAGAATCCAGCATACAGAAAACAGAGGTACAGGATACAGGACTCGGGATCAGAGGAACAAGAGAACAAGTCCATATGGGTGAAGATAGGGCACGGATTCGGTCCATGTGGATTCATATGATATAAACAAACACAGAATACAGAACCTGCAGAGTCTCAAGAACAGAGTGTGGTAGGTTTCCGTGCCGTACTTGATGCCCCGGAGGAGTCCCATTGGGGTATCCTGGGTTACCGTCTCATCGAACTCCATGACGTTCAGGTCCTTCACTGTTATCCAACGGAAGATGGCTCTATACAAAAGAAACATTTATATAGCGCAGTATTCTGTGCAGTATTCTAAGACGCGAAGTAGTGTGCTGTAATTTCGTCTCGGTGTGAAGACAATTCAGGACCTGAGCAAAAGCAGTTCCGAAAAATAATCGTTATCATAATCGTAAACTCGAAATTTCTACAGCGCCGTAAGAAAGCTAAATCGCGTTAATCAGCTTACTTACAGGCTCTCAGTCAAAACAAAATCGACAGGTAGGAAGCAAATTCCAAATTTTTAGATTGAGGCGACGGAAGGGCAGAGAAATGTAAGGGCGGAAGAGGAGCGGATTGAACGGAGTGTTTGGGTTGTAAATAAGCGAAGAAGGTAGGAGGGTTGGGAGGTTTGAAGTGTTGTAGGTAACTGACAGGACTTTTTTCTCTATTCGTTCAGGTATTTTAAGCCAGTAAAGTGAAATGAGAACAGAAGCGGTGTAAATGGTGTTTTAGTTTTGGTGACAGCAGGAGCGAGAGCATTCTGGAGAGAGTAATAGAAGGCTGTTTATTTTGGGTAGTGTCTATGATCAAGTAAAGTGAATTGCATTAGTCTAGTTTAGCACAGACTATGGATCGTGGATGCGGTTTTGAAGTCAAACATAGGGTGGATTCTGTGAAGGTCACGAATATGTCTAAAGTAAGAGAGGGAAGATGAGTGATTTGATAAGAAAAGCTTAGATCACCCCCAAGTTCCGGACAGAAGAATTAGTATTAAAGGTGTAGGTGAAGGCAGAGTCCAGGCTGAAGGAGATAGAGGGGTCGGGAATTTTCTTGAGCTGGTCACGCAGGCCTAAAGTATGAATTCGGTTTTACTTGGGTTCAATCGCAGGATATTATAAGCCTATTCATCCAGGAGCAGATTTGTGTAACAACACAGTGAGATGTCTACAGATTCGGTGAAACAGTTCGGAGAGAAAGATTTCCTCAAAATATTGATTTGTTCACATGACAGATGACGTCAGATGACTGTTTACTGCCGCTTTTCTCGTCAAAATCATGTTTCGTTTTATTGACGACTGCAGAAGTAGATTACAAATGCACTTTTCCACTTACTAGGAACTGTTTCGGACTAAATTTAATGTTATGCTTTGGCCGCAACAAAGTCGACGGAGTCAGAGACCGTCTTCGCCCTGTAACCGTTGTGGCGCCACACAGCAGCTGACGAGAACGGGAGCGGGTGGATTAATTATGTGCCCGCTGTTTGCTAGTCTGTTTTCTACTTACTTATCCACCACATCATGACTCATGAGTCTCCCTGACCTAATGGTTTTCGATCGGGCTTTTCCAATGATTACGAATTTTGACTATGGTTTCACCTGATGCGGTGAGCGATTGACGCCTTGTGCATCATGACAACGGCGCCATAGATCTTGCGCTATACAAACATCCAAGTGCATACATTGAGACATACAGACAGACATACCTGGCCTTCTGGAGGTCACTCAGACAATGTTCGGTCAACTGTCTGACCAACTCTGTGAAGCTGCACTGCTCTGTCTCAGCCACCTGAAAGAGGTAAGGCATGGTAAGGTCAGGTAAGGTAAGGGCAGGTAAAGCAAGGTCTTGTAGAGTTAAAGTTAAGATTCAAAGGATAGGCACGTTGATGCAAGGCAAGGCAAGAAGTGAGGCAAGGTCAGATTAGGTAAGATGAGGTAAACTACGGCTGCTAGGTAAGAGGACAGACAGACAGACAGACAGACGGACGGACGGACGGACGGACAGACGGACAGACAGACAGACATCATACCTTGAAGACGTCTTCGTCCAGTTCGCGGAAGACACTTGGGTCGTGGTAGAGATCCCTTTTACGCAACATCGGAGGATGGGGATCGGGAAGTTCAGTGGGAAGGGCGAGGGCAGCGATCGCCTCCTCGACCATCTCTTCCGTCACAGCTCCATCAGTTCCATCGATCTCACTCGACTGCGTCTTCTACAAACAGGCAGAAAGAACTATTATTCATTATTACCTTTAGGCCCATTCTCATCATCATGACAATCATATTATCGTTATCCTTGTAATTGTTACTGTCACGTTATTGTTATCATTATCCTTCCCGTCACAAATCAATAACCAATTAAAAACGAAGAGTAATCATAGTAAATAACTGACGATTTCGTCTCGTAGTTCCTTCTGTAGTTCGTCCTGTTTCGACTTGAGCAGCTCGAGCATCTGTTCGCTGTGCTTCTTGACGAGCGTCGCCGTCTTCTGCTGAGCCATCGTCTGCAACCGAACTGAAAGAGCCTCCTTCTTCTTCAGCATCCGCAAAGTCATCGTTCTCTTCAAGTCATCCACCTCCTTCTCGTAACGCTCCGTACCCTGCGTAACGTAAAGTAATTGTGTGTCGTTTGTGAGCCGCCTTTTTATTTGGATGCAGCGGCAATTTGATACCATTCTAATACCATCCATGTCATCCTGATTGACAGCACGTTCGACAGGTACTTGGAAGGTGAAATAAAATTGATTATTTACATTACGTTACGTTGCATCTTGGTACCTCGTTCATTTTAGTGGAACTCTGTATCTCAAGTAGCATATCCGATGCATTCGTGAATGACTATAATTCGAGTATATCGTGATATTCATTTTATGTGACCTTCTAAATCGAATATTTCCTCATATTTGTTCAGGCATGACTGCACTGTTCAAGTATCCCGGCTTTTTCATTTATTCAACCTATCTAATTTGAGTTCTTATCTAAATCATTCAAGCGTAACTGTTTAATTCACGTATCCAATCGAATTCATTCATATGTAACCTAGTACTCAAGTATCTCATTCATTCATGCGTGACCATAGTACTCAAGTATCTTATTCTTTCAAGGACGGCTGCAGGCTTTTCAGACGAAGGCATCACGAATGAATGAATGAACGAACGAACGGATGGATGGATGAACGGATTAATGACTGACTGACTGAATAAATAAATGAATGAACGGTCGGACGGACGGATGGATGGATGGATGACTGAATGAATGAATGGATAATTAGAATACTGACTGACTGCCGGATCGACTTAACGAACTAACGAACGAGTCTTACGCTCTTGTCTTTCTTGTCAGCTTTGGATTCGAACTTGGACATAAGATCTTTGAGTTGAACTTCCCACTCATTGTTGAACTCATTTTCCATGCTTTCTGCTTCTTGCTTCCTCTGAGCTTGGAGCTCTTCCATCAGTCGGTCTTCCTCCTCCCTCTGCCGCCTTTCGAGATCCTCTTGGTACTGGTAAAGCTTCTCCTTCGTCTTGTTCACCTGTTGCAACAACAAAAGCCTATTGAACTGATCGAATGATCGATAAACTGATCGATCGATTTATAAGCTGACTGACTGACTGACTGACTGATTGACTGACTGACTGACTGACTGGTTAGCCTATCGACAGATATCCAAACAGACAGCTAAACTGACAGGAAGAGAGCCAGAGCGGGGTGTCGCAACACCCGACTGCTCTGCCCGTCCTGTCAGGCAACTTAAAGGCTGTTCACTGGCCTTGCCTGTTCGGACGGAGGCAGGATGGTCCCACTGCTGTTCACTTAATGCGGAAATAGTAAAGGAGTCGGGTCGAGTGCCAACCGATCGATGCAGTAGTGATTTGCCCCTGATCACTGGCCGTCATCGGGACAAAGTATGGCGGGGACTGTCACACACCCTTTGTCGATGGGCAACCACGAGAGCACCTGAGGGGACAGGTGCCGGTAGCACGGTTCGAAACGGAGATTGACATGCGTCCCTCTGTAAAGCAAGTCGTCGGCTCGGAGTGGGCCGCCCTGTTGCTCACAGGGTGAACTCCTGAAACCCCGACCCCAGGGGCACAGGGAGAAGGCACAACAGCATTCTTTGAACTTGTAACGAAAACTGTTTCAGTACACTCAGGACAAATCCTTCGTCGACAGTCGCCTTGCATGAGTCCAGCTCCGGCCACTCCTGTAACAGGGACATGCCTTACCTATGTCGTGTCTGAATATCAAGTGAAGAAATTCAAAAAGCGCAAGGGTAACGGCCTGGAGTGACTAGTACTCCCTTTAGGTAGTAGCTTGAAGGATCTTTCGGCTGAAGCGCAAAGACGACAACATCAAGTTAACTACCGGACAAAACCCCCATCCTCGGACGACGATGTCTCGACGACGACAACGACCTCGTGCAAAGGAACTGCAAAGAGGAGGAGGGCGGGGTTAGGGGCTTGTTGGGGGGGAGTGCTCAAGGATAGGAGGGAAAGCGCCTGTCGTAAACAAGAGGCGCACGTGTGAAGAAGTGCTGGACATCGGCCAGCCATTTGTATGACATGAACAAAGAGAGACAGACTCAGAGAAACAGATAATAGACAGACACAGACACACAGGCTCAGACAGGCACGGAAGCAGGCAGAGAGACCTACAGAAATATAGGCGGGAAACAGGCAGACAAACACAGCAGCAGACAAGCACAGAGGCAAAGACAGAGACAATAGGCGATGGGATGACAGACGGACAGACAGACAGACAGACAGACAGACAGACAGACAGACAGACAGACAGACTGCTCGATGATATCGTGCAACTAGTGGCATTTTGAATTTTTATGTACGATTTACTGCGTAGACCAATTATTTGGGGACCTCGATGTCAAACGTTTTAAACTTGGCTATTGCATCGTAATCGTAATCCCAAGATTTCTACAGCGCCCAACGAAAGCCGCGCCGCGGGGACCAGCTTATTCACAGGCGCTCAGTCAAAACAAAATCGATAGGCAAAAGGGTTCGGTTCCCGGTCGAGATCCAAGAGTCAGGCAGAGAGACAGCGTGGCAGCTACGGTGGGTGGTTTGGGGCCGGAGAGCTGAGGCAGATAAGAGGAAGAAAGGGTGTCCGGATAGGATCTGTGGAAGAGGAATGTATCTAATCACATTCGGGCAGCGATTGGCAGGGTTTAGTAGTGAGGGAGAGGGAGACGACAGGGCGGGAGGTATAGATAGAAATGGGCCAAAAGAAAAGAGATATAACGAAAGAATGAGATCGAGAGAGACGCATAGAGATGGATGGGTGGGTTGGGTAAATAGCTGGGTGAATGGATAGATGGAGCCATAGACAGACAGACAAACAGAAACAGAGACTAGATGGTAAGAAAATGAGAGATAGTGGGAGAGAGACCAATGAAGACAGCGAAAGACAGCGAAAGGGCTGCATGCCAATAGACGCAAACAAAGATACTGCGATGGTCGAAAATGCAGTGCTTCTTTCAACCAACGTTTACGCGTATTGAAACCCTCCTTTTTATCGGGCCACTCTGTATTTTTTCTCCTGCCAAAGCGCCTGCAGCGACATCTGTCGGTTGGACTTTTCCGCGCAAAATGGCTCACACACGCGCACAATTGAGGTCAGAGGACAAAGGTCTAAAGGTCATGTAGCTCGAAACATTATGCGTCAAATAACAAACCTTGACGAATGTTGCATTACATAGTGATGACTCAAGACTAAGACTCGCGAGATCGGTCGATGTTTACGGGGCTTAAATGATTTTCAACGCTCGACTTCTCCTCAGGGAACTTTGAAAGAAAACGCCTGCGTTACCCTATATACCCTCAAAACAGATTCAAGCTGTGGGTGCGGGTGGGGACCAAAGGAGGGTTTAAGGGAGTAGTCATGTGAACCCTGTGATGCGTTGATGCGTTTCTATTTTAAACCCAGTCACCATTTTAATTTGTTAATCATAAATTTTAACAATAGTCAACCAAGCAAAGACGTACTGAGAAAGAAACTGGTGTGGGAGGGGTGACAGAGGCATATGCAGAGAGCGAGAGAGAGAGAGAGAGAGAGAGAGAGAGAGAGAGAAAGAGAGAGAGAGAGAAAGAGAAAGAAAGAGAGAGAGAAGCGGGTGGAGAGAGGCAGGCAGACACACATACATACAAAGACAACGTATATAACTAGTATTTTCTTCAAATACCTTTACCCCATCAAACACCAGCGATGTAGCACATAGTAGGCCTACTTGTTTTACAGTACAGTTTTGAAGCGGTTGTACCTGCATTCCAAGTGCCCCTCACCCCTACTCGAGTGGTAGCTGAGTACATCAATCAGCCAGTTTTACTCGTTTTGAAGCAGAGTTCTGAAGCATAGCTATACCCGTACTCGAATATCAATTACAATTACACAGTTTCTCACCAGGTAGGCTGGGAAATGGTGCCTGTCGTACTTGGTGTTGTACTTCCTCTGGTAGCACATCTGGGCCGACATGGGGGTCCTGATGTGCATTGCATCCGACCCGATTCGCGGTGCGTCTCCAGTTCCTCGTATCTGGACGTTGCTCTGGGCTCCCTTGGGCACGGACATGGCCGCACGGATTCCCACGGCCCGGGCGTCGTAGCCGTGTGCCGAGACCTTGGGGCAGTCCTTGTTGCAGTAGATCTCCTTGTCGTTGAAGTCCGTCTGGTTGGTGAAGTAGGTCTTGAGGGTGAGGTGCTGTCCGCATTTGCAGCACTTGAAGCACTGTTTGTGGAAGATGACCTCGTTGACCGGGCCGATCTTTTCGACCTGGTACACGCGCTCCGTACATCGCGTGCACTTCTCAGCTGGAGGAGGGATGAACAGCTGCTTTAGACTCTTCGGGGGTCCAGCCGCTGCCGCCAGCGCCATCGCTCGATGGTTTAAAGTTTCCTGTCTGCTGTTAGTGCGATTAGAACGGATGTTATCAGAAAAAGTTAATCAACGCCTTCGAGGAGGCTGTATAGGTTAACATAAAATCCAAGTTAAATGAGATTAGAGCAAGTGTTACCAACGCCTCTGAAAATGTTATCAATCGTAGCGGAAAAAGCCACAGAAGTTGATGTAGAATTCGAGTTAGATTGTATTAGAATGGGTAAATGTTCTGAAACGCCTCGGAGAATTTTATCGAACGCTTCCGGAAACGCCTTGGAAAATCCTCAGTTCGGTTAAACACAAGTTCGCGGGTTTAAGATGTCTGGAAGGTTACTCTGGCAAGCCTTATCTAACGCCACTGAACAGTTGGGCATCAAAATCCAATTTCCAGTTCGATCTGATCAAATTCTCTGGGAAAGTTGGCCTCGATCACTTATTATCGGTTAAACACGAATACTTGGGTAAATGTTGTCAAACGCTTTTGAAGAGAAACGCTACACGCAGCGAACGATATCAAAAGTCGAAGAACGAACGCAGACTTCCTATACCTCTGATCACCTGTGGGGTACCGTTGAGTCAAACTATCAACTCAGATTGGCAACGATATCAGCGCCTTCTTAATAGTCCAACGAAAGTTAAATACGTTGATTTCGCGAAGTCTCAAAAAACGAAAGCGTTCTCAAAAGTCTCTCGAAGTTCGTCAAATTTCAGTGATTGTTAAGAGACGAGGATCTAGCCTCTGGATGCCACACATTCCATGGCATTCCTCTGGAAGGTCATCGAAGAAAACGATTTCACTGCGGTCGGGGTAGACCAGAAATACACCCGAGTTTTCGAAGGTGACAAATCGATCGCAAGCACCTGCTCTGCTAGCCAACTGTCCCTCCCACATTACATTTGCAACCAGCTAACGGGCGTCCAGCATAATTTTCTTCATACGCTTGTTAGGCTCTGTTTAACTGCCGCCCAAAGCCACTCTCGGAAGAGCTCCGTGTTCTGTCAAGCGGAACGGAGTCTTGCTACAGAAACGAGATTCAGGCAAGCGTGTACCTATGTAAAGTTTTAGGCGAGTCCAATGCGCGCCCTTGCGCTCATACTAGCGCATAGCTACGCCAACAGCCCACGTAGTTCTACAAAACAGCAAATGAGCTCGCAACCATGGTCGTGTTCATACGATATTAAATGTAAATGTAAATGTACATGTGTTTCTATAGCGACGGCATGGCCTCGACCCTGCTCATTTTTTAACGAATTTATTGGGCGAGATCCTTCACCATCGCTGCTCGTTTGAATGGGCGCCACACATATTTGGTAATTTAGTGTGGTATACAACTGTCTAAAGAATAACAAAATGAGGCACAATGTATGAAGGCCATTTAAATTAGGCTCGTTGATTAAAGCAGGTCAGATTGTTAAGGAAAATTTAATTAGGTCAGTTTATTTTATTTAATTAGTCGTATTTCGCATCCATTTACCAGCCAAAGCAGTCCTTGAGCTTCGAGAATGTTCGCCCGGGATGCCACAGACGAAGATTCTACAGAAGCAAAGGGCAGGTGAATGAAAAATGGAAATGAGGACAGTTGACAGAGCACGAGAAGGAGGAGGAGAAGAAAAAGGAGGAGGAGGAGGAGGAGGAGTAAAGGAGGACGCCTTAACATCATCAGTAGCAGCTGTGACCCGAGCCAGGTGATGATAATGTCGGCCCACCATCATGACCTACTATTTCAACATCTAACTCATAAAATCTACGCAGCAATACAAACATGCATATTAAAGCCTATATATATAAATGATATTAAATGTAAATTATATATATATATAATTCGTGGTCACGCTTGTATGGTAAAAAAGTAATAAAATTTATATATAGGCCTATATATAGGTCTATAATATGCATTCTGAATAAAAATTTGAGCTGTCACTGCATTGAAAAGTAGTAAGGATAATATTTGTCATGTCTTAGCTCACGACTGACAAATTTGTCATCGCACTTGTTGCAGATTGTTGACTTACTATTTTGTTACAGTAATCCAATTTTAACAGTTAAACTTTGTTAAAGTAATACGTACTCGTTCTTGTACTGATTCTTGCGTGTTTGCCATAAGGCAGTTTAACATCCAATACCCAGAAATCATTCACTGACTTAAGCAACCCTTAAATATGGTTCAATGTCAGTATAATTTTCACCATGTTGCTTTTTAATAGATGGACTGTAATGGCGGGTTTCTGCTTGGAACTTTAAACATTTTTGGACCACTCTAGTGCGCATATTAGAACACAAACAATGTTTATACATACATATACATGTGTGTATATATGCACGGGCAAGATGTATGAATGTATGTATTTAACTATTTATGTGTATATGAAAGTATGTATATATATATATATATGTAACAAAACGCTTAATATACCTCCTTAAAAGCACCTCACGAAAGCCCTGCTACGTGAATATTTAACCGATCTAAACAAGAGCTTTTTAAGGTAGACAGAAACTGTAAGGTGAAGAGAGTCATACCAAACAGCACATAAATGCAGGGGGAGGAGACTGTTCCACGATGACTTTCCAACACATGAAAAGACACGATGGACTTGAGCTGAAGTATGGAAGAGTGGTCCTGTATATCCCCGAGGGCAGAAGACAGCGCAACGATCGCCCACCCTGGTGTCTCGAGAACTGGCTCAGAGAGCAGACAAGTGAGAGACACGTTCCAGCACAGGGATCTTGAATGTGATACGCTGCGCAACGGGAAGCCAGCGTAGCGTGTCACGCATATATTTCCGTGTCAGAATGAACGAGTGAACGAGGGGCACCACAGCACTAAACGACGGATTGCTTCTTATGACTCACATCGATACGCAGCCGAGAGAAGCAGAAGGCCTACCTGCAAAGGAAGTTCACACGATCCGTCATCGATAAATCTCTGTCCAGAAGCAAACCTAAGTTGCGGACTACGAGTTGTTGATAATTCCGCCACTGCCTTCTTCGTGTGGTGCCAGACCCAAGCCAGGATATTGGAGGAGGGCGACGCTAATCAGCTTTGTTATGACAAAGCGCCGCTAAACAGAAACCGCACACAAACGAGCTGTTGATAGGGAATCGCGACTTAGTAGAATTTTCGTCAATGTTTGATCGTGCCTAGCGTGTACACAACCACTATGCTGCGTCTTCATCGGATTCTACCGTAGCCGATTTGACCACATTCACTTCTATACTTATCTACGGTGGCCTTTGTAAAATACGCATAAGCGGGTGCGTCAGACGAACAGCATGTAGGCCTATACAGTACGGTTGTACGTCGTTGGCATACTGGTGAACCCTCGCTTCCAGAGTAGTGATGAGTTGAGCCAAATGGGCTGTGCAGAGGATGTTGGACGCGGCCCGAGTATTGAACCATAGCTACAAAATATCGAATGGAACTGGTCTTAAAGCTGTGCAGTTTGGGCCCATGGCCACCATCATTGACCGCCCATCCAGGAAGGAGCGAAGCCAGTCCAGAGGTCGTCCAGCGTTTCCGTTAGAGAATCTGAGACACGTGATCAAGCTGTCGTGATCAACTGTGTCAAACGCTGCACCTACTGTATGTCAAAAAGAGCGAGCAGCGTGACAAGTCCTGAATTAAAGGCGTCACAGATGCCCAAGATGAATCTTATAAAAATCGTCTTCAGAGAATGTCCCTCCCAGAAGCCGGAAAGTAGTTTCAGCATGAGTTTCTTTGCTTCTAAATAGCGCAGCATCTGCTGAGCAACTCAGATTTTCTCAAAAACTTTTCATAAAAATTTAAAGCTTGAGAATGAAGCTTTCTAGACTCAATACCAACTTGTTCGGCGAAGATAGAACAAGTGTGCCTTCGACCTGCTTGTAGAAATTATTTGGTTAGCAACAAATTGCAGAGCTAACCTAGGAAAAGGAGCAGCTAATCAACGAGTTCGTGCAGGAAAAATTTTGGAATGTGGTCTTATGTACACGTTTTGGTAGAGAAGATAACACACGCTAATATACAATATCAGCGGTCATATTAGTCGTTTTAATTACCAGTATAAACGTGGAATTTGCTCGATAATTCTGGGACAGTTGGAATTTTATTGTTGCCGGATCAGCGTGTGAGAATGTTATTATTCTTCGTTTCCGTCAACCATTTTCTGCGTTATCGTGCCCTTCCATGTCTGGAATGGTCTAGGCCTATCTACAGAGGAGGACAGGTTTTCTGCTGGGCGGTCAAGCGTCACGCCAGAAGACCTATGTACGCCGGCTGCAACCGAAAAGACTTGGATGCGGTGAAGGAAGGGCAAAGAGAATCTTCGGAGCGGCATCGGCCGTCAACCAAGAAGCGGCTCTACGACCTACCTATCGGCCGGCTGGCGAAGGATGGCGACGGTCCTGCGCAGATCCTGCGGTTCGAGGGATATCCAGATGTCTCGTTGTCTTCCATCTATGAGGGACTGCTTGACGGTGAAACAACTGTATTCCATAAGCGGCGAATCCCATCGTCTGTCAGGGCCGGTTTAACCACTAGGCGAACTAGGCGGCCGCCTAGGGCGCCACATTTCTGGGGCGGCAGAAAAGCTACATAAAGAAATATTTTAAAAATATTGCCGCCGTTTTGCCACCATTTATTAATAAATGAACTATACGAAAATTTAAAAATTATTAAGTGCTATATTTTTGTTTTATTTAGAACTAATAACGATTCATAGCTGATAATAATGAACGACGATACTAAATTAAAGATGCAGCATTCGGCTGCATTCCTGTGTGAAGGTTATATTAACTTAGGTAATTTAATATTAATTAGTTATCGCACTTACCGCCGGTAAGTGCGACAGGTTCGCCTAGGGCGCCGAATACTCTGGCGCCGGCCCTGCGCTCCCCGTAGTTGATAAGCCTATACTTTAAGCTGGATCCTGCGAGTTAGCTTTCGTTGGGCGCTGTGGGTGGATGGCTAGAGTTTACGATTACGATTGGACGCTGCGCTCGCCTTCACTTTGTTCTGTTGAACTAACCGTCAATGTCCGTCATTCGACATCAGAAATTTAGACTCGCAGCCAAAATTTCACAGTTCCAACCCTGACCCTGAATAATCATATAGGTCCTAGAATAGCATGATATTCTTGATGTGAAAATGAATTCGACGCTGGATTATTCAAAAGTAAGACAACGGAGTGGCGTGATATTTCAGTTTGCAAGATGTGAATCGTTTACAGCCCTGCAGTCCTCGCAACTCAAAATCAGTCCCCATGCAGACGAAGCTCGCTGTTGTATACTAATTAGCTCATTAATTATTGCAGTTAGTACATAACATCTTGTATTAGACCTATTCAATTAGACCTATTCTGTGTGTTTAAGTTTCTTCTAACATCGATCTCAATCAGCAAGCTATATTACAAGTGACATTGCGTCGGAGTCTGAAAGTAATATACTGTCCGGATTTCATTTTGTTGATGGCGCTGCTGCATTGTTCTTCCTCTACCAGATCATTATACAATTTCTTTTTCTGTTCTTGATGTAGTTCTTGAGGTTCTTCTCCTTTTTTCTCCTCCCTGATCCTTGCAGCTTCTCAGTCTTCCTGTAACCTATTTAACCTATTTCTTTCTCCATCTCGATCCTCTGTTCTCCTCCCTCCCCTCCGCCCCTCTATAAGACGAACATAAATTACACAACACAAAATCTACGACTTGGTTTACGGGGTTTTACGCCGCCCCAGTGACCCAACAGATACCAGGACCCAGGGTCTTACGGGCCACTATATCAATATATACATACTATATATATATATATACTATATATATATATAATGAGTCTAGTTTATACATAATACATATGTGTCTGCATGTACACAGCTAGGCTGCCATGGTAAGTGCATTGACATGGGGACATGACAGCTCGAGCTCAGTACTTCGCAAGACAGAACATTATATCATATTAGATGCAAGTAGGCCTACATATTTCCTAACATATATATAGAGTAACTTTGTTATATCGAACGTCAGTATTTAGAACTTCTGGTTATAGGCCTATGGTATACTAGTTGAGGCCAAGCCACAAGCAGTGCAAACATACACACATAACTGCCTTATCAAACATCCATATATCGAAGATTCGCTTTACAAGGCCACTCGATACTCTTGCCACGCGTAGTTTTAGCTGCATGATGAATGGTTCACTTCCAGACTGGCTCCAGCATGATACAAAGATGCTGAACGTGCATGTCTGGGTCACTGGGAGGGGGTAGGTAAGTCAATTAAGGCTGCGCGTACTCTAATTTTACTTTCGTACTTTAGCCTCATTTTACTGACCTTAAACCTAGAGCCTCAGAAAAGCGACAGTTCCGTGGCCCCGTTTACAAGATCATGTTGCTACACGTAGGCCTACTTAGTTTTGTGATGTTTGATACAAGAGTGTGCGTTCTTAATAATGGCGTCGCAAAGGAAAATGAACTTTAGGCCTTGCAATGACGGAGGCTTCAGAAATTGAAAAATACATTCAGCGATCTATGGATCTATAATTGAACGGGAATGAGATTTTCTTAGCAACTTTTCTGACAACTTCCGTTTCAGGTTTGTAGTCGTGGAAATGTTTCAGCGTTTCTTTTACAAATTAAATTCATGTATATTTTTCAGCTATTACCTTTTATTTTTTAAAACGTTATTTTTATCACCAAACAACGTATTTGAAATGCATGTATTAAATGTTTGACGATTTCACTTCACGTGGAGTTGTACTGAGCTTGACGTAAGTATTCCTCTTATTTCGAACCTCGGATATATCGAACTGTTGACGATGGTCCACTGAACTTTGATATAACGAAGTTTTACTGTAACTGTAATTTCATTTCTTGTAATTTGCAATCTGGAACGCCTCTGATGAGTCTCTTGGAAAGGCGCTATTATATGTGTGTATATATATATATATATATATATATATATATATATATATATATATATATATTATATATATATATATATATATATATATATATATCAGAGGATATCAGAGGAGTTCCGGATCTGACAACACAAAATCACCATCGAACAACTAACTGGCTTGTAAGCGTTTACGGTATAAGGGCAAATGATCGATGACCAGCGTGTCAGCCTTAAGAATCACCTCGGCTGCCGCTATAGCCTGCAGTCTGAGTTCTGCTTCAATCACCGGGACTTTCTTGGCGGACACAAAAGCATCTGGATCTTCAGATGTTAGGAACAGCATAAGGGTCGAGGTTGAGTGCGACAAATATCAACAAATCATTTAAGGCAGGCTTTTGTGGGCAAGGGTTCAGCATAGCAAATAAATCATCCATGTCTATGCGCCCCTTATTATCGCCCTTCCTTTTTACCAGTCGGGCAAACCATCAATCTTCAAATGTTTCAAACCAGTACAGTAAATCTTTACCGGCACTTACCTCTTCATCATTGTAGAAATTAGTTACCACCAAGTTCACATTCTGTGAGGCACTTTGCCAAACTTATTAAACATAAAACACAGAATCTCGCAAACTAGAACCTCACGAGCCCCAGCAATCCTGAGATACTTAAGAAAAGTAATCAAATAATATCAAGTAGGATACTGTCATATGGGCCTTATATACCTGAATATTACAATGCTGTTAGGGATATGAAGCCCATATGTGAATTTTTATATTCTGACTTTATCTTCAACATGTGATGCTGCTGTTGAGGAATGCCATGTCAACCGTATCGAAATCCACGTTCGCGTCAAAGATGGCAAGGAAGTTATATTTCCCAGTCAACAGCCCAACAATGTCAGCAATCATGTGTTAAAATATCTCAGCGGAATGAAACTTTTCTTAACCCTGACTGCTGTTTAGGTCCACATAATAGTATATCCATACAACACACACACACACACACACACACATATATATATTATATATATATATATATAATATATTAGTGGAGATCCCAACACAAGACACAATAGACAAATTTTAGCTTATACGACATTACACCGATTATGTATGCTTGTAACGGCAGTGTATTGGATTTTGCCATTCATGTCAGATAGTCTATAAATAAAAGAGAAGCTGAACATCCCATGAATTTTATTCCAGATGAACACAACAGCATTGCAAAGCACTGATGACTTTTGATGCTGATGGGTGAAAACTAGTGGGCAAAAAGTGCCATGTGTGTCAAATTGGGTTCTATTATTATGAACGGCAGATTATCAGCCAAATTAATATTATTAAGTATAACTGATTAATTTGGCCACGGTCATAGCAGATACATCACAAAAAACTGACAAATACACGAGTTAATGAATTAATGAGAAAACACCAACAACAGAGCTACAAAAGATGCATAACTATAAATGATGAGTAACTAACCGCAACACCTTTAAAAATCATATCAAGAAAGTCCTATAACACTAATGGCAATAACTAGTAAATAATAGAAATAAAGAGTAAGTAATAATAATAACAGAATAAAGTAATAATAAAAAATAATACAAGTAAAGACTAAGTAATAATAAAAATACCATAATTATAACACACTGCAACAGATGATTATTAATCATAAAAACGTGGTTATAATAAGGTATCATAAAAACTGACCCAATTTTCTTGTACTTAGGGCAAGTTACATTTATTAGTAAAAATTAAATTATTTCAAAATAAAAACAGTAATGTAATAAAAATAGCAACAGTGATATAATTAACAGCAAGAAATTCAAAATATTCTTCGCATTAGTAGCCAATGAAATAATTAACAAATTACTTAAGCAATTAGTAGTAAATCTGTAAATAAAAAACACATTTAACCATAAAGACACAAAAAACTGGTCCCTGTAGATCTGGTAAGCTGTTTGTGCACATTTTAGTCGACGAAGCACCAACATGAAATCTCCAAACTACACCCACCAAATCCAAAAATTAAATCCACAAATAACACCCACAAAAATCCCTAATAAATCCCTTAGTAACATCCACCAAATCCCCAAATTACACCAGAAAATCCCCAAATCATATTTCATATAATCTCACCAAACTCATGCTACAGAAGTCGTGAAATTACCAGGCAACAGGTATGATTTACCATCAGATAAGGCAACACCAACAAGGAAGGTAATACCATCTGATAAAATAATACCTACACATAGGGTATGACAGCATGGAAGGTAACACTGAAAGGTAGGGTAACACCAACAGCTATAGGTATTACCACACCATGGGATATGTTTGCCTCCAATGACTATCACAAATCACCCTGACTACCATGTGGTAATGTAATACACTGAATTAAGTTGACTTATGAGGTGTGGTTCAATCAAATCAAAATAATCTAAAACCGATGGTGAATTATTATATTGGTTAGTACATTAGACTGCCAAGCCAGAAGTTAAGGATTTGATTCTCACTTGGGATGGAAAGACAAGATGACATTGTGTTTGACTGCCAGGATCTATTACGCTCACTACCTCGCTTGTTCAGTCAAATTCTCTGACAATCAAGAATTTGTTTATACTACAGATTGGTTGATCAATTGTTTTGATAGACTGATCACTCAATCAACTGATGGATTTGATCTGATTGTACCACACCTTGAACACAGTCTGACAATGCGACATCTGAAGTGTGGTCTGGAGGCAGAAGGATACTCCAGCTGATGCAAAGTCATTCTAACAGTAATTCAACAAGACCGTTTCATAATTTCTGTGGCAACTAAGCTCGCACTAAGATAATGAGTCAGATTCGAACCTCGGCAGATGTTTAATCGCTCAGCCATTACTCAGATAAATACACCTACAAAACCACAAAACTCAGAAAGTACAAAAATTAACCCAATATAAAACAGCCAAACGTTTATATAGCTCCTCTATCTTAAAGTATCGCCAACTACACTGTATTTCTGTAACGAGACAATCAATTATTTATCTCCTCCAACATAAAGTACACTGCAAAGAAGAAAATCATTCATCCAGATCCTCTTAAAAAACCTCAAAAACACTGTTAGGAAGACAAGCTTTTACACAGCTTATTTAACTTTAAAAAGACAAGCATTTGTACAGCTCCTCAATGTTTAAGCATTTTCAACAATACTAATTTTTAATCATCCACATAGCTACTCTGAATTAAAACACCTCAAAAGACACTGTAAAGAAGCAGTTATAGAGCTCCTCATCTTGTCGTAAGCACTGTACTAGGAAAGAAAGGTGTGAATTCATATGGACCGAAAAAAACATGCTTGGATCTGAATCTCCAGGGTCTTTAGCCAGTACCACAGAGCATTGTATAAGCACGCATGTATGTATGTACGCGTCTGAGCATTTATAAAGCAACTTTGAAGAACCTCGCATATGCTTTAACACTATAAGAGTCGAAAAGGATGCGCTTGCAACAAACACAGGATTATCACACTGGGATACAAACCCTGGCAGGTTTAACCACCAAGCTGTGGCATAAAACTTGCACAGGACAAAACTTTGAATTTGACTGCCAAACGTTAATTCAAAACACAAAATGGAACACTAAAATCAAGTGACTTTCTTTTAAGTAATGATATTTCCGAGATCTTAGCGGTAACAAAATATATTTCCAAACACAAAATAAATTGATAAAAGCAAGCGTGTTTTTCTCAGGGTCACAGAACCCAGAGTCTGTCAGTCACAAGTGAACGTCAAAGGTCAACTTCTCGTAACTGAAGTGGAGGTCTGAAGTAGACAACTGGCAACAGAAATGGAAGTCAAATGTTAACTTTAGGTCATAGAGACAAAGTTCAGTTCTGTCCGAGAACCAGGGCAAGCAGTGCCATTCGCAGGTACATTCCATTCTCTGCCTGGCGGAAATAGGCAGCACGTGGATCCGAATCAAACTCTGAGCTGGAAAAGACACAAAACATCTGTCAGAAAAAAATGCAATCAAATTAAGATGAGATGTAATAAGTAACAAGCACGGTAAGGTACAACGCAAGGTATGGTCAGAAGCCTGGTAAGGTAAGAAGCAAGATAAGCGGTCGTCCATAAATGAAGTCTGCAAAAAATGACCTACTTTGGACCCTCCTTGTCTGCATCTGTCCGCATTTGGCCTTACTCTTTCCCTCCCCCCTTTGCAGACATCCGCACTCCAACGCCAGTGGAAAATAAAAGACCAACATCGTGAAAAACTTCATTAATAAACTACTCATTTTACCTTGTTTAAAAGAACCTCAAATGGCACCGTACATGGGTACCTAAAAGATCTAAATAGATGCGATTTAAGATAGCTGAAAACTTGAAATGTTTCTTTAGCTGTCTGCAGCGGAACATTACTATTGATGAACCAGTGCAGTACAGAGAGTCTGCCATCTGACTAAGTTGGTGTTTAAAGCACGGCTTGTACTAAAAGCTATTGTACAAGTCTGCATAGGTCATAACCCTCCCTCTCCTTTTCCGCAATTGTCCGGATTTGCATGACCACTCCATTCCTCCCTCTTTGCGGACGTCCACTATGAATTGCCATATCACAAACCAACCTAATTTCATAACCTTACAAAACCTGACCCACAGTAATCCTAAATGAACTGACCTAATTTCATCGACGCGTGGAAGAGGATGCATGACGACCATCTTGCCTGCCTTCTTTGCTCTTGACATAAGTCGTGGAGTCACAACAAACTGACCACAAACCTAAAAAATTACAATTCAACAAAATTACACACCAGAAATTAAAACACTGAATTACTTTAGTTACTAATGAATGATCCATAATTGCAAATTTCAATAATCCAGTCTTGTTTTTCTTTAAAAATACTACCATACTGTCAAATCTTTGGGATTCACCTCCGGTTGGAGAAAAGAAACCTCATATAAATTCACGACTCTTGTAGCCCCAATCAAAGTGCACTGGCATCAACAGAGTCACTCAAGATATCTAATCTAATCTCACCTAAACGAATCTGACCTACCAGTAATGTAATCTAATGTGAGAAATTAACAGTCTCCCTTACAGTCAATTTCAATCTGAACAAGTTAGGTTTCTGACACAAGCAGATCTGGATTAACAGATCAGCAGACAATCCTGCACACCTTCTGGTATTCTTCCTCTGAAGCAAATCGTTCCTTCTGGATGCGGGTCATATAAAGTACATCCGTTTCAGGCAGAGCATCTTCCAAACTCTTCATCTCACGCTGGACAAAACAAAAAGAAACAGATTAGATTTTAGAATGATCAAAAAACTGCATCAAACGTTATGCAACGTGAGAATCTGAGGGCAAATATCAAGGATGACAAAACTAAAGGTAAAAAACTAAAAGTGAGAAATTGAGTTGGGGAATTAAAGGTACAAATTTAAGGCAGAGAAATCAAAGGTACAAAAATACAAGGTGAGAAATTACCAGTAAAAACTGAATAATAAGAGTGAGATATCAGGGGTGAAAAATCAAAGGTGTACCTGAATGATATTCCTGCTGGCGACGAAATCCTTGATGTCCTGTGGCATATCAAGACCTGGTGGTGAGATGTAGACAAGGGTGCAGCTGTAGTTGGTCAGAAGGCGTGCCAGAGAGTGCACAGTCCTTCCGTTCTTCAGATCACCAACCATCGTTATCTAAGAACCAAACCAACGAAACCGAGTCATTTTCACATTCATTTCTGCCCTTGTTTGAGGTTTCTAAAAGGCACTATATTTCCATAGATTTAAATAAATGACCAGATACATGCACATGTACATCCAGATGCAAAATATAACTTGCATAGTGGTAGATGCATTTGCCTTTTCACCTCTGGGGTGAATGTCAACACGGTTCAACGAATGGACTTGCTGTTGACTCACTCTTATTATGATTAATACGAAAATTTGTAATACGCCTAAGTCACACAGCATCATAGATGGCCGATTAGTCAGCCGCCTGGTGGCAGTTACATACCAGATCTTTGAAAGCCAGTTACATATCGTGAGTTTTGAGGCATTTCATGAACATGGAAAATCAGTTAAGAGCTTTGGAGAATAGGCAGTTGATTCCACCATACTGTCATGTTGGTGACCGTTCCGATCTCCTCCCGCATTGTAAAGATGTCAAGCAGGGCCTGTGTTGGATGCTCTCCGACCCCATCACCCGCATTGATGACTGGACGGTCACTGTAATTAACCGCTTTCTGCAAGAAATTTATAATTCAGCTAATTATTTAATGAAATTAATTATCTAATTAACTTTTTACCAGCTTTGGTGACTTGTTCTTCAAATTTATCTCTGGAGGTAAGCTCAGGTAAGATTGCTACATCAAGAAAATGCAGTTAATGACTAAATAAATTATTTACAAATAATTAAATACATGAAAATTATTATTTATTAGGTACATGTATGTATTACATTAGTAAGGTAATTCATGTTAATTCATATACAGCTCCTCAGAAAGGTGTTACCTAACAACTTTAGGTAACAAGGATGACTAGGTATAGTCAAGTAAGGTAAAACAAATATTACTTATTAGCCTCAATTAACAGTAATCATAAATGTGATGCAATCTTCAATGGTATATTACGATGAGGCTTAACATTATAAGCATCAGGAAAACTGACCGCAACAGCTCCCGGTGTAGGATGACGGATGACTAACACATCCGAATATCCACTCATCATCTTCACAGTATCTGAAATAAAAAATTAACTCCCAAATATATTGCACAGAAATATGAATATATTACATAAACAGTATTCTTGGACAAATGAATATATCATATATGCAGTAAATAACTGCAAGCATTAATTACAGATGAATGTGTTGTTCTTAATAAACTCTTACCCCAAAATTCTGAACTGAAAGTCCAATACACTAACCATTATGCTGTCATGTTCCCCAGCAAGGTAATCCCTAATTAATACCAAACCTCATTTACATGAATTAATTAGTTGTTTTTGCTCAAGACTTTTTCACAGTGACCATTTAGAGGAGGTTTGAAAGACCTGTCTTGGGCAAAAGGCTTATATGCCCCACACTGATGATGGCAGCTGGTCACTGACCTTCATATGTTTCACCTTTCTTGACTGAAGAGGTAGATTCGTTGAACATAAGAACTGATCCACCGAGTCGCTGCATTGCAGCTGTAAACGAACAACATGTTCTTGTGCTGTTCTCGTAGAACATCGCGGCCATCACTTTACCCTGAAGAAGCAGAGAATTAATTAAATGATTAACTGGACAATTTATTTATCGGCTGGTTGACCAAAACTAAGCAAATTTAAAAAAAGTTGGCTGACTGCCTGGATGACTCAGTGGCTGAATGTGTGGTTGATTCTATGATTGGCTGACTGATTGGTTGACTGACTGGAGCTTGATGGATAAACCGACTGATCATCCGGCTGAATGAACCATAGACTGATTTAGAAAATTATTGAAATAATTGCAAAAGAAATTAAATGAAAAACTATTTATACCCGTAGCATTGTGTCCGGAATTCGGCTTTTCAGTTTGAAGTCATGTGCCAGTTTGAAAAGCGGATTCAACTAAAAGGACAAACAAAACCTAGTGAAGACAATGAGAACCAACACAAATAGATTCTTCAAAAGAACACAGGGCAGGTCAAGACAGGAGAGGACAAGACAGGTCTGAACGAAACAAGGCAGGATAGTACAAGACAAATCAAGGTTATTCAAGACAATCAAAAGGAATTTGAGCCAAGACAGGAACGGCAAAACAATTCAAAACAAGACAAGGCAAATTAAGACAAGTCAGCTAGCTCCATCCACTATTTCACATTTGACATGTGGTACATTAATCTATTATTATTCTCATTAATACTATTACTATTATGCTCATTAAATTATTATCATTATAATTATCATTATTATTATTATTACTATTATTATTATTAGACTCAAGGGAAGACAAACTTGAGACAATACAAGACTGCCTCGGTGCTTCCATAAGCAGGCGCAAGTCGCCCATTTCCTACCATGCTTCTTGTGAACATGTCGACCGACAGGACATGTTTTTCAGCAAGTCCTGAGCTGGAAGCCAGAGGAGCAGAATGATGAGCTCCTGCAGCCAGAAGAGAAATCTCCCGGTACAATGGAGGAGTCAACGACAGGTGGAGCTTCACCATCTCGCTGTTGATGCTCTCGCGAGCGATGACATGAGATGATGCTGCATCACCTGTTAAACACATAACTATTATCAGCCGTGTACACTGATCTAACAGAAAGTCCTAGGTAAATTCTCATAAACTTTATTTATTCATTACACTTGATAATCACACAAGGTCGGCAAATCTGAATCTGAGGCACAAGATAGGTGTGGGCAAACAACTTGGCCTGGGTTGTTACTTGGAAGTCCACTCCCCCCAGGCAAGGACCTAAAATCGTTGGATGACACAACCAGTGCACGACCAAACAGATCACCATGCTGCATAGTAGCAAATATGTGCTCCACGTACTTATTAATGATATAACTAGTACAACTAAAGTAAAGCTCTCAAGTCCCTAGTGGAACAAAGAGGAGGCACTCATTTCATGCTTTCTGGCCCTTGAGTTGACAACTGGATGAATCCCAGGGTCCTAGACACTGGGCCAGTGCATCACAGGACTTGTTGTTTACTTCCCAGGTTATGCCTGTACCTAATCATACTGCAAGGTGACAGAGGCATGTGTGCAAACACTCTGCCCAGCATCGTTACACAGAGTCCACTCAGCAAGCACGAACCCACAATTGTTCTATTACAGACCCAGCAATTTAACCGAACAGACCATCATGCCGCACAGCAGTCTACATATGCAACAAATAATTAGTATATTAACCAGTATTTTATAAGCAGTTGCATTTTCATTATGCACTATCATAATAATCATTAGTAATCATATAGTAATAAATTCATAGTAAACGAAATGTTGAAACAGAATGACATAAATAAAAATTAAAAACATACAAATACTAATAACTTGGATGTGCACCTATGGTGAAACTTAATAAAATAAGAATTAAATAACATATGAAAATGGCAGAAGACTACACCTATACCCATTAGTACCATTATGACATGTATAATATATACAAATAAAATATTTGTAAAATAACAGCCAACTATCGGCAAATTCAGTATTCCTCTTATGACCATAGATTTCCAGTTTTTGCTCCATGTTCCATGTTTGCACTCCCTGCTCCCATAATTTATGCTCCACATTTATGCTCGCGCTCCTGTAATTTACCCTCACCATTTACATTTCCCGCTCCCATGAACCTGAAGTACCTTCTTCGTGCAAACTTCTCGTAATGTGGGGTGGTGGAACAATGACTTGCAGTTGTTCCGTACTGGAGACTGCCTTTCGCGGACTCGGTACTGTGCCTAGAAGAGGGAAGCTCAGTCCTTCATCTGTGTGGGAGTGGGTCTTGCGAGGCGTCTGAGGCTGTATAGGTGGCACCACATCACTGCGCACCAGACCAGAGGAGGTCGGCAGGTCTTTGATGTTTTGGCCAGAACCAGGAGTGGCCAAAACCTGCAATTGAGATGACCACAGAAAATTTTGGCTTTAAAATGCACAAAACACAAGTAAAGATTAAGATCGTTGATATGGACATTATTATTGTAGTTATTTTCGTTGTTGTTATAAGTGAAACCATTGTTGCTGCCACTATAACTGTTACTTTTACCACCCTGGGTGATGCCTACCTGTCCATCAATGTAGACCACCTCTCCTCTCAGCACGACTCTCTTGACACACCCGGTCACAGCACGACCAGCAAACGGCGTCCAGCGTGACCGACAGAACAGCGTCTCTTCCGGAATGATCCACTGTTCATTGAGATCCACCTCAACGTATGTTTCCTTCTGATCCGGAAGATTAAAGATCCGCTTTGGATTCCAGTACAAGCGATTGATGACATCCTGAAACAACGCCAAGCAACTAAGTATGTGACATCAAGATTATGACTTGAAAACTTAAATAAAAAACAAAGTACTCACTAAGGCAAAGTAAAGCTAAAGTTAGGGTAAGGTAATCATACCTCAAGTGTCAGTTGGTTTTCAGCGACTGCCGTCAGCAGAAGAGGGAGCATCGTCTCCAGACCAGGGTAACCTGGAGGTGGCTTCAAACTCAGCTTCTCCTCCAGAGTATGGGGCGCTGAAACACATAAACCACAAACAATGGCTTAAGATCCTGCAAAATAATCAGATATGCTGAATACATATAGCACTGCATCAAGCCATCCACCCAGAACCATTTCTTAACCCAGCCCCAGCATAACAGAAGAACCAATCAGATCTTTCCTATCTGGCACTATATCAATTCCCACTTACATTACAATAAACGAGTTAGTTATCTAGACACCTGATGTAGCGCCTTTTAGGTACCTCATAAAAGTGATGCCAACAAGGTAAGGTAGCTACTCAGCCATTCCTCTCGTTTGACAGCTGCATATCTGATCCTGTTCTGCAACTACTCGCTCTGGTTTTTGGCGATGTTCAATCTTAGATGGCTAGTAATAAACTCCTTCTGAATTCTTCAAAAACTGAATTCCTTCTTTTAGGCACAAACCAGGAACTCCATAAATTTGACTGCATTACATCTATTCAGTTAGGTGGCTTTGACTGTCAATCATACTGAATGTACACACAGTCGACACATAATATTTGACTCCACTATGAGATTTTTTAATAATGTTGGTGCCACATGCAAATCAGCTCAATTTCCCATAAGGGATATTCGTAGAATAAGACCTCTTTTGCCTCATGCTATTTTATTCCCACTAGCTAATGCATTGGTTCCAGCAGATTTGACTACTGACTCACTCACTTGACTCACCTCTTATTGGCATCACTAAGAGAGATCTGCATAAACTACAAATAGTTCAAAAATCTCTGGCCATAGTCATAACAAAACAAACACAAGTATTAGCATATTATACCAATATTGCATTCAATACACTGGTTGTCCATCGACCAAAGAATCCAGTTTAAAATCTCTCTTATAGTTCACAAAATCTCTCTCCTTCTGGCTGGAATTAATCCCTCTTACAGGAGGGTCAGCCACACGGATCCTTCTTTTCCATTTGTTTCTATCTCCAATAGTTTCTTTCTTCACAAAAAACTAGTTCACAAAACACCACTTCACAAAATACTACATTCAAATCACAACACTATGACTGTTTCTGTTCCATGATCAACCGTCACAACAAAAAATACTTCACTTAATCGATGGACTCCATGACTCTTGCTTTGCCTCGTACCAGGACGGTGTTGGGTTCTAAAATGTTTTCGGTTGCTGGTCCATGGCATGGCTTTGGAATTCGCTGCCAAGTTCTGTTCGTTCTTTCAATTCTTTGATGGCATTTAGGTCTACACTTAAGACTCATCCGTTTCAACTTACCCACTGTAGCCTAACTTCTGGTTTCTCTGACTTACAGGAATTTGACCTGGTTGTTCCAATGGATTATGTGATCTTCATTATGACTTCACTTGAAGCGATCATGGATTCAAGCCTTCGGCATTATGATAACTGTGCAGTAGAAGTCATTAGATTATATTAGATTAAGGTAACTGCCCAACAACCCACTCTGCATCAGTACTAAGCACATTTAAATCAGCATTTAATAAGATTTAAATAATGGGCATCATTGTATTTTGACATGATAGTAACTTGCATTCATAAACACTAAAACAGCACCTCTTATAAGGTTCTCCTGAAGAGGCACTACACAAATTTTCCATTATAATTTCAATTACAAAATTACGATTGACCCTTGATGCTATCACCACTTATGCTGTAACCAGGCAGCTCTATACAGTGGGACCCAAACGGTTTCTTCCGAGTTCTCCCAAACTGACTTTCTGTTATTTTCTACACTGCTGCTGATCAAAAATGCGACTTCAGTTCAATTCAGTTGCTCAACTTACAACACGACACACCAGGATATGAACCCCAGATGAATGTTACTTACCGTGGTCAGTTGCAAAGCAGTCGATGACATCTAGGTTGTCCCAGAGTGCTTTCTGATCCTCACGGCTCACTAGCATCGGCCTGACTTGACCCTTGCCCTCACCCAGAATACTGAGGTCATTTTCTGTCAAGAACAAATGGTGAGGTGTGACCTCACAGGTCACTGGAAGACCCAGCTTCTTTGCTTCTCTTATCACCAGTATCTGAAAGAAAATGCGTCAGCTGTCCAGATCAAGTCCTTTGATTATTACTGTCAACAATTTCAGAACTTATGCAACAGCTCACCTTATCATACCTTCTCTACCATACCTTCTCTTCCTTATCTCACTTTACTTATCTTACCTTATCTCACCGCACCTTTATCTTACCGTACCTTACCTTACTTCTTCGAAGTAAGGTAAGGTACGGTAAGATAAATGAAGTTAGATAGCTAACTTGCTAAGTTCTAACTCTACCTGAGGCATACCTGTAGCACTAAAATACACCAGCAATGCTCAAAATTATTATCCAGCATCAAGCAAAGGTTAAGGGGCAATATTACTAATTATTAAGTTTTTAAAAATTAATTAAATAAGCTTAAGACAGTCCTGTAATGCTAACACTGTTTCTAAATACAATCTATTTATCAAACTTAATTCTTTTATTACTGACTTGCACATGAAAAAATGACTTAGGTGAGGGTATATTATGAAAAAGATAGATAAGGAAATCAGTGTTTTCCTAAGGTATGGTAAGGAAGGTGAAGTTATGGTATAGGAAGTTAAGTTCAGACATGGTAAGGGTACATAAGGTGAGGTAAAGCAAGGCTGGGTGGGGTAATGTCAGACATGAATTAATCAAAAGTAAGCTAAGGTAAAGCAAAGGAAGGCAAGGGAAGGTTAGATAAGGTAAGGTCAGACATTATGAACTACTTGAGAATAAGGTAAGGTAAGACAAGGCTAGTGGAAGATAGCCTAATGATGACTGGTGGTATACCTAACCTCTTCCTTTCGAGCAACATGGCAAACATGGATGGGTCGATGGTAGCACTGTGCCAGGAAGAGAATGGCCGCAGTTGACTGACCTTCGGCATGCACGCAAATTGGTTTTGACTTGGGCCAGTTCTCCAAGTGCTAGAACAGTTAGTAAATTAATTAGTCAGCAAGCATATATGGTGCTCTATGGGAGTGTTGGTATCTGTATTTATAGAGCTTCGACGTTTTCTTCATTTTTGTTGTTACTTCCTACAATACTCTCAATAACTGTTAACCTTGCCACACAGATTTTATTTCTTGACTTACTACAGTAACTTCAGTGGATTGTTTTTAAAAGAACTTTCAAATTTTTGAGAGTCAATCATCCAATTTGATCCCAGGCTCATGTTCATGCCGAGGTAGGACATCTATCATCCATCGTAAGAGTTTCACAGCTAAGAGCATTACCATTTCCTTGAAACCAACTTACCAAAAAAGACATGTGGTTTCCGTGCCTTTTCGCATGCTGGTCGACATCTATGCAATTCACTACAACCAGCTTTGAGGGACCATTCTCTTTCTCTTATTTCATTTCACAAACAACTGAAGACTTATCTTTTTCCAGCTACACATGCTTCTGAGGCGAATTCATAAATTAATGTGATGTTAAGTGTCTGATTATCAATAATAATATTAAAAATAATACAAAGATTCAAATACTAACAATTAGAATTGCAATAGTAAATTATTGCGAAAATACCAACAGTAGTTGGTAAGAAATATCTCCCCAATTATACTTGGTAATATATCTGCTCTGATAAATTGAATCAGACCTCTTCCCACAGTACTGGAACTTGAATATTTTTCAGTTGTTACTGTTACAATTTTCTGACAAACAGTATATTATTTAGCAGATTACAAAATAAAAAACATTATCTATCCTGCACTAAAATAATTTTGTAAATTGTTAATCCAGCATACCTTCATCCACTGAGAGGTATTTTCCAGCTTAAGCATGGCAAATGTTTCATTGAGGTACATCTTAAGACCAACCGCATCCTCAGCAACGCGTGAGACAGTCTGCACATTGTCCTTGGTCCCAGCAATAAACAGACCATAATCGCATCGAGATCCAGCTGCCGCTAACTGTTCACATACACAAGCAAAATTTCACTTTCCTCAACAGTGCATAACTCTGCCACTGCCATACTCGGGTAGTGCCAGTCCCAAGCCTGGATAAAGGAGGAGGGCGACGTAAAGGGCATTTGATGCCATAAGATGTTGTTAAACAATGGAACTACTACTACTATCACCAGTGCATGTTAATAAAAGAAAGGCAAATAAGGTAAGCAAGACATGCCAAGTTAAGCAAAGTAAGGCAAGTAAGGTAAGTACAGTTAAGGTAAGGAAGGTATCATAAAAGGAACAGTAAGAAGTTGTTTAACACAAGTTCTTTAACACAACCATAATTCAGTTATAAGAGAAAGGACAAGGACAAGAGGCTACAGAGAATAGCATCAGAAAGAGAAGACTGAAATGGCAGGGACATGTAATTCATATGGACAAAAATAGGAGAGCCAATCAAGCAATGAAATAGATTCTTGAACAGAAATGGAGAAAGGGATGACCAAGAAAGGACTGGCCAGAGACCATCAGAGATGACCTTGGATGTTTGGAGATGTCATGAGACAAGGCAGCAATGTGCAGGCCTGCACGGGAAGGATCAAGCATAAAGCAACAAGTTGGGCATGAGTATTATATTATAATTAATAATCCTTGAAATTAATAACTGTTAAGTTAATAACCACTAAAAATTAATAATCATTACAATCAATTAGTACTAAAATTAATACTCGCAAGAATTAAAATAATTATTCAAATTAATAATAATATTAATTAAACACAAGGGTAGCAGTATTAAAACAGACCTTTTCAAAGAGAGCAAAAGACTCTTTGTCAGTGATTGCTGGGTTGGTGTTTGGCATCGCAAGGACCATTGTGATTCCCCCAGCAAGAGCCGCAGCTGTGCCACTTGAAAAGTCCTCCTTGTGTGTCGCTCCCGGTTCACGCAGATGGACGTGCACGTCAATGAAACCTACAGGACAAGGGAGGTGTATAAATGACCAGTTACTATGACGACAATGAATCGATTCATGATTACAGTGTGAAGATAACTATGATTATGATAAAGGAATAATAGAGATAATAACCTATAAAAGAGATAATAACCTACAAAAAATGATGCTAAAAGGATGGTAATTCAGATAAGAAGGATGACAACTCGATAACAGGAGCAAATATAATGCAGTTGATTAAAATTTTATAAGATAATGATTTCATCATCTATGGTGTTGCTGAATTGATGATAGTAAAAGTCAAATAGTAATTAATAAAAAAATCATAATGTGTAGATGCCAATCCAGATGCTGTTCCTCATCTCCATGAAGGGTTTTACATAAAGGGATTAAATGCAAAATAATAACAGTATTTATGGAAGGTCTTACCTGGAAGGCGAGTGAGCTGCCTGGATGACAGACAGTCAGTGAGGGTCTTGAGTGAAGGTGGAGATTTGCCCAACCTTTCCAAGGCCTACAATTAACCATTCACAGTCTTGATAGCATTATTATCACAATTTTGGTTACAAATGGTCCAGTGCACAGACCACAAACTGAAATCACCTTTAAATGACAACGGTTTGAGCATCAGTTTATCACAGATGAACAAGCCAACTCTAACTCTAGTCTGCAATAAGAGCCTTTGAGAGGTTCTTAGAAAGCGCTATATGAACAACATCAACACCACCAACAACAATAATAGATGTTTCAGCAGTAATTTTTTCATCCCCAGGCATTTTTGGGTTCATAGCTATCTTGGGTAAAAGTAATAGCAACACTAGCAAGCCAAGATGGCCTTGCTACTACCAAACACCTTGGCCTTAACCTTGCAAGGGTATCAAGAGATGGTGGGGAGACTACTCTCCTCCATCAGGACTTATTTTTGGCCATACATCAATTCAAAGTAATTGCATTTTGCAGCATCTTCTCCAATCCAGGGCAACACTCCCTTAATTTTTTAATCCTAAGGTATAAAAATACTGGATGATCTTGGGGATAAGGGCTGATTTTCCAGGAAAAACATTTCTACCAATTGGCATAATTTTTCATTCCTGAGGGATGCTTCCTACCTCAAGTAAAAAATATTATTAACCACAATGATAATGACAACGTTCTATTACCTGAACAAGAAGTTTTGTACACTTAACGTCGGTGATCAGAGGGACCGAATAGTCAACTGCCATTCGTCGTGTTCGATATCCCTGTGTCACGAAGAACGAAGCCGCTCTTGATCCACCATCACGTTTTGGCAGATTGATCACGAGATCAAACTGGTGATCACAGAGAAGATCAGCAATTGATCGCTGCTGAAAGCCATTGTATCGACCACCATTTGTGTCTCCTGGCCAGTCCAACATTGTCATCTGGAAAATGGACAACATTAAACTATCAAACGTAACAACAATACAAATATTAAAGGAAAGTTTGTCCAGTTGTTGAAATGCAAATATTTTTGTACCTCAGCTGAAAGACACTTCAACCCATCAACAATGTTCGAAAGCGAGTGCCAGTTCTGTCAAGATTTGTCTAGATTCAAGCTGCATTACCACACTATATCAAAAATTAATTAAATAATAATCACATACTAAGTAACTAACACTAACCTTAATGTTGTATAGGCCATAGTATTCAGCTGTTCCAAAGCTTCCGTACAACCTGTAGCCAAGTCGCTCCAAGATCCGAATACTTTCGAGCAGTTCAGCCTTGTGCTGTTGAGACAGCAGAGAATGTAATGTAATATAAAATTTATCTAGCACCAGATGAGAAAATTTTATTTTATTGCAATAAACAGAAAAATCGAATAAAAATCATTCAGTCAAAGCTCAACCACTCTCATTTTCCTACAAAACATTAACGTTAATGCTATAATTAACTGTAAATATTTACTAGACTAATAAGAATAATTACTTAAGTAGGTGGCATTGTTAGATTATACTAACAAATTTATTACTCCACTGCATATTTTTCCATGTACTTATTCTACAAAATTTCATGTAATAGTCACTGACTGGATGTAATTACAGTAATTAGATAAAATGTACTAAAATTAGACTAATTGAATAATAATTAACAGTAACTTTACCATAACCAGATAGTAACTAAATCTTGTACTCCACTTCAAAACATTTTTAACCTATCTTAAACCACACCTTTTTACATCTGTTTGACAGCCATTTGCATCTTTGTGAGGTTCTTAAAAGGTGCTATATAATTAGTGTACTTACTAGCTGTAAATAAAAATGTTGCTACTTATTATACAAATTACCTTGAGTGATCCTATAGAGATGAGGATGTTCTTTTCAGGGATGCGGAACCCAGAGGCCAGTTGGGCTTTGAGGAAGGCCTCGTAGCGGTTCTCCCCAAAGCAAGCCACCTCCCCAGTGCTAGCCATCTCAACACCAAGCAGTACGTCAGCTCCAGTCAGACGCCCAAAGGAAAAAACTGGTACCTGATGAATATTGATTGTCAAAATTATCCACTTATGAATAGTAATCATGCACTCATGACTATTAATAAGAAATAAGACTAACATTAATATGTATTAACTGTAAACATTCTGTGGTCTTGTGTTGATCGTGAACATTATGATGACGATGATGATCTCTGTGATGACAATAAGACTGAATGAGATGATTATAACACAAAGTAATGACAACTTTATCACAATAATAGCACTAATGATGATAACAACAGTATGATGATGGTAAAAATAGCAGTAGTCATAATCATATAGTCCTATAAATTTTTGTGACTACAAAATTAACAAAAGCAACATTTATCATTATTTCTTAACAACATTACAATTAGTCACTTGACTCACCTTTACTCCAACTTTGTTTTTTCGACCCATCATGCAATCGACAGCAGTGGGCGATTCACCAGTGATGACCCTGGTCGCCATGGCAACAAAGTCAACCTCCAGTGTCTTAGAAACAAATGGAAATGACCTTGACACTCTCAGGTTGCATTCAATGACCTGCAGCTGGTTGTCCTGTAAAACAATAAAGGTCAAAAGGTCACAAATGCAAGGTCAAACAAGGTTAGAGTTCCAACTGGAAAATACAATCTAGTGGCTTTTATGGCATCTTTATAACAATGCACAAGGCAAAATTAATTGATGGTCACTTCAAAATGGAGTACACTAAAGTTGAGGCAATCACAGTTCAGGTACAGTAGGGCAAGTTAACGTAAGTTATGGTAAGACAACGTAAGGAAAGTTAAGCTACAGCATTTACTGCTGTAGGCAGCTGACCTTAGCAATAAGCTGCAAGTTGAATGGACCAGACACTTTGAGCTCGCGAGCAATCTTGCGCCCAATCTGTGCAATCTTTTCCAGTGTTTCTTCATTCAGGTCCTGCGGTGGGGTCATGAGGGTTGCATCCCCTGAATGAATACCTGCGTTCTCCACATGCTCCGACACAGCCATGCAGACGATCTCACCAATGTTGGCCACTGCGTCGACGTCAATCTCCTGCAATCATCCAAGTGGTATAATAAATGGCATTTTGGTCAAAGGTATGTTTAGGTAAGTGGTATGCTATGTAAGTGATATATTATGGAAAGTGGAATGTTATGGTAAATGGTATGTTACAGTAAGTGGTATGCTGCAGTATGTTAGGGTAAATGGCATGACAGAGTAAGGTCCAAGAAAGATAAGGGTAAGGAACATGTAAAGGGCAATGGTATGAGAATTATTCTCAAAACTCAACAGGTGGTAACTAGTTGCATGTAACAACCTCCACAACCTTTTGTATCTCCGAATTTTAATTATACACTATGAATATTAATTATACACTCATGAACATCAATTAAGCACTTGTGAACATTAATTTACACTGATGAACATTAATTATGCACTTATTCAATTATGAATAGTAACTATGCACTTACGAATATTAACTATGCACTCATGAATAATAATAAAATAAGCACTAATATGGGTAAGTGCAAAGCCACAGAAGTAATGGGATCTGACGATCACACTATGCAAATTACTATGGCAATCTGTACCTTTGCCTCCAGAATGAACTTTGAGACAACAATTGGATGTTCCTTTGAAACAGCACTTGCTTCCGTCAGGTAGTTCTCGAGGTCCTGGTCAGTATGAGCCACGTTCATCGCAGCCCCGCTAAGGACGTATGAAGGTCGAATGAGGCATGGATAGCGCACCTCGTTGCACCATTGCTTTGCTGTCTGGAAAAGCAGTGGGGGATCAGAAAGACCATCATCAAAAAAGTGACTCACAGTATTGTGAATATACAGCAAAAATGTCTCAAATTAATAATTCTGGCAATTATTGAAGATAAATCCCACAATTAAACTCAAAAATTTAATTGTTGCTAATTAAATACCCCACCTTATCATCTACAACAATCAATAAAAAGTTAGAAATAAAATAATCAATAAAATAATCAATAGTTTAAATTAAAAAAAATAATGTAATAATCATCACAGTTCTACTAAAGAAATAGGATATACTACTTTAAAAACAAGATATTACTAAAGAAATAGGAAATACTACTTTAAAAACAAAATATTACAGGTTATTATAATAAAATGCATGAAAACATATAAAATAAAAGAGCTACATTAAATACTTATGTGTTTAGATAGCTTTAAATGCATAGAGTTGAATCAGGCAACGTACCTCCAAGTCGGAGAATTCTTTCCACAGAGGCTGTGAGATACCCTCTAGATCCAACATCCGAGAAAATTTAAACCGGTTTTCTGCCATGTCAATGTTTTCTGGCGATGTTCCAAGTATTCGTACCTACAAAAACAAGAGTAAACAACAGGAATATAGAGATTTATACTCTAACCCTCGAAGAGTCGCAGATTAACTAAATCTGCACCAGATTTCTGATCAAAAACACTTTGTGCCCACAGGGCAGGAAAGAAGTTAGGGTAAGAGAAAGTAAGAAAGTTAAAGAAGATAATGTTAGAAAGTATATGAAAACAAGGAAGATGAGGTAAGGCAAGGAAAGGTAAATTTAAAAAGGTGAGGAAAGGAAAGTGAAGAAAGGTTGCGTGAGGACAAGAAGGTAATGTAAGGTATGGTAGCTAAGTTAAGGTATTGTGGGTAAGTTAAGGTAAGGTAAGGACATGAAGGTAAGGTAAGGCGATGTGAGGAAGGTAAGAAAAAAAATAGGAGCAGGAGCGCAAGAGAAAGCAATGATGGGAAAAAGGCAAGTGCATAGCGAACCAACCAAAAAGCATGATAAAAATATAATCCAAAGCAGAATGCACCTTCTTCCTGTGCAGATCCATCGCTATGTTATTAGGAATCTGTCCGCCAACAGACAGAATAATACCAAAAGGATTCTCATAATTGTAAATCTCCATCACAGTCTGAAAATGTAAAAAATTATCAAAAAGTTACAAAACACACAAGAATACAGTGAATTAATGTTTAAAAAACATATAAAAATTAAACAATCAAATAAAAATAAATCAATTAAATACTCCCAAGTACAAGGTCTGCTATTTCTACACATTTTCCTAATGCTCTGAATCCGTTTTTTGAAATCCTAAAGGGTCATTATTCTGATTGAAAGTATGTATGCATGTATGTATGTAAACAGTTACTATAGCACCTTTTAAGTCAGCACTAACTGTAGAGCACAACAGTAGAAAAACAGTCAGTGCCAATCCAAAGACTCTCTTGGCCTTTTCAACACGTCCAATTCACAACCAATTCACAGCCAACACATAAGACTTTGAAACAAACATCTGAACATCGTCCAAAACACTGAAAAACTATGGCTACAGAGAGAAATAACTCCAAGAACGCAGAATGGGTCACATCAGAGTCCAAATGAACAAAATAATTATCAAGCAAAATCTGCACGTGACCATCAAGTCGATCAAAAATGACATGCTAGACAAACATGTGGCTGTCTTGGCCACATGTGCCTCGTGCATGTCACCAAGTAACTAATTTGCACACATATACGTAAATAAACAGAAATTCTATAAATAATTAAAAATGAGTGATAACAAAATTTCATAAATTAAAAATCAAAACAAAACCGGTAACTAAAAAACAATTCTATACATAATTAAATTTAAGAAAATAAAAATTATACATCGTAAACTGAGACAGCAAAGGAGTTAACATACCTCAAAAGAGATTTCGTCGAAGTAGAGACGATCGCACATGTCGTAGTCTGTGCTAACCGTCTCTGGATTATAATTGACCATGATCGTCTTGTGCCCCATCTATAAAAGGTCAAAGGTCATTAACATTCTGAAAAGGTGCTATATAAATGATCAGCTACATACATACATACATACATAGGGTTCCCCGTCCAGTCAGAATGTGATGACCTTATCCAGGAGTCAGTGGACAAGTCAAACAGCAATTAGCTTACTTTATGATTAGCATAAGATTGCTAAAGCAGAGTATGACCATCTTCAACCTTCTGTTGCTTGGCATTTAATAAATTTGTAAGCTTGCCATAACTGGCTTAAGTAAACATTTCCAATTCTCTCAACTGGACAATGAAACCCTTATTTTATTTTTATTTTTTCAGTGCACTTACTATATGCCCAAAGTCAGTAAATCTGACTCTGATGCATAAGACAGATGTGCACAAACAAACTGTCCAGGGTCGTTCCATAGAGTCTGCTTACCTGGCTCAAACCCATCATTGTTGGACTGCAGGCCCAGCATAATACCAAACAGACCACTCTACCATACAATCTGCTACAAAACCATTTTAAAAATGACTAGCTAACCTTTCGCAGTTCCTGGATGCAGCCAACTGCGCACCAATCAAATTCAACACTGCTGCCAATACGGTAGACGCCGGATCCAAGAACCATCATGTGTTGACCTGGAAAATCCATGTCGTGTTCAGTGCCGTTGTAAGTCAGGTAGAGGTAATTGGTGACTGCTGGCCACTCGGCGGCAACCGTGTCGATCTGCTTCACATATGGGTGGACATGCAGCTGGTCACGTAGTTTACAGATTGTTGACTCCGTGCTGTATTAGGCCAAACGAGGATATCATAATTCATTACTAATCAACCTTGACAGTCTATTCTAGCCATAAAGCTCTGTATTCTGAACCCTAGATCTCCAAGTTTGATGATGAGGTAGGTCAGCTCAACTGCATACAGTATGTACAAAAGTGGCTGCACAACAAAACCCAGTGGGATGCCGAATGCCACTGTTATTTATACCAAGTTTTCCCCCAGTACCCACCATCAGCATTTGCTCATTCACAAAGTAAGTATAGTAAAAGTCTGGTAACGCACGGATGATGGCAGTCAACCCAGCAGAACTTAACGATAATGGAACATGCCTAATGAAATGCTGAAAAATCTTCTATGTAAGTCTATTTGTCCTTATATGTATTTGCAGCATGATTATTTAAACCTATTGACTTCATTTTTATAAATAGAAATGTGCATATAATAAAAATGCTAAATACACAGCAAATCATTAAAAAAGTTTTAAAATTATAAATTTAAGCTATAAAAGACATTAAAACTACTGTTTAAAAAGACTATTTTCGAATTAGATTAAAACAACTATCCCACATGGCTTATTAGCAAAGACTTGATATCATGTACCAAGAATCTACAGTGATCTAAACCTGCCTAAAACCTCTCGTTAACGGTGACGCATCTCTGCGTAAGAAATCATTAAAAGTAAGCTTCATTCATTCAATCAACTTGCGCTAAAATGACTAAATTTCCAAAATTTTGCTACTGTTTGAATAATTGGCAGTGCTTCCTTTTGCCCCTATTTATCTAGTTATCTAGTTTTGCTGCACAGTACTTAACGATTTTGCTGAAGCTCCTTGCTAGAATTTATATCCTGTGAAATAATCACTACTTTGGCCTAGCTATTCGGCCATCAGAAATAATCTTTGAGAAACTTCACAGGTGGTTCTTTCCATGGAGAAAGAACTTTGATGCTTGCCCTCTGCCATTATGATATTAAGCCTAATCAGAAGCTATCTTAGTTACCTATATAGAAATATGTCTATAAATACTTGTGTATGTGAAATAGCAATAGCAAGACAGTACATACATATGTGATACATCTCACCAATATCAGCAATAAGAAAAAAACAGAAGGAAATGCTTATACAGTACATTGTTCCATGTACAAGTATATCTGTTTGCAATGGAAATGAGTCAAATAATGTTTAGTGCCACTCCATGCACTGCATGTAAATGAATTCCATGCATTAATCTGGTATCACTGGAAGGCATGACATTACCGCGCATTAACCGAATTTGCGCGTTAGTGGAATGTGTGTTACCAGACTTTCGCTGTATGTATGCATGTCTGTATTAGTCAAATCATTAGTATTCCATGTGTGCAGGTTAAAGTAAGGTTGATATCAACGGCCCTGGCAACCATGAGATGTCGTCAAAAACGGGATAAATGTGTATGCATGTGTGTAAGTAAGCGTGTATGAATGCATATGTTTAGTTTCTTCTTAAATGATGCAAAAATAAAAATAAATAATTGCAGATCAACAAAAGGCATAACTTACCTTTTGAGGGAGCTGGCAATCTGTTTGTCAGAAAATCCAAGTGACTTCGCCTTCAGCAGAACAGAACGACTCAAGTCCTCCACCTGCAAATTGCGCAAAGAAAAGATCTCAGACAGATAAGGTACAGGCCCCTAAACAGGCATCACATTTAGTGTCTTCATAAATTCAGAAAATCTAATCTAATTCAATCCAATCTAATCACAACACTCACTGTCATCTGTTCCATCTTCTTGTGGAACGAGACTATGTTACGGAACTTATTAAGGAACCACTTGTCGATTTTTGTCAGCTCGTACAACCGGTCGTTCGTGTATCCATCGTAGAGAGCAGCTGCGAGGATAAACATCCGCTGATCTGTTGGATGCTCCAGATCCTAAATATCAATCAAATAACAAGAAGGAATCATTGATCAGACATCAACAAGTCACCATTATCAAAGCCGCTGCCATCGCCACCTTCATGGTTATCATCACTCCATTAAATATTCACAAAAACCCTGTAAAATGACAGTATCCAGCCACTCAAATAGACAGTAAACCAGTCTAGCAGTCAAATGCCCAGTCAATCAGTAATCCACCCAACCAGATAACAAACCAGCCAGCCAATCAACCAACCAACCAGTCAACCACCCAGTGAGCCAATAAACCAGCCAGCCAATCACCCACCCACTCAGTGAATCAGCCAGCCACCCAGTAAAGCAAACAGCCAGTAGCTGAACCAGCCAGCCAGCCAGCAAACCAACTGGTAAGAAATCCACCCACCTCTTCGTTCGTCTCCATGATTGTTGGATCAAATCCATTCACAGATTCATCGACCATTCTCAGCGCCTTCTGGAATGCCTCCTCAAACTTTCGTCCGATTGCCATCACTTCGCCAACGCTCTTCATCGAACTTCCTATCTGCAGACACAACAAAATCATCATCATCACACCCATCAGTTTCATCACACTCATCATATACTCATCACACTCATCATATACTCATCACACTCATCAGTTTCATCACACTCATCATATACTCATCACACTCATCAGTTTCATCACACTCATCATATACTCATCACACTCATCAGTTTCATCACACTCATCATATACTCATTACACTCATCATCAAACTAATCATCATACTCATCTTCACAATCATCCTCATCATCAACCTTATCCTTCTCCAAATCATCAACATTCTCTTCACCATCCTCTTCATCACCATCCTCACGTCCCAATTCTATTCATCTTCTTCATCTACTTCACCTTCATCATCAGCACTTCAGTGCTTCTCTTGTACCCACCACCCACTACAAAAACTGTTACCAAGGACAGCGTGCCTAGTGTGACCACGGACATAGCCCATGGGCAATACACCTATTGTAACCATGGACACCACACCTACTGTACCTATGGATACCACACCCATTTGTACCATTAACATCACACATTGTTGCCACGGACACCACACTTTTTCGTACCAAGGACTTCATACCTTGTTGCTAACTCTCCAGAACTTCTTTAGGTCCCAGCGAGGAATCTTGATCACACAATAATCAAGACTTGGTTCGAAACAAGCTGTTGTTGAATTAGTCACGGAGTTTCTCAGCTCCCTGAGCGACATGCCAAGCGCAAGCTTTGCCGCAACATAGGCTAGTGGGTAACCAGTGGCCTTGCTCGCAAGTGCAGAGCTGCGTGACAGACGAGCATTGACTTCAATAATAAAGTACTGAAAGAAAAAAGGAAAAATAGTTTTAAAAATATAATGGCTTAAATAATCACAATCTTGATAATCATAATAAAAAATATAGTAAACTTAATTCTAATAAAAAATAAAATCAAAACATCAATGATAACTAGCCACTCTGGAACAATGCTCCCCTAATTTTTGTAATTTGAGGAAATCATACATACTTTGGGTTAAAAAAGACAATAAAAAAAATAATAATGATAGTACTTTAACTTCTCTGAAGCATTTTTATAAACTCAAGTGATCATATTTACCTCAGCTCAAGAAAACAAAATACAAAACAATAAACACCATATCACAGCAACTGTATCTTGCATAATTTTTCTACTCACTTGGGATAAACAAGTATTTTTTAGACAAAAAAGATAATTCATTACCTGTTCAATAACACCTCCTTTTGGTAAAGAAATAGTTCACTGATTGTTTGATGAAACTGTCCTTGGTTAAAAAATTAATAATTCATTTATTATCTAACAGTGCTTCGCCACCGACCTCGCATGATTCAGGGTTGAGCGCAAATTGAATGTTGCACTCTCCGATGATTCCAACGTGGCGTATGACCTTTATTGCAGCTGCTCTTAGCATGTTGTACTCGTGGTTGGACAACGTCTGGCTCGGTGCAATGACGATTGATTCTCCAGTGTGAATGCCCAAGGGATCCATGTTCTCCATGTTGCACACCTGTAACCATAGTGATGTATGAACCGCATCAAGTGATAAACACACAATGCTATAAACATTAGTATAAAGACAACAGAAAAAATAAAAAACAGTTAAACAACGGATAAACGAGCAATGTCAACTCACAACAATGCAATTGTCATATGCATCCCGAACCACTTCATATTCCAGTTCTTTCCAGCCCTGAAGTGACTTGTCAATAAGGAGCTGACTCGTGTGAGCAAAGGCCATGGTTGCAAGAGAAACCAGCTCTTCCCTGGTCTTTGCAAATCCCGACCCGAGGCCTCCAAGTGCAAAAGCAGCACGAACAAGAACAGGATATCCAATTCGCTCAGCAGCTGCCACTGCCTAAAAATACAAAAAAAACATGGAAGTACTGATAAAGTTTTGAAACCAGCTGTTTATATAGCACCTTTTGAAAGCATTTCAAAATAGTAACAATGTGTAATTACCATAAACATTTATAAGTCAGCTTTATTTACCAAAACTTCTAAACACCATCACATCTCTCCTGTTCTCAAATAACTTAACTGGATGAAAATACCCAACAAATAGAGTACAGGATCATATCACTTACCTACAATCCTCCCAAACCCTTCTACCTTTTTCAGTTATTTACAATTCAACCACTCTGTTCAACCCAATAGTTGGAATCCCCTATCCCGAAAGCTCCGGCTAGTATTCCTCAATTTGTCTCTTCCGCAGTTTCGCAAGCGCCTGAAGTCTGTATTATTTGCCAGTGGTCTCACTGGTTCGGGTCGGGAGCGCTTCTAATGAGTCTATTCTTGAAGTGGCGCTTTATAAATGTCAGATTACAATTACGATTACAATTACAACCCACTCCTCTTCCGTCTTAACACCTCCACCCTTCCGTCACCTCATCCTTAAAATTTCTAAATTGCCCATAACCAGTCCCACCATCAATATGTTAACATATTCAACATCATCATCATAGTAATTTTCTTCGTCAGTGTTATCACCATCACCTCAACATGTTGCACTATCAAAAGACCAAATCAAACATGACCACTCACATACCTGTTCCACGCTGTCGACCGCCTCACAAGGTGCCACCTTCTCTCCAATATCTGTCATTTTTTCGGAGAACTTCTTTCGGTCCTCGGTCTCCTCGATCGCACAAATTGGTGTACCAAGGACCTGAATGTTGTACTGCTCGAAGACCCCAGCATGGTACAGCTTTATGCCACAGTTGAGCGCAGTCTGACCTCCAAAACTCAGAAGGATTCCATCTGGTCGCTCATTACGGATCACCTGTGAACAAATAAAATCGTAATTTATGTAACTTAACAGTCATGCAGCTCCTCTACAATAAATCTTTTAAATCATTTTATAGGTCCTGAAATAACCTCAACAGCTGTTCATTGCACATCACCTGCGTACAAAGGCAATTCTTGTAACTTCACATTTACACAGCTTCTGTGATAATGTCACAGTTAATCATTCACATCATTTTTGTGGAGGAAAATTTAAATAGCTCCTCTACAAGAGGTCATTGTAATGAAGCATTTATACATACTTTATTTCTTTACTGCACTTATTACACGGTAAGGTAAGAACCTGAGCTGCTAGCCAAGAACGTGCAGACGACTTGTCCAGGATGGCTACAAGAAATCTACTCAGCAGGCTAAAACATGCAATTGTTGGATTGCAGACCCAGAGCGCCACTGAACAGACCATCATGTCTCACCTTAAAAGAGAATAGCTCCCAAAGGTAGTTGAAAAATGCACCACAAGAAAATATGATAACTAATAACAGAAAAGAAATCCCCAGAAACATAAACGTTTCAACGTAACAGTTTCCACATCAAACAATAATTTACCTCAGTAACGTAGTCTGGAGAGATCGGCAGGAGATATATTCTATCAGCCATTCCCTTTGAGGTCTGCACCGTTGCGATGTTGGGGTTAATAAGTACAGTGCTAACCCCATTCTCCTTCAAAGCCTTGATTGCCTGTAAAGTAATGTCATGTATTGTACAGCAAAGGGACACTTATATGAATTCTTGTCTACAAGCAAAATTTTTGGCCACAGACAAAATGAAAGCAGAAACATAGTATATTTTACACACATTACTTAGAAGAAGAGCATCTCCTTATTTAAACTCATCCCAGAGAGGAATGGTACAAAGCATTTGCACTTCAATTTCTTAGTCTCGGCATATGCAGGTGATTGGCCATTCCTCTTCCTATGTGATCTCAGTTTATAGCCGAATGCAACAGGAGCTCCAGCAGAGAAGAAATCTTGAATCATCTTTCTCTTCTGGCAGGGATTAGAATCCATTCCTGACCTCTGGATTGACAGTCCTGCAGGCTAACCACTAAACCATAGCCCAACTTCACATATACAATGTATAATTTACTCAATAGTTCAACAGTAAATAATAATTAAGCTAATTTAATTCAAATCGACTAGTTCTGCTGCTGAGGATTGTAATTCTGGAAGGCGATTTCACTTAAAAGCTGACCACTGACTGATTGATGTCTTGTGCATTTCAAAAACGGCACAACAGATCCCAGAATAGATTAATTTATGCAGTGATATCATATTCTTAAAATGCACTAAAAAATGTTAGTACATGTAGACAAAAATCTAAAAAGCAAATGAAACACTTCTATAACACCTCACACAGCTTTTTAGCACAACGAACAACCCCGAAATATGAACCCCAGTTGAAAGACTATGTGCTCTTGAAAAATGCTTACCTGCGACCCACAATAGTCGAATTCCCCGGCCTGTCCAATGGAAAGTCCACCTGATCCAAGGATGAGAATTTTCTTGGTTTTCTTTGCCAGCGACTTAACCAATTCATCTTTTGGTACGTGCGTCATAAGTGCTTGAAGGCGGTCCTGAACTGAAAGGCATCTGATTGAACACATAAATTTATCTACTTTTTTGATTCTTCACTTATTTTCTTATTTGTTCATAAAGTACATTTTTTAATCTATTTACTTGTTGAATTATTTAAGAATTTAAGATTTTGATCCTTGTCTTCACTTATTTAATTGTTACCTATTTATTTAGTAGATCTTTATCTACCTATTTCATTACTCATTAAATTTTTCACTTAATAAATAATTTGTTTAGTCAAATACTTATCATTTAATTACTTAAAAGGTTATTTCTCAATTATTTTATTCATTTAGCATATTCATTTTTGCTTATTCGTATAGTTACTAGTATATTTATTTACTCATTTGGTTGTTTACTTGCTTACTTATCTGTTTGTTTGCCACCTAGTTTGTTATTTAAGCACTCGTTTTTACATGTTTTACAAGAAGTTTCTGTAGGCACTGTAGACCTCTTACAATGATGCAGCACACGACCTATACGATTACCTACACATTAATTCACATACCTTCACAACGTCTTAAATATTGAACTACATACCCTGAAGAAGCCGTTTTCAGTTCCCTGACCTGGTCCAGAAAAACATCGAAGAGAATTTCCAAGTCGGTCGGACCAGCCATGTGCTCCGGGTGAAACTGAACACTACACATACAGAACAAATGTCAAATTACAAAATAACTGTTTAATTAATCACAACATAATGCATTAAAGGTTGCACAATAGTCTCATCGTTAGCCTACTGGACTATAAACCCAAAGATTGGGGGGGTTAACGTAAAATCCCTGCCAGTAGAGAAGCACGTTCCAAGATTTGTGCTCTCACCACCAGAGTGAAGTCAGTTATCAAAATAAATACACTGACTACACACTGCCATTGGCAAGATCAGACAGTGAGGGACAGCATTGCCCACGTGCACTCATATGCCAAGGTTACGGAAATGAAGTCACTTCACACTCATAGCTGCCTCCTGCTGGGGTTGGTTTAAGGGAATTCTCAATCCATAATCAAAACAAACTCACAAATAAAAATGCAAAACAAACTCATAAATAAATAAAAATATTAAAACAAACACAAAAATGCGACTCCAAAGAACTGAGAAATTATTTACCAAAGTAAAAGTATACTCCCCAGCAAATTTATCTAGGTAACCAATTAAACAACCAATCGGCTTAACAGTTATAATAATTATATTAAATAAACTACCAGATCAGAAGGCTTACCTGAAAACTGGTTTTGTTCGGTTCACAAGCCCCTCATTGCTTCCATCATTTTCATTTACGAAAAGCACCGACCAATCAGAACTCAGCGTCTCAGGATCAACAGCAAATCCATGATTCTGGGTGGTGATAAAACATCGCCCAGTTCCAACATGAGTGCATGGCTGGTTGAGGCCACGATTTCCATACCTGGCATCAAAATATAGACATTTACTTTAGAATCATCACATTTTTCAACCCCAGTTGTGCATTCCCTATGTCAAAAAAAATAATAATAACCGTTAATCTTTGTTTCTAAAGAATCATTTCCTACATTGGTAATCAACAACGTTAACGCGTTAGAATCAGTGATTTACCAATTGTGACATCGTGCAATCCCAAGAAAGAGAGGAGATATCCTGAAGTAATGATGAAAAGTTAATGTTTTCACAATTTGAGCAATAAACAAATTAAATATTTCAATTAAAATCTACTTTACCCAGCTATCAACAATTAAAAGCTGAAGGTAAGGCTCACTGACTGACTGATTCTTATCTTGCAAATATTTAAACTTGTAACAAATAATCATTTATAAGAAGCCAGGTAAGCCGGATATTCATATTCATACATTTGCAAACTCTCATGAATATATATTTATACAGTAGGCAATGTGTATCCATAAATTGGCCAACTCTCATGAACATTCATTCATATGATAAATGGATGCTTAGAACAATTACTTCAACTTATAAGACGATGCTCCAGCTGCGAGGGCTATCAGCTGGTGTCCAAGACAAATTCCAAAAATGGGCTTCACGCCATCTGCACTGAGCACCTGGCGCAAGTTTGTGATAGTGTCAACACACATACTCGGATCTCCAGGACCATTGCTTATAAAAAGTCCATCATAATCTGTCAACACAATATCATGTAATGCTTATACATTTTAGAGAAGACTCATACAAATGCATAAGATGCAACTTGTTAAAAAAAAGAAGCTGGCACCTGTTCTTGTTCTTCTACAGTGACCGCATGGTCTTGACCTTGTTCATTTTTTCACAAAATTTACCAGGTGAGATCCTTCACCCGTTTTGAGTATGGACACCACGTCATTTTAGGTTCCTGTTTATATACAACTTTAACCTCAGATACAAAATCCCTGACATCTAGTCATGAAGTCCAACAGTGCTTGAATATCAACATACAGTTGCTAAATGCATGAATCATGAATCTTTCAACGACATTTGTAACAAAAATTACCAACTGAACAAACAACAGACTACGACTACATTTATCTAGTAACTTCCCACCAAGTCAACAGCCACCATTGACACCAGACAATGGGCGTGAATTTCGTCTACCAACAAGAAGCGTACAACTAAAATGCATGCGAATGCCAACCAATCAAAAATTAGTCAACAACTGAAAAACTCATCAAAGTAACATCACAGAAAATTTTTGCTTTAGCACTGGAAGCCCACCAGCTGACGTCACATCAACTCCTCAGCATGTGTTTGATGTGTGGCAGCCAGAAGTACATAGTATCCGCAAACACATTTTCAACACTTGATCAAAGCGTGCTCACTCTAGTCAACAACCTGATGACTCACTGGTACGAAGTCATGGAAATTTCCACTACAAATCTGCACATACTCAACATTGGAAAAATTATGTTCACAGAATTTAAGATTGTGATGCTGGTCTTAAAATGAGAGTTTGGGAATGCACCCACTTACTTGAAGGAACTGTATTGCCCCATTTCAGGTTTGTCCTTCTGGCTAGGGATTCTAACTCTACCTATCAAAAACACTTGGAAACTGTTCTTTTCTGTTGGGGCTAGGTTGGGAGTACATTGCAGTAAGGATGCTGTACAAATGCTCTGAATGCATAAAGAAGGCTTCTACCTTCACTGGAAATTGGGTGATTCCAGGGGACAACCTTGACTTTGGCTCCCCGCCGACACAAGCAACGAATCTGGTTGTATTTGAGACCGCAGTCAATGACCAGAATACAGACGTCTCCATTTTCATTGTAAACTCGAGATTCCTGTAATGCAAACAGCAGACAACTAATTGAAATCACTTAATGAGAGAATCGAATGAAATCAAACACACAATTGAAATAAATGTAACAAAAACTGACTGAAATAAAACCAAAATTTGAAATGGAAAGTTTGGCAAATTAATAGAAGCATACAATTTCTAAAATCCACCATATTTGGTCACCAAAATGCACAAAACAAGAAACGATCACTTAAGCACTGGATCACAGAAACAATCAAAAAGTAGGAACAGTCATCAGAAGAATCAACATCAACTCTAAAAATTTTACCTTTACAGAGACTTGAGCAACCAAATTACGCTGGTTCGGGTCATCGAACTCAACTGCTGAGGCATCCATCGCTGCACTGATGACCTGAAGAGCAGGGACAAAACCAGAAAATAAATAAAACAGTTTCACAGGCAGCTTCATTGTTTTAGGCTGTAGATTAAATAAACTACCTTTAATTTATTTATTTATCCATATTTATTTTACAATGCAATGCATAATCAACTGTTACAAATAAACAACTTTTAATCCCCGAGTCTGAATTACACAGGTCATAAAATAAGATACATTAATTAATTAAATAATTTTATCATCCGTTAATTAATTAATTAATTTTAAGCCATGCAGTAAATTTCAGTTTAATTTTGCATCATGATGTCAAAAGTCTAATTTTTTTTGCTATGGATTTAAGCTTTGACTCCCACCTTTCCCAGCATTGTTCCCTTCTCTCGAATCTTCTTGGTTAGAACTCGGGTGTCAATACCTAGAATCGGACAGCAAAGACAAAAAGTCAATTTTAATGTAACGTAATGCACTGTTTGTACTGTGTAAATGAGCAAATGAGGCAAAAATTTGAGAGAATAATAAAGCAAGACTTTTGAAAGCTAGAACTTGTCCAGATCTAGTGAACCATTTGAAACTACAATCAATGGATTATGTGTCTTGGCTATGGTTTCACTCGAAGCGAAGACCGACTGATGCCTTAAGCAACATGATAATGCACTATGCTGTAGGTGTCATTGGATTAATTAAATTAGTCAGTGACCTGATATAATTTGTGACACATACCATGTATTGCCGGGATCCCTTGTTCCACTAGCCAGTCGTGAAGTGATTGTTTGGCATTCCAGTGACTATACTCCTCCGTGTAGTCACCAACGATCAGCGCCGCAACGTGGATCTTCTCCGACTCAAACCACTTAAGCAGATCAAATTCATCCTTCTCATAACCAGGAACTCCGTAATTCCCAATCAGTGGATAGGTGAGAATGAGGATCTGCGATTTGTAGGAGGGATCCGTCAGCGACTCTGGATAGCCGACCATTCCTGTCTGGAACACTGAAATGAAAAGCATTTCCATGCTAGCAGATTAAGACCAGTCTAACTGTAGGTGTAATTGTAATCGCAATCACAAATTCATATAGCCCCTCTTCAAGAGAAACTCTTCAGACACTCCTGCTCTCCTGACTTAACACAAAACCACGATCAAACAAAATGGTTTTCAACCACTTAGGATAAAAGGCAAAGAAAGGCCAAGTAGCTCATGCTATGGGTTGCTAAGCAACCTATTTCAGAAAGAGGGATCAACCAATGTAATGTCTGGAATCAGCAGACACTTACATAGCCAGAAAGCTTACACTGTCTGACAGTAAAGCAGCCACTGTGGCCTATAGCCAGACATTACTGTGGTCTTCAGTAGTAATAACCAGTAAACTTTGCATTACAAATGCGAGTGCTTAAGAAATTCCCCCTTCTGTGTCACACCCAAGATTACATTTACTCAAAAGATTGTGAATCATAAATCATAACCGTAAACTCCAAAATTTCTAAAGCACTAATTAAAAACTAAGCACAGGGTACCAGCTTATTCATGAGCACAGCATCACGTCAGAAGGGTAGTCCAGAAATACTGTGTGAAGAACAACATATGATTACCAGGTGAGCACAGAAAGGAGACACAGGAGCTTACGATGGGTACCTTAAGGTTGACAGAAAATGGGAAGGCGGCAGACTGGCTCGATCAGGGTAAGATTTCTTGAAGTGGTGGGATATTTCCTTCTAAAAACAATCTCATAAAAATCACTTACCAACTTCTCCCGCAACACTCTTGGCCGCCCCGAATGCACAGCCAGTATAAGAAGAACCATCTTCAAGGTACAAAGTGGAGAAAGTTGAAGTAGTCATCGTTAATGTTAAAACTTGTCTCAGAATACGAAACAGGAAGTCAAGATTCACCAACAGCTCTCCTCTGTCTTATCGTCACCTTAAGATCTAGAGACAGCGATGAAAATTTTTAATTACGATTTTCCAAAAAATCATTGGGATTGTACATCACATTAATGACTTGTAAAGAGAAGACTAAAGTGCATATAATGTACATCACATTATGTTACTGACTTGCAAGATACAACACAAAGGTGGACATACAATGTATATTACATTAACGCCGTGTTATGATGACGTCCTGCTCTAAAGCTGAACAGAATGTGGGGTCTTTATCTCATCCAACTTATATCAGAAGCCATATTGTAATAAAACCTGCTATGCAGAGGTTCTGTACTTTACCATGGGGCACGGTAGCCGAATGGTTAGAGTGCCTGGCGTGTAACGCAGAGTATGCGTTCAAGTCTTCCCTGAGGGGGTTCTGGCATGGGAACCTTGTGCAATTTCTTCATGCACAATTGCTCAGCACCAATAATGCTAAGTCATATAATCTTGTGTGCATTTCTGAACTCTGGAAGGAGGACAATATCAAAAACAGCTGTATTTGTATTTATGTATCAGTAATCATGCTGTAATAAAGTGTGTGTATATATATATTACATATATTATATATATATATATATATATATATATATATATATATATATATATATATATATATATATATATATATATATATATATATATATATATATATATATATATATATATATATATATATATATATATATATATATATATATAGTGGTTTCACTGTAGTTTTAATTATAATTGTACCCAGGGCTTGTTTTGTGTAGGTGGCCAAAAATAACTACAAGGAAGGTGATTTATTAAGTGTCAATACGCAGGTGCAAAATTCAGCCATAAGATAAGGCTCAGCGCTGAATTGTCCTCTTCACATTGAAACAGTACACCCAATATAGCTGTCCTGTATATCTGTTCGTCCAGCTAAGAACTACAACACATCTGCTAGTAGGCAATGATAACAATAATAATAATAATAATAAATAAATATAATAATAATTTTTAAAAAATAATAATAATAACAACAACAATACTAATAATAATAAGATGATTTATATAGCGCTGTAGCACGGCCGAGGCCAAAAATAAGTGCACTGAACATTAGTACAAAAAATCAATGACTGTCATATAATATTTTTAAAATATAGGTCTTGAGTCCTGATTGAATGTGTCCAGAGATGGGGCATTCTTCACATGGCCAGGAAGACTGCTCCAAGCAGTGGGTCCAGCGACAGAGAAGGAACATTTGCCAAACCCCATGGAAGACCGAGGGACACTGCAGTTGATTCCTCGATGAGGACCGCAGCCCATATATGTTCTGGTTGTCTGCTACTCGAATGCAGAAGTAGAAATATAGACAAGAACAAGGCCATTCAGAGCCTTGTACGTGATTAAGCACAGTTGGTAGGTGATCCACTGAGGAACATGCAACAAGTGCAGGTCGTCACACAGCAGATCAATGACATGATTGGATGGTGTCCAGCCATAGATGAGGTATGCCGCAGAGTTCAGCATCAACAGGTTATTGCAGTAATCAATGAATCCTGGAAACTAAGAAGCTGTTGACCAAGGTGATGGCAGTTGATGTGGGAATGAATCTGTGGTTGGATTTAATACGACACAGTTGGTAGAAACAACCTCGAAAGAGTTAACTCACATGGACCGACATGATCATACAGCTTAAAGTGGATTCCAAGGTTACGCATGGTGTCAGGTGGTCAAACTTCTGCATCGTTGAAGGTGGTGCTACACAGGAATTCGGACTTTGATTAATTGAGTCCGAGACAGTTAAACATCATCCACTCTGAAACACACTCGATAAACAGCAGCACTCTGTTTCAGCTCAGTGGTTTTGATGACTCACATCAGAAGTAAAGCCGTGTATCATCTGCACAGCAGTGGTAAAGGAGATGAAGCGCCTGTATGATTATCTCCACAACAGTCACACACAATACAAACAGGAGGGGCCCAGCACTGATCATTGTGAAACGCTACAGGTGACCATCCTAGAAGAAGTCACCTCTGCCAAATGGACGGACTGGATGCGTCCTTTTACATAAAATTCAAGCCAACTGAGTGCTTTTTCCTTAACTCTAAATGAGTGAGACAGTCGCTCGTTTAGCATCCAAGTCTTGGAAAAAAGTCCTCTGAATATTACACAGAAGGCTGCTTACTCATTTGAAACAAAGCTATCACCAAAGCAGGTGAACTTAACGCAGCTGCACATATCTTCACTGCCAAATGGATAAATGGACCACACCTAGTACTGGCTATAGCCTTATGGTACTTGTACCCTTACCTGTACTGCAAACCTACAATCACCAGCAGGCTAGTGCACCAACAGGCTAGACAGTCCAATGCAGGGACCTCACGATTTAAAATAATTTCGGGAGACAGCAGATGTTAATGTAGTCGAAAACATTACATTGTCTGGAATTAAATCACATTCACTTTAGCCCTTAACAAGACAGCAATGTGGCCTTTCAAAGTAACTGGACAAAATCATATGGTAGCAGGCTACAGTGCAAGTGCCTTCACGCGAGACAGCAGTTGTCGGAACAATCAAGCCACGCTGTAAGACTGACATGAATAATACACTACTATATTTCAGCATGGCCCTTTTAACCCATGTTAACACAATAATACACTACTATATTTCAGCATGGCCCTTTTAACCCATGTTAACACATGCTGCGGTGATTGCTTCCCAACAACCTTGCATAAACGGGTCTGCAGTGTAAATGCATGTCTTGAAGTAGATACTAGCAGCCTAAGCATTTCTTCATAAAGATCAGTTCAACACAGCAGGTATTTAAAGTAGGCAAGCATGCTATACATTCACTAAAATCCACCCTTAAATTAAGAAATAACTAGATATCAAGTAAGCAGACAAGGTAAGACAAGGCAAGGTAAATAAATGTAAATGTACACGTTTTTCTGTAGTGACTGCTTGGCCTTGACCCTGCTCATTTTTAAATGAATTTATCGGGTGATATCCTTCACTGCTGCTGCCCACTTGAATGTGTGCCTTCTGAAATCCCCGTGTACAAATCATGCTAGCTCCAGACAAGGGCAACTTAAGGTAAGATAGGATAAGGTAATCAGATATGTAATCGTAATTCCGAGATTTCTACAGCGCCCAACGAAAGCCGCGCCGCGTGGACCGGCTTATTCACAGGCGCTCAGTCAAAACAAAATCGATAGGCAAAAGGGTTCAGTTCCAGGTCAAGATCCAAAAGTCCGATGGAGACAGCGTGGCAGCTACGGGGTGGTGGTGTTTGGGGTTGGAGAGCAGAAAGAGATAAGAGGAAGAAGGATGTGTATAATTTAACTACTGCCGATTCTCACTGAACGTTTACGATTGCGCGTTTCAGTTACAAAAAGAGGAAGTTATACAGTTAACCTGTGGTAATCGCAAAATTACGAGAGAACCATACAACTAGGCGCCCCAACACAAACAAAACACACACGTGTCGCTGTCTCGTGTCAAACCCGCGGCTGAATTAACTGGACCAAAATTCATTTATCAAACACTATTTCATCTCACTTCTACAGATTACGCCCTGTCAAAATTCAGCAACCGATCGAACACCTGGTAGATAAACTTCGCTTCTGCTGGTAAATTTGAAATCTCAATTAAACTTTAAATAGAAATTCTTAAAACTTAACAGAATCACGCCTTTGCACTAACACAGGCTTTCAAATAGGTTATGATCCGATGGAACGCTGTTCACGTCATTAATGTTCCAAAAAAACTGGGCTATTTTATTTCTAAATGGTTATTTCTTAATACGCGCTAATACATTTGACACACCAAATGCGTCCGTGAGAAAATCCTCTTGCTGGGAATCCGAAGTTGTACGCTGAACATGTAGCTAGCCCTTCAGTTGCCAATTGACTAAACAATGGGATCTTTTTATGATCGATCTCGGGTCGACCGTTTCGAATTTTTGTGCCAAAGCCCTGCATGTAAGGTCAACGAGTACTGCGCGTGCTATTCCAGCACGCGGGACAGTATTTCCGCTATACGTGGGCAGTGGCGTCTCCATTATTGCTTGCGTGGGGAGCAAGGGCATTTCCACAGGGGCGCCTCATTCAGACGGGGTCTGGTCTGAGGGGCGCCGGCACATAATCGAGAGGGGTGCGGGGCGAATGGTCCCCACGCCTCTAGCTAAACCAAGCATTGTGTGTGGGAGATACCAATTTCAAATCTGGCAAGTCCATTGAAATGAATCAAATTTTCGTGGGAGTAACTCACCAACTATAACACCTCTCACACTCACTAACACCTCACCACTTGCAACTTCTGCACTGGTCTTTCACTCAAAACTGAAATCTTTACTCTTCCAAAAGTCTTATCCTGATTCTTCCTCTTCTCCTTCTCTCTCTACGCTCCAATCCGAAACACCATCTGTCGTAGGCGTCTGACTGTCTGCCTGCCTGACTCCTGGGATCTTGACCTGGAACCGAACCCTAAATGCCTCGGATTTTGTTTTGACTGAGCGCCTGTGAATAAGCTGGTTCCTGCGACTTGGCTTTCGTTGGGCGCTGTAGAAATCTCGAGCTTACGACAACGATTACGATCGGAAAAACTTCGTTACGTGTATTTGTGGAAGACCTCTTATTATGCCTGAGTCTAAGCCAAAGATGTTAATAAGGGAATTCCCTTATTAACATCTTTGGTCTAAGCTACATGACACGTATTTGATGGATGGAGCGCTGAGGCCACCATAATTAAAATTAAATTTAAATGAAATTCCGAAAATGCTTATGAAATCGTATTCCGAGATTTCTACAGCGCCCAACGAAAGCGCGAGGACCAGCTTATTCACAGGCGCTCAGTCAAAACAAAATCGATAGGCAAAAGGGTCCGGTTCCAGGTCAAGATCCAAAAGTCAGACGGAGAGACAGCGTGGCATGAATGTGCACAGGATAGTAAAACTACAAGCATGTTAAATTAGTTTTCTCGATTTTCGCGCAGAAATTGTAGTTTTTCTATTTCTGTATTCATTTCTTTAATGGTTATGTCTACAGTTGTTTTCTTTTGTATGCACTGAGTTGGCAATTAATCCTAATCTTCTACGGCGCCCAAATAAAGCTAAGTCGCGGGAACCAGCTTATTCGCAGGCGCTCAGCGAGAACAAAATTGATAGGCAAGAATGGTTCAGTTCCAAGTCAAGAGCCAAGAGTCAGGCAGTCAGACGGCTACGGTGGGTGGTTTTTCAATTTGATTCTGCATGTTAGATAAGGGAAGAAATGAATCAGGATCGATCTTGGAATGATAATCGGTGTTCAGTAAGCTGTCTGATAAGTATTTGCAAAAATTAACACCACAGACGTTAACATCTTACCAAAACTCGGGATCACTGATTCTTCGTCGTAGCAGACAAAATGACAACAAAGACCGAAGTTTGCCCTTATATGCGGACCCTTCCGGCGGCAGTGGGCATGTCAGGCCTTAACCCCTTCTCCCTGAATTCAATGGCTCGGATAATTGGTGTTGTTTAATGACGTCGCATGGAAACTAACAGCCACTGACGCATGGAACGGCCACATATACTATATAAATAGAGGAACGGCTCTGAGTGGTACGGCAACGATAAATAACCACAATAAATAACTTGATCCCAAGTTCCCCTTGTTCAAAGACAAACGAGAACCGGTTGAACTGACAGTTCATTAATGCTCCCTCCTCCAATTAAGTAGAGCAACCTCCTAAGTGAGTCGGGTCGCTCTAATCTGCTTTGATTAAACTTCAGAGTCCCGTGCGACCAAATTCAGCTTTACAATGTATTACCAATTTGCATACTCGAATATAATTATATATATGTATATAATACAACTACATAAATTTTTATATGTACAGCATATACGTTTAATGCAAATGTATAAATATATATTTACATATATTCACCAGCAGTTATGTGCAAAATACTTTTTGAAAGTATTTTGAAAATAAAAAATAAAGTATGTAGTATTTTAAAATATTTTCAAGATACTTTTAAAAATACTTTGGATTCTTGCACATAATTTTATTGTCTTTAATTTTTGGTTTGTTTTAGGCTTATTTCAAGTTATTTTACAAAGTTGGTCTCAGTGACATACGCTCTAACTTTTTGCTTTCGACAATAATTAGTGTAATTGGCCTCTTAGATCTTACTGCCTAGAAGAAAATCCTGAACTTTGTGTTGTTAAACTGCAAATGTTTTGACTAGACTACTGCAACTGACTTTTCCTGAATCTAAACACCTCCCAAATAAACCACCTTCAAGCTATCCAAAACCAGAATGCTCTCGCTTTTGCCGTCACCAAAACCCCAAATAACAGCAAATCCATCGTGTTCTAAAATCACTTCACTAGCTGAAAATATCTAAACGAATCGGATACAAAGTCTATCATTTATCTACAGCACACTTCAGTCCTCCCAACCCTCGTAATTAGCTAGCCGAATTTGGTTAAGGGCTTCTGTGCGTGAGGATGTGGGTTCGCATACCGATCGTCTCTTATTTAGGAGATTTTAATCTGGGGCTAGAAGCCTAGCAAGATCTGTGCACGGGCATCTAAAATGGCGCGGCATCCATCCAATTGTGCAGCGGTCGTGAAGGATCTCAACCGATAAATTCATTTTAAAATGAGTCGGATAGAGGGGGGCATATACGGTCGCTATAGAAAAGCGTGTACATTTACACCAGCACAGCAGATTACAACCCGTTTTAGAGCCCCGGTGTTAAAATAGGTCTTGGCCTAATCGCCATAAGGGGCGGTCCGCTCTACCCATAGGCTTCATGAATATTCAAGAGATCTATGGCCCTACCGAGTTTCCGGGTAATTGGCCTGGTTCACCTACCCGTATTGGTATGGTAATTGTTCAATTATTATAACTAACAATTAACTTTATTCCTCGAAGTATGATGGTCCTGGGGTGAAGGATGCTATGGCTGCGGAGCAAACACCTACAATCCAACAGCAATCCTCTGTCTTCCCATTTCTCTCAGCTTAAACACAACCCACCATAACCTCCTCTCCCCTCCTCTCTCTGGTCTACGGGCAACCGGACTTGTTTCTTGACATGGCATCTTTGGACAACCCAACTGACTTGACGCAGCGCTCGGGAATAAGCTGATGCCCTGCGCTTAGCTTTTAAGTAGCGTTTAGAAATTTTGACTTTGCAATTACGATTATGAGAATAACCTACTCTCACGGGTTACACAACTAAGCGAACTGTCAATTTGTTAGCTCCGGGATTCGAAACAAGGACGCTGAGGTGAAAGGCGAACACGTTAACAATTTGCCACACTGTGCTACCTTGTATGCAGCATACTCAGTTGCTTTTTAATTCCTATCTAAAGAGATTTACAAAACAAAAAGTACTAATTCAATATACATTTTAATTAAGAAGTAACTTCTGCAATCCCATATAACGAGACAAAAGTCATGAATATTCAAATAAAGTTATGAATTTTCATATACCATTCAAACATGAATAGTAATCAAGCTTGTACTATAACTAGTAAAAAAACTTCCAACAAGCAATCTGTGCATCGATTACAATTGAAATATTATCACACATACGCAGAGTAAGAGCCACAGAAGGAGGGAGGGAGAGAGCGAGAGACAGAGAGAGACAGAGATACTGAGTCTCTGACTTCGACATGGGCAACGCTTTTTGCGAACATTTCTGGATGAAAAGAGGTAATGTAATCAATGTACATTGGGAAAATGTAACGTAATTACATGGCATTTCAAGATGAAAAGATGTAATATAACTAAGAAACATTTCACAATGAAATGATATAGCGTAACTGAGGAACAACAGATTTAGTGCCATGTTTGAGGAACATTTCAAGATGTAATGTAATTGACAAACATTTCAAGATCAAAAGACAACAGAACAGGGGAAGAAGAGATGCAATATAAAGTAATGCACACGACTTGGGAACAAATGAAGGTGGATACATATCAGACTAAAAAAACAATCCAGGAAAGCATGGAAGAAATTATGTACAAAAAATCATGCAAAATAAATGCCAAATTCACCAAAAAAAACAGTGAAAAACTGCTTTCTAAATTTCAATTTTAAAAGCTCAGAAATAATGACGACTTGGTTGGTGCTCTCTAAAAAGCAGTGTCAGCCAACATAACTGTCTCTTAATCTTGGATGGTTTTCATATTCTATGTATGTTTTTATGTATGTATATTCTATGTATGTTTTTATGTGTGTATGCATGCACGTGCTTTATGTATGATTGTGTGCTTCTATGTATGAATTCTATATGTTTGTCTATATGTATCGTTCTGTATTGTGTGAATGTGCGTGTGCAGCAGTACACTTAATATAGCGCTTTAACGTACCTCACAAAAAGCAATTTATGAATAGTTGTTATCCAACAGATCAAAACAAGTGTGTTTGAAGGCAGTTTGAAAATATTACTGTCTGGCTTTAAGTGACTGTGCTTTACCATCAGACAGCAGATGTTTATCAGAATACTGGCTATGTTAGTGTTTTCAGAAACTACTTTCGGAGTATAAGCCACAGTGACTATGCTTTATTACCAGAAAGTTCATGTCTAAGTGTGTTGGGCTCACTGGTGTCTGATGTTTCCATACATTACTTTTAAGAGGGAATGCATGGGGAATGGGCGTGGGACAAAAGAAGCATATGTGCTACATATCACATGTTACATTAACATATGTCAATATCACTTAATAAAAATATCATAACATGAACTTCATATCTTCCAACAGATATAAACAGATCTGTCTGAACACAGCTGGGTTTAAAGGTCATGATGTTGGAGTCAGAGGTCAAGCAAAGGTCCCTTTCTTTTTAAATTCATCTAGACCACTATAAGGGAATTCTAGGCTACTACAAACTCTTCAAACCGAGATAGAAATCACAGGCGGCACAAGCTGTAAGGTTGTGGAATTTCAAAGGCTACTGAATTTCAAATGCAACTGAACTCCAAAGGCTCTTGATTTTCACAGGTGCCTGAATTTCAAGGATAACTGAATTTCAAAGGCTACTGACTTTAAAAAACTACAAAATTTCAAAGGCTGCTGAATTTCAAATGCACCCCAATTTCAAAGGCTACTGAATTTCATAGGCTCTTGAATTTCAAAGGATACTGCCTTTAAAAAGCATAGAAATTCAAAGGATACTAAATTTCAAAAACAGAATGATGAATTTCATCATCAGTAGTACTATATCGACAGTGTCTCATGTATCTGGGTATACTGTCGAGCAAAATCAGCCATTGGTAACACACTTGCATATAATGCCTCTGTAGAGACTCCTCAGAAGCAGTCCCGAGGTCTGAACGATCTTTACAGCTGAAGTGCAAACACGACCACAGCAATTCAACAACAGAATACCTTTCTAGCCTCTTGTATTCTGCATTACTATGGCTTACGGCTTTCAATTAAACCACGTTTTTACATCATCATTTTCATCCTTTACAATATCCACATTGTACAACAATCTGTTTCTCTGTGGTACAAAAGTTCATCCTGTTTACACATCATAGCCTGACTTCTGGTTTTCATGTGGGATTTCGACCAGACTTCCAAAAGAGATTATGATTTTTTTACTATGTTTTTGTCTGAAGAAACTATACACTGATGGTCACATTTGTGCATAATGATGACAGCGCTATAGAAGAAGCTAACAGATTAGATTAGATAAAAATTAATCACGGCATATTGAAATTCTAGAGTGCAAAGTTTACGGTTCGTTCAGAAGCAAGAGTAGTAATCTATGGTAGCATAGAGACTTGCATTTTTTCATAGTGTAATGTTCGCCTTGACATATTGGGTATTTAAGCTACATTTTACAAATTCCAGTTTTACACCTCTTATGCTGCTTCATTCATAAATCATTGCCTAAAAGCCAACTGTAACTGTTTAACATTGTAATATAAGCTGAAAGTGTACACAGTAAAAGTTACAATGTGTAAAATTCGACTGTAAATAATGCTGTGAAGCAAATTACAAATATTTACATTATAACAGCTTAAGGCCATGTAATGTAACTGCAAAAATGTAAACCACTTCAAATTGTACAAGCATAAGGCAATTGTAAAAATGTAAATGTTTTAAGACCGTAACAGCAAATGGGCCATGTAATACAGCTGTAAAAATGTGAATTACTCAAAACTGTAACAGTACAAAGTGTAACAGCAAAATGTAAACTGTAAAAGTGCCTGTTGACAATAACTTTACAGGAATTGTGTAAATTGTAACAGTATTGTGTAGCACAGGATTTAGTGTGCAAAGCTCAGATTTTCGCAAAGTTGAATAATGTAAATGGTTACGATAATTATCACTATCATCATGAACGTTAATGCAATTATTAATCCTCATTACAATTATTGCTACTACCTTATGCAGATGCAGACAACACGGTTTCACCACTGACAAGTATGGTAAGGTACAATCAGAGAAGGCAATCAGAGGAATTTCAAATTAGATCATTTTATATGGCAGGGCAAGAAAGGTAAAATTGGGTAATTTAAGTACAGATAAGGTAAGTAATGTATGCTAATTTAAGGTATGCTAGGTTAAGGTGAAGGTAAATTAAGGCAAGATAAGTTAAGGTAATTTAATGTAATTTAAAGTCAGTTAAGTAAAGGTAAATTAATGTAAGGAAAGGAAGGTAAATTCATGTACAGAAGGAACAAGAAGAAAGGTAAAGTATGGTAAATCACGACAAGGTAAGGCAAGTTAAGACAACATAAAGTAAATTAAGGTGAGATAAGGTAAATGTTCATTTAATAAGTGTCTCCATCAACAACTGTAATCCTTAGACGTGTTCATATTAGACCATAAGTGCTTGAACTGACTACCGGTAAATGACTGAATAAATTATGTCAGCTGTACACTAGTCAAGCAAAGCAATTATTATTAATTTATTTTAAAAAATTACATACCAAACATCAATAAATTTTTCTGAAAGACACTAGAAACCAGGTTAATAGTATTACAATTATAATATATTTAATAATAATAATATAATAATAATAATAAATACATACTGCCATAGCATGACCTTGCAGAAGGGCACTCAGCATGAACTGAAGCATAGCAGGTAACTGTAACACTACGTAACACCATGTAACGTAATGCAACACCAACAAAGTGAGCAACAGCATTAATATTGCTGCTTGCAAAATGGTACTACACAAGCTGAGACATTAGACAGGCATATTATCGTTACTATTAGTTATTAGGCAAGTCACCGCTATTGCTAGATATGTTACCATTGCTTTTTAGGCAAGTTACAATGGTTACCTGATATCTTACCAATCTCATTAGGCTGAATATAATTATTACTTGATATGTCACCATTATTTATACATATGTCATTACTAGAAGATATGTTGCCATTACTGCTGGATAGGTTACCACTGTTACTAGTTACGTTACCAGATGAATAAGTCCAAACTACTGATATTCTGAGTAGAAAAGGCAAGGTAATTACAGCCGGATACAGGACTTGAACTAGGAACCTTACGACAATGTAACGATTCCCTAAATCACAGATAAAAAGCAAGGCAGGAAACCAGTCTGTGCAAACAACATGATATCACCACTGACAAAGTATGGTAAGGTACATTATGGTAAGGCAGGGTAAGGCAAGGTAACTGCTCTGCCCGTCACTCATTTATTACAGGCCCCTGCCAACATTAGCTATTGAAGGCTTGGTCCTGGGTGCTGAAGGATATTTTTGGCTGAAACACAAAAACGCAACAACAGCAGATCCAACTGGACAGCCGTCCCTTAGGCGTTACTCAAAATGGCTCACAAAGGCACCTTAAGCCTTAAAAGGTGGCTCCAGCGTACCTTAGTTCACACAAAACTTAATTAAGAAAAGCCAAAAACACAAAATATGAAACAAAATACGAAAACTCAGATCTAACGAGAAAACAAAATAAAAAACCAGATAAAAGAACTCAGATCTAATGAGCGAGATAACAACATCGAGGGGAGAAAATGACAAACTGTTATTATTAATATGCTGAGTTAAAATAAATGGGAAAAACAGCCAGATATTCATATGGCTCCTTTATATATCCTCCTGGAAAAACCATAGTAAAAGCACATAACATAATATATGATTACCTTGAATCATACAGCACCTTTTATCAGCCTCTCAATATGTGATGCAAGCAAAAACATTGTTAAGGCATATAATATATCATTTATTATTATAACAACTAGCCCTTTCTGCACAAAGCATTTGCACGCTAGTTTGGCAAAATGTCCCTTTGGAGAAAATTCCTTGTTGCTCCCCATTCCTCCATCTACCCCTCCCCTTCCTCTTCTCTTCCCCTCTGTCTCTTGCTATGGGTCACGAAAGCTACTGCCAAAAATATTCTCATTTCACTAGATTGTTTTGCAGAATTTCTCCAATTTTAGTCTCATAATCGTTGTAGCCTGGGCTATCATAAGCTCGTTCACACACTTATCAAGGCAGTGGGGAACATGGATCTACCTAATCTTAATTAAATTATACAGCACCATTGCTTAACCATAACGTAAATTATATAGCACCTTTAGCCTAACCTTCTTTCACATTCCTAGGGTGCTTTTAGAATACTTCAGATGTCTGGTGCCTTAAAGAAACCGAACCATGGTGGCACAGCAGAGAAAAGTCAAGAGAAATGTGCCAAAACAAGAGGCCAACTCAGAGAGACCATGCAACAGCCACCAGGCTTTGTTTCGTAATTGTATCTGTAATCATAACTAAGCATTTACGTAGCACTTCTGTTGAGATTTATTTATTTATTTATTTATACAGAACACTTATATAGCGCCCCTTCAAGAAAACTACTCAGAAGCGCTCCCAAACCAACCTCGGCGAAAGAGAACAGTCTTAAGAGAAGAATAGAAGATAGAAGTAAAATCCCGGGGCAGAAGACGTAGAGTAACAGGAAGTCCATTCCAGAGGGTTGGGCCAGCAACAGAGAAAGCACGACGCTGCATGGTCGAGGTGCGAGTGCGAGGTACTAGTAGATTACAACTAGCAGCGGAGCGAAGAGAAGCACGTCCCAAATTGGACCGGACAGGTAGGCAAAGCTCCCTCAAGTAAGAGGGGGCAATACCCAACAAGGAGTTCCAAACAGAGACGATGACCCTAACGATGCTTGGAGGTGTCTGTACATGCCTCCCATGAAACACAAACAGGCCACAAAGCAAGACTAATATGATCGAAGAATTGCAATTTAAAGACGCGTGTCCTCAATGATGTTTGACGCGTCCTCCATCGATCGCCTGGCAGTGGTGCTGGCAGCACTCGAGTCGCTCAGACGGTTGCGCCGCACCGGTGGTGGAGGTGGTATACCAGGACGTGCAATACGGGCGACACCTTCAATGGCACTGGACTGCGACAAGTTGTGCGGAGAAGACGGATCGACAAGATTTGCAGAATACTTTTCCCCAGATGATGTGGCAACGCTGCTGACATCCGTTGAGGAACTGTAGTGAGTGGCAGTCGATGTGGTTCGACTGGAATTTGACCCGGTATCTACACTTGACTGACCCCCGATTAAGAATGATCCAACGCTTCCCAGTCTGGTGTCACCCTGCGTTTGCTTTGCCTTGGAGGACAATGAGGCTGCTGCAGCTGGCCGAAAAAGGTTGAGGTCGCTGCTGCTTCGGCCGCGATTGGTCGCTGTTGGCGACTGATCCGGATTCAGTGAATTGGAAAGGAAGAAAAGCTTCAGCGACTGGACCATTTCACTGTGTTCTGTTGGTTTTGTTGGGGCTGCAGAATTTGCAGAGATGGTGGTGGGCTTTGACAAAGTTAAAAGGCTGGAACCAGTAGCAGTAGGCATCATGTCAACTGAACCAGAACCAGTTCCAGCAGGAGCAACACCAGCCCTGATTGGCTGCGTTGGTGCCATGAAGCTGGAACTAGTTCCAGCAGGCATCACACTGACTGCTGACACTGATGACACCATTGATGTGGAACTGGTTCCAGCAGGGGTGGCACAGAGTGGCACAAAGCCAACTGGTCTTGTTTGGGTCTCAAAGGTGGAACGAGTAGTATCAAAATCAACTGGATTTGTCGAGTCCATGAAGTTTGAACTGGTGACACCGGGTCTGGCAGCAAGAGCTGTTTCAAATGCATCTTGTTTTCGTGGAAGGTCATCCACCTTTTGTTTAAAGTCATCTTGTTTCATCTGAAAGTCATCTGATTTTCTGTCCAAGCCATCAGGCTTACTGAGACCAAACGTTTGGAAGTCATGTGACTTCGAGTCTCGACTCATGTCGTGATCAACTCTGATGCCTACTTCATGTCTGTCTTTGTATGGCCTGATGCTGACAACATCATGACATTTCTTAGCTCCCACAATGCCAACTTCCTGACATTCTCCAGCTGATCTCTCACTGCATGAAGATACACTCAAGCTTTCACAAGTTTCTTTCTCTGCCGCAACTCCAACTTTGTAATTCGACATGCTGACCTCATGTCGATCATTGTGTGACATGACACTTGTAACTTCATGACATTCTTCACCTGTCACATCGACCTGATTTCTGTCTGCACTAATGGCGACTTTATCTGCATCCAAACAGACATTTCCGACTTTCCAAGACTTGTTTTCAACTATGTCTCCTAGCTGGAAGGCAACTGGAGTATTTTGCATCAGTATTGCAGAATCTGGCTCTCTGGGTTGAGTAACCATCTTACTGGCAGCCAAGCCATGATCAGCTGGCAAATCAGTCTTACATAAAGCAGACTGTGCAAGGACTGTTTTGGTTTCTTTGCTAAAATCTTCGCTTTCATCGCTAAATGGTGGTTCACCAACATTATGAAATCCCCCATAATGGAACCCAGAAACTTCTGGTGTTGGAGGATTCACTGAGACATTTACAGCGTTGACAGGAAAAACTGCCCCAGATTGAGAACTCGGGTTTTGTGCCTTCTCTCCATCTACATGAGATTTGGATGAGGATTTCGCTAATGGGGGCAGAGCTTCAGGCATGTCTGAGCCAGCATGTTCCATCAGTTTCTTGGGTGCTGATAATACCTGGTGGATTGGCTGTTCTGCTGAAACCTGGCCACTCGGAGGCCGATCATACTCAGAAAGTACATTATCCAGACATGCCACCACTGCCTGTTCATCAGAGCCAAACCTGGCCTCAGCATCTTCTGACTGAGCCAAGGCCGCGTCCGAGGCACGGTTGGGTGTGCAGCAACGTGGGAACATGTCTTCTGAGTCCGAGACAGCCTCATTCTCATAAGATGGTTTTGACGTGAACGGCTTGCTTTCCTCATCTCGGCGTGACTCTGAAACAACATCATCAAGACTTCGACTCACAGGCTTTTTCACAAATGGTGGCAGAATATCCAGCACATCTCGAGGCTGAGATACATTCTCACGACCAACAGACATCTCTGCTTGCTCCTCTTTTGTAGAAGCAACTTCCGACTGGATCGGATGGTCCTCGACAGGCGACAGTGTGGGTACTGTGGGCCGAGCCGGTGGCGGCACCTTGGGTCGGGTCATTGTGGCGACTTTGCGGTCAAGAATGTCATCTTTGGTTGTGACACTGGACGTTGTCAGCTCCTGCAGAGTAGAGGTGAGAATAGTGACACTGGCTGACCTTTGGTGCTGATTTCCAGAAGGAACTGGAGGCGCCGGAGCAGCTTTTTTGACCTTCTTTGGTGGTTTGAAGATGCTGGCAGCAATGGCACTTGCAACACTTGCACTCCCCTCAGACCTACGCAAAGTGAGAAGATTTTAAGAAGTGAAATCTGGTCAACTAATCAAGTCTTAAATTTAATCTAAAATCCAAACTCAATAAAATATTACATGACTGTAAAAAGCTAAAACCTGTCCCCTCAGAAGGCACTTAGAAGGCATTAAAGCACGTTCAGTCAAAGTTTACATTACATTTAACATCATGATGTGGGTCTGGTGATGCCTGTTGGGGAATGTGCCTGCCTACTTGCAGGAGCTTCATTACCATGGTTCAAGTTTGGCTGGTCGCAGATTCCTTCGCCCCACAACTTGGGGCAAACTAGTTTTCCTTTTGAACACATTTCAACAAAGCAATGGCATGCCTTTTCAGTGATCGGGTTATCTACCACCTGGAATAGCATCCCTCTGGATATGCAGGTCCTGCTGGCCAAGGATGCTACATGTACCTTTTATCAACACTGTAACACTCTTCTTTTGCTAGGAATGGGCTGTGAGTTCTTTTGAGTATATATCTTGATGGTGCACTATACAAATGCTCTGAATGAATGGTAACCATGGCGATGAAGTTAAGCGGGATACCAACCTCTGACTGTGATCCAAGAGACTGCCAGCAGAGCTACTAGTCATCAAGGCAACCGTTCCGCCACTGCCTCCATTGCCTCCTCCTGTTCCTCCCGCGAGGAACGCCACTTTGGCCTGTGACCGGTTTAAGGCCACATCTGCAGATGACGAGGCTAGCGTGGATGAAGGTGATCCGTTGGCTGATGGGAAATCAATCTCTGAAAAAAGAAGACAAGGTCAAAGGTTATATGACATGATTGGACCCAATAACCTCATTGCATGTTCATGTTATTTATGAAGACCTCGTTAATTAATGAGCTGATTGTAAAAAGATACCATTTAATCAGTAAGTGCCTAATTAGCTAATAACTGAATTTTACCCAGAGTTAATCGGCTAACAGCCTAACTACCCATTTATCCTAATTATTTATTTGTAACAATAAAATGAGCTTACAACCTAGTGACCTAATTACATATGAGCCTAATTACATAATGATTTATTTACATAATGAAAGAATGGGCAAAATACATTAGAACTGGCACAGGCTGGTGGTTTCAGACATGGTAAAACTGGAAAAATCATGAAATCTACAAACCACCAGGAAAGAACCACTCTGAACTCCCAATCAACGTTTCAACAATCAAAGTCAAGCAACTGGTGGCATGAATGTCATTCCTACAATGTAATGTCAAGTAATCTAAACATTTATGTGGCACCACTACAGTAAACTACTTTACCTTCATAATTAAATAACTAAACTCTCAGAATAAATAATTAAATTAAATAAATTAATAAAACATTGTAGGAGCAATAAATTCTAAAACCAAGTAGAGTTTTAAACCAGAAGATTTCAAGCAAAGCTCCAAGAAGCTTTACCATTACTAGCAGTGGTTTACAGTTATCTAATCTAATCTAATCTACCGACTTCTATAGCAGCATTATCATAATGCCCAAGACATGGTCACTTCAAGTGAAATTGTAATTGTGAAATTTTTATCAAAATCATAATCCACTGGAAAGCCAGATTGAAGTCCCACACGTCAGAGAAATCAGAAGTCACATTATGGTGGGTAGGCAAGATAAAACAGATGAGTCTTAAGTTCAGACCTGTATGACATCACAGTGAGGGGGACTTTTCTCGGATATAATGGATATTAAGGTAGCAGAAATTGACAGCTTCAAGACGGTTAGGCTCAATGTCACCAGAAAGAAGCAACAGAAGGTAAACTAGCAACAAGTAATTCCAGGTGTGCTTTGATCCAGGTGTAGAACTGGAGAAACTGGAGTATGGTGAGTGAACAGACCCAGACAGAAAAAGCTAGCTGGTATATTGGACATGGCCAATTGGACAAGATAAAAGAAATAGGCTTCAGAAACATGGTGAAAGAAAGGCGTTATTTTCAATGACATGAGGCAATGACTTAGGATGTATGTGCAAATTGAACAGACGAGAGGGACTGTAATAATGAGAATCACAGCAAGTGATAGCATCATGTTGGTTTTCATTCTCTGGGGGTACAACTTGTGGAGAAACAGACGGCTAGCACAAAATGACCAATCCTAAAAAAGTGAAACATACAGTGAGTATAAATGGAACCTGTAGTCTAAAGAAGACAAGTCAAGATTCTTCAGCCAATGGGCTCACTTAGAAGCTCAATGCAATTAAAAGGTGCCAGGCCTATATTAGTTGTGGACCTGTGTTAGAATTTTGCTAAAGAGAAGGAGGGTCTCGCCATATGCAACAAAGTTAGGGAAAGTAAAAAAGCTGGCAGGGCAAATGAATGGATGGAAATAGGGAAAACAGGAGGCTTGCCAAACCAGTTAAATAAAATACAAATATACTAGACCAAATGGGGTAAAATAAAATACTTCCTCAATGAAACACTAGACTAACTAACTAGACTAACTATTAAACCTTATAAAATTTAGGCTCATTCAAAAGTGTGTATAGTAGGATATTTCACAAGTAGAATTTAAAACCAAAACAACATGCAACTTAACTTCCAGTTTTCAGATTACACAGATTTCTGAAAAAATATATTCTTACAACAGTACATTAAAGGTATGCTTCCAGTAGTTTATCTAACCCAATCTAACTGCGAGGCACTATGGTCTATTCAGTGCTGTGTGTGTGTAACCCGATTGCGGTTTCATGCCTGCCAAGCAGATTCCGTGCAATGACCCTGAACAAGTTGCTCGTGCACACTCATTTTACACCGAGAATCACGTTAACTGTCATGTACTAAGCGTAATAAATAATTAAATACTTAATATAAACTGACCTGTTTTCGCTGTGTGACCAGAGAAGGTTCGGCCCAAAGACAATAGCTAGATTCGAGGCATTCATCTTGTTCAGCTCTGAATTTTGAGCCACTTTTGCAAGAAACTTTATCAAGTACCTAAGGCAGGAAAAACAACAGACAGTTTTTCCTGGTGGTTTTTAATATCTGAAGAAATGTTATCAAACTGGAATCAATTGATTTGATTAATCCTAATTCACTTAATGAATTAATTTTTTTTCACCTGCGGTAAAAATGATGTAATTAATTAATCCTTATGAATAAAATTAATTTTTCCTCAGGTGGAAACAATTTTATAGGACTTGCTGATAAAAAACAATGGGAAAAGGTAATTAATCCTAATTAACTTTTTACTTTTGTGGATTCCATATTAGTGTTTAGAACCCAGTCCAAAAGCCCTGTCTTTTTATGAAGAATTGCACTACAAAATTCTCCTCAGACTTTCTGTCTTCTAACCGGAGATTGTTGTAGTTGTGCTTTGGAAGCTTGTCAACCACAACCCACAATGCATTCAGTCTCTGGTCAGCTGGCCTACAATCACAACACAAAATTAGCTGATTGGTCACTGATTGATTGATTGATTCATAGACCAACAATCACAACATGAGATCCATATTAGCTGACTGATCGACTTACTAATTCTTTCATTCACTCATTGATTGAGTCATTCATTGGTTGATGGATTGAGTTCTGCGATTCATTGGTTGATGGATTGTTTGGCTAACTGATTTGGTTTGACTGATTGGTACACCCAAAATCATAACACTGCTACATAAACTCAGCTGATTGACTGACTGACTGGTTCATTCATTCATTCGTGATTGGATTACTTCATTCATTCTTTCATGGGTTAATGGACTGATTGATTGTTTAGCTGATTGATTGATTCATTTAATTGACTGATCGACTGACACACCTAAAATCACAATGCTCCCAGATAAAAATCAGCTAACTGACCGAACTATCGAATGAATGAATGAATGAATGAATGAATGGATGGATGCTCACCGCTGACTTGCAAGTATCCATTCATCGTAAAGTTCAAATGTCATTAGTGGTTGAGGCAACTCTCGCAGGTAATGTTTCAGGGCAGCTGCAAAACAAAAGGACATCTGTAGCCAACATAAAAGTAACTAGACTCAGGCAGGCCAAGGCATATAAAAGTAAGGCACCATATAGAGGTAAGGTGCAGCAACTGCACACTTAATTCTATAGATAAAACAAGACTGAAAATATTAATAACAACAACAAATAATAAAACTACAATTACATATTGGCATAATGACACAGTGACCTAGTTAAACACCTTAATTACATGATTATTTTATTTATAAAGATTTAATTCCAGCGACCTAATTGCATAATGATCTGCTGGTAATTACATAATGATACAATGGGCTAATATGCGAAATTGGCTGAACAACAATAATAATTCACTGGACAACAAATTTTTACAAAAGTCATGTTACTGAAATGAAATTAGTCAGTTCTTATCAATTTGTATGTGCTGAACACGAATATGACAGTGAAAATGCCGAATTGGCTCTAGTTTTTTTGTAATCTGAAATGAAGTAATTTTATATCGCACAATGCATGCCAATAGTGATACACTTACAGTTAATATTTGTAAAAACCAGGTCATAGACTAGTTCTTAGATTTTTTTGCCTGTCTCTTGCACAGCTGTTCGGGAGCATCTCTGCGGAGTGTCCAGCAGTAGTCAGCCAACATTGTAGTGGACCATTTTCCCTGGTACCTTTGCTCCATTGTTGCGATATCTTGATGAAAACGTTCGCCATGTTCGTCACTAACCATACCACAGTTGTCAGGGAAGAAATCCAGATGGGAATGAAGGAAATGCATCTTCAGAGACATATTGCAGCGAAATTTCTGGTACTGCTTGAGCATGTCTTCTAATAGTTCCTTGTAGTTTTCTGCCCTAACATTCCCAGAAAGTCTGTAGACACTAGACGAAAAGCATTCCATGCTTGTTTCGCATCACCCTCCAACAAGTTGTTGAAGCGGTCATCTTTGAAGAGTTCTCTAATCTGAGGACCCACAAAAACTCCCTCTTTAATCTTTGCTTCGCTGAGTCGAGGGAATTTTTCATGCAGGTATCGGAAAGCTGGCGAAGTGCGGTCCATGGCTTTCACGAAGTTCTTCACCAAACCTAGTTTGATGTGAAGGGGTGGTAGTAGGATTTTGTGAGCCTCGACCAGAGCTGGGTGCTGGATATTCTTCTGTCCAACTGCCATGTTTTGTCTGGGAGTCCATTCCTTCCGCACGTAGTGCAACTCTCTTGCTCGGCTATCCCACTCACACAAGAAACACATATATTTTGTATATCCTTGCTGCAGTCCCATTAAAATGGCAACTACCTTCAAATCACCACACAGGTGCCATTTGTACCTGTTATACTCAATGGAATGCAGTAGCTGTTTTAGGTTATCGTATGTCTCTTTCATGTGGACAGCATGCGCTAATGGAATAGATGGAAGACGGTTTCCATTGTGCAAAAGCACAGCCTTAAGACTCAGTGTTGAAGAGTCTACAAAGAGTCTCCATTCTTGTGGGTCATGAGTGATCTGTAAGGCATTCATGAGGTCGTCAATATTGGAACAGAATACCAGATTACCTTCCTTCATAAAGAAAGGTTCCAACTGCTGATGGCGCTTTCTATATGAAGTAATTGTGACATCTTCTTCTAGAAGATTCCATTGTTGGAGTCTTGATCCTAGCAATTCTGCCTTGTTTTTGGATAAGTCCAAATCACGAACAAGGTCATTTAGTTCTTCCTGTGTTATTCTGTGTGAGGTTGATGATGCACCACAGTGAAAATCGGGATCACTGCACGCTGACGGACCAGGAGAAGAACATGTCGGCTCACCCTTGTCCTCATCAGATGAATCAAGGAAAATATATTCTGCTGGAGGTTCTGGAATAGGAAGTCCATCACCATGTGGAACTGGTCTCAATGCTGACGGAATGTTTGGGTAGACTATTGTCGACTTCTTTTGCTTCGTTATTCCACCGGAAAGAGGAGGAACCAAGCAGAAGTAACAGTCATCTACGTGGTTGCTTTGCTCTCTCCACACCATGGGAACTGCAAACGGCATTGATGGTCTTTTGCCATTCAACCACTGTGAAAGCTGTGTTGTACATGTAGCACAGCATATATGCGGGGCCCATGGCTTGTCTTGGTCACCAACCTTGCATTCGAAGTAAGCATTATATGCCTTCTTGACTTGATAAGTGATACTTTTCTTCTGGTTGGCAAATGTCACTTCCCCACAAATGTAACAAAAGTTGTCCACAGTATTTACGCACTTCCGAGGCAGTACTGTTCTGTATTGTATCTAAATGGATAAAGTAATAATAGTTTTATAAAACAGTAACTTAAACTGTCTCGCACAAAGTCTGTAATATTGTAAATGCTCAACCGTTCCGACTCGCTTTATATAGTACACTGCTGACGTCATCTTACGTCAGCAGCCGACTGGCTGTAGTTTTACATTGCATCAGAAAATGACGTAATCAACTGTGCATGATGTGTCCATGATGGGATTATGCAATGAGGTGGAATATTACATCATTCTAGACTTATTTAGGATATTGTCGCAGTCCTACTGCATAAATTTACATGGTGAAACATAAAAAATGAACTATATGAAATATTTTCAAAACGAGAGCCAATAAAAAAATTTTATGGTTATATTCGTGTTCAGCACACCAAGATGCTACACATTAGGGCCTTTTCCAGTCAGTAACGATTTCTATGTTGACCAGTGTAATTATGTTATTATTAATATCTATAATTATAGTAATTATTAATCACATTCTTACCGCAGAAACAATGAATATCATAATCATATTCGTCTGCATCGACCATATTAGCATCAAAAGCAGCCTACAATAGCACACAGAAACATTGGAATGAATATTCATATATTATATAAGAATATTCATGCTATATTTGAATATTCATATATTACACACAAATATCTGCCACAGCAGTGTACATATTTTTAGCTGCAAAGCATATAAACATACTCTTAAAACTGTTCCCTTTCGCTGGGGCTGGGATGGAGCACCTCTGAGTAGAAATCTTGAAGGAACGTTACATATATGCTCTGAATGAATGATCGAATGAATGAATGAAATGAAGACATAACTGAATACAGAAAAAAGGGTCACCTTTAGTTTCTTTACTTTTGACGCAGCAGGCGCAATTCGAAAAATTCCCTTCAATAAAAAAACAAAAACATGGTTTTAGCTAAATATCTGTTTTGGTTAAGAAGATAGCAGCTGCAGCTGTACTAAATTTCTACTGGATTGACCAAACCCAGGACTTTGGTTTGCTTGTCATAATCACTTGCTATTATTATTTATTACTGTTACTATTATAATTTAGACAACTTATATGGCACCCCATAGTGAAAAAGTGAGACAAGGGTAATTTACACTTTGCAGCATTATCGTGTGTGTACGCACGTATTTATCTGAGCATTTACGTTGTTCAGTGTTACATGTAATTAGAAACTTCAATAGCACTGGAGTCTAATGCATGACACACCAGTCAGGTCAACACCCAGATGGTCAGTCCACTGAAACAGAGAGGCAGCCTATCACAGATAAACCAACTGAAAGAGCTAAATCTTGAGGCTGAAATGACACAATCGACTGAGCAGAACAAACAGACACACAAAAGAGAACTCCAAACTAATGATACATCTGAGGAATGAGGACTAATTTTAAGTATTGTGGTTGCCCAGAGTTCAATTTTTATAAGCTATAAGCCCCAAGTTGAAACAAATTCTTTGCAGAACAGGAACCAATCCCCCATCCTTATCCATCGAGCAAATGACGTCATTATGAGCTGCAAGAAGGGCAGATTCTGTTGAAAGAAACTTACAGTAGGCAGACTAAAATGTCAGGGAGATTAGCAAGTTGGAAGATAGGCAAGTATGCACACGATTCAAGAATTTTATATACAAAATTCAAAGTAGAGATGGGTCTGAAATTACACAGGTCACTAAGGTCAAGAGAAGGTTCCTTTAGCAGAAAATGACAATGTAATGAAGCAGCCATAAACACAGTCAAAGAACTAGAAAACACGAGGAAAAGGGAACAGCAAGAAAACAGGTGTGACTTAAATAAGAAAAGATGAGTTCTCCAGGTCATGGGCGACTTATGAATGCAGACAAATGAAAGAGTGCCAGCCATGTTAGCATGGACCTAAAACTGTAACATAAACAGACTGTCGTTTCTTGCAGTGCCCATGCAGACCATGAAGTACAGAAACACAGGTTTGCAGGCAGCCACAGAACAAACGGTGCATAAATTTAATACAAACAAATAAATAATTAAAACTTATCTCAGCAGTAAAAGAAGACAAAACCTGTTCGTAAATAACAATTTGCAGTCGAGAACTGATAACTTAACTACTAAAAAGACAAATTCGTGTAAAAATATGACAATGAAATTTGTCAATCAACACAATAACATAAAATATTTAACATGTCCAGTGTCACATATACACTAAGTACTTGTGTGTATAATGGGCTATGTAACTGTCATGTAGTAATGCATTATGTGACTGTGACATCTATATGCATGCACAATGGACACTGAGTTTGACTACCACCAAGGTTCTCAGAAAGACATTCGGTCGTAGTAGTATCCCCAAAGTTACAGACAATATTTGACTTTAGATCTATTTCTCCTGCTAAAGCTTCAAAAACATCTTACATAAAACGTCAACCTCACCCAGACATTAATCTGGTACACTGCCTCCTTGCTACACAGTGCCTTTTAGAGCCTCAGAAAGGCACTTATTAGGGTGGCACTATGTAGGTTACTGGATAATATTAGATTAGCTGCTTGACCTGTTTTTTGTTTCATATTGTCACTGCTTACCTCAACATCAAGTCCTTTGCGCAAGATTTCCCCAACGCATTCCCCAATCACATGGGCGATTTCATGGTTGGAATGACGAAGGTGATCCTCGAGGCTCAGGCCAAACACTGGTCGTGTTGCCAGCAGATCTGAAACACAGCTTGAAGTGTTGACAAAGCCAAGTTAAAGTTAAGGCCTGTTGTTAACCTATCAAAAGCTAGAAACAGAGCCAAGTTGAAGCATATGTCCATTAAAAGCATTCTTACAGCACCTCTGTAAAAGAGCCAAGTTGAAGCATATGTCCATTAAAAGCACTCTTACAGCACCTCTTTAAAAGAGCCAAGTTGAAGCATATGTCCATTAAAAGCATTCTTACAGCACCTCTTTAAAAGAGCCAAGTTGAAGCATATGTCCATTAAAAGCATTCTTACAGCACCTCTTTAAAAGAGCCAAGTTGAAGCATATGTCCATTAAAAGCATTCTTACAGCACCTCTTTAAAACTGTTCTGTGCCAGTTCTTTGTCAGTTCCTTAATGTCACAACCATGTCTACACTTAACACTTGTCTGTTTTAACATGTGTACCTTGATGCTTTGTGCATTACAATAATAGCACTATAGAAGTCATTAGATATGATATGATTTCTCTATTGTTGTTATCATAATGCACAAGTGTCAACTAACGGTCACTTCGAAAGTCAGACTATGACGTTGAAACAGATAAGTTAATAACAATAATAAGTTAATAACAAGTTAAGATAATGCTTAAATTTAAACCTGAATGACAATGAAAACAAGAACTTTGTGACAAAATGAACTATAATTTGATACCTTATCTGTTGCACGAGAAACTTACCTGGCTGGCGGGAAGGTAGGATGGGCTGTTGTGCACTGTGAATAAGGAAGACAACTGTATCGAGGGTTGTCAGTTGCTGGGTTGAGTGAGTCGCTGGGTGACAGAGCAAGCTGAAGAAGAATTCGGGAAATTCAAAGGTTTTGGTCAGGTGAACCGGAGAATCAAGGCCATGACTGAAATGACGTGAAGCCTGAGAAGCAGAGAAGCGCTTAACTACCCAGTCTTCGTGTCTATATATGTGTGTGTGTATATATATATATAAATAATTCTAAGCTTGTTTAAAGTGCATGTATTTAGAGTAAATATATCTATATATATGTTTGTGTGCGAAGAGTCTATGCCTTAAAGTACATACGGTCTCAAGGGTTTGGATAATTCTAGTCTCAATTAAGTTGCATAGCTGTAATGTAGAAACTATATACATACATAGATATTTGAACAGTTTGGAAGTCTTGAGTTCTGAGATAAATGAATACTTGATGGCAGTTTTGTATGGTTTGTGTATGCAGATACACTGGCATAAGTTGTGTGAAATGTTTATACCTGAGGTATTTAAGTTGTGCTATGGAACCTTGTCAAAGTTTAAAGTTTGCCTGAAATTATTTTATTTTGCGCAATGGTCAAAATGCAGATTTTGCAAATTAGGTAGGCTCACATGTGGAAGGCTGCCCATCAGAATTTATTGTTTTAAGGATTCTTAGAGGTTTTGTTGTGTATGTAAATTTCGAACAGAGGGATTGGAGGTGTTTACTGGTTGACATGTGAAAAGGAACCACTGCCGACTTGTCTTTACTTGTGGTGGTCATGGATGGAATCTCAACACAGTTGAGTCCAAGTGGAGTGGTTTATTCCGCTGGTGAAGAAGAAGAACAGAGCTGAGCTAAAACCAGAGGCCCGAGTCTTCTACTGCATCAACAGGACTGTACTTGATTTTTCGTGAGTTTGTTTTGGTATTTTTTTGTGTAGGATTACATGATAATTGAGGTAATTATGTCAAAAGAAAGGGTCATTGTAAATATCAATCTGTAAACAGACTTTGTAAACAGAACAAATCAAAATATAACTGGGTTTTGCTGGTAACTGTCTTAAAAAAATTTGCGACACAAGTTATAACACTACCTTTGGGGACCATACCAAGTACTGTGATACAACGAGGCTGTGTTATGATGCATCATTTTCTTAAGCTGACCATGTTATATCAGAATCTGAGTTACAAAGAACCAGGTTATAATGAGAGTTCTAGTACAAAAACATAAAAAACCAAGAAAAATCAAAAACAAAAAGAAAAGTTCCTAAGGCATTTACCAATTTCCTCTTTAAGAGTTGGTATCAGCCGATCCAATGCGTCGAGCGATTGTCTATGATATGTTGACTGTGATTCCAGCAACTGAAAATTAAAATTCACAACTGAGTTCAAATCTGTAGCAAAACAAAATGCTAACCAAATTATAACAGGAGAAATTACTAGCGGTACGTAAAACTCTTCTTAGTCCGATCTTACCACAGTCTTGGAACAGAAAGACTTCTAACTTTGATCATTTCATGATCATAGAACAGCAACACCTCTTAACTGGATCTTAATATAATTTCATGCCTTCTCGGACTGTGATCTTATAACAGCCTTCTGGCTTCCTCTCAAGAGTTTGAGACCTGGCTAACAAATTTATATAACACCACTAAAATAATTATTTGCAAGAAATCCTACCATTAAAAGCATTCGACATAGTTCATCCTCCCGAGCAAAGAATGAGTACATCTCTGTCGCAAAAACATCCTATGGAAACAAAATATCTTTATTCCAATGACAATCATTCAATCCAGCAAATCTCACTTGGTAAGTTTTAGACAAAACCATTTCAAGACAAAGAACCAGAAATGCTCTGAATGAAGCCCAAGTGAAATAGGGGTTAGAGTAAAAGCAAGGATTACTCTAATCCCTATTTTTATAGGGCTTAAAGTCAAAATAGAATTAGAGTAAAAATTGAGTTAAAGAAAAAATAGGGGTTAGAGCAAAAATAGGGATTAAAGTAAGACTTGGGGTTACAGATAAACAGGGATTACAACAAATTAAGGATTACAGTAAATATAAGTTAAATTAAAAATACTGTAATACTAGTATGATGGTGATGATGTTGAATTGGTAATACACACCTGTGGGTGAGGATGATGATAATGAATAGATGATAACAATTAGACAGTGGCAATGATCATGCTGCTGATAATTGCTTGATGGTATGCATCTGGTTATATAGTGTCTGCTATGGTTGCATTTATGTATGTATGTATGTATGAAAGTATTTATGTAGAACACTTTAACAGATCTATTAAAGGCACTGACATGTGGCTACCTAACAGATCTAGAGTTCAGCTGAGAATGTTGCTTGTTTTGGAACAATGTTACTTTTTTTATGGAAGATCTTTCCAGAAGGATGGTGGCCTTACCTTGCAGTGCTCCACCTTGGCCTCAGCTGTGTCCAGCTCCTCTCTGGCTGCATCCAGTCGAGCTGCAGAGGCTGCGCTCTGTGTTTGCTTACCAAGAGCCTGATACCTGAAAATCAACAAAACAGTAAGCAATAAGTAATAAACTACAAGACTTTGTATTTACTTTTGATATTTATATAACCCCACTAGGTAAATCAACAAAACGTGCCCATCAAAAACGCGGTGGTGTAGTGGTGCCCTGTAACCGGAGGATTGCGGGTTCGAATCTGCCTCAAGCCACTGTGTAGTGACCTTGGACAAGTTGCTCACCCACAATTGTCTGTGAGGAAGGCAATGGGAAACCACCTCACTTAGCTCATCCCCAGGTGGCACAAAGCCAATGGACCTGCCTTTGGGCAGAGAACTCATCATCATCAATCAAAAACAACAGTAAACATCTACATAACAGATTTTATTTACTTCTTACATTTACATAGCGCTAAGAAGTAAATAAATAAATCAGACCATACTGGCTGGCTGAATGACTGGCTAAATGACCAACTGTCTGACTATCTGACTGACTGGCCAATTGGCTGGATGACTGACTTATTCAATTACCTCGACTTGGCCGAGTCCATGTCTAAGGTCATGTTTGCCAACTGTCTCCGTAACTTCAGTATTGCTGGAATATCCCTCTGTAAGTACATCAAAGTTACTCAGATTTCTATTTGAATGGTAATATTATTTAATCCTAACATGATTCTGATCGTCCATGGTACATTTTAAAAAGATATATGTAAGTATGTATGTATGAAGACACTTTATATAGCACCTTTCAAGTACCTCACAAATGCGCTGTGTGAATAACCCTCACAAAGACATAGCCTCTGTTGCAGCTTATGTGGAAGTGACCCCTGCTTTGCTCTAATCTAATCTCTTCTATAGTGCCATTACCGTAAACCACAAGGCATCAATCGATGGTTGCCTTTAAACGAAACCAAAGTCTCTGACACTGATAAACCCTGTAAACATGACAATATCTGTGACATGACCTATAAACTCTTAACTTCTGACATGACCTACAAACTCTCACCTCCACGAGATTCTGGGCCGGTTGAATCACCTTTGCTTCAATCTCAAAGCCATACTGGACCAGTCCCTTTGCTAGACTCAGCTGCGCCTCACTGCACAGATTAAATGTTTTTCTAAAAGAACCAATAACAGGATTAGATTTGATCAGATTAGATTACACATGGTAAGGTAAGGTAAGGCACAGCAATGGAGTACGAGGCAAGTCAAGGTGATGCAAGCAAGGAATGGTAAGGTAATGTAAGATAAGGCAAACTCATTGATTACACACTTCTTTAAATAACAGTTGTCGTAGCAACTGCGCTTTATTACTAAACAATTATTTCAGAGGCTATACGGCTACAAATTTTGGTCGCACGATGTTTAATCACGTGACTTTATAAAGATGACTAAAATTATCATGCATGCTATTAAGACCACATGCCTTGAGCTGTCTGTGCTTTACTACCATAAAACTGATGCACTACCACCAGAAAACTGCTGCACAAGACCTTTCTATCCGCACTAGTGTCTATAAAATACCAAAGGTTGAGGTAACGAAAGCACCAACTTTAGAACAGTATCAACATTGAACGAGGCTGCTAGATCACTTAGGCAGTTGGTGAAGGCATATTCCGGTAACTTTCTCTAGACAGGCAAAACATTAAACACATGTAACAAGAATACAAATTTATATCAAACATGTTTAACAAATGTAAAATACATATCCATTTAAAACATGTAATGCAAAATTCGTACCAGTGGTGGTGGTGTTGGTGGTGGTGATGGTGGTGTTGGTGGTGGTGATGGTCGTGGTCATCATGGTGGTCGTGGTGATTATGATTGTGACTGTGATGGATGACAATGAAGATCATGTAGGAGATGAATTTGATAAAGGTTAAGGTAACACACTTGCTAATGATGATGATCATGGTGAATGTGACAGCGATGAATATTAGCAAGGGGAACTTCCCACCAGCCGTTTATCTGCCTCTCCAGTGTGACTAGCAAGACACATCTGCAGTTTCTTGATGATCAACTGCCAGGCATCGCGAATCTGGTTGACTAGTCGCTCCAAAAACTGTAATTCATCGGTCAGGACCTCAGACTTCTCTGATCTACCAAAAACAGAAATCCCCAGATCAGCAAACTAAAACCATTCAACGTCATGTTAGTCATGATGGATGATTAACATACTGTTGTGGTGGTCGCAGTATTGTAGTATAATAAACGTAATAATAGCATTGTGGACTTATGTAGTAATTAGACAAATTTTCTGGATTCCGGCAACAACAAAGCTGCTTTGACACCAGATAGTTATGCCTGTGCATAATCTGCGTTTTTTCTTAAGCGTAATTAAATCATACACCTTTACATGGCACAATTTACAAAGAAATCTACTGTATCTGCTGTTATTGCACACTTCGATTAGTAACTTATTTAGCCAAGATCCTTTAATGTAATTCAGTGTCATAGACCACTGTTTTTGAGCGCTATACAATTTCTGCACAGACATGGCGAATACACATACGCCCCACAGATGGTCCAGTTTTCTATTTAGCAAGCTGCAAAATACACCGACAAGGTGAAATCAGCTCCAGCCAGTCCGTGTTGTAAATCGTGACTTTGTGCGTATTTATAAATAAATATTCAGTGCAGGTAGGTTATGGATGGGGCGTAACGCTGTATGTAATGAAGACATATCGGTATTTAATTAAATGTCATCGGCAGATTCACCTTCCCAGATTTTGGTCGGCTAACTGCTTCATGCGCAGCAGCTGCTTCTTCCAGTCTTTTTTCGACATTTTCTACGAAGATAATCGCAAAATTTGTTGAAAGTAAATAAATACTTCCATCAACCGACTGTTCCACAGTCATCCATCCACGAAATATTTTCACGCAGTCCTCGCTGCCATCTAACAGCGCTTGCACGGATGGCGCCGAGTTTCAATTCTGATGTAACAACACGTAGTGTAACACAAAACACAGCGCAAACGTAAACACTTCATTTATAGCGGCGCCAGCGAATGGTCACCGCGTCTAAGTAAATGCACTAAGAAAATTTTTAAAGAAATCTTCGCCTAATACTAGAGCGAATGCGGGCTTTATTCAATTTTTCTTAATGTAGACACCACCCAAATAAACCGTCTTTAATTAAGTTGTCCAGAATGCTCTCGCTCTCAAATCTCCAAAACCCCTAAATATCATTAGGCCTATATCATTCCTGTTCTCAAATCACTTCACTGGCTCAATATGAGCCAGTGAAGTGACAAAGTCCTCTCACTTAGGCCTTCCCCCTTCTATTCTGGCCTAGTTAGCTACATCAGTAAGCGCGTACTCCAAGGAAGCCTCGGTGCGTGAGGATCCCAGGTTCGCGTCCCGGTCGTGGCTTATTTCAGAAATTTGAATCTCGGGCTAGTACGGTCCGTGCGCGGGGACCTTAAACGGCGTGAAGCGGTGGTGAAGGATCTCACCCGTGCGCGGGTGGAATCCATATGGTCGCTTTAGAAAAACGTGTACAATTTACAATTTTTTTTTTATTCAAACATTCTCTTGTTACCCCTCTTCTCAAGAAATCATCTCTCGACAAGGAAATTCTTTCAAACTACCGGCCTGTTTCTAACCTGACTTTCATCTCCAAATTAACTGAACGGATTGTCCTCTCTCGAATCAATGACTAATTAGCTTCTAACTCACTCATTAACCCACACCAGTCTGGTTTTACTAAATGCCACTCAAACGAAACTCTGCTGACATCTCTCTACAACAAGCTTGTTTCTGCCATTTCTCATCAACAGGTTTCTTGCCTCTGTCTCCTTGATATCTCTGCAGCCTTCGACACCATAGATCACAATATCTTACTCCACCGACTTTCGACCTGGTTTGGTTTTGCTGACACTGCTCTCCTATGGATACAGTCTTATCTCTCCTCCCGCTCTTTCTCTGTTAAAACTTCGGAAGCCTCTTCTAAGTCATGCCCTCTCACTTGCGGAGTTCCACAAGGCTCCGTTCTTGGACCTCTTCTGTTTATCCTCTACACTACCCCACTCAGTTCACTCATTAAAGCATCCTCCGTTGACCATCACCTCTATGCTGATGACACCCAACTATTCATCTCTTTCTCTCCAAATTGCTTCAATGAGTCTACAGATCATCTTCTTTGTGTGGTTAAACAAATCTCCTCTTGGATGACATCTAATCTCTTATGCCTGAACCCATCTAAAACTGAATTCATACTTATAGGCCTACGTGACCAGCTCAAGAAAATTCCTGACCCCTCTATCTCCCTCAGCCTGGACTCTGCCTCCACCCACACCTTTAATACTAACTCCTCTCTCCGTAATTTAGGTGTTATTTTCGACCAGAACCTTACTTTTTCTGATCATATCACCCATCTTTCCCGCTCTTGCTTTTGTGCATATCCGCGACCTTCGCAGAATCCGTCCTATGCTTGACTTCAAAACCGCATCTATCATTGCCACATCCATAGTCCATGCAAAACTTGACTACTGCAATTCACTTTTCCTCAATATTGACCCAACCCAGATAAATCGCCTACAAGCTATCCAGAATGCTCTCGCTCGTGCTGTCACCAAAACCCCCAAACACCATCAAATCACCCCTGTTCTCAAATCACTGCACTGGCTTAAAATACCAGAACGAATAGAGTACAAAGTCTTATCCCTCACCTACAACACACTTCAATACTCCCAACCCTCCTATCTTCGTCAATTATTTACTATCCAACCACTCCGTTCAACCCGCTCCTCATCTGTCCTAACACTTCTTCGCCCTCCCGTCACCTCATCCTTAAAATTTGGAAATCGCTCCATAGCCATAGTTGCCCCACCCCTTTGGAATAAACTCCCGCCAGAATTGCGACAGTTGTCTGGTCAATCATACGAACTCACCAACACTTCACCTCTTTCAGTTTCTGCGCAGGTCTTTCACTCAAGACTGAAAACACTTCTTTTCCAAAAATCTTATCCTGATCCTTCCTCTTCCCCTTATCTCTCTTCTCGCTTCAATTTCAAACATCATCCACCGTAGCCGTCCGACTGTCTGACTGCCTGACTCCTGGATCTTGACCTGGAACCGAACCCTTTTGCCAAGCGATTTTGTTTTGACTGAGCGCCTGTGAATAAGCTGGTTCCCGCGACTTAGCTTTCGTTGGGCGCTGTAGAAATCTCGAGATTACGATTACGATTACCTGCAGCACACTTCAATCCTCCAACCCTTCTATCTTCGTCACTTATTTACAATCAAACGACTTCCTTCAACTAGCTACCTTGAAGGCCCGAGAGCCCAGCACTGTTCGGATACAGGGCACAGCGAGAGTGACAGTGTCCATTGTTCGAGTGCAAGGTCTACTAGTACATGTTAGGGGTAAGCATGGAATGTAGATAGGTCGGCTGACTTAAATATAGTAGACCTACTTTATGGACTATAAGACAGATTTTAAAATGAACTGGAACCAAATCTGACCGTTTCTGCCTATCGAATATGTTTTGACTGAGCGCCTGTGAATAAGGTCGTTGCCGAGACTTAGCTGTCGTTGGACTCTGTATAAATCCCGAGTTTACGGTTGTTTTGATGATGATGATGATGATGATGATGATGATGACGACGACGACGACGACGACGACGATGATGTTCTCATAATGTCCATCCAGAGCAAAGTCAGAAGAGTGAAGACAATTAAGTTCGGTGTATCGTTCGCCGACCACTACTGCACCAACTGCATCCGTATAATTTTAGTCAATTTTCGCATGTTTCTTATGAGAATCTTGACGGCGATTAAAAATATTGTTTATTTAAAATATAAACGCACCCATTTCTGGATGACCTCGCTTCGTTTCAAAAGGTCCTTCCTCTGGTCTTAGAAGACCAAGCTAACACCATCGAAGTAACAGAGTTTAAAAATACGGATAAAAACCCGTTTGATAGATGTCGTTTTTTACAAGAGACATCTTCTGAAAACGGTAGTTCCGGGGAACGTTAATTTGAAGCAACATCACCTGTTGGAATGGTTTCTGATTAGATTAGTGTTATTTGGACGAATATTTTACAGTCGATTCATGCTTAAGCTCTTTGAATCAATATCGAATTGTCTGACACCTCTCAGATTATTTCGAACTGTTGCCACTATGGACGCAAGTGCAGCGAGCGATAATGAAGGAAATTTGTCGAAACGGGCTCTCAAACGCGTTAGTGTATTACGATTTTTACGTTGAACGTTACGAAACCCGACCTATCGTGTTGGCAGTTGTGGGAACTTGTCACATTGTTCACCTTAATCTTAATTTCCTGATTTCTTCAATGCCCCCAAAAGAAATTTTGGAACAAAGCTTAATCACGGGCGTTTAGCCTAACTTATTAAACATTTCTGTATGGAATTAATAGGGAAACCAAGATTGAAAGAAACTGATTTGACACGATGCGCTAAGATTGCAGCACAGATTGATTAGCTTCCCATCGATAATTGCGTACGCAGCCCATCCATCAGATACAGCATGCGTTCTCGGTCGATTGTGCTAAAGAAAGAGCTCTTCCAGCGTAGCTGCTCGTCGATCAAGATCTTTATTCAACTGAAAAATCTCTGACTCTTCTGCTTAATTCCACCAAAAATGCAGTGTTCTTTCGTGGAGGCAGTGAATTTTGTAGGCTCAAAGAATGTAGTTTAATCATGTAATTCATTTGGGACACTAAATGATAAGTTACCAAATTTAATGCAACTGGATTTGGTTATGTAACACTATTTGTGATGGTTATATCAGCTTAACAGACTTGTATATTAACTGATTACGGATTAAACCATATATACATTTTCATTGCAAACTTCCAAGTCTCCACTCAGTTGTTCTTCGTTTGGTTAAATAAAGAGGTAATAACATTTGGTTAATAACGCAGGTATTACCATTTGGTTAAGTAAGTATTTATTATCATTTGGTTAATTAATTCTTCAGTAAAAAAATTTATAATTGTATGACATCTGTATCCTGTGTTATACTGGTGCTATATAACTTAAGTTAATTTTATGTTACTGTTGTTACTATCCAGTTAATTTGATGTTACTACAGCTGCATCGTAATCGACTTCACAAAGCATCAAAGATGGATGAGAACAAAAAGAAACTGATGCAACAATTGAAAGGGGAAAAAAAGGCGATGGCCGCTCTGCAAAAACAAGAAGTTGATCTTATCTTAGAAAAGTGCCTTTCAGAGACAGAATACTACTTTACAAACGGTAATACTAGCTTACTTAACCAAATGGTGAGACCTCTGCACCTAACCATATAGCAATACCTCATTTAACCATATGATAATACCTGCTTAATTAACCAGATGGTAATACATGTTTACTTAACCAAATGATAATACTGCCTTGCCTTACCAAATGGTAATAATTCCTTGCTTACCATCAATGTGACATCCTCTAAGAATGTCGCATTTTTAGGTCTGTTAGATAATCATGTTTCAATGCCTTTATGAAGCTCTTAATAGGCGCCATATAAATTCTATGGTACAAAAGCAGTACTATCTGTTTTTTAAAATTTGTTAGCAAAATGCTCCTTGGAGGATCTTTCAGCTGAAGTGCAGATGGTTGTCCGGTTGTTGCTTTGCTGTTATGACAAGAGCAAAGCTACAACTGGACTACCATTTTATATCTTTTTGCAGCAACCCTCCCTTTTGAGGAGAATTCATAAATTAATACAATATGAAGTATCTGATTAATAATAATAAGTATACATGTTGCTTGGCTTGATAACAAATTACAAATTTCATATGACACTTTGGGATTTAAACCCCAGATACAGAGTTGAAGGGAAACTACACAGGATGTTTTAGTATGATTTATAGTTCATTTCAAGAGTATGGGTGTACTTAATATCTATTTAATAACATTTATCGTAGATTAACAAATTGACTTTTATATGATAATGAAATGTGAAAAAGTTGTTCAAATTGCTTTAGGGCTGCGCAAAGTCTATCCATACTATTACGATTTTACGACGTATGCCAAGGGCCGCTGGTTTGGGTTACGTCTCGCGGATGTCTTCGTAAAGGAGTTTCAAAACTACACCGTGGAGAGTTGCGTAAGTTAGTTATGTTGCATTCACTTAAATTACTTTGCATTGCATTACAGATTTCTCCACCAACACTTCAGCACTTCTGATAAGATTATCTGGAAGGGGCACTGTGTAAATATACCAAAAGAATGCCCAAAAGAGTAAAGGATTGAACAAATGATGGATGAAGTAATGAATAAAAAAACAAACGAATGACTAAAGGAACAAAGTAAAGAATGGATAAAAAATGAATAAATGATTGATTAAAGAAACGACTGAAGGAAGGAATGATCAAATGAATGAATGAATAAAGGACAAGAATGAATAGTAAACAAGTTGACAGAATAATGAATGAATGATGGAACAAATGATTGAATGAAGGAAGGAAGGAACAAAGGAATGTTTTAAGGAATGGATAAGGGATGAATGAACAAATCAACAAACGAATGAGGAAACGAAATATAGGAAAAAAGGAACGATTATGAATGAATGACGGGAATTAATTAATTCTTTAATAAACTAAGATACAGTGCTGCATAAATTGTCAGCATTATGATTATAAAAATTAACTTTGATTGAATTGCAGCACCGTGCCTTTGAATCTGGAACTGTTCTCATGAATGGAAAACCTGTGAGGCCTGACCACGTCATCCAGAACGGCGACTTCATTTTAAACCGCGTGCACAGGTATACCACCATCAGCCACGACAGTGTCCTTTGTTTAGATCTTCCAAATTTAATAATGTTCTGCTTAAGATGAGCTAACTGATGTATGTTTGTATTTGGACACTTCATATAGCACCTGTTAAGTATTTCACTTAACTAGTATTTCACTAGCCTAAGTAGTGTAAAAGTTTTCATAAAGAGAAGAAGTTTGTCTATAAGCCAATTTATTGAAAATTGAAAAGTCATAAGTTTACCTAATGGATTTCGATCAGATTTCTTTGACCATGTGAAATTTTTTGCCGCAGTTTGCTTAAAGCCTCATCTATTATGATAACAGCCTCATCTATTATGATAACAGCACTATAGAAGTCATTAGATTAGATGTTCATCATTTTTTTCTTTTCTTACATGAGATAAATGTGATTCTGAGGGATCTTATCTGCCCAATCCAGTATGACCCTTAGGGAACTATTTGGCTTTTTTGTTTATTTCTTATTTTTGTTTATTTTTTATTTTATTTTATTCACTTTTTGTTTATTTCTTATTTAACATTTAAAAATTTTTATTTAACATTTTTGCTTTTATATATATATTTCTTTATTTATTTTTTTTTATTTAGCACTTTTTTATGTTTTTATATATTTTTAATATCTGTGTTTGTCGTGTAGACATGAGCTGCCAGTTACTGCTGAGTTGCCAGCAATTCTTGTGAACAATGAGGAATTCTTGGTGGTCGACAAACCGGCTTCAATTCCTATCCATCCTTGCGGCAGATACCGACACAATTCACTGCTCTACATAATCGCTAAAGAGCATGGCTTACGAAACCTCCGATGTGAGTATAGTATGCAGTTTGTGGTACTTAACCCCAAAAAGCTCGATTTCATTGTTTTAGTTGGATTTCAATGGGATTTCTTAGGATGAAGGTGGTGGTGGTGGTGGTGGTGGTGGTGATAGTGGTTGAGATGGTTAGTGATGGTAGCAGTGGTTGATGTGACCCATGTTACAAAGCTTGTACATTAATACGTTACGATAATGGCGCTATAGAAGTCCTCGGTTTATGTTACGTTACTTTTACCGTCATTTACTGTTTTACAGCCATTTACCGTTTGGACCGACTGACATCGGGTCTTGTGATCTTTTGTAAGACGGAGGCAAAGACGAAGGAAATGATGCGATGCATTGTGCAGCGCCAAGTGCAAAAGGAATACCTGTGCCAGGTGGAAGGGGAATTTCCCAGGTAGAAATCACATTGTTACTGTTTTATCATTACAAAAATCATCATCACTGTCATACTTATATTCATCAGATTCATAGCCATCATCATTTTAATCATCATCTTCGTTACCATCATCGTCATCATCATCGTCATCATCAGTTCCCTTTTACTCCTCATTTATAAGCATACTCTTCAAGTCTTCCTTCTTCCGTCAAGACTAGTAACTTCTTTCTTTGTAGTGGCGTTATTGAATGCTGTGAACCGATTGGTCCACTGTCTCAGAAATATGGTATCTACAAAACGGATGCAAATGGCAAATCATCAAAAACGACGTTTGAAAGAATCTGTTTCAATGGCCAGACAAGCATCATCAAGTGTTGGTATCCATCTCTTCTCTTTAGTTATCTTGCACATGTATTAAAGTTCTGCATTTGTCATTCTCTGGTCTCTGGCTCTGAATGTGTGTATGTCTTTGTCTCATTCTGTCCTAGTCTTACTGTTGCTGTTTCTAAGTTGGGTGGCTACTAACATGATTACACATGTATACATACTTATGTGCTACATGTACATATATATGTACACACAGACATATTTCCTATGCATCACATTACGTTGCACTGAGTTACTTTATGATAAATTAATTTTCATTCCAGGTAAACCGTACACTGGACGAACCCATCAGATCCGAGTTCATCTGCAGTATTTAGGTCAGCTTTTGTTCCTTGACCAGTTTGATCTTCAGCCAATCAAATTAATATGATAACTTCTTTTGCACAACTCTAATCTAATCCAATATAATCTAATTCGGATGCATACATTTAGGCATTTATACTTCTGTAGCATCTGTAAAATAATGCTCAAAACATCAGTCGATGGACGCTGGAAAAGTGCTGCGCTTTATCTTAGAATTTAATTTTAATTCTTTAATTTTTGTTTTAATTCTGCTGCGTAATTTTCATATTTAGATTTTGAGTTTAGGAGATTTTTAGAGGTTTTTATTGTAGATTTTATTTTTAAGTTGTACAGTCTTCAGTTTTCAATGTTTTTAGTTTTATGGTCAAGTTTTGAGTTCTTTTAGTTTTTGATTTTAAACGTAATTTTCCAGTACTTTAATGAATTTTAAGTTCAGCGTGTAAGTTGAATTTAAGTTTTTTCTACGAGTATCATACTTTGAGTTGTAAGCTATGGTTGTCAAAATTTGGGTTAAATTTCAGTTCAGAGGCTGAGTTATAAGTTACCAGGATCAAAATTTAAGTTGAAAGTTTTGAGTTCTCAAGTCTGTTATACAGTTATGTGTTTTAGACTTTTGAGTTGTACAGTTTGAGCTCCTAGTTTTAGATGAGCATGCTAAATGGATTTACTAGTTAATTTTTGACTTGTTTTAAACTCTTTGTTTTCTCCTTCCTACAGGATTTCCGATCGTGAATGATCCCCTGTACAAGGGACCTGAGTGGGGACTAAATGGTGGAAAGGGAGGAGATTTTGGCAAGTCAGATGAAGAGGTTTGTACATTTTCCCCACATTTGAAGAAATATGTGCACAACATGAGAGTTTCACAGGGCCGGATTAACCACATGGGAGGCCCCATGCCAACTGAACACAGGGGACTGTTTAGTTGGCATGGGCCTCTTCTGATAGGGATAGAGATAAAGAGATATAGATGTAGAATCAGTCATGGAGATAGAGTATCAACATCACAGAAACTGACATTAATTAAGTATAACGTGATGGGTCAACGTTGTTTACTGTGGTATTCAATCAATGGTCAAATACATATAACAGATGACATTAATACTGTGCACTTTGGATGCTATCTATATTTTCATTATTTGTTACAATGGCAATTTGTTACTGTGGTAGACTATGCAGTGTATGCGCATCAATGTACTCGACTCTACCATTACAGTGAACAAATCAGTCTGGAAAAACCCTTTATTGTAAAATGCTCATTATCCCTTGACAAATCTAAGTCCAGAGTCATCAACTGGGAGTGGGGTACACCTAAAACATATCACTGGATCTGCACAAACCCCAAAAGTGATTGTCTTGGACTGTGTGGGTGTGGACCCCAAGATACGTCAATTACTGTGCGCTTCACTACAGGGAATTGTTTTACACAAAACTAAGTAGTAAACACATTAAAAAAATGTTTCTTAATGTCAGTATTGTTAATATTATTAGTAATTATTAATAAAACTGTTGTTTCAGTTGATTGCTGATCTTGTAAAGAAACACAGTTCTGCACTGTACCTTGACACAGCAGATGATTTTGAGGAGGAAGATGCCACAAAGTTGATGCCCCCTGATGGCTGTGAAGATAAGTCGACTACTGTGCTACCATCTTGTGACTGCATGGATAAAGAAACGACTGTGCTGCCGCCTGTCGACTGTTGCAATGAAACAACTGCAATATCCACAGCCTACAACTCTCCAACATCCTCAGAAGATCACAAACGTCCACAGGAGTTTGACTTACTCATTCCTCCATCGAAGCGAGTCAGGCGCAACGTTGACCTTCCTCTGACATCAGAGTTGGATGCATCAGACTTTGACATTCCAACAGCAAAGTTGAACATGTCAGACTTTGATACCGCCTGTCATGTGACAACCACAAAAGGATTTGATCCATCAAAAGTCACTTTTGACGAGAATTGCCGCGAGTGCAAACTGAAATACATTGATCCGAAACCAGACAGTCTCATCATGTATCTTCATGCCTTCAGATATGAAGTACTTACTTACCTTTTTTTGATTCCTGTATTTATCTGGATGTTTGTATAGCACCTGTTGTCAGCCTTTAATAGGTTCTCTTATGCTTACCTTATGTTATCTTACTTACCATACCTTACTTTAGTGTACTTTGTCGAACCATATCTTATCTTCCTTACCATACCTTCCTTACTTTACCTTGTGGGGTGCTCTGAGTTTAAGAAGTTTCTTTCTTGCTCCAGGGACCTGGATGGGAGTTCTCGACCCCACTTCCGAAATGGGCAGTTGGCATTGAAACATCTCAAGAATGAAAGCAGTCTCGTTCTGTCAAGCAGGTATTGCCAACCTAAGGTGAACATTTTTTATTCTGTTATTAGTATGAGGGAAAGGTGTCCTAAAGTCTAATAATTAGTAAGATTAATTTATTATGAGTCATTATTTTTACAGTTACCACAAAACTTATTATTTGTAAACATTGGTGTGATTATCATTACTCATATCATTGATTTTATTATTACTTTTTAATGCAGGGTGCAAATGATTCATCAGGATTACAAAAATTAGGTGAGCATTGTTCTTGAATGAGTATATTCTCTTCCCCGATTATTTTTGAATTTTATTATTTTATATTTTTATTGTGATTATATTATTTTGATCATCATTTTATTACTGTTGGCACTATCAGTAATGCTGACAATAATGATATTAACTTGTTGGCCTAGGTATGGTGATGAAGACCAGGTATGGTGACGAAGACCCTTCTCACTACCTTCAAGGTTCCTTTCTTCCATCAGCTTCCTTCTGCTGAGGATGGAAAGGGGAAAAGTCCAGCTCGTTGGCTTTCCTGGCGCTGGACCACGACTGGAAAACTAGAACTTGAAGGGGTTGCAATTTGTAGCTGGAGGAATTGTGGGAGTGTCCTGGGAGCAGGAGCTTCTTTTCACTTCGGTTCAACCTGAATGACCATTGGTTGATGCCTTGAGCATTATGATAATATCACTAGAGAAATCATTAGATTTGATTAGGTTAGGAGCATAATAAATGGGGCAGATGCAGCCCGTTGTCAAAGGAAGTTCCCCTTTCCTCCCTATAAATCGCACTCTGGATATTTGCCATCCTTCAGTGTTGTCTCACACAGGCACTCGATTAGAACTGAAAACTTGAGGATTAAATGAGGATAATGAATGGTTACTATGAGCACATGAAGTCATTAATATATAACAGTATTGGCTTAAAACGTACTAACTGAGACAGGTGCATGAAAATGCTCTTTGAAAGAATAAAAGCTTTTCAGTGAGAGGAAAACCTTTTTTTTACAAAGAAAAACGAGGAAAAACAAGTACACTATGTTAGAAACATTGCGAATTGGGTGTGGAATAGGGTAATGCACCTACATGGATGAGGTGAACAAATAAATAAAAGAATTTTCTGGGCTAAACCAAACAATGGGAGGGATGGATCACCCAAAGGGGAAAGGGTAGAGGTTTTATCCAATGAGGGTATCCACATCTGGCACCTGTAGTTATTTCGTTGCAGCGAGTGCCATAAAAGCCAACTTCTGTCAGAGGGCAGTCTCTATACATCAGATGTAATGCGTTGGATCATCGTCAGTGGACTTCTCGAGGAGCGGCCTAAGATCTCGTTATTGTACGATGTGTACGTGTAAGTTTCAATGGCTGAAAACTCCAATGGTCGGACGCATATTGAAGGGAGACCGGTTCTCTCATCTGAGGCTGGGTACCAGCGGACAGCTAGCGACAGTTATAAATTACGATATAATGAATCTCTGCTCGACACAGTAGTATCAAAGTACCCACTCTGTCACAGCCCAGCAATGTCAACAGGTTAATCTAGGGCTTAGTTCTCCACTGTAACATGGACGTCAGCAGAGAGAGAAGGTAATGCCAAGTGCAGACGAGTCCGAAATAGATCATTTTTTGTGCACGTCCGTTATGGACGCAATAATGTGGCAAAAGGAGGGAAAGTGTTGCAGCTGCCCCGGGTGACACTGTCCTGGGGTGTCAAAGATGGCGGCAAAATGAAATTTTTTAGACATATTTTTATCATTTGCTTCCAGCATCATGGAAAGAAAGGGTATGTACCAAAGACCCAACCATTGTGCTGATGAAAAACTTTGGATTCGATTTGCCTACCGCAAACATTGTGTACAGGCCTATCAAGTTTCAACTGTCGATCTCTGGAGTTGAAATAAGCCACTCTCTCTGTCTCTGTCTGTTTCTTAAAGCCCCTCTGAACTCAGTATTATTTAATAATACAGTGTAAGCTTATAGGTCACCATTGTCAAAGTACCCCAGTCTCTTCTCTTCCTGATCACTCCCCGCTCTCTGTCTTACAGGATGAACTACTGTGTCAGATCAAAACTTCTTACCTCTCTGGATTAATAATGAAGAAACTCGGGTGAAAGAAAACATAAGAATCAAAATCGATTAATTAATTAATGTCTTGGCAACTGAATCTGCATGTTTTGCATCTTACAAATTAATGAATGAATTATCAAATAAATGAATGAATTTCTCGAGGACTACAATGTAGAATAATAACTCTATGAGCAAATATGATAAGCAGCAACTGCAGTAATCCTGGCCTTTTCAGAAATTGGCATATTCAGATGATTGTATCTATAAAATATTCATGACAGTCCTCAATAAGTCTCGAATATTTGAAATGACATGACATGGGTTGCCAAGGTTGCAAGAACACAAAGCACACAGTCATAAGAGAATAGAAAACATCTAATCTATTGTAAAAACTTCTATAGTGCAATAGTAACAATGCATAGCACATTAGTCCATCTAATCTATAGTAAAAACTTCTATAGTGCCATAGTAACAAGGCATAGGGTATTAGTTATTAGGCAAGTTAAAATCAAGGTTAAAGTTCAACAGAAAACAAGAACGGCTATAAATAGAAATATTGTCACAATCCACAAGTTAATTTGCATACTCATTAACATGTAAAAACATAACCTCTCTCTTTCTCCCCATCACTGCTCCCACGAGCCTAATAATGTTAAAATGTGGAAGACGTCCCAAAAATTGTGGTATTTTCTCATATTCCCTTGCAGTCCAGTCTTCCACACCTCTGCAGTCTTGTTTTCATTCATTCTTCTTTCCTTCAGTGCCTTGTTCCTCCTTGGGTTTGACCTCTACGGAATGACCTTGACACACTTTCGCTTGATGACGTTGACTGTTATGGCAAAGGTCGCCAGAATGGTAAAGCAGATGACCAGGGCGATACCTGCCTGCATTCCGACGTCAAAGCCTTCGTGCGCGTTTATACCTGAAAACAAATGCAGAAATGAAAACGAATTCATGGATATATATAGCAGTCCCTTGAGCTAATTCTGAGAGACAGATATGAAGCGTTAGTCACTTTACTCTTCTTGGACTTGGCACATGAGGGCAGCCTGATCACACCACCCAATCTTCCCACTCAGTGTCTGTCTGATTAATCAGCCAAGTTTGCTATAAGGCACTAATGTATCTCAAAACATCTTTCTGCTCTGGGGTATTAGAACCCCAGACACATGGGTTTATAGTCAAGTTTATAGTTTACAGTCTCTACCTCCTAAATACTGACAGAAGGCAATAACACTAACCATTAGACTTACGCACACCCCTGCATAGATAAAAATTATCATCATCATCATCAGTTCCTGACGCCAGCTATTTGGCAGCGATGGGTGCATATAAATAATGTCCACTCCTCAATCATATGTCAGATTAAGTGCTGTTTTCATTCTTAGTTAAAGTCTTGTTATGTCCCCATTTATTAAATTGTCTATCCAGCACAGTTGTGGTTTTCCTTTGGTTCTCTTTCCTTTGCGTCTTGCATGTAATGAACTGCGTGGGCTTCAGTCTGTTGGCATTCTTTCCACATGACCAATGTGGATTGGTGTCTTTGCTGGATGACTTTATCTAGCAGAGTTGTCTACATATCCCAGAATTGTCATATTTCATCGTTTCCGATTTCTTGTAGTCTTGACAGTTCAGCAATTTTCCACAGCCAGCTCATTTCTGCTGTGCCAATTCTTTTTTCATCATACTGCTCCTTGTCCAGCATTCTAATGCATGTAGAAAAATGGCTTGTATTATTGTCTCATATGTCTTTGCTTTTGTTTTCTTTATTATTCCTCTGTTTTTCCATATCTTGGCCATTCTTCCAATGCTTGTGATGTGCTTCCAATTCTGTTTTGTATATCCTTTGTGGTGTTACCATAAGCAGTTATTAGACCTCCGAGACGATGAATTTACCTACATGTACCTGTTCAATAGTTTCTTCTTGGAAGTAAACTCCTGTTTACTGGAGTCTCTTCGACTTTTGCAGTAACCATTGTTTTAGTTTTCTCTGCATTAATCAATAATCGTATCTTCTACTGGTGTTCTCTATCTGTGTTGTAACGTCTTATACTTCTGTTCCATTTCTAGTCAAGAGACCAATGTCATCAGTAAACTGAAGATTGTTCACTACACCTCCATTTTGCTTGATTCCTGCCTTGATGTAATTTTGTCTGAGTGCCATTACTGGCTTTACTACTAAGTTGAATAGATATGGTGATAAGATGGTATCCTTGATGTACCATTTTCATCTGAAGTATTTCATGCTGTTCTTGTCCATGCCTTCTTGAACTCTAGCAGGGCGCTCTGATCATGTCCTGAACAACGTTTTGAATGTGACCACCAGTCGCCGTTAGTCACTAACCTATAGGTTGGTCATTTGCAAGCTTTTCAAAGTTCACTCGTTTGCAGGCTTTGATCTTTGTACAGCAAGTCTGCTACACTCTCGTACACAAGTGTGCAGCTTATGCTTATCAATGAACAGCTATAGTTGTGCGAAAAAATTTATGCACTATTTGGAAAAATGACAGTACTATTAAAACAGCAATGTCGCACATTTAACCCGCCAAGTTGAAAGAGGTTCCAAATATGTGGAGGTAGAAACTGAGACACCCAAGAGAAGCAAACCTCTGATAGTCTGCCAGTCATTGGAGGAGGAAGGGAAAAGAGGAGAAGGAATAGGAGAAATAAAAGGAGATGGAAAAAGGAGGCAAAGCAATAATGTGAGTAGAAGAAGGAATAGGAGAAGGAACGGGCAAAGGAGGATCAATTGTTATTGGGCTGTCAGATGAATGACAAATTGCCTTCCACTAATGGGTCCAAAGGTCTCCATTTCAATGCTCAAAGGTCACTTACTGTTCTAATGAATGCGGCCGGACGGCTGCCATTAAGTGACCCGATCAATAAGGCGGCAATCAATACAAGTCTGCCATTATTTGCTATGTATGTCATGCATCATCTCTACTCCATGTAACAATACAGTACAGGCTTACTGTAATATAATGCATTTGTGTATACAAAATACTTTAGAATTCATGTGCATTACAAATTAATAATAATAATTATGCCATTGCATTTCGTAGAATGTTTTCTGATGTTGCTGGGAATGAGGCCTGATTTTCCAAATACTCTTTAACAGAGCTTCTAGCATAATTTTTTCTTCCCGAGGGATTATATTGACCTTGGGGAAAATAACAATCTGCAGAAAATTTCTATATCCCAAGAGATCACGTGTACTTTGGAAATTAATACTAATAAAAACATTAACTGATTAAAAATAATAAAAATAAATCTCTGCCCCTCTGCATCCACCACTGTCTACTCGGATTTTCTTAGCATTAATTACACTCATCAGATAGGGCGTAATAAGCTATAATTTGAATGTAACAATAGAGCATAATGACTTATAGACCGTAATAAGTTATAAATTGAACATAAAAATAGACCGTAATATTTAACTTATATATTAACTATAGTGTTCAGTGTTGATCTAAAACAAAGATAATTACCGGTAATTCGGTTAGCGGTGCATTTAAGTGTGTACCATTTTCTACATTATGGGTGGATGGATGGATGGATGGATTAAGGGAGGGAGGGGATGGACAGATAATCATCGTCATCACCACGTCTGTGAATAAGAATTATCATAATTATCATAATCGTCGTCATTATCGTCGATGCTTACTTTCCTGTCCAGCGACAATCGACATCATCATTTGTAGTAGCACAACGACGCACCCGATCCACCTCGTCGTCATCGTTAGCGTCGTAGTTGTCCTCGTCTTCATTAATTCCCCTTCAACCTTCTTCTTTACTAAACGTCTGTGCGCACACAATATGTACAGAATTTCCTCGGACTGTGGAGCGCTGTTGCACGTACAGTTACCCTTGAGGCTGTCTGTTTTTCCTCGCGTATACAGTGGATCTGGCTGTTGATAATGGGGAAGGGTTAGGATGGGGTGGAAGCGTTTTGCGCTGCGCCCGAGTCAGTGGACGCAAGGCTGAGGCGTGGAACTCTTTCCCTTCGCTTTCCCCTTCCTCACGACCGACGTATATGCAGCAAGGCTAACCTACTTCCCTCGTTCCATCCTTCCATCCCTCCGTTCGTGCGTTCGGCTATTCGTACGTCACTGCGTGCAGGCCTCGTCGGCTGCTGCTGCTGCTGCTGCTGAGGCATCCGGTGTGGAGGGAGGAAGATGTCTGCATGCGGCATCATTGTGCATATGTTTGTCTGTATGTATGAGTATCTGTCTGCCTATTGTCTTTATATATCGGCCACTCCGTGCCTAGTTCACACTCATCTATCCATGCTGCTTGCCTGTCTAATCCGCTCTCGTCTTCTCTCGGCGAATGCCATATCCCATGCAGTTCACGCAGCTGGGCTGTTGACGCTGCTGGCCTCAGCCCCGCAACCCCCCCCTCTCTGAGGCAGCGAGGCTACCGAACCAAATGCGCTGGTGCTGCAGCAACGCATGGCAGATTCCATGATTCCTCGACCTACACTACAAGTGGCGAGGTCGGGGGGCCTTCGGGGACTGAACCTTTTTGCCTCCGGTATTATTATTTGTATTATCATCGTCGTTGTCCTCGTCATTATACTTTGCAGACCTTCCAGCTGTAAAATACGCATATATAGAAGTAGAGAAATGACGATTAGTGGCATAATGTGTGTAACGATGTCTTATTGCTGCCAGGGCCGTTGACGTCGGGCTCACCTATTTTGTTTAGAGAAAGAACCAACGATTTGTTTGCAGTTGAGCACTGTTTAACGACGCTGTGCCATAACAAGATGATTAGCGTCGCTGTCCTTTATCCAGGATTGGGGCTGGCACCACCAGAACAAGGCAGTGGCCGAGTTTAGAACCAACGATTAAACACAACTGATGAATTTAAAATGGCAGTCAGTAGCGTTTTAAAGGCGTTATCGATGTCGTTACTGGTTTTATTATTATTATTATTATTAGTAGTAGTAGTAGTAGTAGTAGTAGTGGTGGTGGTGGTGGTGGTGGTGGTGGTGGTGGTGGTGGTGGTGGTGGTGGTGGTGGTAGTAGCAGCAGCAGCAGCAGTAGTGGTAGTAGTAGTAGCGCTACTACTACTAATAATTAATCTATAATAATTATAATAATGATCTACAATACCTGCTACTACTACCACTACTACTACCACTACTACTATAGATTATTATTATTGTTGTTGTTACACAAATTTGCATCGCGCGTAATGTCACACAGAAATGCGAATATGAATCGTGGTTAGTCGGTGAAACGCAGTGGATATCCAGATGCTTGAAAGTCAGTGAGAAACAATGAGTTTTCCGGTCTTTTGCTTGAAGGAAGAAATAGAGTCCCAACCATCGAAGAAACTTTAGTAGTCTGTTCCATCGCTTGGGGACAGTGGGGTAGTATGCACGAGAGCCTCTGATTGTTCTGCATCGGGGCTCAGCCAACAGACCCATCTATACCCAAAGATCTCAGGCTGCGGGGGGGGCTGTAATGAGAGACTTGTGATTGAAGGTAGATAGGAGTGCTTGCAGTAAGGATTTTCTAGGTCAGACAGGCCAATTTGAATCTTACCCGGAATTCAGCCGGAAACCAATGCCAGTTAGTCGTGGTTTAGGCCATGACGACTGCTTTATTATCAGACAGTGAATGTCTATGAGCGTTCTGGCCAGATTTGTGTCTGCAGTTGCCAGACATTACTTTCTAAAATTGTAAAGGCCAGTGACTATTGTATGTATATATGAATGCGTGTATGCCCGCATGCATACATGTATATATACATTTATATAGCGCCTTTTGAAGTACGTGCTATATTATCAGACAACTGATGTAAACATTAGTATCTAATGTAACGTGCTTGTGGTGTTTTACTAGATGTGCGAGTGTAGATAACAGTAACTAAAGCAGGCAACAGACGGGACGGCGCTAAATAATCTGGACTTTATGTAGCGCGTGACTTCATTCGTCCATTCCGGGAAGTTGTTTGGCGATCATCCAGCGGATGAAGTTGACGATAACGACGATTCCAGTGAGGATTGAGAAGGAGAGGAGGATGGCTATAAGAGCCTGGAACCAAACATCGAATCCCTCGTGAGGATTTATACCTAAAACAGACGGTAAGTATGGTTAAAAAAACGATACCAGTCAATCTATAACTTTACGTTTCTGCCTAATGTTACAGAGGAAGTAGTTGTACAGCAGCTGTTGCGATATTTGGAGAATCGTGCAACCTAATACCAAAGCTAGAATCCCGACATCAGAAAAGGCCGTTCCACAATTCTTAGGCTTATATCTTTCGTCTGTGATGCAATCGACATCGGACATGTCACGCCGCTCGTACTCCTTGACTTAGCGTGGCGTTTGATACGGTGGTCAACGGCATCGTGCCGACCAGATTAAACATCACTTTCGATGTTAAAGGGCAGCCATAGGAGTGACTTCGTTCTTTCCTGGACAAATATAAATGCACATGTTTTTCTATAGCGACCTTATGGGCCTGACCCTGTTCGTTTTTCATTGAATTGATCGGATGAGATCCTTCACCACTACTACCCGTTTTAATAGGTGCCACACCAGTTAAACTCCCCGTGTACGGGACGTGCTAACACGATATCCAGCTCTGAAATATAGTCACTATGCTTACCGGCATCCTCACGCAAAGAGGTGCCTTAACGTACGCGTTGATCTACCAGGCCAGTATGAGCGGACAAAGATGCTAGCCATTGGCTCCGACAATATGGGCACCAGTCGCATTTGGTGTCCAACAGGGCTCAGTTAGCGGGCTCTCCTGTATACATCTTGTATATGGGCGATCTGACCGATGTAAGCTTTTGGAGCGCTGGTTCACTAGTATGCCGATAACGCCCAGCCTGTCAGATAGCCATGTTTCACCGCCTTTGTGAGATTCTTGAAAGGCACTATATAAATAGTCAGTCACATACATACATACATACATACATACATACATACAGACAGACAGACAAAGTAACGTTGGCAAAGTAGGGTTAAGTTACCAGATGGTAACGTCACGTCGGGGAAGCTTTGGGGAAGTAAGCGGTAAGGTCAGGTCAAAAGAAGTTAATTTAGGGCTTGTAATACTAAGCGTAATAAGGTAAGGTCCAGTTATGTCAGGGAGTGAAGGTTCAGTTAGGTCAGATAAAATAGGTCAGCTAAGGTTAAGTTACGTAAGGTAGGCTATGGTATAGCCAGGTCGGGTAATGTACGGTTAAGTAATCTGAGGCATGGCAGAGTCGGGTAAGGTCACGTCAATGTAATTTAGACACGGTACGCTGCATGCATGCATACACATATGGAGTAGGGATTGCATGCAAGTCCCGGATGTAAACAGCCAATTTCGCGCCTGGCGTTCGGGAATTCGAACGCTGGCCCCAGATGTGAATGCTCAACGACCTCTGAGACTGACCATGTGCTATCCGTCTGCTTGTTCAGGTGCTTTTTATCCTTGTGAGGTTCACTCTCGGCTGCTGAGAGAGATGGATTGGTCTCCAAGGTGCTGTACAGACCTCTAGCGCGAATACTTAATGAACGAAACGACAAAGTGCAAGAGGAGATAGCTTCAACAATCGATAGATGGCAACTCTGTTTCGTAAAATGCAGCTTTTAATCGAGCGGGCCCTTGATGCTGTGCCAAAGCCATTTCACACAAACATACTGTCGCAGCAATATTTAGCGAGTACAGTTACTGTTTGACGACGCTGTGTTAGAACGAAGGTGATTTATCCAGGTTTGGGACTGGCATCGCCCGTGTAAGGCGGTAGCGGAGTTTTCAATTATAGCTTTAGGTAAAGCCTTTTATTACAGACTTTCCACACATCGTAATCGTAATCTCGCGCTAAAGGTCTGTACAAGACGTCACGCAGATATGCTAAGCCTCCCCTTGAAACACTCGTTGCAAAAATTCAGTCTCTTAGTTAAGTAAGACGTGACAAAGTTCTGAATCCTGTTAAAACAAGAGCAGTTTAATGGCAACAAAATAATAATAAACTTCCAAATTTCTTAGCTTCTAGTTGATCCAGAGTTTTATAAACTATTTTACGGTTTGAGCGAAAGAGATAGGCCCTATTCTTTAAAAATATTGTTTGAAATCAATTTACATATTATGGGCATTATGATTTAACATCGTAATCGTAAGCTCGAGATTTCTACAGCGCCCAACGAAAGCTATGTCGCGGGAATCAGTTTATTCACAGGCGCTCAGTCAAAACAAAATCGATAGGCTAGGAGAATTCAGTTCCAGGTTAAGATCTGAGTCCGGCAGACAGGCAGACAGACGGCTATGGTGGATGGTATTTGGAATTGAACCGGAAAGTGAGATAAGGGGAAGAGAAAGAATCTGGATAGGATTTGTGGAAGAGGAGTGTTTTCGGTTTTGAGTGAAAGACCTGCGCAGATACTGCAAGAGGTGAAGCGTTGATGAGTTCATATGATGGGTCAGATAATCGTCGTACTTCTGGTGGGAGTTTAGTCCAGAGGGGTGGTGCAATTACTGATATAAAGCGATTTCCAAATTTTTATGGTTTTGGTGACGGGAGGGCGGAGAAGTGTTAGGCGGAAGAGGAGCGGGCTGAACGGAATGACTGAACTGTAAATAACTGACGAAGGTAGGAGGGTTGGGAAGATTGAAAGCCATCTCGTAGAATCTTCTTCTGTCGACTACCATTTTTACGCTGGTGACGCTCAACTTTTCACATCCTCTCCAAACTCCTTTTCATCATCCATCACTCAGTTGCTCGATGTCGTCAACCAAATCTCACAATGGATGTTCTCTAACCTTCTTTGCCTCAACCCTGCCAAAACCGAAGTCACTGTTCTAATCCCACCACATCAGATTAAGAAAATCATTGGTTCTTTTATCAACCTATCAACTAACTCCTTCACTCTCAGTTTCACCTATAATTCGCCCGTACGCAATCTTGGCATCGCCTTACACCCACATCTTGGGTTTCAGATCACATCTCGAACCTCTAGCGAACCTGTTTCATTCATATTCATGGTTCGATCTATGCGCAATTTTAAAGCAGCCTCTATCATCGCTACCTCTTGTCCAGTCCAAGCTTGACTACTTTCATTTCCCTTTCCTTAACCTTGAATCCACTCAAATTTAGCGTCTTCACCTCATCAAAAATGAATTAGCCCGAGCTGTCACCAGGATACCGAAGCATATCACTCCTGTCCTTAAATCATTTCACTGGTTGAAAATCTCCGAATGCATTTTTAAAAAGTGTTTTTCTCTAACCTAATAACTCTGCAATATGCCCAACCTTCTATCTTCGCAACGAAATGATTGACCAGTCAATCATTTCGCTCTACCCGTTCATCCTCATCTCACTCTTGTCCGCACCCTAGGAACTACTCGTCTTAAGTTATCTAACCGACTTATATACCACCCTGCACCTGACTCTGGAACGATCTCCCCTCTGAGTTTCGCAAATTCTCCTCACCTCTACCCCTTCCGTCGTTCACCCACCATCATCTGTCTCAAGCCACATTATCTATTACGCATCAGGCATTCTATTCAAAAGTCTGATCACCTTTTCAAGAAATCTTACCCTGATCCATGATATACGCCGCCTTCGCGCAGCGGTGGTAAAGGATCTCGCCCGAGATATATTGATTGAAAAAATTAGCAGGGTCGAGGTCTTTACGGTCCCTGCGGAAAATTGTGTACATTTACATTTAAGCCTACGTTTCCAATTTCTCTCGACCTAAACACAACCCAACTCTGACTTCACGCAGCTCTTGTGAATAAACTGGTTCCCTGTGATTAGCTTTAAAGTAGCACATTACAAATTTTCTATATTACGAATACGTTTTTACTCTGATTTTTACGAATAATAATTGATCACGATTATTACAAAATTATTTGACCTGGAACAAAAACTGACCTTACCTGCCTAATGATTTGGTTTTGACTGAGCGCCCGCGACTTGACTTTCTTTTGGTGCTGTAGAAATCTCGAGATAAAATTACGAATTGTGATGGCGGTTTTAATGCTCATAATGATGATGTAGTCGTTGTTCAAAATGACATTTTACAGCGAATTGTTTTCATACTTACTATCCTGTGCCAAGACTTCCTTGACCTGCGCCATGCAGAAGAAGCAGAAGAAAATGAAGCGAGAAAGTACTGTAGGCCTATATTTCATGGAGACTTTCTTCGTCATGATTTGCAAGTTGGATAATAATTATGATAAAGCAGGTTATTCTAGCTCTCCGGGCTTTGGCGACGATTAAAGTGGCAAAATCAACTGTAGTCTTCGCAGCTCAATTTGTATAACTGTAGAAGAAATTGTAGCGGCAATTGTTGTGGTTTCAAATCAGGTCTTAAATGTTTTCGTGAATAGTTATGCAACTTTCTCTGTGTTAAATTTTGCTGAGTTCAAATTTTGTACCGCTTGTTGTGTACAAACGATTACGCGCTTGTCTTCAATCTATCAGTAGTTCGAGCCCTGTATTCTGGCGAGTCCAGTTCAAATGCGTCGAGACTTGTGTTTGTGTTTGTTAGTTGGAGCAGTTCGCACTTGGTTGATAAGTCTGCAATAACTCAGTTCGCTCTAATCGCCACTCTGAAATTCGTGTAAACTTCGAACAGCAGCAGTTTAGCGATGTATATCCTAAACGGTTTCCCGGAACTGGCTGGATGTAACTGACTGACTGACCTACCTTCGATCAGTCGATCGCTGCTCGGCGCACATTGAAAAAACACTTGTTGCGCTACTCCAACACGCATTGGATAGCGGTATGCTGATGAATTCACCAATGAGATCGAGTAGTCCCGCAAGGCTGACACAGATGCAGTCGTAAGTTAGTAAGTGAGTAACAGTAAAATTTGTACTGTATGAGACGCCGATTTGACAAGACTAGGATTCACGTCTTGTAATTCGAGACTCGCGCGGAGGAAATAATCATTTGACAAGATTATGCAAAGGCCAGCAGTAAGCTTTACATGAAAATACCTTAACGAAATATATATGTCCTGCGTCCTGGGTCAGAAATTATGCACATAATATGTTCTAAATAAATTGTAACAGCATGTAGGGACAATAGTGTACAAAATGAACACTTTTAAAAGAATGGTGCTAGATAAAGTTAAGGCTGAGACGAAGGATCTGACGACATCCGGTCTGCCACGTAGTTCGTTGTTGTTGACTGAATCGTGGGGAAAAGCGTTTCCGGCACGAAAATCCCTCAAAATTTCGGATTTCTTCGGAATTCTGAACAAAAAAGAATTAAAGCAAAAATAAGAACAGATTATTTACGACACGCCGAATCGCAGGAGTTCTGAAAAGGTTAAAGTACGACTGAACGGATTGATGTAAGTATCCTTGGAACCGGCATTTTTCAATTACACCCATGTAATAAATTTTGTTTTTTTTACAAATTGTAATGAAAAACGTAGACGTCGTCTTTGTTCAATATTGAATTCTTGGGTAAAAGTTTTTAATTTTTTGAAGTATTCTGTGAAGCGCCCATAAACCCGTTGGTGTTGGGGTGGTCGATCAGATGTAAAAGCACTGCATTGCAGACATCTGGAAGTGGCGCTAAATAAATGCTGTTACATTACATCACATCGGTGTATTGCCTAAAACAGCTGTCCCAAAAAACGACAACCCAGTGGCGATTTGACTGGCAGGTGTATGATTATTTGCTGTCAGAGGCTACACATATTTTTTAATTAATTGATAAATAAGTACAATAGATATGATGAGGAGAAATTAGGTCTTTATGTAGCGCAAAATTGAGGATTCGCTTAAATAAATACGCATTGTAATGGGAGTTTGTGCAGTTAAATGTGTAATAAGGGAAGATACGGTACAATAAGTTAAAGTCTGTTTGGACCCACCATTTTTAAATAAGTAAATATGACACTCTTAAAGGGTGCGCTCAAGGGACCGGTCTTCTAATTCTTTGTTTCAGAGGTAAGGGATTAGGTCCAGCTGAGAATCACCAATATGGCCACCCCATATTGCAAGAGAAAATAGAAAGCTGAATACCCTGTGGAAATTATCCAATAAAAGAACAAGTAAGAGAGTAACAGAAGAGCTTTTTCAAAATACTTTTATTTGTTACAAGCAATTATTGAATGACATAAGTTTGTGACATATATGAAAGGAAGTTGAGAGCATGTTCTCATGACGAAATTTGATGGGCCACACAGACTCCATCAGATATGTGAGAAACAATTCACAACTGGTGCAAAAATGTCTTGAGAATCTGTATTTGACACACATCCACATGTTATCCACATATCTGCATTGCTTGGTTCTAAGAAGTGGTGCTCATGCACAACAGCTGATGCATGGAAGTGTCATTTTCAACATTTAATTAATTGTTATACTATGCTACATTTTCATGGCATGGCACATGTTTTTAGAGCTGTTTGCTGATTTTTTACTTTTTTTACTGGTTAATTGCCACTGGGCTTGCGATGCTGTGTTTCCTCTTGCAGTCTGGGGTGGCCATGTTGTTGATACTCAGCCGGATTGAACCAACCCAAAGCGACAATTTACCCGTCTTCTTGGTCTTTGTTTTGTTGAAAAGAAACTGCTCTTCTGCGCTTTGTTTCAGAGGCAAGGATCATCTTCTTTTTTTCAGAAGTGGAGGCTGATCTTGCGATATGTTCCGGCAACAGTTGCAATGGTCAGGCTTCTGAGGCAAGGGACTGATATACTTATTGTTCTTAGTTTGCTTGGCAGTTGCAGCAGTCTTCATTGACATCCTGCAGTAACGATGAAGCTGAAGGAGGTAGATCGTACGGCCAATGTTGCTTGGTCGCCAGCTGCTCAGCATCCCATCTACCTGGCTGCTGGTACAGCAGCTCAACAGCTTGATGCCACTTTCAGGTAAAGTTGCTATATAAATGCCCTTGTTTTGTAACTGAATTGCTGTAAATCCTCTCATGTTCACTAAACATTGTGCCTTTTAAGTATACCTACCCCTCAAAAGTGTAATATTCCCCTTTTCAAGGCTGCATCCAGGGGCCACTCTTTTTGGCCCCTTACCTGTCTCAGATTAGAAAGCCAGAACAAAGAATTTACTTATTTATTTATTGAATTAATTACACAATGTCACGAGATGAGTGTGCATGAACAGCTTGTCCAGGGTTGTTGCACATAGTCTGCTCTGCAGGGTTGAACCTGCAAGTATTAGATTACAGACATGGTGTACTACCAAATACACCACCATGCCCCATGGAAGTACAGGTGTGCGGTGGACCCAGATGGCACTTTGGCTGAGATGGGGACATGAAAGTAATGGCCTTCCTTCAGGTCCAACTTTGCCGATGTTACGTAGGATTGTTTGAGTACGATGTGTTTTACCTATTATGGTAATGTTTTGAATATTACAAGGCTCAGTGTAAATTTTCTTATATTTCTATATTTAGTTTTATCATCTATTTTTATAAAGGGGATTTTCATCATTTTGTATTTAGTCGTATAGCCTTTTCTTCTGTTTTAGAGAGGAATTTTTTCATTCCATATTTAGTTCTTCTAGTTTTAGAGAGATAATTTTCGTCATTCTGTATTTAATTCTGTTTTCTATTTTAAGCACAAAGGCCACAGTAGAACTTTACTCATTAAATTTGGCCGAGTCTGGCCAGGACATGGAGCTTGCTGGCAGTCTCGAAGTCGATTCCAGGTAAGCAGTGATTAGGTTAGATTAGATTAGGCTAAAGAAGATTTGGTTATGTTGTTTTAGGTTAACATGCATTTAAGGCATGTACCTCTAAGCTGTACTCATTACTGTGGACTAGATTACAAAACATTAAAATTGATTAGATCAGAGTTTATCCATCCTTGTTTCTTTATACTGCACTACCATAGATTAGATTAGATTAGATTACATGATAATAGATCCATAATTCGTGTTTATGTATATAGTAAATCCACAAATCTTGTTTACAGTAGCATAGATTAGATTAGATCATAATTGGATAAACATTCTTTCTACACTACCATTGATTCAGTTGGATTAGATTATGATTGATTCATTGTTCTCGTTACTTTGGACAAGAATGCCATAGATTAGATTTGATTAGATCATAGGATAATCTTCATTTTTGTGGTTGATTGCAGACTGTACAAGTTAGCCTGGGGATCATTTGGGATGGATTCAGAGACTTATCCTTCTGGCCTGTTGATTGGCGGAGCTGAGCAGGGCAAGCTTTCAATCTGGGATCCAGTTAAGATCATCGCAGGGCAGAGCGAAGATGCCCTTGTTCACAACCTTGAGAAGCATAATGGGCAGGTCATCACCCTCGATATCAACCCCTTCCAGGTATGGTATGGCATATGTGTTTTCTAGCAGCTATGAGTATCTCTTTATATTCTGCTGATGTTTTAAATAAATATATGTTACTAATATTTAGTGTTTATTCAGTTATTATTAGGTCAAAGTTAAAACTAGAGTTCAGGCAACTTTCTTTGCCATGGATGGTTTGGTGTGTAAACCATCATTTTTGAATGTACAGTTTGCTTTCTTCGCCACTCACTTCACAACCTGGTGGTTTGCAAATCTCCAGCAGTCAATGATATTAGTGAGGAGCGGGCAAACTTCATAATTGGTTATGTTTGGAGGGGCAGTAGGCAAAGAATTAATGTTATTTACTTGGGCTGATGGCATTGGCATTTAGGTAAAAAGACTTCAAAGTTATCTCTAACTTCTTGTGGGGTGCAACAGATCTGATGCCAGGCATATCCGGGTAAAGTTATGTTGGCCAGTAACTTTCACAGAGGCATTTTTACAAGCCCCTAGAGCAAAATAAAAGTGAGAATCCACATTTAGAGCCACTTTGTGTACATCTGGGCTTTGCCAGATTAGCACCTGGTTGCTGGGCAAAAATTAGCATCCCAGTTAGCTTCAGGGACAATCTCGGCCTGCGTTTCTTGTTGTAAAACTACCAAAATATATTAGATGCTGATGAACCTATCATATCAGCAAGCAGGCCAACCTTTTAAAAAAAATATTTCAACCTTCTTCATCGGAGGCTTACAAAGTTCCTAGTCTAGGCATCACAGCTTTGCCTGTCATTCATTACTGTTATTGCTTTTATGATTGTTTGAAAAGTTCTATAAATCATTATTTTGAACACTGTTTCCAGTTCTGTTGGTCCTGCTACTCATAATTGTCACCGAAAATCATCCACCGAACTATGTCTTCGTTTATAGCATAAACACAAGATACAGCACAGCACGAACACAAAACAAAAAGAATAGCTGACTTTTCATGTTGAATACCTCAGCAACTGCTCCAAATAGACGCAAGCAACCAACAGCAAAATCATAGCATATTTATTGATCTAGTTATCTATGATGTTATTTACATAGATTGAACACTTGTTGCCTGTTATCCAACAGCTTTATCAAGAACACCCATGATGTTGCAAATTTGTGCCTCTGCTGCGCATGGAATTGCATCTGGGTCAGTTAAAGGGTTAAAGTGCTTCTTCAGGTGTTGTTTTGGTTCTAGACAAATCTGCTTGCATCTGGAGCGAGTGAACCGGAAATCTACATCTGGGATCTGAACAGTCCGGAGAAACCCATGACCCCTGGGTCAAAGCCGCAGGTAATTAGTTCAACACAAAGAGTAAATTTAAATTTATGCTATGTTATTATGGTTTCACTTGAAGCAACCATTAATTATTTTGAATGTCCTTCCAAAATGAAGCATATGAACAGCTACATATTACTGCCCATTGGGAATCACAACATTATAAAAATCAATCTTTTGCATATAGCATGCTATGATGTGACCAGCATT